>OY728132.1:1171501409-1172924621 GCA_963277665.1 Viscum album
AGGTTTCAATATCATATTCGTCAATACTTATTTCCTAAAATATAAAATATGATTAATTTCTTAACATTCATCAGGATCAATTTAATATTCTACTCACATTTAACATAACCAATACATTTAGAACATATCATCCATTTCATATGTCATTTGTTTTTTCCTAATCATTAATAGTATAACCATTACACATAAAATATTATAGATTATATTCATTATATTTTCACTTATAAAATCATTTTCCATCATTCCCATACATCCTACATATGAAAAATTCAAACGTCGAGGATATATTAGAGAGACCTTTATTCTGATCCATTTTCTGAACCATAATTATCATTTTACCTCTATAATTACTTTCATTGTGTCCTTATTTTTTACACCAAAAACATCTTCCCATTTCTTGGAGACATCTACTTGGGTTTTTATTCCTTCATTCTCTGCATGTAGGAAATTGATTCTTCTTTCATATTTGGTCATCACCACACTAACTCTCAATAAACTCTATTTTTCACATCTATGGTGAGAATGAGAGTTGGTTAATTTTCATGTTTTTAATCATATATCCTTATTATTAATTAGGAAGAATCCAAATTTCCTTCACTTCATTTTTCATTTCATTTGGTTTCTCAATAACACGTTTTATATATCCATCAACATTAATAAAATTCTTTCTAAAAATCAAAATTTAATAAAACAATGAATAATAGTCTAACAAAAAATAATCATAGAGAGGAACCTCATAGTTAATAAAAAATTACATATAGGATGTATAAATAAGGAAAATATCATTTTAGACAATTAAACCATAGTTATATCCTAGGAAATTGAAGGTAATTATTTAAATTCTTCCTGATGGTTTATAATTAGTTTGTTAATATTTATAACATATCCATTGGGATTGTCAAACCATGTGTTCAGTTAGGCCCATTATTGTAAACCAGGTGTCAAGCGATTCCAACTATATGAGTCCTTCTCAAAGTTTGTATCATTAATTACCTCTAATGTAGATCTAAATCCACTTTTATTATCCCAATTGGGATTAAATTTCATCAAAACTACTCACTTTATCCTTTATAAATATATAGAGAAATTTTCTTATAATTTGGATCAACAATAAACTTATTTTCACACATATCGTTAGAGTTATCACTTAAGACATCATATGCTAGTTCACAACAGTTATCTAATCCTTTCCTATCAAACAAAATGTAGCAACCCAATAATCTCATATGTAGGTATTTCATGGTTTTATATGAATAATAACTACATTATAAAAATACACACATGAGGAATGTATTGGTTTAGAATATGTGGTGAATAGATACACTCTCTTCTTATTTCATGAATTATATTCAATAAATTCCAAACAATAGCATACCATTATGTACTCTTCATAGACATACCCTACATAAAATCTTTCTTCATAACATTAAGAAATTAAACATAAGAAGTGGGGGGCTTAAATGACCAATAAGGGTAAATTTGGGAAATACCAAATCATAACATGATAATAAGGGTTTAAGAACATTAGAATAACATATGAAAACCATACCCTTCATAACAAATATCAAAATCATGAATCATGTCACAAATATTGGAAATTTATAAGATAAGAACCATAATGAAATCAGAAAACATGAGAAATGAGTTTATAACATTGGCATAAGACATTGAATTATGGCACACAAAAATGTATATAAAATTTTTTACATGTTATTTGAGGATAACATCCTCTGATATCATAGTAGAATGGGTTCACTCCCAAAATCATAATATATTTCATGGATTACTCCCAAGACCACAAAAAGGACATATTCCCTTACTGAACAAGGTTCACTCCACATTATAGTCTTATTTATCTCATGATATATTAAAATTTACCCAATGTATTTGAGAGAGATATATGTCCCACCCATAAAATAATGAAAATCATATATACATGTTCCATAAGATAAAAAAACTTCATTATATCATATCACCAAAAATGAAATGGGTTTGACAAACATTTCATTCTGTCATAACATAAGGAAAAGTATCAAGTTTTCATTTCATAATACCATCATTGAATAGATCCTGAAATGATGTGGGTTTCATAATAAACTACCCAGGGTATAACCAGGGGAATAGAAAAAAGTTTCCTAAAAATCATGCAATTATAAACATAAACCATTCAGAGAAAGAGTATGAATGGAATCATTAAATCATATCCCCATTAAGTCATAGGCCACTTCATTGGATGTCATCATATATGGAAAATTATTTTGAAAGATCATTCAAAACCATTCTTCATTAAAAAAATTTGTTTGAAAATCACTTTTTAAAACTAAATCTTCATAAAATATTTTGGATAATATTGTCCCTAAAATAACTTAGATAACATATAATGGAATCTTTAAAAATCATTTAGAACAAATATTGAGGAGAATATACTCTCTACATTGAAAAAAACTTTTTGAAACCTGAAATTTTTATGAAAATAAATTTCAATGAAAATAAAATTTAAAATTTATAATGGAATCATAAAATAAAATAGTGGTCCGGATTGTAGGAAATTTATTTCACATTGTACATGTTAAAAATATATTACTATCTTATTTTTGAATAAAATGACAAATAACCATTTTTTAGCAATTAAAATGTAGACGTATTTTAAAATATTTTATGACAGGTAAAAAAATTGTATAAATTCATTCAATAAATAATTTGTGGAATTCGAAAATAATTTTTTAAAATATGTATAAAAAATATTAATTTTGAAGAAAAAGGTTTTTTGAACGAATAGATAAACATAGATGATTGTTCTTAAAAATTTTATTTTTAACTCATCAGTACATAAAATGATGTAACTAAATGAAAAACATGTATTAGAATTTAATTAATAGAAGATAAAAAATTAATTTGTTTCATGAGTGATAGATCATATGATTTCCACATTGCAAGCGTAATCTTGAGCAATCCTAATAAACGATTAGATTGAAACTCGAAACCCTTACCACTATGGTAACTCAGAATAATAAATACCATTAAATTATAACAATAAGTAATAAATATAACATCATTATAATACATATATTCATGAAATTACCTATCAAATGGTTAGTATATACAACTTATAAAATAATATATATGCATACCATAACCTATGTATTCAGGAAGGTAGATTGAGACAAATATTTCTTACCACTTGAGTAAATTTTAAACCATAAGTCCCATGAAATACAGAACCTAAAAAAATTCTAAATAGCCATAAATGTTATTATAATAAATATAAAAAAAATTAATGGGATGTATGCATAACACATAAATGAGATACAAGGTGAATATGTCATGTGACTCACAAAGAAATAAATATGGAGAAAAAATCTGTTATCTCTTTAGTAATATTTGAAATTATAAACCCAAATAATTCACAAAATAAATTAAAACATTAAATATATTTAATATATATATATATATATTAATTATATGACATGTAAAAGGGTTATTATATACACCACAAAAAATAAATGAGACGTGAATTTTCATGTGACTCCATGAAAAAAAAGAGTTACCAGAAATCAATTAAGTTATGTAAAAAATCATTTTTATATGTTCAAAACACCAGTATAATAAATATATTTTTGTTATAAATATATTAAATAACCATAATCATATTTTTAATAAGATATATGGTTTAATAATGACCTTTTATTTCTAGTCTATAAACATTTTGTTGATAAAATCACATTTTGTGTAATAACTACAATGTTTTCATCTATGTTTTGATTTTTTATTATCATTCATATTAATTTTAATCATTTTATATAATCTCTATGATTTTAAAAATGATATAAATTTTATATATATTATTTATATATATATATTTAGAGTTACCATTACAATTAGATATTGAAAATAATATGCACTATTCATGGTGACTGTAAGTTTTACATTCTCTATTTCACTGTGGAAATTATGAAATAAAGTTAAATAATATATTACCATTCAAGAATAATTTTCCTCTCAAATAAATAATTCATTTTCATTAAAATAATCCTTATTACCTCCCTTGAAAATCGTAAATGAGTCACATCACTTCGTGATGTTGTAGTTCATCATACACATCAAAGTTGTTATCATATTCCCATGGAAGGGAAATTAATAATGAAAATTTGATATCATGATTTTCGAATCATTATAATATCATGTATTTAATATAGAAAAAATAAATCCATCATTTTTTCTAGATAAGAGATTTGGTGAAGGAAAATATATAACACCGGTTTGTGAGGCGACAGTTTTTCGTACACATGAATGATGATTTCATAACTCATTTTTTGGAAGAGGAGATGGTTGGAGTTAATTAAAAAATAAAAACAAAATATTAGTTTATTTATGATAATTTGGTTAATATATTATAAAATTTCAACAATAATTGAAGTACGTGGAGGAAGAAATATAATTTAATGCTTATTTTGGGGAATTACTTATTCTTCAGAAAACGTCATTAGGTTTCTACCGAAATACATAACAGGTTTCATATGTAACAAAAATAAGGCTTCTAGGATGATATGAGGGATTTTTTTATTTGTATTGGGAATGTATTCTCTGAACCAGTAGGTTCTAGTTATGTGAAGTGGCTTGGATAGGGGCTGATCTTTTATATGTTAGGTGAATGGCACACTAGTAATTTTTCAAAAGAAAAACGTGTGCCCATGTTTTTCATATGAAATAAGGATCCAAAATAATGAATTCTATGAAATATAATATATATGGTAGAAATATATCCATAAAATGGGATTGTAATTTTTTTAATCCATTTGTAACTCTTAGCTTTTCAGTTTAACCCCATGGAAAACCCATATTTTCCTTAATAATGGTAAATAATCTTAACTATTTTTTCTATTCATAATGGTAAAAAATTATGTTTACCTTATTAAATAATATAAATTATTATAATTAAAAATATGGGATCTATTTTTACTAATTATATATAAATTATTTGAAAATTTTAATTTAATTTTAATCCCATAGATGTGATGAGAAAGCATTTTTGAAAGAGAAAATGTTCAATAGTTCATAAACATATATAAAAAAATTACATATGAAAATGATTTCACTTACCAAAATTGGATTAATAGATATTTAATTAGAATATTTTTTATTTTAAAACCACCTCAAAATAAAATTTATTTTTTGAAAATATTTAATAGAAATAAAAAATCAAAACCAAACCCATTATTTTTCAATATTCATCAAAATAATTAACTTCCCATAAAATTATAAAAAAATCACCCAAACATAATTTTGAATTTATTATTTCAAAAATGAATTTTATTTTATAAAAAATTTAAAATTAAAAAAACTAATTTAAAAATAAGTTGTCCAATAATTAGAATCATATTTTATAAGTTTTTTATCAAACAATTGGATTTATTCCCATGTATTCTTTAGAAAACACATAAGATAAATTTCACATATTTTATTGAATGTATAATATATAAATTTCAATAAAATCATTAAAAAAAGAATTGAATTAATTTATTTATGATAAAAAATTTTTTTCATAGTATTAGTTTTTTAGAAAATTATTCCTTTAATTTCCATAAAGGTTTTTATTTTTCTTTCTAATTAATTGGTCACCGGTGAAGTCATTTTATATACATGTTTAGACCATATATTTTTATAATTTTTTTTCTATTCATTCATGGTATTCCAAAAACTAGGTAACAACTATCATATTAAATTTTAATATTTTAATATTATGTCACATTTCAGTTAACTTTCTACCTGCATATAATGAATGGTAAACTCCATAGTGTAATAAAAACATGCAAAAGTCATGTTTAAATTATTTAAAATAATCCAAAAGAATAAATTTATTTTAAAAATATATATTTTACAAAAAAATATAGTGGTGTCTCAAAGACGGTAATGTGTTTTTTCAAGTGGACTTAAAATGATAGGATTATGCAGTATGGGCTATCTCTATGGGGTTGTTGCTGGGTTATTAACAAAAATGGGTAGTTTTGTCTTACATTTTTGTTTTTTATGGTTGTTTTTTAATGAGAATAATAAATAAGAGTATGGTTAGTTGGTTTAGGTGGAAGAATTATCCATTTATAGTTTTTCTTATCATACCAGGATGCTTAATCATTTGCTTCAAGGTTTAGCCTCTTGTAGAGATACGTTTATTATTAGAAAACCCTATCTTTATGATTAACCTAATCCACTTCCTAATTTAATATGTATTTTGTGGAACCCATTATTCCTTCTGAATCATGATCTATGGAAGTACCACTTTTTGAATTCCAAAAACAAGTGATGTTATTAGTGATGAAATAGAGATGATAATGTTATTGTATACCGCAAACACACAAGAATTATTGGTTATAAGAGGAGAGCTATTGGAGATGGCGTACAGCAGAGAACCCTAGATAATGCTCACTAATGGATTCCCCCCTTCCTATAGGTGGGATGGGGAAGGAGGTTTTGCTCCCACCACCTCCAGTGACACGGGAAGCTTTTGATCACTTCTCAAACCCTTGATTTCTCCCTGATTTCCCATCGATATCTCTAAGCCTGAAGGTCCCAGATCTTCACCTTCGTGATCCTAAAATCTCGATCTCAATTTCAGAATTTTCTAAGGCTTAGGATTTCTTGAATTTGACCCTGGTGGCTCGCTTCAATCATTGAAGGCATTTGGTTGATAATTTTGACCAATTCGTGTTTTTCAAATGGGATTTTCATGATTGAGCGGTGGTGGGTTTGATTTAAAATCTGCATTTGATGATACGTTTTTCCTTGAAGGGTAATTTAATTTGTGATTGGTCCAGAATGCCTTACCAATGCAGCGGATGCATGTTTTCTCTTCTTCAATAGTCGTTTGATCTATGTATGAACCATGATTCACTCTCTATAGCGACTGAGGTAAGCCTTCCTCATCTCCATTTTCCCTTTCAAAATACAGCTATCATTCGCATGTTAAGAAATCTGGTGGGGAATTTTTTCTGCACTAATTCCTGCATTTCATCCGTATGTTATCCTATTTATCTAAACCTTTGTGTTGAGGTGGATGCTTTGAAGTTGTTGGTGGAGTGGATATGGATCACGATTGGTGAGGAGTTCCACTAGAGGCGACTGGTTTTCTTCGAATCGTGCGATGATTACGTCCCTACTTGTCACCGACTGGGCCATCTGGATGATAAATGTCATAGTGGAGACGCTGCTCTTCCGGTGAAGAGATCTGGCAGGACCCCTGTCCAGGGCCAGAAGCTCGGTGATGTTAGTAAGACTTGAACTGTACTAGGTGGCTTGGCCCTGGGACCACATTCATGGGCACCCTCTAATATAACAGTAGATGTGGTATTTTAGAGGCTAATGTATGACCTTACAATTCGGTATGATGTGAGTTAGGGTGCAATGGATTTAGCTATTCCTGGAGGTGGTTCTTGGTATGGAGGTGATAATGGAGTGGGAGTTCCTACACATGTTTCACTAACCCATGGGGATATTGGAATTGATCTGGGTGCTGCCAGTGTTGGACTTGATGCTGCTGGGATGAAGAAGGGTGAGCTGCCATTGAGTGAAACCAGTGGATGGAATTTCAATTATGCAACTCCTTGTCTGGCTTCTAAGGAGTCGAATGTGTAGCTACAATCTAACGGATTTAAGATTACATTTTCCACTTGCAACTGGTTTCAAGAGTTGGAGTTTGAAGAACCCTCTCAAGTGGAGGAGATTTTTCAAATGAAAGAAGGTAACAATATGCAGCTTGCAGTAGTGAGTACATTTAAGGATATGAATGCTTTCCATTAGTCTGTAGAACAACCTCGTTGTATGGCCCTGATTGAATATTATAGTTGTCATGATCAGGACCAGATGATTTATGGCTCCCAAGATGTGCTTGTCTCCAGAAAATTGGGGGACGTATCAGATAGTGACATGAAAAATCATATTGATATGGTTAGTCCTTCGTATAGTGATATTGTCAAGGATGGGAACAAGTAGTCTGGAAATGAGGAATCATTCACAACAAGTTGAAGGTTGAGGAAATACTACTCTAATTTTACAAATCCATTGTCCACTTGGTCACATTACAAGAAATATTCAATGGGGTTGATATCTTTAGAGAAGCTGAACCTTAGATTGAAGTATGCCACGGTCCTAAGATACTATGAAATCTCAAATTGGGAGTCGGCCACTGAGAATGAAGTGATCTATCATTGGGCTGGTGTGGGGTATGACTTCTATGATATGTATTCAGTTTTTTGGTTTTTTGTTCTTGTTTTTTGGACTTTTCCTTTATTTTAATAAATGGTCAGGGGCCTACCATTGACTTACTTTATGATATACCGCAAACACACTACAACAATGAGAAATATTGTATAAACCTTACATATAACACTTTGTGATATAACAATATGAAATGAAGTTTTCTGAATTTTTTGTGCATTAATAAAATCCCAGACATTATATTCATCCCATATTTGAATGGTATCATAAGTATTAAATGGATTAAAAATTCTTTTAGAAAAATGATGGAAATACCCATTCTAATTATAGTATCGAAAAGAGGAACAATGACAATGAAATTTCTGGTATTTCTTTTCAATTTTATGTATCATTAAGATAAATGTTTTTTGTATGGGTAATTCATTTATAATTTTATGATTTCTTACATCCAATGCATATATTTTGGGCCTATCTTTTTCATTGTCCACGAGATGCATTTCACACCTCTAGTGATATAATTCCTTGGTCTGTGAAAAAGCATTTGTTCAAGTGGCCCATGTAAGGAACATGAATCTATAGGAATCCTAAATCCATCAAACAAAATTTTTTCAACTACCATAGGGGATTTCTTGACTTCTTATATTTAAGTGGGGGTTACATAGTTACTAGTAGTGATAATAGATATTCAGATAAACCTTTAATGCTTTAAATAAAAGGGAAATATCTTATCCCTAATATTATTTATATTGAATCAAACATGTAAAAAACTAAATGATAATGTTTCAAATGTATTCTGGATAAACAAATAATGAGGGGTAAACTAACTGGACTTGTTTTGGTAATGGTTGATTGATATTTTGACGATGATTTTATAGAAAAGAGAAGGACTTTTAAGATATCATTATTCAAAAATTATATCTAAGGCTTCCTATGCTTCTAATTAGTGGTTTTGGATCTAAATCTATCATTGAATCAAGACTTATATATTAGAAGGATTTGGAATTTTTTACCCCTTATGTTTTTGATGATGTATTTAAATTGTTTCATCATATGTGCTCATTATATATATACCATGTTAGGGTCAAAAATATACCAACATTTTTTGGAAAGATGATTTCTAGTTTCTCATTATATTTTTATGCCTATATTTTCATTCATATATCTAGATGTATTTGAATATTACCAAAGGGTATATAATTTGTTTTTCAATACAAAAGTGAAGATGGTAATGATTAATCTCTCGTTGGAAGGAAATGGAAACTGTGTATGTCATACCAAAATGCTCTTTAGTTTTGGAAACATGTATTCAAAGATATAAATCATCATGAAAATTTATATAACCATTTTATGTCTGTAGATATAATAAATATTTATGAAAATTTCTCAAAATTGTTTGTGGAGCACTGCCTTTTTATCTTCATTGAACCAAATCTATAATATGTATAATGATATACTAAAATCAATACATCAAATTCAACCAAGATTTATTTATAAAAAAAATAAAACTTCTATATTATCATCCATATGTGTTGGGGAATTTATTCTTTTTCAATAGTTATTCAAGTGGTGATATAAATGTAGTTCCATTAGATTATGGGAAACCCAAGTAGAATGTTAAACAGTGAAACATGTTGTAGTACAATTTTTTTGTCATGGTCACATAAAATATAATGGATAGAATAAATTTTTATGTAAGTAATAAAATATAAAAAATGGGAGTATGATAACAAGTTGATATGAAATCAAAATGAAAGAACTGGTGATCAATGTTGAAATTATCAATCACATCAAGCTAAAATTTTATTAATTATTAAATGATGGTATTGGTTATATGAGATCCTAATTTTGGGGTGGATTAACATAAATTCAATGAGAACATTTTATTTTTTTTCTTTAAAATGATTAATGGAATGAATGATGTGATCGATCATGGTTAAGATCTTATTGATGGTGTTTTTCCATTGGAAGGGTCCCTTTTTCTTGGAATCATCTATGATGTTTGATCTATTTATATATTAATCACAACCATTAACAATTTTAGTGATTCATGCAATGACATTGATAGTAATGATTACCCATTGAAGTGTTCATCTGAAACAACTTCCTATTAGTATTATATTGAATGGTATATTGTGTGATTTTATACAGACACTTAAATTTACACGATCTTTGGATGATAATTGAATAATTCTTCATACTGAGATATAAAGAAACCATATAAAAAATTTCCATATGAATAAAATATAATATATTATTTAGGGTTAAATAGAAAATCCAACAAGATGAAATCACATTGTTCTAGAGAGTGAGATCCATTAGAGCATAATCTGGATTTCAACCTTGAAGACATGATTGTTTTCTCTATTAGGTGGTAATGATTGGAATTTTAAAATTTATATATGTGAGTGGGCTTCTTACTTCTAGTGGTAGTAACATCCTTCCCTTTTGGTTATCATTTAGGACCCATTGGAATAGTTGAAGAATAATAACAAGGGTTTTTTTTGTTATTGGTGGATTCATACATAATACATTTTCAGTGGCTTCAACTCATTTTTTATTGAGGCCTCAACCGTGTCCCCATGGATGTGTCCACGGGGTTTTCAACCATAATCTTCCTCTCCATTATTTTTCAACATTTTCTATTGTTTTACTATGCTTCCATTCTTTCCTAGTTAAAACTTATAATTTTCTTCATTTTTTCACCTATGATCTCATCACCAGCTTTCACTACCATCCTCCATCACAAACTACATCACCACAAATCCACATCATTAATATTTCATATATACAACTTCATTAAAAACATAACCCATTCCAAAAAAAAATGATTGTAGGGTAATTTAAACATGAAGGTCACCAAACCTGTGTATTATTCCTTACATATGTGTCCCCAACCCATAACATATATATACAACCATATCACAAAAAAAAAACTACACTGTCATCATCACTCAAGGGTATCGGGACCATGTAAGACATAAAACTCATGCCCACATTCAATCATGCTCGACCCCCATAATGGATCATCAAATCATTCACTCTACCAAGAAAACTAGAACATAGAAAACCTGATACTTAAAGATATTACAACTCATATATACATTCATAACTCAAGCCATATCTTTCCACACATATATAACAACCATGATTTTTCAATATCCATAAGTTTCCACCTACATTCCACTTCAACTACCCCATTTTCCGACATCCAATTCCATACTATCATAATATCAACATAGAAACCACTCATCAATAACCAATTTCAAAAGTTATAATTAATGAACGAAAAAACCTATAAATATAGGATATTCATAAAAAAGTACACATTTCATATCTTTATATGTTCCAGTATCAATATAGATGTAAAATATAATTTAACTATTAAATGTAATTGAAAAACATAGAGAGAATAATGTAAGTACTTATTATTATTCCACTCCTTAGAAAAGATAAATTATCTCCTAGAAAAGGTTACTAACCTTCTTCTAACAAATACCCTAGTTTCCCCCCAATAAGTGAGGCCCACTGCAAATATTCTCCATTCCCTAGAAACAAGTAAAATGAAATGTAATAACATCATTTTCCCAAGGTAGTTGTGAGTAATATCAATACTCTCTATATCCCCACCCCTACATTGATATTTATATAGTATTGGTCATTAGGATAAAACACTTGGATGGTATCATATTGCGACTCCCGAATTCCTATAAAAACCACCTCCATGAAAACATGCATTGTCCTCAAGGTTTTTATTAGGTAATAGGGACTTCAAAAGATTTTCATCCCCCCAAGTTGCATCCTACACCTCTGTACCATGTCACTATATCATCAACATTATGCTTCATCCCTAGGTCATCTCTTTCAATATAGTTACAGGACATTTCCCTTCATATGATAAATTATTTGGTAATATTTTTTTCACATAATTTTCTCCAACATTGGGTTTTCATTGTGACACATAGAATGCTGAGTGAACTGAGCTATTATATGGGAGATACAATTAGTATGATATAGTTCCCACCATTTTAATTATCAGAAGTTGGTTATAATAAATGGATTCCATTTTTGAGATAATATTGAACACACTCCCAATTTTATTGAGGATAATATTCACCCATGGAATATTCCCCCCTACGATGGTTACCTCCCACCAATTTTTTACACATTATTTTTCATTTATCAGTTGTGTCCTATGTAGATTAACTTAGAGCTACCTCAGTACATAGTACCTTGCTAGAATGGACATATCCACCACCTCAACATTAGATATCCCTTTTAGTATAATGAAATATATGTGTGGGGTTTTCACATTCACAAATTTAGTTGGGGTTTTCCTCACATATGTAACAACCTGAACCAGATTCCACTAAATCGGTTCCCATGTATGATTCACCACATGACCACATATGTACATCCTTGTACAATAGAGGATACTAACTAGTAGTGGAATTATAATGTAGAAGATTGAGGAGACTATACCCATCATACTGATGTGCACAACCAGTGGTATGTAACTAAACATTATAAAAATCATAGTACTTGGAAAGAATAAATAAACTAATATGAGATAATTATATAATATAATGATATAAATTAAATTATTAAACACCCATGTCATACATACAACATTAACCTCTCACTTGGATGATCGCATATGCAAAAAAAACTAGAAAATAAATAAATTAGGATCTACCACTAACTCAAATCTAGGTCACATACCCATTCTCTTGTACCTAGTTAAAAACAACCAATCCAATCATCCAAAACCTCACACTTGAACCACTAAATCATGAAAACATAGGACCCCACATATCCATCATGAAAATTTTCTTAACATGAAATCTGAAAACATTTCCACACACACACAAACATTGAGTTGAATGTATAGGGGTGAGAAATAAATCATAGTATGTAACCCAAAACGGTTAACCTATAACATGATTGCATAAGTCAATTATAATTAACAATTCATATACTTGAAAAAAACATAATAAAAGACTATTAAATTAATTTTATATCCTTATGTCCACAACATTGACTGATTGTACTAGACTCAGCCAGTTCATGGTGTCTCTTAGAATGTACTGATGACTGTGGAACCTAAATATCATGAAGGCCCTACAACTATGGTATCCTAAACCCAACCTAATGATGATATATGTTATGTATCACTCATAACCTAGATGCATCTATCCTAGGTATGCCTTATATTCTAATATGCCACTACAAACCCAGAGTATCATTATTATATCTACCCCACAGAATGAAATTTATATTTCCTTGTACATCAGTCGATCACATTAACCATACATCAAAATAGTATTGTATGGAGAATTACTCTAGAACCTTAACCACTGATGTAGTGAATGAGTCTTCCATCCATTCCAATTTTGTATACCATTTTTCCAAGATAATTATTCTGACATAAAAACTATTACTTATACGTTCAGTTTATAGGGTCTCCATCAGACACATGATCCATATAGTATATTATCCATGCCTAGAGGATCAATTAGAAATCTAAAAAACAATGTGGAATTTCATTTTCTATATCTCAACTATATATAATAGACCATTCAATGAACCTCATCCCAACACTGAAAACGTTAACAAAACCATCAGTATTTGATATAGATTACCCAGTCTAACATTCCCATTCATGGATATATTGATCCAGAAATGTGGACTATTATGTCCATCTCTCTTTTAAAAATCGAATCCCTTATCAGTAATCCAATCTCCAAAACATGAAAACCAAACCTTATCATAAAAACATCATAGCTGTGAACCGTGTCTCTAGAAAAAGAAATAGTGAAAAGAGATCAAGAGATGGCTTATCTTGCAAGCTTGTCATCACATCTCTTCCCCATCAGTTCTTTCATCGAGCTGGGTAAAAATAAAACACCAAAAACAATTACCAACCAAACACATAAACCCTTTATATGTTGGTTCATCAATCGGTCACCCACTTGGCCCTCTAGGGAAACACATAAATAGAGTCATGCCTCTATGGATCCTCTGGGGTAGCACTCAGGGGGAGTAATTCCACTTAGAGCCCACTAGCTCAGAACATAAGTGGATACATCCCTATCCCAATATGTTTCTACAACCATATTCTTAGGCTAACTCCCATATCTAAAAGGTAACACATCAAAAAATATATTCTCTATAATCTCAATGACTCATAGGAATCAAAGGGAGTAAATCCTCATAAGATATATGGAAACAATCCCAACCCCTTTCCAATTCACCCTAGGTTAGACCATACACCAAACCTATAAACCACCTTAAATGGAATCCCAGTCCCTCTAACTAGGTAAACCCAATTTGAACACCAATTGAGGTCTCCATAAAAAATAACTCTTCAATCCCCAATCATCCTCATGACACTCATATATGAATCATCACATTTGACATTCCCATGGTATATAAAATTCAATTACAAGAGGAAAAATCTATATAATAAGTCTCTCTTCCCAACACGCATCTTAAAATCAATCGAATTTTCCATGGGATCCATTATCATGTTCTATGGGGAAACAAATTATCATTCCATATTCTAGGTGAAAAGGAACCAAAAACCATTAAAAGCGTAACTAAGTGGTAGTACATAGTATGTACCCTAAGTATATGACATGTACAAAAAAATATCTTGACTTCCCTTTTACTTATACACAATCTGACACACATGGGGTCAATACATGTAGTTCAAAATGGCCATGGCATAAATGTGGTCTGGACATATACTATAACTCAACCATGTTTTTCATGACCCACTCAGACCAAAAATAATTCATTGAGGGGAGGGAGATGAGGACCCCAAAGTACAACCTCTAGTAGGCCCTAGGAAGGTGATTTATATCATTGGTATAATAATATGATGTCATTGGAGGGATTAAACTCAATAATAAAATAGGATTGATAGATAAGATGAATCACCCACCAAATATTGCATGAGATAATAAAAAATGAAACCAATACCACCACAAAATGAATTTATGAATTGAACTAATATAGATAAATTTATGCAAAATAAATACCCATTTGAAAATGTAATGCATCAACAAAATAGATATCTAAAGGTCAAATCTAGTAATATACATCATCGTCTATGTAATTCACCTAGAAACTAGAAATTTTGTTCAAATATGTACATGAACATACATGTATACTAAGTAAGAAAACAAAATTATATAATGATCATTTAAAATAAGCATAGTAATGAAACATAAGAAAATAGTAGAACTGAAAGAATCTAAACAGGTCAACTATCCATCCCAACCTGTCCAAAGCTTTCTCACAATATAACGAAAACCAAATATAGTGACATAATATGAAGAATATCGATAAAGTTTATCCCCAACTAATTTCCCATTGATTTTACTATCTTATAGACCAATTTATGATGTCATAGAACTCCAATCTCTTCTGAATACAATATACCACTACCCTATTTCACAGTCGCATCACATCCCACCCACAAACACCTAGGCCACTACCTCACAGCATGGTCACATCTCATCTCACCCTCATACACAGGGCATATCACATCATGTCCATAACCAGATTATTAGGGTACCATGAACATTATTTAAATAAACCTCACTCTATCCTCCTACCATATTCGAACCCCACCATAGAGCATGTACATATCAAATCACACTTGAAAACACATGGGCCATTACCTAGTATTCTAAAATACATATATCCATTACATCCTACCCACATCAATTCACCTTGAAGTGAGTGTGGGGAAGAGAATGTTTCCAACCATCTATCCTCATCACTAGGAAGTCAAAAAAACACCCGTGTGTGAATATTTGAGTGTTTGTACATGTTTCATAACATGGGGGTGTGTATAGAAATCAAAAGGAATGTATAATTATATACATATATCCTCAAACAAGCCCAACCTATGGGTTCACAACCAAGTTCTAACCAACATAAAAAATCATAACATTTTCTACCAAATATAAATTTATAATTCTATAGAAACCATAAACCATATTACACCATAAGAAAATTACACTTTCCAATCCATTAGTTTTATTATTAATCATGAACCACATTAATCAAAAAATCCGATCATTTATTTATTCATTATCCATTTACATAATTTTCCCAACCAAACCCTTGTAATTTAAATCAATATTTAAAAAAATTTAATTATTCCATCACTACCCAAGAATCAAGAACAATATAACCACAAAACATAGGTAGCTCATCATCCCCATTTAATGATTTCATCATCAACCCGAAGGCATATCCAAATATGTACAACCTCTCCACCCTAAAAGAATGGCCAAACAACCACATCCTCTCTGCCCTAAAGTCATGACCAAAAAATTCACAACATCACCTCCTTAAAATATATACTAAATAAATAATATCACCCCCACACCCCATCAAAACCACGCATCACCACAAAAAATCATGTTCAGACATTAGAACAAATATATGATCAATAAATAGATTTACAAAGGGGTTTCATCATATTCCACTTCATTATTTAGGTGAGTTATCACACAAGACACATTCTTATGGAAATAATTTCATTATCCCAGTATAAGTGGTTATGTAATTTCAATTATAGGGTGATATCAAAATAGTCAAAAATAATAGATCAGTCACAACACATATCATCTATGGAAAAAATCTCCTAATGAGAATAATATTTAGTGGGGAATCAAGCCCATACAGTACTTAAAATCATAATAGTCTCAATGATATCAAATCATTTGAATCATTCCCCTTCCCCCTCTTCAATTTAAATTATCCAGCTCATTATCTCTAACTAAGATAGTAAAACCATAACCCATAGATTAATAAGGGAAAACCCCTCCAACATTATAAAAAATGATAAATGATGGATTCCCTACCTGAAAGACCATTTCATACTCGTTTTTCACTATAATGAGGGAATGAAATTCCCAAAAACTTGAACCACACACTGAAAAATCACAGATCAATTGTCGAGCACCAATGGATATCCAATAAATCCAATGAATCAATGACTGATGAAGGGGTTAGAAGATCATATCGGGGAACCTAGGGTTTGTCTAAAATGAGAGGGGATGAATAAATGGATGAAAAAATGGAATTTTTGATGAATGGGTTAGAAAATAAAATGGATTCAACTTGTTTCATATTGTGTACACATTTCAGGATGTTCAGTCCATATATATTTTTGAAAACACAAACCTTCACCAAAAAAATTTCACTCAATCATTATTTATTAAATTTTGTGAATTTAAATTTCACAAGGTGAATTAATTTCATAGATCCCCCTTAATTGAATTACATTCCATCAACTATCCACCATCAAAAGTAGTGAACCAGTAGTCAACTAATGTTAACAATGTACATTGTGATTTTTCTGTAGTTACCCTAATGTCGTTCTATCCTCCAAAAAACCTCATAGATCCTATGAAGAACAACTCCAACTACCTACATAAGAAAACTAATGGGTTAGGAAGTGATGGTCCATATATCAGATACCACTCAAATGATTCCCAACATCAAAAATCCAAAACACTTCCCATAAGAAAAAGGAGTCCAGACATCCACTCTACGAGATAACTATCAAGGATCTCGTTACTCCTCATTGATACCACAAGATAAATGATCCAAACTAAATGCCAAAAAAATCATGAAAATTCCCATCACTATAGAGTCACATCACCACAACTATATAACCTCCACACATCCCAAACCAACAACCACTATATCTAATAACCAATAATTCCCTGTACTCCAAAATTATGAAATTCCATCATCCATGTGAAGAAAAAATCTGCTTTAGGAATCACTGACTCTACCACATAGGTTTTATAATAATTTATTGTACTTTGTATCAATTAATAAATAGTTCCCCCAAATTTCATATGTAAAAATGTTTTCATAAATCATATGTCAAGGAAAAATGACATCTTATGGAATATAGTGATCCAATCATCACAAAAAAAATTTAATTAATAAAAAGAAAATCTCAAAACAACATTGTATTCTAAGAAAACATATTCATATGATACTCCCATGTACTCTCTTCCTGGACACCATGCCTCCACAAAACATGAACAAAAGAAATTGTCTATCCATACAGGGATATTTATCAGAAATCTTGGATCTCTACTTCTAATTCCACGAACATTTCTTTGTCCTAAATATCTATCTATCCCAATTCAGTGACATGGGATTCATAAAGATGATACAAACTAAGATGACAGAAGAGGATGATTTCATTGATCATCATCATCCATGGTGGAAGTAATAACCAATATTCCACCTTTCCAACTCTCCCAAAAACATTATAGGGTCCATAAAACTTGGGATAAATTTTACTCCCTCTACCAAACCTCCCCTTCCCATGTCAAGGGGATACATTTGAGAATACATGGACCCCATCCCCAAACTATAAAAGAATCCTCTTACAATAGTGATAAGTATTATTCTGGTCTTATTCTACTTTCATCTCATCACAAATATGAAGAACCATCTAGGTCATCCTCTAAACCACATACGGGCCAAAAACTGTCACTTCCCCATCCCCTATGTAGTACAATAGATAATGACATAGGACCCCATATAAATCTTCAATTGGAACCATGCAAGTAGAATAGTGGTAACTTTGTTCATATGGAAACATAACTATATGACCGAGTCATACCCGAGATCCACCAAATTCAATGACCCACTATCACAACATATCCTTCAATGTATACATAGTGTACAACATTTGACTATCTGTCTAGGGGTAGAAATTAGTGTTGAGGAATAACTAAGTTCCAAAAGCATGTGGTAATCCCCTCGAGACTCACAATGTCAAATGTGCATCCTGATATGAGATTATGGAACTTAGAAATAACTTAAACTACAACACCTCATCAAAATACCTTTTATAAATAGTAACCACTCCTCTAGACTCCATGATTACTAAAAAGTGGATAGATTTCATTAACTGATCAACAATCACAAATATTGAATCAAATACATCCTAGGATCATGGTAAAAAAATTATAAAATCCATTTATATTTCATATTTTTTTCACTCAGGAACATCCATAGTCTACAAAAATACTCTAGTTACATGATACCTGACCATTACCTACTAGGATACCAAACAAATTTCCAAAAACTCTTCCACTACTGATTTTATCCTAGGCAACCAAAATTCCATTCTTAAAACATAATACATCTAGGATACTCCTATTTGTACCATAAAAGGTGAGATATGAATATCATTAAGGACTCACTCATGCATCAAAATATAAAAAAGCATCCCATTAATCAAAATATTATTCTGACCATCCTTTGACCATCCCCTTCGAGCTTGACCACATCCCACATGATCACACATCACCTATGCTACTGAGTCTCCCCACTAAGATTCCTCCCCCTACTACACTTGAGAAGACTAAAATGTAATCTAAAAAAATATCCTAAATCACCCTCCACCCTTCAATCTATGTAAAATGTTATAAACCTCTTTATTCCCTAAAAGCATCCCTAGACTCCCGATAAACATCCATCCCCGACATTCTACTCAATGTTTCAGCCATAAAAATTCCCCTTACTGAGGTGGAAGAGATCTAAAAATAATAATCTTGACGAAATTTTATCCGACTATACTACCAAAAATTCAGATGATGCTAATAAATAAGATATCTCAAGCTATATTTGATTGTGGAGACTAGAAAGTTCTCCCCCAATGAGGTTACACTGCCACAACTTCAGTGAAAACACATTCGCTGATTACTCCAGATCGTGGGTCACATAGTTACGCTCATGGGGACATAACCTCATAGACCCATAAGAGATAACATCCCTCTACACAATCAATATATATGAAAATACCATATGTGAATCTTCCAAAAACCTCTCAGTCATCAAACATTCCTCAAGCACCAGAAGCATTGGAATACTGACCATATTCCACTTCAGGTGACTGAACGTTGCGGGAACCAATCATTCCACATAAAATATTGGTCCTTTTATGTTAATTCATAGAATTGGGATTAATATCTTGAGAAATAATGCATATAACACTAATAATATCATATAAGACAAAGTTAACTTCAAACGTCTTCCACATTCCTGGGTGCTTCCCAAGAAAGAACTACCTCATCATTCGATGGGTATACTTCCCCATCATGTTGAAACACCACATGCCTAAGGAAATGAAGCTATCATGTCCAAAATGTTGACATGAAATATTTCCACAAATATGTTGGTTTTGAAGGTCTTAAAAATATCATTTATATTTTTTCGATTCTCCTCCTTGGACTACAAGTAGATTAGGATATCATTAATGAATTTGATGAAAAACCCATCCAAGAACTTTTGGAACGCAGTGCTCATAAACCCATGAAGATTGATTTTGAATTTGTAATAGATAATGAGAATATAGAAATCTCAAAATTCCAATACCTTCATATTAAAGAGGACTTTAGGATATCACCCTCCTTCACCATCAACTGGTGATATCCAAATCATAAATCGATCATATAAAGACAAGTCACCCTCTCCTCTTGTTAAAAAAATCTATCCTCAAAAGATGGTAAGGGTTATTAACCATTACCAAATTCGACATTAAATAGTCTATACACAACCTCATAAAACCATTAACATTCTTTTTGAACAACATTATAACACCCCATAGTGACACGTTGGGTCAGATAAAAGCCTCCTTCAATAGATCAACACTATGAATCCTCAACCACCACAACATAGAATGCCATATATCAGGTTTTTATGAAATATATTTCTTTATTAAAATTAATATAAAATTTTAGATATTATTAATTTTATGTATAACTGAGTTTAAACTTATGTTACCAAGAAAAATGAGTTACTTTGATGAACAACATGACACCTTACACGAAGCTTCAACAAACCATGAAATAATATTATTTTAAATATTACCATTTTAACATCACCATTATAAAAGAGGGTATAAATATTTAAAACTAATTTGATAAATATTTTTTTCTTACTAAATAAAAATTTATTTACCAAATTTTAGTAAATAATCAATCAATTTTATGTAAAGTAATCATAATCATAAAAAATATTTTTTTCTTACAAATTTATTTCTATTTAATTTTCTAAGAAACTTTTGTAAATAATTTATGATTATTTTATAACATTTATATGGTAAAATGATTGTTTTTTAAATCATCATATCAATTTTTATAATTTTTTTGGACTTCTGAGAAAATATTGATTTTTTCATGAATAGTGAAAAACACCGACCCTTATAAACTATCTTCTATCTTAAATAACTTATGTAATTATTTAATAATTTTAAATTATAAATTTTTAGTTATATATAATCCCCATAACTACTTTTTAATAAATATTTTATTTTATTTTTGTGTAATTTTGTTTTTTGGTATTAAAATGTGTTTTTGATAAAAAAAAATTAAAGTGCATAATGTTAATCATTTATAAATTGATAAATTAATCCATAATGAGAAATTTATAAATTAAATTTATATATTATACATCAATTAAGTTTTTTATATATTAGTATAATGATTTTTATATAGAATGATTTATAATAAAAACATCTTATACTTGAAAAATTCACTACTTGAAATCTCTCTTTTTCATCGTGTATGTAGGTTATTTTTTAAATTTATTTTTTTACACACATAAAAAACATATATGAAAAAATTAATATTTTATGTTAATTAATTATTTCAGAATACTTTATAGATAATTTCATGTATTTTTTTAAAAATGTTAATGTTTTGATGGAAAGTAAATAATACTGAATTGTAATAGAAAACATCCACTTCAATTAAATTATTTTTATAGATAAATTATATATTAAATGATTTATATAATAATTAGTTAAATAATAAAGTTATTAATCCAGTTTACTTAATTACTATATATTTGAAAATTATTTTTTTTATAAAAACTTTTCACACATTTGAATACTTTTCCTTTAATAACATGTTTTCTCGTCATGTCTGTGTGATTAATTTTCAATCAATAATTTCCAATTATATTAATGGATATTGGAAAAAAAGATTATATATTTGGAATAAAAAATATTTATATTATCTTGGAATTTATACATAATTTTTGGCATAAATGAGTAGTGAATTTGTTAAAAAAATAATTACCACAATTAAGGTAAAAATGGGATTATCGAGGGTTAAACTAAAAAGATAAGTATAAAAATGACCTATAAAATTATAAAAAAAATATATCCATATTCAGAACATTAAACCTCATAGATTTGATAATGGAATGTTCTCGACCATTATGACATTTGGGAAACATTGAAGCGCACAATTCATTTAAAAAATACCATGTATGTTCTCTACCCCACTTATAATAGGACACCCCCAATACTATCATATTAACACCTTCAACACCATTTATATCATCTAATACCTACCCAAATAACTTCCCAACATCTATAATCTCATCTTATAAGCCATATATTAGATAAAAATCCAACAAGGTATAGATTTTAGTGAAAATTGAAGGAGGATACCACAGAAGAGGTAATGTTCATCAATGAGCATTTTTTATTTATTCCTCCACATCCATAAATTATCATTATACCATGATGATTTAATAACAATGTTATATTATATATTATATGTTTCTTTTTATTAATTCCATTACCTACAACCATCTCCACTTGAATCAAATGAGTTAAGAAATCATTGTTTGTGTGTATGGTAGACAACCGCATTGCGAACCGATGTCTTTCATTTTTATATTATCATTTATAAAGGTTAGATATAATTTGGGGTTTATTAATTATATATGGGATATAGGATATTATTATGATTCATTAATTTTTATTATGAATATACATGAATACTATTATTTTTTGCGGAATATAATAACATCGCTCATGTGCATGATGAAACACTACTTTTCAAAGTGATCTGTTTCATTGATGATTTACATGTAATGTATTATGGATGGGTTTATAAAGATATGTGATATTTATAAAAAAAATTAACCTATCATTATTTTATAGATCAGTTAATTTTTTTCATTAAATCCGAAATTGAAATGGAAAAGGCTTTAATGCGTATGTACAACATACCGTCTCTAATAATGATGTACATCATTTTCTGTCACGAAATTTAATGGATTAATCTAAATACATATATAATTAATATATATTAAATTTAAATATTCATAAAAACTAAATTGGTGATGAAATTATGTGTAATATAATAGTATCAAAATAATAACAAATCAAAAAAGAATGGAAAAACAAAGTGGTTATAACTATAAAAATAACATTAGCATGGAATTAATGATGAATAGTTAATAAATAGTCATAATAAAATAATATATGGTATTATATATTTATATATAGTTCTTTAATAGTTCTATAATAAACTTATATTTTATATAAATGAGGTTGTAACAAGTACAATGGAAGTCAAGACCTAAGGTAAGGGATTTCGGTCTCACTTTTTTACTTTAGTGAGATACATTCACTATTCTCCACACATTTATTTTTTGAGGTATAAATAATAAAAAATAATATATATTATGATGCAACTAATTAATACTAATGTTGCTATATATCGATTTAGGATCCCTCTTTCATGGAGTTTATAGTTCAATTGTCAGCAAATCATTAATGGGACATGTAGTATCACATTTATTTCTAAGAGACTTATTCCATATTGTCTTGTTGATTCTTCTATGTTTTGTATATAAATCCATATGAAATGATATATTATTATTATACCTGAAACACATGGATATTTTTCGGGAATATTTCTCTTTAAATAATTCTTCAACAACTTGTGTTGCATGCAGCCATGAATTTAAATGAATGGTGAGACACAATTACTATAACCTCACTATTAAATGAGTAGGAATATATATATATATATATGTGTGTAATTTTTGAAAAAAAATATTAATCCTTAAATCAATATGAACATAGATGTATTTTCTTAGAAAATAATTACACATTTTTAGTAAAATCACATTATTCTTCCAATATATATATTCTTTAAAAATGAGTTTATATTCTCTTTATGAATAAAAATTATTTTTATAAATTTCTATAAATTGAATTTGACAAATTCAATTTCATTTTTATTGATTCATCATGTCAAAATTATCTTTAAATTATTTTTTTTCTAAAAACATTAAACGAATAGAGAATATACTGATTTTAATTGAAAACTATATTTTATTTTAATGTATTTAAAATGTGACATTATATTTTGGATTAGATTTAAATTTTAATTATTTTATATTTTTAAAATTAACCCAGTTATGGTTTTTGAAAAGGAGTTTTTAATGACATTTATTATAAACACATTTCATGTTTTAAACTATAATTTTTCCAATGAACTATTTTTCAAGGAGTTTTACCAATTTTATTTTTAATTTAATTCTACAACTTATATGTTTTGAAATTTGAAAAAATGAATTCCAAATTATTATTTAAATGATCCAAAATTAGTAAATAGTTCTATTTTGCCAATTATAATTAACCTTGTTAAATTTTATTACCACAACAAAGGGAAAATTGAGTAATTTACGTTAAAAATAATAACATAAAGTTTATAAAATGACCCTAACACATGCCCGAATTCTATTGGATGAATAAAATTAGACATATAACACCTAAATATATAAATTAAGTCATTTAATGGGCATGTTTTCATGAAAAAGACATATATAATAATTAAACAATATAAAGTCACAAAATATCACATTCTATGTCTTTAATATCCCTTATGTGTCCACAAGGGGAAAATGTATTTTATGAAAGAATAAGACTATAAGTTTTTAAATTAATAAAAATATCTTCATTATATAAATATATTTTTTACTTTTTGGGCCACATGGATGATATTATGTTATTTATAAAGTCTTAATTAATAAAAATTTAATGATGTCACATTTGTCTTTTAAATTATATAACATTTTTAATATAAGGATACCCAAAATATATATTTTGATATAAATATTATTCATAAATATAGATAATTTATCTTCATCGTGGTATTTTATTTTTAATTTTTTGAAATAAATATGCATATTAAATAATTACACAACACTGATGTTGTAATTATTTTATTAATTGAAATATAAAATAATTGTTATTAAAATAATAAAATAAATATAATTTCAAATAATTATTTTTATAAATTAATAATATAGATTAACATGAACTATTAGGGATATAATAAAATAATTTTTTGATGATAATTTGTTATCTTGATATTTTTAAAAGACCTAATAATGAATAGTGCCAAAATTGACAGTAATGGTATTTTATGAAAATAAAATTTTAATAAATTATAGAAAAATAATAAAAATATTTTAAAATAAAAAATAATTATAATATATTCTATAATGTAAAAAAATTATAATATAACTTATATTACATAAGTATAAATTACATCATTTTTGTATTGAAATAATTGTTATCTTAGTTTAAATTAAAACTGGTTAACGAAGGGTTAATAAACATTACAAGTTTAGAAGTTATATAAAAATTTTATAAAATATATTGGATGATGATATTGAAACCTCATCTCATCCTAGATTCAAATACATGTTTGTTTAGATTTATTTTTATTGAAATTTTATTTTTTTAAAATAATATTTTTATAAATTCCAAAAGGACCCCTAAATTCAATTATAAAAGAGCACATCCTCCCTCACTAGTTCACATAACAATAAGTAATAAATATCAACCATACCCTAAATATTTCTATTATAAACATCCTTATCCATATCTTGGATTCTATAGTCTTCATAAAAGACCAATTCTATTGTCCTTAAGAGGAGATAGAAAGCAAGTTCTCCAATGAAGAGGCGATCATCTTTACAGACTCTTCCATGATTATTTCTTCTTCTACTTACTCTTCATGTGTTTTTTATATTACAAAGTAATAACCATAATATCAACTATATTCTGAAATTTGATTATGATTATGGGAAAACCATATTCAAACTATTATTCATCCTATGAAAAATGAAAGCACCAAGCGTGTGTATGTACAACTTATTCTCTTCACGACGTCATTTAATCTATTTTTCATCAATAATTTACCTAGATGGATATATCTGGGAAAATAAGAGCTACAAATAATAATTATAACATGATATTGATTCTGGGAAAAATATATACCATCCAATTCCTTACCCAGTTTCAAGTAAGGGAATGATATCATCGCTTCTGTGTATGTACGCCCTACCATATATGTGATACATTATGATACATTTCCCATATTCAACATTCATGAATGATTATATAAATTCATGAAATTAATAAATATGAAATATATTACATTCATATAATTATATATATTATTTATATATATCAAATTCACAAGAACTGGGACTTATATGATAACATATTCATAGGAAAATGAAATAGTTAATACACAAATGAAGGGTAATAATGAAATGTTTTTAACAAATGGGTGATAAGATGATATAATTGTATCATATATCATACCATAAATATTAATAAGATTCTAGAATAAGTTACTAACATTATTTAATCCATTATTAATGATTTTTGAATATGTATGTAGGAAATTAGATATAAGGTAAGGTATAATTTCACAATCTCATTATTATTTGGGATTATTCATACGTAAGTATCTTCTAGGGAATATTTATCACCAATGCCCATGTTTTTTTAAAAATATTTTCCAACTTATTTTTACTATTATTCTAAAAAAATTAATTTCAATTTTACCCATGTCTTAATTTACTTTAAACAGATTGAATGGAATATTGTTTTTTGTTTTTATAATGATGTATTTTGTGATCATTCCAAAAAAAGTACAAGAGGAATGTTTTTTTTAACATATAGGGCATGAACATATTCTCTTTGTTTCATAATTTATTAAAGTATTTAAGATTCCCTTATAATCTTAATTGGTTATTTTCAATTAAAATTGTTATTTAAATATAGCATGACATTTTAAGATATTAAAATGATTTCGAAGAAAAAAGGATATTTTCCAAAATAATTTCTTTCATGTGATCCCTAAAAATTATTATCCATCAATGATAAAATTCATTGATTTTACTTATGATTTAATGGGGATATTTTTCAATAATAATATCCATATTATTTCTATTGTGGTTTATATTTATTATTGAATGATATTTATGAATTCCATTTATTTTCAATTATTTATGTTATTATTGAATGATGTTTATGAAACCCATTTCATTAGATGAGTTATGATATAATTAATAATTTATGTTCTTATGGAACACATATGTATGGTTTTAACTATGTGATCAGTGGGACCTATATATACTTCTAATGGATTTTGTAATATTTATATCCCATGATATATAAAGTACTGGAACATGAAATTATCTCAGTTCAGAAATATAATACAGAAACAATAAATAAACCCAGTTCAGTAACACATGGGTGGAATGGGAAGTTAACCAGATTATGTAAAAGAATTTCTCAAAAAAACTGGTCTTATAAATGATCCTTGACTAATATGTAAATGAATTTCTATGATTATTTTTATTCCCAAATTTCTTATCTTATATTATGATTTCATGAAATATGTTCTTTGATTCATTATGATCTTCTATTATTTTACAGTGAGGTGATATCATGATCTTTAACATGCATGATATAATTTTTAAAATTTTATTTCTTTATAAATCCTTATGATTATTATATGATTGATATCTCCCTTGATTACACTTACTAATAATATGTGGTCATCCTTTCTCATGTTTTTTCCCTGGGATATAAACAACTCTATTAACTAAGATGTGTTAAAAAGGGTTTGTAGTTATGAAGGAATAAATGACATAAAATGTAGAATTTTTATGAAATAGTTTTCCAATATTTCTTCTTTCAAAATACTCTAAACCTATAAAGTTTTTGAGTGGTTTTTTATGTTATTTATGGAATATTATTCAATTTTATATGTAATGGGTATGTAGGAAAATTATAGTTGGTAGCATAACAAACATTAGTATCCATTTGTAACTAGAATGATATAACCCTACTAAGAACCCTAAGGATAAGTTTATGTATAGGATACAATCCTATAGTATTTCTAAAAATCCAAAATAACCTAGGATAAGACCTAAGGTTCATTGAATTGAATGTTTATAAGAAAATTTTCATTAGTATATGGTTTTCCCATTATGAATAGTTGTGTTCACACTATGATTTTTGGATTTATTCAATTTATAGAGATTAATGGATCTATATTAATGCTGAATGTGATGAGAAAAACATCAATTTTCTTCTATATCAACTAAAAGTAATAGAAACTATAATGAAAACTATTTTTTTATTATCACATGCCATTTTCAGTATATGAATCGTGTAAGACATATTAATGAGAAAAAGGAGATAACGATATTCTGTTGAGTCCTTCACAAGAAAACATCCAACATCTTTAATTTGGTCTTTTAATACACTAGTGGATGAACAATGAATTAGCACACCGAAAACAAAATTTTTGGGTTTCCAATGTTCAAAATATGAGATAGTCATCATGGAAGTCTATCATTTGGATGGTGAATCAGATCAATTGTGGAACCTCATCAAGAATTTGAGGAAATGATATTAAATTGACTATATCTAATGGTATAAGTTTATGAAAATATTAATTAATAAGTACATTAATCATATTATTAAAATGGAAATGTATAAGGGGGTACTCATGCTTAAGAAAAAGGATGATTAACCCATTGTACCTCTCAAGATAATTTTACCGGACTTGCATTGTATACTTATAGGATTAGCATTCAACTTGAATATATGGTCTATCAATTCATCACTGTCTTAAAACCGTGTCTTCAAAGGGAATTATTCATAAAGGACTTTAGTATATATTAAGAAATCATTTGAGATGATTATTAGAGTCACCTATTAATCTTATGTGTTTGATTTTTAGAGAAAAATGGTATTTAAGGGAAATCCAAAAACCATAGTGACAAGAATGTGAACTTTTATTTATGGTAATAGTAAGGAATTAAACATTAACAAAACATTCATAAGGGGTCTAGTTAATGTTTTATGTGTGGGATAGAATTTCATCAGGAAATTAACTCCGTATGGGATGGGATAAAAATAACTAATGGTGGAAATAAAGAAAAGGTATCATATAATTTACCTCCCACACTTCAATGCATTAAGTGTAAGGAAATTAGGCATTATGCTAACCAATTCCTGATCCAAGGGTTGTTGTTGAAGGTCCTTTGTCGCAACCTATTAAGGCTAAATAAAAAGATAAATTGCATGTGATCACTACTGGTGATGTTTAGTGTTAAAATAATGTGTCGATAGGTATAAATACCTTCCACTCTAAAGAAGGTAACGTTTTATTTGATTTTGTATCCAAACACTAGTTTATTTTAATGGTTTTTCTAAGGGTATTTTAATATTTCCTCAACCATTAAATGTGCAGTTAGTTGAAAAAAATCTAAATGGCACAACAGTTGCATCTCAAGATTATAATTCTTATATGGTTGATTTCATTCTTTGTAAACTTTTTCTTGAAAATATTTTGATGCTTACTTTAAGAGAATTTTATGTCATTCATAAAATGGATGGGATTTATCTATATGGAGCTCAAATAATTTTTTTGAGTAAGGTATGTCACATTTCATATTCCGGATGAATATCTGATCATCTATCAGTGCAATGATCGATATGAACTTCAAGTGAAAAGTACATTGATATTATAGGTATTAATTCCTATAAATAAATGTTATATATCTCAGGTTATTGGGGAAAAACTCAAAATTAATGATACACCAATTATATAGGTGTTTCCTAATGTCATTCTAGATTAATTTTCAAGTATTCCACTGAATCATGAAGTTGTGTTTCCAATGTATCTCATAATGAGTGTTATGCATATTTTAAAGACTCCTTATAGAATGGACCCAATTGAGATGCAGGAATTGAGGAAGCAACTCAAAGAGAATCTTCAAAAAGGATTCATATTCCATAGTGTGTAACATTGTGGTGCATCTATTCAAATTTTTTTTAAGAAATGTGGATCAAGGAGACTCTGCATTGATTATCCAGAACCAAACAAGATCACAATAATGAATAAATATCATCTCCCTCATATTGATGAATTATTTGGACCACTATACAGGGCTCAATAATTTACCATGATTGATATTCATTATTTATATCATCAAATAAGGGTAAATGATGATGATATACCAAAGAAGGCATTCTATAAAAGTTATGGAAACTATGAATTTTTAATAATGTCTTTTGATGTTGCTAGTCCCCCTCTATCATTTTGGAAATGATGAATAAAGTATTTATAGACTATCCTGATCACTTTTTGGTAGTTTATTAAAAATATTCTTGTATATTTAAAGGGAAATGGAGAACCGGAATATTACTTGAGGATTACACTGAACGCCCGGAAAAAGGAAAAGATTTATTAAAAATTTATCCATTGTGCATTTTGAATTAACAATGTTTCTTTTTTGGTTGACATAATCTCAAGAGAGATGATATATATGGATCAATATACTATCGAATTTAATTAATGTTTTTTTAGAACAACAAAGGTAACTACGGGAATATTTTTTGTTGGTTTGGATATATATTATGGACATTTTGTGAATGATTTCTCATGATTATCTAATTCACTCACCAATATTTCTTCTAAAGGAGTTAAGTTCATGTGGATTGAATAATGTGAATAAAATTTCCGGGACTTGAAAATAAGGTTAGTTATTACACCTCTACTCACACTACCCCACAATGGAGAGATATTTTTAATCTATTGTGAAGAATCAATGAATTGGTTGGGATACGTTCTCGTGAAAAATGATATGGCAATAGATTTTTCTTCACTAAATTGAAAATACATGAGAACAATTACCAAACTTATGATTTGGAATTAGCAGTGGTAATCATTGAATTAAATATATGTAGGAATTATGTTTATGGAGAATGGTGTGATATTTATACAGAGAATAAAATTTTTAATCATATTTTCACTCAAAATAATCTGAATATGTGAAAAATGAGATGGTTAGAGTTGATAAATGATTATAACTACTCAATACATTAACTCCTTGTGAATAGTCTCAAGGTGGAAGATGCATAGAGTCGAAAGGAAAATGATAGACTATCTATGATTAGGATCACAAAAGATCCAATATTTATGGACTTGAAAAGTATGGATACATAAATTATAAATAAAAGTTATAAATACTATATTTATCAGATTAATGTCCAAATATATATAAAGGTGATGATCAAGGTGGCATATAAGGAAGATGTTGAGCTACAAAAGATGGTGGGAAATTTTCCTGAGTTCAACATTGATTATGATGAAATAATAACCTTCAAGAATAGTGTTAGTATTCCTCCCATACCAAAATTAAAGAAGTATATATTGGATGAGGCCCATAGTTCATCATTCTCTACTCTTTATTGAAACATAGAGATGTATACTGAAAAGAAAGAGTATTTCTAGTGGGCTGAAATGAAGAGAGATATTCTACAATATGTTTCTTTATGCCTGGATTTTCAAGAAGTTAATTCTAATAGTCAAAAGTCTAAGGGAATGTTATAATGATTACACATACCTGAATGTAAATGGGAAAACATAACCATGGATTTTGACTTTGGACATCACAAAATATCTAATAGACATAATACTATATTGGTTATAGTTTATCCCCTTACAATGTCAACAAGATTCACTACTATTAGAGAATATTTTTATCTTAATTATATTTCCTTTATATAAATTAATTATGTTGTAATATTTCATGGTGTACCACTTCCCATTATATCTTTTTGGGATCCAAGTGTTACCTCTATGTTCTGGAGAAGTCTTCACCAGGCTCTACATATAGAGTTAATGCTCATTATGGATTATCATACACAAACATATATTCAATCTAATTGGATGAATCAAACTCTATAATACACGATGTAAAAATTCTCTATGTATTTCAATGTCGGTTGGGATCAACACCTACATTTTGTATAATTTTATTACAACAATAGTTTCCACTCAAGTATTAAGTTGAATCCTTAATAATCCCTCTATGTTAAGTAGATTATAACTCTATAATGATGGGATGATGTTGGGGAATGAAAGTGATTGGGACTTGAACAATTTGAGTAAATAACAAATAAGTTTAGATCTATTTAACATCACATAATAGCAGCTGTGACTTGGAAAAACATTAATGCTGACAATTGAGGAAATGCCTTAGAGTTAAAAGTGGAAGACAAGGTATTTCTATAAATCTCTCCCAAAAATACAGTGATGACATTTGGAAATAAGGGAAATCTAAGCCTCGAGTATATCTGTCCTTTGGAAATTCTTGATCATGATGGAAAGTTCGCTTAATAATTGGCACTTACACCGAATATTTCTCAAGTGCATGATGTGTTTTATGTATCGTTCCTAAAAAAGTACATACCAAGTCCATCACATGGAATAAACTCATATGTCACACCATTGTATCATGATATTTATTATTAAGAACTACCGATTGAAATTATTGATCATAGATAGAATGCTCTACGAAACAAGACCACTCACTTTGTTAAAGATTAATGGTGGAACCACCAATTTAAAGAAGCTATGTTGTAACATGAGGATGTGATGACGAATATGTATCAGTGTATGTTTGTATCAATATGAAAAAATTTAGGGTAAAATTCATTTTAGGTTAGGTAGAATGTAACACCCATATATTGTTATGAAATATTTCTCTTAAAATAATTCATCAATTTCTTGCGTTGTATGCAACCGTGACTTTAAACAAACTGTGAGACAATATTAGTATAAAGTAGCTGCTAAATTGGTGGGAAGTATATTAATAAATAATTTATGAAATAAATATAAATAACCAAATCAATATGAATATATTGGTAAGTGCTTATAAAATTACCACACAATTTTAGTAAAATCATTTTACTCTCCAGAAATAAATTTTCATCAATAATGAGTTTTCGTCTATTTATGATGAAATAATAATTTTTAGAAGATCTAGATTTTTTTTTAAAAAAAAATTATATAACAATTCACCATGCCAAAATTATCTTAGATTAAATTGTTTCTAAAATCATTTAACAAATAATGAAAATATTGATTTTTATTGAAAATTATATTTTAATTTAAATACAATACAAGGTTAAACAATATTATTTATTAGTTTTAAATTTTGATTAGATAATCTGGATATTAAATAATCCAATTATTGTTTTTTAAAGGGTTTTTAGAAAATAATTCATTTTAAAAAAAATTATGATTTAAAAAATAATTTTTTCAAAAACTGATTTTCATGTCGTTTTACCGATTGTATTTCAAACTAAATTCTCAAAATTATGTGTTTTTAGTTTTTAAAAATTGATTCAAAATTTGGGATTATAAACTATTTATTTAGTAAATAGTATACTTTTTTGGAAATTTTAATAGTAAACATGTTAAATTCTATTACCACGGTAATGGGTAAATTGAGTAATTTAGGTTAATAATAAAACTATAAAGACATTAAAATGACCCAATATCATGAAAAAAATTTATTTTATGAATTAAATTTTAACCTTAACACCTAAGGATCTCAATTAACTCGTTTAATTGACACTTTTCTTTGAAAATTACTTGTATAATATTTAAGTTAAAAAATGTCACAAAATGTGACATTATTTTTCATTAATATCTCATATGTGTCCACACGAGGAAAAGGTTATTTTTTGAACAGATATAATACAATATCATTAACATATTAATCATATTTTCATGATATAATTTTTTTTGGAAATTTGTTCCACCTATATGAGTTAAATGTATTTATAAAATATTATTTAATGAAAATTTAATGATTTCGCATTTATGTTTCAAATAATTTAACAATTTTAATATAAGTTTATCCAAAAGATATATTCGAATATAATGATTATTTTAAAATATAGAATCATTAAATTTTTCATGGTATGTTATTTTTAATTTTTATTAATGAAATATTTATATTAAATAATTACACAATGGTGATGTAGTTATTATGTTATTAATGAAAATATCAAATAAATATTATTAAAAAAATTAAAATAAATATAATCAGAGATAATTAATTTTATCAAAGATTTATATAGAAAAACTTGACCTATTAGTGATAAAATAAAATTTTTCATTCAAATTTAACTTGTTATACTGATATTATTGAAAGTCCAAATATTGAAAAATGATAAAATTTACACTAATGATATTTTATCATAATAATATATTAATAAATTTTTTATAAATCATAAGAAATATTTTAAAATTAAAAATAATACTAATATGGTTTATGATATTATAAAATATTCGTTTATAGACTCATTTATATAATATTAGTAAAAATTAAAACTTTTTAATATTAAAATATTGGTTACTTTGGATTATATTAAAATATGTTATCAATGGGTTAATCAAAATAAAAATGTAAAAAATAAAAAAAATAAGTTTAAAATATATTGGTTGATGATATTAAAACCTTATCTCATATTATCTTAGAATACATTGAATTTATGTGGTATTTGGATTGATATTTTATTTATTATAAATTAATATATTTTGAAATTTGAAAATTTCCCCTCGCCACAATTAAAAAAGGGAACATCCTCCCTCACTTAATGACATTACATTGATCTTTAAAGCTCAACCATAGCCTATCAACTTCACTTATACTTTTTTATACACTCATTCTGTTGGTTATGTTCTTCTGAAAATATGATCCTTAGTGTCTCTAAGAGGATATCTAACAGAAGATCACCAATGAATATGTAATTATCTTTACCAACTCTTGTATGATTATTTAGTCTTTTACATCCTCTTTGTGTTTTGTTTACATTATAATGTAATAAAACTAGTATCACCTATATTATGAGATATTATTTTGATTATGGAACAACCATATTCCACCTTTCATTCGTCCTATGAAAAACGAAAGCACACGACTTATAATCTCCACACTGTGGTGTAATATGTTTATTATCACTACATTACATAGATGAGTAACATGATCGAAAATAACAGATATATATATATAATAATAATAATAATAACATTATATTTATTCTAAAAAAAATATACCATCTACTACCATTCTCTTTTACTATTAAGTGAATGACAGCATCACTCATGTGTACAGACGGCCTTCTCTCCCCATAATAAGATGTGATTCATTTTCAATAATCGTCATTCAATAATGTCACTAACTAGATCTGGTCTCCATCCAAACCAGCACCCAGACCAGTCCATGGAAATTCCTGAAGGGTTCTATATATCCCCATGGTCTAGCAGTAGTGCCCAGGTATCATAATCAATGGTTTGGGATTGATTTAATTGATTATAAAAACACTAAAAAAACCAAAATAAGAAAAAGACTGAATATGAAAATTCATACCAAAAAAGACTTATTTAAAAATAAAAAATTAGTTACATATTTTCAAACAAATCTCAATAGGGATACAACTCAAAAGGAGAAAAACGTATGACTCCATAACTACCATACGACAAGTGGACATCTACCCCAAGACTTCTCCACAATACCTCACCCATAATAGAAGCTAACAACCTAAAATACCGTCTCTGATGATCTTTACCTTACCTATGTCAAACATTATGATGTCTACATACTCTAAATGGTGTAAGTTGGGTGTGACTATAATCCCAAAAGAATTTAACTGATAATATTCCATGTTATAAACATATTAAGAAAAAAATCGTGCATGATTTTATAAACATGAAATGCTAGTAACAGTTTCTAAAAGATGAAACATTAAATTAAAACAATTTTCAATAGGGCATCTTGGAAGAATGAGGAAATTGAAATAAAATATGCATGCTACTGAATTTTTTTAAAAAATAGTATATGCCGACAATAAGTAAAATATAGAAAATGATCAATAGTCAGGGGAACACTCATAGGGACTAGCAAGCTGTGGGGCCATAGGTACATCGTATCTCTATATATAAGTAACCATAACCAATATCCATCTAATCCATGATCCAATAGGATGGGAAACCCCAATAAACTATTGGTCCCCAAACATCTTCAAAATTTAGTTTTTTTTGTAATTATTAAACTAGCTCAGGGAAACAGGGACGATACTACTTCCAGATCAATAGATTAATAGTCCTAATCTACCCACCTAAATACATGAGTTCCCTCTTTGTGATCAATCAAGTTCCACATGTCATAAAATAAAATTTGAACCTGAAAATTCCATTTCAAAATCATACATCATCCAAGGAGACCACACACATATAACATAATACCCTTTTTAAATTCACATTCATTTTAACATCATCCGCACACCAAAACAGTCCATAAACATGTCACATAGATTTCTCACAATTTAATAAATAATCTAAAATATTTATAAAAAAATATCAAATCATTTGAAATAAAAAATAATCACATTCTCTTTCAAAAACCCATTTCATTAACATGAACACACTAAAATAGTACCAAAACATTTTTTCACCCTTTATGTATCTCAATAAAATATTTAAAATTTTCATAAAACAATTTCAAAAAGTGATACAAGTCTTTTCACACCAAATCCATTTAGAAAAAGTTTTTCAAGCCCAAATGAACCCCATTACCATACCAAAAAAGAATTGGAATCCCTATAAACATTTAATAAACCACTTTAATATATTATAAAATTCACTATAATAATAACACATGAGTTACAAATGTAAAACACAAAATTTAAAAAAAATATAACTTTAAAATAAAATGTTTAACCAATTATTTCAAAAATGATTTTCACCTCACAAAAAATAGGTAAGAAAAATTATAGGAAGGTCAATAAAGTAATATAACTCATAAAATAATGCCTACACATGGAATCACCTACCTTATATGTCAATAACCCCAAATAATTGTGAGAAACTTCAACTGCACCACTGCCACACCACAAGGGAATTAAAACAAACCCTAACTATAAATATTGAACTAATAAACCAAAAAATAAACCCAAGTTACAAATTATTTGTTTCGGGATATTTTTAACTTCAAGGACAATGAAAGAAAGGCAAATGAAATAAACGAAATGTGAGAGGAATTCATTTACATCAATGATCTTGATGTTCCACCACCAAAAAAACCCTTAAAATTTATTCCTTATCAAGCATGAGGGAGATTGGGATCCTTCCATTGATATAATGGTGAAATGGGGGAACAAAGGTCTACATTTAGGTTACACCGAGATGGGATAAATTGAAAATACAAAATGCTTTCTAATGAGTTTGACACTATGCATGGTTTACTAAATCATGCAGTCAAACTGTGCACACAGTTTTCTCCACCCAAAAGTTGATGTTTTGCTCAAAAATTCAACATATACCTATGGGAAACCTTGTGGGAAAAGATAGATCAAGAATATAAGATAAATAATTCCCCAAAATTTCAATCTTGTCACACCCTACACCCAAGAAAATGAAAAAGAACCCTACCCAAACCCGAACAAAGAAAAACATAAAAACCTATGTATGAAAATTCACCCTACCATAACGCTTTCCAACAACATAAATCCACATCATGAAAAAATGAAAAAAAAACCCAATAATATATCCAATTTCAGTGAGTTTTCCCAATGAAAAGACATCAAGGACACAACCTGTAAGAAAAGAGGGCTATGAGCTAACTCAAGAGGCCAAGATGGACTCCCCCACTAAGGGTTACCTACCCACAAAAGCCAAAAAACATGCAGATGAATTATAAAATGAAAATATACACCTTATAAACAAATATTAAACCACTTTCTTGAACAGGGAAAACATAATCGAACCACATCCCAAAATAAAACACCTTAAACACTACCATAATATGTTCAATGAAATTTACCTGAAACAATCAATGAATTCGAACAAGTTCGCCAGAGCCTTACTTAAATAAAATATTTGGGCTCACTCCAATCCCAACATTAACACAAGAACTATGTTGGTTGTTAGATAGCTCTTGATGAGACTACCAACCGACAAGCCAATACCAAGGACAAAACCGAGTTATTGATATGGGGAGACCCGAGCAGACTGCCCACCATAGAATCAAAGAAACTCCCAAGACTGAACCCAAACCCCAACATGGGTAGGAGCAAATGTACTCCCTACCATAAGAGACAACTTAATTTCATAAGATAGTGATGGTACAAAAATATCATGAGTCTTGAATGGGAACCCCATCATAAGGGGTATGCTAATATTAGACTTATTCTAAAAGAATATACATGAGACACATAGTGGGTCTTCTCACCAAAAGAACAAAACATCCAAACCAACTAGAATGGATTGAAGAGAAAAAAACATATCAAATGACCCAATTACCACTGCAAAGGGGGTCGATCAATGAAACTCCAAACCAACAGTGACAATATGTGGCTCACTAGTCCCATGAACATTACTATCCTTGGAAAAGTGCAACCAAAACTGATTTTGAGAAGAGCGTACATGGTTATTTTTACATGAACATCCTATAGAGAGTTTCACCCACAATGATTCAAGCATTGGGGTTTGATAGAAAAAAATCAACATGTCTCCCTATAACCAAGGAGGGACACTTCCACCCACATATATCATAACCCTAGGAAGTAGGGTCCCCACTTCCCTTTCCACCACATGTTACCACTTCAAGAAAAACAACTACATTGAAACAAGATATTGATTCCACCTCCCACACAAGATACATAAGTTAAACAATGATTCTGTATACCCCTAGGGTTTCCTGACTATGCGCCAGATTCAATCCATGACGTACAGCGGGAGATAGATGACTGAAGCATCCCCTGCCTCACAGTCAGATGTTAAAACCCCATAAACGAATCTTCTTCCTCATGTTCCATTGGGATCTACACCACAATCCAACAATATAAATAGAACACAACACATCCCAAAACCCACATACCATTTTCATGGAACCTTCAATATGATAGGGGATTATTAGATACACTTGCATCACCCCTTTCACCATGAATAAAAAATTGAAAAATAACATACATAATGAAGACACCTTCACTCAGAACAGGGAATTCATAAATTCTCAGAGGAGAAAAACACAATCATTTATGCTTAAGACCTTGAAAGGTTCCACAACATCCACTAATGACCTTATTATCAAACACAACACAACAACACACCACCGACCATGACTCCATTAAGTGATAGAGACTTTACCAGGAGAATAACCTTGAATAGAGTTTCATGTAGAATGAGATTACTGAAAACAACCATAATATCCTTGAATGACCAGATTTCTCCACACATGTGGCATAACATTAACCCCTAATTAAAAGATATTGACGAAATACCCACAGGCCCAATAAGGAATCATTTTTCCCTAACAACTACAGACTGATGTATGTTTCCTCACTCAGATTCCCTTCACTGCTCCTAAGTATGACTATTAGGATTAATGATGCCAACCTTCACATTTGATGATTCAGGCAACTTAATGTGATAATTTCTATTTCAACCTTACACAACCATTCTCCCCTAACAACTAGACCCACATAACCATAAAATAAGAGGGGTAAACTCAATCCCCGATACTAAAGAAGAAAGTCCTTATGTTGATCAACTAAGGAATCTACCAACGTTGAATAACTCTTGGTATCACTTCAATAATTCACTAACTCTTTATGGGGGAATACCCTAGACAATATAAAAACCCATAGACCCATACAATCTAGTCCTTTGGTAAAAACATTCCAAAAAATAGAATCGAACACATAAGGGGAACCACCACAAAGGATTTCCAAAACATTTACTATAAAATACCCATATCCAACACTTCAAACCAACTTTATCAAGAAAAAAAAACCAAAAACAACATTCAAAAAATAAAGTATTTCAAACTCAAAACACCCTGGGGAAACATTCCCAAAAAATAAGAAGACTCGCTGAATGACTATTGGTCACCAAACACTCAATCATTTCTTTAAAATAACATCATAAAATAACATTTGGTGGATGGAATAAACTTTCACCAATGGTATCCCACTAAGCCTCTCACGAGAATTATCCGTGTGCCAATCTAGGCACCCATTCACTTCCCAAACTTATCATATTCATGTGGCCACTCAATGAAATACCAAACAATACAATAAAATTTCGTTACACTTTTCAAAAAAAATCAACCCACACATCACTTCTCCAAACCACTAGTTACAATGTTAAACACATTCCAAATTTCAAAAAACTCTTCTTTAAAAAAACCAATTACCCATCAAATAATGTCCACATAAAATCCCATGAAACATTCTTCAAAATAAATAATCATTCAATAAAACATTCATTCTCTAACCATACACGTCAATTTAAAAACATTTCATTCCGCTCTAAACTGGATTTCAAAACCCACTTTAGAATCAACCTTCTTTTTCAACCCCCTAATTTTTTGAATCCATAAGTACGTATTATAAAAATCCAATATAATCTTACAAAAAGAAAATTTCATGAAAATTCACATTTTCAAAACCTTGTTCAAAATATTTCTGAAAACCCATTTTCAATCCCTTTGAAAATCACACCATTTTTTCTTGAAAAGACCATTTAAAACTGATTTTCAAAACCTTCATTGACATAACAGACTTTTTCTGAACAATTAATTTCATTAAACCCCATGTTTAAATTATGAAAATCTAATCTCGATAATCTAAAACCCATCCACTAAAAAACCATTTCATTTTAAAGTCTCGTTCCCAATATTTTCAAAAATGAGTTGTCAAAATGATTCTCTAGGGCCAAAAAATATGAAGAATAAATAAAGGGGAAACTAGTTTCGATGAGTGAATTGAAAATATAGTCAGCAGATATATTCCAGTCACACCAACATAACAAATTATTTTCTAGGAAAACATCCCCAGGTCCACATGTCTTGTCTAGCCATGTGAGCTCACTGAGACCATTGACATAACTCCCATTTAATTTCAAAAATAATGAACAACCAAAAGAACCAAAAGGCGTAAATGGAACCCAATATCCACAGGTAACTCAATCCTATCCATGAGGTTTTTTAGCGTGGAACCTTACTCATATCCAAAACACCGATTTCCCATTATCCTATATCCGGTCTACCCAGACTCATTCCTAATATAAAATGACCAAAAAGAGCGATCCTGCTCTGATAACATTTTTGTCACGAACCATATCTAGTCACCATCCAAACCAGTACCTGACTCAATCAATGGAAAGGCCTGAAAGGTGTTACTTATCCCCATGGGATGGAAAATGTTCCCAAGAATCATAAAAAATGGTTTGGTAATGATTTACCTCATTATAGAAACATTAAACAACAAACAATCATAAAACAATGAATCTGAAAATTCATACCAACAAAGACTTAATAAAAATTCAAAATTGAGTTAAATAGTTTTAAAAAAAACCCAGGAGGGAAACAACTCAAAAGGAGAATCTTTTGTAACTGAAGAACCACCACATGAATAGAGGACATCACCCCTCTACCTTTTCCACAACACCACACCCAGAAGAAAAGCTAACAACCCTTACCTATGTCAAACATTATAATGTATAATTACACCCAAAGGTGTAAGTAGGGTGTCAACCTATACCCAATAATATTCCACCCAAAATATTCTATATGATAAATATTTTAATACAAAATTCATGCATGTTTTTATAAACAGGAAATGCTAGTAACAATTTCTAGAAGATGCACCTCTAAATGAATTTTTTTCAGTGGGAAACTTTAAAGAATTTATACTTTTAAATAAAATACACATGCTACTGAGTTTTCCAAATAAAACACATTATATACTAATGGTATTTACAATATAGCCAATGTGAACTCGTCTTGGGAACACCCCTAGTAACTAGCAACCTGGGGGCCCTAGGTACATCATATCTCAGTGTATAAGTAACCCAAACCAATATAATTATCATGCATGAGTCACTAAGTGGGGAAACCCCAATGTCTTAGTAGTCCCCAAACATAATCAAAGATTGGTTAGTGTTGTCATAGTAAAACATTATTAGTGACATAGGGATGATACCACTATCGGATCATGTCACGACCCGTCCTCGGGGCCCGTGCCGTGACTACCCCAAGCCCGCCTTCCATAGGCCAGGGGCTGGCGACTAGCACCAAGGCGTAAAAATCCCGGTAAACAGGGAAGGCATTGCCTTTATAAGTAACAACCACACAGAGTCAGCAAGCGGAAAGTAAAGTGCAGAAAAGTAAAGGGGGCCGGAATACAAGCCCAACTGTAAAGTACAACTGAAAAGTAAAGCAGCAACTGAAGAAAAGACGGCGGCCTCGTGTCGTCCACTGGCAATCCCACCTGAAGGGTGGGTACAGATAGCCTCCAGGCTCCTCGGGTCCCACGTCCGCTCCGAGCACGTCCCGCCCAGTGGTCCACCTCCAGGTACCGTCCTGCTCCACGCCCCAACCGTGATCAGCGCTGTCCGTCGTCTGCAACCAACACAACAAGGTGCGGGCATAGCCCGTGCAGGGGTGAGTACAAGCTACTCAGTAAGGACCCCGAGCCCCCCGAAGGTCTCCCGAAATCTACAAAGGATATAGCACAAAAGAAAGATGCAATCACGAAGTAACATCTGACTTGACTTAGGTATATGCCCATACATATGCCTAAGTCCCCATTTCTAGCTCTGCTCACGAGCTCGAGAACAACTCAATCCACAAAGGAAAGCAAGACTCAAATCCACGAGGAGAGTAAACAGTAAATCCACAAAGGATAGTTCAACACAATCCACAAAGGAGAGTAAACAGTAAATCCACTTAGGATAGTTCAACACAATCCACAAAGGAGAGTAACATAAGATTCAGCTCAACCAGGTATACTTTTTCAGATGACGTCAAAGACGATCACTGATCCGTCTAAGTCGTCGGACCCACGAAGGATCGATAGGTACTAACCCCCGAAAAAGACCCACACAGGATCGGGCTCACACAGAACCTGTAGGCAGTGGCTCACACAGAACCGGTAGTAAGGACCCACACAGGATCGGGCTCACACAGAACCTGTAGGCAGAGGCTCACACAGAACCGGTAGCACTGATCCACGTAGGATCGCTGAGTGCAGTAGTCGACGCAGTCCACGGAGGATCTCTGCTCTGTCGTCGCCGCAGTCCACGAAGGATCTCTGCTCTGCCGTCGTCGCAGTCCACGGAGGATCTCTGCTCTGCCGTCGTCGCAGTCCACGGAGGATCTCTGCTCTGCCGTCGTCGCAGTCCACGGAGGATCTCTGCTCTGCCGTCCTCGCAGTCCACGGAGGATCTCTGCTCTGCCGTCGTCGCAGTCCACGGAGGATCTCTGCTCTACCGTCGTCGCAGTCCACGGAGGATCTCTGCTCTGCCGTCGTCGCAGTCCACGGAGGATCTCTGCTCTGCCGTCGTCGCAGTCCACGGAGGATCTCTGCTCTGCCGTCGAAGTCACAGCCAGCGCTAGGGTTCCCGCACGTAGCGAGCTCGTTTAGGAGGGTCCGCTCCACGAGCCGAGGGGCTGATACATCAACTGACACGTAGTCCGAAGTTGATGTATCCAAAAGTTCCGTATCGACAACAGTATCTCAACGCGACAGACGGCGCGTCAATCGGACGCCCGGTCTGAGAGTTATTGGCATTTTCGTCCCAGGGGCCCGGTTGGTTTTTAGGGCAAAACCAACCCGACCGTACTCCGCATGTATCCGATCCTCGGGCGGAGTATGCCAAATGTTCCGTCTCACTTAGAGGAAACTACCACAGCTGACGGTACGTCGTTCGGACGTCCGTAGCTCAAGTTATGAGCGTTTCCGCTCCGAGGGCCCGGTTGGTTTCGTGTACGAACCAACCCGGCCGAACCCAAAGTCTTCCGAAACCTTGAGTATAATATACCGAAACGACCGTCTCGATCCAAGGATCGCGTAGCCGCTGACGGTTCGTCAATCGGAGGTCCCAGGCCCAAGATATGGGCGAAAGCCCGAAGAGGGCCCGAAACGGGGGTTCTGGGCCCGGGGCGACCCGGCCCGAACCCCCCCTGGGGTCAGCCGAACCGGGTCGGCCCGACCCGGCCCGACCCGGCTAGGCCGGGTCCGGTCCGGCCTGGGCGCGGCCCGGCCGACCGGACCGGCCGGCTCGGCTTCGGCCGCGCGGCCGAAGGGGCTGCCGCCGCGGGTCAAACCCGCGGCTTTGAGGGAAACGCGGCCCCCGCGGGGGGGCCGCCTGTCACGCGGACGCGGCCGGGCCGCCGCGTCCGTTCCCGGTTCCGCGCGGCCGCGGAACCGGCTGCCGCCGCCGCCGCGGCTTCAGCCGCGGTGGACTTCCTCCACGGCGGCGCGCCGGGCGCCGCCGCCTCCGGTCGCCGGCGCCGCCGCGCCGGCGACCCGCGCCGCCGCCGCCTTCCGCGGGCCGCCGGAGATGCTCCGGTGGCCCGATTCCTTTCCCGTCTGCGCCGTTGCTCCTCCCGGGGGGCGATCTTCACTTCGGAAACCACGAATGGCCCTTGCGTCGTGCTTTTGCCGTCGCCCGCCAAATCCGCAAAAAAGGAAGATCGGCGGAGGGTTGTCGGGTCTTGTTCGTTAGACCCGCACCCTCCGCGTTAGTCATAAAATCATCGGGAGGAAAAGGATTAACCAAATCAACAATTTTAAATAGATCAAAATTGTTCCGATCGGGTTCTTTATTTGAAAAGAATAAACACGGGAAAAGAAATAAAATATTCCAATCAACCCTTACTTGTCGTCGTCGTCGGACGAGAGGTCGTCGCGGAAGAAGGGGGATCGTCGCATCGTCGCGGTATCCGGCGTCACGTCGCCAATCTCTGGATAAAAAACAAACGGATTTAATTAATTAAATCCGTTGTTATTGAAATTAAAAAGGGAGAATTAAGGTCCGATTCTCACCTTAGTTGCTGAACGAGGATCGGCCGTGGAAGAAGAGCGTCGCCGAAGAATGTCACGGGTAGAGTTCGTCGACGTCGCAGATCTCGGTGTGCGTCGTCGAATTCCGGTCGCCGGCGTTCTTCGCGTTCTTCGCGTTCTTCGCGTTCTTCGCGTTCTTCGCGGAGAGGGTGGAGGAACGAAGATTCTTTCAAATCCTTTCCAAGGATTTTTAGGTTGGTCTTATTTTATAAACATGCCAACACACGAAACCGGTTAAGAAACGATCCATCAATTCGTTGAATTAATTCAACGAAAGAAACGACCCATTTAATTCACGAAGAAACAGTCCATTTAATTCACGAAATAAACCGCCAAATTAAATGGTCTGTTAAGAATTAAAGAAAACGCGTCGGAACCCGTCGGTTGACTTTTCAGTTACTTTGACGGGTTTTCGCGGGTGCGTTACTTAGCGAAAGAAACGGCGGGGCTCGTGCGGGCCCTGCCTCACAAATATCCTACCAAGAGGGTAGGATATTTCTGGATAGCATCCTATCCAGTTCAACTCAGTTCAAGCCGTCTTTATGTGGCTTCCAACAGCTTAAGTGAAATAAAATAAAGTTGTCGCACAAACATTATTTTATTTCTGACTTAAAGCCGCAAAATTTAAAAACCACGTCTGAGCAAACGCAACTCCGGAAGAGGCGTTTCTAAGCAAATACCGGCGCTGCGATTTCATCGGTGCCCTCAGAATTTGATTCCGGGCACCGGTTCAAAAGATAGAAAAACCCGCTCGTCCGTTCACTGAACGTACCCGAGCCAAACTTCGGAAATTGATTCCGGGCACACCGGGCCTCGGAATCAGGTGCCGTCTGAAGCTGCGCTCTTGTAAAATTCCAAAGAAAATTAAGAAAAAAAATTTCCTTGAAATTTGCGGGTCTTTACATTACTCCCACCTCAGGGCTTTACGTCCCCGTAAAGATACATCAAAACTAGGGGAACAAATGGGGGTACTGAGCACGCATCTGAGCCTCCCGCTCCCAAGTGCTCTCCTGGAGGTTCCCGTGCTGCCATCTGACGCGCACAAGAGGTATCGACCGCCCACGTAGGACCCGCTCCTGTCGATCCTCGATCTCCACTGGGACCTCCGCAAAAGTCGCCCCATCGTCCACGTCCAGCTCCCCAAAGTCGATGATGTGCGTCGGGTCGTGCACGTATCTCCTCAGCTGAGACACGTGGAAGACGTCGTGCACCCGGTGCAACTGAGGTGGTAGAGCCAGGCGATAAGCCACCTCTCCTATCCTGCTGAGGACCTGGAAAGGCCCGATGAAGCGTGGAGACAACTTGCCGCCTCGGCCAAATCTCCGAAAACCACGTCGAGGTGAGACACGCAAAAAGACGTGGTCGCCATCCTCGAACTCCAGTGGCCTCCGCCTCCTGTCAGCATATGACTTCTTCTGGCTCTGAGCTGTCCTCGTCCTCTCCTGGATGATCTGGACCTTCTCTGTCGTGGCTCGGACCATCTCTGGTCCCACGAGTGCTGACTCCCTAGGGTCTGTCCAGCACAACGGTGATCTGCAGGGTCTGTCGTACAACGCCTCGTATGGTGCCATCCCGATGGTGGAGTGGTAGCTGTTGTTGTACGCGAACTCCACCAAGGGTAGGTGGTCCTCCCAGCTGCGACCAAAGTCGAGAACACATGCACGGAGCATGTCCTCGAGTGTCTGTATGGTCCTCTCCGTCTGACCATCCGTCTGAGGGTGGAAGGCTGTGCTCAGATGGAGCCGCGTCCCGAACGCCTCCTGCAACCCCTTCCAAAGCCGGGAAGTGAAACGAGCATCTCGATCGGAGACGATAGATGATGGCACACCGTGAAGCCGTACGATCTCCTGGACGTAAAGACGTCCCAAGCTCTCCACTGAGCCCTGCTCTCTGATGGGTAAGAAGTGTGCCGACTTGGTGAGTTGGTCGACAATCACCCAAATGGAGTCGTGACCTCTGGAAGTACGTGGAAGTCCAGTCACGAAGTCCATAGATATGCTATCCCACTTCCACTCCGGGACCTCCAAGGGTTGTACCAAACCTGCTGGTACCTGATGCTCTGCCTTCACCTGCTGGCAGGTGAGGCATCGTGAAACGAACTCTGCCACAGCTTTCTTCATGCCCGGCCACCAGTGCTGTCGTCTGAGATCCTGGTACATCTTCGCCACTCCGGGATGTACCGCCAAGGGAGAAGTGTGAAACTCTCTCAGCACCTCCTCTCGTAAAGCAACTGGTACGAAGGTACGCCCTCTGAAAAGGATGTCGTGCTCTGCTCCAAGGGAGAAACCATCAGGCGCCTGACCTGAGGATATCAGTGCACGCCGGGTCTCACAGTCAGCGTCCCCACGCTGAGCCTCTCTGACCCGCTGTAGAAGTGGAGGAGAGACTGTGAGAGACTGAAGAAAGGCTGCTCCGTCTCTATCCACGAAGGATATCTGCAAGGAGGCTAGCTGCTCCGTCGCCTCCTCAAGCAGCTGAATGCCCGTCCTCCTGCTGAGGGCATCGGCTACCACGTTCCCCTTCCCAGGAGTATAGACTATCTCAAAGTCATAGTCCTGGAGGAACTCAAGCCATCTCCGCTGTCTCAGGTTCAGGTCCTTCTGAGAGAAGATATACCAGAGACTCTGGTGGTCAGAAAAGACTGTGAAGCGCTCGCCCATCAGATAGTGCCGCCATGTCTTCAGAGCGAAGACCACTGCTGCCAACTCCAGGTCATGAGTGGCGTAGTTCTGCTCATGCGGACTCAACTGACGTGATCCGTAGGCGATCACGGCCCGCTCCTGCATCAGGACGCATCCGAGTCCAGTCCCTGATGCATCGCAGTAAACTACGTATCCAACTCCCTCCTCAGGCAACCTCAAGATAGGTGCGCTGGTCAATCTCTGTCTCAGCTCCTGGAAGCTCTGCTGACATCTGTCTGACCACACAAAGGGTTTCCCCTTCTTCGTCAAGGCTGAGAGTGGTGCCGCAACTCTGGAGAAGTCTGGCACGAATCTCCGATAGTATCCCGCTAGGCCCAAGAAGCTCTGCACCTCTGTCACGCTCCTGGGTGGCTCCCAAGCTAGCACTGCCTCGATCTTCGCAGGATCCACTGCAACTCCCGCCTCAGAAATGACGTGCCCCAAGAAATGGACCTCATGTAACTAGAACTGGCATTTTGAGAGCTTGCCATAAAGCTGGTGCTCTCGGAGTGTGCCTAGCACAACTCGCAGGTGGTAGGCATGCTCCTCCTCAGTCGTCGAGTATACCAAAATGTCGTCAATGAAGACCACGACAAATCGGTCGAGGTATGGCTGGAAGATCCTGTTCATGAGGCTCATGAACACTGCTGGAGCATTGGTTACGCCGAACGGCATAACCAAGAACTCATAATGGCCATACCGACACCTGAAGGCCGTCTTCTGCACGTCCTCGTCTCGAACTCTGAGCTGATGATAGCCTGACCGGAGGTCTATCTTCGAGAACCACCGCGCTCCCTTGAGCTGATCGAAGAGGTCATCAATCCGTGGCAGCGGATACTTGTTCCTCACTGTCACCTGGTTCAGGCGACGATAGTCGACACACAGTCGCAAGCTCCCGTCCGCCTTCTTGGCGAACAAAATCGGGGAAGCCCAGGGTGAAACACTGGGTCGGATAAACCCCTTGCTCTGCAAGTCCTCCAACTGTACCCGCAGCTCTCGAAGCTCAGCGGGGGCCATCCGATATGCTGGAGTAGATATCGGGGCTGTCCCGGGGTACAAGTCGATGTAAATGACTACCTCTCTACGAGGAGGTAGCCCTGGAACGTCGTCGGGAAAGACGTCCACGTACTGGTCCACCACTGCAGGAAAAGCCGGACTCTGCACGTCCACTGCTCCTAGGATGAGGCTAGCCAACTGATGAGAGATAGGCTGCACTCTCCTCCGCGGAAGTCCATCCTGTGCTGCAAAGGTTCCCTTCTCGCCGGTGAAGGTAAACCTGCTCCCGTCGGTACGAACACATCGCACCTTGCGCCTAAAACAGTCGATCTGGGCATGAACCGTGGATAGCCAATCCATGCCCAAGATGACGTCGTAAGGCCTCAACGCCGCTACAAGGAGATCCCAGCCGAAGCTCTCGCCTCCTAGAGTAAGCTCACACTGCCGGCACCAGTGCGTAATCGTCGAGTCTGCTCCCGTAGGAGTCTCTAGCCGTAAGGATCGAGCCAACGGCTCAGTCGGAATCTCCGAGCTCCGAACAAGGGCACCACAGTCAGAACAGTATACCTGGTGAGCTGGCACAAGTAATCACAAAGAAAACTTGAGACTTTCGTCAAGCAGATCAGTATACCCGGTGAGCTGACACAAGTAATCACAAAGAAAACTTGAAACACACACACAATCAATGTTTTCATGCATTAAGTCGGAAATCAGGAGTCAGGGTCCTGGTGTACGGATACGTCGGCCGCCGCACCAACACTGGGCTCCCTGAACTGATAACCACACTCAATACACTAAACACTATTGCTTCATATAGAAAGAAAGGACGATCAGAGTCTGTGGTAGAACCGACCACCTCTGATACCAATTTGTCACGACCCGTCCTCGGGGCCCGTGCCGTGACTACCCCAAGCCCGCCTTCCATAGGCCAGGGGCTGGCGACTAGCACCAAGGCGTAAAAATCCCGGTAAACAGGGAAGGCATTGTCTTTATAAGTAACAACCACACAGAGTCAGCAAGCGGAAAGTAAAGTGCAGAAAAGTAAAGGGGGCCGGAATACAAGCCCAACTGTAAAGTACAACTGAAAAGTAAAGCAGCAACTGAAGAAAAGACGGCGGCCTCGTGTCGTCCACTGGCAATCCCACCTGAAGGGTGGGTACAGATAGCCTCCAGGCTCCTCGGGTCCCACGTCCGCTCCGAGCACGTCCCGCCCAGTGGTCCACCTCCAGGTACCGTCCTGCTCCACGCCCCAACCGTGATCAGCGCTGTCCGTCGTCTGCAACCAACACAACAAGGTGCGGGCATAGCCCGTGCAGGGGTGAGTACAAGCTACTCAGTAAGGACCCCGAGACCCCCGAAGGTCTCCCGAAATCCACAAAGGATATAGCACAAAAGAAAGATGCAATCACGAAGTAACATCTGACTTGACTTAGGTATATGCCCATAAATATGCCTAAGTCCCCATTTATAGCTCTGCTCACGAGCTCGAGAACAACTCAATCCACAAAGGAAAGCAAGACTCAAATCCACGAGGAGAGTAAACAGTAAATCCACAAAGGATAGTTCAACACAATCCACAAAGGAGAGTAAACAGTAAATCCACTTAGGATAGTTCAACACAATCCACAAAGGAGAGTAACATAAGATTCATCTCAACCAGGTATACTTTTTCAGATGACGTCAAAGACGATCACTGATCCGTCTAAGTCGTCGGACCCACGAAGGATCGATAGGTACTAACCCCCGCAAAAGACCCACACAGGATCGGGCTCACACAGAACCTGTAGGCAGTGGCTCACACAGAACCGGTAGTAAGGACCCACACAGGATCGGGCTCACACAGAACCTGTAGGCAGAGGCTCACACAGAACCGGTAGCACTGATCCACGTAGGATCGCTGAGTGCAGTAGTCGACGCAGTCCACGGAGGATCTCTGCTCTGTCGTCGCCGCAGTCCACGAAGGATCTCTACTCTGCCGTCGTCGCAGTCCACGGAGGATCTCTGCTCTGCCGTCGTCGCAGTCCACGGAGGATCTCTGCTCTGCCGTCGTCGCAGTCCACGGAGGATCTATGCTCTGCCGTCGTCGCAGTCCACGGAGGATCTCTGCTCTGCCGTCGTCGCAGTCCACGGAGGATCTCTGCTCTGCCGTCGTCGCAGTCCACGGAGGATCTCCGCTCTGCCGTCGTCGCAGTCCACGGAGGATCTCCGCTCTGCCGTCGTCGCAGTCCACGGAGGATCTCTGCTCTGCCGTCGTCGCAGTCCACGGAGGATCTCTGCTCTGCCGTCGTCGCAGTCCACGGAGGATCTCTGCTCTGCCGTCGAAGTCACAGCCAGCGCTAGGGTTCCCGCACGTAGCGAGCTCGTTTAGGAGGGTCCGCTCCACGAGCCGAGGGGCTGATACATCAACTGACACGTAGTCCGAAGTTGATGTATCCAAAAGTTCCGTATCGACAACAGGATCTCAACGCGACAGACGGCGCGTCAATCGGACGCCCGGTCTGAGAGTTATTGGCATTTTCGTCCCAGGGGCCCGGTTGGTTTTTAGGGCAAAACCAACCCGACCGTACTCCGCCTGTATCCGATCCTCGGGTGGAGTATGCCAAAAGTTCCGTCTCACTTAGAGGAAACTACCACAGCTGACGGTACGTCGTTCGGACGTCCGTAGCTCAAGTTATGAGCGTTTCCGCTCCGAGGGCCCGGTTGGTTTCGTGTACGAACCAACCCGGCCGAACCCAAAGTCTTCCGAAACCTTGAGTATAATATACCGAAACGACCGTCTCGATCCAAGGATCGCGTAGCCGCTGACGGTTCGTCAATCGGAGGTCCCAGGCCCAAGATATGGGCGAAAGACCGAAGAGGGCCCGAAACGGGGGTTCTGGGCCCGGGGCGACCCGGCCCGAACCCCCCCCCCTGGGGTCGGCCGCACCGGGTCGGCCCGACCCGGCCCGACCCGGCTAGGCCGGGTCCGGTCCGGCCTGGGCGCGGCCCGGCCGTCCGGCCCGGCCGGCTCGGCTTCGGCCGAGCGGCCGAAGGGGCTGCCGCCGCGGGTCAAACCCGCGGCTTTGAGGGAAACGCGGCCCCCGTGGGGGGGCCGCCTGTCACGCGGACGCGGCCGGGCCGCCGCGTCCGTTCCCGGTTCCGCGCGGCCGCGGAACCGGCTGCCGCCGCCGCCGCGGCTTTAGCCGCGGCGGACTTCCTCCACGGCGGCGCGCCGGGCGCCGCCGCCTCCGGTCGCCGCCGCCGCCTTCCGCGGGCCGCCGGAGATGCTCCGGTGGCCCGATTCCTTTCCCGTCTGCGCCGTTGCTCCTCCCGGGGGGCGATCTTCACTGCGGAAACCACGAATGGCCCTTGCGTCGTGCTTTTGCCGTCGCCCGCCAAATCCGCAAAAAAGGAAGATCGGCGGAGGGTTGCCGGGTCTTGTTCGTTAGACCCGCACCCTCCGCGTTAGTCATAAAATCATCGGGAGGAAAAGGATTAACCAAATCAACAATTTTAAATAGATCAAAATTGTTCCGATCGGGTTCTTTATTTGAAAAGAATAAACACGGGAAAAGAAATAAAATATTCCAATCAACCCTTACTTGTCGTCGTCGTCGGACGAGAGGTCGTCGCGGAAGAAGGGGGATCGTCGCGTCGTCGCGGTATCCGGCGTCACGTCGCCAATCTCCGGATCAAAAACAAACGGATTTAATTAATTAAATCCGTTGTTATTGAAATTAAAAAGGGAGAATTAAGGTCCGATTCTCACCTTAGTTGCCGAACGAGGATCGGCCGTGGAAGAAGAGCGTCGCCGAAGAATGTCACGGGTAGAGTTCGTCGACGTCGCAGATCTCGGTGTGCGTCGTCGAATTCCGGTCGCCGGCGTTCTTCGCGTTCTTCGCGTTCTTCGCGTTCTTCGCGTTCTTCGCGGAGAGGGTGGAGGAACGAAGATTCTTTCAAATCCTTTCCAAGGATTTTTAGGTTGGTCTTATTTTATAAACATGCCAACACACGAAACCAGTTAAGAAACGATCCATCAATTCGTTGAATTAATTCAACGAAAGAAACGACCCATTTAATTCACGAAGAAACAGTCCATTTAATTCACGAAATAAACCGCCCAATTAAATGGTCTGTTAAGAATTAAAGAAAACGCGTCGGTTGACTTTTCAGTTACTTTGACGGGTTTTCGCGGGTGCGTTACTTAGCGAAAGAAACGGCGGGGATCGTGCGGGCCCTGCCTCACAAATATCCTACCAAGAGGGTAGGATATTTCTGGATAGCATCCTATCCAGTTCAACTCAGTTCAAGCCGTCTTTATGTGGCTTCCAACAGCTTAAGTGAAATAAAATAAAGTTGTCGCACAAACTTTATTTTATTTCTGACTTAAAGCCGCAAAATTTAAAAACCACGTCTGAGCAAACGCAACTCCGGAAGAGGCGTTTCTAAGCAAATACCGGCGCTGCGATTTCATTGGTGCCCTCAGAATTTGATTCCGGGCACCGGTTCAAAAGATAGAAAAACCCGCTCGTCCGTTCACTGAACGTACCCGAGCCAAACTTCGGAAATTGATTCCGGGCACACCGGGCCTCAGAATCAGGTGCCGTCTGAAGCTGCGCTCTTGTAAAATTCCAAAGAAAATTAAGAAAAAAAATTTCCTTGAAATTTGCGGGTCTTTACAGATCACTTTCATACTAGTCCTAGTTCACCCAACGAGATACCCATGTTCCAATATTTGTTGTCAATCATATTCTACATGTTAAAAATACCATTTTGACATAAAAATGTCATTTTGAAATCTTTCACACACTAAACAGCTCACAAACATATCTTACAGCATTCTCATAATTTAATAAATCCTCTAAATAATTTATATAACATTTTCAAAACATTTGACATCACAAATTATAACGTTATCTTTCAAACCCCCATTTTATCAATAGACATGCACCAAAACAATACCTAAGCATATTTTTCACCCTTTTTGTAACTCAATAAACAATTTAATATTTTCATAAGACAATTTCATGAAATAAAACATGGTTGTACACACAAAATCCAATAAAATCCCTCTTTTAAGGGAAAATGCACACTAATACCATACCAAAAAATAATTTTTAGCACAATCAGAATTTATAAATCACTTTAATATATTATAAAATTCCCTTAAATAATACAACACGAGTTTCACATTAAAAAAAAAAAATTTTAAAAAATAAAAATTTAAAATAAAATGCTTAACCAATTATATAAAAAATGATTTTTCACCACAAAAAATAAGTAATATAAATTCTATTACGGTGAAGAAAGAAAGAAAACTCACAAAGAATTCTTTCACATGGAATAAACTACCATAGATGTCAAAAATCCCACATCGTTGTGCGAAATTTCATCCACACCATTGTCACACCAAAAGGGAATGAAAACCAACCCAAAATAAGAATATTGAAACAAGAAAATAAAAAATAAAAAAAAGGTATGAAGCCCTATTTTCTAGACATTTGGAACTCCAATAAGAAGGAAAGAAACCTTATGGAAATGAGAGAAATAATAGAAGAATCCACTTTCATCAAAATCTTGATGTTCCAGCACCAAAAAATCCGTAAGAAATGGGTCCATAAAGAGAATGAGGGAGGTATGGAGCCTTACATGGAAATAATAGTACAATGGGGTAATAATGGGGTGTATTAGGGTTAATCACAGAAGTGAAATTTTATATTACAAAAATATTTTTAATGATCTAGACATTATGCACAATTTGTCTGCATGATTTAGTAAACTGAGCAGCTAAACCGTATGCATAGTTTTATCCACTAAAAAATTGAAATTTTTCTTCAAAAATGAAGATGAACCTAAGGGGAAAGAGAGGAAAATAATAAAAGATAAATAATTCCCCAAAATATCAAACCTTTCACACCCATCTCCTAAGGAAAATACTAAGAACCCGACCCGAACCAGAATGATGTAAAACGTAAAAACCCGGGTTTGAAAATGAATGATTTAATAAATGTATATAATGGATAAATATGATATATATTACCTTAATATAATTCCTTAAATGAATAAAATGTGTTTTATTCACATGATCTGGGACTTATATGATAAAAACATGCATAAGAAATTGAATTAGTTAACACCGAAATAAGGGTAATAATGACATCTTTTTAAAAAAACAGGCGATAAAATGATATAATAGGATCATATAAAATATCATATATATTAATATGGTTCGCAAATAACATGTAAACATTATTTAACCCATTATAAATGTCTTTGTAATATCAATAATGGAAATATGACTTAATTTAATAGTTAATTCTATAATCCCATTATTACTTGGGATTATTTATAAATATAAATCTATTAGAGAATATTTATCTTACATTTCCATATTTCATAAAAAATTATCTTTTTTTAATATTATTTTAAAAAAATTTATTGTCATATTTTCATAATTGTGAATTCTTACTAAACGATTTAAAATGAATCTTTATATTTTCTACCTAATGAGGTAATTGGTGACCTTTCCGAAATAAGTATAAGAGAAAGGTTTTATTAACATATATAGAATATAAGTACTTTTACACTTTAATGATTACTTAATGTATTTAATATTTCCATTCAATATTTAAATGTTATATTCATAGAATATTATTTATTTTACATTTGGGGGATTTTTTTATTAAAGAAATTATTTTTAAAACAGAAAGGATATTTTACTCAAAAATTATTTTCAAGTGATGCCTCAAAATTATTCCCCATATAAGATATTATTAATTAATGTTAAATATGTTTTAAAGGGTATATAATTTAAATATATTATTCTTATTATTTCTATGTTTGGATTATGTTTATGATTGAATTATTTTTTTGAAACCTGGTTTCTTTTCCAATGGTTCTGTGATGATAGAATCATGTTTTTGAAAACCATTTTAATCTGAGGGTTCTAACAAAATGAATGATTTATGTTCTTATGGAACAAATGTATATGATTTTAATTTTTTGATTTTTGTGACTTATATCTTTGTCCAATGCAATAGGTAAATATTTAAATTTCATGAGATAGATAGGATTGGAATGGGAAATGATCTTAGTTTAGTAATATGAGGTTGAAATGAGATGTAAACCTGATTCCATAACATAAGGATGGAAAAGTGAGTGAACCTATCTCCTTAAATTATTATTTCAAATATTATGGTATTGGAAATGAACTTGGAATAATATTGAAATAAATTTCTAAGATTATGTGTATGACATAATTTCGTGTATTATGTTATAATTTCATGAAAAATGCCCTTTTTTCTTTATGAAAATATATGATTTTAAAATGACATGATATCACAAACATTGATATATAGGATATAATTTTCAAATGTTTTGCATACATACTTATTTATAACGATTATGATTTGATTGATATCTACACTGTTTACCTTTACTAAAAATATGAGCTCACCCTTTCTTATGTTTCATTCCCCTATGATATGAAAAATGATATTATGTAATATGTGTTAAAATGAGATCTAGTTATTAAATAATAAATGGGAGATGATATATATTTTTATATTAATGATTTATTTATATTTCTATGTTTTTAAAGACACTAAACAAATAAAGGTGTGGCATGGTTTTGTTATGTTATGTAATGAATATTCTTATATTTAAAATTTAATATCTATGTATAAAATGTATGTAATGTTATAATACATCATTTTATTGTAATTAATTTTTCTATTTATGTTATTGTTTCATGGGGAATATGATTCAAAAGTTACTCAAGTAATCGGGGATTCCTATCACAATTTTCCTTCATCAAGATGTTTGTTCTATTATGCACATATATTATTTTATAAGGTGTATATACATAATATATGACATTTAATACAATGAATTTATTTATAATCATGATATGTTATGTTTCAATTAATTTTATTCCATCATGAAGATTAAGTTTCAATGTTACCAATGTGTTAAGAGTTTTAAATTAAAATTTCATTAGTTATTAGGATTGTTTATGATTATTCTTACAATAATAAAATATTATGATCTATATATCATAAAAAATTTAATAATATTATCATCATTTTATTTCTTGAGAATACATGTCTTCCCTTAATTTTCAACTTTTTATGTACTCAAGAGTTAAAAAAGAAACTTTTAATGAAAAGTCTTCTTTTCTATAGAAAACTATATTTCCTCTAAACCCATGTTTGGTAAAAATATAATCCAATGTATTATAATCACATGTAAAAGGATTTATTAAATAAAATATTGACTATATTTTACTTTTTGAAAATTTATTTGAATCGAATAATCATGTTTTTGTCTAAAAAATTCTCATTTGGATTTTAACTAAAATGTGAAATGAATCAATGTTTTTTAGAATTTAAACAAGAACATTATTTACTACTGTCTGGACTAGTCAATGATTTCATGTTTCCAATAGATGTTTTCAAATAAAATTTCAGAGAAATATTTGTCTTTAATATTTATAAATTTTTTCGATTTTGAATAAATTATTTCAAAATGTAAATGTTTTTCTAAATATTGTATTTTTTAAAAAATATTTTGAAAAGTGGAAAATATATTTTACTTAAGAAATGTTTTAAATTAATTTTAAAACTGGATTTATATGTTTTCAATATTACTTAAAAAAGATTTTCAAAATTTTTGGCACATAAAAAACTTTCACTCAAAGATGAAATGATAATTTCATAAAGAAAATTTTTAATTGGTCAAATGAAATCATTTTCTATCTAAGACTATAGTCATTGAGGTAACTTATTCTTTACTTGGTAGAATATCTAAGGATACCAACACATTATATATTTGAATGAATGTTATTAAATTTGTAATGTTGTTTATGAAATCTATTTCTCTTCTATTGGTTATACCACGGGTAAATTCTTATGAAAGACACTTTTTTTGATGTATTATTCTATGAAAAAATTATTGTGAAACAAGTATCCTTTACACATGTTATGATATAATGAAATGTTTATAAAACACAATTAACGTAATGTCTTATGAAATGAATAATTTTTTACGATCTTGAGAAACACATAAACATGGTTTTTTGTTATGAGATAGGTAAGACCTATATCTCCCTCTAATGAATTTTCTAAATATTTATATTTCATGAGATAGGTAGGACTAGAATGATGAGTGAACTTGATTTAGTAGTGGAATATGTCTACCATGGTAGTATTACGGGAGAACCTTGACTACTATCATGGTCTTGGGAGAGAACCTATTATAATATGATATCCATGGTAGTGAGTTTTTTCTAATATGGAAATGATTTTATATTTTTTAGTGTATGCTAAAATTCTATGAGTTATGAAAATTTTATTCTCTCATGGATGATGCTCATTGATTTCCATATTATTCATGCATTATTAATTAACAATAATTATTCCATGACACCATTTTATGATCTTGGATAAGTATGGTATGGTTTTAAAATGTAATTCAATTATTCTTATACACTTAGGTTCATATTATGCTTATGTATCTCCCTTGTTATCCCTTATGGGGCACTGAGCATACCCTTTCTTATGGTCCTATTATTTATGTTATAAAGAATGTTTTTATATAGGAGTACTATAGAGTGAAATATATATTAGTTACATTTATGATCATTAATTAATTATGAATATTTAGTCCATGTTTCCTACAGAACTATAAATTATGGTCCTCGTGATTTTTTTCTGTAATGTAATTAATATCATTCTAAAAAGATGAAATGTCCATGTATGAGAATCTTGGGATGATATATTTCATATCAAAGAAATGATATAATTATCTATTAGATACTAGTATTAGAAAACATTATTGATATCCCTAAGTGTATTTCTATGGATATTTCTTGGTATGTCTCGATAGATATGTCCAAGGATGAGTCAATGTATTGGGAAATATTCTAAAATTTTGGTAAAGGATATAGAAAGTGGTTTATATGAAATTAAATCCTTTTAGATATACTATAAGTGGATGTGGATCTTTCCCAAATGTACATGTGGGTAATAATTCTAAAATGGGAGCATTGAGCTATACTAGATCATTACATGGTGCATGAAAACATGCCTTGCTGCACACCTACTTTGACACTCCCAGAAGATATTATTATGAAATTTACAAAATATTTATGAACCTAATAATTTATTTGAATAAATGTTTACTATCAATGAACTAGGATTAGCCTAAGGTGTCATAGATTTAAAATAGTGTATCATAATTTAGAAATCCTATAATTGAATTTCAATGATTATGTTGGTTTCCAATATTATTAGATTTTCTCACATATTTATTTTTGGTTTTAGTCGACCATTGTATCTATTGAAATCTTTTATAAAAATTAAAGTCATGGAATTTTTTTGTGGATAATCCAAATATGAATATTGTCAAAGTAAATTAAATTGTTGTTATTAGTAATCGGTTTTCATAGAATATGATTAGAAATGTGTACCATAAAAAAAATTATACTCTTGAAATAATAGAAGGAGGTAGAATTCATAGAGTGTGAGTAATTGATACCATGGAGGAAAGAAGGTTTAGTATCCTATATGTTGAGAATTTAGTAAGAATAACTAAATGGAATGTCTCAATGGGATATAAAGATGATTTTAGAGTATAAATGAAGGAACAAATGCATGTAATTGAAGTAAAAAAAATTAAAAGTTACATCAATGAAATGGCTGATAATAATGGTCATCCTATGGAATCATCAGTTGTGCAATATTTTAAATTTTTAAATAATAGGTGTTATGTAAAGAGATGTCCTAAGGGGAATTCTTGTGAAGTGAATCGAAATGGTTGTAAGAGTCTTGGTTTATATATTGGTGATAAAGATACTATAAATGAAATATGAAAAGAAATAAGTATTAAGAAACAATATGATGATACTTATTCATTGGTTTGGTAAGGAAGTGGGTTGATTGATGTATTTATGCATTTTAATTCTAGAATTTTCAGATATAAAAGGATTATTAAGTATAATTTTTTCATTAACGATTTTCAAAAATATGTTGAATAATGATGATAAATAAGAAATTTTATTAATTATTAAGTATATATTTTATAGAAAACACATTATTAGGGCATGGTAACCCTTAATATGTTCCTAATGTTGAGAAATTGGTGTTTAGTTTGTAGTAAGAAATGATTCATATAAATAATTTAATTTAGATAGTATTGACAATTTCATAATAGATTATGAATTTATAGAAGAAATGGTTTATTTTATCACTAATAGATTTTACTACAACTTTTGATATATGTAATGTATCCAATAATCATTTTTCTTAAAGAAGGAATATCATGTATGTTTGAAAAATTATTTTAAGGAAATTAATGTTAATATTATGTTTAAATGGAAAACATGAAAAAGGTATTCATGTGATTTTTTAGTGACAATTTAGGGATTACTCATGAGGTTTATCATAAGTTCGCATTGGAAATTTTGTGGCCTTGTTTTTAATGAATTTTATTTTAAACATTTGTAAGGGTTATATTGATAAGAATTTATAGAATTTTTTATTGTGTTATTTGGAGAATACTTTTGATATTAATGTACTACTTCATCGTATGATGATTTATTCATACAAGATAACCTCTTATAACCATTTTTTTGTGATGAAAACTAAATATAAATTGAATTTATTACCAATATATATATTTTGATGTTTTAGTGCATCAAACATAAAAAATTTACATTAATTTCATAGAGTGAGATAGGATGTGTATGTTGATCCTAGAACCACCATATTGTGAGATTTTGATTGTGAAACAGAATGAAATCAAGTAAGTATATATTTTCATGAGAATTTTAAAAAATTAGGAAAAGTATGTTGAAATAAGATTTTATCCCCTTATCTCAATTTTTGATGATATCATTGAAATTTTTCTCACCACTTAGGTCTACATTTTTTAGACAATAATCTTCTATGGATCACCCACATTCTTTTGATCAATGTTCTCTATCACTCTCTATTAGTATTTGGGTGTTATTTTTCTCTTCAATTTCCATGTTTTCACTTCCCAAGTATATAAAACTATTTTTATAGCCTATTCTAAGTTAATTTATATAATCTTATTGTTTCCTGTGTTCCCTTTTTGGCGATGTTTTATTATTCCTTTATAAGATATGGGTTTCAATGGAAGAATTTTAAAATGCTAAAAATATGATGCCTAAGATGAATTTTGATAGAAAAATTCAGTTAATAAGTGTAGAATGTAATATCCTGTGATTTTATGAAATAATTATTTCAAATTACTTAATATTTTTATGTATATTGTGTTATTTTCCACACTATGTTTTAGCTTGGGTCCACACATCAATGATTTTTTTCAATAGTGTGAATGACATGTGACACCGAGCTTATGCAACCCATCAAAAAATATTATCTTAAATAGGAACATTATAATCTAGTCATTAGATATGAGGGTATAGATTGTATAGACTACATTATGAAATATATTTTTCTTAATAAATATAATATTATTTATTAAATATTAGTAAATAATCAATCAATTTATAATAAAGTTATTATATTCATCTTAAATATGTTTTCTTTAAAATGGATTTGTATTATTTTTATAAGAAAGTATTTAAATTATTTTAAAAATATACAAGGACATTTATTTGGAAATATTTTTTTTTTTTGAAATCATCATATCAAAATTATCTTATGGTGAAATTTTTGGACATTATAAAAAATAATGATTTTTCAGTGAATAATTAAAATTAATTGCTTTTTTAAAACTGTCATTTATCATTTATAAATTAAGTATTTGTGTTATAAAGTAACATAAGTATTTTAAAATTATATTTAACTCACTTAAATACTTTTTAAACATCCTTATATGGTATTTTATTATACGTTTATTTTTTTGGTATATAAATAGGTTTTTTCTAAAAGATATTTTAATGGGCATAATGTTTCTCTATTTTAATAAATAAATATAATGGATAATGATGAATATTTTAAATTAAACTTGTATAATATATATAAATAATGTTTAATTTATATTCATAAAATGATTATTATTAGACATAGAGTTAATATAAAATCATATAGTGCTTCAAAAATAATCTTCTTGACAACACGTTTTCTTGTCAGGTTTACAGGTTTTATTTCAAATTTATTTTCTTCAAACATTGTAAATTTTATTTCCAAAAATATTTATGTTTTTAAAATGAAAATTTTAAAATTATATTAGTGTTATTTTATGAGAATTTTATGAATAGTATAATTTCTGATAAATACTGAAAAATAATAAAATTTTATTGAAAAATTGATTTTCATTTAAATTATTTATATTTTTAAATTGTGATTTTAGTTTTATTAAGTTAAATTATTTAATTATAAATACATTAATCCAATTTAGGGAATTTTAATCAATTTCATTTTTAATTTTTATATAAAAACATTTGATAATTTTGAGCATTTTCCCTTTAAAACCCACCTTTCTCATCACATCTGCGACATTAATTTTAAATTGAATTCCACAAAATATGTGAATGGACTTTATAAAGTTGTAAAAAATATTTTAAATCTTCGTAATATATATTATATAAAAATTTCATGTTTATTTCTTACTAAAATGGATTGTGAATGGAGTAAAAATTAATTATCGTAGTTATGGTTAAATAGGTTTACTGAGGGATAAAATAAACATATAATGGAACAAATTGACAATAAACTGGTATAAAACCCATTTTATAGAAATATTATTAATATAAAACCATTATGTATCGATAATTTCACATTTTTTACCCTTGGTACATATGAAAGACGTTATAACACTCAATTATTTTCAAAAAAAACATTGTATGTCCTCTCACCCCACTAAAAAAGGTTTCCCTCTATCATCCCTCATTCAATCCTTCACACCACATTGTATTGGACAATACATGATTAAATTATTTAAAAAAATTTATAATCATATCCTATAATCGTATGTTTGTATAGAAAACCAACCCCAAGTAAATCTCTTAGTGAAAACTTAAGGAGGATACCTCAAGAAGTGGTAACATTAATCAATATGCATTTTTTTATTTCTTCCTCCACATCATTAATTTTTTTATTATATAGTTATGATATAATAGAAAATTATCTTAAATTTGATGATATTTTTCAATTCCAAATTGATTACCTATAACAATATTCACTTATGTAAAATAGGTTATTAAATAAAAACTTTCTATGTACGACATACAATTGACTCACAAACTGAGGTAATGAATTCTTCCTTTACAACCTTTAACAATTGGAAATAATTATGTTTTAATTATTAATATATGATAAATATGATATTATTATTCTTATGGGATTTTTCTATAATAAATACATTCATGAATTCAATTTTGTGGGAATTTGGTAACGTCGCTCATGTCTACAACACACTACCGACTCGAGAAAAGACATGATTCATTCACACTTTATATGTAGTTTATTAAGGATTGGTTTAATAATAATATATGGTATAAATGATTCTATAATGATTCTATAATACATAATTATATATATCATTTAATTTTCCTTGATAAACCTGACAAGGAAATTTGAACAACATTCAAGTGTACTTAAAGCATACACTCAACATGAGTGTTGTACTTCATGTGGAAAAAATACATTTAATGGGTTACTATATATATATTTAATATATATGAAATTTTTATGAAAATTTCGATTCTATATATGATTAAATTTGTATCAATGTAATAGTAAAAAATATAAAAAATCAAAACTTGTAGAAAAAACAAAGTGGTTATGACATGAAAGGTATGTTTACCATGGAACCGTGAATAAAGGTGTAATAAAAGGTCATGAGAAAAAAATATATGGTAATATATATATGAATATGGGTTTTTATATATTTATTATACACTTATTTTTATTATATAAGATAATTGAATGAGTACGATGAAGGTTAGGACTTAAGGAAAGGTATTTAAATCTCATTTTTTACATTAGTGAGACACATGACATATTCACCACCCATTTATTTTTATGGTGTAAATAATTCCAATTACATAATATTATGAATCCGGGTTGTGCCCAAATTTACCATACTAGTATAAGTAGGTGTGTAATTACATGTAGGGATCGAATCTAAAGGGATCGAAGAAGTAACCATTAGACATTTAAATATGTTGGAGGATTGGCTATGGAGTTTCCGCATTTGGGTTGATATAAATTTAGATAGAAGAATACCAAATTTCCTAAGAAAATTGTTTCAATATATGAATTTCAAACCCAATTATCTAGATAGAAATATGTAATTATATTTTGTTGATCTTAGTTTGTTATTTGGGGCTAGAATGGATGTAATTGTTTTCCTCCGATTTTTTATCTAGTTCATGAGGTATCTAATCAATGAGACAACTCCCCAATATCATTATTTGATTCAATCCATTCAATGTTACAATTTTAATCACTAATTAACTAATAAAATCGCATTAATTATCAATCCATTTAATTATATTATACTAGAACTCAAAATGTGTCATCATTAAATTTGGTGAAGACAAAGAAGAAAATAAGTCAAAGGGTGCAACTCTTAAACCATATAACTAAATTAAGAATTTAATAACATAAAATAAAATCAAATACAAAACCGAGAAAATAACTAGAATAGAACCACGAATGGTTTATCATTCTATTGATTCAAGTCTCTCAATGGAATCTCAAAATTGATTTATAATGGTGGGATTGAACAAATTAAAGACAAATAAAAAAAGAACACTCCAATGTTGTGTGAAGAATTTAACAATTATTTTTGTGAATAAATTCAAACCATGATTCAAAAGTATCAAATTTATAAAAAAATTAAATAATAAATTTGTAAGAAGAATAATAAAAATGTATATTAATAAATTAAAGTGAATAAAAAACATACAATACAAAAATTAATGATGTGTTTACAAAATGAAACCATGAAATTAAAATTAAAAGAATAAAACATGGATTCAAAAATAAATTCACCACCATATACTTATATAGAAATATTAGAATCCTAGAGTTGATCCCCCATTAATCATTTCATTCTACATAAATCAAGAGAGTAAAAAGTATGGTGAGAAAATAATGGGGTTTTGACTTTTCAATATTGACCATGAAAATTATCCAAATTCATAATTATTTTTTGGGTTCCATTATTTAATTTATGATGGTGACATATATATGGGTTTTAGAAGATAAATATTATCTTTCATGTTTCATACACGATCTGTCAAAATTTCATTCCCATTTTATCATCCATTTAGATTTTATGATCGAACTGTTGGGATGATTTTATGGGCCTTCAATTATGGCCAACAAATTAAATGTCAACTAGGGCTCCCAAAATCTCATTTAAGACATCAAAATTAGATCTAGACAAAGTATAATTAAAATTTCATAATAATTTATCTTTCTGGATTTAAAATTTTAGATTCATTGGGTTATATTTTAGGGATCCACTTTTACATAATGGGTCTAAGGCTAATTAAGCTTTGTCTACAAATTTATACATTCATTCCCAAAAATGTCCAACATCACTTGGGATTCAACCATAGATCCGAATATGAAAAATGTTCTAATAAAATTGATAAATAATATAACAAAATATACAATTTAAATAACAATAATAATTTATTTGACATATAAATGATTCATTGGGACAAAATTTTCACTTTATAAATTAATTGCACAAATGATTTGAAATGAAGTTAAATTAATAAAATGTACTAAAATTGGTCTCTATAGAAATTTAATCCATTAAATTTTAAAATATTAACAATTAATATTAGCCTATTTTAGTAGTTTTCACCCACTCATTTTGGGTTTTGTTAGTCTCGAGAAAAAAAATTTCTTCCATTTTATGAAATTGAATACATTTTTTCAAAAAATTTAACATAAAATTTTCGGAAGAAGATATAATTCCACAAAATACATGAAAAATATCAATATAATATCAAAAATTCTAGGCTCACAATAATATCCCTTTCCCAATCCGATTCCTTTTGTTAAATTCATCATCATATTTCATCCAATTTAAATTAATCAAAATGATGTATTGTGAATCACCAAAGACATGGAGCAAATTTTATTATTCAAGGGGGAAAATAGAAAAATATGTGGGGATCAAATTATATCCTAAAATTAGTATCCATCATTTTTATTTATAAATTTTTAATGATTTTTTTGTTTTTTTTTCAGAATTTTTTTTGAACCACGTTAGAGATGAAAAGACCTACTATGGGAAAGAAAACAATGAAGTCATGATAACCACATGTCAAATGCCACAAATTTGGACAATTAAATGTAGTAAAATATAGTTGTAAAGCCTAACTCTAGGAAATACAACTATGGAGTCACAATCCCCAAGTGAAAAATTCTACACATTTATATAAAAAAATTTGTCTACATAGTAATAATTTTTATATTTTGTTGGATACTAAAGTTAAACTAAATGTGACCCCAAACCCTATGCTTTGATGACAGTGGACAAATAACTCTATATTCTACCCAAAATCTAGTGGATGTTCATTGTTGAATTTTTATTAATCAGATGAATATGTAAATGAAGAGATATCAAATCAGACAACTACACTTTAAAAAACTATTCTCATAAACAAAAAAATTCATTAAAATCATAATCAAGGCATCAAATATCATTTGAAATTCTGTTTACATGTTTAAAAATATACATTAATGTGTGAATGGATAATGAATTTAATTTTTCTATTTATTTGAATTTTTATGATAAATAATTTTTTCTCAAAATCTTAGATTTTCAATAAACCAAACGTAATATGAAACTACCACCGATTTTGAAAGAGAAGAGAAGGGGAGATTTTAAATTTGAAGAAAGAGGTGTATGTGAGTTTAAATTAAAGCATGGATCAAATTAACATTTATTTTTGTTTATAAAACATCAAAAAAATGATCACTTTGGCTTCATGTCACATGTAGACTCCTCGGGGATGATTGATGACTGTGTTTGAACATTAAAGAGAAAAGGGATTTATTTCAAAATACCAAAATATTTAAACTGATAAGTATCACAAAAAAGTGACATTAGATAACTCTAGAAAACCCAATGAGATTCCCTTAATATCAAAAAACACACAAAACAAAAAAATGCAGAAACCAGGTTCCCTATCGAGACACACTTATTTTATATTCATTAGATTGAGTGGACCCCCAACATATCTAATACCAACATTCAAAATTTTAATATCCTTGTGTATTTTCAGTTAATTTTTTTTGATATTGAGTCTCCCTTGTGGTTGGCATGATATTTTTTATATTGGTTCAATAAAAATCACATAGTACCCAGTCAATGAGTTAATCCCATGAATATCAAAATGTGTCCATCCAATTTCTTTTCTAGTTTTTCATGATACATCAAGGATAATTTTACCTTTATTATATATATTAGAGGAATAATGATGAAAAAATGTTTTTGATTATCACTTGTGATTGAAGGCTTCAGAAATGATATATATATAACTTGAATTCAAGATCATGTTGGCTAAAACATCCCAAAACAGGTATGGATATGAAATTTAACTAAGTTTGATTTTCGAAATTTCACAACAGGATGGGTTCCCTTTGAATAGAATTATCAACCCCCAAATTTTATAGATGAGTTTCTAGAATGGATATGGAATTGAATATTGATATTTCTTCCAAATGGTTATGTAATTGGTGTTTCTAAAAAATAGTCATTGGAGAAATATTCTGGATATTTAATTCATAAAGATGGGTTTCCCCATTGTGAATCAAAAAACAAATAATTTCCTCCTAATTTAAATACCCTTAAACAATTCGTTAACCTTCTTTAACTATCCCAAATTAAAAAGTATGGTTCTTTAGTTAATTCATGAGATCGTTTTTGGATACAATATTCTTCATATAATGTTATGGAAGGGATATTCTATATAGGGACGGGTTCCTCAGAAGTTTTAATGATTTGTATTTATAATCTCAATGATGAAACCTCAGAATTAATTATCTCCATTTTTTACACAATTTCTAAAGTAATGGTTCTGGGTTATAAGGTAAATTCATTTTAGAATCATGTATTTCCCTATGATTTATCTATTTTTTTTGTTAAGGAATTGAACATTTAAAATATCATAAACCAAATGATTATACATCTCACCTGGTGTGGGGAATCCATTCATGGGTTGATCAAATAAATTTCCAATGTTCAGTGATTACCAATATTGATTTTCCATTTTATTATAGTTTGGGATTATGTTAGGGTATTAATAATCATCTTCCATTTTATTGGATGGAAATTTTGATATAAGATTTTCAGGACATAGAAAAATAGAAAAAGGAAAAGATATGAGAAATTGGTGTGAGAGAAGCGATAAGGGATAGAATTTAATGGTAGGATCTAAGGTTACATACATGGGTCCTTAATAATTAAACAAAAATTTGGTTGTTCCCAAATTTACCATATAGCTATAAGCAGTCATTGATGTACAAGAAGTGATTAAATCCATAGGGACCAAAGAAGTAACCATTAGACACTCAAATATGTTACAGGATTAGTTATGGAGTGTTCATATTTATGTTAATTTAAATTCTGATATAAGAATATTAAATTACATATAAAAATGGTTTTAATTTATTAAACAAAGACCAAATTATTATAATTTCAATATTTAATGAATATGGGTTTATCCTAGGTTGTTTTTAGGGCTAGAATTGATGTAATTTTTTTCTTTGAATTTTCCATTCACTAGTTCAAGATGTATCTAATCAAAGTGACAGCTCCCCAATTAAATTTTATAGTTTAATCCATAATTAATTTATAGGATAATAACTAATGAAATTTTACTATCACTTTCTTGAGAACACCGAGGAATTGGATTGTACTAGCACTCAAAATGTGTTTTCATTAAATATAGTGAAGACCATGAAGGCAATAAGTCAATGGATAGAACTCTAAAACCATAGAACTAATTTAAGAATTTAAGAACATAATATAACATATAATCCTATACTAATAAACTCCCTAGAATAAATCCACCTTAGTTTTATGCCTCCATTGATGAAAAACTCTCAATTGATGGTGGAAGTCTACTAATAAAGGTGGGATTGAAGAAATGATAAACGAAGAAAAAAAGAACACTCCAACATTTTGTGAGGAGTTTCAAAAAACAAATTTGTGTTAATAAATTCACACCTTGATTCAATGATATCAACATTATAATAAAAATGAAACAATAAATGAAAAATAAGAAGAATAATCACTTTTATTTCTAAATGAGGGTAAATGAAAACATACATGATAAAAATTGACGATGCGATTACAAAATGAAAGAATAAAACATGGATTCCAAAATATATTCAACATATTCCCCTTATATAGTTATATTAGTGTAACACCCCAAGCTTCCACGGTATGATTATCTTTGAATAATACAGTAGTGTTTGTTCTACGCAACTTTGAGATTCTAACACACCACGACCAATCAAAGTAGCCGTTATGAATAGTAAAACCCACCTTTTAAAATATTATAAATTTTATCTCTCAAAATGGACACCATTTTTTGATTCAGAATATTGAAATTATCCTAGGGTAAAATTTTGGTACTTTTTGGATAACTTTTAAATTTTGATAAATAGTGAAAATTACTAAATTTTAATTAAAAACAACATTTTAAATCAAAATAATTAATAGTAATAAATTATGAATTTGAGTGGTTTCAAAGTATATTTATAATATATTTTTACCATTTAATAAAATTTTGGTCATTTGACATAATTTTACAATTAAACAGGACATAAACAAATGTCAATCTTTTGATAGTTATTATTTCTTAAAAACACGCTTTTTGTTTTAACAACAGGAATTAATTTTAAATTAATTTCTGCCACTTCTGTGTTTTGAATTTGGAAAAATGTACTCCATATTTGGAATCAGGATTTCAAAATTGTGTAAATAGGTAACTTTTATTTTTAAATTTTTTGAATAATTACTTCGGTAAATATTTTATTTACCATGGTTAAAAGGTAAATCCGGAAAATAAGGCTAAAAAAATAATATAATAATAATAATAAATTACCATAAAACATTTTCTAAACATATTTGATGAGACATGTCCAACCACAGTCATCTTCGGGACAATTTTGGGACCCCATGGAGCCACATGTAGGTGATAAGAAAAATTTATATTAATTAAGTTAAAATAAATACAAAAATTACATAAGCATATATCTTTTAGAAAAAACAATTTTTACATAATGTTATATATGTAAGCTTTTCGACTATAAATATTCATTAGAAATATAAATAAATTTCCTACATAATGGTATTTTATTTATAATTTTTAGACATTGAAAAATTAAAAATATATATGATACAATAATGAGGCAATATTTTCCTTAATAATGAAAGAATCAAATAATAAGTATTATAAATGTCAAAATAAATATAATTTGAAAGTTTTTATGACATACACGAATTTTATTAGTTCATATGACATTTTAGTATTTCTTAAATTAATTTTATTCTAATTAATAATATTTTTTAGACTTTAAAAAAATAAATTATTAAATATTTCCAAAATTGACATAAAATTGTTTTTAAAAAATATATTATATAATTAATTGATATATTTTTCCTAAAAATCATAGGTTTTTTAAAAGGACTTATATAATGATAGGTGTTTCATTAATGGACCACTTGGGGGTATATTGGATGTATATTGTATGTTTATTGTCTCTATATTATAAAAATATAAAAAGACATGATAAATGTTGAACTATTTAACTAAGAGTCTAATATAAATGATAAGGTTAATATAGTGACCCAAACCTCTCTAAAATATATTGAATGAAAGGATTTCGACCCATCCCCACCATAAAATTTAAATAATCAACTTTGGAGCCATTACAACTCGAATATGAATTTATTATAATTTAATAATTTAATTTTTTTCTAAAGAGCCCCTACTCCCCCTTATAAAAGGACACCACTTCTATCCAATTCTTCACACATTCAATGCCTTTTGGTTCGGCCAAACCCTGCCCAAATATCCTCCCACCATCTTTCAATTCAACCTAGAGTCCTTAGTTTTATCATAATGACATCCTAAGGATCCCTTTTGATCAAATCAGAAGGAAGAACCCGAAGAAGAGGTAATGTTTTCACCACCCTCTTTAAAGTTCCCTTCTTCTTCAACTTCTTCTTTCATTGTTATATCCATTATAAAATAATTAATCTGGTATCTTAAATATACTGTGATGTTATTATAAATATGTTACAACCATATTCAGTATTCTATCCATCTTTTGAATGACATGTCACAATACGTGCATACATACGATTTACCAAATCCACGTCGTGGTATAATTGTTATTCAATACATTATTATTTTAAAGGGTATAATAATGATGTATAATTCATGTAAATAAGAAATATAACATGATAATGATTCTGTATATATGATATACAATCCAATTATATAATATTTTAATATCAAAACAATGATATTGTCGCTTGTGCGTACGTACAGACTACCGTCTCCACTAACGTGATGTGATTCGTTCCCCATCATATCCATATGATTATACTTGTCCTTTGATGATTAAAAATAATGTTTAAGGACTTGATATCATTCTAGATATGAATAAGATACAACCTATTCATAACAAACATGACTTCTGTAAAAAACATATATATGAAAATGAGTAAGTTAACACCCAAAACGACGATAATACTAAGATATTATTAACAATGCAATGTTAAAAGATCGTATATGATATCATATTAATGTATATGATTCTTGTATAATTTAATAACAATTATTTCACCATTATACAGGAGGTTAATCTACCCTCAACCAAGGAGAAGTACAAGGTAAGGTTCTATTTCACAATCTCTTCATTATCCGAGGTTGTTTATACGTAATTATCTATTGGGTCCTCTTTCTCAACCACATTCATGTCTCATAAAAATGTATTTCAAAACATTCTTACTAGTTTACAGAATATGGGTTAAATTCATTAATACCCTTTTTTGACTTTTTATAATATGTTTATAAAGGAATCCTTCCGTCGTTTTCCAAACAAGGTCCTTTTTAACCTATTCGACAGAATTAAGGTAAGAATGTCTTTTTTTAACTTATTCGGTGGGTGCGGCTATTTTTTTCCATTATAAAATTGTCAAAGCTTCCTTAAAATTATTATAAGGATATTTTCATAGTATATGTTTTATTTATTATTGTGTGACCTTTAAATGATTTTAAAAAAAGATATATTTCTCTCAAATAGTTTCGATTTCATCTATGTCAACATCCTTTGATGGATTTTAAGTTTATTTGAAGTTGATTTATTATGATACAAGACCACCATATTGTAATGAAGTTTTTGTGATATGTTTGACTATGGATGTGCTATTTTTATACCATTCATGGTTTATGGTTAAAGTATTGACATCTCATATGCTAGTTTTAATACAAATGTTTATGATATGTTTAAACCTTTTAATATGAGGAATGTATTGGACTTAGGATGTGATGGGTGGAGCCCACTATAGCTCCTCGATGCATCGGTAGGTCTCATGAGACAAGTATAGGTGGAATTGGTTGAGGCCATTTCCCAATTTGATTTATGGTTTTGGCTAAGGCCTTAATTATTTTATACGTCTTAGTTGAAGCCTTGACAAAATGTTTCAGAGTGTCTGTCATTATACATTCCCTCATTATGGAAATAATATTGATGGTTCATGTGGTCATTAGACTAGTAGAATACCCATGATTATGTTTTATTATGGAATTACTTACTAATCTCATATTCATGCCATAAAATTATTCATGTTTATTATTGGTAAAGGCATGAGGTTTCAATTATTCACCATGCATAATATTTAGGTCATTTTTCACTGTATTAATTACCCTTACTGAGAGTTTGAGCCCACCCCTTTCTTATGTTTCATTTTCCCAGGATATTTAGAAGGTAGTTATGAGTGACCTGCAAGAATAATCTAGGAGGCTTGGATGTTTCTAATGAAATATATTTTTGCTGTATTTCTCTTCAAGCTGTAAAGTTGAACATATGTATGAATCTTATTTCCAATAATACTAAACTGATCGGTCTTTCGAGACATGATTTCATTGTGATCATTCCAATGTTATTTAATAATGCACCGACTCTGGGTAACAAGGGTTAGGGTGTTACAGTTGGTATCAGAGGAAGTTTAGTACAAACCAAGGAAATTAGATTTAGATAGACTCTGATTAGAGCACATAGCCCTAAGATAGACTTTGATTATCAGTATAGAAGAACATCCTAGAATTTTGGTATTCTAGAGATTTTGTGAGTTTTCCAAGAAATACATCCCTGTCTGGATACGATTTGGTAGTGGCGGCTCTGGCACAGATGTACCAAGGGGTAAACCCTGAAAACACCGCTTTGAGCTAGACTTCAACGGGAACTGGTGCACGAAAACGGGCCTTGCTGCACTCTTTGTTACGACACTCCCAGGGGATATGCTTAGGATAATTATCATTTTCTTTACAAACCATTATGAAGAGATTATGAGTATATACTTCCTCAAAGAAGAAATTTTTATGATTATGGATTATATCCATAAACTTTTTAATTTATGTTAAGTGTTTTACATGTTTTGGATTAGGTATTTCTATTCATAAACTAATCTAGTGTATGCCATTGTTTCGAAATGGCGCCCAGTAGAAGGAATAAGAACTCCAGCAATACGCATGATCCAAAGAATAGGAAGAATCATATATTTCATGGAATTAAGCCATCATTTAGAAGGGGTATAGTCCCCCATGTATTATCATCATATGTAGAAATAATATCATTTGTTGATAAGATAAGTAAAGAGTTCACTGAGTCCTATGGCTTTGAAGGGAAGAAAGAAAAGAAAATGATGGTAGAAAGAAATATGGATAAAGGGAATATGGGAAAGAAGGATTTCCTAATATGTGATAAATATAGAATGAATCACCTTGGTAAATTCATGAAATAAATGGGAGTTTGTTATAAGTGTGGAGAAAAAGGACACCAATTACGTGATTTCAAGGGTAAGAAAAAGTTTTCAAATGTACAATGCTTCATCTTCAAGGAGTTGGGACACTACGCAAACCAATGTCCAAATCATCAGAGTATGCACCAAATGATGCTATTGGATAATAATCAAGTTGTGATACTACCTTGTATGATAAGGAATGACTAGTGTTCTTATGTTGTTATTATAGAATTATTTTATTTGAGTGCAGTATCTACAATATACTGGTTACATGAATTATGGAGAAAAATAAGGATTGTACTACAGTACTATTTTATTGAGGATTTGCGATTATATGGTTCTAAGAAAAGTGACTTAATAGTAAGCTACACCTTTTTGAAAATACATGGTTGAAGGAAATGTAATCCTTAATATGGTCCCAATAATGAGGTAGTGATTTTGGAATAAGAGATGGTTGATTTGAATAAATTATATTTGATATTCATGACTAGCTTGAAACTAATTAATGATTTCTATTCCCATCATTGTTTGAGTTTAAAACATTTTTGGATAGAAGGAGTATATCCATTTTTTTATAAGGAGTAAAAGATCATGAATGTAATTAATAAGGTTTTGTGGAAATTCAAGATGTGCGGTGTTTTAAAAGAATACATGGAGAAGGTGTTCACATGTTATTAAGTGGGAAAAAGGATCTTCATTGTGTTTACCTTCCATACAAATTTTGGACTGTGAGTTTGGACAAAAGATTTTTGGATAACCCTAGTTTGAGATTATTTTTGATTGCCATAAAAGGACAACCCGGAGGTTGGGCAGCAACACGTCGCATCCGGAAATGCAGCAAGACTTGAACCCGCAACCAAAGGGCAACAAGGGTGTATCACCTACCACTATCCCATGTGATGTCCTAGATTAAATAATGTAGTTTTTTATAAGGTATCGTATATGAATTATAATTTCATTTTTTTACCCCAAACAAATAGGATAAATAGAATATTTTTTTAAGTTCTATTATCTTTTAGAGTGAAAGATGAGTTTGTGGTAGAAATTAGTTGAAGGATGAAACTCTACTTTTCATGTATATATATATATATATATCTTATTCTATGAAGAAATTATTTCTTATAATTTATTAAAGGAGTCTTAAAACCAAAAATGTGTTATCCTAATACCTTATGTTTTGTTGAACGATGGTATTTTAAATCATCATATATTGATGAATTGAAGACCTCAATTTTACACTTGTTTGTGACTGATGACCTCAATAAAAACCTATAAATATTTACGTTTTTTCTCCAATTAAATGTCTCTAATTGCCACCAATGTTCTCCTAATCAAAATCTGAATTTGGTGGTGACCCTTTCATTTCTCTTTTCCTCTTATTAAGACTAAATTTTATTAACCCAATTTCCGATGTGGGTTTTCCCACAATGATATTTTCTATTTTCAACCTTTTCTTTTCGAAGAACAATTTTAAATTGTGAGGACACAATTTATTTGAAGGAGGGGATAATGTAACACCCCATGCTTCCACAGTATGATTCTCTTTGAATAATATATTAGTGTGTGTTGTACACAACTTCGAGATTCTAACACACCGCGACCAATCAAAGTAGCCGTTATGAATAGTAATACACACTTTTTAAAATTTTATAAATTTTATCTCTCAAAATGGAAAACATTTTTGGATTCGGAATATCAAAATTAGTCTAGGATAAAATTTTGTTACTTTTTGAATAAATTTTATATTTTGATGAACAGTGAAAAATAATAAATTTTAATTTAAAACAACTTTTTTAATCTAAATAATTAATAGTGAAAAATTAGGAATTTGAGTGATTTTAATGTATATTTAGAATATATTTTTACCATTTAATATAATTTTTGTCATTGGAAATAATTTTACAATTAAACCAGACATAAACAAGTGTCAATCTTTTGATAGTTATTATTTCTTAAAAACACGCTTTTTGTTTTGACAGTGGGAATTAATTTGAAATTAATTTCTGCCACTTCTGCGTTTTTAATTTGAAAAAATGGACTCCATATTTGGAATCAGGATGTCCAAATTGTTTAAATAGGTAACTTTTATTTTCAAACATTTTGAATAATTACTTCGGTAAATATTTTATTTACCATGGTTGAAGGGTAAATCCGGTAAATAAGGGTAAAAAATAATATTATAAAAATAATAAATTGCCCTAAAACATGTCCGGACTTTATTGGTTGATACATTTCTGACCATGGGCATCATTGGGTCGATTTTGGGACCCCATGGAGCCACTTGTAGGTGATAAGTACACTTTATATTAATTAAGTTAAAATAAATACAAAAATGATATAAGCATTTATCTTTTAGAAAAAAAATTTTACATAGGGTTATATATGTTATATTTTCAACTATAAATATTAATTAGAAATTTAAAACGATTTAATACATAATGGTATTTTATTTATAATTTTTATGCTTTGAAAAATTAAAAATATATATGACACAATAATGATGCAATATTTTTCTTATTAATGAAAGAATCAAATAATTGGTATTTTAAATTTTAAAATAAATATAATTTGAAAGTTTTGATGACATTCACGAATTTTATTGGTTAATATGACATGATTGGATTTCTAAAATAAATTTTATTCGAATTAATAATGTTATTAAGACTTTAACAAAAATCAATTATTAAATAATTTCAACACTGACATAAAAGAGTTTTTAAAACAAATATTATATTATTAATTGATATTATATTCCTAGAAATCTAAAGTTAGGACAAAGGACTTATATAGTTATAGGCTTATCATTAATGGACCACTTGGGGGGTCTCTTGGGTGTATATAGTATGCTTATTAACTATATAATATAAAAATATAAAGAGACATGGTAAATGTCAAACTATTTAACTAAGAGATTAATATAAAATATAAGGTTAATATAGTGACCAAAACCTATCTAAAATCTATTGGATGAACGTATTTTGACCCATAACCACTTTAACTTTTAAATAATCCACTTTGGAGCCATTATAAACTGAATATGAATTTATTATAATTTAATACATCATGTTTTTCCTAAAGAGCCCCTCCTCCCCCTTATAAAAGGACACCACTTCTAACCAATTATTCACACCTTAAAAGACTTTTGGTTCGACCAAACCCTGCCCAAATATCATCCCAACTTTTATCAATTCATCCTAGAGGCCTTATTTTGATCAGAAATCCACCCTAAGGATCCTTTTTGATCTAATAAAAAGGATAAACCCGAAGAAGAGGTAATGTTTTCACCACCCTATTTAAAGTTCCTTTCTTCATCAACATCTTCTTTATTTGTTATCTCCATTCTAAAATAATAACTCCAGTATCCTAATTATACTGTGATGTTATTATAAATATGGTACAACCAAATTCATTATTCTATCCATCCTTTGAATGAAATTTCACTATACGTGTGTACATACAGATTACCGTCTCCACGTGGCCGCGTAATTGTTATTCAATACAATATTATTTGGATGGTATAATAATGATGTGTAATTCATATAAATAATAAATATAACATTATAATGATTCTATATATATATATATTATATACCATCCAATTACATATTATTTTAATTTCAAAAGAATGATATTGTCGCTCATGCGTACGTACGAACTACCGTCTCCACGAACGCGATGAGATTCATTCCCCATAATATCCATCTGAGTATAAATCTCATTTGATGATTAAAAATAATTTTTAAAGACTTGATATGATTCTGCATATTAATAAGATATAACCAATACATAACGAACATGGTTTATGTAACAAAACATGTAAATGAAAACGAGTATGTTAACACCAGAAACGACGATAATACTTAGATATTATTAACAAAGTAATGTTAAAAGATCATATATGATATCATATTAATTTATATGATTCTTGTATAATTTAAAAACAATTATTTCACCATTATACAGGTGGTTAACCTACCCTCAACCAAGGAAAATTACAAGTTAAGGGTTTATTTCACAATCTATTCATTATCTGAGGTTGTTTATACGTAATTATCTATTTGGTCCTCTTTATCATCCACATCCATGTTTCTTAAAAATGAATTTCAAAACATTGTTACTATTTTACATAATATTGGATAAATTCATTAATACCCTTATTTTAATTTTTGATAAGAAGTTTATAAATGAATATTTCCGTCGTTTTCAAAACAAGATCCTTTTTATCCTTTTCAACTGAATTAAGGTAAGAATGTATTTTCATAACTTATATGGAGGGTGCCGCTATTTTCCACCGTTATAAAAATGTCAAAGATTCCCTTAAAAGATTATAAGGATATTTTTAATGTAAATGTTTTATTTTATAATTATGTGACATTTAAAGGATTTAAAAAAAAGAGATATTTCTCTCAAATAGTTTTGATTTCATCTATGTCAACATCCTTTGATGGATTTTAAGATTATTTAAATTTGATTTATTATGATACAAAACTTCCATATTGTAATGAAGTTTTTATGATATGATTGACTGTTGATGTGCTACTTTTATAAAAATCATGGTTTATGGTTAAAGTATTGACATTTCATATTCTAGTTTTAATACGAATGTTTATGATATGTTTAAACCTTATCATATGAGGAATGTATTGAACTTAATAAGTGACGGGTGGAGCCCGCTATAGCTCCTCAATGCATCTGTAGGTCTCATGAGACAACTATACGTGGAATTGGATGAGGCCCTTTCCCAAATTGATTTATGTTTTTGGATGAGGCCTTAATCATTTTAGAAGTCTTGGTCGAGGCCTTTCCAAAATGTTTCAGAATGTCCGGCACTATACATTCCCTCATTATGGAAATAATATTGATGGTTCATGTGGTCATTCGACTAGTAGAATACCCATGATTATTTTTTATTATGTCATTACTTACTCATCTCATATTCATTCCATAAAAGTATTCATGTTTATTATTGGTAAAGGAATGTGGTTTCAATTATTCACCATGCTTAACATTTATGTCATTTTCTGCAGTATTACTTACCCTTACTGAGCGTTTGAGCTCACCCCTTTCTTATGATTCATTTTCCCGGGATATGTAGAAGTTAGTTAGTAATGACCTGTATGCATAATATTTGAGTCTTTGATGCTTCTAATGGAATATATTTTTGTTTCATTTCTCTTCAAGCTGTAATGTTGAACATATGTTTGAATCTTGTTTCCAATAATACTAAACTGATCAGTCTTTAGAGACATGATTTACTTGTGATCACTCCAATGTTATGTAATAATGCACCAACTCTGGGTAACTAGGGTCAGGTCGTTATAATTAGGATCCTAGTTTCTAGTCCCCATCAAAAAATTACATCCCCAAAAATTCAATGTGTTATAAGGGGTGAGAAATCAATGAAATTTTGAATTTTCAACCGTGACAAGGAAAATCACCCAGATTCATATTCCATTTTCAAGTTCTAGTATATAATTGAAGATTACTGAATCTAATTGATTCATATAATAGAAATATTATCTTATATTCATCTTCCAATATCTAACAAAATGCCATATCATTTGGATCATCCATTGGGTGTTTATGATCGATGGTTTGATGATTTTATGGGCCTTCAAATATACCCCTGGAATTAAATGAAAACGTGGGATCCCTAGATCTCCTTGAGAAATGTATAATTAGATCTATCCATAGTTCAAAAAATCATCATAATAATTTATTATTTCTAAAGAAATTTTTTTAACTTCATTTGGTTTGCATAGCGGGATACACTTTTACATGATGTGCCTAGGGCCCATTATTCTTAGTCTAGAAAATTCTTTCATTAATTCCCAAATATCACCATATTCCCTTGTCATTCATCCAGAAATTCTAAAATTCCAAATATTTCAATTAAATTGATCAATAATATCCCAAAATATCAAATTTAAAAAATGAAAATAAGGTATTTCACATGCAGATGATTTATTGGGCCCAAATATTCACTTTAATCCTAAATTACTTAGATGATGTAAAATGAAGTTCAATTAATAAAATTCCCTAAAATTGGTGTTTACAGACATTTAATCATTGGAAAAATAAAATATTAAAAATGAATATTATTCTCTTTCAGTGGCTAATCACACCCCATAATTTTAGTTTTTATAGTCCCGAGCAAAAAATTCCTCATAAATATGAAATTGAATTCCTTGTTTCAAAACATTTTAAAACAAAATTCTCAAAAAACTAAATCATTCCTGAAAAATTAAAAGTATCAAAATATTTTAAAAAATTATAGGTTCAAAATAATATACCAATCCCAAGCTTATTCCTTTAGTCAAATCCATTGTCACATTTCATTAAATTTCAATGAACCATGATGATTTTTTTTGTCACAAAAGTCATGGGACCCAGTTTTTGTTCAAGAGGAAAAAATGGCAGCACTATGTTGGAATCACATTAAACCATAATATTAGTTGTAACGCCCCGACCCCAGCTACCCAGAGTCGGTGCATTACTTCGTAACATTGGCATGATCATAAGAAAGATCAAATCTCGAAAGACCGATTGGTTTAGTAGCCTTGGAAAATGCTAGATATATTCATAAGTTTTACATTACAATATAAAATGAAAAACTACTACAACAACATAATGTCTCAATAGGCCACACTATTATCCCCTCATAAAATCCCTGCAGGTCATTCATAATTTACTTCTTCACTTCCTGGGAAAAATAAAACATAGAAAAGGGGTGAGCTCAAATGCCCAGTAAGGATAACAATATAGCGGAAACTTTCATAAATAAGAATAAACATTTAAGGAAATGTATAACTAAAACAAAAGCCTTTTAAATATGAACTTTCAACATGGTATGGCATAAATAAAATGAAATAATGCCATTTACTTATTCACATGGATATTCTACTAATCGAATAATCACATGCAAAAATCAATAACCACTTTCATAATGTTGGAATGCATAATGTCAAACGTTAATTTCATTGTCTAGGCCTCATCCCAAGACCTAGGGGTTACTTCTAACCGGAACCCAACCCGGAGTGCCTCTAATAACCGGACACCAACCCGGAGTGCCTCTAATAACCGGACACCAACCCGGAGTGCCTCTAATAACCGGACACCAACCCGGAGTACCTCTAATAACCGGAGACCAAACCGGAGGGCTTACTTTTACCAGTCCCTAACCTGGAGGGCTTACTTTAACCAGTCCCCAACCTGGAGGGCTTACTTTTACCGGTCCCCAACCCGGAACATACTTGTTTAGCACATTCATCTGAAGAAAAGTTTGAAATATAACATAAACATTCGGATTAAAACTAGCATACGAAATGTCAATACTTTCACCATAAACTATGAATGGTATAAAAATAACACATCCATAGTCAAACATATTACAAAACCTTCAATACAATATAGAAGTTTTGTATCATAATAAATCAACCATAAATAATCTTAAAATCCATCAAAGGATGTTGACATAGATGAAATAAAAATTCTTTTTAATGAAATATCTCCTTTTATTTTGAAATCATTTAAGATCCATATAAAATAAAACATTTTATTTGAAAATATTCTTATAAGCTTGTAAGGAAAGCTTCGACTATTTTATAACGGCGGAAAATAACCGCACCCGCCGTATAAGTTAAAAAAAACATTCTTACCTCAATTCTGTCGAAAAGGTTAAAAAGGACATTGTTTTGAAAACGACGGAAAGATTCCTTTATAAACCTCTTATAAAAAGTCAAACAAGGGTATAAATGACTTTAACCCATATTCTTGTAAATAGTAAAAATGTTTTGAAATAAATTTTTAAGAAAACATGGATGTGGATGATAAAGAGATCCCAGTAGATTATTACGTATATACAACCTCGGATAATGAAGAGATTGTGAAATAACCCTTACCTTGTACTTTTCCTTGGTTGGAGTAGGTTAACCTCCTGTATAATGGTGAAATAGTTGTTATTAAATTATACAAGAATCATATATAATAATATGATATCATATATGATCTTTTAACATTGATTTGTTAATAATATCTTAGTATTATCATTATATCGGGTGTTAACTTACTTGTTTTCTTTTATATGTTTTGTTACGTAAGACATGTTTGTAAAGGATAGGTTGTATATTATTCATATCCAGAATGATATCAAGTCCTTAAACATCATTTTTAAATCATCAAATGATAATTATACTTGAATGGATACGATGGAGAATGAATCTCATCGCGTTCGTGGAGACGGTAGTCCGTACGTACGCACGAGCGACAATATCATTCTTTTGATATTAAAATAATATATAAATGGATGGTATATCATATATACAGAATCATTAATATGTTATATTTATTATTTACATGATTTACACATCATTATTATACCCATCCAAATAATAATATATTGAATAACAATTACACCACGACGTGGAGACGGTAAGCCGTACGTACGCACGTATGGTGACATGTTATTCAAAGGGTGGATAGAATACTGAATATGGTTGTACCACATTTATAATAACATCACAGTATATAAATGATACTGGAGTAATTATTTTAGAATGGTAACAACAAAGGAAGAAGAAGTGGAAGAAGAAATGAACTTGGAAAAGGGGTGGTGAAAACATTACCTCTTCTTCGGGTTCTTCCTTTTGATTTGATCAAAAGGGCTCCTTAGGTTGGCTTTCTGATCGAACTAAGGCCCCTAGGTTGTAGTGAGGGATGTTGGGAGAGTATTTGGGCAGAGTTTGGCCGAACCAAAAGGCTTTAGAGGTGTGAAGAAATGAGAAGGAGGAGTGCCCTTTTATAAGAGGGGTGAGGGGCACCTTTGGAAAAGCTAGAAATATTAATTTATAATAAATTCATATTCGGTTTCTAATGGCTCCAAAGTTGACTATTCAAAGTTTAAGGTGGGGATAGGTCGAAAACCACTCAACCAATAGAATTTAGACAGGTTTGGGTACTTATATTAACCTTATCTTTAAGTATTAACTCTAAGTTAATTAGTTTCACTTTTACAATGTCTCTTTGTATTTTTATATAATATGGTTAATAAACTTACTATATACATCCAAGCGACCCCCAAGTGGTCCATTAATGAGGAAACTATCATAATATAACTCTCTTTTCCGAACCTTAGATTTTTAGGAATTTAATATCAATTAATTAATATAATATTTGTTTTAAGAACTCTTTTATGTCAATTTTGACACTATTCAATAGTTGATTTTTTTGAAACTCCTAACAGATTGATTACTTCGAACAAAGTCAATTAAATCAATACTAATATATCATATTATCATATAAAATTAGTTTAATTCATTAAAAGTTTCATATTATAATTATTTGGGTATTTATAATATCAATTATTTTAATTTTTCACTATTATAGTAATTACTGCATCATCATTGTGTCATAAATAAAATAACTTATTCAATGTCTAAAAATTATAAATAAAATATCATTATGTAGGAAATCCTTTTAGCTTTCTAATGAATATTTATAATCTAAAATCCAACATATATAACCCTATGTAAAAATTGTTGTTCTAAAAGATATATGCTTGTGTCATTTTTGTATTCATTTTAACTAAATTAAAATAAAGTGTCATTATCACTTACAAGTGGATCCATGGGGTGCCAAAATAGACCCAAAGATGCCCAGGGTCGACCATGTATCAACCAATAGGGTTAAGACACGTTTTAGGGTAATTTAGTATTATTATAATATTATTTTTTAACCCTTATTTACCGGATTTACCCTTAACCATGGTAAATAAAATATTTACCGCAGTAATTATTCAAAATGTCTAAAAATAAAAGTTACCTATTTACACAATTTGAACATCCTGATTCCAAATATGGAATCCATTTTCCTAAATTCAAAACACAGAAGTGGCAGAAATTAATTTAAAATTAATTCCCACTGTCAAAACAAAAAGCGTGTTTTTAAGAGATAATAACTATCAAAAGATTGACACTTGTTTATGTTCGGTTTAATTGTAAAATTATGTCCAATGACCAACATTATATTAAATAGTAAAAATATATTCTAAATATACTTTAAAACCACTCAAATTCATAATTTATCACTATTAATTATTTTGATTAAAAAAGTTGTTTTTAATTAAAATTTAGTAATTTTCACTATTCATCAAAATATGAAAGTTATCCGAAAAGTACCAAAATTTCACCTTAGTCTAAATTTGATATTCCGAATCCAAAAATGAAGTCCATTTTAAAATATAAAATATATATAACTTCAAAAAGTAGGTATTACTATTCATAACAACTAGTTTGATTGGTTACGGTGTGTTGGAACTCGAAGTTGCGTACAACACACGCTACTGTTTTATCCAAAGGAAAGCGTACCGTGGACGCTTGGGATGTTTCATTTTAAATTTTTTGATGTCTCCATTTAGTCAAAAAGTTTAAAATATTGTATTTAAAAAGGTTTCACTATTAGAAGTTGATAAAAGTGAAATACTGAAAATGAATTTGTTCTTGCATTATGACTAAGAAACTCATAATAGGGATTCTAAAATTATAAGGATTATATAAAGTTCAAAATGTAGTTAATACTATTCATGACCTCTTTTAATGGTGTGATTGAACTCGGTGTTGCGTGTAGTGCAAGTTATTGAATTATTTTTAAGAAATAACACACTCTGAAATCCTGGGGTGTTACATTCTCCCCTCCTTCAATAAATTGCGTCCTCGCAATTTGAAATTGTTCTTCGAAGATAAAAGGTTGAAAGTAGAAAATATATTTGTGGGAAAACCCACATTGGAAATTGGGTTACTAAAATTTAGTCTTAATTTGAGGAAAAGAGAAATTAAAGGGTCACCACCAAATTATGATCTCGATTAGGAGAACATTGGTGGCAATTAGAGACATATAATCGGAGAAAAAACGTAAACATTTATAGGTAGTGATTGAGGTCATCAATCTCAAACAAGTGTATAATTGAGGTCCTTAAACTCATCAATCTATGATGATTTGAAGTACCATCGGTTCAACAAAATATAGGGTATTGGGATAACACATTTTTGACGTTTCAAAATATCTTAGTTGAAATCCCACATCGAAAAATGAATTAACGAGGCCTCTATTTAAAATAAAGAGTCGAAAGTATGAAGATTACCGAAAATAACACATACTAGGGTTCCATGTAAGAAAATATGGATATGGAAGAAAAATCTAGCCATCAATTATCTGATGGAGAGTGGTAGAGAACATGGCTATGAAAAGGCCAACAATCCCAAAGCCATAAATTTGTGATGATTTAAGGTACCATCTAGGACAACATTTTTGTTCTAAGTTTCTATTATTAATGTTGAGGAATTTATTTATGAGATTGGATAAGATAATAAGGAGATATACTTAGTTTATAATTAGAGTTTTATCCATTAATAAATTTCTACCAAAACTCATCATTCACTCGTAAAAAAAATTCTATTTATACTATTCATAGAGGGTTCCAAAATAAACGAATTTATAATTCATCTACCAGATCTTTTAAAAAACTACTTTATTTAATCCAGGACATCTCGTGGGATAGTGGTAGGTGATACACCCTTGTCGCCCTTTGGTTGCGGGTTCAAGTCTCGCAGCCTTACCGGACGCGACGGGTTGCCGCCCGACCTCCGGGTTGTCCTTTTATGGCAATCCAAAATAATCCAAACTAGAACTATCCAAAATACTTCTGTCCAAACTCACAGTCCAACATTCATAAGGAAGGTAAACATAATATAGATCCTTTTTACCCCGTAATAGCATATGAATACCTTCATCATGTATTACCATATTCCTTATTGATTACATTCATGCTCCCTTATTCCATATAGAATGCTGGATATACTTCATTAATCCAAAAATGTTTTAAACCCCAACAATGATGGAATATACAAATCATTAATCAGTTCCAAGGTAGTCAAGAATATCCAATATAATTTATCCAAAACAATCACATATTATTCCAAAATCACTACCTCAGTATCAGAACTATATTATGGTTTATCATTCTCTCAACCATATATTTTCCAAAAATCTATCCTGCTAATGAGTCACTTTTCTTTGTTCCACACAATCTCAAGTCCTTAATGAAATAGTACTGCAGTACAATCCTTATATACTCCATAATTATTATAACAAGTAAAATGTTGATACAAAGCTCAATTGACATAATCAACATAAGAACTCTAATCATTCCTCTTCATCTGTGGTAGTATCATAACTTGATTATTATCCAATAACATCATTTGCGGCATAGTCTGATGACTGGGACATAGGTTCGCGTAGTGTCCAAACTCCTTGCAAATGAAGCATTGTACATTTAAAACCATTTTCTTACCCTTGCAGTCACGTACTTTGTGCCCTTTTCCTCCACACTTATAACAAACTCCCATTCCTTTCAGGCAAGTTCCAGGGTGTTTCTTTCCACAGTTACCACATATGGGAAAATTCTTCTTTTCCCTCTTCCCTTTATCCATCTTTCTCTCTTCCATCCTTTTCTTCTCTTGCTTCCCTTCAAAGTCATAGGACTCAGTAAACTCTTTACATATCTTATCAACACATGATATTATTTCTTCATATGATGATAATACATGGGAGACTATTTCTCTTATAAATTCTAGCTTAAGACCATGAAAGATATGATCCTTCCTTCTCTTTGAATCATGTGTATTTCTGGAGTTCTCATTCCTTCTACTGGGCGCCATTTCTATACCATGGCATAAACTAGATCAGTTTATGAATCAAAATACATAATCCCATACTTATAAAACACCTAACATAAATTGAACTATTTATGGATATAATCCATAATCATAAGAATGTTTTCTTTGAGGAAGTATATACTCATAATCCCTTCAAAATGATTTGTAAAGAAAATGAGAGTTATCCTAAGCATATCCCCCGGGAGTGTCGTAACCAAGAGTGCAGCAAGGCCCGTTGTCGTGCACCAGTTCCCGTTCGAGTCTAGCTCAAAGCGGTGTTTTCGGGTTTTACCCCTAGGTACATCTGTGCCAGAGCCGCCTCAACCTGCTCGTATCCAGACAGGGATGTATTGCTCGGAAAACTCACAAAATCTCTACAATACCAAAATTCTAGGAAGTTATTCCATACTAATCCTCAAAGTTCATCTTAGGTCTACGTGCTCTAATCAGAGTTTACCTAAATCTAGTTTCCAAGGTTTGTACTAAACTTCCTCTGATACCAACTGTAACGCCCCGACCCCAGCTACCCAGAGTCGGTGCATTACTTCGTAACATTGGCATGATCATAAGAAAGATCAAATCTCGAAAGACCGATTGGTTTAGTAGCCTTGGAAAATGCTAGATATATTCATAAGTTTTACATTACAATATAAAATGAAAAACTACTACAACAACATAATGTCTCAATAGGCCACACTATTATCCCCTCATAAAATCCCTGCAGGTCATTCATAATTTACTTCTTCACTTCCTGGGAAAAATAAAACATAGAAAAGGGGTGAGCTCAAATGCCGAGTAAGGATAACAATATAGCGGAAACTTTCATAAATAAGAATAAACATTTAAGGCAATGTATAACTAAAACAAAAGCCTTTTAAATATGAACTTTCAACATGGTATGGCATAAATAAAATGAAATAATGCCATTTACTTATTCACATGGATATTCTACTAATCGAATAATCACATGCAAAAATCAATAACCACTTTCATAATGTTGGAATGCATAATGTCAAACGTTAATTTCATTGTCTAGGCCTCATCCCAAGACCTAGGGGTTACTTCTAACCGGAACCCAACCCGGAGTGCCTCTAATAACCGGACACCAACCCGGAGTGCCTCTAATAACCGGACACCAACCCGGAGTGCCTCTAATAACCGGACACCAACCCGGAGTACCTCTAATAACCGGAGACCAAACCGGAGGGCTTACTTTTACCAGTCCCTAACCTGGAGGGCTTACTTTAACCAGTCCCCAACCTGGAGGGATTACTTTTACCGGTCCCCAACCCGGAACATACTTGTTTAGCACATTCATCTGAAGAAAAGTTTGAAATATAACATAAACATTCGGATTAAAACTAGCATACGAAATGTCAATACTTTCACCATAAACTATGAATGGTATAAAAATAACACATCCATAGTCAAACATATTACAAAACCTTCAATACAATATAGAAGTTTTGTATCATAATAAATCAACCATAAATAATCTTAAAATCCATCAAAGGATGTTGACATAGATGAAATAAAAATTCTTTTTAAAGAAATATCTCCTTTTATTTTGAAATCATTTAAGATCCATATAAAATAAAACATTTTATTTGAAAATATTCTTATAAGCTTGTAAGGAAAGCTTCGACTATTTTATAACGGCGGAAAATAACCGCACCCGCCGTATAAGTTAAAAAAAACATTCTTACCTCAATTCTGTCGAAAAGGTTAAAAAGGACATTGTTTTGAAAACGACGGAAAGATTCCTTTATAAACCTCTTATAAAAAGTCAAACAAGGGTATAAATGACTTTAACCCATATTCTTGTAAATAGTAAAAATGTTTTGAAATACATTTTTAAGAAAACATGGATGTGGATGATAAAGAGATCCCAGTAGATTATTACGTATATACAACCTCAGATAATGAAGAGATTGTGAAATAACCCTTACCTTGTACTTTTCCTTGGTTGGAGTAGGTTAACCTCCTGTATAATGGTGAAATAGTTGTTATTAAATTATACAAGAATCATATATAATAATATGATATCATATATGATCTTTTAACATTGATTTGTTAATAATATCTTAGTATTATCATTATATCGGGTGTTAACTTACTTGTTTTCTTTTATATGTTTTGTTACGTAAGACATGTTTGTAAAGGATAGGTTGTATATTATTCATATCCAGAATGATATCAAGTCCTTAAACATCATTTTTAAATCATCAAATGATAATTATACTTGAATGGATACGATGGAGAATGAATCTCATCGCGTTCGTGGAGACGGTAGTCCGTACGTACGCACGAGCGACAATATCATTCTTTTGATATTAAAATAATATATAAATGGATGGTATATCATATATACAGAATCATTAATATGTTATATTTATTATTTACATGATTTACACATCATTATTATACCCATCCAAATAATAATATATTGAATAACAATTACACCACGACGTGGAGACGGTAAGCCGTACGTACGCACGTATGGTGACATGTTATTCAAAGGGTGGATAGAATACTGAATATGGTTGTGCCATATTTATAATAACATCACAGTATATAAATGATACTGGAGTCATTATTTTAGAATGGTAACAACAAAGGAAGAAGAAGTGGAAGAAGAAATGAACTTGGAAAAGGGGTGGTGAAAACATTACCTCTTCTTCGGGTTCTTCCTTTTGATTTGATCAAAAGGGCTCCTTAGGTTGGCTTTCTGATCAAACTAAGGCCCCTAGGTTGTAGTGAGGTATGTTGGGAGAGTATTTGGGCAGAGTTTGGCCGAACCAAAAGGCTTTAGAGGTGTGAAGAAATGAGAAGGAGGAGTGCCCTTTTATAAGAGGGGTGAGGGGCACCTTTGGAAAAGCTAGAAATATTAATTTATAATAAATTCATATTCGGTTTCTAATGGCTCCAAAGTTGACTATTCAAAGTTTAAGGTGGGGATAGGTCGAAAACCACTCAACCAATAGAATTTAGACAGGTTTGGGTACTTATATTAACCTTATCTTTAAGTATTAACTCTAAGTTAATTAGTTTCACTTTTACAATGTCTCTTTGTATTTTTATATAATATGGTTAATAAACTTACTATATACATCCAAGCGACCCCCAAGTGGTCCATTAATGAGGAACCTATCATAATATAACTCTCTTGGCCGAACCTTAGATTTTTAGGAATTTAATATCAATTAATTAATATAATATTTGTTTTAAGAACTCTTTTATGTCAATTTTGACACTATTCAATAGTTGATTTGTTTGAAACTCCTAACAGATTTATTACTTCGAACAAAGTCAATTAAATCAATCCTAATATATCATATTATCATATAAAATTAGTTTAATTCATTAAAAGTTTCATATTATAATTATTTGGGTATTTATAATATCAATTATTTTAATTTTTCACTATTATAGTAATTACTGCATCATCATTGTGTCATAAATAAAATAACTTATTCAATGTCTAAAAATTATAAATAAAATATCATTATGTAGGAAATCTTTTTAGCTTTCTAATGAATATTTATAATCTAAAATCCAACATATATAACCCTATGTAAAAATTTTTGTTCTAAAAGATATATGCTTGTGTCATTTTTGTATTCATTTTAACTAAATTAAAATAAAGTGTCATTATCACTTACAAGTGGATCCATGGGGTCCCAAAATAGACCCAAAGATGCCCGGGGTCGACCATGTATCAACCAATAGGGTTAAGACACGTTTTAGGGTAATTTAGTATTATTATAATATTATTTTTTAACCCTTATTTACCGGATTTACCCTTAACCATGGTAAATAAAATATTTACCGCAGTAATTATTCAAAATGTCTAAAAATAAAAGTTACCTATTTACACAATTTGAACATCCTGATTCCAAATATGGAATCCATTTTCCTAAATTCAAAACACAGAAGTGGCAGAAATTAATTTAAAATTAATTCCCGCTGTCAAAACAAAAAGCGTGTTTTTAAGAGATAATAACTATCAAAAGATTGACACTTGTTTATGTTCGGTTTAATTGTAAAATTATGTCCAATGACCAACATTATATTAAATAGTAAAAATATATTCTAAATATACTTTAAAACCACTCAAATTCATAATTTATCACTATTAATTATTTTGATTAAAAAAGTTGTTTTTAATTAAAATTTAGTAATTTTCACTATTCATCAAAATATGAAAGTTATCCGAAAAGTACCAAAATTTCACCTTAGGCTAAATTTGATATTCCGAATCCAAAAATGAAGTCCATTTTAAAATATAAAATATATATAACTTCAAAAAGTAGGTATTACTATTCATAACAACTAGTTTGATTGGTTACGGTGTGTTGGAACTCGAAGTTGCGTACAACACACGCTACTGTTTTATCCAAAGGAAAGCGTACCGTGGACGCTTGGGATGTTTCATTTTAAATTTTTTGATGTCTCCATTTAGTCAAAAAGTTTAAAATATTGTATTTAAAAAGGTTTCACTATTAGAAGTTGATAAAAGTGAAATACTGAAAATGAATTTGTTCTTGCATTATGACTAAGAAACTCATAATAGGGATTCAAAAATTATAAGGATTATATAAAGTTCAAAATGTAGTTAATACTATTCATGACCTCTTTTAATGGTGTGATTGAACTCGGTGTTGCGTGTAGTGCAAGTTATTGAATTATTTTTAAGAAATAACACACTCTGAAATCCTGGGGTGTTACATTAGTATCCATTATTTTTTCCTTTTTTATGATTTTTTTAATGAATTTATTTAACCACAATAGAGATGAAAAGAACAACTGCAGGAAAGAAAACTATGGAGTCACGATCCTAAAGTGTCAAATGCCATAAATTTTTTCAATTACATGCACTAAAATAGAGTTATAAATCCTAACTCAGGGAATGAAAACTATGGATTCACAATCCCCAAGTACCGTATGCAACACTTTTGGATAAAACATTGCAATATATGGTATTTTTTCAGTTTTTTTGGATACTCATATTAAAAAAAGTGATCTCGTAACCTATGATATGATGAAATCGACCCAGAACTTAAACATACACCCCTAATGAAATGGAATTGAATTTTGGAATTTTTATGAAGTGGATGAAAATGTATATACTTAAAAATCCCATCGGACAACTAGATTTATCAAATACTATTCTGAAGAACATTAACATGAAAATAAATCATAATAAAGTAATTATAAGTCATTTGACATTCAATTTCCATGTTTAAAAAAGTACATGAATTCAGGAATAAATAATGTATTGGATTGTTTTATTGATTTTAATTTTTATAATAACATATTTATTTTCAAAATCCTATATTTTCACTCCCCCAAACCTAAAATAAAACTACCCTTGGATTTTATTATAAATATAAGAGGGAGATTATAAAATTTATGAAAGAGGGGGTGGGGATCTTAAATTAAATCATGGAAAAAATTAATCTAGTTTGAATTTCATAAAACATAAACCAAATAAATTGATCACATTGGATTTGTATCACATGTATACTCCTTAGGGATGATTTATGGATGGTATTGAACATTAGAAAGCATAGGTTTTATTTGAATCACTAACCTGATGCAACTAATAACTATAACACACATTGGAAATTTGATCACACAAAAAAACAACATGGGGATTTCCTTAATAATAAAAAACACACAAGATAAATTAAAAAGATGTAGAATCTAAGTTTCCTCCCAGGAAGTTCTTATTTTAAAGTCATTAGCTTAACTAGACCCCCGCCCACTATCTTATCCATTACTAACAATTAAAATTTTCACAACCTCATCTTTGTCCACTTCAACTCGATTTAGATTGAATTTACCTTGTGGTTGGCATGAAGGTTTCAAAATTGATTCTAGAAAAATCATATAGGACCCAATGAATGAACTAGTCCCACAAATATTGAAATCATTCCATCAAATTCCTTTTCTAATCTTGCATGATTAATAAAGGATAATTTTCTTCTTATTAGATTCAACAGATGATGAAATGATGGATTTTTTTATTATACCCTATGATGGAAGGATTTTTAAATGATATATAGACCATAAATTAGAGGTCTTATTGGATAAAACTTCCATATATAGTTAGGGGCTTGTAATTAAACTCTATTTCATTTTAAAAATTTCTCAATATATTTGGTTACCTTTGAATGGAAGTTTCTACCCCCAAATTTTCTAGATTAATTTCAAGAATGTATATGGAATTGAAGCTTGATATTTATTCAAATGGTTCAATGATTTTTATTTCTAAAAAATCCTAATTGGATTAATATTCATGATATTTAATCCATGAAGATAAATTTCATCCTTTTGAACCCATAAAATTATTTTCTTCTTGATTTAATACCCCTTAAATTTACTTATCTTCATCCGCTATCCCAAATTCAAAGGATCGTTCTTTAGTAAATTCTTGAGATATTTGTGGGATGCAATATTTTCACATTATGTTATGGAAGAGATATTTAGTGTAGAGATGGGTTCCTCTTTTGTTTTAATATTTTTAGTTCTATTCTCAAAGATGAACCCTAAAAATTCATTATATTTATTCCCAGAAAAAAATGTCAAGCAATAATTGTGGATCTAGTTGGAAAGATGGTTGGGAATCATGGATTTCTATATAATTGATCACTTATACCATCATTGAGAGGGCATGAAATTGAAACTTTAATCTATATTCATCCAAAAGATATTACATATCATCGGGTGTGGGGAATTTATTCATGGGTTGATCAAATAAATTCCCTATGTTCAATGATTCAAAATATAGACTTTCTTTTTATTCTATATTGGTTTTATTTTGGGGAATTGTTGATGATATTCCATTAGTGGACAGAGATTTTTATTTGATATTTTCATTATACACAAAAATATAATGTGAAAAATATAATTGAAATTGGTGTGAGAAAAGTGAAAATGTGGAGAATATAATGATAGGATCCAAGGTTAATTATTGTGGATGAAGAAAATGGCGCCAAAATTTGGTTGCACCCAAATTTACCTACTATTATATGTGGGTTTTGAAGTACAATTGGGGAACAAATACACAATGACCAAAGAAGTAACCTTTAGACACTAAAATATGTTAGATGAATGGCTATGGATTGTTCATATTTGGGTTGATTTAAAATTGGATAGGAGAGTAATAAATTTCCAAAAATCTGGGTTTATTTTATGAATTAAAGACCTAATTATTTTAATGTAATTAATTATTGAAGATAGTATTATCCTTGGTTGTTGTTAGGGTAAAATTGAAGTAATTGTTTTCTTGGGATATTCCATTCTATAGTCAAAGATGTATCCAATCAATGGTATAACTCCCCAATATCATTCAACGATTTAATCTACACACAACATCAATGATAATCACTAATTCACTTAGAGGAAAAATTTCATGATCACTACATGAAATTGGATAGTACTATAAATGAAAAATGAGTCATTATTAAATTAGGTAAATTGAAGGAATAAAATAATTCAAAGCATGTAACTCTTAAATTATATAAGTAATTTAAGAATTTAATAAATAAAATAACATTTGATCTTATCCCAAGAAAGATTCTATAATCAATACACTAAATGTTTATTCATCCACTTATTCAAAGATCTCAATGGAATGTTGAATTTAGATTATAAATATGGTATTAAAGAAATCAAAAACAAAGAAAGCAAGAACACTCCATCATTATATGAGGAATTTAACATTTTTTGGTGTGAATATATTCAAAACATGATAAAAAGGTATCAAAATGATAATAAAATATAAATAATAAATTCAAAACAAGAATAATAATAAAAAAATTAATATACAAAGGTGAATGAAATCATACATGAGAAAAAGTGATGACGCGGTTACAAAATAAAAGCGGGAAATTAAAATTGAAATAATAAAGAAGGGATTACTAAATAACTTCAATAAAAGATCATTATATAGGAATATTATGACAATAGTTTTGATTCCCCATCAATAAATTCATTTCCCATAAATTATGAGAGTCAATAGGAGGGTGAGAAATCAATGGAATTTCGACTTTTCAATTTTGACTCAGAGAATCATCTAGATTCATCCCCCTTTTTATCATTCTAATATGTCATTGAAGATTTAAAAATTTGAAGGGTTTGATATAGATAAATATTATCTTCTGTGATTCTTCAAAAATCATTAATTGTTTTTCAAATTTAATTATCCATTCGAATTTTATGATCAGAATGGTGGGATGATTTTATAGGCCTTCAAATCTGGCCTGCAAATTAAATATCAAATTGGGATCCTAAGATCTCCTTAAACAATTCATAATTAGATTTTTCCAAAGTTTAATGAAAGGATTCTCCAAATTTTATATATATATTTTCAAAATTTTAACTTCCTTGGGTTTTAATTGTGGCCTCAACTTTTACTTGATGGACCAATGGATCATTATGATTTGTCCAATGATTTCTAAATTCATTTCTAAAAATCTCCATTTTTTTAGGATTCATTCATCAATCCATAATGTAGAAATGTTCCAAAAAAACATATCAATCATATAAAAAAATATAAAATTATAATAATTAGAATAATATGTTCCACAAGTAGATTTTTTATTGGTCGCAAATTGTAAATTTAAACAATAATTGCAATAATGATTTGAAATGAAGGTCAATTAATAAAATGCACTATAATTCATGTTTATCGAAATTTAATCACAAGAATAAAAAAAATATGAACAATTATTATTATACGCTTTCAATGGATAATTAATTCCAATACTGAAATCGTTTTTCATTTATAAGTCCAATTTATTATCTCTCTCTCATGGGGTTTATACTTCAATTGTTAACAAATTGTTAAGGGGATTTCATGTCTCACTTTTATTTCTACAACTATTATGTCATACTCACCACACATTTCATTTTTTTTGGTATATAAACTATCCCATAAATTGAAATATATTTAATATAACCTGTTTCATGATCATTAATGTTTCTATTGATTTCATTCTTTCACAGGGATTCTGATTCAAATGCTACTCAAGAAGTAAATGTTTTTCTTCTCAATTTTTCTTCTTTGAGAAATATGTTAGGTGAGACTCTTATATTATTTTATGAGGAGTATATATATCACATTTTAAATTTAATATCATGAATTTATTTATCCTCATGGAATTTTATGTCTAAATTAATTTTATTCATTCATGGTGTTTATGTTTCAAAATTACAAAAGTAGTAAGAGTCTCTCATTTCAATCACTTAATTTATTGGGAAATTTAATAATTCTATAAAAAATGATAAAATATTTTGATCTATATTTTAAGAATCATATAAATTTTACATTTCACTATTTATTTCATGAGAATATCAGTTTTTTACTCAATTGTTCTTTATTTATATACTTAGGAGTTCATAAATAACCTTTTTATAAAAATAATATTTTTGGTTGACGAAACTTTTTATTGAAAACCCACATTTATAAAAATTGACACATTTTTAATGATTTTTAAAATAATTTTTTTGCACTGGTTGAGTTTTTACAAAAAAAATTAAATGTGTCATAATTTTTTCACTAATATCTCTCATTTTAGTTTTACTAGAAATGTGAAGAGAATATTTTTTTGAAATGCATGACATGACCAATATTCCCTAAGTCCATGAATTCAAAATTATTTCAAGAATCCCATACATATTTTAGATGTTCATTTCAATGAAATTATTTTTCTTAATTTCTTGTTATTTTTTAAATTTTATGTAAATTATTTCAAAAGGAAGAGGATATTTAAATTATTTTACATTATAAAAACTTTTTTTAAATAAAATAGTATATTTTAATTAATAATGGTTTTGAATTCATTTTAAGGTATCCATTATCTATTTTAAAGGTTAAATTAAACTAAAAAAATTCAAAATTTTAAATGTTTTAGACTGTTATTTTCAAAGAGGAATTGACGTTTTTTTTCATGAAGTTTTTATAATGATGATTCAAAATCATTTTCCATCGAAAATAATAACTGTTTTTGTTTTTTATGCATAAATAAAGATACGATCTGAGGATACCATTAAAATTTTCTCACATATAGGTAAATGTTTAAGATGGAATGATTTTTCTGAAACCCATTTCTCTTCCATTGGATATACCATGAGGAAATTATTATTAAACCCACTTGTTTTCCCAGTTTATATTATGGTGAAACTAATATGAAACTTGTATGTTTTCTATAGGTTATGATATGATTTCATTTCTATGAAACCCATTTCATTTCATAGGTGATGATTTGATGAATGTTTTTTGATCTTGTGGAACACATAAAAATTGTTTTCATTTTGAGATGGTGTGTAACGACCCGAAATTTTAAATAAATATTGTTTCCTAATTTTATGTGTTATTTTATTTTATTTTTATACTCAACAAAAATGTTTCATTTGATAACATGAGTATAATAAAAATGATACTGTTGGGTTTTGACTGTTATTTGACCATTGGTCAATATGACCACTGGAAACTAATCGTTTTGACTATTGTCTCTAAATACAAGCAATCTTGGTTAATTAATATAGAAAAAAGATTCGATGACCTCACCCAGTAGTCTTGGACCGATCGAAGCCCATCTAACAGAACTTGGGAAGGAGGTAGCACCACTGCGCTTTGCTCTAGACCAAACCCAAGCTGAACTTCATTGTATAAAGCTAGAACGTGATCTCCTTTGCGAGAAGTTAAAACTGATAGAAATTACTACTCGTGCGATGTTGGCCGAGCCTCCCTCAGATTCTCTCACCTTAGCACACCTTACACTTAGGTCCTATGCTGGTGTGATAAGGGGATATGTAAGGAGACCATAACTGTCTTGTGTAATCCTTTGTTTTAAATAAAAAATTTTATTTCTTTTATGAATTTTCAAATGACTAGATAAATATAGTATTCATATTTTTGATGAATTTTAGAAAAAGGATATTTTAAAAATGTATATGTAAACCTTAAATAATTAAAAATGTGTAATGAGTTTCAAAAAATGGTCTTCTACAATTATGTTCAGTACGAAATTTAGAGTCTAATAAGATCAACTTGATTTTTGATGAATAGTAAATTATGAATAGTGTTTTTATGGTTAGGATTAATAATGTGCCCAAACGAATTAGTAATCTCACTTAAGAAAGTAATAAAATAAGCTAGGCACTTTGATTAAGTAATGTGATTCAATAAAATGGTTAAATAATGGTTTCATAAATTATTATTCAAGTATTAGTTTTTTCGGATGAATAGTGTTTTTTTAATTAAAATTTTAGTTTAAAATATTTAGAAAATTATTTTTATAAAATGGACTTCATTTTTGAACTCAGAGCATCGATATTATGTTAAGGTAATTTTTGGGGATTTTTCTCAAAAAAATAAATTTTCGATGAATAGTGTTTTTAAATATAAATTCAATTAAAAATATTTAGAAAATTATTTTTATAAAATGGATTTCATTTTTGAAATCAGAGCATTGATATTTGGTTAAGGTGAAATTTTGGGATTATTCCGAGAAAGTTGAATTTTCGATGAATAGTGAAAATACAGTTTTTATGTTACGGGTGTTTAATGACATAATTAAATGATGTATTAAGTATGTAATCAATATGGTCGACTTATGAATAGTAAGATAAGGTATGAGGTGTCCCAAGTGGCCAATACCATGGGAAAATACCATGGGCAAGCCCATGGTTTTGCCAAAACCACTAATAAGGTGTCCCTTGGCCATTAATGTCTTGTCCCCTCACATTCCCTATAAATACCAAGCTATCCTCTCATCCATTCGACTCCCCACTCTGCCCCAACGATGTTCTTGTCTCCTTACCTCCCACGGAGTCCTCCCAAGGTGCCCCCACGCCCTCAAGGTCCAAACCATTGAGTTTTAAGAGTTACGTTTTAAGGTAAGGGATCCGACCCCTCTCTTTCTTTTCAAGTGATCTGGAGGATGTTCTTTTATACTCTTCTTACTGCCCTTTTTATGTTCATATAATGATAGATCCCCTCTTACACTCATTATTTCGTTTTATGAAGATTTATGTGGCGTCGTTAGGCTGCTGAAAGTTTTGTAACGAATTCTTTCTCTCTTCTCATTTTTCAAGATCTATTTTAATGTAAAGTATTTCAAGTTCCTTTTTATCATGCTGGGGTATGATCTCTAAATTTATTATACAGATATTTTATGATCATATGATGAGAGACCCCATTTTATCTCTTCAATTCATCATTTTTAAGTTTTAAGTGGCGACGTTAGGCTGCCGAATTTTTGAGGGATTCTTTCACCCTTCTCTTTTTCAAAGATCTACTTTCATGTCAAGTCTTTCAAGTTCTTTATATTATGTTGGGGTATGATCTCTATATCTATCATACTGGACTCTTATGTTCATATTATGAGACACCCTATTTGACCTTTTCAATTCTTTTTTTTTATGTTTTAAGTGGCACCGTTAGGCTTCCGAATTTTTAAGTGGTTCTTCACCCTTCTCGTTTTGACGTTCGACTTTCATGTCAATTCTTTCAAGTTCCTTTCTATTATGTTGGGGTATGATCTCTATATCTATGATGCTGGACTCTTATGTTCATATGATGAGAGACCCTATTTTACCTTGTCAATTCAATTTTGTTGAAGTTTATGTGACGTCGTTAGGCTGCCGAATTCTCACAAGAGAAATCTTATTTTTTTTCTTCCTTTAATGTTCATCATTTCATATGGTATATTTTCAAATTTTATTACCATGTTCTTAAATCCCTTATATTTTGTCCCTATACTATTTTATGGGTCATTTATGAATTTTTGACCCATGTCCCCTCTCTTCTCAATGTTTTCTAAAACCCCGAAACATAGCCGTTATGCTGTAGAATTTTCGTCTCAAAGTGCCTCTCTCTCTTCTCTCAAAATTATTTTCTGTTATAATGTGAATACTCAAAGCTCTTATTTATACAGGGGTATTCACATATATATCGAAATTTTATATTTTAAATTCTGGGATTTACATACACGAAACCCTCTTTCCCTTTCCATGGGTTAAAGTGACGTAAAGATCATGTCTTTAAAGCAGTTTTTAAGACGTTATGACTATGAAATGAAACCCATTTATTTTATGCTATATGGGTTATTTATGAAATGTTTGATTATGATATATGTGTCTCACAAGATAATAAAGTAAAATTTAAGGGAGCGCCCTGATAGCGCCCCATTGCATTGGATAATGATGTAACCACAAGAGATTACAGTTTAAGGGTGCGCCCAGATAGCTCTCTAATGCATTGGGTAAAGACTTAATCTCTAGAGATGACCATTTTAAAGACGCCTTGGTGAATAAACTTGGTAATTTTTAACGACACCTTGGGGATGGACCTTGGTGAAATGAAACGATTGTCAATATTAAATGTTGCAGCCACATCTTCATGTTATAAAAAATGTTATTTTTTATGATGTATCTCATGATTTCTTTCTCATGCCTTAAAGATCATTTCATGTCCTTATTGAAGTATCTCAAGTTCACATGTAAAATGTTTCTCTTGTTTCCCTTACTGGGCCCTCTTCTCACCCTTTCTTTTGATGTATTTCCCCAGGTTATGAGATGTAGTAATGAACCTAGGAAGAACTAAAGGATAAGCCTTTCAAGTATTTAAGAAGAATGTTTTATGTTTTTTTTCATGTATTTTGTTCCTTGTTTCCAAGACACTAAACCTTAACGATCCTCAGTTTTGTGTAATGAAATGAAAGTAATGTTATAAAAAGACGGGATGCTATAGTTGGTATCAAAGGATGGTTTAGTTATTTGTGAAAATTAGGATATGAAAACTCTAGGAAGAACCCTATACAAAAGTTTAAATATAGGAAATCTTCCTGGTATTTTGGTGAGTATTGAGTAAGGGGTTTCCAAGAAAATACATCCCTGTATGGATACGAGCAGGTAGAGGTGGATCTGGCACAGATGTACATAGGGGTAAACCCCAAAAACACCGATTTGAGCTAGACTCGAACTGGAACTGGTACACGACAACGGGCCTTGCTGCACTCTTGGTTACGACACTCCCGGGGGATATGCTTTGGTAAATTCATAAGCTTGGTATGATCCATTGTTAAAGGAACAAAGATAAAATAAAATAAAGATTCACATAATAATATATGATCATGGATAACCTAGATGGGAACCTAGGGGATCCCAAGTTAGGGTATACATCTCTTCTACAAGTTATCCTTATATGATTTTAAGTTCCTTTTCATGATTATTGGTTAAGTATTTAATCCTATAATAATACATTCTCTTCTTAGTTAATGGTGGGAAATGGAATAAAATTTCCCAACAACCAATGTGATAAGAAATGCGATGTTTTCTGTATTAATATGACAGAGATGATTAGGGGATTAAATGTTGATTATTATTTTGAAGACGTTCACTATTTTGAGGACCCTATATGATCGAGGTAAATAGATTAATATAGTATTTTCATTGAGGAGTAAGGTTGACTTATATTTTGAATAACTGATGAATTTAAGGTGGACTTATAGTAATTTAGGTTACTTATGGGAATGATTAACCTATCTTGGGTAAAATATGTGTAGGTTAGCTACTTTTGTTATAAGATGTTAGGAGTGGTTGATGTTGTCTGGAGATGAAAAATGAAGTTGTTTTGGAAGACTATGTTATCAAATCCTTCTTGTATTTGGGTTTCAATCTTAGTTTGGTTTAGTTTGAGGAATTTTAAGGACCGTTATTTATGGAATGGTCTATGACGAACTTTGGGTAGTACCATAGAACTTTGAAGATTTAAAAGTAGTTTCCATTCCTATGGGATTCTTTCTTTTTGAAGATTTGTTTTACCTTAACCTTTATATTTTTCGGATAATCTTTAAAGATAGAAGAAATAGATAGTTAATCTTTTGTAGATTATGTGATTCTCTATAAGATGATTCTTGTTCTTTTATGAGACCATGTGTTTTTGAATTCTAATCATTTGGAGAAAATATTAGTGTTGGTAGGGATTTATTAAAGTATGAAACTCTACTTGAAGGTAGGTATATTTTCTTATGTTTTTGTTCTATGTAGTAAATTAATTCCTCAAAATTATGAAAAGAAACGTAAAACAAAAATGTTGTTGGATTATGTTTCCTACTAGGTAATCAAAGACCGTATACACACATCATAAGTTTGGGATTTTATTATGGTTAACTTTCTCCTGATCATGTTCTCTATCACTCTCCCTCAGAACATGACCCTTTGTTTTCTCCTCCATGTCCATGTTTTCCTACATGGAATCCTAGTGTGGGTTAACTCGGGTGACATTTGTACTTCCCTTTCTTTCTTTTAAAGTAATAGTTTTACTAACTCATTTTATGATGTAAGACTTTCAATGAAATTTCAAAACCCAATTTTAAAAATTGTGAGGACGCAATTTCTTAAGGGGGGAAGATTGTAACGACCCGAAATTTTAAATAAATATTGTTTCCTAATTTTATGTGTTATTTTATTTTATTTTTATACTCAACAAAAAATTTCATTAGATAACAAGAGTATAATTAAAATGATACTATTGGGTTTTGACTGTTATTTGACCATTGGTCAATATGACCGCTAGAAACTAAACGTTTTGACTATTGTCTCTAAATACAAGAAATCTTGGTTAATTAATATAGAAATAAGATTCGATGGCCTCACCCAGTAGTCTTGGACCGATCGAAGCCCATCTAACAGAACTTGGGAAGGAGGTAGCACCACTGGGCTTTGCTCTGGACCAAACCCAAGCTCAACTTCATCGTATAAAGCTATAACGGGATCGCCTTCGCGAGAAGTTCAAACTGATAGAAATTACTACTCGTGCGATGTTGTCCGAGCCTCCCTCAGATTCTCTCACCTTAGCACACCTTACACTTAGGTCCTATGCTGGTGTGATAAGGGGCTATGTAAGGAGACCATAACTGTCATGTGTAATCCTTTGTTTTAAATAAAAATTTTGATTTCTTTTATGAATTTTCAAATGACCGGAAAAATATAGTATGCATACTTTTGATGAATTTTAGAAAAATGATATTTTAATAATGTTTATGTAAACCATAAATAATTAAAAATGTGTAATGATTTTCAAAAAATGGTCTTCTACAATTATGTTCAGTACGAAATTTAGAGTCTAATAAGATCAACTTGATTTTTGATGAATAGTAAATTATGAATAGTGATTTTATGATTAGGATTAATAATGTGTCCAAACGGATTATTAATCTCACTTAAAGAAAGTATTAAAATAAGCTAGGCACTTTGATTAAGTAATGCGATTCAATAAAATGGTTAAATAACGGTTTCATAAAATATTATTCAAGTATTAGTTTTTTGGATGAATAGTGTTTTTTTAAATTAAAATTTTAATTAAAAATATTTAGAAAATAATTTTTATAAAATGGACTTCATTTTTGAACACAGAGCATCGATATTATGTTAAGGTAATTTTTGGGGATTTTTCTGAAAAAAATAAATTTTCGATGAATAGTGATTTTAATTAAAAATTTAATTAAAAATATTTTGAAAATTATTTTTATAAAATGGATTTCATTTTTGAAATCAGAACATTGATATTTGGTTAAGGTCAAATTTTGTGATTATTCTGAGAAAGTTGAATTTTCGATGAATAGTGAAAATACAGTTTTTAAGTTACGGGTTTTTAATGACATCCTTAAATGATGTATTAAGTATGTAATCAATATGGTCGACTTATGAATAATAATATAAAGTATGGGGTGTCCCAAGTGGCCAATACCATGGGCAAATACCATGGGAAAGCCCATGGTTTTGCCAAAACCACTAATGAGGTGTCCCTTGGCCATTAATGCCTTGTCCCCTCACTTTCCCTATAAATACCAAGATATCCTCTCATCCATTCGACTCCCCACTCTCCCCCAACGATGTTATGGTCTCCTTACCTCCCAAGGAGTCCTCCCAAGGTTCCCCCAAGACCTCAAGGTCCAAACCTTTGAGTTTTAAGAGTTACGTTTTAAGGTAAGGGATCTGACCCCTCTCTTTCTTTTCAAGTGATCTCTTTTATGTCATTCCTTTTATGCTCCATGTTATTATGTTGGAGGATGTTCTTTTATACTCCTCTTACTGCCCTATTTTATGTTCATATAATCATAGATCCCATCTTACTCTCATTATTTCGTTTTATGATGTTTTAAGTGGCACCGTTAGGCTGCCGAACTTTTTGTAACGGATTTTTTCTCTCTTCTCATTTTTCAAGATCTATTTTCATGTAAAGTATTTCAAGTTCCTTTTTATCATGTTGGGGTTTGATCTCTAAATTTATCATACTGATATTTTATGATCATATAATGAGAGACAACATTTTATCTCTTTAATTCAGCATTTCGAAGTTTTAAGTGGCGCCATTAGGCTGCCGAATTTTTTAGGGATTCTTTCACCCTTCTCTTTTTCAAAGTTCTACTTTCATGTCAAGTCTTTCATGTTCCTTTCTATTATGTTGGGGTATGATCTCTATATATATCATACTGGAATCTTATGTTCATATGATGAGAGACCCTATTTTTCCTTGTCAATTCTTTTTTTGATGTTTTAAGTGGTGTCGTCAGGCTGCCGAATTTTTAAGTGGTTCTTCACCCTTCTCGTTTTGAAGTTCTACTTTCATGTCATTTCTTTCAAGTTCCTTTCTATTATGTTGGGGTATGATCTCTATATCTATCATACTGGACTCTTATGTTCATATGATGAGATACCCTATTTGACCTTGTCAATTCAATTTTGTTGAAGTTTAAGTGACGTCGTTAGGCTGCCGAATTCTCACAAGAGAAATCTTATTTTTTTCTTCATTTCATGTTCTTCATTTCATATGGTATATTTTCAAATTTCATTACCATGTTCTTAAATCCCTTATATTTTGTCCCTCTACTGTTTTATGGGTCATTTATGAATGTTTTACCCATGTCCCCTCTCTTCTCAATGTTTTCTAAAACCCCGAAACATAGCCGTTATGCTGCAGAATTTTCGTCTCAAAGTGCCTCTCTCTCTTTTCTCAAAATTATTTTATGTTATAATGTGAATACACAAAGATCTTATTTCTATAGTGGTATTCACATATATATCAAAATGTTCTATTTTAAATTCTGGGATTTACATACACAAAACACTCTTTCCCTTTCCATGGGTTAAAGTGACGTGAAGATCATGTCTTTAAAGCCGTTTTTAAAACGTTGTGATTATGAAATGAAACCCACTTATTTTATGCTATATGGGTTATTTATGAAATGTTTGATAATGATATATGTGTCTCACATGATAATAAAGGCAAATTTAAGGGTGCGCCCTGATAGCGCCCCATTGCGTTTGATAATGATGTAACCACAAGAGATTACATTTTAAGGGTGCGCCCAGATAGCGCTCTAATGCATTGGGTAAAGACTTAATCTCTAGAGATGACCATTTTAACGATGCCTTGGTGAATAACCTTGGTAATTTTTAACGACACCTTGGGGATGGACCTTGGTGAAATGAAACGATTGTCAATATTAAATGTTGCAGCCACATCTTCATGTTATGAAAAATGTTATTTTTATTATGATGTATCTCATGATTTCTTTCTCATCCCTTAAAGTTCTTCTCATGTCCTTATTGAAGTATCTCAAGTTCACATGTAAAATGTTTCTCTTGTTTCCCTTACTGGGCCCTCTGCTCACCCTTTTCTTTTGATGTATGTCCCCAGGTTATGAGATGCAATAATGAACCTAGGATGAACTAAAGGATAAGCCTTTAATGTGTTTAATAAGAATGTTTTATGTTTTTTTTTTCAAGTATTATGTTCCTTGTTTCAAAGACACTAAACCTGAATGATCCTCAGTTCCGTGTAATGAAATGAAAGTTATGTTATAAAAATACGGGATGCTATATGGTGGGACCTATATCTCCCTATAATACATTGGATAAGGATTTATATCTCATGAGAAATACAATACTGGATTGAGGTGTGAACTCAGTTTAGTAAGGGACATTTTCCACTATGAAGGTCTTTGGATTAAACCGTGACTTATATGATGGTTCGGGGAGTGAATGCATTCCAATATGATTTCCACGGAGGTTATTATTAACTAATAATGAAATTATTTTCCATTCTTATGTGAATGGAATAATTCTACATCTTATGCCAATGTTATATTCTCATGGTTCATGTTCTTTTATTTCCTTGTGATTTATGTATTATGAACTTTCATTTATTATTTCATAATGAAATTTAATGATGTTGGATATTAAGGATGTGCTTTTGAAATGTAGTTATCATGCTATCATACACTTATGTTCAGGTTATTCTTACCAATCTTCCTTATCTACACTTATTTACAATATAAGATCGTTAATCCTTATGTTTCCTTTCTACAAGTTAAAAAGAATTATTTGTTACTTGTATTGTTAAAGGGGATGATATTTATGGGAGACATATAAGATATTTCATTAATTAAGAAGATGGTATTATATGATTTTAAATTTAATATACAATTATATACTTCATGGTTGTGATTAAGTAATGTAATGAAAATTTATCAAGAAAGATGTAATATCCATTCATGATATACCAATTCCTTTGTAGTTGGTATCAGTTGAGTGGTTTAGTTAACCATTGGAATATAGCATGATGAAACATTAACATGGTCCCTTGGAATATTTATTTGTATTAGTCTAGGGATTTCAATATGGATAAGTCTAATGATTAGTCAATGTATAAGAAAATGTATTTGAATTTTGGAAAATGATAGAGTGGGGGTTTCTAATAAACTATATCCCTAACTGGATACTACATGTAGATGTGAGTCTTGAATAGAGGTACAAAGGGTTAATGTATTTTAAAAAGGTGAATTTAGATAGACTCAAATCCGACCTTAGGCCTTACAAAAGGCCATGTTGTACAACTGTTTTGACACTTCCAGGGGGAAAACTTTAGAAATTGAAAAACATTTTATGATCAACCATGAAGGATTTTAGTATATGATGACCATGAATAATCTAGGTCATGAATAATGTATCATAGTTTCAAACTAAGCTGCTATGATTTAGAAATCCTATTGGTGACTTCTCATGTTTATGTGGGATTCCACTGTGATTAGTGTTTCTCAAACATCTATTTTTGGTTTTAGTCAATGGGGGAAGCAATAAAAAACTGAAATAACATTTAAATTGATAAAAAAATTCTAATGATCAGACAAATGTGATGAAGACTGGAGTGAAGGACAATGCTATTATGCCAAATCAGCTTTCACATAACATGATTAACAATGTGTACCTTAACCAAATACCAGAGTCATTAATGTAGAGATGGATGGATTTTGATAAGAATTTATGTAATGGATACCATTAGTGAAAAATATTTAGTTTCATATATTTTGAAAATTTGGGAAGAATCAGTAACTGGAATGAATGACCAGGATATAAAGATGTTTTCAGTGTGGAAAAGAATGAAAATATGAAAGTGATTGAAAATGAAAAATGAAACGTTTTCTCAATCAATTAGATGAGAATAATTTTATTCCTAAGGTTTCATTAACTATATTCTATTTTAAATGTGGATAGAATGGGAATTATGAAAATAGAATTTCATTGGGGGATCTTAGGAAGTAAATCAGCATGGTTGAACATGAAATGGTTTATCTATTGGTGATTACGATACTAAGAAAGACATATGAAAGGAAAAAAGTATTACAAAATATGATGATGAAGCAAAGTTATTTTTTTTATAAAGAAGTTGGATTATTTTTGTATTTATTCATTGTAACTAAATAATTAGGAAATATATAAGGACATTTTTGTGTATTTTTTTTGTTAATGATTTGAAAAATTATGGTGAATGGTGCTAATTATATCAAAACGTTACCTAATAGCAGGTTTACGTTTTTCGTAAAAATCCTTATTAAGGGAAGTTTCCCAAAATATGTTCCTGATCTTGGGAAATTTTTTTTAGTTTTGGGAAACAAATAAAATATTAGATTAATTTAAATTAGATAGTTTTTATGACCTTGGACTAGATTATGGATTTTTGGGAAAATTGTTTTATGTTATCACTGAAGTAGTTTGAAACATTTCTGGACATAAGTAATATATCCAATAATCAATGTTTTATGTAAAGAATGAATAATCATGTATTTTTAAAAAATATATTTGTAATTCATTTTATTAATATGTTTTAAAAGATTACATAATGATGGTATTGAAATATTTAATAGGTGAAAATTAAGGTCTTATTAATGGGATTAATGAAAAGTTAATTTGGATATTTAGTGAAAATATTTTTTATGTTTTATATTTTCAATCTTTATAAGGTTCACAAGGGTAAAAAAATTTAGAGGGTTTTATGTTTATCATCAGAAAAATATTAAGATATAAATGTACTACTTCACCATTTGAATATTTAGGCATATTGGATAACATGTGCTAACAATTTTGTTCTGATGATAACTAAAGATAGATTGCATGACATTCCATTCTATATCGGGATATTGTCATCCATTTTTCTTCAATCATTACAAATTCACCTTAATTTCATTAAGTAATAGACGAATTTGATGATGATGATGATACAACCGAAGAGTGAGAATGTGGTTACTAAATGGAATGAAATTAAGAAATTATATCTTGTTATAAAATTTATTAATAATATAGAAAATGATCTTAAAATAATATATTATACTATCATCACCATTTTTATGATATCAATGACTATTTTATTTCCACTTTGGTCTAGGTTTTTTGGTTTTTAAACCTTATCTAGATCTCCCAATTTCTAGTGATGAATGTTTTCTGTCACTCTCTATTGGTATGTGTGAGTTATTTTTCTATTCAATGTCCTTGTTATCACATCCCACATATGTTATCCTATGTATAACAAAGTAATGAGTTACTTTAGTTATCCTTTATGTTTCCAACATTCCTTTTTAAGAAATGTCTTATTATTCCCTTCTATGATCTAGGTTTTTGTGAAGGAATTTTCATATGTTAAACCATTGATGAAAAATATGAATCTCAAGGGTTAAATTTATTTTAAGGGTATATAATGATACATCATTTTATTTTATAAAATATTTTTTATAACTAACATATTTTTTTATATATAATGTATTAACTGAAACATAATATTTTAGCTTACATTACATAATTCATTGAGTTTCATCGATAGTGTGCATGACAAATGACACTATGCATCAATGAACCATAGGATAATATTATCTTAAATATGACCATTAAAAAATACAAATTAAATAAGAGGGTATTAATATAATCAACTCAATCATGAAATATACTATTTTGAAATAATGTAAATTTTTTTATGAACTCTATGAAAATAATCATGATATTTTTAGTAAAGTAATTATATTCATCAAAATTATAATTTCGGAAAAATTTTATTTTTACTAATTTTCATTTGAAAATATTATAATTAATTTATAAAAATTTAAGAAAATTAATTTGGTATAGTGAATATCATTTTTTAAATAATCATATCAAAATTAACTTATTATGAAAATTTAGGACAATATAGAGAGTATTTATTTTTCCGTGAATTGTGAAAAATTATCACTTATATAAAACTAAAATTACTCTTCAATGAATTAATTAATTATGTTTTAACATAACATAGTTATTCATTATTTTTATTTAATCCACTTAATTTTTTTTAATATAAATTATATTTTATTTTAGAATAATATTATTATTTTTATTAAAACATTGTATTTTTTAAAACAATTTTAATGTTAATAATGATTCTCCATTATAATAATTTAAATAATACAAAATAATAAATTTTTTAAATAAAAATTTTATATTATATATAAATAAAACATATTTTATATTATTAAAATTATAATTGTTAGACATATATTTATTAAAAAATTATCTTCTTTTTGAAAAATAATCCTTTGGAAAACTTTTATTTTCATCTTGTCTGTGGGTTTGGATTTAAATTTATTTTTTCCATTTATAGAAAATTTAATTGAATAAAATATTTATTTTTGATATAATTATTGGTAAATTAAACTTCGATGCATTTTTTAGAACATTGTGCAAATTTTATTTTTTTTACTAATAATGAAAAATATTGAATTGTAATTGAAAACTCATTTTTTTAATAATTTATAATGTTAAATTTCAATAAAATTTTATCTTGAAGTTAAATTAGTTCATTTATACATCCATTATTTTAATTTAGTTCATTGGGATTATTTTTATATTGAATGTTTATATATAATAATATCAAATAATTGAACATTTTCACGTTTAAACCCCGCTTCCTCGTCATATATGCGGGTTTAATTTTGAATTAAAATTTTCTAACTATGTGACTAAATTTTGAAAAATAGGATTCCATATTTTGAAACAAAATAATTAATATTATGTAATAATTTCATCTTAATTATTGAACAAAATAAATTTTGAATGAATATAAAAATTAATTATTGTGGTTAAGGTAAAAGTTGTTTATATGGGGGATAAACATAAAATATAATGGTAAAAAACAGCTATAAACATGTCTAAATACAATTATATAGAAATATTTTGAAAATTAAACCTCCAAGGATTGATAATTGTCATTTTTAGACCATTATGATACAAAAAATATGGGAGCACTAAATTCATTTTAAAAATTAACAAGTGTGTCCTCTCCTACACATTTAAGTGTTTATCGCCTATCATATTCTCTTCAAAACATCATATGAAATTAGTTCTACAAATACCTAAAAACATCACTTAACAAAATCCCAAATATCATCCTAGGATAACAATCTTAAATAGAAATAAATCATTGGAAGTCATTTTGTACAAACATAGATATGATATCTGAAAAAGAGAGAACATTCATCAATAAGATCTTTTGTTTTATTTCTTCCACCACCTCCATAAATTTTTACTATAAAATAATTATATAATATAATCAATATATAAAAAAGATTTATAATTTTTTATGTCATTCACATAACCTAGAAAAATCTTTACATCCATTAATTTGGTTACAAAGTCATCATTCATGAGTACAGAGAACTACCGCCTCATGATCTGAGGTCATTCATTTTCCATTACCACCTATAACAGTTTGAAATAATGATGGAACTATTGTTTATATATATGATATTTTTGAATTTTTATTCTTCAATAATTTTTATATCACACATAACATTTTCTATTTCATTTATTAAGAATGCAATAATCTCGCCCTTGTATATAACGATCTACTGACTCTCGAAGCAATGTGATTCATTCACGATGTACAGAGAATATATTAAGGATTATTTTATGAAAAATATATGAAATATATGAAATAAATATTATTTTGGAATGATAATATAAAACATTTAATTTTCTTTCATGCAATCTGAATAGTCATTGATGTCCGTGAAATGAGAATCGACAAAATCATCAAATAAATAAATACATAAAATATATATATTTTTCCCATAATAAAAAAGAAGAAAAATTTCATTATAAACCATGGATTGTGTAAAACTATAAGTATCAGGTGGGTCATATTCGTAGCATGACCTACTTAAAATCTTGTTCAGCACAATTGAAAACTATTCTTTTAGGGAACCCAGGACACTCATTGATTATATAGTGGGAATTGGATAAGTTACTTTGGATCACATGACTTTTCAACCAGAGAGTGAATGAATAAACACCAAAAAGTTCATGTTAAAAAATGGAAAAATATATGGATAATAGGGGCCTTTTGTGACCATTGATCTTCTTACGATGCACCGACATAGTGTTCAAGGTTCCATGAATTCCCATGAATTGTGTCCACCTTGTCGCAAAAAATATTACAAACATGTCACATTCATCATGTGAAGAACATCAGAAATGTCTTAGAAGGTCTTGTTCTCCCCCATCATCTCTATAGAAAAACATCATTTTTACCCTCTTCAATGGTCACCCATCACCACAGGGCCCTCCGTTAGTCATCAGACACATCACTGATGTGGCTAATGATTTCCCCAACAACAATTTTATAAATCTTCAAGGATGCTGATCTTTATAGAAAAAATTAAGAAATAAATGGGAAAATTATGAGATATTCTTGAGAAAGGATTTTAGAGACCCAAAGCCTGATGTACGTGGACATTACATTACATTTGCAGAATACTTGATACATAATAAAAACAATCACACAAGGCCCGTAATAGTTTAGTTTCTTTGGAAACTCATAAAAATAATCATCTAATCGTGGTGAAAGATCTTCAACATCTTCCATAAAGATCTTCCCCGTTTTTTTCTTACCTAAAACCTTTATTTATATCCTGGGGAAAAGAAAACACAAAAAGGGTGAGCTCAAATTATCAGTAAGGGTTAACATAGAGAACATTAAACAATCCATAAACATTTTAATGCAAAAAACTTGAACATAAAATCTAAACATCAAAATATTGAGAAAAGACATAAATCATGGAAGTACGTAAGGCATATATCATAAAGAAACATCAATCATGATAAAATAGCCCGGGAATAAACATGTAATTGTGGAAACCATGAAGTACATGTTATGATTTCCATAGTAGCCAAGGCATTGCTGCCAATACAATTATAGTGGAAAAAATCCCTTTCTGAATCGAGTTCACTCCTCGTTAAAGTCCTGTAATACTGAACCGGATTAACTTACCATTCCATCCATGTCTATCTCATGAGATATAAATATTTACCCAATGCAATGGAAGGAGATATAGGTCCCACCTATATCATAATGAAATCATTCTTACTTGTGCCACAAAATAAACATTCATCATTCATAATAACCCAACAAATAAAATGGGTTTCATAAACATCATCCCATCATCACATAATCCATTTAAATAAGTGGATATCATTTCATAATAAGAAAATTGAAACCATGTAAATAATAGAGACCTTATACTTGAAACATACACTTATGAAATATTGTCATCTTAGATGGAAAATTGTTTTTCTAAAACACTTGAAATGAATTCTTGAGGAAAATATACTTTCTTATTCAAAATCATTTTCTTTTCACAAAATGTCATGAATATTTAAAAGAAATGGATTTTTTTGAAAATAGTCATGAATTCTTTTGGTGTAAACTTCAGGAAAATGAGGCTTTATAAAACCGTAAAAATCCGTTCATGCCTTATAATTTTAAAAAAACATTCTCCTCGTACTTTTGCCTAAAAAGTCAAAAATTACCTCGTAAATGAATGATTCCATTCATACCATGTAGTAAGAGTAAAAAATGGGTAAAAAAGACATTAAACATACATGAAACCATTTTTAGAAAACATGGACATGGATGATAAATATAACCCCAGTAAATACTTACGAATAAACAATCTCGGATAAAAACGAGCTTGTAAAAGTTAACTGTTACCTTAGGTCCGATATGCTTTGTACATATCCGAATCTCTTGTATAATGATTTAAATAATGTCATTGACTTATTATAGAATCATATTCATTGTTATGATATAATATAAGGTTCCCTTATGACATTATATTACCTTTTCTTTTGTAAATTCCATGTTAAAGTAGCGTTTCGGGTAAAATCATTTCATTTATCGTACGTGTTTGGACTTGTTGTTATAGATATTATTATTACTTATATCATGATTTACTTACTTCCAGAATGTAAAACATGATTTATATATCATATATATTCAGTATATATATATATATTTATTAGATAGATAAATGAAATGAAACACACCATTCATGGAGGCGGTAGGTCGTATGTATGCATGAACATTGTTTTCCTTTCCTTATTGAATTGAATGGAAGTAAGTATATGAAACACACACACACACAGAGATATATATATATATATCCAGTAGCTTTATCATTTCATATATTTCATTATTATTCATTAAATATACTTTATAATCATTCTTGAAAGGTTAACATAGAGAATGAATCTCATCGCGTCGTGGAGACTGTAGTCCGTACGTACGCAAAAGCGATGATATCGTTCCCATATTTATTTAATTGAATTATAGTGGATGAAATAATATATCAGAATCATTATGATGTTATAATAAGTATATATAGTTATTCTTTACACCATTATACCCATCCAAGTAAGGTGGTATTGGAAAAACAGATTACACCACGGTGGGGAGACGGTATTCCGTACGTACGCACGCGCGGTGATTTCATTTTCCATAGGTTATATAGAAGGTGAAATGAGGTTGATTAATATTTATAATAACGTATCACTATATTAGTGATACTGATTTTATTACTTTGCAATGAAACAACTAAATAAGAGGAAGATGGAGAAGAAATAATCTTGAAAGAATCGGTAGAAGAGATTACCTCTTTTTCGACGCACCTTCCTTAAGATTCCTCTCAAGGGACTAGAGTTGGTCTTTTGAGAAGACCAAAACCTCAAAAATGTTTCTAGGGATTTTTATAAGGGAAATGGGCAGTGTTTGGCTGATCTTCAAGGCTCAAAAGGATGTGAAGAGAAGAGGGAGGATGTGCCCTTTTATAAGGGAGGAGAGGGGCACCTTAGAAAAACATAAAATATTATTTTAATATAAAGTCATATTCGGTTCTTAATAGCTTCAAATTGATTTAGTTAGAAGATAAGTTGGGTATGGGTCTAAATCTTCTCAACCAATAGGTTTTAGACAAGTTTAGGTTACTATTTTATCCTTATCTTTTAGATTTAACACTAGGTTAAATAATTTAACTTTTACAGTGTCTTTTTGTATTCTTACACTATATGGTTAATAAACATTCTATAACAAGAAAAAAGAACCCCAAGGTGTTCATTATTAATACATATATCCTTATATAAGTCATTTTGCCAAACCTTATATTTTTATGAATAAAATAACAATTAATAATATAATATTTGTTTTAAAAACAATTTTATGTCAATTTTGACACTATTTGGTACTTGATTTTTCTGAAAATCATAACAGCATTATTAGTTCAACAAAAGTTAATTAAATCAATACTAACATGTCATATTAACCTTGAAAATTATTTTAATTCATAAAAAGTGTAAAATTACATCTATTTGGGTATTTATAACATCAATTATGTTAATATTTACTTAATAAGGTAATTACTGCATCATCGTTGTGTCATAAATAAATTAAATTATTTAAAGTTTTAAAAAAATTACCACTATGTGGGAAATATTCTTATCTTTATAATGAATATTTATAGTCTAATTTATCTTATTTATAATCCTATATTAAAAATGTTTTAGTTATTAAACATTGATTTTAACTATTTTAACTTTTCTTTAAATAAAATAATATTAAATGTTCTAATCTAATCCAGGTGGACCTAAATGGTCATATTTTATTCCTAAGGTTGTTTTTGGTCGAATTACACATATCCAATATAATTAAGACATGTGTTAGGGTAATAATAATATCATTTTTACCCTTAATTACCCTATTTACTTTTAACCGTGGTAAATAAAAGTAAAAAGTTACTATTCACCAAAAATTATATTCATCTCATTGAATCACATTTTACTTACTGAAATAAAACATATCTCTCGGATTTTTGAAATTCTACTCACAAAAGCGGTAAAATTATTTTTTATGTAAATTTGCAAATTCTCCTAGGATGTGGGTAAAAGACGGTGAGAAGTTCAATTAAATTTTTATATATCTAAAATTATTATAAAATGACTCCAATGAAATACATTGAACATTTATATGTATTATGTATCTATTTTGACCTAAAATAAATTTAATTAAAATAAATTATTATTTAAATAAAAAGTTTGTTTTTTACCAATATCTAAGGGTTTTCACTATTCATCAAAAATTGAAAGTTTTCAGAAAAATACCAAAAATTCACCCAAGGCTAATTTAGATATTCTGAATCCAAAAAAGAAGTCCATTTTGAAAGATAAAATTTAAAAAAAATTAAAAATTGGTTATTACTATTCATAACGACGAGTTGATATATTATTTTAGTAATATATCGTTTTTTAGGGAAACCTGGTATTTCGTACTACACACGCTATCGAGGAAGGTCGTGATTGTGTGTAATGCAAGCCAAGTCAGGGCTGCATGTAGTGCAAGATCCCTTTGGTGTTTCATATAACATAATCAAAACATATTTCACTTATTCTTTAAAAAATCTATACTTAATGTTGCGTAGAATATTTTCTACAAAACAAACTTGAAATTGTGTGTAACACTTTCCAAGAATAGTGTTGCGTATAATGAAAGCTAGTACGGTGTTGAGTATAGTACAAACTTATCATGGTGTACAATATATGACATAAATTAAATTAAAAAGAATGTATCTTATAAAATCTCGGGGTGTTACATTCTACCCCCCACCTTAAAATTAATTTCGCCCTTGAAATTTATCGAGGTTATAAATGGTTTACTACTTGAAAGTTTATTTCATAGAAACCCACATTGTAAAAAGGAATACTAATACTTCATTTTAAAAAAGGAAAGTTATAAATGTAATGGTTACCCAGATTAACTCATCAGTGGGTTCTCACATAGGAGAACTTAAGTGAAAATATGGATATGGAAGAAAAATATAACTATCAAGTTTTAATTTAGAGTGGTAGATAACATGGCTATGAAAAAGACAACAATCACAAAGCAATAAATTTGTGATGATCTAAGGTATCATCAGATTCATAATATATAAGAGCACTAGGACAACATTTTTGGATTTCAGGATCATTTCCCTAATGCTGAAGAAAATTTGAATTAAAATAAATACTTACTTGATTTTGGTACAATCTTACCATTACTCATGCCTTGAACTATTTCCACTTCATCTCTTTAAAGAATGAATTCGAATTTGTCTTTTGTAAAGTGTTAGCAGATCATGAGATAGAATGATAGGTCATTCCATCTGTCTCAAATATAATTTAGCAAAAGTTATATACATAAGTCCATCTATGGTGAGATTAATTAGATAGGGTTCCAAATGGACTTATACATCATCTATCATCCTAGTTAATAAAATAAAACTAGTTTCTATTAACCAGGGACATCCAATTGGCCAGTGGTAGGCGATAAAGGCATCTCGCACTTCGGTTGTGGGTTCAATTCCTGCAATCTTGTCCGACGCGATGGGTTGTCACACGTCCTATGGGTTTTCCCTTTTTCTAAAACTACACTATTATAACATTATAGAAATAATATCAGAAAAATTTATAGCCTTAAATAATTCAATCTTATGTCCAACATAATCCATTCTAACCTTTAGTCTTATCGAAAATACTTTTGTACAATCTTATAGAATAAATAAAATGATTACAAGAAATGTCATCAACCCAGCATGTGAATACCATCCTTTATTCCCCATATATCATAAGATATAACTTTTTGGTCATATTCCAAACATGTGAATACATTAATCATGTATTCTCTTGAAAAATAAATACTAATTGAACCTTAGTGAAAACATGAATACTGTTAAAAGTTAACTCTTTCTACATACCAAAATCTCAAAATTTTGTATACTCAAACCAGGATATCACTTTGTCTTTATACCAATAATGATCTGATTAATACTATAAAAATCTTACTACCTGTTTATCCTTTCATTATGCACATATCCTCTACCTTCCAAAAATATTTGAATAACCTTTCATGGTTATCGGTACCATTCAAATACTTTAAAAAAACAAAATTGTAACAATCCTTAGATGATTCTTTATTTCATAGTACCATTAAATTAGTTCTACAACATAATTCTTGATAAACATGCAATCAATCCACTACCTTCTTAAACCACTGACTAAGCTTCATCATTTTATTCCTCAACACTTCATTCATTTAATATATCATTTGTAGTCTCTTCATCATTATCCACATAAATACTACCCATACAACCTTGCTGATCTCTTCTTGAGATCATCCCTTAGGGCATTGGTTTTCATAATTCCCATACATTCCACATTTAAAACATTTAACCATTGTTGATGTCATGGAAATACCATTATCCTCATCCATGGTGTTAACTGAACCTTTTCCTTTAGACTTACTGGCTTTGTGTCCTTCTTTTCCACACCCAAATCATATTCAAGTTCCTTTGAAACATCCTCCCTGATTCCTCTTATCACATGATTTAAATGATTTAAATTGAACTTTCTTTCGTCCATGATTATCATGAAACATCATATTTCTTCTATTAGCTGAGTCGGGAAACTTACACATGTTGAGATTATTGATCAAATTATGAGATTGTTGATTGGGCATAATAAAGATATATCGACCTTCAGATCCAGTTTCATTCGGTTTCTCATGAATAATATCATTCTATTGTCCATCATATCCTCCATTATTGTGAATCTTCTCGTTTCCAGCCATTTTCTAAAACCCAAAAAAAATAGTGTGAGAGGAAAAAATCATAATCAAGGGGGATTACCATCAATATCTAACATCTTAGGTTAAATTCTAATATCGTTACAATAATTCTATAAATATAACCTATACTTATACTTAACCTTAGGGACATTACTAAACCATAGTCACATCCCTAGACATACCATATAAATATCTCTAGGGATCTCACTAAAGTTTTAGCATCCTAGTTTCCAAAGGTTAACTAAACCTTTCCTCTAATACCAACTGTAGAGACCCGAAGCCTGATGTACGTGGACATTACATTACATTTGTAGAATACCTGATACATAATGGAAACAGACTCCCAAGGACCATAATAGTTTAGTGTGTTTGGAAACTCGGAATATAATCTTCTAATCATGGTGAAAGATCTTCAACATCTCACATAAAGATCTTCCCCTTTTATTCTTCCCTAAAACCGTTCTTTATATCCTGGTGAAGAGAAAACATAAAAATGGTGAGATCAAATGCTCAGTAAGGGCAAACATAGAGAACATTAAACAATCCAAAAACATTTGAATGCAAAAACTTGAACATAAAATCAAAACATCAAAATCTTGAGCAAAGACATAAATCTTGAAAGTACATAAGGCATATATCATAAAGGAACATCAATCATGATAAAATAGCCTAGGAATAAAACATGTAATTATGGAAACCATTAAGCAAATGTTATGATTTCCATAGTAGCCAAGGCATTGCTACCAAGACCATCTTAGTGGACAAAGTCCCTTTCTGAATCGAGTTCACTCCTCGTTCCAGACCTATAATACTGAACCGGATTAACCGACCATTCTAGCCATATCTATCTCATGAGATATAAATCATTAATGAATGAATTGGAGGGATATATAGGTCCCACCCATCTCATAATGAAATAATTCTTACTTGTGCCACAAAATAAACACTCATCATTCTTTATAACCCAACAAATAAAATGAGTTTCATAAACATCATCCCATCATCACATAATCTATATAAAAGAAATGTATATGATTTCATAATAAGAAAAGTTAAACCATTTAAATCATAGAGACATTATACTTGAAACATCCACTTATGAAATATTGTCATCTTTGATGGAAAATTGTTTTGATAAAACACTTGAAATGAATTCTTGAGGAAAATATACTTTCTTGTTCAAAATAATATTCATTTCACAAAATGTAATGCAATTTTAAAAAAATTGATTTTGTTGAAAATATTCATGAAATCATTTGGAGTAAGATTTATGAAAATAAGGCTTTATAAAACCGTAAAAATCCTTTCATGCTGTATAATTTTAAAAAAAACTTTCTTCTCGTACTATTGCCAGAAAAGTCAAAAAGTACTTTGTAAAAGAATGATTCCTTTCATACCATGTAGTAAAAGTCAAAAATGGGTAAAAAGGACATTAAAAATAAATGAAACCATTTTTAGAAAATAGAAACATGGATGATAAATATGACCCCAGTAAATACTTATGAATAAACAATCTAGAATAAAAACGAAATTGGAAAAGTTAACCCTTACCTTATGTCCGATATGATTCATACGTATCTGAACCTCCTGTATAATGATTTAAATAATGTCATTGACTTATTACAGAATCATATTCATTGTTATGATATAATATATGGTTCACTTATGACATTATATTACCTGTTCTTTTGTAAATTCCATGTTAAAGTAGCGTTTTGGGTAAAATCGTTTCATTTATCGTACGTTTTTGGACTTGTTGTTATAGTTATTATTATTAATTATATCATGATTTACATACTTCCAGAATGTAGAACATGATTTATATATCATATATATTCAGTATATATATATATATTAGATAGATCAATGAAATTAAACACATCGTTCGTGGAGACGGTGGGCCGTACGTACGCATGATCGTTGTTTTCCTTTCCTTATTGACTTGAATGAAAGTAAGTATATGACACACACACACACACAAACAAACACACACACATATATATATATCCAGTAGCTTTATCATGTCATATATTTCATTATTATTAATTATATATACTTTATAATCATTCTTGAATGGTTAATAAGTAGAATGAATCTCATCGCGTCGTGGAGACGGTATTCCGTACGTACGCACGAGCGATGATATCATTCCCATAATTATTTAATTGAATTGGAATGGATGAAATAATATATCAGAATCAGTATGATGTTATAATAACTATATGTAGTTATTCTTTACACCATTATACCCATCCAAGTAAGGTGGTATTGGAAAAACAGATTACACCACGGCGTGGAGACGGTATTCCGTACGTATGCACATGTGGTGATTTCATTTTCCGTAGGATGGATAGAAGGTGAAATGAGGATGATTTATATTTATAATAACATATCAGTATATTAGTGATACTGATGTTATTACTTTACGATGAAACAACTGAAGAAGAGGAAGATGGAGAAGAAAGAATCTTGAAAGAATCGGTAGAAGAGATTACCTCTTCTTCGACGCACCTTCTTTAAGCTTCCTATAAAGGGACTAGAGATGGTCTTTTGAGAAGACCAAAACCTCCAGAATATTTCTAGGGATGTTGATAAGGGAACTGGTCTAGGATTGGCTGAGCTTAATGGCTCAAAAGGATGTGAAGAGAAGAGGGAGGATGTTCCCTTTTATAAGGGAGGAGGGGGGCACATTAGGAAAACATAAAATATTATTTTATAATAATGTCATATTCGTTTTTTAATAGCTTAAAATTGATTTATTTATAATTTAATGTTGGTATGAGTCGAAATCCTCTCAACCAATAGGTTTTAGACAAGTTTAGGTTACAATTTAATACTTATCTTTTATATTTAACTCTAGGTTAAATAATTTATTTTTTATCGTGTCTTTTTGTTTTCTTACACTATATGATTAATAAACTTAGTATAACAAGCCAAACGAACCCCAAGTGTTTAATTATTAATATATATATCCTTATCTAAGACATTTGGACGAAACATATATTTTTAGAAATAAAATAACAATAAATAATATAATATTTGTTTTAAAAACAATTTTATGGAAATTTTGACACTATTTGGTACTTGGTTTTTGTGAAAACTATAACAGCATTTTTAGATCGAAAACAGTTATTTAAATCAATAATAACATGTCATATTAACCTATAGAATTATTGTAATTCATAAAAAGTGTAAAATTACATCTATTTCGGCATTTATAACATTAATTATGTTAATATTTCTATAATAAGGTAATTACTGCATCATCGTTGTTTCATAAATAAATTAAATTATTTAAAGTCTAAAAATTATAAATAAAATACCATTATGTATTAAATATTATTATCTTTCTAAGGAATATTTATAGTCGAATTTATCTTATTTATATCCTTATATTTAAAATGTTTTAGTTATTAAACTATGATTTTAACTATTTTAACTCTTCTTTAAAGAAAATAATATTAAATGTCCTAATATAATCCATGTGGACCTAAATGGTCATATTTTATTCCTAAGGTTGTTTTTGGTCGAATTACACTTATACAATAGAATTAGGACATGGGTTAGGGTAATAGTAATGTAATTTTTACCCTTAATTACCCTATTTACTTTTAACTGTGGTAAATAAAAGTAAAAATTTACTAATCACCAAAAATTATTTTCATCTCATTGAATAACATTTTACTTACTAACATAAACCTTGTATCTCAAATTTTTGAAATTCCACTCACAAAAGTGGTAAAATTATGTTTTATATAAATTTGCAAATTCTCCTAGGAGGTGGGAAAAAGACGATGAAAAGTTCAATTAAATTTTTATATGTCTAAAATTATTATAAAATGACTCCAATTAATTACATTGAACTTATATAGTTATTATGTATCTATTTTGACTAAAATTAAATTTAAATAAAAAAAATTATTTTTTTAAAAAAAGTCGGTTTTTAACCAATAACTCAGTGTTTTCACTATTCATCAAAAATTGAATGTTTTCAGAAAAATACCAAAAAATCACCATAGGATAATTTCGATATTCCGAATCCAAATATGAAGTCAATTTTGAATGAAAAAATTTAAAAAATTTAAAAAATTTGTTATTACTATTCATAACGACTAGTTAATATATTATTTTAATAATATATCGTTGTTTAATGAAACCCAGTATTGCGTACTACACATGCTATCGAGGAAGGTCGTGATTGCGTATAATGAAAGACAAGTCAGAGCTGCATGTAGTGCACGATCCCTTTGGTGTTGCGTATAACATAATCAAAACTAATTTCATTTATTCTTTAAATAAAATTTATACTTAATTTTGCATAGAATAATTTCTACAAAACAAACTTGAAATTGTGTGTAACACTTTCCAAGAATAGTGTTGCGTATAATGAAAGATAATACAATGTTGCGTATCGTAAAAACTAATCTTGGTGTACAATATAAGACATCAATGAAATTTAAAAGAATGTATCTCATAAAATATCGGGGTGTTACATTCTACCCCCCTTAAAATGAATTTCGCCCTCGAAATTCGTTGAGGTGATAAATGGTTTACTACTTGAAAGTTTTTTTCATAGAAACCGACATCGTAAAAAGTAATATTAATACTTCATTTTAAAAAGGAAAGTTAGAAATGTAAATGTTACCCAGATTAACTCATTACTGGGTTTCCACATAGGAGAACTTAAGTGAAAATATGGATATGGAAGAAAAATAGAACTATCAATTTCTGATTGAGAGTGGTAGAGAACATGGATATGAAAAATCCAACAATCAAAAATCCAAAAATTTGTAATGATCTAAGGTACCATCTGATTCATTAGATATAAGAGCACTAGGACAACATTTTGGGTTTTCAAGATCATTTTCCTAATGCTGAAGAATATTTGAATTAAAAGAAATACTTACTTGATTTTGGTAGAATATTACCATTGATCATGCCTTAAACAAGTTCCACTTCATCTCTTAAAGAAATGAGGTTCAATTTGTCTTTTGTAAAGTGTTAGCAGATCGTGAGATAGAATGATTGGTCATTCCATCTGTCTCAAATATATGTTAGAAAAAGTTATATACATAAGTTCATCTATTGTGAGATTAAACATATATGGTTCCAAAATGGACTTATACTTCATCTATCATCCTGATTAATAAAATAAAACTAGTTTCTACTAACCAGGGACTTCTTGTTGGCTAGTGGTAGGCGATAAAGGCATGTCTCACTTCGGTTGTGGGTTCGATTCCCGCAACCTTGACCGACGCGATGGGTTTTCACACGTCCTATGGGTTTTCCCTTTTTTAAAACTACACTATTATAACATTCCAGAAATAATATCGAAAAAATTTCTTGCCTTAAACAATTCTATCTAATGTCCAACATAATCCATTCCAACCTTTAGTCTTATTGAAAATTCTTTTGTCCAATCTTATAGAATAAAGGAAACGATTATAAGAAATGTCATCAACCAAACATGTGAATACCATCCTCATTCCTCATATATCATACGATATAACTTGTTGGTCATATTCCAAACATGTGAATACCTTAATCATGTATTCTCTTGAAAAATGAATACCCATTGAACCATAGTGAAAACATGAATGCTGTCAAAATTTAACTCTTTCCACATACCATTATCCCAAAATTCTGTATACTCAAACCATGATATCACTTTGTCCTTATACCAATCATGAGCTCATTAATACTATAAAAATCTCACTACCTTTTTATCCTTTCATTATGAATATATCCTCTACCTTCCAAAAATATTTGAAAAACCTTTCATGGTTACCGGTACCGTTCAAATACTTTAGGAAAAACAAAACTGTAACAATCCTTAGATGATTCTTTATTTCATAGTACCATTAAATTAGTTCTACAGCATAACTCTTGACAAACATACAATCATTCCACTATCTTCTTAAACCACTAACTAAGCATCATCATTTTATTTCTCAACACTTCTTTCATTTCATATATCATTTGTAGTATCTTCATCATCATCGACATGAATACTACCCATACAACCATGCTGATTTACATCATGAGATCTTCCCTTAGGGAATTGTTTTGCATAATGTCCGTACATTCCACATTTAAAACATTTCACCATTTTTGATGTCATAGTAAAACCATTAAACTCATCCATGGTGTTAACTGAACCTTTTCCTTTTCACTTATTGGCTTTGTGTCCTTCTTTTCCACACCCAAAGCATCTTCCATTTCCTTTGAAACATCCTCCCTAATGACTCTTATCACATGATTTACATGATGGAAATTGAACTTTCTTTCCTCTATAATTATCATGAAACCCCATCTTTCTCTTATTAGCTGAGTCGGGAAACTTACCAAAGTTGGGATTATTGATCAAATTATAAGATTGCTGATTAGGCATAATAACGATATGTGGACCTCCAGATCCAATTTCATTCGGTTTCTCATGAAGAATATATCATGCCATTGTTCATCATATCCTCCATTATCGTGAATCTGCTCGTTTCTAGCCATTTTCTAAAACCCAAAAAGAATAGTGTGATAGGACAAAATCATAATCAATGGGTATTACCATCAATATCTAACATCTTAGGTTAAATTCTGAGGTCGTTACTGTAATTCTAGAACTATATCCTATACTTATACTTAACCTTAGGGACATTACTAAACCTTAGGGACATCCCTAGACATATCTTAGAAATATCTCTAGGGATCTCAATAAAGTTTTCGTATCCTAGATTCAAAAGGTTAACTAAAAATTTCCTCTGATACCAACTGTAGAGACCTAAAGCCTAACGTACATGGATGATACATTACATTTTCAGAATACATGATACATAATGAAAACAGACACACAATAATTGTAATAGTTTAGTGTATTTGGAAACTCGAAAAAATAATCTTCTAATCGTGGTGAAAGAACTTCAACGTTTCCCATAAAGATCTTCCCCTTTTTTTCTTACCTAAAAAATTTATTTATATCCTGGGGAAAAGAAAACATAAAAAGGGTGAGCTCAAATTCTAAGTAAGAGTAAACATAGAAAACATTAAACAATCCATAAACATTTGAATGCAAAAACTTGAACATAAAATCTAAACATCAAAATCTTGAGCAAAGACATAAATCATGAAAGTACGTAAGAAATATATCATAAAGAAAAATCAATCATTATAAAATATCCTGGGAATAAAACATGTAATTGTGGCAACCATTAAGCACATGTTATGATTTCCATAGTATCCAACGCATTACTGCCAAGACCATCTTAGTGGACAAAGTCCCTTACTGAATCGAGTTCACTGCTCATTCCAGTCCTATAATACTGAACCGGATTAACATACCATTCTAGACATGTCTATGTCATGAGATATAAATCTTTACCCAATGCATTGGAGAGAGATATAGGTCCCACCCATCTCATAATTAAATCATTCTTACTTTTTTTACAAAATATACATTCATCATTCATAATAACCCAACAAATAAAATGGGTTTCATAAACATCATCCCATCATCACATAATCCATATAAAAGAAATGGATATTATTTCATAATAATAAAATTGAAAAAATGTAAATCATAGAGACATTAAACTTGAAACATACACTTATGAAATATTGTCATCTTAGATGGAAAATTGTTTTGATAAAACACTTGAAATGAATTCTTGAGAAAAATATACTTTCTTGTTCAAAATCATTTTCTTTTCACAAAATGTCATGCAATTTTAAAAGAAATGTATTTTGATTAAAATAGTCAAGAAATATTTTGGAGTAAGCTTAATGAAAATAAGGCTTTATAAAACCGTAAAAATCCTTTCATGTCGTATAATTTAAAAAAACATTCTTCTCGTACTTTTGCCAGAAAAGTCACAAAGTACCTCATAAAAGAATGATTCATTTCATACCATGTAGTAAAATTCAAAAATAGGAAAAAGGACATTAAACATAAATGAAACAATTTTTAGAAAATTTGGACATGGATGATAAATATAACCCCAGTAAAAACTTATGAATAAACAGTCTTGGATAATAACGAGATTGGAAAAGTTAACCCTTACCCTAGGTCTGATATGCTTTGTACGTATCCGAACCTCCCGTATAATGATTTAAACAATGGATTTGACTTATTACCGAGTCGTATTAATTGTTATGATATCATATATGGTTCACTTATGACATTATATTGCCTGTTCTTTTGTAAATTCCATGTTAAAGTAGCGTTTTGGGTAAAAACGTTTCATTTATCATACGTGTTTGGAATTGTTTTTCTAGATAATATTATTTCTTATATCATGATTTACTTATGTCCAGAATGTAAAACATGATTTATATATCATATATATTCATTATATATATATATATGTTAGATAGATAAATGAAATGAACCACATTGTTCATGGAGAGGGTAGGTCGTATGTACGCATGAATGTTGTTTTCCTTTCCTTATTGACTTGAATGGAAGTAAGTATATGACACACACACAAACACACACACACACACACACATATATATATAAATCCATTAGCTTTATCATGTCATATATTTCATTATTATTCATTATATATATTTTATAATCATTCTTGAAAGGTTAACATGGAGAATGAATCTCATCGCGTCGTGGAGACGGTAGTCTGTACGTACGCACGAGCGATGATATCATTCCCATAATTATTTAATTGAATTGGAGTGGATGAAAAAATATATCAGAATCAGTATGATGCTATAATAAATATATATAGTTATTCTTTACACCATTATACCCATCCAAGTAAGGTGGTATTGGAAAAACATATTACACCACGGCGTGGAGACGGTATTCCTTATGTGCGCACGCTCGGTGATTTCATTTTCCGTAGGATGGATAGAAGGTGAAATGAGTTTGATTCATATTTATAATAACATATCAGTATATTTGTGATAATTATTTTATTACTTTACAATGAAACAACTAAAGAAGAAGAAGTTGGAGAAGAAATAATCTTGAAAGAATCGGTAGAATAGATTACCTCTTCTTCGACGCACCTTCTTTAAGCTTCCCCTGAAGTGACTAGAGTTGGTCTTTTGAGAAGACCAAAACCTCCAGAATTTTTCTAGGGATGTTGATATAGGAAATGGGCAGGGGTTGGACGAGCTTCAAATCTCAAAAAGGATGTGAAGAGAAGAAGGAGGATGTTCCCTTTTATAAGGGAGGAGAGGGGCACCTTAGGAAAACTTAAAATTTTATTTTGTAATAAAGTAATGTTCTGTTTTTAATATCTCCAAATTGATTTATTTAGAAGATAAGGTGTATATGGGTCGCAATCCTCTCAACCAGTAGGTTTTAGACAAGTTTAGGATACTATTTTATCCTTTCCTTTTAGATTTAACTCTAGGTTAAATAATTTAACTTTTACCGTGTCTTTTTTTTTCATACACTATAAGTTTAATAAACTTACTATAACAAGCCAAAAGAACACCAAGTGGTTCATTATTAATATATATATCTTTATCTAAGTCATTTTTCCGAACCATATATTTTTAGGAATAAAATAACAATTAATAATATAATATTTGTTTTAAAAAATATTTTATGCCAATTTTGACACTATTTGGTACTTGATTTTTGTGAAAATCATAACAGCATGATTATTTAGAAAAAAATTAATTAAATCAATACTAACATGTAATATTAACCTATAAAATTAGTGTAATTCATAAAAAGGGTAAAATTACATCTATTTGGGCATTTATAACATCAATTATGTTAATATTTCCTTAATAAGGTAATTACTACATCATCGGTGTGTCATAAATAAATTAAATTATTTAAAGTCTAAAAATTATAAATAAAATACCATTACGTAGGAAATATTATTATCTTTATAATTAATATTTATAGTCGAATTTATCTTATTTATAACCCTATATTATAAATGTTTTAGTTATTAAACTTTGATTTTAACTATTTTAACTCTTCTTTAAATAAAATAATATTAAATGTCCTAATCTAATCCAAGTGGACCTAAATGGTCATATTTTTTAAAAAAGGTTGTTTTTGGTCGAATTACACTTATTCATTAGAATTAGGACATGTGTTAGGGTAATAGTAATATCATTTTTACCCTTAATTATCCTATTTACTTTTAACCGTGGTAAATAAAAGTAAAAAGTTACTATTCACAGAAAATTATTTTCATCTCATTGAATCACATTTTACTTACTCATATAAACTATGTGTCTAAGATTTTTGAAATTACACTCACAGAAGCAGTAAAATTATGTTTTATGTAAATTTGCAAATTCTCCTAAGAGGTGGGTAATAGACGGTGAAAAGTTCAATTAAATTTTTATATATCGAAAATTATTATAAAATGACTCCAATGAATTACATTGAACTTATATAGGTATTATGTATCTATTTTGACCAAAAATAAATTTAAATAAAATAAATTATTATTTAAATAAAAAGTCGGTTTTTAACCAATAACTCAGTGTTTTCACTATTCATAAAAAATTGAAAGTTTTAAGAAAAATACCAAAAATTTACCCTAGGATAATTTCGATATTCCGAATCCAAAAATGAAGTCCATTTTGAGAGATAAAATTTATATAATTTTAAAAAGTTGTAATTACTATTCATAACGACTAGTTGATATATTATTTTAATAATATATCGTTGTTTAGTGAAACCCGGTATTGCGTACTACACACGCTATCAGGGAAGGTCATGATTGCGTATAATGCAAGCCAAGTCAGGGCTACATGTAGTGCAATATCCCTTTGGTGTTGTGTATAACATAATCAAAACATATTTCATTTATTCTTTAAACAAAATCTATACTTAATGTTGCGAAGAATAATTTCTAAAAAACAAACATGAAATTGTGTGTAACACTTGCCAAGAATAGTGTTTTGTATAATGCAAGCTAATACGGTGTTGCGTATAGTACAAACTAATCTTGGTGTACAATATAAGACATCAATGAAATTAAAAAGAATTTATCTCATAAAATCTCAGGGTGTTACAAGGATGATATTTAAATATTATGGAAATTGATGCATACACTCTCGGTGATCACCATTGGTCTTGTGAAACCTCCCATAGTAAAGAAACATGATCTGCTAGGATCCCATGCCATTTTAACAGTCTTTCATTATCCCCTGGAGGAGCTACCTTTTCCTCATGGAAGACCCCATTCAAGTAACACGAGATCATGTGAAATCCTTTCAATATGCATCCAGGTCTAATGAAATCTCTTGGACATGTCAGCCTAACCCTGCAAATCCCCCATTACATATTCTCAGGACTGATAAATAAAAATTATAGTGGATAAAATATATTAAATGTCCACTGATGGTATTGTCTTTTAGACAGTGAAAATAAAATGATGCCCCATGGATGTCCCACGGAAAGACCTCATGAGTGGCATGACATAAATTCTCTCTACCACCTCCTTCAAAGATCCGTGAGTTAAACACAGTGTAAAGTGGAAAGTTATTGTGGTGGAGAGGCTAATAAATCCTTCCTCCCCAGCAAGAAATATGTATCTATGGATCCACACACCGTTGCTCCCTGTAATTAGAATGGACTTCTATAAGTTTCCAATACTATGATCACAAATGGTTTCCTAATAGGTAAATTTATGGAAATCCAAAGAGATCGTTGGGCACATGTTGGTACTTTTCAGGATCCCTTGAGTTCATGGGACAGACTTTTATCATGCCAGTTGAGTTATATGAAAGTGATCCTGCATATCTGGTGAATCAGATGAGAAATAAAAAATCTAAAATTGGATAACATATAAGGAACATATGAAATATAAACTTGAATATAATGACTAAAAAATTGGAGGCTTATGCAAGGGACATATACTTTGATCCTCATGCAATTCACATGACTCCAAGATATCATGTGACAGCACCCAGACATGTGTCATAAATCACGTGAAGCTCTAATAACATGCTATTTGGTTTATTAGAAGTCTCTTAGACATGTCATATCATGTCACGTTATACCCCTAGGTATGAAAACTCAATCACATGAAGCCCTATGGTCTATCCATATATATCATGAAATGTCTTCAGACAAATCACATGTACTATTGGACAGAACACCCATATGTCATCTAGGTCTCATAAGGTCCTACGAACTTGTTAGCAAAATCCCATAGCACACTCTACATATTTCATAATGGGTTTTCAATGATCCACATACATGTCAATCTAGTCATTCAGTTCCCTCTAGACATGTAAACCTATATCTCACAATGTCCTCTAGATAATCAATTCATGTATCGCAATGTCCTCTATAAAATTCTCCATGGATCATGTTATGTACTTTGGACAAGTCATCCTTCATCATGTGATGGCTTCCAGACATGTCATTCTTGTTATGAGAAATCCGTTGGACAATTCAACTAGATCATGAAATTATCTTTTTGATATTTAAAAAACATATCCGGGCATATCCAAACATCCTATAACATGTCAGGAAAGAAATCAAGAAATGTTATGAGGATAGTCATGTAGGTCCGGTAGAAAATCTTGCCAACTCAATCGGGAAACATCAATTTCTAATCCTCGATCATCGGCATTATAAGATATTTTCCACATATTTGGGAAACCACAATGTGTAAGCCCCAATTAGAGGAATAATATGATATGTCCCCAATATTATGTAAATCATAGTGTATAATACCTAATCAACTAAACTATGATGACTTTGATTCATTTGATACCCAGGATATGTAGGACACCTCCTTGAGGTTTGAGCTCTATATTCAACATATTTATTGTTTTTTCATAACTTAATTCCTACATCCAAATGGGGTGAAACTGATTACATGCTATCCCATGTTTCTCACACTGATCATTTCTCATGTTGGTGTAGGGAGTTTCAATATTCATATCTTTTTCATCACGAGTCTCCTAATTTTAGGGAAACCGTAGCATGTAATCCCTAATCAATGACATGATATAACTCCCCCATACAAGGGAATCCACCTTGGAGTAAGTCCCAAGGGGGTGACCATACTATGATGACTCTGATTCTTACCATAACCAACATATGTAGAATTCCTCTATGAGGATCGATCTCGACGCCCGATGCCTAAATTCCTTCATATATGTCCTATCCACATGACATTAAACTGAATGGGTTTAGAGAACTATGAGGTATTTGTTTTTTGTTATAATTTAGAAAATTATGATTCCTCATAATGGATAAATTCCATCCTTGACATATAAATGTCCTCCCTACGTGGTAGAAAATTCCAATGCACTAGGCTATATGGATTCAAAATATAAGCAGCCTATTTTGATTGGCTAGATTGATGGATAACATTAGATACATACAAATTGACTCATCAAAATATTTCCCTTCAAATATAAAGATATTTCACCTATGGAAATTTTGTTTGGGGAACTAATCTTGTATCAATATTAGGATGGGATTCAAGGACATATCATAAATAGATAATAGAACTATGGAGTAGGTTATAATTCTACCCAAAAGTGTGTGATGAGATCAACCTCCCATAATATCGATGAATGTTAGTTCCTATGTGTCATTGGTTTTCAAACTCTAGTTGACCACCTTCCTTTGAAAATAATGAATGTACCCATTTATGGGTGTGGGAACCATTGGTGGTTTCTATGAAGGATTAAAAAATAATGGAACCAACATCAATGATTGAGAAATACATTGAATACCCAAAATCAATCACATATAAAAAACCATAAAAGTTTTTATCTGATGAATAGAAATATAGAAACTGAAATAAATATCTCATATAACAAAATTATAAGTTAAACATACGTCATACCATTTTGTTCTACACATCGTATTAAAATAAAACGACTACACTCGATGGTAATCTATCAAATAATAGAATGATCAGTTATATCTATGTTGGACCATGTTGTTTGAATTATTTATGAAAATATTTTGAACCTAAATTGAATATTATTGTTGATCTACAATATAAAGGGTACATATGAAATAAGATCATCCATGCATTGACAATTCAACAAGAACAGAATTTCCAAATCAGAAGTAAAAGGAAAATTTTGTTACTCTTGAAAATATGATTGAGAATATATCATGAAAATAATTTTTCTATGATCAGTGGCATTTTTTCTCTTTTTATTTATGATTTAAGACACTTCTCTCATAAAAAACCCTTGATTTGAGATAATGTCTTCATCAAACATTCATTCAAGAAAATCAGCAGCAACTTCAACCCATATAGGCCTTAAAATTTCCTCACACTACTCATATATCAAGAGTAGTGTGGAAAGTGTAATGGTCTGGGAATACCATCAACATGGTAAAATCATGAACCTCATGGATTAAAATGAGGGTATAAATGTATTGAATCTGATGAGTCTGTTTCATCTGATGAATGTTTCAGTAAATCTAGTGTCACTCATCATCACCACCAATCACATAGAAAGAACATATCTTGACCAAAATAATAAACACCTTCTGTATCTAAAAAAGGTGCTCCGAGGAGAAAATTATGGCTTGCATCTAGTTTATGGGCCAGAAAAGATATATCCTGTCAACAATGGTGTCAAACACTATCCCACAGGTACCTTTCATTTTCTCATTGAGAGTACCACCTGACACATGACCACCTTTGATACCCATGAAAGGTAAATAGGGAACACACCTCAAGAATTGATGGCTGTGGATAATCATGAGTAGGATCATATCCATTCTCCTGTAGTTGATTTATACCGGTATATTCAAGTAGAATGAAGTTAGTAGTCACATATCCCTACTCAATCACAACAAGTATATGGGAATATTCTCGTACAAGAATGGGGGAGGAGCATATCCCTACTCCCATGAATAAATTTCATCATCATATTCCACTGGAACAAGGAGGATAGATGTGGTATTATATCCTCACTTCAATTGAAGATACAATCTAGTACATTGTTGAGACAGAAAATGTGAAGGCTTGTATTCCTATTGACACTTTGTTAATTTGAAATTACATATTATCAACATTTGAAGAACTTCACCACCATATTCCAAAGTCGGTATAGATACAGGTATAGAAGAATATTCCTCTCCCTAAATCCACTACATCACAACACTGTAATCATTATGAAATAGTTTTTTCTTTGGATCAAACACACATTATTGCTCATGTATAAAAGGATTATTAGCATATTATAGTAAAGGATGAGGCATCAGACTATGCTCATTTTCCCATTCCAACCAGGTCTCACTAGTAATTGTAGAACATTCATTATGGAAGAGGAATATCACTATCAAAAACCTTATGGAATATTCCAATTTCCCAGGGGTCAGGATCATTCCACCGTTATGGACGAGGATCACCACATGATATGGGTACATTTCTTGGTAGAAACTCATATTCATGATGAAGAATACAAGTGGAATACTCAAATGGACTATTATTGGGATCATATCTTTGTTCTAGTCTGGGATCACCAAGTTAGAATGAAGCATGCCTCGGGACAGTCTCATATTCTTATCAATTAATATAACTAAAATATTTTAGTAGATCACATAAGAAGGATTATATCCTTATTTCCACTAATGAATAACCGCATCAGCATCCTTCAGAGAAAGTACAAGAGGAGGACGATATTCCTTATCGCATTCCAGGGATTTTTCACCATATTTCTTTAGGGAATGAATATTCATATAGGGATCATTTTTGCGTTCCAATCTGGTCTCACCAAGTTAAAATAACATATTCCTTGGGACATGCTCATATTACAATAAAATAATACCAGTGAAATATTCTAATCGATCATGATTGAGTTCATATACTCATCTTGATTGATTTCACCAAGAAAGAGTGAAAAAAGGCCTCGGGGTAGGCTAATATTCATACAAATAATGAAGATGATCATTGGTATATTCCAAAATCTTCTCAGTGGATGCCTCATATTCTAGTAGCACCATATGGTTCTCATTAAAGTCTAAAAGTAATTATAAAACATGCTCATATAGCTAAACAATTTCAAAATTCTTGTTGGTATATTTTTCCCACGAAATATAATGAGTCATATATCCCTAATCATTTTAATTATAGAGTCCTTTAGGGGTTAGAGACACCTTCACAACACCCCATTGGTCCTCTAAATCTTCAAATGAAGAAGAATGTGATCATTACCATGACAATAAACCATGTGTTAGTGTGGATATGAATCTCAAGACTTTAATCATGACGTCTGTCATGGTCAACCTACCCCCGGTGATATCTCTAATGGATTGGGAAATCCTCCCCTTTCTCAGACACCTCCATATAGAGAGGTTCTCAAAAATCTGATTCCTTTGTATAGAGAGGTACTCAGAACATCATGGTCAACATCATATAGTTCTTGATTAACTACCTAAAAAACATCATTGTAGTTGGAACGCGACCTAGAGAAGCATATTCTATGGTCTACCTGATATATTCATGTATGAATGATGAAGAGGAGGCTAACATTAGAATATGGAGAGCGTTATCTGGAAACATCCTCTCCACCATGTTATGTCCTCTTTCTTCTCCTGAATATGATATTCTAGAGTATCTATAAAATTATTTCATGCCTTATATACAACAAAATATGTGGGAAACTAATAAAATATTGAATATAGTAAATATTACTTATCTAAGATATGATGGTAACCATCAAACCATTAAGATAATCTATTATATGATGGACTCGGCTGCTATCTATATGGCCCATCTCTAAAAACTAGAAAAGAACAACACAAATCTACAATAATCATTCCATCATTACATAAAAACTCATCAGTAACTGATCTCTAGAGTATCCTCATGGATCTTTATTCATGGATGGGGAAAGTATGGAGTGTTTCACTTTACCAAACCCCTAAAAAAGAATAACTCCCATGGATTGGTGTCTTGTAATGTTATAGCCTCAAAAATATTTAGGGGAATGGGAAATACAAGATCCAGTTGGTCACTAGAATTGAATAACCCCACATAAAAAGTACCTAGACATCATATATAGAGGAATAGGATAAAAAATAGGTTTTCAAACTAATCTACTCAAAACAAATAGAATTCATTTTAGACATATATGTCAATTTTGTGATCAACCCGATGAATTCCCACAGAAACAAACACATGTCATGGGATTTCTTGGAATGAAACTCCTTCACAAGCATATTTGTTCCTTATCAATGTTATCTCAATAGAAAAATCCATTATAGATATCCAAGGCTAGACCTAGACTATAGGGCGGGTAGAATATATACCACTGCCTCCACCTCTTGGATCATTGACCCCTGATATTATCTAGGAAATATTGGTAAAAGATATAAACAAACCCCATCCTACTAGGATGGGGAACTTTTTGTCAAGCACCATCACCAGGTTCATCATCCCCCTAGGGATTCATATAAAAATTAGTGGTAGTTTCTGATCATCCACATCCCACTGGGCTAGGGGAATTTATACCACAATTTTCATCCTTGGAATCATCAATTATAAGACAGGATCCATTGGATCTACAAAATTAGGATCAATTAATGCCAATTGTGGCCACTGATAGTACACATCCCGTATGGTTGGGGGGAATTTTCATCATCATCCTCACCATAGAGTGAATTAGTTTTCTATAGGATGGAAGGGATATATTATCGGTCGGTATCCCATTCATTCCTCCCACCACAAGATGAACCTCTTCTATTTGGGGCATGTTCGGAAGACACTACTGGAATATCCCTCAAGGAAATTGTTGACAAGAAAAGGTTGGAGGATCATATGATAAAGGCTATCGAACCCTGTTAGGTTCGTAAACATTAAATGACCAATGTGGAAAGAGGTTTGAGAAATAACCCTAATGGAGGATGTGAAGAATTATCCTATTGAATTGAATGTAATGAGACAACTAACATTACTTGATACACCACTATGAATTTCCTCACCATTAATACCATTTATAATGTGGATAAATACATATATTTATAGTGGTGTAATATAGATAATTCACCCTTAGAGGAGGATTTGGATGCACCCACATAGGCTGTGTGGACAATGAATTAGAAGAGGCTCCAAAACTTGGAACCTATGAGTATTGTGTTTACGCATATGCAGTGGAACAGAACCAAATATGTGGGTAATGGTGTTGAAACATCCCATTCACTAGTAAGATAAACTAAAATTGCTTCTATGGGGGAGCAGTTTGCAGAATATTATAGTGAGATATAAACACTCATTCAAATCAATTAAGAGTTACACTGCGGAAACATTACCACATGGTATCTTCTTTAAGAAGAGATTAATATCGTACCTCCCATATTCTATTCTCCTACTAGAGCGGCATCCATGAATTAAACAAACACTATATCTAGGAATCCAAGCTACATAATTGAGGATGATTAAAATGAGAGTGACTTATATCCATTACGGAGACATCCTATCCCATTCTCGGAAAATCATTCAGTCTCTGTGTGAATTGAGAGTCAGTGGGAAATGAAAACAGGGCCACCACTTTGAACCAATCCCACTCATTATTGATGGGTGGCTGTTTAAACAACAATACCTTCATAATTTCTCACCAAACTTGAGTCATTTGATACTCAAATATAAAACCATTCAAGGGAAATGTACACCTATGCAGCGTGATAAGAAGACATTTACCGAATGGTGGGATGAAACCTTTCCCCCACCCAACATTGTTAATCTTACCTACTAAAATTTTTATCATTCTTACTATCTTACACATTTTGTTTTCATATGCTATTTGATGATTGGCTCTAAAGATTGATAGGAGGAGACCAAGATCATGTGTTTTTTAAAGACTCTGATAAGGCCAACTGGTGTTTTGTACAACCGTATTCTAATAGGATCGATTCTAAAATGGTAATAACATCATCATCAATTCATTTGATATTTAATCTCTACACTAAGGATAATGAATATTGTCAGCCTAATGATCTGAATAAAAATTGATAATGAATGGGTGGATGATTTCATATCCAAATTGAACGTTCTAACTTATTCTCTCAGCAACCCCTCTCAAAGAATAAATTATTAAAGATATGAGACAAAAATATCCTCCACTGGTTTCATAAACCACTGATCCTGATGGAGTATTTATGTAGATTCTATGAGTTCACAAAAAACGAGACAACATCTACAAGACTCCATTCCAAAGCCTACAGAAATCTCTCGATGCATGCCCTTAGAATAGGGGGAAAGTCCTACAGTGGAAAAAGATACCAATATTACTCTCAAACCATTATCAGCACATATTCACACAACTATGTAGGTCTTGAATGATACAACCCCTCTTTTTGAGTGCCTGAAACAACAAAATCTCCCCTGAATGGATGTAAAAGGAGGTTAGAGATTCATCATATTTTATGAATGGATGAATAATTTTTTTAAATTTTGAAATGAAAAGGACCCTTGTTATTTACATTCATCCATAATAAATAATCTATTCACACTTCCATTGTTGAGTAAGTCCAATGAGTTCAATCTCACCGATTGTTCCGACTACTACACCTTCCATAAAAGGTTGGGCCATAACTTCGGGGATTTCTTCATATTCAAATATGTCCACTGAATCATGGTGAATCTTGGAATGGTGATGTTGCATAACTCCCCAGAGAAGGTGATTTCCATTACTATCACCTAGTCAAAAGAAGGATATTGAAAAAGAGTTACGCCCATTAAAGTGTAGAATTTGAACAAATTCATGACTTGAAAAGTAGTTGACTGAGCTCATTCCACCCTTAGATAATAGCTCTACAGACCCATAACCACCCCCTCACTTGAAGAGGAAAAATTTAATACATCTCCTATAGGGTAATGTGATCATCAAAAACTTGATTATACAAAAGATGAATAGTCATACTCAACTCCAAAAAAATGACTTGCTCTTGTAGACTTCTTCCCTATAGTTTCCAAATAATGGAAACCACCCCACTAAACAGATCCCACATTTGATAAAAAGCTCATATTTGGCTCTATTAATGTGATAAACATACAATAATCCTTCTCCAATGACAAATATCCTCATAATATGACTTCTAAAACCTGATCAGGGAGCCAAAAGTTGAAATTGTCATATCTGACGATATTGGCAGTAACAAAGATGTGGTTGGACCCAATATTTTGGTCATGTCAGAAACGAGGACACATATATAGCTAATACCCTTGGGAGATCAATCTAACAAGCACATCAGATATGAGGAGGTGTCCCCAACCTTCCTAATATCCCCCACACCTAGTTTCCTTACATAACCACCTAGAATTGGTGTGATTTTTCGATCAACCCTGATAATGGGGAATGGTGAAAACCCATATAACACTAAATAAAGATGATACATACACCACATCACAATCACAAGGACAATCCAACTAAAATTCATCATCTATCCATCTTCATAACAAAGATAAAACCCACATCTGGAAGCACTGACCTCTAGAACAAAAGTAAAACATTATAAAGCATGCGGTATTTTTCCATGCCAAGTTCTCAATATAGTAAGTGCTCCATCTTTCAATAGAACTCGTGAAGGAACTTGTTGTATCACTCTAGATCCCACTTTGTTTTGAGATAGATTTCGCTATAACTAACGTTTATCAACTAGTGTCTATTCTATAATATTGAATTGTCGCCATATCTTTCATAGAGAATGACTAGGAAGAGGTAATCTAGGGACACAGGAGGGACCTATATGATTTAGGAAGACTCAATAATATCAAAGTATGAAGGGCCTTAACTAATAATAGTTGTGCTATAAATATCATTCTAATTTGGAACCATTGATGTCTTGGATATAGATAGGGAGATTTATCTCCCACAAGGCTGATCATTAAATGTTATGATAAGAATGATCAAATAACTCCCATGGAGATCAATCTCAAAACTCAATTTTTGGGATCTAACATCTAACGTTGACTTTATGGTTATCCAACAAGACACCACATACAATGTCCTCCTTGGAAGGGCTTGGATTCACAGTCACATGGATTTTCCTTAATCATTTCATCGGATCCTGAAGATCCCCATTTATGGAAAGCTCAGCATAATACATGGTGATAGTTCCCCCTTGGAATCATCCAATTAAACATGTGCAAGAGCCGTATGTCCCTAGTTATATTGTAAATGAAAATCAGTCCCAGAATCTATGTGCAATGACTCAGGAAATAGGGGATAATAATTTCTCTTCTCAAGGCCTCTGTTACCCTAATTGTGATAGATAAGCCCTTAGTTTTATGACATATTCTGAAAATGAATCCACAAAATTAGATGTCGATGAAGATAAGGATGAACTCAAGAACACCCTTCACGTATTTGAGGAATGTTTCTCATCCACCATTGATAAAATAAAGAAGGTAAATAAAGTAATAAAAGAGGACTCGAGGCCAACATTGAATAGTACCACCATGCCTTTTGAGGGGAAGGAGATTTAAATTTCATTTCAAATGAAACATCAATAAATTTTAGCTTGTAACTATACAGAATATCCTAATCTTTCTCTTAATGTTGATACTCACCATCTCGGCTTACCCTATGACCATTAAGGATTTATGTAAGTATCGATAAGGATACACCTCACCCATTATACCATTATAGAGGTGGAATATGAAATGTTCATCAAATCTAAATATTCTTGGGAATTTCAATACCCAAGATGGCTCAACTAGATCGTCCCTTTCAAGAAAAAGAATGGGTATATTTTATTCCGAATTGATTTCAGATACCATAATTTACCGTTCCCAAAGTTCAAAATACCATTACCTATACCAGAAATCTAAATTGGGGAAACTATTGGCTTTGAAGCCATGTCTATCATAGAAGGGAATTCAAGGTACAATTAGATAATGATGGTCCCTGAAAATGAGTATTCCACTACCTTTATAGCAAGAAATGGTATTTGTTTTCTATCAGTTCATTCCCTATGGATTAAATAACATTGTTTTTGTATACTAACATGCCATGCATCATATATTAAATCTTTTATTAGGATTAATAGCTAAATTTTATGTCAAAGTCCCAGTGGTCCAATCCTAGCATTGATGTGGTCACTTCATTTATCTTCATATAATCTTTGATAAATTATGACAAAATTGTCTATCGATGAATCTTATAAAGTAAGCCTTTGGGGAATCCTCAGGGAATTTTGTTGTATGTGTGGTATTCCACCATGGAATTGAGGTTGACCCCTAAAAGACTAGTTATATTCTAGAAAATTATCCCCCATGAATATCAATCATCATATGGTGTAAAAAGGGAACCTCACCTACATTTTCTGTTTCATTTCCAACATGTCTAGAAAATATCGCCCCTTTACCAATATAATGAAGAAGAGAATCAAATATCATATGAATGATGACTAACAATAATACTTCAAAAGTCTCAAGCAGTATCTACTACCCCCACCAGTCCTATTGACTCTGGTGGAAGGAAAGACACTAATTTTATATGTGGCCACCATGGAACAATACCTTCACAATGTACATACACAAATTAATGATGTGGTAAATGAGAATAGTTTCTGCTAAATTATCCAAATAATTATAGGTAATGATACCCAATACAATGATGGTGATACCAATTTCCTTCCACTTGTCTTTACATTTAAAAAGATGTGGTATTGCATGAAGCACCATGAGGTTCACCTGGTCTCTCATATTGATATAATCAAGTATATATTTTGACATTCTATGATAACTAGGTTCCTAGTTTAATGATAGGTAATTATACAGTAATAAAACATTCATTTTGTATCGTAGACATTAGTCAAATAGAAATCCCTAGATGATTTCCTTGCGGAACACCCCACACTAGAATGTCCACTAGTAGACACTGAGCTTCCGGATGAAGATATTTTATATACCAATGACACTCCCTAGACATGAGAGATGTATTTTAATGTCGACTCCTGGATTCCTATCGAAAAATGACATGAAAACTCAAAACATAATCGGGTTATCTTGGGGTTTAGATTTTTTTCCAAAAAAACAAATTTTTTTCCTACTCATTCCCACTATCTGAATGATTCCTGAACAATGAATCCAAATACAAAGAAAAAAACACTAGATTTGAGCTAGAAATAATGCTACAAGTTTCCTACCTGAACATCAAAGGGGATTCAAAGATAGTGATGAAGCAGATAAATGTAGACTTTTCCCTCAAAATGGATGAACGATACCCTATCACTAGATACATCAAGATTCTAAGGGTAGAGTTACCCTTAGATCCTATTTTTCACCACATCACATGATCACAGAATGCTCATGCTGATGTGTTTTCTAATGCATCTATAGTCTTCAGTGAACCTGATCTAGAATAAGTGATATTCCACATTACGCATTGAAGAATGTTCTCCTCAAATATAATCCTCAACATGGATGGAATAAAAAAGGTCAATACTTCCCCATGATATGATGAACTGATAACCACATCTAAATGGACCGAGAAGATAATTGGTTATCTTCATCATGGAACTCTCCCATTATATCATGCTAGAAGGGAATATATATGGGGATAATTTGTGATCATCACCCTATGAGATGCTCCTAATGAGTTAAAATCCCTATAAAATAGTGTATTTGACAAAATTCTCCATTGATTCATATTAGATAGGGAGATTCTCACCTCAAGGAAAAATTAAAAGTACGATCTTCCAGGGATCATCAATCTGGGACTAGTCACTCCAATGAACTCAAGAGAATGGGTTACTACTAGAAAAACATGATATTGGGATATGTGGACTTCACAAAAAATGGCATTCATACTTAATTCTTGAAACCTACATCCACCAACCACTAGAATTGCTAAATATATCTAAAAATTCTTGTCCACTTTCTTTATGGGGGAGGGATGTTGTGGGGACATGTCCCCTAGCCACATCTATGCAGTTTGTGTACATCCTTAATGCTACAGACTTATTTTCAAAATGGGATGAGGAAATAAAACTCAAGGATATCGGGATGAAGAATACCCTCAACTTCATGAAGTATCATCTAATCACCAGGTTTGAATTCACACATCGGATATTAACGGACAATGACACCATCGTTATTCATACATAGTTAAAGAAATTATACCACGAATACATCATAGCGTACAATAATACATCATGCTATCATGAAAAAACAAATGGAAAAAATATATAAAGTTAATAAGACTCTATCAAGTATACACCAGATGATTGTGAATAAGAAAAATAAGTCCTAGAAAAAAATACACCATGCATGATGGGACTACCAAACCACCAGATGTACTGGTACACAAGAAACCACATATTCATTAGTGTACGGGACTTATGAAGTGTTGAATATATAATTCCAGTTTCATTTACTATAGATATCAATATACAGAAATCAAATAGATGATGAAAAATCCCAAAAGATGCATGATTTACTATAGATGACTGATGAGAAAAAAAATTCACACTACACGACCTCAATGTTCATCAGAATCCGATCACCCAAGACATTAATAACAAGATCCTCCTCCATTCATTACTCTAAGGAGAACTGGTAAATGCCCATCTAGACAAAATCCTCCAAAACTATAACCCAAATGGTAATGTCCTTATATGAAATATAAGGTCTATCAGAATGAAGCAAATTGAATGTCCATGATTGACTGTGTGTGTGTCACTCCCCATAACAGATGAAAGGTTCATTAAGATTTTACATTACATATACTATATCAGGAATCTCACATCAAAAAAATAGGTCAATAAACTATATGGGAGATGTCTTGGTGGAAATATTTTAAAAAAATGGAATCTAAACATCCAAACTCCATGATTTTATACTTTATGAGATATGTCCTAGTGGAGAGACTATAAACTACATTTCATCTAAACATCCTAGTATCAGGATGTTAAACTAAAAAAAGTCATCCTCCCCACATGATGATAAATTGTATGAAATTAATCCTAGAAGAAAAATGGTAAACTACACAAATTCATACATCCCTCCATCATGACATTAAATTTCACAAGAAGTGTGGTCTCATAAATAATTAATTGCACAAGGGCTAGATCTGTGAAAAGGGGAAGTGAATTACCACATTCATATGGATGATTCAGATCCACATAAAGAATATCTCCATTATAGAACTACATTTGTATTGATTCTTACATCACAAGATATGTCGTGACACCCAGGTCACCATTCTCAGTTCGGGACACAGTTTTTCTTCACATTAGGTTATCCTTCCTCCTAACGCATGATGTTAAAATACAAGGATTATGTTCTCATTTTATAAAAATAAAATATATAGTTTTCTATAACTATATATGGATTTATTCAAGTTTTGAAATTTTATATATTAACAACCATACCCTCAATCTTATGACCACCCACAAAAATAATATTCTTGCACTTCAGGTCACCGACATCCTTACAAAAAGATGTAAAACTACATGGATGATGTCCTTATATCATGACATTAAACTACTTAGGTTTATAGAACTATGTATATATTTATTCTCATTCTGATGAGATATATATGGACACCCTGATCATATATATTTGATCCACCACTACTTGATATTAAATCCCCTTATCAGTTCCTCGATTTCCTCCACACCATGAAATTTACCATTACCATTCCCTATTTATCACACTAAGAATGGCTAGTGTAAGATTATGGAATTTTAGTTGAGGCTTCCCCACATGAAAAATTATTTATAATTCCAATAAATGGTCAAGAATTATTTATTTAAGGTAAACGCCATCCTTACCACACGATGTGAAAATCCATGAATGATGTACTTGTCACCTGAAAAAAAACTAAAAAGTTTCCTAGAGCTACATATGTCTTGATTCCTATCATCACATAATAAAAAGTGACTCACATATCTCAAGTCTTTGGATTAGCCAAAATATTCTCTCTTCTTATTTGGGAACTCACTTTCATACCACATCATGTAAAACTATATGGTTTATCATGAACTACATGTGGCATCATTCCTTTCAACACATGACATGTAGTGAAACTCAAATCTCCAATACTAGACCCATCTATATCAATCAATGGGAACAATTCCCCCTATACATATAGGCCAGACATGACTACAATGTTTCCCTTTAAAGAATTATGTATGGATTGATTCCTACCAAGTCTTGATACAAAGTGTTGCTGAAATATCTAATTTCTGAGTGCATCTGAAATAAAACAAAATTTCCAACCATTATTGCATATGGGTTAGACCAATGAAGAGAATATATATATATATATATATCATATTCAAATGATGATAAAATATAAGGCAAAGAAATCATATTACACTATTTAATATGGAATGAGTCATACAAACTCATATCTCTAATGCACAATTCAAATATGTGTATAGATTTCATGCACACATGATATATTTATAAAATAAAGGTACCATCACATGACATCCCATCAATAATCCAATTCATGAGTAAAAGATGATTTATTTATCTAAATGTCCCTTGAATAGTGAAAATATTAAATAGGGTTAATCTATATAATCTTTAACATTGGTTCCCATATCATTACCACATTATGTTAAATAGTATAGAAAAATTTCTTGTTTCATTCTATTAGACAACATGAAAAACCTCATAGTTTCATGATATTAAAAATTAATAGAAATTATTTCCTCACTACATGATATTTAAAAAGATAATTCTGTTGTCCATCCTCATCATTATCAAGGGTCCACAACAACTTAACCCCCAGTAAACCATAATATAGGGTTTATCTTCCATATTTTAATCCCCTCCACCAATAAATCACAATTCATATATTGAGAACCATGGTTTTCTGAAAACTATTCCAGGCCCTTGGGTTGGAAAAGATATATTTTTGTTTGAACATTTTGTCGATGCGTAAAGGCTTGAACATATCAACCAGAGACATATTTCTCTTAATAAATGGAATTCTAAATCTTGTGACCTAGATTTCACCACTGCATAACTCGTTGAGTTATGGTGTTATAGGCTATCCCTGACATGAGTTTCCCATATCATCACTCATGAACTGAGAATCATGATCTTTATTTAAAACATTTTCATATCCCGCTTAAAAGTATGTTAAAATCAATTGACCCTCAGTATCCTAATTGGGATCTTGTGTAACATTCCCCTAATATTACCACCATGTTCATAACCACCTTAAACTACCTACACTATGGTCAATGTTGTATGAATACAAATCCTAGCCTCTAATGAACCAAATCTCAGTTCCTTAAACTACTTGTAAAAGACACATAAAATGTGTTATGTTGATAATCCACAATGTGAGGCCTAAGAAAAATTCATATTTTTGTCATTAAACTCTTCACTTCAATAGGTAAGGAAAATAATTTGGTTCAAATACGTAAGTCATAATTTTCATGGGGTCCACATTGTGGCCCTAGTAAAATTAGAGTCATTATTGATAGACCACCCAACATAGGAAAAAATTATAGTAATGTTTTTCTACATCTCCTCATTGTGATAAAATTTTAACTAGGTGGTGAGACAACTCATAGGGCACTCAAACCGTTCTTGGTTATTAAATTTTCCCTAAATCGCACTTCATGATTTGATCAAGTCGGATCACTACAACCTTATATGGTTCTTGGAAAGGATACCCATCATCAATATACCATTATTTTGAATATGCATGTATGATTATGTCTCTATCATATGTGTATATGGTCATCAACATAATGTGTCACTATGAAAAAATTGGCTTTCTGAACATTTTGGTCCCTAAAGTCATAGTTGTGGGACTAAAAAACTAAAAGAGTTTTGTTCCATACCTAAATTTTTTTCCCATGTCATCTTCATGACTCCAACACTTTGAACCATGTTTTCAAAATATCCAAACTAGAAAATTCAAGTGTATTTGACATCCTCTACATTATATCATTGTGTTTGGTACCCTTTCTCAATGGAGAAATGATACACTCTATTATCAATCATTCTGATGGAACCATCCCCATGATTTGAAACCTCGTGGTGTTGGGATAGAACTTGACATAAATGAAAAACATCCGTAGGGTTCTATAACCCTTCCGTTATAACCTTTACTCTATACCCAACCTCATCATTTTATATGCATGAGTCTTCCCCCAATCATTCAAGTCCTTTGTAAAAGAGTGGTAACAGGTCTATTTGACCATGATATTGATGCATTAGGGATTAGAACTACTAATCAGATGCGTTTTCACCGTGAATTAAAAATTATATATTCATTTTGAGCCCTGGTAACACCATAGTGGAACCCAAAACCATAGGGTATTATGGTTCATCCATGGAATGTCTTTGCTATCTTTTATTCCTTGATTTGAAATTTTGGGTTATGACTTACATTACCCATATTGAAACTATCTGGGATGACATAGAATACATATTATTTTTTCCTCAATGATTATTAACCCAAAAAATCATTTATGAACCATAGAAAAGAGAAGAGACGCCTATGTTTGACCAGGATACCAACATATAAGTGATATAAACTACATAACATAGGATTCTCCTCCCTGGAGGAAAGGTGATCTAATCCTCATGATACATGGAAATGCTATAGTGGGACTGAGCATCCCAGAGTGTTTTGGGTGCTCTATAGTATTTCTTCCCCATGTTCTTTATTTTCTATTCGAATTTTTTGCATAATGACACTAAAATGCCTAGAATCTCATGTTATGAGCTAAAAGACCGTAAACTAAAGTGATAGATGGTAGGAAATAATAGACCCTAAACTGCAATGATATATTGCCGAAGCTAAAAGACTATAAACTACAATTATTGAAGGTCTGAGCTAAAATAACCAAAACAAAAGTTATTGATGGTTGGAGATAAAAGTCTCTAAAATACTATGATATAAGGTTCCATCTAAAAGACCGTAAACTAGAGTGATAGATGGTCAAATCAGAAAGACCCTAAACTACAATGATAGAAGGTTCAAGAAAAGAAACCCAAAATGACATCAATAGAAGGAATCACCTAGATGTCCCTAAAATTAAATTACATAAATGAATCATGATACAATAAAGAGATATAAAGAATGTGAGGTCCATCATATGGATTTATCAAAAATAAATATACACTCTCTACGTCAATTTACTTTGAAAAAAAAAGAGCATTCTCCCCCAATGTCATTTATTCTTCCCAATTGATCCATTTTTAAATCTAGTAAACTCAAGATAACTAGAGAAGCTATGTGAGTAAAGAATCATGGTGTGGTGGTAATTCATGAGTATTTCTTGAAAAAAATCAGTTACGGTTTAAATATTCAATTATATACATTTTGGATTAATATTTATTATGAAAGGATTGGTATCTTTCATGAATCAAGTAGATAAATGAGATATCATACACATTATGAGTAAAAATAAATGGAGAGAAACATATAATGTTATGTTGATCTATTCATTAAAGACATAAAAAGGAGGAAACTTCACATTTCGGATCCACCCTAAGGACCTCAATAAAAATATATTACACATCAATGATTGAACTACAATAATATTCGATCATATGAGTTGGCTAAGTCAGTAAGAGTCTTGAGAGAAGCATTGATTGAACATTGAAGTACCAACCACCTCACTTCTTCTACATCTACTGCAATAAGAATTGTCTTGATAAATAAGGAAAGATATTGAAATCGCCGTTTAGAGGTTTATAGAAAGGATGATGTTGCTTAAATATCATTTTTTGTGAAAAACGTAGTATCCTCATATCTATACATTTATTCACTCAAGACATACATTTGGGCTTGAATATTTAATGTGGACTTATGGATATACTCCTATGATTCCAATTCATCCTTCACCTATTTCTTCAAGGGAGCCTAGAGGTCATGATCACACCAGTCCGACTCTCTGGTATCTAATTCTAACATTGATAGAATGAATTTCCACCTCATTTTATATAATGATTGGTGGTAAAATCTTCCTAATCAGGGATCATGAAATACCTGATGAATACAATCTTAATTCTCATGAAATTTTCTCAAAGGGGTCTCAATAGTCTTATCATGAACCTTTTTCTAGAATATATTGTTCTATTTTGGATCCATTATAGCCTCTAATGAGGGTACATCATAAGGTGGAGCAACAAGTTTAGCTGTGAAAGAAGTAGAAGGAGAATATCCATATACTCATCCCTCAAAAGATGTATCTTCCATTTCTCTCATATAAGAAAAAACATCATCTATAAATTCAACACAACTTACGGGATACTAATCACCAGGGTTAGAATTCATCTTGAATGGCTCACCCAAATCAAAGATTTTCCATATTGTTTCTATGGACAAAGAGGTTAGTGAGGCATATGGTCTATCTACTTGATAGAACATATTGTTCAAAACTCCACGGGGATGGGTCTCCACCCAATCTTGAGCATAATCATATGATATATGGTAGGGGTGTTGGTAGGTGGAAGGATGATTTATGAATTGTTATCCTCATGTTCCAATGTTTGAAAAAATTAGCAGATGATCCTAGGATGTCTCTCTCCCCTCACAACATCTGAATGATGATAAGGATCCCATTAAATGTAGCTGAACTGGTGAAAAATCCTATAAGGGGTGTATGTCTCATAGATGGTCAAATCATTCATCCTTACTGTAACAACCCCATCCTTGAGATAAATCCTGAATGGACTTTCATCAATAAGACCATTTCAATTAGCAATGATTACCCTGGTCAGTGTAGGATAAGGATTGAAATTAGATATATCAGATTATATTAACAATTTAGAAACCTTTTTATGGAATAATTATATATCCTCAATCCCAGATAAGTTCCACATCTTAGGATGTGATAAGGCACCAGGGATACCCATGGGGTTATAATATTAATAAAAATAAAAAATTTCCCTTACCCATCCATATAAAAATAGGAAATAAACATTGATACTATAAGGGATGATTTCTTATTGAATGTAGTTTAGGATATGGTAAAAGCATGAAAGACATGGCACAACTAGATTAAAAGGACATCCCTCTAAAAGTTGTGTTGGCATCACTAATGTACTGACACATAAACCAAAATAGGTATATCCACCTAGAAAGATCCACCCTTTTAATAACACATATGTAAATAAAAACATTATGAGGATCAAGGATATCTTTATCCTAACCTTATATCCCCAAGTGGTATGATCCAAAACATCCAAAATGACACAGTACGGACTGGCCCTATCACAAACTAGCCGAGAAGGGCACTGATGAGGGAATATCATTGTTGGCCTATCTCCACTCTGATAAAAAAAATATTGATCTAATATTTTAAAGAAATTAAAGAGCACATTATTATATAATTTTGTATAATTTCCTTAGTAATGATTAGAATTTACCTAAACATGTCTAGAGTTTTCAAATTGCCATTCCAAAAAAATTTAGTAGGTAGGAACTCATTGTACATCTCCCAAAGAGGTGGTATCCCACCTTTTTTATAAATATATAAGAGGATGATTCATATATCTCAATGGGAAAGATGAAACGAGTTGGTACCAGGGCACCAATGACTATCCAATTCTCTCACAAGATCATATTGGTGATAAATGATGAAAAGGGAGACCCATACAACTTCATAAAGATGGACGACGTACAATTGATCATAAAAATATAACTAACTATTCTTGAACCATAATTCACACTACCATTCATTAGAAATGTTAGCACTATGTCAAAAATCACATTTCAGGCCCTAGTAGTAGCCTGAGCTGTTCAAGTAGGTATAATTATGCTTTTGTTGCTTTGAGCGATAGGTTGATGAGTGAAATCACAGCCTTTTGGACCTCGAGAAGAGTTTTCTACCATATAGGACACCCACTAAGAACTATTTATAATCATAAATCCTTCCTCAGAAACCATCATTTGAATGAAATCAATTGAAATATACTCGTGGTGAGATGGGAGGTTATAGTCATGAGATGGTATTACTATGTCATCTAGAAGTCCAAACTCGTATAGAGTAATTTGGTGTAATAAATGATAGTCAAAGAGCTCATATTAGAGAAGTAGTTTCAAAACCTCATTGTCAGATCACCCAAGATAACAGATATTAGAATGAAGATTCATTACAGTCACAGACCTTTGGTTAGAGGTGATATAGGAAGAATGATGAGATCCATAACCCATATGCAAGAATGTAATAAGCACATGTTAGAAAGGTGGAAAACCCGTATAATGAAATCCATAAACTCTCAGAGCCACATGGACATCACACGAAACACAGGGGGATTTTTGATAACATAATCCTTGTGAGTCACCTGGAACATGACAATATCATTAACTGCCTAAGTCATCAAAAAATATCAAAACAATTTCAACCAATCATGTGACATACGATCGTGTGACCCTGACATGGTCATGAATTTTAAATAATAATCATGTGTTCTTGAGATCGACTAAGAGGAAACCATAAAAAAAACTCAAGATATAAATACTTATAGGAACTATGGTCGTTGTATGAAAAAGTACCAATGAAAATTTCAAGGATGGTTCAAACGAGTTCATGAGAAATGAATGTCTTGCGAAGTAGGATCTCACAAATAAACATGCAGGTGGGTTTCACCATTAGGTATCATAGACGGTTTTTCAAGAAGTCACAAAGTGAAAGAAGGTTGCAAAAGGTATGATTTTTGGAGTGGTAAATGAGTAAGTCTCCCACAATTCTCCTATTTATAAGGTCTTCCATGGAACACCAAACATCTCCTGGAAGAAAAAGGTTTTCTCAAGCCACCGTCTGGAGACACAAAAAAAAGACACCAGTGGGCATTAAATTCTCTTATAACAGATCCCTTTTCCTAATGGACATCACTCTTTGGCGAAATTATTTGAAGTTATCCAAATGATCATTAAAAAAATAAACAATGGAATAATTACCTTAAATATTGGTATTACTTTCCTTCCAAAACAAAAGAAGGAGAAGAAGTTAAGGTCTCGTGAATTGTGTAAAACACCAAGGAGAACAAAGGCCATTGACAAAACATGACCTACATAAGATGATTCACAAAACCATGAAACTATTTTTGTCTATATTAGGTTACCCAGGACACTCACTGATCAGACAACGACAACAAGATAAATTCCACTAGATCATACAAGATACTAGTTGACAAGCGCATGACCATTCGCCCAAAAATCCTTATAAATTAGGATAATATATATATATATATATGATGGGATCCTTTCACAGTAACTAATCATATTTTTAGACACCCATATAATCTGAAAACTGCTATAAAATCCCAAGAAATGTGGCATCTATATTGTGAAAAATGCCACAAACATGTAACCTTCATCATGTTATGTAAATTAGACATTTCAGGGAAGCTCTTGTGAACTCCCTTCAGCTCCATAAGTAAAAAAATCGTTTCCCAAGCCAATTCTTAGAAATCATCACAGGTCCCTTTATTAGTCATGTGACACATAACCAATGTAGAAAGTGACTATCCTTGAAAACAATTTTATAATTTCACAAATACTTTATCATTCATGGAATATAAAATGAAATAAAAGGGAAATTGATGTGAGATTCTTATGAAATGATGATAGGTTGATATTATTTGAACAGATCCATACACTTTAGGGGATTAGAATTGAACATGTAAATCCTCCTTGAAAAAGACTACATGGTCTCTCAAGATCCCTTGGCATGTCAGATTTGTCACGTAAGAGCCCCTAGAGGTGCTACCTCTGCCTCAAGGAAGACCAAAGACAAATCAACCAAGATCACATGAAAACCATTCAACAAGAATCCTAATCTGACAAAATCATTGGGAAATGATGTCTTAACCATAAAAAAGACCATTAACATGTCCGCATGATTAAGAGATACCCATTTATTACCTAAAATCCAATAAATTTTCATTGATGTGATGAAATTTTAGTCACTAAAAATCTCGAATCGTGTTTAGTAAAATCATTAAACGGTGTCCACATTAATCATTCCCCAAGACAGTGGATTACATGGCCTCAGGATCACCTCTCTGATGTGGAATACATTACATGCAACACCGAGTTTCTAAAAAACATCGTTTTATTGTTATAATATTTAAATGAGATAGTTATAACCTAGTAGATAAAATTTGTAACATTAATCGTAATAAATTGTTTCCAAATATTTTTAATATTTTTTTATATATTAAAATATAATATTCATTATGAAAAATATAATTTTTGTTAAATTCATTATTTGTTTTTAAATATTATTTTTTCAACTGAACTAATTTTCATGTCATTCCATGAAAAACAATAAAATTAATTTTACAAATATTTAGTAATTAAATAGGATAAAATTAAATTTATTTTTTAATTTATAATGCTGAAAATATCATACGGTGAATTATTTGGATTTTTTAGAGAAACATAATTTTTAGATGAATAGTGATCAATTTGGATTTTTAATTCAAAAATTTTTTTCCACCTAATTCATTTATATAATTAAATTACAATTTCATTTGGTTTTATTGTATAATTACATAAAAAAATAAATTAATCCAGTTAATTAATTGTATCCAATTTCACATTGATTTTGGATTTAAAAACTTCACAAACTATTGATTATTTTTACTTTAAAACCCAGCAATAGCATCCCGTTTGTGGGATTAATTTGAAATTAATTTCTTCCACTTTTGTGATTTAAAGTTCAAAAAATTAATTCCATACTTGGAATCAGAATAATTTATAATTTCAAATAAGTTTAAATTTTATTTTGACAAAAAATATTTGTGAAAGTGATTAAAATTAATTATAGTGATTATGAGAAAAATATGACTAACAAAGAACTAGTCCTTAATCTTAATGACCAAGATAACCTATAAAATTTTCAAAAATAATATTTTATTGGCTTATCATGACCATATCCTGCATTTTATATTATTGTATCTACTATTGAGCCACATAAAATGGAATAAACTTGGGTGAAACTCTCTTTTCAAAAAATTTCAAGTGTTACACTCCTCTTATGCTATAAAAAGGCTTCTTATCCTACCACTTCATCACACCTATCAAGCCACATGGGATCAACTAAAATATTATTAAATGGATCATAAAAATCCTTCCCATAATCCTATAATATTTACCTTGGGACAAAATCCATCCAAGTAAGCCTTTGGTGAAAACAAAAAAAGAGTTACCTAAAGAAGTGGTAACATCTTTCCTCAAGATCTTTAGATTTATTTCAATTTTCCACCACCTAAACACTCCTAAATCAGTGATTATACAAAAACACTATTATACTCAATATACATATATGTTTAATGATATGTTTTAGTCCTACACTTACACACACATCCTTTTAATTGGTGAAAAACATATTTTTTATGTGTAGGGCGAACTACCACCTCACAAAACGATGATTGTTCATTTTTTAATTTTCCACCATTCATGATTGGTAATTATGATGTAAAATACAATTATATATGATATATATTATATTTATTATTCCATTACACTTATTTAATTTTTTTATAACACACAATTTTATACTTTACATATTTTATAAATATGGCAACATTGTTTTTGGACGTGTGGACTACCGCCTCTTCAAAGCAATATGATTTGTTCACACATTACATGGAATTTATAAAGAATGTTTTTAGTGAAAATATATTATTTTTATAACATAATAATTATAATTTAATTATATTATATACATATATATTTTTCATTTACATACTTTCTTTCTAAACCACAACAAAACTAAAACAATGCCAATGCGTACGTACGACCTCCCATCTCTGTGAAAAGTGTATTCCATTTCATCATTATATATTTAATAGATGTTTATAAATACATTTATAATAACTATATATTATATTTATATACTTTATTACATTATGGATGTTGGTAAATAATTACCTAATTATGACAATCAAGAAGAATAAGTCAAAACATGTATAAAGAACATAGTGGATATTTCCCATAGTGAAACGATAACATAGAATTGTTAATAAGTGGGTAATATAAAGTCATAATAAAACCATATATAGTATTATAGAAATAATACAGTTCTTTTATATATTTATAATAAAATTAAATTTAATATACATGAGGTTTGAATGAGTACTACGAGAGTCAAGACACAAGGTAAGGAAATATCATCTCACTTTTTATATTCGTGAGATACATGCCTTGTTCACCACTCTTTTCATTTGTGTGGTGTATATAATACCCATGAATGTATTCTATTATTCATATTATTACATTTATGTTTATTTACATATCCATTATTTTAACATTCATTCATGGGTTTTTTTAAAAAAGTTACAAAAATGGTAACATTATTTTGTCTCAATTTTCATTTTTTGAGACATATGTTTTGTTGTCAACACACATTCTTTTTTAGAGTTGTATTTGATTTGTCAAATCATGAATCACATTCTTTTCATGATATTTTATTATTAAAATATTTCAATTTTCTTACATGGATAATTTCATCCCAAGTTATCATGTTCTAATAGTTTATTGAAAAAATATCATCGTTTATTAGGATTATTTATGACTATAATTCCATTGATGAAATATTATAATCCATTTCTAATGAAAAATAATGATATTTTTTACCCTCTATTTGTTCATGATATCTTCATTTATTATTACTATTTTCTCAAATCTTGTCTACTAACAACAATTTATTATTTTTTAGAAATATCTTACCGTATTTCTCTCTTCCATTAGAAAATTATTTTATTTCAAAAACCATGTTTTCAAAAATGAATTAAAATGATATTTGATGATAATTTTAAATGAAAATATTTTTTAAAAAAAATATGGTTTTAAAATATTCCTTTATATGTTTTCAAATCTTTTTTCCAAGACAAATCTTTTCAAAAAAAATGTCTTTTGTTTAAAAATGAGGTTTTTAATGTAGAAAGACTATTTTCATCGAGAAATGTTAATAAAATATTTTTCAAATTTACTTTACATCTAAGATGACATCTATTTGTGTTACTCATTCCTTTATGAAGAAATAATTCAATGTTTCCATTCATATTCTTTTTCTAAATTGTTTCTGTTAAGGTGGAATGATGTTTATGAAACTTGTTTCTCTTTCATGGGTTATATTATTTTTAAACTAGATTCTTTTAAAGGGTTACTATTTTAATTATATGATTATGAAACCTCTATCTTTTTTCAATAGGAATTGATATAAATAAATTTTTTAGGTAAACATTTAATTTCATGGGTTATGAAATGATTATTTATGATTTTATGGCACATGTACATATGATTTCATTATTAGATTTGTGGGACTTATATATCTATCTAATTCATTTGGATGATGATTTATATCTTGTGATATAGATGAATATGGTCATGATAGTGAAACTTGAATAATTATATAGACATGGGAGTGAACCATGACTACCAATATGGTTTAGTGAATAAACTCGTACTACAATGATGGCCATGGGATTGAACCATAACTACCATGATGATATGATAAGTAAAACCGTACTACCAATATGGTGTTGTAAGTGATTCATTAACTACTATGGAAATGATTTTATATGATTATGTGTCTACCACAATTGCATCTATTTTTTCTATGTCATTATTTTGTGGAGTATGTTCTTTATTACTTTATGATTCATGTCTTATGGACATCCATTTTTTATTCTATTATTCATTTTATTGTCATTGATAGAGCACCCCAACTATAATAAAATAATACAATTATATAATAAAACATTTATTATGTGAGTAGTACTAAAAAGAAATAAATTAAACATAAATATGAAACAATACATTAATTCAATTGACAATGATTTTACATTGCAAAATTAAGATTACCTATGTGATTGAGAAGAGAATGAGTCATTTATTTTCCTGCAATTTCTTGAAACAATGACATATATCTTCTAAAATAAACAAACTCTACAATTAATAATTAAAATCAAATAAACGTTTAATTATATAATTTTTCGGTAAAATAGAGAAAGTATATGGTAACATTACCTTTGCATATTTCCAAAGGGTTTCCTTAATTATAGTTTGTTCATCCATCGTGTGTAGAAGATATTTTTACATGAGTAGTCAAACATTTAATATATATTATGTTAATACAGTCAACAACATATAATATTATGAGGAAAAAAATAATATATTAAAAAACACTTTTACCTTATCATTAAACCCTCTTAATTTTTTAATTGTTTCAAGAATATGGTTCCTCTATCTAGAATCAAAATCCCCTATTTTTTCCACTCTAATATACAAGACATTTTTTACATTGGGATTAACCTGAACTGATTGTGATTCCCTAATAAAAAGGTCATTCTCAATTGAATTTTCATTTGACTCATCATTTGTTTTAGTTTCCAACATGATAATCAATCAATTCATGTTTTTTGGACCTGAGACATAAAATAAATTCAATTCATGGGATTCCATTATGAATGTATCATATTTTTCCCATTATAGAATGAAATTAACCTTCAAAAATCGCATTTCATTAACTTTCACTCCATTGATATTTTGTCAACACATTTACAATGGAAAAGAGGCACATGAAATTTTGTATAATCCAACTCATATAGATGTTTGATAATTAAAAAATATGACATATTTTTATAAATTGGATTTCTATCAATGGAAAAAAATATGTGCATTGCTTTATCCACATGGATAACAACACTATTTGGCATGGTACTCAAGTCATTGTGTTATTATGTATAGAACTTATGAAAATTGATTACAAAACTAGTGTAAGATATAAAGTATTCATTTATTTATCTATCTATCCATTGAAGTCATTCAGAAATTTAATTTGTATCTTCGTATAACTCGTTATAAATTTGATCTCTAAATGATCCAATAAACTATTGATTCTTTGTATTTTATATCCTTCCTTCAACCCTTGAGGGATGAAAATATCTAATAATTTCTTTGCAAAATTTAATGAATGGATCAACATTTTCACTAATATGTAATACGTAATGATATGAAATCTATATCTCTATCTCAATAATTGTAACAACATATCTTATGGAAATTCATTCACCCATAAGGCATTCACTGTGAAGAGACATTAGGAGACCAATCCTTTCATCATCTGATAGGTAATCGGTACATAATTCAATAGCTTCTTTAAGAATACATGATTTTTCAGTACGACCACTTGTATGGCTTCGATTCATGACATACCCTTTCAAAATATTCATATACCATTAAATATGGTACATCTATCTATAATGGATTGGACAAAATAGGTGAACCTATCTAAACTACTGAACCATAAGATGTACCATTATATCAAAGAATGATAGTGGTAAGAAAAAATTTAATTCAAATAATATGATGATTCTCCTTATACATGATGGGAAAAATTTTAGGTCTATGAAATTATTGCAAATGGATTTATAAAAAAACATAGTCTGGTTAACGTATGTCATACATCTGAGGAAGAATGCAACAAAAATCAATAGACACTAAATCCTGAATCAAAATAGGAACGTTTTGTGATTTTATTACATGTAACTTCAAATCAATCAATTACATGATAGTCCTGATATTTTATGATTTTCCTTGTGGAGATTTTACACAAGGGAAAGGAAAAATTGTAATTTTTCTTATCTTTATAGAGTGAAATCTATTAGACAAAAAAATTATTCCTTTTACCATTCACTAGTGAAAACTCTTCCCTTATCCCTATTTCAATAAAGTATTTCCTAGCCTTGACGACATCTTTCATTTTGATAGAAACATTTAGTAACATGCCAATGACACTATCCAATACATTTTTTTACATGCACGACATCAAGAAAATAGCATACATATAAAAAAAATCCAATACGATAATAAAAAGAAAACTGATCTGTTCTTCCAAATTGATTTTGTAGGGCTTTTCAGAAATTTTTTACTGAAAATATAATCAATCTTTTTTACTTTCTTGTAAAGTTGGATGCCTATTACTAGAGATAGTGTCATACCTTTTTCAAAGTTCCAACCGAATGTTGTCTTTTAGGATCAATATTTATGTCATTGAGGTAAACATTTCTAATGTCATAAAATATAATTCTTCGAGAAATCTTTTAACTAAACTGAGTATGTTCATGTTTCACAAATAGGAAACCCCAATATTTCTTTAATGTTATATCCTGATATATTTCTTTAACAATGGATGTCATTTATCATTCTATAAATCCTGGTCGTCAATTTTATTTCTTTACATATATGAGAAACATACATTTTAATACCTCTAACCCACATCAATTTCATATCATTGATCTATGGAGTAAAATATATATCAATATCATTATCGGGTTGCTTTGGTCCAGATAAAATCAGAGAAAACATAATGCATTTTCACTTCATTAATAACCATGTTGTATTTATATAATTTACCAACATGATAACCCATGTACTATGTTTACAAATTTGTACACCAAAATAAATTATTGCATTTCTAGATAACTCAAGAGTAATGTTTCTCGACTCATCTCCAAGTATAAGAAACTCATGATAAATTTTCCATCACTTAGGAGAAGTTTCCAGATGACGTAGGTTTCCGTATTTAATTCTAGTATCTATTGGACCAATTAATTGTCTTGTGGTTTCTTGACATCAATATAGTATTTTCAACCATGGATTTATAGGAATTTAGTATATAGATTTTGAAGTACATGATTCAATTTTCATGTATCGATATGTGCCACACATAGAGCACTTTATGAGTGACTCAAGGTCCTTATGAAACAATATGAAATCTTTTGGAAAAGCATGTATTTTTTAGATATCATTCCCCCAAAATGTAAATTTTTTTATTGTCATATGGTGACATGGTATTTCATTTTCATCTGGTAACATATATTTTAGAAGACCATGTAGTTTTGTAAAGCTGGTGTCACTCCATCCACTATTAGCTTTCTAATTATATAACTTCAATACAGCTGAAAATGTTATAATTTAGTACAACCAGTAGATAATGGTTTCTTGGATTAACTATTTAACTCCTCAAACTACTTTGGAAAATCATGAAGGTTATCTTGAATTTCCATGGTGATTTCTTCCATGAAATCCCCATCATCTTTTACATAGGATTTCATATCAAATGATTCATAAACCATAGTATCATTCAAATCAATTTCAGCATTCATTATTTACCCATGTTTAGTCCAGAATTTATAGCTTTGATCTATTCCTTGAAAAATCAAATTTTCTTCCAACTCTTCTGGACTAATTTGTCATGATTAAAAATAATGTAAACGTGGACAAAAGAGTTTAGAAGGGTTTTCTTCATTCTCTCTTGATAACATGATGAACTATATAATTATATAATCATATTATTTTGTCAAATAATTATAATTCATCCATTTTTAGTTCATATCCAACCTATTGATCTCATAAAATATAAATTTTACACAATATATATATAAATAAAAAAAAGATATACTTTACCAAGAGTTAAACTTATAGAAAATTCTATTAAGGGAAAATCAACATTTGATTGTTTCAAAATATTTAGTATGTTGAATAAAATGGGTAATTGAATTTATGAAAAGAATTAATCCACATCAAATATTTCTTAAATCCCCTAAACAAATGAAAATATAATATAGGCAACTAAAGAGTAATAAGATAAGAAAATATAATAAACAAGAATAATAAACTCTCATTCAATCAGTAAGAAGATATAAAACTTTATTAGAACAAGTGATGCATCCACCTAAGGAATTATTTCATTTAACAGTAATGGTGTCTCAGTATTTGAAAACATATCGAGACTCTTGGTATTTCATATCCCCACACCGAACCATTTTAAGGAAATTTAAGGTACTCCAATTAGAAGTAAAATTATCATTTTCTAATGGAATACATGAATATGAAGATTAGATCAAACAAATAGATTGTTTTATCATTCTTTACTATGAGAATAATGATTGTAAATTGAAAAGTGTGATGTATGAATTGAAACAAGAACTAAGAGCATGGTATTGAAGGTTCGATGAATTATTAAAGAAACAGAAATTTAAAAAAATGAGGAACTGACCATAATCGTTACATGAAAAATAATTTTATTGATATATTGGAAGTGTTTATCAATGTGGATGAAACAATATTTGGAGGTCCAAGAGATGAATGATGACAATAATTTTCTACATTAACAATGACAAATGTCTTAATATTGATGATTAGATAGTTGAAATTTTCATTTTTTTTATAGTTGACTCATGGATTGCATGAGATATTTATTTCCCAATCCATGTATATGAGGGATGTGTTTTGAAGATTTCAAGAGAGATTGACAACCCATGATCACAACCATTGATAATTGAATAAAATTTAATAAAATGATCAACTCCCTCACACAAAAAGTACCTATTTTCAATTACTAAAATTTCATATTTATGAAATACCCATGATAAAATAAAGAATAAAAAATATATATGATGGATTTGGGCAATCAATTTGAAAAATTTAAACAAAATAAAGAAACCGACTAAATTCCATGTGACTCCATGTGTCACGATCATGTCCTGAAACAATTGACTCTCCATTAGTGATGATGAGTTGAATGAAAATTTAAAAATGAGATAATAGGATGCCCTACCTCTCTAGTATAAAATTAGAAGACCACAGATAATAGCATCATCAGAGAAAAAACAAAAAAAATAAAAAAAAAAATTTACAATGAAAATAAGAAGTCTTGCTTCACTAGGTTGATGAAAATATGAAACCCTCCATGGAAACCATGACTTAAACCAGACACCAAATGTTAGACTAAATGTTCTAGAGGCACTTGAGTGGTTTGATTTGAGGTTCAATTCACTGAGAAGGAGTGCCATAAGTGGGTAGCTTCTCCAAGAAGCTTCTAATATCGAGAAGGGTTCCCAGATGGTTAGGGTGTTTTAATTTGATTAGGACACTTTTATCAATGCTTACAGATAATCCCTGATAAAAGGACTCTATACCAGTTCTTTTTTAGTGCTGATAAATGTAGGGCTTTATGAGTGATATAAAATCACTGACCAAATCAACCATTATGAGTGTAAAAATTATATCATTGATAAATCCTCATCTTTATTAGCATAAAAAATGTAGTGACAAAAATGCTTTTATCAGTGCTTATTACATAAGCATTGATAAAGGATTTATAATTATAATTATAAATAAGAACACTATAAATATATATATATACCTATTAAATATATATATAAATAAATATAGTAAATATATTCGTTTTGAAATATATTTATTAAAATTTTATAATTATTTATTTATATTTATTGAAATATTTTTTAATTATCATATTTATAACAATATATATATTTCTATAATTATAAATATATAAATTTAATTAATACATATAAATAAAATAAATATATTCATTATTTAAGTAAATTTATTACAAATTTAAAAATTATTTAAATATATCTATTTATTTATTTATTATTATATAAATACTTTTAAAACAATATTTATTTATTTATAATTATAAATACATAATTGTATAAATATAGTAAATATACAGTTATAAATATATGTATAAAATGAGTGAAATTGAATAAATTAAGAATAAGTACACTTCCGCAATATTAAAAAAGAGAAATGTTTTATGTGTGTGCATTGTATATAAAATGCATTAATTACGAATATGTGAAATCAATATAAGACATATTTTATCTATATTTGTTAAATTTAAAAATAAAACCACATTCAATTATATGTCGGGTACTACGTGCCCCTAGGGGTGTATCCTAGTGGTTACATCTTTGAGGGGTCTCGTGGGAGGTTTAAGAATCGAGTCTACTAGAGTACTTGTAAGTACTATAGTTTATTTGTTTCTTTGTAATCCCCTCCCCAAATAGTTTAATTTGTCGAGTACTATGCAATGAGTTAGTATTTTTAATTCGTATTAATTTTTTATTATAAACCATTATTCAAAAAATATATGACTATTTAAGTGCATAAATAATTTTGAATATATAAATCATGTTTATATATATTAATATATATCTACATATTTAATATATACAATTTAATGACATTGATTATCATAACTATTATATTAATAAAATGTTTAATATTTAATAATGTATAATAAATTTATTGGTTTTTATCAATAATTACTTAATTATTAACATTTTTAATATTTTTTTAATAAATTCATTTTTTATTTTTAGTTTGTTGAATTATTTTATTTTATTTATTCAGACCATTATCAGTGCTAAAAAATCACCGATGAAAGAAATATTTATAAATGCTAAAAATAAAGTGCAGATAATAGGTACCCTTTATTAATGTTAAAAATAAAGCACTCATAAAAGACACCATTTATCAGTGCTACAAATAAAGTGATGATAACGGATCCCTTTATCATCACTACAAAAAAATGCACTAATAAAAAGATAAATTTATCAGTGCATTCTTTATTGCTGATATATATGCCATTTATCAATGTTTTTTCAGCGTTGATAAATACCTTCACTATTAAACACAGGTTTGGTAGTGTTAGAACTAAAAAACTATGATCCTCAAGATTTCATTTATGTAATATATTGAATATTTATCTAAAAAGATGTAATATCCATGTATGAGAACTCTGGGTCTCTATATTGAAGGTTTCATCTGATAAGGAGCCACCAAAATTAGAGAACCACTAGGATGTAAGTCACTCCCAAACCCTACACCACGTCTAGGTGGTAGCATCACATCCCCCTTGGGTAAAACATCTAGAAACTCCCCAATGACACTAGGGACCTCTAATATTGTAGAATCAATTTTTTCCAACAAAAAATCATCAATTAGTAGAATATGGTTCTCTACACATCAACTTCCCACGTGATAAACCTGCTCACCAATGAAAACCACATGTTTTCCATCAATATTTGTTAACATGAATCTCCTTTGAAATATGTTGAAAACATCACACATATAATAAAACAAGATTATTTCCTAGATAACAACATATGAATGCATCAATATCAATGATAGATCCCCATAGGATTGATATACCCCATTATCAAGCTACACCTTTAGAAAACACTATACTATATAGTTTCGATCCTCCAAAACTATTTCCACCAATATGTTCGACTAACCATACATAGATCCTCTACCTCTATACTGAATACCACCTCTAAAACAGTTCTTATTATGACCCAGCATTAATATAATTTAATATTTCATCACATTTGAGGAATATATATAACATTACAAATGTCCATTCATAGGGACTATAATAGTTTAATAACTTTGGAAACCTGGAACACAGTAGCCTTACATAGTGAAAGGTCTTCAATGTATTCCATAAAGATAATCTAATTTAGTAAACCTACTCAAAACCAGTCTTCATAACCTGGTGAAAGGAAACATAATAAATTGTTTTCTTATATGCTCATTAATGGTAAAAAAGTTAGATACTTAATAATTATATGAACATAACTATATGATAACAGTAGTATAACATTTTAAGATCATGCCTTTCATATAAAATATCATAGACCTGAATCCTGGAATAACGATTGGATGTTCATAAGAGATGATTCGTATTAAAATCAAGACCATAATCTATGAGATCATTTCGAAGTATTAAGACATAGAATTGTGGCATAAACATAGCATTAAAAATTTTATGTCATGGATACCTACCAAGACCTTCACATCATGTATTTCTCGGGATAATCACCCATGTGATTTATTTAGTCTTGGGATTTCCTCTTATGGCCCCCTTGTTTTAGGCTATGGATTACCTCTCTTGTACCTTATTGTTATGAGTTTTGAATTTTCTCCCACGTACCCTCTTGTTACAGTCTTCGGATTAACTCCCATGTACTATATTGTTATGGTCATGGGATTGAATCCCACAAACCCAATTGTAAGGTTCTTGGGATTCTCTGTAGTGTACAAAATTTTTATGTACCAGGAATTCCCTACCATGTACCCTCTTGTTATGGGATTTGGATGCCCTCTTCTATACCATCTTATTACGAGCTTGGGATGCCCCCCATGTACCATATAGTTATAGGGTGGGGACTCACTCAAATGTAACCAATTATTATGGGATTGTGACCCCCCATATTTCATTTTCATATGGTCTTGGGATTCCCTCCCATGTTCCCTTTTGTTATGGGATTGGGATACCCTCCCATGTACCCTCCTTTTACGGGATTTAGATGGCCTCCCCTATACCCTATTGTTTCGAGCATGAGATTCCCTCCCATATAACCTCTGATCTAATTGAACATTTATCACTACTAAATTCATTGTGAGTACATATAGTTCCCAAAATTAACATAATGAAATCATATATTCTTCGGATATAAGATAATAAAACATTCAATATATCATAACCCATAAAAAGGAATTTCATAAACATAAAATCATAACTCATGATATGAAATGTGTATACCAAACATTTCCTCATATCATAACCTATGGAAAATAGACAATTTTAATAATCATTTCATCATATAATAACACTTGAAAACAATATTTTTTCATATGAATTTATCATGGTATAACCCGTAGAAGAGAAATAGGTCTCATAAGCCACATGTCATTCAAAGACAAAACCATTTATAGAATGAACAAGAATGGTGCCTTTGGATATTAAACCTAGTAATTAATAGATTACAACAATAGATTTCATATATGATGAAAAATTATTTTCAAATATAATTTAAAAAATTTATGGAGGTTAATAACCTTTTAGTGTTTAAATCATTTTTTAAAACCTAAAACATTTTTAAAACATTTTATTCTCTTAAAATTACATTGGAAATACATAAAGGATGATTTGAAAACAATAAAACAATTCTAAATTCCTTTTTCATGATATTTATCAAAAAATATAATTTGAAAATATTTTTTAAATCTTTATTATAAAATATGGTTTTTGAATAAAATAGATCTCCAAACTAAGAGAGAAATAAAGTCGGATTTCATTAAAATCATTTTATTAATTATCATAAGTACCAAATAGTGGGAAAATGGTACCATTACATTATGATTTCTTGAATAATCTTAGTATATGAACATTAATTATGGTTATTGATATAGTGATCATAATATTTCATCAATGGAAACATAATTGTAAATAATCCTGATAAGCAATGAGATTGTAGCAATAATCACTTAAAAATTTGGTAACACTGTATCTACTCCCCATGAGAAAATAACATTAAATGATATTAAAATACCATTAAAATAATTTTATTCATGACACAACATGTATAAGGGAATTATATAAACCTTTTAAAATAATTTCAGTGCATAACATAACATGTGTCTCAATTAAGGAAAAATGACACAAAAATTACATTAACAATTTGGTAATATTTTAACCGTAAACCACATAAAAGAGAGACCATAATATTGATATTTAAATCCTCATAAAATTAAGGACTATGATAATATAAAACATTCATTGAAAGTATATACCTAAAAAACTGTTAGTGAATATGTAATAAGTCTCGCTGAAATAATCTTGAGACATGAAATCATCGTACTACTAGAGTAACATCTGAATCATGAGATATTTTAAATAATAACATGAATTGTAACTATTAATATCATGAAATAAATTAAATTCATTATATAACATTTTTTAGGTATGTACATACACCACATAACTAGAATAAGTGGTGAATATAACATATATCTCCACAAAATAAATTTTAGATTAGAAGACTCTTAACTTAAGTATTGAATTTATTCAAACATGTTCAAAACAGCAGTATAATAAATAAAAGTTATTGTAAATGTACCAATAAACCATATTCTTCTATATCATAACATATACGATTTGATTATGTCATTATATTACCCATTTGAAAAAAATAAATGTTAATAATGTGAGGATAATAATACATTTTAAAAAATACATATCAATAAGGATTAAATGAACATGAATAATAAGGCTTGATATAGCATGATAATCATAACATGAGAAATGTGGCAACAACTTAAAACACTACATATTAAACATATGTTGAGGTTCAATCCGCTAAAAAACATGGTGGAAAAAATTCCCATAATGTAATCAGGTAAACCCTATGTCCCATTATGATGTATCGTGATTCTAAACATTACCCAATTCATTGGATCACTATTAGGGCACACCCATCAAAGTCATTTCATTCTCGAAGATAACTGTTCAACATATATCCTATAACAAGGATTAGTTCAACATCCTAATGTATTACATGATATAAGAATGTGTAATACATTAATTTATGTCCCTATTCAATAGGTATACATGCATAAAGTTTAATACCCATGATAGTGAAATGGGTCCAGAATTCACTACACAATTATTTTGGCCTGAAAAATCATAGTGTAATATCGGCCGCATAACGACATAATATAGAAATTAAAAAATGGGTTGAGTAGAGTGAAAAGTGCCTCTCATAATTTATAAATGTAATGGAAAGTGTAAGGTAAATTTGGTAACCTATCCCAACATAGGAAATATGGATTTTATAAGACACAACATAAAAATACTGCTTGATAAAAGATGAGGGTGGAAGACCCCTTACAAAATTTCTGCATAGTAACATTTTTACATAAGGGTTCTTAAGAGGGATAAATGAGAGTGAAAGGGTATACCGTAATTTAAAAAATCAAATGGAAAATTACGGTTATAGGTAAAAATTTATCCCAACTTATAAAAATATAAATCAAAAGGGAATATCATAAATGAAGTTCTTGATAAAAAAAGGAGAGAGATAATCACTTACTTGGATGTGTGATTCCAATGCATTAATAAAGGCTTCCTATGAGATTTGGGGCGCCTTGGGATGACTCTAGGGAGTATAGGACAGATTTTGGATGTCCTTAAATTAGTTTTAGAGAAGTTTAATGGAAGATTGGGTGGGTTTATATAGGAAAAGAGGGGGCTCTCATTATTATTTTGGTTTTAGACACTACATACTACAATTTTCAAAACCACAAACCATCACATGGTTTAACCCATGGTTTCTTGAAAAGGGGAGTGGAATAAATTATTTTATATTTTAAAAGCGATTAAGATAATAAAATACTATCCTAGCTTATGTGGAGGTGAGTCACACTTTTAAAGAAATGAATTTAAAATCTTAAAATATACTCTAAACCTTGAAGGATTCACTAAGGAATTATAAAATAAATCAAATAAAACAAGAATCATATTATATTAAATGGAAGAATATAATTTCTCTGAGGATACCATTTATAATATTTATAACAATAATATTTATCCATTATCAGGTCATTAAAAATTGATATATTTATACAATATGTCATTTTTACCCAAAAAAATTGAATCTCTCAAAAAATTTTGAAAAATAAACTATTAGATAATATAGAATAATGGATTCCAAATATAATATTTATTTAGTCTAAATAATTTTCTATGTATCCAATTTTTCACTTTTGAAAATTGATTCTGACATTTATTGAAAATGACAGGTTTCTGTTAATAACAGTTTTTGAACCCTAATAAGAATTAAATTTGAAATTATAAAAATTATATGATCATTTATATTAAATAAAATAAATTTAAGAATACTATTTTATTAAAAAAAAATATTTCAAAAATCAATTAATTCATCAAAATAGATTTCTCAATTTATTTTGAATATTTACCAAAAAACAATTTGTGCGTTAATAATCACTTACAATGTAATAATAATAGAAACAAAAATGTATTAATTAATCTATTAGAAATAATATAAATAGTTATATTGATATAGTCTTTATACATATCTTTTTATTACACCATCACATGCCCATTGAGTGATGTGCATAATTTTGGGGCTTTCATGGGACTATTTGGTGAACATGGTTTTGGATGTGATCTCATTGAGCTCTAACTTCTCCCATAAATGCTTTCGCTCATGATTAAGATTTTAGATCTCATATTTTGATTGGTCTAGGGAAAATACTATAAATTATATCCCCCTTAAAATCTTCAATAAATGGGCATCATAGTGTATGATCCTACTAGTTGAGGCCATCAATTTTTTTTCTATGAAAAATAGATTTTTTTTAAACTCTATATTAATATTGTTCATGTGATCACAGATCAATAGTTATATAATCAATGTTAATGATAAGTAAAATTAATTTAAATCCAATGGGATATAATAAATGAAAATATGTTCATGTGTTTTATATAAAACTGATACATTAAATTAAATCAAAAAGGATAATTTTAATTAAAAAAATTATGTCGTTTCATGAAAGAATTTTTTAGACCAACTGTTTTTCCCTGGGCAACCCAAGTTGTGCTCAAAATGAATGAAGATGGGATCTTGATTTTGTTTGTGGACTACCAGTGCTTGAACTTGGTGACCCTGAAGAAAAATAATTCAATACAAAGGATTGATGACTACTCTGATCAATTGAGAGGGGATCAATGGTTCTCAAAGGTTGACCTCAGTTCAATCTATCACCAGCTGCGATTACTGGGTGAGGATATATCGAAGATGACATTAAGATGTCACTATGTTCACTTTGAGTACTTGTCAATTTCCATTGGTGTAACGAACTCCCTAGAAGTGTTCATGGGACTCATGAACTGGATATTCCTTTATTTATTATACCATTTCAAGGTAGATTTCATCAACAATATCTTTCTGTACCTAAATTTCAAGGAGGGTCACAAGAAAAAATTTATGATTGTTATATAAATACATTGAGAGAACCATCATTACATTAATCTCTTGATGTTCCGGTTCTGGACACCTGCAGTCCACATTGCAGGACATATTTTCTCAATTGATGGAGCTGGAGTGAACCCAATCATGCTCGATGAAGTGTTAGATTGGAATCCACCTAGGATCATGAAAGAGGTGCATAGATTCCTTTTTTCTGGTTTTTTATTATTATAGATTCATACTTGATTTATATAGGATATCATTACTCATGAAAAATTTTACTCTAAAGAGGAATCTGTTCGTGTGTTCATATAATTTCCATCAGGTTTTTCAGAAGATGAGGAAGAGTTTGGAAAACAATATCATCATGAGTTTTCTAGAGGAGGTTGTTGTGTATGTAGTGTACTAAAACGCATCAGGAACTAGTCATGGTTGTTTTCTGATAAAGAGTCAAGTGGTGATTTCTTATGGTACGTGATAGTTAATACAACATTAAGGAAACTATATAGCGCACAATCTTGAGTTATTAGTGGTTGTCCTCACACTAAATATGTGGTGAAACTAACTGTTGGGAGAGAGGTTTATCATATATTTTGATCATAAGATTATCATGTACATCTTCTCTTAGATGAATATTAACTTGAGATAGAGGTTGTGGATATAGTTCATCCCGGATTATGACATTGAGATTATCTTTATTCTTTTGAAGGGGAACGTGGTAGAATATTCTTTTAGGAGAATAACTTGTTCATAGATACTGAATGAGTGATAAAAGTAGTTGGAATCATTGATGTTATCCTTTGTGTATTGAGATAGAACAACATACCACTAGTATATGGTTGTCACCCGTGTTCATTAACAGTGTGTTTGGGAGGCAGAACTTGGGGATACTGACTGTGAGACCCTACATACTCAGATATCCATTGGACATGCTTCTGATAGATTTTGTAATGGTGGAAAGCATGTCCTTCCTTTTAATGGATGCATGATGGTTCCTATGGAATTGTGGGAGGATATTCTAAAATAGTTTAATACATAACCTATAGTGATGCATCCATGTGTAGAAAAGATGTACCTGGACCTCCTATGTCAATTTTGAGGGATAAGGATAATGAAAGGAGTTGCAAATTTTGTCTCTTGATGCCTTAAATGTAAGTAATAGGTAACTAATAACAATTTTCCAGTGGGTCTAGCTCAACCCCTTATTGTTCCAGAGTGGATGTGTGGTGGGATAACCATGGAATTTTTAATGGACTTAACAGGTACATCTTGGGGACATGGTTTCATCTAGTTAATCCTAGTCTGACTCACCTAGTCATTCCACTTCAAAGCAATTTGGGTGTTGAGTTCATTATAGAGATTGGGATACCACCATGTTCTAGAGATAGAATGATTCTATGGAAATTCATCGATAATTATTTAACACCGTGATTCTAGCTTCACATCTCGGTTTTGTAAGGGATTACCGAAGGCATTTTGGACTTATTTACACTTCAGCATAGTGTTTCACCCCAAAACTAATGACCAGACTGAGCAAACCATTCAGGTTTTGGGGGAAATGTTGTGAGTTTTTATGCTGGACTTTTTTCATAGTTGAGAGGAGCACCTACCATTTCCAGAGTTCTCATACAACAAAAACTACATGTCCACCATTAGTATGGAACCATTTGAGGATTTGTGTAGGAGAACCTGTAGGTCACCATTTTTCTAGACTAATCCTCAAGAGTCAACACTCATGTGCTCTGATTTAGTGAGAGAAACTATAGAGAAGGTGAAACTCATCTAGGAGTATATGAATATTACACATATCCATCATAATTCTTATGCGGACAGATGGTAGAGGCCATTGGAGTACTTGGAAGGTAACCATGTGTTCCTACGAGTTTCACCTCAACATAGATTATCGATATTTATTCGAGGCGACAAGATATCTCTAAGATTAATTCTTCATTTCCAATAATACATTGAGTGGGTGAGGTGGTGTCCCGTATAGATCTAACTCTATAGTTAGACATGGTATATGACATCTTCCACATGTCGCGCTAAGGAGGCACATGAATTACCCATCACAGGTTTTCGACGGGGAGATCTGGAAATTAAGGAAGGAGATACCTTTGCAGAGTACTTGGTAGTGATTGAGGATAAACATTAGAGGATCCTTTGTGGGAAATTTATTACTTTAGTGCATGTCTAATGGAATCATGAGAATCTTCAAGAAATCACTTAGGAGTGGGAGGTTCATATTCATGTTTAGTATCCACATCTCTTTTAGTAACCCTTTTTCTCAGAACTTAAATCCCAATGGTGGGCACAATGTAATGAATTATAATTTCTATATACTATTTACACATACTATATGGATTATTTTTTATACTAGGCAATGTAACAGGGAGTGATTTTGAGGGCCGGTGTGCCCATAACTATTATTTGAAATATATTAAATATATTAAATACAATGCATGTGTAATTTTCCTACAATAGTAGATTAACATATAAAATGGTTTCCAAATTAGAAATCCAAGGGTACCAGTGAGTTAAGAATACAGATTTTACCCTAGGAATGACTTAACAATAGTTTGCATGGGTCGTTTGTAGAAAAGTTGTCATAGGTGTGGAAAAAAATAAAATAAATTAACGAATTAGTATATTTTTAATTTTTGACACAGTGACAGGGTGGTATTTAAAAATACTATTATTATAGATTCCCATAGCTTTCTATATAACACAAGATCCTTTAGAGAAACCTTTAAAAGAACTTCAGAGAATTATTTTAGATGATCGATGATGAAATTACAGATTAATAATCGACGCACCTCAGATTCGATGAATGTTTCCAATGATAATGATGTAAAATCATTCTTCATCATAAATGTATCCCAATAAAGTTAGGGAATCTTGTTTTTCATATTCTCCCCCATTCTAGATTTCTACGACAAAGCGAATAATAAATAAATAGATTTATCTAATGTTCGATCATTATAGTGTATGAATATATTTTTTAAAGGGATCACTTTGGGGATTATTTATTTGTTGTTCTATTCATTCTTCATTATAAAATAAATTAATTGAGGCTAATCGAACATGACCATGGTTCATTAATATTTTTCATGTTTTTTTTCTCTCACCTTTCTCTATTCATCATGGGATGTCTTTGTTTGGCTTGTGATTCGGTGGTCCACTGATGAATCACTCATTTTCACCCATTTCTTGGTGAAGAAATATGAGATTTTAGATCCATGCATGGAATAATGCAATAGGGGTGCGGAGGTGGTAGAGGTGAATGAATCATACTGGTTTGGAAACCCCCATTTTAAGAGGGATATACAAAATATGATCAAGAAGAACATAATTCACTTTTATAATGGATTCAAGGCTCAGATTCTGGTGAATGGAAATATTAGGACTAAAATATGATAGATCCTTGATTTTGTATGTGATTGGGGATGGATTTCAAGGAGATAGTGGAACAGGTGAGAGTGGTAGGAAGAAGTAGGGTTTCTGAGAAAACATGATACACACGGTAGGTTATATTTGAATAAAGGACATGTAATACACCCTTTAATGACTCTATGTGTACTTGGGAAATACACAAACATGGTGTGGAGTACTCAGGTTAACAAATTGGCATGTAATCCCGCAAACAAACACAAATTGGACCTAGTACAGGGGATAAGTCAAGTACTGGTACACGGGTAGACATACACGGGCTACAGGAATGTACGGTCACATAGGTAAATTACAGGGGATCCAAAATTCCTTGTATAACTACACATACATGACATGATGACATCTTTCATTTAAATTTAAAGAAAATGGGGTCAAGGGACAAAACATACAGTCTGTTCTAAACACCGTGTAATCTTTTCTACATGGCTCAGATCTCATATCCTCTGTTTCTTGGATAGGATCCCTTAGGGTTCATTCCTCTAATACATTCTTTCAAGGTTAGTATAGAATCATTTACTAATCATAGGACTATGATCCATTTAGCAGTACTTCCGAGAAAGAGTCATTGGAGTCGCTCTGATAGACCTAGAGTGATATCCTCTATTAAGATCTAGGCACTAGGTATAGTTTCTAGTATCATCATGACCAGAAATACATGGCCATAGATCCTCTACATAGTGGGTTAATCTAGATTTTGTTTTTTTCATATCGCTCCACGGCAATGGGAGTTATCCTCATCTCTTGTATTGTATCTCATCATAAATCAGTGTCTTTTATCTCCTGATGAGATGTGACATGAAATACATATGAGATAAATTTTATCACAGCTATCAGACTTAGGAGTTTTTTCTCCTTAATGAGAGCTTTGTGGATCTTCATGATATATTCCTAGGGATGGTATACTATGGTTGTTATTACCAATATACTACAAGTAATTCTTGTGTATATCTGGATATTCTTATCATTTGTATTGCTGACATATACCTATATAGAGATGACAATATTTAAATTTTTGTATTCATAGTTATTTTAGGGATTCCTACTGAGTATTGTTATACTCACCCAACATGGTATTTTCCCACATATGTCCTGTCTTGTATAGACTATCAACCTTTTTATAGAGTCCTAGATTGACTAGGACCAGATGCTGCTTAGTGAGATCAGAGAGACTAAGCTGTGTTCATGGGGCTTTAGATAGTAGACCCTTTACATTCATGTTGATCTTTTCATTCAAACTCTTATAGTTGTCTTTTATTAGTCATGTTTTTAAAGAATTACCTCATGTCAAACCCTTGTAATAAGATTAGATGTACGCATGCAATTTTGTTCAGTTGATTTTTACATTTTTACATTTTATAGGTGTGGAGATTTGTGTGTGTCTACAAGTGCTAAATATATGTCTTCTCATGTCTGTGATATGCCTTCTCAACACTAGTTTCAAGTCCCATGCTAATTTCAGGGGGTCTTGTGAAGTCATATCATAGGACCCACTATGATATGTTTGGACATTTTTCATACAAAATCAATCCTAAAATTCAAAATTAAGGGGGGGAGGATAAATATTCAATAATTATCATGTATCTCTCCACCCATTATGATATCATAATATTTCCTTTTTTTCTTTATTTTGAGAGTTTTTTTTTTTTGTCTTATCATTGATATTAGTCCTTGGATTAGGGCACTTGTTAGCATAATTCCCAAACACCTTGAAATTGAATCATTGAGGTGTGAGGGGTAAATTTTATTGGGATTTTTCATTATTTTCATCATTATCTATCATCATCACATCTCATCCACATTTTTACACTCGATGACCATCCCTTACATACATTAATGTTTTATTAACCCCCTTATTCCAATTACCTCTATGTTTATTCACACACATTTTTCATAATATAAGGGTTATTTTCTTTTCTCTATGGTTCTTAGATATTATTTTTAACATCATCTTCCTTTTCTTGTAAAAACCATGTGATTGATACACAACTCCAATATCCAGTTACACATTTAAATCAAAACTAAAAAATTATTTATTGCCGCTAATGTATCTTATAGACAAGGCATTTTGAATAATAGGTTTTAGGACACCAAAGAATCTATTAATTTTTTGTTCAGGTTGGATGATAAAAGCTAAGGAGTACCTCACAAGACTTGTAAAATAATCTTTATATACTCTAAAGGAATTATCATCCTTCTTATTAAGCTATGTGAATTCCTTTTTCCATCCTCACATTAAGAATAAGTGGAATGAACATATAGAAAAATATGTTCCTGAACTTATACAAATCAGTGGAAGTAATTGAATCTTTTTACCTTGTATTCTTAAAAAGATTCCACAATTGATCCACCTAACCTTCCAGACAGTAGATATCCAGAGTTACATCTTCATGATTTAAACACTAGAGAATAGAAAATAAGTTTTTAGTGGGAATTATCAATTTCTCAACATCTAATGAGTTATTATAATCACCAAATGAGTATGAGAGTTTCTACACGAATTAATCAAGAGTTCATTATTCCCTCCTTTTCATGTTTTTATATTCAACATGATTCATATCTTAGAAAAATTAGGTAGTCCTAAAAACAAGTTCTTACATTCCATCTCCCATAACATTAGGTTTAACAAGAGTAAAATAATTGCATTGTCCATTGCATTACTCTTTAACATGGTTCCATTGGGTTCTAGTAATTAAATAAATTAAAAAATTATTAAGAAAGAATCAAACAACATAGTGGGGACCCATATAATAAATACAATTTATAGGATATCTAAATTCTAACACCTACTTTGTTAATCTATGAAATATTTGGTTTGTCTTAGGTCCTTCATATTCATCATATATTTAAATCCTTCATCATGGATTATAGAGACTTTTTGAATTCAAAAAGAATGTCCCTAAAGAGTATCAAATTGGGGGTGTATCAAGCCCTATTGTCATGCACCAGTTCCCGATCAAGTCTAGCTCAATACAGTTTTTTCAGGGTTGTTAACCCTATAAGGATCTATTCAAGAGAAACATACACTTTTAGTGTCTAGAAAAGTATTTATTGTTGGAAATCCACTCACTCTATCATTTACCAAAATTTCAAGACACTTTCTTATAATTTATCTCATCCCAAGACTTATACATAGAGACAAAACTAAAAATTTCTATATAAATATCCCTTGGTATCTCTCAAACATTTTATGATCCTAGTTTCTGATGTTTGACTAAACCATTCTATTGACATGACCTATAGAGACCCATGCTTTACATAAATGGGTATTATATCATTTTAGAAGAATATTTAGATAAAAAAAATTCACATTACAATGGACTATAATACTTTAGTGTATTTAGAAACATGGAACACAATCTTTTAACTCGGTTAAAGATCGTCAATGTTTCTCGATAATATCATCCCATTTAGTACTACTAATTAAAAAACATCATCATAAAATGGGAAAGGAAACATAAGAATGGTTGAGTTATGATTCTTAGTCAGGGTAAATAATAAAATACATATGAATAAAATGAAGATAAGGCTATAAGAGGATGATCATTACATTAAAAGATCATACCATACATAAAAAATATCAAAGACATGAACTATGGAATAAATATTTTAAGTTCATAAGACATGAATTATACAAAAATCAAGAGCATAATTCATGAGTGAATAACATATGAATAAGACATGGAATTGTGGCATACACATAATCAAAGAAAATATAATATCAAGGATACCTACCAAGACATTTATATAATTTTTAGGATATGGATAATCACTCTTGTACCGATATCAATATAGGAATTTTTTCCCTTATACCCTCTTGTATCTAGCTTGGAATTCCCTCTTATCTACCAAATTTTTATAGGATTTTAATGTCCTCCCACATACCCTCTTGTTATGAGATTGGGATTACCTCTCGTGTACCCTTTTGTTAATGTCTTTGGATTCCCTCACATGTGCCCTCTTATTTTGGAATTTGGATTCCATTCCACACACCCACATTTTATGGGATCAGGATTACCACCCATGTAGCCTATTTTTATAGAATTCAGATATCCTTCTATGTACCCTCTTGTTAAAATATTTAAATGTACTTCTAAGCACCCTCTTGTTAAGAGAATGAGATTCCATCCCATTTACACTCTTGGTATGGGCATGGGATTCCCCTCCCCATTTACCAACTTGTAATAGGAAATGGATTCCCTCCCACACACAATTTTGTTACAGTCTTGGGATTCCCTCCCTTTTACCCATTTGTTATGGGCTTTAGATACCCTCCTATGTCGCCTCTTGTAACGAACATGGGATGCCTTGTCGGGTACCCTTTTAGCTCCTTGGTCATTTATAATTATACAATAAATTAGAGGGATATTTAGGTCCTACCCATCCCATAATTAAATCATATATGCATATTCTGAAATATAATAAAACATTCATCATATCATAACCCATAAAAAATGGGATTCATAAACATCATATCATAACCGATGAAATGAAATAGGTATTATAAAATGTTAACCATATCATAACCTATAGATAAGAAAAAAAGTTTCATTATAATTTCATCATAGAATAACTAGTAAAAATATGCGGGTTACATAATAATTTTTTATAATATAGCCCATGGAAGATAAACATCACTCATAAACAACATGTCTTCAAATGTATAAACCATTAAAAGAAAGAATAAAAAAGGATCAATTCTATCATCACCCCATTAAAGAATTGTTGAAATAAAAATCTTTCATCCTACATGTAATATCATTTTGATAGATCATTTAAAACATTTACTTTGAAAAAATATATTTTCCTCTTTGAAATACGCTTTTCAAAACATATAATTGTTTGAAAATATTTTGTTTCTCATAAAATAAAATTTGAATTTTATAAAGGAAATTTTAAAAACCATAAATATTTTAAAAACACCTTTCCATGATAATGATTTTAAAATATAATTTAAAAACATTTTTGGAACAATTTTCAAAAACATGGATTTTGAATAAAACATATCACCGACTAAAGAGAGAAAAAATTCATATTTTCTTAAAACATTTTTATAATTGTCATTTTAAAGTCCCCGAACCTAGTATACTGGAGTAGGTACCATACATTTTAAAACTTTTATGATTAAAAGTAACCTCATCCTGAAGAATTGAATATTTTAGTAGATTTTGAAAACCAGATTATAGAAATGAAGTTCTTCGTAAAACATGAAATATAATATAGCAACATCTTTTTAAAATCACCCATAAAGTCCTAGTTTATCCCTACAATAAATTAATCATATATATCTTCTCATCATAAGAAAATTAAAAAATTATAAAGGGGTGATCTCAGATACTAACTAAGGGTAGGAAATACAGTGGTAGCTAATATAAACAAAAGGCAATGCGAATATCTAAAAACAAATTCCTTTAAAAATATACTTGAGCATAATATGATGGGAATAAAATATGATTAAATAAAATCGTAATAAAACATGACCACGTATATTATAATATTTAAGTAATAACATGGGATATCAATTACTTGTTTCATAAAGAGAGAATTTATTATTTAGAACATCATAAACATACCACTATGTTTTTGACCAATACACTATACAAAATGGGTAAAAACATAGTTTAGTTTTCCTCATGAGACCTACCAATGCATCGAGGGGATATAGTCGGACCCAACCATATCTTACTATGTCCAATGCATTCCTCATATGAAAGGGGATAAACATAACAAACATATATATTCATATTGAATCTAGAATATAAAATTGTAATAACTTTCCCCAAGAAATAAACATAATCATAAACCACTCTGAGTAATATGGTGAATGGTATCAAGATAACACATCCATAATCAAAATAATCATAATAAATTTAATAAAATATGTTAATTTATATCATAAAATTTTGATACCAATAAAACATAAAATTTCATTGATGATGATTTAAAATATGAGAAATACTCTAATAAAGTCATCATTGAATTCTTGAGAGTAATAATATTTTTATTTAAAAAGAAGAGTTATTTCGGAAAAATCATTTCATAAAAATAGAAATTAAGAGGGATAATTTTTCAATGATACAATTTGTTATTTTAGAAAATAATGGTGGACTAAAAGATACTATAAAGTGCAAATGAAAATGGACAAAAAATCGAGTTGTTCCCTTTCAACGGGTTTTTGTATCGAGAAGACATGATAATTATCCTTATAATACATGTAACTCCACATAAAAGAAGGTTGGATTATATTTGGTACCCATATTTAGAACACTCACATAAAATATATGATGATTAAATAAAAATAATTAAGAATTATATTTGGGTATAAAGAGATAAAGTGTAACTATAATGAGATTTGGAGGTTTAGGGAGAAACCCTTACCATATATCTGAATATTTTCTGAACATGATCTTAATGTCCTATATTTTTAAATTATATTCATTAATAAATTATTTAATAACATTTTATACATTTATTTTATTTATTTTTATACTATTAAGTTGATTTCTGGTCTTTTTGATGAGTTATAAGATATAATTTTATAGTTCAGGAGCATTCGTTTCCTTGGTTTTCATGATCTTTTATATTTTATGTGAGTGTGAAAGTTAAAGTAGAATTGAAATGATTATCTTGAATTGGAATTAAATGTTATTAATAAGTTTAATTTTCCTTATATTTTTTTTTCTAAGATACTATTAGGAATCATTAAATATCATTATACTAATTTTAGTGGTTTTAGACCACAACGAACTATTTTTTAATTTAGTATTATGTAAATATGTTAATTGCAGAATAATAAAAGAATTTTAATGCAAATTTTACAGCATGTTTCAACCATTAAAATGTTTTCATGAACAACCTTGAATATTATGATGGAAAATGAAGACTAGTAGTCTATGAAGTTGATAAAACAACACCTCACAAACGATCTTTCCATTTTTAGAATTAAAGGGAGAGGAGAAGGGGATTGATGATGGATTATTCTATTAGAATAACATCATTAAATTATGTAAATGATACCAATGTTATCATTCCATTTGCAGAAGGGGTGGTTAGAATAAGATATGAATAGAACTAACTTGAAAAGTAATAACATAAAAGAAAGAGGATGTTTACCTCTTGAATTCCCCTATTTGATAACCTCCCACTAGTTCATAAATGAGTTTTCATGTTAGTTTTTTTTCTTTTTAATTTCAGTTATGAAGGGAAATTATTATATGGGATATAGAAAATGAATTTTTCATATCAGTAAACATAAACCAGATGTTATAAATTAATAATTGTTAATCGACTATTCATATATGTTATTCTATAACTGATGTGAAACACCATTTTTCACATCAGTTATTGGATGAATGGGGTGATTTTTAAAAAAAAAATTGAACACTAATTCATCCCCCACCAAAAAATTATCCAAAGAACCAAAAAAATGTAGTAGAAAATGTAAAGGAAAATGATTCAAGAAAACAACCAAAATATAGATACAATTATACATTCAAACAAACTAAAAACTAATGAAACCTGTAAAATGTTTTGACCAATCAATCTGTAAATATCTATAATCTTATGCACTATATGACCATGCATTATCAAATTCATACAAAATTAATACCAAATCATTTGATTAGAATTTTCATTAAAACATATTAAATATTCTAAAACAATTTATAAATAAATAGACCCTTAAAAAACATTGTAACTATCTCAGTTGAAATTATTTCATATATGAATCATAAAACATAATATCCTCATTCAATTATACCTTTTTGTTTATGAAACTATATCAAATATATTTTAATTCCAAATAACATTTTTAATTAATAAATTAAAATTTTAGTAATTGTAAATGAAAATTCACCTTAGCTTTTAAAAATTTTATCGTGCATCTCTTCTTTCTTATCATCTATCTAAAGAAATTATATGTCGTATATTGAAATAATATGTATATAATAAATTTTATTCAATATACTATAAAAAATATAAATATAATCAATATTATTTGTTCATTACATTATTAAAATTTTCTCTCACTTCACTATGGATAGAGAGTAGCCAATACAATGTGTTCTATCTTGGAAAAAAACCACCAAACATCCAATGAACATTGATATAAAAAAATTAATATGGGTTTTTAATTTATTAATTGATGTATTACTCATTGTGAGAAAAAAATATTTTATACATACTCTCCAAGATATGGGACCATAAAACACTAAATGATGATATTCTTCTCAAATCTTTAAGCTCTATAAACTATTCTTTCATGATCTGTCATTTTCAACATAATAGGTGAAATAAATTGTGGGTCCATAAATCTATATACATTTTTCTTTACATGATAGGTTCAAATTTTATAAAGATACCTAATAAAAAAGGACATAATTATAAATGTTAAATTCATTAATGAAATGAAAGTATTTTGTTAATCGACTTACATGGAAAAAATTGAAACATGGGGATGCTAAATTAATCTCATAGTTCAAGCTCCATGATATCATTTTTCAAAAGATACATTTTCATTGCATGAACAAAAAAACATCATCAATTTGAATATCATATACTCCCTATAACAAAAATTGAGTATCTTGAAACTTAATAAAGACTAGTAGAATATATATCATAAGTCATGTATGTTTGAATTTTTAATTGTCTATAATATTTCATTACGTTTAAAGTATTCCTATAAAAATTTTGATAAATATATAAATAGTAAAATGATAAAAAAATTCATAACAAAATGAAACAAAATATATCATATATACATACCTCTATGGTAATAAGTCAAAGTGGTCTTGATAGAAAAACTAACAAATGAAGGGTAATTTTCCCAATTGTACTCACCTCATCTATAGGAAACTATATATTTTTCTGATATATATATATAATCTTATAAAGTTACTTTATGATTCCCTATATCAATCTAGTGATGATGAATGTTATCATTGATATAATATATCATACTATATTCCACAATATGATGAGGATCATCAACATATAACTCACAATAATTTGGAAGCTGTGGAGGAGGGGGTATTGGGGTAGGATAAGAAGGTTATCAGAATAGAAACCCATATGTAAGAATAGGATAAGGGGAGGAGAGTAATATATTGTTGGTGGTGGATGAGTCCAATTGGTAAAAGAAAACTATCCTTTCATATCTATAAATATCACATGTTCTGAAGCTATAATCATTTCCTTTATCATCACTTGAATATCCTAAACATTTTCTTCTAAATATTAATTTTTTTAAAAAAAATTCCCATTTGAAAAAGCATCAAAACATGGAAACAATTTTCATATCGATACACATACCTGGTATCTTTATAGATGACCCATGTTTTCGGGATTTCCCATTGAAACAACTAAAATATCTTGTCTACCCTCAGTAATAAAGACTATATGTGTGTTATGATTTTCAAGAGAAGCCTGTATGTAATATTTGAAAATATCTATAATGAATCATGATATATTATTTGTTGGATTAACTTTAATAAATAAATAATCATCTTAAAATATTATCATATACAACTGTTGACTCTTCCGTAAGATATTGTCCATTTTTGCTCATTTGAGACATCTTCCATTTTTAATGTCTAGTGGGGCGGAGGGGAAACCTCTAAAGAACCTAATGACTCAGCTCTCAGTTTTTGAAGTTTTTCTTCAAGCATGTTTTCTATAAAAACATATACCCTCCTCAAGATAATGTTTGAGGGTATACAATTTTAGATTGAATCACCTGATGATATCTCCTTAATTAATGTAAATTAAAAAGTAAGAATAGTGAAATCATTAACATGGTCATTAATATAAAATACTTCTAAAAATGGAACATTTCACTTATTAAAAACAATTCTATTTATCTAATTTCATCAAATTTTATCATTTTACCTCTATCTATAAATAGATATATATCACATTTATTTTATTTCTGTCTATTCCCAAAAATCAACTATGTTGTGAGGGTTGTTTTAAGATCCCTCTATCTCCTACAAACTAATGATAAACATTTCCTCACAGCTCATCTAGATATATCATACGTCATATGATAATAAGTGGGAAGAATATATCACTATAACCATTTAAATATAATTAAAATAATAATATACAATAATACTAAAACATTATCCAACAACTGTGATAATTTTTCTCTGTCAACTCTTCTCCAATCATCAAAAAAATAACAACATTTCTTTTAGCCTCTAATGATAAAAAATTCCAGAATTATATTGAATTTTGCCCTCATGAAATATCATTATTATCAATGACTATTGGTACCCTTTTTCCTTGGTATGGACAACTGATAATTTTGGTAAACATGTGGTTCTAGGTTTACCAACCCTTGAACTCTTTTTTCCCCTATGAAAGTAGATGTCTCATGTGAAGTAGGATGAGGAGGTTTATCAGCAGATGCATGTGTAATTTTCTCCCTAGAGGTAAGCATATTACCATCTTTTGAAATACTTGGTTGATTAGATGATTTATTTTTCATTATCCTAAAAATAAAAGCAACATCAATTAATAAAAAAGTATACAAATCCAACAATTATATACTAATGTAAAGAAAAAATTAACAATTATCAAATAAATAATAATCTAATCCTAACAAATTTTTATTCATATTTGTGACAGTTAAAAAAATTATAACAATATTAATGAGATAGTAAATTACATAACTGAATGAAAGTTATATAATATTAATGAGTGATTAAATGACATATTAAACATTTTCCATCCTGATCACCCATTCTACAATAATCTGAATTCATTAATAAAATACTCTTATCCAATATATTGTGTTTTTATTTGAAATGTCAAATTTAAAACAATTTGTTTTCAAAAAAATCACTTAATGCATAAGTTATGCAAGGTTAAACATGAAAAACTAGAGAAAACTAAACTAATATAACCAAAAAAATTTAAATTATTACTGTTAGTATATGTTTTAATAAAGAAAAATTAAATTAAAATATCTAACTTATGAAAATTATAAAAGTAAACCATAATTACACATATCTTACCTATAACATTATGAATTTTCTAAATAAGGTTGTACTAAATTCCATCATCAAGATCATTCAATATCTCATACACTATGTCTTTAATATGTGCATCAATATTATTTGTAAATCGTTCCATGGATATAGGGATCTCACATAAATCGGAATCTTCGCCAAGATTATCATTACCAACATAATATTTTTTCCCTTTTAAAATGAGTGAACACTATATATATGAATGATCAAGAAAATAGAAAAAAAAATTTCATGTGTTTCCATGATAAAAGGATCATTTGTGTATTCCAATTTATTCATATTAACTATTGTCATTCTGAATTCATCAGGTCAGGCACTGTTTTTACTGATAAACCATTCACACATAAACATTGGAGCTTGATCATTAATGTAATAAACCTCCCCTATTTATTTATTAACTCCATAATATGCAGTTAAAGTGTAGATTGGTGTTTTTTCTTTGGAAATTGAAAAATTCATTTCTTCTACGAACACCAACACACTAATATTATGAACTACACATCGGTTGTCCTAATCTATCATTTGAAAATTATTTCCATTAATGGCATACCTGGACCATGTTATCAAATTTAAAATTAGACTACCCACTAACAATCTCAATGTTTTGGATGCATCTGTTTAACTATGAATGATCTATTTAGTCCATTTTGGACGAAAAAATTTATGCTCATTCGAAATCCACAAATCTTTCTTCTTTAGATATCATTGTTTCAACTCATTAATTTGAAATGTTATATTTATTTGATAATCATGTATTTTACTTAAGATGTATAATTGTACCTTATTAATCTATTAATCTATCAATAATTTTATTTTCAATTATTGAATCCCCTTTCCCACATAGTTAACTCGTTCATAGAGACATGTATGAAAACCGAGGTGATCCATGTAAGAAAATTAACTCATACAAAAATATTCAACCACCTCATAAATAAAAACCTCTACAATGGATGCTTTAGGTCAATATAGATTCTTAACATACCCCTTAAATATATTCATATAAATTTCAATGTGATACATCCAACATAGAAATATAGGCACAAAAAATTTTATTTTTTTCACCAAATGAACAATTAAATGCACCATGATATCAAAAAAAAATATAGAGGAAAATAAATTTCCAATTGGCAAAGTATAGAAACCACTTATGTCTCCAAAATTATGAAATCATTTGAATCAATCACCTTATTAAAAATGTAATTAAAATAATAACACAACTTTATGATAGTGACTCTAACATGGGTGGGTAATATTCCATGTAATTGAACTAGTAAGAGAGGTTACATCATGACATGAAAATCATAAGATTTCAAACCTTTCAAATTTAAGTCTTTTAAAGACAAAAAAAAATACATATGATGAATAACCTTTTTTAACATTGATATTTGGAATACATTGATAAAATATAGTATTCTTCCTCTTGGATAAGGAATGAAAAGTTGGGGGTAGGAATGTTCACCTTCCATCAGGAATGGGAGCCAACTCCAAATATATTCCCACTAAGAATGAATCCATTCTTGTATTTAACCAATATTTATTTTTTCCTTCTATATATAACTATTTTCCAATAAAACTATCACATATATTCTTTTCCACATACAAGACAACAATGTTATGTTTCATCTCATGATATCTTTAATATGCTAACTTAGAAAATATTGACCATTTCTTCAAAAAATATCTATCATTACAATATTTATTTATCTTTTTGAATTTCACATTAATTTTTTCACCCTATCAAAATATTGGTTAATAGATAAAGGTTTTTAGTGAAATATCAAATTCATTTGATCTATTGAAAGCCTTCTTTAATATTCTATAAGTGTGATACATAGGAAAAAATTCCATGACCCATGTATATTGTTTTTTCCCATGATGAAGTTGATAATATAAATTCTATTGTTCACAAATTGAACAAGCCTTATTCCCCTTATCACAATATCTAAGATAATTTCCATATGATGAGACTTCATTTATAGTGAACATGATAATTGCATGCAATTGGAAATTTTCCATTTTATAATAATCATAAACCCTTATAACTTCCACCCATAATAGTTTCAAATCATCAATTAATGGGCAGAAGAAAATTTCAATATCATTTTCATGATATTTTCGTCTGTAGATCATTAAACTCCACCTGAAACACTTTCACTTCCTTCAAAATTTAGAAGATAAATTGTAAATTACCAATAAAACAGGCCATGAACTATGTGTGGTAATAAGTCCTAGATATGGATTCACTCCATCCAGGCTTAGTCCATGTCTGATATTTGTAACTTCATTTCCTAATGTAAGAAACTAGTGATCAATTTTATTCCACTATGGACTGTCATCTAGATAATATAATTTCCCATCACACATCCACTAGTATGGGACTCTAAAACTTCTAAATAAGCATGTTATTTTTCGTTCAACTTATACAGTGACGTATTACATTTAGGAAACTATTACAGAAATCTGTATTCCTTCCTATATATAAAAGAGTCATTCGGGTGACATGTATTTTTTCATAATCTAATCACATTGGGTATAATATTTTAACGGACTTATAATGTGAATCTGGATGATTGTTCTCTTTTTGAAGAATTTATTTCAACAATTATATCTGCTCTGTATACAACTTGTCACTCCATAAATGATTTTCTCTCAGGTTTATCAAACATAATAGCATTAATAAAACTGTTTATTTCGTACAACCAAGATATAATGGGTTTTCAGCACCACCTTATAAATGATCAATTTTTGATTGTTTATCAATTTCTATTACTTCAATATCATGAAACACATCATCATTTTTATCATATTTATCATCCATTAAAGAACAATCATTAATAGATCTTAAATTCTTATCGGTTTCACCATGCCAAATCCTTGGGCTATAACTCAAATTAAAACCATGAAAAATTAAATGATATTTTATATCTATGCTTTTTAAATTCATAAATTTTAATATTAAAGCATGGATAGAAAAAAATGTCATTGTTTGGAGAATTTTTTTATAAAATTCCAAATAAATATTTGACACCTTCCTCATATTCGTCACCTATTCAAGGTGCAATAATCCAACTTTGATTCATTTTCTATAACAAATATCATAAATATATATATCAAAATCAAATGTAATAATTTAATAAATATTGTTGCTAGAAATTTCATAAAATATATAGAAATCCAATAATGGATTCATTAGATGAAATATATAACATTTTCATGAGAAAATGTATTTATGCATCAAGAATTAAAAAATATATTCATTTAAAAAATGTCTCCAGTAAAAATAAATGAATATAACATTATAAAATTATAAAATAAATATGTACAATGATATCCATAGAAAAATATCTATAAAAAATATAGATTTAGAACACATAATTCATATTTTTTTATTTATAAATAAAATTATTCTATGTGGTAATTAATTACATAATCAAATAATAAATTGATTATTTGTTTTAAAAAATCACATTAAACGTTGTTTGGGACATTATATAGTACATAGTTATCCTTAATAGGGTACTCAGTTGGTATGGTTTGTTAAAAAGTATACCTATCACTCATTCAACCATTTTTCAATAACCTAGTGTACTATTGTGAGAAATGACCATGCATAAAAACACCACCTAAAGATGAACATTGTCTCAAAATTATGATATGATTCTAATTTTTAAAATTACCCTAACTTCATTACAAAGAATTAAATATTTGTAAATTGATTGATCTATAATGACTCATACCATAATAAACTCCACAACATTGGTATTCTTATTAATAAGAAGCATTGATGATCCCCTTACTCTTGATCATCTATTAGAAATGGTTTTCACTACGAATTACCAATTTCAATATCCTCACTATTTTTAAGCAAAAACCCTCATTGTATTGTACAATACACATGTTCCATATCTTAAAACACAAATTCTAGAAACCCCGTTACAAATATCATCTTGTGATGTGCTATTATATGAAAAATATTTTTCCAACTCCACCATACACAACCTTTATCCAAACATAACAGATCCAACTATGATATCAACACCTAATAAATTCAAATCATATCTCATTACCCTGAATGACAATGTAGAAAAAAATAAACCCATTTTATAAAGTTAATAATACTCTTTAGAATGACATATTCTATAAAATAATTTTAATGTTATCCAAACAAGGCAAATATATTGAATGATAACATCTAATTCATAAAATAAAACAAACCAAAAAAAACTGATTAACAAATTATAAAAGATATTCAAACCTTTAGGTGTGCTAGTTGGACATAAGAAGAAGTGCAATGATGAAGCATAAATAACCCGAATGTATGATTATGGTAATGCAAGAATTACGAACATCTGATCAAATAATCATTGGTTACAGATTTGAAGACAAATAATGAATGACATGATAGAAACAAAATTGTTTGAACTTACTTTAGATATATCTTCGATGTGTTATATGAGGCTGATGAAACCAAAACCTTGATTAAGATCTTAATGTCAGATTGGACCACCAAATTGAAGAAATCATAATTCTAGGGGTATGGTATAAAGAGAAACGAGATTCGTGTCATGATAATGCAAGACCTTATAAATAACCCTCAACCAATTCATAAATTTTTAAAAGATTTTTTTTCAGCGGTTATGTTGTAACCAATGTGAAAACTGGAAATTCAACACACTTTTACGTCGGTTATACTATAAACGACAAGAAACATTGCTGGATATCCAATTATTGACATCGGTTCCCATAAAACAGACTTGAAAAAATTATCATTAATATATCTTCATATTTAATATAAATAACCGAGGTGAAAACAATGATGTAATAAACAATTTTTCTACTATTCTCATTAAGGCCCTTTGTTTGGCCTTTTAGTGAGCGCAGATGGTCTTGGACATGGATAAGAGTATTAGGGGAATTATTTTTCAAATTTTGGAAAATGATCAAATCCTGGAAGGTATTAGGAGTAGAGGTTGTGTGGGGTGGTATTTATGGTCGGAGAGAGGTGTGATTTTTTGAATATCTTATTCATTTGTTTATTATTTAGGCTAAATACTAGGTATATTTTGAGCATTATCAACAAATAAATTAATATAATGAATTAAATTTATAGATTATGGTCCTTAAATCATTCATAGATCAAGTAATAATATGTTAATCTCATAATTTTTATATACCATAAATTTTTGTACTTCACTATTCACACAAATTAAACTATTTTAGAAAAATCCTGAAATTTAACCTAACAATTTTTCAATCTGGAGAATTCAAAAATGAACTCCATTTTATGAAAATAATTTAATAAATCCCATAATTTAATTTTTAATTAAAATCATCATTTACCCAAAAAAATATAGATTTATAATTTATAACTGATTTTATAACACTCTGTAAAATTAACTACTACCTCATAAAATTATCTTATAATAATAAAAATACAAAATATTAATTTTCAAATCAATTTTATGAAAATACATTTTCTTTTAAGTAATTATATTAATTATAAAATTATAATTAAATATTTATGACTTATAAAAATACCAATACTGAACAAACAATTTTTCAAAAGATTTATTTATTTTTATTATGATCTAATTATAAATATTTTCATATATAGGCAGGATAGATTTTATTTACACATTCATTGGTAATGTTACTTTTATATTGGCCAATTTACTATTCATAAGTGTAACAATACTATTCCAAAGGTCATTTTATTATTCCATTGGTATATTATCCTTAACATCCAGAAATTCCTTTTATTTCATTCATTCTTCATTTATAATGTTTGTATTGTGTTCCTTATGTGATTTTATGTGATTTACATTATATGTAATAAATGTAAGAATGGAAATATCATTGATATAATTTTGGTTCATTACATTCGCCCCTCTTAGAAAAATCTCATCCTCAAAATTTTCAAAATGTCACCACATAAAATGATTTGTATAGATCTTCATCATAATTTCGTATGGTTCCGACATTGCCTCTTCAGTTTTAGAATTTATCTAATATCATTTACTAGCTAAGTCATCTGATTCTTGAACAATTGATCTTTAGTATGTAGAATTCAGATAGTCTCTTCATAGTAAAATAAATAAGGTTCCAATTCTATTCCATTAGAATTGAGTACATGTTATGGGTTTTCCATTTACTTCTTTAATAATGAGATGTGGAACAAATTGTATACATTTTAAAGGATCAATGGGATTTCCAAATGATAATAAGTTTCTCTAATCCTCTCTATGTTTTCAAAAGGAACAGTGTACCTAGGGCATAGTTTTCCTTTATTTCCAAATCTTATAACACCCTTCCATGGAGATACCTTCAAGAAACCATGATCTCATTCATGAAATTACAAAATAATTCCTTTAATTATTGGTATTTATCTTATTATGAATTTAAGCTTCTTTGATATGGGATTGAATAGTCTATCTTTTTTTTTGTTTTTCAATAAGAATTGGGCCTACAAGCTTCCATTCACCAACATCATCCCAGAAGGTTGGTGTACGACATCTCTTAAAATACAATGTTTCATATGGTTTCGTTTGAATACTAGAATTGAAACTATTATTGTAAGAAAAATCTATCAAAAATAAATACTACTCCCATATACCTTGAAAGTGAAGAGAGAATGATCTCAACATGTATTATAATGTTTGGATCATCCATTCTGACTACCCATAAGTTTGAGGATGATAAGAAGTACATAAACGAAGCATAGTATCCAAGGATTTCAGATCACTTTTCCAAACTTTCAATGTATATATTGGATCATGAATACAAACTATTAAAATATGATCTCCATGAATTCTTAAAACTTCACTAATGTTGAGTCGTGCAAGGTGATCTAGTGGTTAATCCTATCTTATATCGAGGAAATGTTCATATTTGGTAAGTTGATCAATAATTACCCATATTGAATCATTATTACTTGGTGTTTTATGTAATAAAGTTACAAAACCCATAGTAATGTTGTCCCATTTTCTTGTGAGAATAAAAAGAGGTTGCATGAATCTTATAGGATTTTGTCTTCCATCCTTCAATTACTGACAGACTAAACATCTTGATACATAATTAGAAATTTTAAAACACATAGTATCCCACTATAAATGTTCCTTCATATATCTATATATCTCAGCTATACCAGAGTGTATAGCTAAATTAGAGCTGTGGGAATCATCTAATAACTCCCTTTTTATCTTCAGTATAGAGGGAACACATACCCTCCTCCCAAATTTTAGAATTTAATATTCATACATGAAGTCTACCAACTTCCCTTCATTCATATATTTATTTTTCTTTTTAAGATTTTCATCATTAGGCTTTGAAATTTTAATCATTTCCAATAAAGATGGATTGGAAACGAGTTTAAAAAGTAGTGATGTTTTCACCTTCTATGATACCTCGCATATCCATCCTACCTAGATCCATATAAATAGAATCTTTATAAATCCTCATTATATTCTGAACTCCATGATCATTCCTACTCAAACCATATAGTATATTATTTTCATTCCCTGATTGGTAGTGTATTAACCAATCACAACATTTTAGTAGGTCAAGCCATCGCCTTTCCCTCATGTTGAGTTATTTCTATGAGAAGATATATTTCAAACTCTTGTGATCCATATATAACTCACATATCTCACTCTAGTGATAAGATCTTCATATCTTTAGAGAAAATATTACATCTACTAACTCAAGATCATGTCTTAGATAGCTCTTTTCATGAGTTTTTAACTTCTTTAATGCATAGTCAACAACTATATCATTTTTCATAAGTATAAAGCCTAGTCCTTTATTTGATGAATCAATATAAATCACAAATCCAAAATTTCTCGAAGGGAGAGTAATGATTAGATAATTTGATAATATCATCTCTAATTCTTCAAAACATTATTCGCATTGTTTTGTACATATGAAATTCACCCTTTTATGAGTAATATTGGTTTATAGATTATCTAACTGGGAAAAATTATCAATGAAATACTAATAATAACTTGTTAAAGAAAAGAAACCATGTACCTCTAGCATGTTTCTTAGTATACTCCATTCTTGAACTACCATTATCTTCATAGTATCCACTAGGATTCCATCCTTAGAGGAAATATGGAAAACAAAAAAATAGTTTGAATTCATAATTCACACCTTATAAACTTACCATATAACTCATTTCTTCTAAGAGTCTTCAGAATAATGTAGAAGTGATTATCATGATCTTTATAGCTTTTTCAGTATACCATGGTGTAATCAATAAACACTATACAAAAATCATCAAGATAATCCTTGAAACCCCTATTCAAAAGATCCTTGAAAACATAGGGTTCATTAGTTAGTCCACAAGGAATAACTAAAAACTTGTAATTCTTATACCTAGTTAAAAATGTTGTCTTTGGAATATCTTCCTTATTTACACGCAATTGATAATATCCATATCGAAGAACGATATTTGAAAAATATTGTGCTTTGTTACTTTGATCAAATAAATCATCAATGTGAGGAAGAGGATATTTTTTATTTATCATAATAGCATTGATCTACCTGTAGTCAATGCATAGTCTCATAGATCCATAATACTTCTTAATGAAAATAAGAGGATATTATTATTGAGAAACACAAGGACAAATAAACCACTTACTATTCAAATACTCTAGATGTTTCTTCACAGAAACAAATTCCACTATATCCATTATATATGTAGTCTTTTATATAGGCCCTCAACCATGAACTAAATCAATAGAAAAATCAGTTCCTTCTCTGAAGGATGTCTAGGTAAATCCTTTAGAAATACATCAATGTATTCTTTCTCAATAGGTATGTCCTCAATTTTAGATTTCATAGAACACCCACATATATTTTTTTCTCATACCCCCCATGAATTTCATTCATTAGAGCTAATGGGGGTAGATCTAGATAATAATCATATAGTGAGGTTTCTAATATAATGATAATGGATTCAACATCATTCTCAAAAATTATAACCTGCTTTTTCTTGAAATATTATTTTTCATCATAATATGAAATTAAATCCATACTGAGTATTATATCAAACTGAATCATGTCTATGATGATAATCTTAGAAACTAATGAATTATTATGTGTTATAAAGGGGAAATATCAACACATCTTTGTTGAAATTATACTTCCATTTGGGTTTAGAATGATAAATCCCCTATTAAATAAAATGGTAAATATATAATTTCATTGAAAAACTAGGAATATATAAAATAATATAACAATACAAAATTAAAAAATGTATTGGATATTTTTGAGGAAATGATTAAATTACCTGCCTTCAAATCATTATGAACTGCAACCTCAAGAGTTATGATCGCATAAGATTAGACTTGATCTATTGGCATTCATTGTGGAATGTTTCCCTGTCACATAAGAAAATCATTTTCATAATATCCCATCTCCTTAAAATTGTAGAGTTGTACATTGGTTACTTCTTTCAATCCCTTATAATCACAATCGTGGTAACCTTTTTCTCCAGACTTTTAACAAACTCACATTCCATTCATGGAAGTGCGTGGGTGTTTCTATAAATAATTATTACGTAAGGGAAATTCAACTCATCCATTCTTCCACTTTTTCATAATTTACATTTCAAATGATTTCAATATTACTCTTCTTCTCTTTCTTCCTTTTATAGTCATAATACATAGATAATTACCTATCTATATTGATATCACATGAGTCTATTTCTTTATATTAGGAGAATGTTTGGGACACCAGTTCTCTTCAGGGGATTTATTTTAAACTATCAATGAATTGATATATCATGATTATTGGATTACGTAAGTAGGCTGTAGAATTCCATGATAACCTTGTAAAATTGGATTCATATTTCATAACATTTTCATACACTTTTTATTTCAGAGTCAGGAATTTCCTCTCCATGTCAGCTTACTATTCATGAGGGAAACATTTTTCGAAGTTTATTACCTCAAAATCATTTGATTCCTTGTCATATATTTCATCCTCCTCCTTCATGGTTGTATTTAATGAAAACCGCTGATCTAAACATCCCAAGGATGACAAACTACCATGATTACCTTATCCCTTTCAATATCTCCCAAAGTGAGAAATATCTTCTGTAAGGAACATATCCCCTACTCGGCAACAAATGGGTTTCTATTTCCATTGAATGATGGAGGATTTTGTTGCATAATGTAGTCTAGAATTTCTCCTCTACATTGTGAATCAGGATTCTCCATATGGGTATGGTTATTATTCATAACCTGAGTCAGGTGTCTTGGTATTGTTATAAGTTACTCATCTCTAGTTATTGCTCCAGACCAACATCATTATATCGCATATGAGGGATATCCCAAAATGGATTACATATATTGACTCGGATCCCATTCCATCAACAATGTTACTTTTATAATATAATAGAATACACTAAATTAAGTTATGAATCATAATTCATAATTTTAAAATAGAAAAATAATTAACATAAACATGTATTTTATGAATAGCTAATCTCGTAATCAAAATCATGGTTTTCATGGGGACATATTTACCTTCAATTCATTTATTATGGATTTTATGGAAAATGTGAATTATCTTATGAATATCCCATATGAGTGTCAAACCAGGTGAGCAGAAAGGCTTGTTTTCATGTACCATGTTACCACATGTCAGGCTCAGGACACCTTTTCAAGGTTGTTACCCCTAGGTACATCTGTTCTCAAACCAAATCCACTTGTAGTATCCCAAAATGGACGTATTTATTGTATGATATACATAATCACTACCTGACTAGAATTCCATGATGTTCTTGTATTATTATCCTCAGTTTCTATATTACAGGTTTTCCCTAATTTTTTTTTTCTAATTCTAGTTTCCAAATCTTAAACTAATCTTCCATTGATACCGACTATAAAGACTCGGACCCTAGTAGCCCAGAATCGGTTACTTAATTTAATAAATTAGTATAATTATAAATAATCACATCCCAAAGGACTGAATATTTTAGTAGATTTACAAAATTAGAATAAATAAATGATGTTTTCATTAGAACATAAAATAACATATAGAAATTTATTTATAAAACACCCATAAAATCCAAGTTTATTCCTAAAAGTCATTTGTAATATTCATCATTGCATCCTAAGAAAATTCAAGCATAAGAAAGGGGAGATATCAGATGCTCATTAAAGGTATTAAATACATCGAATGATAACATAAACAAAAGGCAAGGTGAATAACAAAAAACAAATACCTTTAAACAAAAAATTTAGCATAATATAGAAGGATAAAAGGTGACTAAATAATTCAATAAGAAAAATGAACCATGGATATTCTAAAAGTAAAATAACCATATGTACTATCAAATACACATTTCATAATGAGGGAATGAATAATTCCATGCATCATAAACATACCATCAGGGCTTAGGACACAGCACCATACTTAATGGGTAAAAACCCAGTCTAGTTTGTCTCATGAGACCTAGTGATTCATTGAGGGGATATAGAGGGCCCACAGGTCACTTAATAAGTACAATTAATTCCTCATATGATTGGGGAGACTCATATTCAACATATACTTTCTTATTAGAACTTTCATATGAAATGAAAATCACATTCCCTAAGTAATAAACATAATCATAAACCATTATGAGTAATGTGGTGATTTGTATCAAGATAGCCCCTATATAGACAAACTAATCATAAAATTAATAATAAAATATGTTAATTGATATCATAAAATGTCAATCCTTATAAAACATAAAATTAATTACAGATTTCTGAATAATATGAAAAATACTATAATAAAATCATGGTTGAATTATTTAAAGTAATAATTATTTACATTTAAAAGAATAGTTATTTTGGAAAAAAAATTTCATAAAAACATCACTAAACTTGGATAGTTTATCCATTATAAAATGAGTGTATTTATAAAATAATGGAGGATTAAATAAATTATATTGTGCACTTGAAAAAGGGTAATAAATCAAGAAGTTCCCTTTCATCGGGTTTGCTTATCAAAAATAATTTTGAATTATCATTATAAAAAATTTAACTCCTAATAAAAGAAATAAGGATTATGATTGGTACACAAATATATAAAATTATAAAAATATTTAGGAGGATTAAATACTAATATTTATGAAATTTATTTCGGTAAAGATAGAGAGAGAGAGAGAAAGTGCAACCTGAATGAAAATTAGCGGTTTAAGGAGCAACCTTTACCTTATATCCAAAAGTGTTCTGAACAATATCCTAATGTCCTGTAATATGTAATTATAATAATATATAAATTAATTAATAAACTTATCAAAATTTATTTGATTTATTATAATTTTATTATCTTCATTTTTGGTCTTTTTGTTGAGTTATAAGACATAATTTTATCCCTTAGAAGCATTCATTTCCCTGGATTTTTTATCTATTTTATAGTATATGAGTGTGGAAATTCAATAAAAAAGGAAATAATCATCTAGAAAATGAATTATAAGATATAAATAATTGTAATTATTCTTTAAATTTTTTTCCTAGAAATGATGATTAATAATTAGATAACAAGTTAATGATAATCATTTAGATAAATTTTAGAAGTTTTAGATCACAACGAAATTGTTTTCTAACATATAGTATTATGTAATTATGTTACATCCATAGTATAAAAAATTTTGTAATATAAATTTTAGATTTTTTTTCAACCATTAAAATTGTCTTATGTACAACCTTGAATATGGTGATGGAAAATTAGAACTTTTTATCCTCGAAGGCGATGAAATAACACCTCACGAACAATGATTCCATTTTTAGTATAAAAGAAAGAGGAGAAAGGGATTGATGATGGATTATTACATTAGTATAACATCATTATAATATATATATTATAATAAGGTTATCATCAATTTTTTTCCTGTTTAGTTTAGGAAAATATAAGAAAAGAAAAAACATGAAATGAAATAAAATAAATGAATTAGTATATTTACATCCTGAATTACTCTCCTTGAGAACCTCCTTAAGGCCCTTGGTTTTGGAATTTTCATGAGACCAGAAGGTCTCAGATGTGGATAAGAGGATTTAAATGATTATTGGTCTAAATTTGGAAAAGTCTCAAAGCATGGAATTTTTTGGAAGAAGAGGTGGTGAGGTTGGAATTTATAATGCGGGAGAGGGGTAGCTTTTGAATATTTTATTCAATTGTTTATTATTTTGGCTCAAGACTATGAATAGTTTTATAATTATAACCAAATATATGATAATATTAAATGAAAGTTCTAGATTATGGTTATTACATCATTTATGACTAAATTAATATTGATTTAATCTTATAATGTGTATATACCGTAAATTAGGGTATTTCACTATTAACAAAAAATCAACTATTTTAGAAAAATCCCAAAATTCTCCCCACCATCTTTTGATATATATGATTAAAAAATGATTTCCATTTTATGAAAATAATTTTATAAATATGATATTTAAAATTTTAATTAAAATAATCATTTCCTCAAAAAAATATAGATTTTAAATTTATAATTGATTTTATGACACACTAAATAATAAATTAAGGTCTCATAAAAATATTTTATAATCATACGAAATAAAAATATTAATTTATGAATCTAATTAATGAAAATAAATTTTCTTTTAAATCATTATATTAATTAAATTCCTATAATTAAAAATTTATGACTTACAAAAATATCGACAGTTAATAAATATTTTTTAATAAAAAATATTTACTTTTACTATCAAGTAATTTTATTATATTTTCATTTATATGATGGATAAATTTTATTTATACATTCATTGGTAAGGTTACAATTCTATTGGTCAGTTTACTATTTATAAGGGTTTCATTTCTATTTCAAAGATCATGATACTATTCAATTGGTATAGGATGCTTAACACCTAGAAATTAATGTTATCTATTTCTTTCATAATTTATAATTTTTGTATTGTGTTCTCTAAGTGATTTTATATGATTTATACTATATTATATAAATATAAGAAGGGAAATTTTATTGATAGAATTTTGGTTTATTACAATCATAACTACCAAAGAGTGTAAAAATGGATTCATTATATTAAGATATCATAAATAAACATTAGAAAAGAAATAACATTAGATTTATTGATAGATTTGTCATATGATTTCAATGATGTAAGAATAATCATAAACAATCATGATAGAGGATGTGATTGTAGAAATAAACTCTTACGACATTGGTTACATTGCATCATAATCCCCATGGTAGAATAAAAATACATGAAACAAAAAATTTATTGAAAAGAAGGAGATTAATTATACAAAACTTCAAAGGGATGAATATAAACATCGTAAAAGAATATAGGTTCATAACATAACATGTCTCTCAAAGAAGGTAATTGAGAGAAATTTAATTTACATATTTCTTAACAATTGAAACATAACCCCAAAAAAGAGATATCATCAAATGGATATGTAAATACCCATAAACATAATTATAATAATCATAGAAAACATTCTTGGGAAATATATACACCACACAGAAGAAACTAGTGTTGAATATGGCCCATGTCTTGTATAAATAAAAGTGAGACAATAAATCTCCATACAACATGACTGACTTTTGAATCAAGAGATCCATAAAACAATTACTTAAATAGAAACATTTAATATCATGAAATTAATGAAGTTAATTTTATAACATGTCATAGTGAAGTATATGAACAAAAAAATAAGAATAAATGGTTAATATAGAATATATTTAATAGAATAAAAAGTTTGGCTAGAAAATTGTTCCTTTGATTTATTTTTCACAACTGTCAACTTCATAGTCCAAACATTTTAGTCTTTAAAAATCCTCCAAGGCCCTTAAAAAATTAGGGATCCCCTTTACATGAATATTCATATAAGACCCATGAGATCATGTGTAGGTGCTTCTGACCTACCAACTAGAGGCATCTCCTCCTTGTATATATGAAACATTGATCCACATGAGCCCCAATAATATTATGAAAAAACTCCACACCATTTGGTGTATTGAGTATATCCTTTATTTGTCAGTCCCATTCCATGTTCACCTATTCAATTTATTGGACATGTGACTTACAAAACCCATGTTCCAACTATCCATGTGAAACATTAATTCATTGTATTTCACCATAAATCATTTGTATCGCATCTAGGTTGTTGAGCTCTCAACCCCCCCCCCCCCCCCCAATACCACTCCTCCACTACCAATAGAAGGTCTATAACAGAATACCCTAAACTAAAGAAAAATATTGTCCGATCTAGGGGACCCTAAACTAAATCAATATAAATAACCAACTCAAATTCCCTAAAATACAGAAATAGAAGGTCTGATCTAGAATTCCCTAAACTATATAAACCTAAGTCCCAAGCTAGAAGATCTTAAATTACCGCAACAGATGGTCTGAGATAGAAATCCATAAACTACATCAATGTAATGTCCAAGCTAAAATCCCTGAACTACAAAAAATATAAGGTATGATCCGTTGGAACATAAACTTCAACAAAATAAAGATCAAGATGAAGGACACTATACTATAGCAATAGAAGTTCCAAGACATAAGTCACTAAACTACAACACAACTATTATCTAGTTTAAAAGACCATAAAAAATTATCAAAAGACATAAATTTCTCACCATGTTGCAAAATTGATAAGGGAATCAAGGAAAAAATTCATGTCTCTCCTTGTGGGCCATGAAATTTGTGAGTTCCATGAAATATAGAGCACTCAAAAATGGGAGAGGCACACAATAGTTCGGGTTGAAAACCCATAATTTGGTGAAACAAGAAAAATCCATCACCCCACCCACTATGATTTCCCTATATAAATCATAAGAAAAATGTACGGAAATGAATCAAATGAGAAGAAAAGTATGATGGGATCAATTAATTTCCCTGGGAAAAAATAAATATATTTTCAATATGTATAATGAGTTGGGATGAAATTAGTGCATTCTCTCTTCAGGACATCTTCCATATGAAAAATTATCCTTATAAATTATGAAATATCAAGAAAAATAGAATAGTTACATTAATAATAAATCACATATAAGTGGTTATTCTTTGTAGTTTGATCGAAAAAATATGTCATATGTTAAAAACATGAATCTAGGTGCTTGGTTTTATTTTGTATTAAAAAAGGTTGGGTATTATTGATGATCCATGTAACAACTCCACCAAAACATGGGTCTCTACCTAGGTTTTCATAAAAAAATATTAATATTCCCCTTCATACGTATGAGATAGATCTATGTAAGGAAATTTATAATTGTGTTCCTTGTCTATGAACCTATTCTTCCAATGAATGATCATTATCATCATAGAAGTTTAATTCATAACCATGTATGACATGATTCCTATTCTCATGGAATTCATATAAATTTTCAAGTACCTTACATTAGATCCATCCACAAATTCATTTCAACCCAAATACCTTTTTAACCAAGTGATACATTGACAACTAAAGTGGATTACTGATGTGGATTATAATGTTAGTGGAAATCATGAGAAATTTTAAAGAAAAATCCTTATGAATCTGATTTTTAATTTCATGCATTAGGTTGTTCATGGAATTATTTTAATAGAAGTTGGATTTGATTATCCATATCATATTGTGTAATGTATTGAAATCATGGTTAGAAGTCTCCTCTTAATAGCACCTAAATATCCTCAATAAAAAATTTTATGATAAACCATCTCATGGGTATAAATATCAATGTCATTCAATGTATTTATGTAGGAAAAAAAGTATTTTTATCTGAGATTTATATTATTTTCATTCTAAATGAATATTATTCTACAAGGGGGTTGGACACACATAATAGTTTTATATGAACATTATTATTGAATATTTCAGAAGTGTGAGGAATATGAAAAAATTATGATGTGTGTTTCACAAAGGACCCAGAGGTAACATCCTTGAAGAATGTGGTGTTGGAATTTTTTTATAAGGGCATACATTATTGTCCCTTATTCATTTTACATAGTTTATCTTCAAAGTATTAATGGATATGCCCTTTTTCCAAAAATAAACTTCTAGAAAATTTTAAGTGCCCAGTCAAGCTTGACCTAGGCCCATGTGGGAGTCACATCAACCATTCCAAAGGAGCCCGCATGACCACCTAACACATGCAATAGTCATAATGCAAGAATGTTCCCACACAAAAGTATAAAATCCGCAGTGCAGAGTGTTAGAATAGTGTAATAGTGGGATGACATGGGGTGTTGACAACAAAGGTTGGGAGTAGTCCTCTTACATTATTTTTGTGACTGGTGGTTCCATGTTTTTTTATGCATTGAAATTTCGACAAGAAGTTAGATGTTGGATAGATCACATGTCAAATGTACTATTCATCTATAAAGAATATAGATAAAATCACACCCATACAATAACTCTCCTACTCCATCATCAACCACCACTAATTTGATAACCTCACTAAAACTCCTAGATTGATTTAATGAGGCACACCCAATACCATCAACATGATCTCGACACTTGATTACCACTATGACTAGCACTCTATAATAATCAAACCAAGGTTTCTAGGAGCCACTAGACATCCCCAAGTAATGTGTGCAGCATTTTTTTCATGAATGAATTGATTTAGATGATCAAATCAAGATATTAGATCTCATAAGTCCAGTTATGAAAATAACAAGAATCCATCACATAAAATTTTGTGGTCCTTAAATTCCCTTATAATGACTATATAAAGCCTTAATTCATTTCAAGAGTGCCATCATGTTAATCTTTCATATGGCTACATGATTTTTATCACACGAGGTTATCCACTTCATATATCCAATATACACATCACAACCATTGTGGTATGTGGAATATACCATGGCTAACCATGCCCTATATAAATCCTATCCTTCCCCCATAAACATGACACACATGGGAGAGGGGAGGTAGTGATCAGTGAAGAAGAATGGAAACACCAGGGTATAATTTAACTACAACCACAGAGATTATCTCAAGGTAATTTTGAGACTCTCATCATGAGAACCTAACATAGTATTCCTTTATAAGAATCCATTTCATTATCATCATGAGATCATGTCCTCACATGAATAAAAAATAATAGCATTTGAACCCTGAACAAAGAGACTCCTCCACTCTACCATGATCTTTAACGGGCATGCATTACTGCCTTTCAAATACCCATTCCCTATCATGTGAGTTTGATTAAAAAAAGATCTAATGGAAATAATGTTAGGAAATTCACACTGTACACTGTGAAATCCATCACCAATTCATTTAACTATAATGTGCACCCCATATGCATTCTCGAAGTCCCTCTATCAAGACCCCCTTCGGTTCTCATTATCAAATTAATAATTATACATTATAAAACACCATAATGGGGTAAATTATTTTGTGATGAATATAGTTCATAGGTTTTTTTATCTACCATATGAGGATGGAATATAGAACCATTCATCCTATTTACAACTCTCTTCATTCAGGAAGTATAAGACATCAGTCATGTGAGACATCTATATTGATTCCCTCAACAATGAACCCTTTCTATGTAAATCCAATAATTGGGTTGTTATCCCCTTATTCCATGATTCCAAAATTCCCCTGTACTATTTACCCTCATCCATGCATACATCATCAATAAGAACTCCACTCCATGTGCCTATAGAACCCTGCGAAATACCCCATTGAGTTAATGAAATAACATGAATAATCAAGAATCTTGTTATTCTACTATGTTGGAATCACTTGATAGGTTATTCTCTCAAAATACATGATTACCCAAGGAAACCCTCTTTTCCATGGAAATCCCAAGATCTGCACCCTAAAAATGAGATATCATCCATGAAATCATAGGAAAATGTTTCTCATGTGGCGTTGAGTAATGATCCATCAAGACATTCCACTTTAAAACTTGGATAGGTGCGAGATCAAAAATAGGATCCTGAGACCCCATAGTGTGATTAAATTAAGGGAATAGGATCAAAAGATTCTTCACTGGTCTTGTGATTTCCTTAGGTATTTTTTTACATGCCACATTGTTCACATGGAATACCTTGGAGAAGTAATTTTTTCCACATGAATGGACTTCAAATTTTTAGGATTGAACATGAAATAGATTATCAACATTTTATCATTTCCAAGTGACAGTCCCTTGACATGTCAGAATTTCCATGACAGAACCTAAGGACAAGTTAGGTTTCTCTTGAGACATCATATACACAAGAAAGATAATAATACAAAAGGTAATTTACATGTAGACATTCTATAAGCAAATAAATATTGGACAATGAACTTTTAGCAGGCATAGACACCTAGAAAAATCAGCTAATCATTCAAATGACAATGAAAATATCTTCATTGATCATTCAATGACATCAAGACAATGTTTTTTTTATCATGAGAAGATTTCTTAGGAAATGTACTATGATCATGGGAAGAAATTCAATACAAGTCAATCGATCATATGGAAGACCCTAGAAATTTCTATAATGATCATGTGAAAGAACCATAATGTTCCTCCTTAATCATGAAAATACATCAAAGAAATGTCAGTTGATTATGAGAATGATCATAGACATGTAAACATTGATCATGAGAAGCATCTGGGACAAGTCCAGAAGAATCCTCTGGATGTGTCTCCCATGCTATAATTATATCGAAAAAAATTCCAATAGACAATCAAGAAATGTATAGAAGACAACTAAGAAATTTTGTTCATATCCCCTAGGACATGTTAACATAATTAAAATGACACTATTGGACTTATAAAATTGTGGATCATCGGCCTAGAGCCTTCTGGTACATACCCTCTTTATATGGGGACTGTTCTAAAAACGTTAGGGTGATGCACTAATGTGACCTTATTTGTATCATTATCTCACTTGGTCCATCCATGTTAATATTATAATGTAAAATAAAACATTCATGGTTTCTATATCTCATTATCTATCAAAAGATAGAGATTGATTATACCAATGGGAATCTATCCAAGTTGAAGCCCCTAGAATTCCGGAAAACCCTGGGATAATAATAATGTATTTCATTGTGAACACCCACCCAAACCCAACTATGGGATTGGGGTTCAAAGAACAATGAGTTCTCCGATTCCTTTAAAATCATTATATGCAGCAATCCCTCTTAATGGCTGAGCTTCAATAGGCATAAATATTATTGTAAGTCCCTCTATATAAAAAATATTCATGACTCATTAAACTGAATTCATCTAATGATTATATTATACTTTCTAAATTATTGGTGGATGATAAGAGGGATAAAACATGGGAATTACTTTATGTGTAATCCTAACTATTACCTTAGAAGATCTATAACCATGAATTGGATAAAGAAGAACCAAACTATATTGAGTCTAATTCTGGTAATAAAAAATATATGTAGGATGCCTTACTATGGATCATGATCCATACCATATCCTCCATGAGACTATTAATCATACCTCTCTATTTTGATAGAAAGGTGTTGATTGGGATCCCGCATTGAGCATACCATATGGTTTGACAATTACATGGTAGTCCATTATTTTTATGTGTTGAAAGAGTTGTAGTGATTAAATATGTTCACATTAAATTCTCTATATTTTGTGTTTCGAGGGAAAAGTCACTAAAAAGGTGAATTCATTTTGGATCATTGGTTTGATTTTGGGGGGTTTGACATGGTGTAAAATTTTTGATGTCAGGTCACCTTTTTTCCTTAATAGAATCTATGAATGGTTCCGATATCCATAAGTAGCTATATACCATTTTTCCCAATGAAAGAGGTTAGTTAGGGTTTGAGTCCCAATGACACTTCGAGATTCACATTGTTTGAGAGGTTGGGAGGTCGGGTTCATCACATTCTTTTGAGGGGAATTGTTTCCTACTTATGGACTCTATTAAATATTTAAAATATGTATATGATATATTCCCAAAAAACTATATGGGGATATCTACCCTTATGTCAACCATTTGATTTATGAACATGTATTGATGGGAGCCACTATGTGCATGTCATGAAATCTCTATAACTCCATTATTTATTAATGATGCTATGATTTTTTACCATGTTTAGGTACTATGGATATTATTTCCATATAGGGGTGATTTTTTCATGGAGATGGGAATTTACATCTACAAGGCATCCTACGCATCCTATGAAGAAAGGAATCGAAACAAACATATTTTTTTTGAAAATGTTAATGTTGTGTGATTGTACACATCCATGCAGTTTCATGTCATTAGGTAAGGTCATAATTATCGGTATCAAAAAATGGTGAGGAATCTTAAATATCCTTCTTGAGAATGTAATTAGAGACTACATGGTTCTTATAAGGGCATATGGGTCATGGGAGGCACAATAATAGTGGCCTTAAGTATGATATATGCTTATAAGGGTACCATGGATTATATCATTATGAATATGGACCCTTGAGTGATGATGTGATGTAATCACACAGACATCCCAAATAATATCCCTCCCTATTGATTTCTCATCCTGTTATCGGTATGATCATAACCAATATGTAAGGCCATGTGATCTATCCACGGTCTGAGAAACACGAGATATCATGAGACTTGACATAGTGCATGATAGGATGTTTGAGTGAGTCTTACACATAAAAATTATAATGTGAGACATGGGATTAATCGTATCACGGAGGGTATGGAATGAAGGACATACCATAGTAATGTTTTCTAAGTGTCCTATTTATGAAAGGAAGCATAGTCATCATAGTTTTATTCATACCTAACCTGTTGATGAATGAGGTAAAAGGATCAACATATGGGAATTATTTGGTCCTTATAGTTGAAATGTCGGAGGGGTTTATAGCCTATACCAAATTTGATTTCCCTTAGAATAGGGTCCTTAAGAGGAAATACTATGTATCCCCTTTGGACACGAATTAGATTCCACATAGTTCTATTTCCCCTTAAACCACTTCATGTATGAGGTTGGTGATTATGCTTGGATACATTATTGTTATCCCCATAATTTTAGGAATGTTAGTGGCTTATACTCGAGTGGATTTCTAATTGATCAAGGCTTATACAATAAGGATTCATTGTTTAATTGGGTTTAAAAACTAAGGATTATCTAGTGGTAATGGGATACACTATGGGGATTTCCTATGGACAGAGGCCTACACACTGAGGCTTCCTTATTGATCAGGGATTACACACTGAGGCTGCCCTATTGATCAGGTATTACGCACTAAGGATTCACTTTTTATTCTTATTCTATATTTTCATGAATAAAAAATAGAGATGATAATGACCATGAATGGTTTTTCTAAGTGAATGAAATAGATATATTCACATGAGTGAGTAACCCTATCTCATTGAGGACACTTACCTAATAAATGTTTTACGTAGCTGGAGGTTTCTGACATATCTTGGATTCCTACTGGGCATGTCTTGATCATCTTCATGACATGTTTGGGGCTTCAATATAACCTAGAATACATGTCCAAGGGTGTATTTTGGATCAAGTGACATGTATTAGATGACTTCACATAACAAAAGAGGTCATGTGTCATGTGCTTATTATAATTTAATGACTTGTGTGGGATTCATTCAATTGAGTGAAGTTTACATGTCTATGATGCTTTACAAAATCAAAGTGGACATGTCAAGTGTCTTCCCAAAGAATATGATGACATGTACAGGGCCTTCCACAGGAGAATTCTAGAATTTCTATATACTATCACATGATAAACATGACATGTCCTCAATCTGTCAAATAAAAATACGAACATGTTGATGGGAGATCACATGATAATGGCATCATGTCAATGATTCTTCACGGGATCAACCTGACTTGGCCCCAAGCTATAACATGCTAATGCTGACATTTCAATGGGAGATTACATAGCAATGGAGACATGTCAATGATTCTTCATGAGATCAACTTTAATTGTCTAGATCCTATCATGTGATAATGAAAAACATGTCAATTGGTTATTTTTCATGATCAACTGGGACTTTCATCATATTATCACATTACAATAGTTATATGTCAATTAGTCATCACATAATCACCCTAATTTATCCAATTCTTGTATTGTGATCAAAGTGAAAAGTCTTAAGATTCCCAAACACAGTACAAGATTGCTATGTAAGCTTATGATCTCATGACCATAAAAGAGTTACCCGATGAGTTATTCATGAAGATATTCTGGATCACTCACATGAAAATTGGGAAACAATGGGTTGATCCAACCTCTACAAAGGTATTCTTCCTAATCTTGTATGGGAAATGATGCATTATTTAGTGTACATGTCAGGGGTATACACCATAGGGATTTCTTACTGAAAGGAGGTAATTTCCATGGAACCATGCAGGCTCCAAAATGACATCACATGATGACCAATTGTTCATGTGACTAAAATGAACTCAAAAGGGCCTTGTGAGGGAGTTTTTGAACAAGCACATAGGCTTCGCAATGAATCCACAAGAAGGGGTGATGTTCTATGAAGTATACAACAGAGTTTTTTTCATGGGATTTTCTTCATGTCAATGAGTGTCTTCAAGAAACCGCATGATTCCTACCTTAATTTGACCAGGATCACCTTCATAAGGTCTGGAGATGGGTCATGTATCTATGCACAATAAAATGCAGGGGGGGATCAAGAGACCAAGGACCTATTTAATGAATAGAGTGTGTGAAAAAGGGCCTTGAAGACTTGAGGGAGCCATGTGATCGATGGCATGGCTTTCAGTCCACATGATCACATGTGAATGAGGCCATTGTGAGACTCAAGATGGTGGTCAGAGTAGCTTGCTCAAGAGGGTCGGGGTGAATTGAGTAACTATAAAAGTTTCTGTTAAAAGAATATTAATTTCAAAATAAATTTTTTCCCCAAAAATAGATACAAGCTAGTTATTCAAGGTTATACTATTATAAGAGTTTGACCTTTTAAATAACTTCTTAGAAGATTGATTAATTATCAGTAATATTAATTTGTGTTATTAATATTACTTTTGAAGTTATCCTACTATGACAAGACAGTCATAACTTCATTCTAAGAATAACTATCAAAGTGATATTTAGAGATTTATAGATTATGCGATAAAGCAGTAAAATAGATAAGTCTAAATTTAGACAGCGCAGCGGATATAAAACAAGTGGTTTAGTCTCAAGACGAGACCTAATCCACTCCACTAGGTGATAAACTACAACCAAGCATTTTTTATAAATAAAATTTGATCCACACCCTATATCGGGGTTAAAAACAGTACATAGACTGTCCAGGTCACACAGGGACCTCTTCCACAGTTTTCATGGGTAAAGATAATCAGGCCACATAGGGACCTCTTCCACAGTTTTCGTGGGTGAAGATAATCAGGCCACATAGGGACCTCTTACATAGTTTTCATGGGTAAAGATAATCAGGCCACACAGGGACCTCTTCCATAGTTTTTATGGCTAAACAAAAGTATAAAGAGTTTGGTGTGAGGATTTCTGTATCATCTAATTCAGCTTAGGAGTCAGTGTGTGTTCAAACAGGGAGAAGCACACACAGCTCTAAATGTAAAGAAAATAATGATCATAGCAGAACAGAAGTATGGAGATGAGTTTATAATTCTCTTTTGGGATGTTAATGCAGCTCTGGACTTCTTTGAATTGAAGCAGATGGAGCTTTGAGTCCTTCTTTGGAAGTTGTGTGAAAAACAGAGTGTCGCGATTCAGATTGTGTTCTTCTCGAGCTTTGATAATTCTAGGATGTTCTCTGAATTCCAGTATTCATTGTATGTTCTTTAGTAGAGTCATATTTCAAGCATGTGACAATGCTTCTTTTGAATATCTTGCAATATTCTCTTTATGTTCATGCTCATAGCTTTGTTTGTCGTTCAGTATCGCGCACTCTCCTCTTTTTTCATTCTCGATCAGACACCCTTTTTATCTTAAAATGCATGAGTTGCAGCTGATAGGTTTCATGTTTTCGACACCTTGTGCCTCATACTATCCGATGATATGTCTACAAAGCATAATTAATTATGTTAGTTCATTAAAGACATCAAATATGACCATTAGAATTCAGATTAAAAAGTTACAAAAAGGTTAAGAAAATGTGACATGGTAAGTTATGAAAATAGTGTCTCCTTCACACGGTGTCAGGTCTAGTCATGGTGTCTGAGTGTCACAGTGTCTCATTTACGGTGTCCCATCTTCATGGTGTTTGGCTTCATGGTGTCTGACTTACGGTGTCTATCTTATGGTGTCTGGCTTACGGTGTATGGATTCACAGTGTCTGTGTCACAGTGTCTGGATTATGGATGGATTCAGGGTATCTATGTCACAGTGTCTGGCTTACGATGTCTGGCTTCACAGTGTCTGTGTCATGGTGGTTGGCTTCACAATGTCTTGTAATTAGGAAAATAACTGTATTCAGACTTAAATAGTGATATGCATGAAATGGATAGAGCTTAACCATTATAAATCATAAGAGAACATGAAACATAAATACTCATAAGTGGATACAAATTAGGAGTTAACTAGGTTGAATGAGATTTGTGATCATTAAAAACATGATTAATACATGAGGATTCCAACAATATCCCTCTTTTTGATGATCACAAATCATATATAGTTAATGTGTAAACATGATTCAACTATAAGAAAAAATATATTGAAGCATTATGCAGAAACCTCTCCCCTTTTGGGATTATCAAAAAGTGGAAATAGTGAATATTCCATTAAGAGTAAACATAGTTCAGTACAAAAGAAAAGAGGAATACAGAAACAATAGGATTTTTATCAAGAAAGAGTAAGCACTGGTTTTCTTCAGGGATTGGCCTTCTATTTTCCTTTAGCATCAGAATAAGAGGAATACATGGGTGAAGTGGTTGATGTAGAATAAGGTAGAGATGTGGTAGATAAAGAGGGTAAAGGGAGACCTTTAAAAACTGAGGGAGCCAAAGTAGGAGCAGTAGAAGATCTAGGAAGATGCTGATCCAGAATCACATGCTTGATCTAATAGAGAGCATGGCCAACAGACATGGTAGTTGATGCGAAGGCAGAGGTGAAGGAAGGAAGCCTAGGTCTAAGAGAAGCATCCACTAGAGCAACAATTACTATACTCTGGATATGAAGATAAGGTCTCAAGAGTTTGATGAAATCTGCGATAATCTCCCAAACCATACTGCATTTCTTTTTCAAAATCATCTTTATTCACCAAAAACTTTTCCAACAATCGGGTAAATTCAGTGAGCTTCTGGACATGGGTTTTGAAGGATTGAGTCACCGGAGGAATTCTCAGATTCTCTACATGGTATTTGAAGTGGTTGGTCATAACAGTCTTGGAGAAAATTTGGTTGAAATATAAATCGACATTCTTGGCAATCTGTTGGTGAGCATAATTGGCAATCATGGAATGAATATGGAAAAAGTCAAGAACTCTATCACTATTCTTGACAACTTCAGATAAAGAAGTCGCATTAAAGCCACTGAAACCCTTATGATGTTCTTCTTTAACTATAGATCTGGGTAGATGAATGTCCAAAGAAGGTGTAGAAGATTGACCATAGGTATTAGAATCTTTGATAGATGTGGTCAAAGACTTTAGCTGATTCAGTACCTTTTGAAGACAGCCAGTGTACCCATCAATGAGTTTATTTTGGTTCACAACAAGTTCTCTCATCTTCTGTAACATCTGTTTGTGCCTTTCTGTAACTTTTTCATCTAATGAAGCTAGATAAGCTTGAAACTGAGACACAACATCCCGAGGGATTTGAGAAACAGTAGGTGGTGGAGGAAAATCAACAGGTTCTGATCTCAAATGTAGCTCTCTCTTCATGTCTTCAATCATACTTCTTAGAGTCGTTACATCATTAATAAGTATCTTATTTTACACTCTTACCTCTTGAATCTCATCGAGCATCTTAGGTTGTACTTGGAAAGTAATCTTCTCCTAAAATATTGAGGCATCTCACTGACATAAATTTGTCACAGGACGAGGTTGGGTATTCAAGATTTGCTCAACTCTAGATTAAAGAGTATCTCCAAATTTCTTCAGATCATCCTAACATACAAAGGATGGTTGTTCAAATAGGGGTTCAGGAATAGGACTTGGAACAGTCCAAGGAAGCTTCTTCCCTCTTTCACACTCCAAGCTGGATCCCATTCTAACATTGCCTCAACCTTCACTGAGTCCAATGCTACTCCATCTGAAAAGATAACATTTCCCAGAAAGTGGACCTCCTATATCTAGAACTATCACTTCAAGAGCTTCCCATAAAGGTGATGCTCTCACTGTATGTCTAGAACTATCTGTAGGTGTCTCGTGTGCTCCTCCTCTAATGTCGAGTACACAAGGATTTCGTCGATGAATAACACTACAAACCAGTCTAAATATGTCTTGAAGATCTTGTTTATAAGACCCATGAACACAATGGGGGTGTTTTTCAAGCCAAAGGGCATCACCAAGTACTTGTAGTGACCATAGCTGCATCAGAAGGTCATCTTCGGTATATCCTCATTCCGTACTCATAACCGGTGGTAACCTGATCGAAGGTCAACCTTAGAGAACCACTTTTCACCTCTTAGATGATCGAAGAGGTCATCGATCCTTGACAGTGGATACTTATTCTTCTCTATTACTTAATTTAGGCACTGGTAATCCACACACAACCTCAAGCTCTCGTCTTCCTTCTTGGAAAACAAAACTGGGGCTACCCAAGGTGAAACACTGGGTCTTATGATACCCCTGCTCTGTAAATCCTCCAATTGTACCCTCATATCACGAATCTCTACGGAAGCCATATAATATGCTAGTGAGGATATCAGTTTATTCCAAAGGTGTAATTCAATGTAGAAGTCGATCTCCCTGTGGTGAGGTAGTCCTGAAACATCTTCGTGAAAGACGTCCTTGTACTCCACCACAACTGCTAGGAAATGGAATCTCACAACATCTACTATTCTAAGGGTATGTCTAGCCAACTCATGAGTGATCGACTGCACCCACCTATGCATGATCCCATTTTATGCTACCTAATTATCCTTTCACTAACAAAGGAAAACATCGCCCCATCGCTGCGGACACACCAAAATCTTCACCTAAAGAATTTAATCTAGGAATGGACTGAAGATATCCAATCTATATCGAGAATAATTTCGTAAGGCCACGACGCTACCACCATGAGGTTCCAACCAAAACTCTCACATCCAAGGGAATGATCACACTATCTACAATGGTCTGTGATCATCGAATCTCCACTAGAATGTGTCTCTAAGAGTAACAGTCGAGTCAAGGGCTCTACAGAAATCTCTAGGTTTCACACAAGACATGTTGAGTGGAAGGAATGATAGAAACATGTGTTTTTAAGTATGGCAGCTAAGGTAGAAAACACACAGATCATACCTTTGATCATACCTAGAGTCCCTGAGTCATACACCTTGACTGCATGCATCTGTACCCGCCCCAATCCCCCAGCTCCCTGAGCCTGGTGCTGACCTCCAGGGGGTGGGGGTGGAAGTAGATCAAATCGTATGCCGCCACCTGCAACTCTCCCAACTCCTCTTCCACATCTTCATCCTAGAAGTTCTATCTTCCCCACTCACTGTCCCTGCCTCGGTGGTTCATCCATCACTTCCATCTCAATAGCTCGACAGGTTAGACAGTCTCTAGTGATATTTTAGCTACCATTGAATGGGTAGCATCGCCACTACCTAGGATAACTAGATCCATCATGAGAGACCTGGACTTCCATTACCCTATATTGGGTCCTCCTGTGATGTCTCCAACATCATGATAGCTGTACCTGATGTTGGATCCCTAATGCTGAGGTCTCTGCACCTGTTTTCTTAATGCAGATTGTCATTGGATGCCACTGATCAACCAAGAAGCTCTGGATCACCATGGACCACTCGATCACTTCAGTGTAAGTTGAGATGAATATAGGTACAACATTGGCTAGGATGTCCTATCACAGACCTCTTTCGATGTTCCTATCTCTGAAGTACTGATCTCTTACCATATATATCGAGTACTTCGTGAGGTTGGTGAACCATGATGAATAGTTATCCATCGTCAAACTACCCTATTGGAGATGAAGAAGCTCCTGGATAAGCACTTCTCTCAGTGTAACCAAAGATAAAACCTCTATAAAGAGTCGCTCAAACTCCATCCACGAAAGAGCCTCCTCATCATGATTTTTTGTAGTAAGACTACACCATCGTCCCACTAAACCTTATAGAAGGCTCTCTCCTAGGACCACAATCTGGTCCGATGGTGGCCCCACTGGATAGAAACTTTGTTCACCGCCTCAAGCCAGTCCTCAAGTGCCTGAGGGTTGGGCTCACCTCAGAACCTATGGGGTCTCTTTCTCTATCTATAATACCACTCTGTCATGATCCATCCCAAGGGGGCCCGCACCGCGACTCCCCAATACCTCCTCTAATAGGCCATGGGGTGGTGACTAGCACCGAGTTGGGATATCACTAAATGTGAGGCATTTCCTATGTACCTATACACATGCACACATATTTAGGCCCGAAAATACTGAAATGTAAAAACCACTAGGGAGAAAATGCATGCATACAACTAAACCGAACAAAATAGAGTATAACAGAAAGAAAACTAAGGAAGGTAAACTAGGTCAGAATACAAGCCAACCAAAAACAAGATTATGTAACTAAAAATTTCAACTTGTAAGCAAGAAGTAGCTACATGTACTATTGATCGTAGCCATAGGAAAACCTCATCTTGTAAGGAACTTAGAATGCGTGGTCATATCCTGGCTCACCCTGGACTCTATCAAAAGGCCTCTCATCTGTAAAAGACAAGACACATGTGGGAAAATCTCGTGAAGGGGTGAGTATAACAATAATCAGTAGAGGACCACAAAAATGACAGAGCAATACACAAGGTAAAGGTAAATTCATCTCTACACAATATATGTCTACTGAACATATAGTAATAGGAACATAATCTATATATACTCAAAACCCAGTCTAGTAGTCTAGAGACAAGTTACACGACCGCATTCTCCCAATATGGGTTCAGTTCGAAGATTCAACGAAGCACTCATCTTGTAGAAATCAATACACAAGTCTGATTGCTCTAATGACGTCCATCTAAGAAGTACATTCATCAGGAAAATCCATGACAAATAGAAACACTCATTCCGGGAGAACACACTCTTGAGTGGGAAAAATCATGACACATAGAAAAGGTTCATTTCTAGGGCCTTGGATAATACCGCGACTCATCTAGATTCACCATCTAATTAGTGGATCATTATCTTGTATGATTAGCCATGTCAATATCTAACTCTACCTAGGGTCAAGAATGGATAGAAGATCTTGCTCCGGGCTTCTCAAAAGGACACCTGATTCTATCGTGGAATGTCCTGCTGAAGGGATCATACTCTTATGGATGGAAATGATACCAGAACTTTAGGGGAAAGAGAAAAAGTGAAACTAACCCAAATAAAATTTGTCCAAGGAATGTTGGAAAAGAATATCATGCCATGTTCCAGGATATACATGGGGTGTAGAAGGTTCACATGTCGTGTCTCTCGACTCTGGGTACTACCCGTGTAAAATTGACTGAGTTAAAAGAACATGTTGTGTTAAAGGGGATACATACCTGGAATGTAGGAAAGACCACACGTCATTTCCGAGTAACCAGGGTTCCCTCTGTGTATGTGTTTGTGTGCTCGTACATAGCTTCAACTCGTGCGGGCCATCCCATGTAACCGTTACATGGGGTAACCCACATAACCAGACTGGTCTAGCCATGTGGTAGAGAACACGATTGTGTACTCCACCCAATATCTATGTATCCCATAGATATATGTCATGTCCCATGTAGCCACCTCTACCATTCTATGTAGGGTCTACATTCCATGTTACGATGCCCTGTACTCAATCTCGTGACTGTGTACTCCTAGATAACACGCTGAGCATTAGGGAAGGGCCCACACATCTTGTGACATGGGTCACATGCCCAGTGATGCCTGTCTATCTCATGAAACCCTAGCCTCAATAGAGTTGGTCCCAAATGACTTGTTCTTCGGAATACATGTAGTGTTCTTCAGGATTTTCCCGAAAATGTAGTTCCTCATATGGTGCTGCGGGGGATTCTCCATTCTTCGATCTGACTACCTGATCACTAGGAAACTCATGGGTCTTGGTCACCCAACACCACGAAGCTGATTCTGTTGGTTTCATACCTCCAATTGGTCCTGAAAATTTGTTTTGATTTACCTACATGAAGAACCGTTGATGAACTTGTTCTCCCAAACCGTGTCGATTCATCCACTACTATCGTTGTCGCATCTCCACTAGGTTTTCATGATGCGAGATCTCCATTTTGGGATTGTTTCACTGAGAAATGGGTGAACAATTATTCCTCATTCATATTCCCATGAAGAATGCAAAGAACATGTGGAATAGGGGTAAGGAAACAAAACCACAAAGGGGGAATGATCCTCCTCCATCGTTCGTTGCGGCATTAATCCTCTCATGTTAGAAGATTTAAATGGGGTCAATTAAAAACATCAAAACGTGAGAAAAGAATCCCCAAGAACAAACCCGATAAATAAAATCCCTCCTGCAAGAATGATGATGCAAGGGTTAACCAGTTCATTTGTTATTTCACATTCATCGTTTAATTAAAATAATGGGACGAAAATTTTTTAAACATAACCCCTGCTTCAAGAAGGGATCGATCGCAAATGAATGGATTGCAATGTCATATTCACTGAGATCCTTCAACTTCGTTGGAATAGAAATTCAAAATATTGATTCTTCATCATTTCTTATCTAGATTTCTCTCCAAATATCTATGAATTTATAAAATTTCTTCTCTATCTATTACCAATGACCAACATTCGGTTACCCATTAAAAGGAGGGAATGTGTTTCAATGTTCTTCTATGTTTCAGAATTAATGAGTCAAAGTTTCAATCTCAGAGTCATTAGGATGTGTCATTAATTATCGAAACAGTTATCCCATCGTGGCGCTTCAGCGACCGTTTCGAAATAAAATAAAATAAAATTTTAAAATTATTTTATTTTATATTATTATACTAAAATTTTATGAAAATTAAATTTTCCCCTCAACCCGCACTAGTCGAGGGTATGCCTGTTCTTAAGTAATGTCATCATTCCGGACGCAACGGTGCCCTCAGATTTTTAATTCGGGTATCTGTTTGGAAACTACTGCAACCACGCACACACACCTACTCATTTAACATAAAAAAAGTTCAAAGCACCATTCTTGGATCACCGGGCCTTGTAATAACATACCTTCTCTGTTCTTGGTCTCAAAATAATTCCATATAATATTTAAAAATAATACTTGGAAAATATGAGACATTACATCACTAGGGTTCTCATTCATGAAAACATAAATTCAAAATGCTCTCCCTCAAAAACTGTTTGATATATGTATGAGAAATTGTATATTATTTTTAGTCATATAATATCTATAATAGATAGATTCATTATTTTTTCATTTCATGTTTTTATGGGATTCAATCCATGAGAATATTAGTAAAAATTCTTTCAATTGTTGTTTTATATTGAGATAATCTTGCTGCTATTAAATTCAGTTACTTTTTTGTAATTAAAAAAGCTTGCTACAAATTATCTTCAATTTATTTATAAAAATAGATTTTGGATTTGTGAAAAATAATGTAATGAAATTATAGTATAATAATTTTTATATTTAGTTGATATCAATCAATGATTTCACTGGTTGTCAGGTTATTATAATTAATCTCAATGGATTGTACCAAGTAGTTCGAATTTTGATTGAGACTTTTAGAAGGACGATATAGTTTATATTAAAAATACTAATGGAATGTGATATATTTTTAAACAAAAAATGGATGGTTAATTCAATAATTAAATGAATTATTACTGAATTAATTAATTACAAACTACTCGGACTACTCTCTTGAAAAGAATCTCCTTTGATCAAGAATCCACACCTTTATACAACGCAAACAATTGAATGTACCTAATAGGGTCAGTCCATGAACATTTAGTCATCTCATATCAATTATTAATTTTGTATTTACAACACTGTAACTGAAATTAAATCAATCCCTTCCAGTGAAACTCTTAACAAACTCTTTTCCTTTGATACGAACACAATAGAGTGGTTCAAGGCCAATCTCCCAAAACTCGATCAGTACCCCTGGAAAATTAATTGTTTCCTCAGTATATAAATATAGTAAATTAAAATTTATCAAATGGGAGCCTTCCCATGTAACGTTATCTATTGGTTGGTGGTGCCACATTATCTAATATTCGTGTTAACACCCATGGAACCATTATGATAAAATTTATTATAGAGAGTCCCCTTCATTGACCAAGTCTTATAGAAATGAATCATATTTAGGTTGTGTTTCCATGACATCCACCAATTGGGATTCATGGAAAAATATATATATATATAATACTATTTTCAAGAAATAATAGTTTGTAAGAAACATCCCCGACCATTTAAATAACTATAATGGAAAAATAATAAATGTATATAAGTTTTTAGTTCTTTCCTATCTTAATTACAAACCTATTTTTTCTTAACTTCACCCTTAAATAGTGCACCACACTATAGGTATTCTCTAATCATCATATAATAGAAAACCCAACTATGATATATGTTACCTATATAGATTTTTAGATAGTTATTTCAGAACCTCGTCATAATCTATTAATTCATTACCTACTTCATCAGCTTCAACATCCCCCATTAAATAATGATGGATTAATGGGGGTTTATATCCATACACTATATCAAATGGTTCCATTCTAGTAGAAGTTTAATTAGATATTTTGAAACTATATTCCACACATTTATTGCGCACGGTCCATTTAATATGATGGTCTGTAGAAAAAAAACATCATGAATGCTTCTAAAATATAGAAACATAAGATTAAAATGCGTGGATATTACATCAATTTAGATGATTATTCATCACACTGTAAAAGTATATTTCTGAGGACCATAATATTTTAGTTCCTTAGGAAACATGGTATATGATCTTATATCTTGTTTCTTGATCTTTAATGATTCCCACAATGATCTTACAATTTAGTACTTCTACATAAAAAACCATTATTCATAATTTGGGGAAATGATATATAAGAAATGGTGTTCTCCAGTGCTCATTAAGGGTAAATAATTGAGATACATAAACATAACAATAAAATAAGGATAGAAGAACATGATCATACAATTTAGAAACCCTACCCCACATATAAATGACCATACTGATGTGTCATAGAATAAATATTGGCAGTTCATAAGACATGAATCATAAGGAAATCAATGAAAATGATTCATGAGAGAATAATATTGGTATGAGACATAGACTTGTTCCATAGACATGATCATATAAGATTTTATTCCATGGAAAGACACCAAGAAATTCATAAAATGTTAGGATTGTTCTTACCATCTGTGTAACTATTTCAAGTTTTGGATATAACTTATATATGTAACCTCTTGTTTGCAAGAATGGTCTGTAACCCTTGTACCCTCTTATTCATGGGATTGGGAAACAACCTGTAAAACATCTTATATTAGACTTGTGATACAACCCATTTAACCTATTGTTTTTTGAAATCAGCCACACCCTATATACCCTCTTGTTCTTTGGATTCTTATGTGACCTATATACCCTCTTGTTTTTTGGATTCGGATACAACCCATGAACACTATTGTTTTCACTCTTAGGCTACAACCCATGTGCCCACTTTATTTTATGATTGGGATAAAACTCATGTACCGTATTGTTTTTGGAATTAGGCTACAACATGTGTGCCCTATGAGCTCATATAATCGTTATACTTACCCAATTAATTGCAGGGATAAATAGGTTCCTCCCATCACATAATGAAATCATACATATGTGTGACACAAGATAATAAAAAATCATCATATCATAAAGCATAAAAAATATGGGTTTTATAAAAAATTTATCATAACCAATTTAATGATACACTTCATCAAATAGTAAACTATATAAAATATACATGTTTAATGATCATTTCATCATATAATAACTAGTCAATGGAATTGGGATTCATAAGCCTTTTGTTCTCGTAAAACTCCTAGATGAGAAAATGGATTCATAGACAGGTTTCCATAAAAAACATAAACACTTAAATAAGAATAATAATGGTGTCCATAGATCACAACCACATTGAATAATAAATAATATCAAAGGGATTCATTATATATGGGAAATAATTTTGAATGATCATTTCAAAACATTTCTCGAAAAAAAATATTTCCTTTTAAATACTATTATTAAAAACATAAAAAAAAATTCAAATACATTTTCATTAAAAACAAAATTAATAAAATGAATTTTAAGAATATTTGGAAACATATTTTATTTGAAAAAACCATATAAACATGGAAATAAATTTCCAAGTAAATTAAATTACTAATATTTGGTTAATTCTAGCATTCTGATAATTCCCAGTGCATTCTAAAAGTCTTATGAAAATTGACTAGATATGAAAACAACCTGAATAATCATTTTAAGACCATTTTTTAAAAATCTAAAACATGGGTCAAAATTTATTCTCAAAAAATCATTACAGAATATTATAACATGTTTGGATACATTTTATTTAGAAAGTATGGTATTGGAAGAAAACATGTTTCCAACCAAAGAAGGAAATAATGTCATATTTTCATAAAAAAATTATTAATTATCTAAAGCACAAAATAGTGTAATAATGGTACCATTAGATGATGATAAAATTAATAAATACAGAAGGGTAAAAAGAATTAAATTTTAAGAGATATGTATCTTAATATTTCATCAATATAAGTATAATCATATTCAATCTCCATAAAGGATGAGATTGTAGAAATAAACACTTACCACTTTGGGGAAATTGAATCATAATCCCCATAAAAGAATATGATAAAATGAGAATTAAAATATCATTACAAGAAAAATATTCATTATGTTACATTTCATCGGGACAGTATATACACTTTCTAAAATAATATAGGTGCATATCAAAATAGGTTTTCCAATGAAGTAAAATTAAGACAAAATTCTCTTATCACTCAAGTAATGTTTTTACCATAAACCCCTTGAATGATATATCCTCTAACGGATATTTAAATAAAAATAATTCTTTTTATAGGAATCATAAAATAAATCCATGGGTAGTATATACAAAAAAATACATGAAATTGGATGTGAACATGGATTGTGTGTCGCATAAAATAATAGTTAGATGGAAATCTATTACTACTTGAGCAGTGTTTGAATCATGAGCTCCGTGAAAGAATAAAATCAATTGAAAAATTAAATATCATGAAATAAATGAAATTTATAATATAACATGTCATGGGTAATTTTATATACAACACAAAAGAAATGAGTGTTTGATAAGGTTACTCGTTTGCTTATAATTCCATGTTAATGTTAGGTTTCGGGTGATAATGACCTTTGTGTTCATACATGTTTTGACTTTTTATTTTTTGTCCCATTGCTTAGATCATGTTTTTCAAATTTCAATAATTTAAAACATGATGTAAATATAATATATATTCACAATAAATTTATTTTAAAAATCTATATATGATATAAAAAGGAAATAAAATACACTATTCATGGAGATGGTAAGCCATAAGTATGAATAAACGCTGCATCCACTTTTTTGTATAATTCAATGAGATAAAATTAAATAACACACACATATATATATATATATATGTATATTAATACCATTAGAATTATAATTTAATATATAACCCATATTATTATTAAATCTATCTTTAATACATTCCATATAATGTGTCAACAAATCACATCACTTTTGAGGAGGTGGTAGTCCACACGTCCACAAATTATGTTATCATATTCACACAAAATATAAAGAATAAAGGTATGTGTTATATAATAATATAAGATGCATAAAATAAAAATAATTATCTTATAAATCATATAAAACTAAATTTGAATCACTCTTCTAAAACTTTATAGGTGGTAAAATAAGAACAAAAGATACCAGTTCTTGAGGAAATAGTTCACCATACACACGAATGATGATTTTGTATCCCATTTGATTGTTCTATGTGTAGTTATAGTTATAAAAAAAATCAATTTATATTTAGGATACTAACATTATTATATAATCATGGAATAATAATAATCTAAGGGGTGGATAAAGAGCCAAAAAAAGTTCTCGTTGAAGAATGCTACCTCTTTTTCTGGTAACTCTTTTTGGTTTTCACAAAAAAAACATACATGGTATGCATTATTACAAAATTATGTCTCCAATAATGAGAGGGGTTATATTTTAGTTTATTTATTCAGGGTTTTTATGATAAAAAATGTCTTTATAGGTGTGTATAAGTGAGGTGGTTATTACCCATTTATAGTGGAGAAGGAGCAGAATTCTTGTAAATACCAAATAGTAAATACTATTGGGTGGTATACCTTAAATTACGTGCTTCCAATAATGAAAAATTCTCTATGAAATAAGTGATATTTTATAAATAGATCTATCCAATGGGTTTTTTACATGTGTATAGAACATTTGGCCCATAAATATTAATGTTTAACCACTAAGTTAACTCATTTTTACCTTCATCAGTTTAATTAATATTAATTTCTTTCACTAATATTTTTGTTCAAAACATATATTTAACTTACTATAAATGAATTTAAAAAATAATATTGCATAGGGATGGAACTTAATTCTATAGTGAAAATGGAACTTATTTCTATAGTGAAAATGTTCTAAAGTTTGAAATGTTTTTAAATACAATTTTATAGAAAAGTTTATTATAATTTCCTCTATTATATTAATGTATGTATAATTTATCAAAATATACTAAAAATACAAATACAAATATTATTTATCTATATAAATAAATGAAAAAGTATTTCTCATTTAAATTTCTTAATTTTTCACTACAAATAAAAAATTAAACTTAATAAAAGAATCAATAAAATTATGCTAAAAATATTTTGAAAATAATAAGTAAAAAATGAGGTTTATTCTTTAAAATATTATACATAAAAATTTCAAAAAATAAATTCAAAACATGTCTTTAATTAAAAGTTGGAAATGCCAACCTTTGAAAAATAATGCTTTTATCCCAAAAATTAGATTTGTTCTGATTTTATCTATAGCATGATTATGGGATGAATGTAAAAAAATATTGTAAAATATATAATATTTATGTCTCATTAATAAATTCTGCTAATAGTTATTGATTTAAATTATTATTATAAAACTCATTTTTTGGCATAAAAATATTTTTTTCCATAAAAACACCTCCTTTATATTCAATTTGTTTTCTTCATTCCTTGTTAGTTGATAACTAAAATATTAATTTAATAAAAATGTTTAAGCCATAGTTTTATAATTTTGTTATCATAATAATATATTAAATTCCAAAATCTAGTTTATATCTAGAATAATATTTTAATAATATTATTAATAGTATATTTTAGTTCTATAAAACCTGGTATTTCATGTAACTCAAGTGATTGAAAGAACATGGTATTGTGTGAGAAAAATCCAAAAATAGTGTTTCATTTATAGTAATAAAAAATAAGTGTTTCATGTAGAATAATTTTAAATTTGAATTATTTATAATGAAATCTTAAATTTTTGTAGAATTCAATGTAAGACATTAATGAAATTTAGTTTTAAAAAAAAATATAATTCAGAAAAACTCGGGGTGTTCCATTCTAACTCCCTTAAAATGAATTTATCCCTCAAAATTTTTCTAGGCCATAAAATGTTTACTATTATAAATTTTCATTAATAGAAACTCGCACTATACAAATGAGTAATTAAACATCAATTAAATTAGGGATGTTAGAAACAAGATGGTAAACCAAGGTAACTCACAACTAGGCCTCCAGATATAAAAAAAATATGAGGTATGTATAGATTTCAACATAGATGAAAACTATAAAAAATCATATAAAATGATAAAGATCATTAAATGTAAGAATGTGGATGATCTAGAGAATGTTATCAATCAAAAGAAAAAAACCTGGATATGTGAGAGATTTTATTAACCTCATGAAAATGATGATAATATAGCAATTTTTTATCTCATGTTCCTTTTCTGTAAGTCGAATAATTTTCATGACAACAAATACCAAAATTAATTCAATACATTTCATAAAAACATAATCACCCATTAATTATTCCTTAATCAATTTTGTAACACCCCAGAATGATACATGGTTAAATGACTAAATGATATGACTCATGTCAACAAGTTGAACCTTCATTTTCGAGAGCCTACCTGATTAGAACTCCATAGTTAATCATGATTGGAGTAGTGATCAGGATAGGTAACCTTTTGGGATGTTTCCTATGGTACGTGTGAGTGAGGAAAAAGCACACTGGAAAGGACATGTGTTGGCCTGTGGGGACTTTAATTAGTCAGATGACCCATTCGGGCACGTGCACTACCACAAAAATAGTTTTTCCCAGCCCCCCTATCATAACTAATGAAAAAGTGATCATAAATGGGGGGGTACCTTTATCAGTGCTCAAAAAAGCACTGATAAAGGGTGCCTTTATCAGTGCTTTTTTAGCACTGATAAACCCCCCCCCCTTATCAGTGCTTGTTTAGTAGCGCAGATAAAGGGGGGCCTTTATCAGTTCTTTTTTTAAAAGCGCTGATAAAGGGTTGACTTAAAAAAAATTAAAAAAAATTATATTAATATATAAATATATAAATATAGTTATATTGATATAAATATAATATATAATTTTTAAATATATTTTAGATAAGTATAAATGTACATTTACACTTAATATACTTAATATATAAAATATTTAGTGAAATTGGCTTCTTAAAAAAATAAAAAATAATTTTCAATTAATAATGTGATAATTATTATGGAGTAATAGTCATTTAATAACAATTTGAAGAGTAAAAAATAAAAAAATAAAAAATAAAAAGATCCAAAATATGTTGAAAACGCAACTCAAACATCAAACGGTCATAACTTTTGATCCGAGTGTCCGTTTGAGCTCTACCACATATCAAATCGAAGCCTGTGACGATCTCTATATCAATATTATCATAGGAACCTCGGTCAAGGGTCTTCAGAGGCCAAAAAATTTCCATAAGGCCTCTAAAACTGAGTTTTTAGTCGGGGTACCCCGATTTTTTTAACATTTTGTGGATTTTCAGCCTCGTTTAATGGGGTATTATTGGCTTTTTTTGGTGGGGACTGAATTTATTCCATGGTATTACATTTATATAGAGATTATTTCTTTGAAATTTCATCATTTATTATAATGCACTAATATTGTTAATCAAATATATAACAATATCTCCATATTTTTTATATATTCACACCTAAAAATTTAATTATAAATATAAATAATAAAATATATTTATATATAAAATATATTAGCTTTATCTAAATAATAACTAACATCCATTTTATTTAAAATAAAAATATATCAATATTTATATAATTATATATTAATCTAACTATATATACATATTAATCTAACAATATATATATTTTAATCTAACTATATATATATTAATCGAATAACTTTATATATATTAATATAACTACATATATATATATATTAGTATTACTATAAATATCTATATTAATATCACTATAAATATATATATTAATATCACTATATATATATTAATATAAATATATATTACTATACGAATAAATATAACAATATATATATATAGAGATATATAATAATATAACTATATATATATTAATATAACTATATATATATATTAATATAACTATATATATATATTAATATAACTATATATATTAATATAACTATATATTTTAAAATAAACAAATATTAATATACGAATAAATATAACTATATATATATATATAACTATATATATCTATTAATATAACTATATATATATTATAATATAACTATAAATATATTAAAATAAATATATATTACTATAAGAATAAATATAATTAAATATATAAATATATATAGAGAGAGATATCATGAATTGGAAAATAAATCAAAATAGAGTAGTGGTAAAAGCTTAAGCACGCAGGGGGGAGGTCTCGAGTTCAAATCCTGGTGGAGGCAGGGGCACGCGCACATGAGGGAATTTGGGAGAAAGCGCAGTTAAAGGGTGAAGGTGGTGCATGGGGAACTGTACAGTGGTAGAAAAGCGCTGTAATAGGGGGATCAAGCACTATAAAATCCCCCCCGATTGGCAGTATTTTTTAAATTTTTTAAAAAAAATTAAATTTTTAAAAAAAATTTATATTTTTTTAATTTCTTTAAATTGTATTAATTTTTTTAATTATTTTTACCTTTTATCAGCACTTTTAAAATGGCACTGATAAAATGGGTCCTTTATCAGCACTGATAAAGGAAGCACTTATAAAGGGTTCTTTTATCAGTGATAAAACAAAGCGCTGATAAAGGACCCTTTTATCAGCGCTTTGTTTTAGCGCTGATAAAAGAGCCCTTTTATGAGCGCTTTTTTTAGAACTGATAAAGGAGACCCCCCTATCTTCTTCGGCTTTATCAGCGCTTTTCGGAGCGCTGATAAAGGCCATTTTTAGCGCTGATAAAAGTCGTATTAGTATTAGTGGTGGGTGGGCCCCAGGTTGGGGACCACATGTCTGTGGGGAAACGGGTGGTACCTGGAAATCCTAGACCCAATAGCCATGTTAAGTTGTGGTGTCTATGCTGTCACCGGGACCCGGTTGTTACATTTGGTATCCGAGGTGGTACCCAGCCTTAAGTGTGGTGCATTGCCTGGGTTGAGATTTAGGGCCCACAACGAGGTCGTTGTGCTCTAAAGTGGGGGGTGATTGTAACAACCCAAAATGATACTGGGTTGAATTACTAAATGATATGACTCATGTTAACAAGGTGTACCTTCCTTTTTGGGAGCCTACCTAATTAGAACTCCACAGTTAAGCGTGCTTGGCATGGAGTAGTGATCAAGATGGGTGACCTTCTAGGAAGTTTCCCAGGGTGTGTTTGAGTGAGGACAAAGCACACTGGAATGGACATGTGTTGGCGGGACTTTAATTAGTTAGATGACCCGTTTCGGCATGTGGGTGGGCCCCAGGATGGAAACCACATGTATGCGGGGCAACTAGTGGTACCTTGCGGGCCATGACCCGACATCCATGTTAAAGTGGGATGTCTATTTCCCAGGGTGTGTGAGAGTGAGGACAAAGCACACTAGAAAAGACATTTGTTGGCATGTCAGGACTTTCATTAGTCAAATGGCCTGTTTGGGCATGTGGGTGGGGCCCAAGTTGAGGACCACATGTCTGCGGGGCAACTGGTGGTACATAGTAGGCCATGACCCGACAGCCATGTTAAGGCGGGGGTGTCTGTGCTATCACCGAGACCCGGTTGTTACAAATTTCATCTTCACCTCTTACTCTATTACATTAAGGTGAATCTATTATTCATGAATCACTAAAAGCTCTTTAGATCCATATATATAATTTCAAGTCATTCCATCTATCCCTAGTCACCATCATAATAAAATGTTTAACAGAGGTTATCCAATATGCATTAATCCTCATATGGAGAGAGAGTGATTTTTATATTAAAATTAACCCTAATATTAACATAATCGATTCCATAATTAGTTATCCTTATATCCATTTTGTATGGAGAAAATTATAATATTTTGAAAGATGGTCACTCAAATCTGAAAATAAGCATAACATTGTTCCCCCATATATAATAAAGTATATCTTTGGTTCCACATAAAAAATATGTGAGTACCTTCATCATGTGATCTCTTGAATAATGGTAATTACCTAAGTTACCATAAATCCATTTTGAAAACATAGACACCGATTTATTTTTTATATGGAACAAATGTTATTGGATATACTTCATGAAACCAAATATCCACTATACGTCATCATTTATAACATAAAAAACTTTTCAAAAACATTCTCTAGCAGGTCATAGGTCATCAATAAAATCTAATTTACTTTATACATATCAATCATCTCTCTATGAAATATAAACACAATTTTCTCAAAATCAAGAATAGAGAAAGGGTTTCCATCCCTTAATAAAAATATCACCTTTCTATTATGTCACTTTTATTGGTCATCAACACCATCACACGTATTTATTCAAATCCATCAAAAAAAATATTATACTGTACAATCATTATATATGCAAAAAATTATTGTTAATGAATCCAATTACTTAAATAAATCATTCATTTCACATCAATGGTTTGAATGGTATAGGTTCATCCCTAGTCTAAAAGTAAATCCATGTTTTAGGGAATTGATTTTGGTATTTTCCATGTTCTCAACTAATAATACATTGAAATTCTCAAAAAAAAATCACTCTATGAACCTTTTTTCAACACATATAATCTTCCCCTCTATTTGGAACATTCCATAAGGCTTGTCTTCCAAAAATGTTCAAATTTATGAAGACAGTCCTTTCCTCTATAAAAATTCCCACCTGAACTTCCATAAAATCCAATATTTCTCATATTCACTGTGTTATGAATCTTATTGGAGTTCATGTTTTTAAGTATATATTGTGATAGATGGGTATTAATAATTACAATATCTAAATTTACAATCATCATTCAATTTGGTTGCTAATATTCACTAAATTTTCCATCAGATTGAATTTTAATATGATTTCTTATGGTTCCCTCTCTTTCTAAAACAACAACACATAGTGTGATCCATACTAATCATACTGGAAAACAACAAAACCTTTAAGAATACCTTTTTGGATTTCTATATCATTAAAACCTTTTTTAAATATATGACACATTAGGATTAACCTGGGTAATCCATTATCAACATTATTTATATCCTTTATGATTTTTTATAAAGAGTTTATGAATTTCAATGTAATATCCCCTAGGAATGTCAAACCTGGTGTTAAGAAAGGCCCATTTTCCTGAACCACTTCCAGATCGAGTCTAGATTAATACGGTGTTATTAGGGTTTCTAACCCTATGTATATATGTTCCAGAGCCACATCCACTTTTAGTATCCAGATAGGGTAGTAGTTTATTGGAAACCACTCTCTCAACCCTTTACCAAAAATCTAGAAAACTTTCCTAATCATTGACTCATCATTAGACATATCCATTGAGGCATCTCTAGACATATATATAGAAATATCTATAGGTATCTAACAAATGTTTTCTCATCTTAGTTTCCAGTGGTTAACTAAACTGTTCCATTGATACCATATATAGTGAACTAGGCTCAACATAAATGGATATGTCATCTTTTTATATAAATATTCATCACATAAAACAAGTAAATTCCCAAGGACCATAATATTTTAGTTCCTTTGGAAGCATGAAACAATATTTTCTCTATTGGCGAATTATCTTCAATTCCTCTTAAGAATATCAACCCATTTACTAATCCTACTTAAAAACATTTTTCCATAACCTTGGGAAAGTAAACATAAGAATATATGAGATCATATTTTTAGTAAGGGTAAATAAAGGAGATATGTAAGCATAACATGAACATATAAGTATGACAACATAATCATAACATTAGAAAAACATACATTGTCTATCAAATATCATAATCATGAGTTATAGAATAGAGATACGAAGTTAAAAAAGATATTAATCATTAATAAGTCAATGAACATGAGTTATAAGAGCATAATTTGGGCACAATACATCGACTTGTATCATAGACCTAATCAATGAAAATATTATTCAAAGGCTAGACATGAAGACATTCATAACATGTTAGGATTAGGCTGACAATCTGTGTAAATATATATGTCTTGGGATACAACTCGTATGTATACTATCTTGTTTTTGGGATTGGGATACAACCCTTGTGCACCCTAATTTTTAGTATTTTATTACAACCCGTATACCCTATTGTTTTTAGGATTGGCCTACAGTCCATTTAACCTATTGTTTTTTGGACTTAATCTATAACCGTAATGGAATATTATTTTTTGGTTTGGGCTACAACTCATAGAACATCTTATTTCGAGTCATGGGATATAACCCATGTATACTTCTATGTTTGGTCTTGAGATATCACCTACACACCCTCTTATTTTTGGTCTTGGACTGCAACTCATGTAAAATCTTGTTTTTTAGTTTGGTCTACAACCAATGTAACATTTGAGATAGTATAATATATTCCTTACCCAATTTATTGTATTTATATATAGGTCCCACAATTCACATAATTAAATCGTACATATGTGTCATATAATATTATAATACATTCATCATACCAAAACCTATAAAAAAGGTGAGTTTCATAAACATCATATCATAACCCATGAAATAAAATATTCATCATATAAGAACGTATATAAATTATACAAGTTCTATAACAATTTCATCGTAGAGTAACTCATGTTAGGAACTGGGTTCCATAAGAATTTTATCATGGTATAACCCATGTAAGAGAAACTGGTTTCATAAATAACTTTTATTATTATACATTAAACATTCAAAAAGAATAAGAATGGTATCCTTGAATCATACCCCACAAACAGAAGAAACTATATCCAACAATTTCATCTTAGATGGAACCTAATTTTAAAAACTCATTTCAAATATTTTCTTGAGGAAAATATATTTTCCTCCTTGAAAAATGATTTTGAAAAATGATTTTCAAAAATACAAAACATTTTTGAAAAACAATTTCTTTAAATTACACATTAAAATAAATTAATTTCTTGAATACTAGTAAAAACTTTTTATTTATAAAACCCATATATTCATTGAAATTAATATTTAAGGATATGATAATAATGATGGAGGGTAAATCCATATATGTCAATCATTCTATTTTAACAGAAAAATGTTTAGAAAAGTTCCTTGGTCATGAAAAGATAAGAATAATCATTTTAATATAATTTTACCTGAAGGTAAAACATGGGTAAATATTCCTTCTTAAAAAATAATTAGAGAATACTATAAAATTTCATAAACAAAAGTGTTCTTAGAAATCATTTTATTGGATGAAAATAGGTTTCCAACCGAAGAAGGAAATAAATTTGGATTTCCTTAACTATATAAAGTAACAAATAGTGGAATAATGGTAACATTAAATTAATTTATCATTAATAAACATAGGAGAATAATTTTCATGAAAATTATCTATAAATGGAAATGAATATTTCATCATTAGAAGAATAATTGTAAATAATCCCGATAAACTAACATATTATAGAAATAAACTCTCACGACCTTGGAAAAATTGAATAATATTCCCCCTGAAAGAATAAAATTACATGATTCATAAAATATCATTAAAATAATGATATTCATGATATAACATGAAAAAGGGATAGTACACACACCTTGTAATATAATATAGGTTTATAGAAAAACATGAGACTCAATGAAGGAAAATTGAGAAAAAATTCCCTTACTATTTTGGTAACTTTTTAAGAGTAAACCCCATGAAATATGAATCCTATAATAGATATTTAATTCTTAAAAATTATCTTTATAATAATAATAAAATAAATCCATGGGAACTATACACACCACACACTATATATAGGTGGTAAACAGGGCTTGTGTCTCATAGAAAATAAACATGAGACAGAAACCCCATGATACTTGAGTAACATTTAAATCATGATCCCCATGAAGGAATAGAATATATTGAAACATATAATATAATTAAATTAATACAATTAAATATATAAAATTTAATAGGGTTGTATATACACCATAATAAATAAATGAGTGGTTGATATGGAAAACAGCCTCGAAAAAATAAATATGAAACTAGAAATCCCCTTACCTTAAGTCTTGACGTCCGTCGTACAAGTTAAAACATAAATTATAATAAATATAAGTTTAATATACAAGTTTCATAGAATAATATTCATATATATAATACCATATATGATTTAATTATGAGTTTATGTCACTCATTTATTACTAATCCCATGATAAAGTTACCTTTTGGGTGATAACAACTTTTTTTGGTATAAGTTTCGACTAGTTATTTTTTTCATGGATACATAGATCATTATTCACTTATTTCCAGAATGTAAAACATGGTATAAATATCATATATATTAATTATATATGTATTAATAAATATCTATGGAATGTATAAATATAAAATTAAATACATTATTCATGGAGACTGTAGGCTGTACGTACACATGAACCCTATTAACATTTTCATGTAGTATTGAAAGAAATAAATATAAATCACACACATATATATAATTAAAATATAATTATTATTTCATAAATAAAAAATATTTTTAGTAAACTCATCCTTAATACATTCCTTGTGAAGCATGAATGAATCACATGGCTTTGATGAGGTAGTAGTCCACACGTCCGCAAATGATGTTATTGTATTCCAACAAAATGGAATAAATGAAGTTATGTGATATATAATAAATCTAGAATCATAATGAAAACATAATAATAATACATATCGTATTAAAATAATATTTTCATCATTATTATAAACTGTGAGAGGTGGTAATAGAAAAAACGATATCATCTCACAAGGCAGTTGTTCGTCATACAGATGAACGATGATTGTGTATCCCATTATATAGAAGTGTGTGAAGTTATAGGTATTACCCATACCATAATATCAACCAAGTATATTTTTGATTCTTTGTTTATTATACAATCATGGAACAAGAATAATTTAATTGGTGTAGAAAGAAACAAAACAAAAATACTTATTGAAGAACATTACGTCTTTGTCTAGTAATTCCATTTGGTTTGCGTAGAAGGACGTCATTGGTTTGATTTCTACCCTAAGTGAGGATTATTGAATGAGATGTTGGATTTTTGGAGTTTATTTTTGAGGGATTTGGATTATCTATAAGGTTATTTGATGTTTGAATGGTTTAGGTGGTGATTTCTCTTTTATAGTGGAAGAGGAGTGACATTCATGTAAATACCAAATGGTATACACTATTGTGAGGTCTCTCATATATAATGATCCTAAAATAATAAAAACCATTATATAAAATAGATTACATGGTCTAAATATGGAAATAAAATTGGTTTTTGAGAATTTTCAAATTCATTTGTCCTATTAAGTTTAATGTTAAACCAGTATGTAAACTCATTTTTACCTTAATCGTTGTAAATAATATTAAATTATTTCCCTAATAATAATGGAAGAAAACAAATTTAAACATAAAAAAATTATAAATTATTCTTATTAAAAATATGGAATCCAATTTTATACATCCCAATTATATAATTGGTAGATTTTTATTTATAGATAATCCTACAGATTGGATGAACCAATCAGCTTTTAATGTAAAAATGTTCAAAAGTGTCACCACCCAGTCCCTCAGGGCCCCTATCATGACTAACCCAAGCCCGCCTTCCATAGGCCAGGGGTTGGTGACAAGCACCAGAAAGGTGTATCCCTAAAATGGGAAGGCATTTCCTTTAAACCTGTATGAACACAAAAACCAAGAACACAACAAGAAACAACCACGAAGTGAACTTCTGTAGTAAAAAGTGTAATGAAATTAGAAGGGGGTCGGTATACAAGCCCAACTAGAAAGTATAAGTACAACTAAAAGTGGAAACAGCTCATGGATCATCCACTGTGGTTTCTAATTGAAGGGTAGGTACAACTCACGATCGGTAGTCACTGCATCACATCACATAAAATTGTCCACCTCTAAGCATCGTCCAGTCCTAGCTACCTCATCTCGATCAATTCTGTACATCGTCTGCAAAACACATAGTACGGTGTGGGTGAAGCTCATGTAGGGGTGAGTATAATGATAATCATTAGGGTCCCCAAGACCCCCAAAGGTCTCCCAGAGTTTCACAAAGGAAAATACCACAAAGAAAGACCTCACATAGTCCAGGGTCATGTCATACCACTTATATTATAGAATGGTAAATGACTGTAGTAAACCTTCATATTTTTGATACTCATCCTTACCTAATGACAGGTGTAGCATCATGTCATGAACCTTGATATATTATTTTTCATGCTCATCCACCAAAACATTGACAAAATATCAAGGTAAATTATGGTAACACTTTTATTTACCACCCACATTGATGCATTAAATTCATGAATCCTCTCCTCTCATATAAATGTAGTCATAAAAAATTGATTCATGACATAGATGATCTCATAAACATCTATGATCATATATGAAGGTGACTCCCCAGATTCAATTCTTTCCTTCAAGTAAAAACACTACAGATCCCCATACTACCTATCTTTGATTGGACTCATGAGTGTACACACTACCACAACTACCATAAGAGTCATCTTCCCTTGGCCCTCCAAAACCACAATATCTATTTCATTCATAATATTAATTATCTTCTCCTCATAATAAGACTCCAAAAATTCATATGCCTGAGTTTTCTTGATCAATGCATCGACAACACTATATACATTCACATGCATATAATCTTGTTCAACATAAAATGACTCTATATACTCAATCCATCTTCTCTCCTAGATATTCTTGTCTAACCATGAAAAAAATATATTTCAAACTCCTTTGATCAGTATACATTATAATCATTTCTCCCAATAGATAATGATTCCAACACTTCAATTCATAATTAACTACTATAAAATCATAGTCTTATGTTGGGTAGTTTCAATCATGAGGCCTCAACTGCTAATACCCATATGCCTCATCCTGATCTTCCTACATCAATACAGTTTCTAGTTTGATCCCATAAGCATCTCAATAAACCATATACTCCTCACATGCCTCAAGATGGATCAATATAAAAAATTATTTTAAATAATTCTTCATCTCTAATAAAGAACTCCCAGATTCCTCATATCATTTAATAATTATCCCCTTGTTAGTCAATCCAATAAGAGTCACTACCAAATGGTAAAATACTTTGATGATTCCCAAATAATATCCTTCCAACCCAAAAAACAACAAATGTTTAATTTGTTATTGGTATATTTATAATAAAACATTGTCAGAAAATTCTCAAGGTCCACTAACAAACATTCCTTCTAGATGATGTGACACAAGAAGTTTACTTGATCATTCTAAAACAAATAATTATATTTCATGAAATATGTAAGATTCTCTCTCAATGTACTCTTGATGATGTCATGGTTTTGGGAATGATCATTATTATTCTAATAGTATACAAATATATCATCCAAAAATACATCCACAAACTGATCCATGTTTGGGTGGATGATCCTTTTCATTGTTTCGATGAACACTACAAGTGCATTTGTCAACCCAAATGAAACTTTAACAAAATTTTATATTACATAATTCATTCAAAGTAGAATCCTCAATATCTAAAATATTCAAACACCTAGCTGATGATACACAAATCTGAAATTGTTTTTTAATAGAAAATATCCTCTAAACTATTCAAAAAAAATTTGATACATGGATGTGGATACCAATTCTTAATATTCATCTGGTTCAACATCCTATTATCCAATCAAAATGGAAGAGTCTCATCATCCTTCTATTCAAACAACACTGGTGAACCCCAGGGTGATGTACTTGAATGGGTAAATTTATAATCATATAACTCCATATACTGAGTTTGGATCAATTTAAGATCCATCAGTTCCATTCTATATGGTGTAATTCAAAATGGATCATCCACATGAATGAGCTCTAGTGTGAATTCCATATCTATCTTTGGTGGCATCATTGAGAATCCATTAAGAAAATATTCCTAAAAATTTACCACTACCTATGGGAATAAATCATGTTTCATATCTCTATCTTCCAATAGTAGACTTGAATCATGGATTGTGATCTCTCCAAATTTCTAAGTAATTAATCATCATGAAACTTCCTGCATGTTCCATTATCCATGGTTAATTTAGCTGCCACTCTAAAGAGTGTAAGCTTCACTCTCTTGAGGCTACAATAAATATTACCATGGTATGATACTGACCATTCCAATCCCAAAATCTAGTTAAAACATAACATATATATGATATAATGATCACATATAAGTGATACTCCTCATTATCAAGAAGACATTCTCTACATAAATATAAGTCTCTATACTTTACTCCTAACTTTTTTATCTATTTCCATTTATCTTCTATCAAACTCCATTTCAAATATCAAATTGTTAACAATTTTTTCATTTAGAATGGAATGAGTGGAACCGGTATAAATTAAGGAACTATCTAATGAAGAAGCTACAATAATTTTATCTCCCATTTTAGATAATCCTGCTTCACTATCCACATGTTTTGGCTAAATGGAATGTAACTATACTTCCACTCATCCTTGTGACGAAGTCTTACATCACTGAGATACACAAATCTGATGATACAGATGCTCATTACTAGAAGCACCACATCAACTATCTATATCACCTCAAATAGTAGAACTCTAGAATCTAGACTGATATGTTAATGAATACCCACATCCTACACATTTCGTTTGTTTATATCCTCAACCACTAACCACCTATCATGTGTTCTAATAGAACCTCTATAGATGTCCCATCGTGCTTCATCCTAGGCACTCCACTAGTGTTCATGGATAATTTCATTAGAACTCTTCTGACCTACTAAATTAGACGAAAATGATATAGGGTAAGAACTTATATAAAAGAACCAACAAACTGTATACTCCTTCTACGACTAATTTGTGAGAAATTATCATAATTATGTTTCTTACAATAAAAAATTTTCACCTCCTTACCATCTATAAAGAGCCACATATCCACTACTTGAATTTTCCTTCATGTTCACCTCAGTAACAAGATCAGGATTCACAACTTCTACAAAATAAATTAGCCTAATGATTTTCACCAGGGATTTAATTTTTAAAATATGTCTATCTTGAAACCATTTTTCTGAATTAGCTCCACCCATTCCAATACTAGAGAAAAACTCTTCGAATCTATGAATCGTCATATATAGACCATCACGAACACACTCCCCTATGTAAATCTCATGAACTCATCCTCTATCTCCTTAATGGATGTCTCTAAGTAAAATCTACCCAATAACATCACATAAATGTTCTACCACACTATATCCCCTAGTTTTCCATCCTGGGACTAAAAATACCCACATTTTTCACTTTAACATGTGCCATTAGGCATTTATCTTGACTCTTTTCTCATCATGGTGCTCAAAGTGGTCATGTATAATCTAGATAGAATCGATAATTAACTCATCTCCCAAGGGACCACCCTCTCTAGTAAGCATTAAAATGTGTTATAAATGTAACTCCCCAGTCATATGAGACATGATTTTCATATCATTCAGGGAATATCCTTCCAGGATTATCATTAAGTAATCATAGTTCTCTAGAAACATCTCCTAGACATCCTCTAAAAGCACTATCATCTCAAAATTTTCTATTACTGGTGGAGAATCTCCAACTATATAATCATTTCATTATTTAAATAAGCATCATCATGGAGGAATATATCTATAATTAAAAACACACCTTTAGACATAGTTACCAAAATTAATAGATTTATGAAAAAGGGGAACATAATGAGGCACAACCAAAAAATTCAAAAAACCTTGCAACATAGTAAAAATGAGGAACTATTTTTATAATTAACCATCATGAAATAAAGTCTATGTTCAAAAGGGAAGACACATTCTCATTTTTCACATTCCATTATAAAATAATTAATTCCAATTTTTCATCATTTAACCATTTCCAATTTCATATAAGTCACATTTTTTCTTTAATTCTTAAAATCAATGATAAATGGTTAATGTTCCAAAAATTAACCAATTACCTTTTTTATGCATTCATCAAAATTATAAATTTCAAAAAATAATCATGAGTCCCTAGAATGATACATACAAACTCAAAAGTCATGCTAGACTTGGCCATGATTGAAATCCTAAAAAATCTGTAAAATGATAATCACATCCCACAATAAGTGTGTCAACCATGGTGAAATAATATTCAACTATAACAACAAAGAACAATAACAATAATACCACCTTTGGTACATGGGTTTCCCCCCAAAATTGGGTTTTCAACTCCCACAAATGACGTCATGGACAAGGAAAGACTCTCCCAAATATCTTGTCTACATTTCCCAATTAGTAAAACAAAATATAATGAAATTAAAACTCTAATTATATAACTTTGTAATGTCCTTCCCCAGGTACCGCACACTATTTCCCCGAGCCAGACCACCACCAAACATCATGAATGACTCCCAATATGACATATTCTAGAAAATAGAGGTGATGGTCTAATATCGATCTTGGAGAGACAATACCCTATATTATTTTATTAATAAACCAACAAAAAATAAGTTGTAATAACTAAAAAAATGTAAAATGATAAAAGAATAGTACCCGTATCACAAGATGGCCAAACAAAAATTACAATATCAAACTAAATAGTTTATACACAATCTGAATGTATGTTCATAGTTTCAAAATGAAAACCCAAAATAAAAACAGAAGACTCTGAAAATGATACTAAAATTAATATATTTATGTAAGAGGGGAATGCAATAAAAAACAACCAAACATTTCCCCAAACCATGCCACACAATCCAAACCAATGATGTAACACTATCATTAACCACCCTATATTGATTCCCACATTATCAAGGGTAAACACATTCTAATTGTTCACATTCAATTAGATAAGAATTTATTCAAGTTTTTCATTAGTTTTCCCTTTAAAATTTCATATTAGTGACATTTGTTTGTTTTATTATTCAAAATCAATGAAATAAGATTCATGTTCAATAATCATAACAAACAAAATTTTTTCATGTATGCCTAAAAATGATGAATGTTACAAAATAATCATGTCTCTCAAGAATGATACATGAAAACACAACTTTAATTCCATACCAGAACATGATTCAAATCTCACAAAATCTCTAAATCAACAATTATATCTGACAACAATTTTTTCAATAAAGGTGAAATAACATTAAACTATAAACCAAATAGCAATAACGACTATCCTACCCGGGGTACATGGGTTTCCCCTCGAACAAGGGTTTGAAAATCCAAAAAAATGAACTCATGTACATGGCCAAACTCTCAATAATATTTTTTATAAATTTTCCAAATAGTAATAAAAATTAAAATGTAATTAAGACCCCTATAAATCCAATTTGTATAATCCTTCCCCATGTGTCAGAGATCAGTTCCCCAAGCTGGACCGCCAAATTACCTCATGCATAACCCCCCAAGTGAAAGAGGCTAGCGACTAGAAGAGATGTTATAATATCGATACTAGGGATACTATACCCTCTATTATTCTATTAATACACTTGTATGAAATATTAAACAATAACTAAATAATGTATAATCATTGAATGAAAAGTACCAGAATAATGAGATGGCCAAACTGAAATAAAAATATAAAACTAAATAGAAGATAAGATATCTGAACGTATGTTCCTTGTGTCAAAATTAAAACCCAAAAAACGACACTATAACTCCCAAAAGGGTCACAAAACATTTCATGTTCCCTCAATTTTTGTATCCTAATTCAATATTTTGATATTTAATTCATCAATTAACTATATCATTTTAAAATGTTTCATTATTCAATCAAATCACTAATTCCTCAATTAACTAACTAACCAAATTAATTATTCAATGAAAAATTTTAATTTCTAAAAGAAACCTATAAATTTAAAAATCACTTGAAATTAATTGATTTATATACTATGTTATTTGAAAAATAGACCACCAATCTCAATTTTTCGATGAACAATCACCCAACAGAAATCATTAACAGTTTAAAAAAGTCAGGTGTATAAATGGATTCATATCAATTACCTAAATCAAGATTGAATAAATAAATATCATTCAGATAATGGTCGAAGTTAATATTCCTATATCTAGATAATATCCAAATAGAATAATATCCTCCTACAATGATGTAATATCCCAGTTTTTGGAATGGTATGTTTTTGTTGTGTTCTAGGTAAAACCCATGCTTTTGGGACATTAAAAGGTTTATTGAAAGTGTGAGAGGCCTTGGGGGTGTTCCGGGGGATCAGGGAACAAAAAAAGGGAAAACTGGGCAAGACAGGCCCGGGCGCACGGCCTGCGCAGGGCCCGGACAAACCGTGCGGCCTACCCAGGAACCATGCGGCCCTCCCTTTGATGGACAGAAGTGAGCACACTGTTTGCGCACGGTTTTCCAAATAGTGCGGCTAAATCGTGTAACCCATCCTCCTCCGGACAGTGGCGAGGGCATGGTTTTCGCACGGTTTGTTAAACCGTACATCTAAACCATGTGGCCACATAAAGTTGGGAAAGTTATAAGTTTTCCACTCCGGGCTTTATAACCCCAACACGGGATTTTCCACCCATCTTGTCTTCTTCAACCTAGGTGCGGACCAAGCCTCCCAAGGACTCCATGAGATCAATCTCCCTCGTTTCTAAGGCATTTTTTTTTATTTTTATTGCGTATTGAAGCTCCGGTTAAGGCTAACCTCATCCATAGTTATTTTCATGGTTATGGGTTTGTATCTTCTCCCTCTCTTGTTCTGAATCCCTAAAACTCTATCTTTTGGGTTAGTTCTACGTTGAAGCTCCAAGGGTTGGCCGAATCGAGTTCTAAGGACTTGATTGAGGGTGCGTTCAACCATGGATTCGAGGTAGGTGGTCTACAAGTAATATCCCATGTTTATTTAGGGTTTCTGTGCATGTTAAATTGTGTTCTGGATTTCCCATGGTTATGTTTGGATTTCCTTTCCATGTTTGAGAAGAATGGTGTTTAAAATGGTAAATGGGAACCCTCACGATCCCCATGGGATGTGTTGGGATGGACATGACCTAGTTGGGTCCATCCATGGGATGTTCCCTCTTTTCTGGTCTAGGGATTATTAATTATACAAGTAATCTTATTGTGGTAAATGTTAGAGCCCTTGATGAATATGTTGGAATGATTGGTTGAACGTGGAATATAAGTTAGGTGGTGCACCTATACTTGATAATAATCAAAGAGTTATTGGAAATGGAATGAATGGATGATTCATGGATATGATGAATGGGATATGTGGGTTAATGTGTAGATTTATTAAAGAACATAATGGGATAGATTATGGGTCTAGTGTTGAATGCTTAGGGAGATAGGCATAACACATCGGAATTGGGTGAATAATTAAATGATGTGAAATGATAATGTTTTAATGGGTTAAGGCATGATGTGGTTCCCCATGTTGGATTTGGGGAATGATGTTTGCTGATGGGAAATGGTTTGATGGTTACTTATATATAAGATTATGCACATGGCTTAGTAGTGTGGGGTATGAATTAAGGATCTACGCCCATGGGTCCAGTGAAGACTGAGGCTCTGAACTCTACCATAAATGAACGGGTTAGGAATGAGGACTGATGATCTATTCTCCTAATGGTGGAATCCACCCATACTGATGCTTCGAGGTGAGGGTATGGTTATCCACCTGGACTGAGGCTTCGAGGTGAGGTATGGTTTCTATGAGGGAGTTAGTATTACTGAGATAAGATAACGATGTTTCACCCTCATGCATGTTAGTGTTGTCCTTAGACCCTTGTAACATAATGTATGTGATTATCCCATGGAAATGTGATGAAATTGTAAGTGATTGAAAATGGTAACAGATGAATGGTAATGGAATGACTATGGCTTGGGTATTGAACCAGTTAATGGAAAATTCAATAATGACTTGGAATTTATCATTAATTTTCCTTTTGCATGCGCTGCGTATTTATACTTGATATTTTGTAGACATCGTTGGTTGTGGCCTACTGAGTTGTACGCAAACCCTACTCGGTCCTTCGTTGGGTACCCGAGCAGACTTCATGTTTGCAGGTCAGTACATGGGAAAGGGTCCATGCTAGAAAGATGAGTGGTCATGGGTGGAACTGGGTGGAGGATCTGGACTAGGAGTCGGAACCATTTTTGGGATTTTGGTTGTTTTCATTATTTTGGGCTTTTGTACACTTTTCACTTGTAGAATGACATGGAATATTTATTGTTGGGATTGGTTGTTATACATGTTCCTTGTTTATTTGTTATTGTTTCCGCTATTTGTTTATTCTGTTGTGGCTTACTCTGATAAATATCTGATATAGTCTCCCCACTTGACTACATAGACCCCCCACTGCTAGTTGGAAGCCTTTGGCGTACGGGGAGGCGCGCTTAAGGTCATGTAACCACCCGGCTCGGAGCACCAGTTTAGTGGCTTCTGGGATGGGGATGTTACAATGTGGTATTAGAGGAGGTCATTCTTCTCCTTCTCTGAGGTATTGTTATTTGGGATTGGTAGCCAAGGTTTAAGACACGTCAGGCCTTGGTAACGAGCTCATGCTTGGGAGTATCTGACCCAGGTACGAGGGAAAACCCAAGTCACCCTGGGTGGAAAATATTGTTTTTGGTTGTTTCATGTTACGGTTGAGATATTTAACCATTGGGTGATAAACATGTGGTTTGATGTGTTTTTTTATTATATTTGGCGTGTGGCCTTAGCGACACGACGATTTTCATTCATGCATCATTGTAGGCACCTAGGGAGATAGTTTACATGCATTGTTTACGCACACGCATAGGGTGGGTGTGTGAGGCAGGAAAGGAGGATGCATCCTGCATTTCATGAAACCAATAAATAATGAGAAGAATGAAATTAAACAAGTGGGTAAATGATGTTTAATGTAATATAAGGGTTTGAAATGATGTTGAAAATGTTTTGTGAAATGCTGTGTGAGCTTGAGGGTAGTGCATGGTTGGATACCCCATGTGGACCATGGCCTGAGGTAGGGATGGTCGGGGTAGTGAAATTGAGGTTCTAATGTTGTTGAATTAGAATATGAAAAATTAGTTGATATATCTAGTGAATAGCATTGGTGAAGTCATGAAAGTTTTATGGTACGTGTACTAAATCTCATTCTTGGTATTTAGAGAAATGTCACCACGACGTCGGGTACCAGTTGGGAAACAAGAGGATGTTGGTGAGAACACTCCCCAAATGGAGGAGCAAGAGAATTTGGCAACCCACGATGGAGGAGAAGACCAGTTCTAGGAGAACATGGCTAGCCTTATGCAAATGATTGATCAGGACGCTGGGCGGGGTGTACCGAGTATGTTTGAGCTGACCAGGGAATTCCAGCTACAACGCCCTCGGACTATCACTGGAGAGGGTGGGCTAGAGGTAGTGGAGTTTTTGATAGAGTCTGTCTAAATGATAATGGATCATCTGGAGACCCCTGCTGAAAAGTGACTAAAGCTAGTCGACTATATGTTACGGGGCCAGGCTAGGCGTTGGTGGGACGTTCAGACTCAAATCGAGTAGGATGAGGGAATGTCATGGAAAGCCTTTCAAGGAATGTTTCTGGTGAATTTCTACCCAGAGTCTTTGAGGAATGAGTGGGATGCAGAGTTTATGAGCCTGAATCCGAGACCACTCTCGGTGATGTACTATTCTAGTCGCTTCACTGATTTGCAATGCTTTTTCCCAGTGTAAGAAGGGGATGAGGCAGCAGTGGCAAGACGCTTCTAGGATGGGTTGATACATGAGATCAGGTCTCAAGTAAATATCGTCTTCTTGAAGAGGTTTGTAGAGGTGATGGATCAGGAACTCGTCTCTGAAGGGAACCTGAAGGGAGCTTTGGGTGGTGGGCTTGTCATGCCTGCAGGGCAGACGATTGGTGCATCTTCGGAAGTTCCGAAGAATCGTTTGGAAAGTTTTCAGCACGGTGGTCAGAAGAGAGGGTCAGCCTCTCAGATTGGGAACCAGGTGTTCTTATATTAGTGTGGTAGGCTAGGGAATGTGTGTGTTCAGTTTCCTTGACCTCCAGTTGAGTTCCGTTCATGCGGTAGGTTGGGACATGTGCAGAGCTTCTGCAGGAACCCGTAACAAGTGGGCGATTATGATGGTGGGAAGCAAGTACCAGATATGGGAAGGGGATCTGTTGCCCTGTATCAGGCAGGAAGTTGGAGCCCCACAGGCCATACTGGCAGGGGCGGTGGACATGGAACTATAGGGCATGATCGCTCACACCAGCCGGGTAGTGCAGTGTAGGGAGTTCAGGATGGAGCTCAAGGTAGAGGGGCGAGTCAGCTTCAGGAAGTTCACATTGTTCCAGGTGATGGTAGGGCCGGACCGTCGACCATTCGAGGTACGATCCATGTAGTTTCTATATTTTCTAGTGCATTTTTTGTCACATGTGCCACACACTCTTTTTTCTCTTCTCAACTTGTGGTATTTCTTGTTTTTCCTGTGGAAGGGGTGTGTGGAGTTGTGTCACTTGACACTCCGTTGGGGGTGAGAGTTAAGGATATCAAGCAGTGCAAGGGATGTTATTTGGAAGTTGGAGGGTATCGTTTTCTGTGGGACTTGTTCATTCTAGAGATGTTAGGGTTTGACCGAATCTTCGGAATGGATTGGTTGGTGTTGTATCGGGCCCACATAGACTATTATCATCACAGAGTATCATTCAGTTCTCTTAAATGATATTTTTATGTCCACCGTGGCGAATGGGATGTTTGAGCAGGGCGTGTAGGACCGTTTGGTCAGCGGTTGAGTGGACTTACGGCTCAAGCGGCATGTCTCATGCTTGATGATGGTGAGGAAAGGGAACAACCTATTTTTCCTCCTTTGGTGGACCAGATTCAAGATGTGTTTCCTGAGGATTTCTCAGGGTTACCACCGGAGAAAGATGTCGAGTTCATGATCGAGTTGTTGCCAGGAGCAGGGCCAGTTTCTATTCCTCCATACCGAATGGCACCGGCAGAACTCCATGAACTAAAGGTACAGCTTGAGGATTTGGACTGTAAGGGGTTTATCCATCCTAGTACGTCTCCTTTGGGATCTCACGTGCTTTTTGCTAAGAAGGCTGATGGGTCGTTGAGGCTGTGTGTTGACTATCGAAAGTTTAATCAGATGACGGTGAAGAATCGGTACCCTCATACTAGAATTGATGACATGTTTGATCAATTTAGGGGTGCATCGGTGTTTTCTATGATTGACCTGAGATCGGGTTATCATCAGCTGAGGGTGAGGTCTTCCGACATACCACAGACAACTTTCCAGAGTCGGTATGTGTTGTTTGAGTTTGTGGTAATGCCTTTCATCTTGACCAATGCACTAGCAGTGTTAATGGATTTGACGAACTGGATCTTTCATCCCTATCTAGATCAGTTTGAGGTTGTTTTTGTTGATGACATCTAAGTGTACTAAAAAACTCACCATGATCATGCCCAACATCTTGACATCGTCTTGGGTAAGCTAAGAGAGAATTATCTATATGAAAAGCTATCAAAGTGTCAATTCTGGATAGGTGAAGTGCATTCTCTAGGTCGCATCATCTCTGAGGCTGGTGTGTTAGTGGATCCAGAGAAAGTGCAGGCAGTTGTATCTTGGGAGCAGCCCTGGAATGTTTCTGATGTTCAGAGGTTTCTGGGTTTGCCCAGATATTACCGAAGGTTCATTCAGGATTCCTCTCGCTTGACAGCACTACTCTCAGGCTTGATCAAGAATGAAATTAGTTTCGAGTGGTCGGGGGCTTGTGAGGATTCCTTTCAAGAGTTGAAGAAGTCGTTGATGACCACACCTATCCTGATCATACTAGAGCTATGTAAGAAGTACATCATGTTTTGTGATGCATCTGGAATCGATCATGGGGCTATGATGATGCAGGATGATCAGGTTGTGGCTTATGGGTCAAGGTAGCTGAGACCCCATGAGTGGAACTATCCCACTCATGATCTTAAACTGGGTGCAGTAGTGTATTCCAAAAAGTGCTGGAGGCACTGTCTGTTGGGGGATAGTTTACTGTGTTCACTGACCATAAGAGTTTGAAGTACATCTTCTCACAGTTGGATCTGAATCTTTGACAGTGAATATAGATTTAATTTCTCATGTATTTTGAATTTGAGTTTTTTTACATACCAGGAAAGGGAAACAACGTTGCTGATGCTCTGAGCAGGAAGGTTCAGAATCAGGTAGTTCAAGAGTCCAACACCGAGTGGAAGATGATGGCGTTGTTTTGATGAAAAGCACCATGAGGTGTAGGTGGAAAATGGTCAGGTCACTCTTTCTTCCATAATGATGGATTCAACACTCTTGGGTCAATTTAAATAAAGTCAGCTTGCTGATCCTGAGTGTTTGGCCATGAAGGAAATTCTTAAAGGTGGGGAGCTACCTTCTGGCTAGGCCATCATTGTGGACAGTGTTGTTTGTATTTGTGATCATGTGGTTGTGAAATAAGTGTATGTGGAAGAGTTGTTGTGCGAGTTTCATGCATTGAAGTGGGCAGTGCATCTTGGTTTGACCAAGATGTATCATGATATCTAAAGGTAGTTTTGGGGGCCTGGAATGTAGAAGGAAGTTGTGGTCTTTGTGGAACTGTGTCTTACCTGTCAGTAGGTGAAGGCCAAGCATCAAAGCCCAGGTGGTTTGTTGCATCCATTGCCTATTCCGGAATGGAAGTTGGATTATTTAATGATGTATTTTGTCGTCTATCTTCCGATGACGCCACAAAAGAATGATGTAGTATGGGTAGTTGTGGATCGATTAACGAAAGTGGCTCATTTCTTACCGATTCAGGAGACCATTATAGTCGACCAGTTGGGTGAGCTGTATGTTTGGGAAATATTGTGGTTGCATGGTGTTCCACGAAACATAGTTTCGGACCATGATCCGCATTTCATGTTGCATTTTTTGCAAGGGTTGCAGAAGTTTCTTGGTACGTAGGTGTTTTTGAGTATGGCTTTCCACCCGCAGACGGACGGGCAGTCAGAGCGTACGATCCAAGTGTTTGAAGACATGTTGAGAGCTTGTGTCTTGGACCTTGGTGATTCTTGGGAGAGGCACCTATAGTTGGTTCAGTTTTCCTACAACAACATTTTTCAGGCTAAAATCTAGATGGAACCGTTTGAGGAACTTTACGGTAGCCCATGTAGTTCTCTGTTATGTTGGCGAGAGGCTAGTGAGTCTGAGTTGTTGGTACCAAGTCTCATGCATGAGACTTAAGAGAGAGTTAAGCTGATAAGGAAGCATATGGCTATAGCTCATAGTAGGCAGATGACGTTTGCAGATTAGAGGCGTAGACCTCTAGAGTTTGGGGTGGGTGAATAAGTGTTCTTTCGGGTGTCGCCAAGGTTGGGTCACCAACGGATTCATAATCAGGGTAAGTTGGCGCCCAGTTATGTGGGACCTTTTGAGATTGTGGAGAGGATAAGACCAGTGGCTTACCGTTTGGATCTTCTAGAGTGGTATGGTGGGATGCATGATGTGTTTCATGTTTCACAGCTTCAACGGTATCACCCTGACCCATCTGATGTTGTTGATGTTGAGGATGTGGAGCTTGAGACTGATGCGTCCTTTGAGGAGCATTCTGTTTGTGTGGTGGATGGTAGTGAAAATGTCTTGCAAGGAAAGGTTGTGCCATTAGTACGAGTACAATGGTAGCATGGGAATGTTCAAGTAGAAACATTGGAGAGGGAATCAGATATGCGGGATTAGTGGCCCGAACTCTTCTCTTCATTCGATCAATGAGGCTTGGAAGCTCAGCTCAAGGATGAGCCATTATAAGGTGGGGAGGTTGTAAGATCCCGGTTTTTGGAAAGGTATATATATTTTTTTTTTCTGGGTTAAACCCTTGATTTTTGGACTTTAAAAGGTTTCTTGAAAGTGTGAGTGGCCTTGGTGGTGTTCCGCGGGATCGGGGCACAGAAAAATGGAAAACTGGGCAAGACAGGCCAGGGCGCATGGCCTGCGTAGGGCCAGGACAAACCGTGCGGCCTGCCCAGGAACCGTGTGACCCTCCCTCCTGTGGAAAGAAGAGAGCACACGGTTTGCGCATGGTTTTCCAAACCATTTGGCTAAATTGTACAACCCCTCCTCCTCCGGACAGTGGCGAGCGCAGGGTTTGCGCACGGTTTGTTAAACCGTGTGGCTAAACCGTGTGGCCACATAAAGATGGGAAAATTACAGGTTTACCACTCCGGGATTTATAACCCCAACTCGGGATTTTCCTCCCATCTTGTCCTCATCACCCTAGGTGCGGACCAAGCCTACCAAGGTCTCCAAGTGATCAATCTCCTTCGTTTCAGAGGCGTTTTGGGTGCCGTTGGTTGCAGATCGAAGCTCCGGGAAAGGCCAACCTCATCCATAGTTCTTTTATTGGTATAGGGTTTGTATCTTCTCCATCTCTTGTTCTGAAACTCTAAAACCCTATATTTTGGGTGAGTTCTAGATTGAAGCTCCAAGGGTTGGTCGAATCAGGGTCTAAGGACTCGATTGAGGGTGCGTTCAACTACGAATTCGAGGTCGGTGGTCTACAAGATATATCCCTTGGTTATTTAGGGTTTTTGTGCATGTTAAATTGTGTTCTTGATTTACCTTGGTTATGTTTGGTTATCCTTGTAATGTTTGAGAATAATGGTGTTTAAAATGGTAAATTGGAACCCTCACGATCCCCGTGGGATGTATTGGGATGGACTTGACCAAGTTGGGGCCATCCATGGGATGTGCTGGCTTTTTCGGGCTAGGGATTGTTAATTAAACAACTGATCTTGTGTGTGATAAATGGAAGAGACCTTGACGAATATGTTGGCATGATTGGGTGTACGTGGAATATAAGTAAGGTGGTGCACATAGACATTGTAATAATCAATGGGTTATAGTAAATGAAATGAATGGCTGATTCGTGGATATGATGAACGGGATAAACGGGTTAATGTGTATATTAATTAAGACCATAATGGGATAGATTATGGGTCTATTGTTGAATGCTTAGTGAGATTGGCTTAACACATGGTAATTGGGTGAATGGTTAAATGATGTGAAATGATAATGTGTTAATGGGTTTAGGCATGATGTGGTTCACCATGTGGGTTGTTGTGAATGATGTTTTCCGATGGGAAATGGTTGGATGGTTACTTATATATAAGCATGTGCACATGCCTTGGTAGTGTGGGGTATGACTTAAATATCTACGCCCACGGGTCGAGTGATGACTGAGGCTCCAAAATCCACCCTAAATGCACGGGTTAGGAATGGGGGATGATGATCTATTCTCTTAACGGTTTCATCCACCCGGACTGATGATTCGAGGTGAGGGTATGGTTATCCACCCGGACTAAGGCTTCGAGGTGAGGTATGGTTTCAATGAGGGAGTTAGTCCTAGTGAGATAGGATATGATGTGTCAACCACATGCATGTGATTGTTGGCCTTAGACCCATGTAACATAATGTATGTGATTAACCCATGGAAATGTGATGAAATGGTAAGTGATGGTAAATGGTAATGGATAAATGGTAATGGAATGACTATGGATTGGGTCTTGAAACAGTTAATGGAACATTCAATAATGACTTGGCATTTATAATTCTTTTTCATTTTTCATGCACTACTTATTTATACTGGATATTTTGTAGACACCGTTGGTGGTGGCCTACTGAGTTGTACTCACACCTTGCTCAGGCCGTCATTGGGTACCCGAGCAGACTTCATATTTGCAGGTCAGGACACAGGCATGGGTCCTTGCTTGATAGCTGAGTGGACATGGGTTACACTGGGTGGAGGATCTGAACTCGGAGTCGGGGCCATTTTGGGGATTTTGGCTGTTTTCTTTATTTTGTGATTTATTTACACTTTGCACTTGTAGTATGACATGGAATATTTATTGTTGGGATTGGTTGTTATACATGTTCTTTGTTTATTTGTCATTGTTTCCACTATTTGTTTATTATGTTGTGGCTTACCCTGATAAATAGGGGTATAGTCTACCCACATGACTACATAGACCCCCGCTGCTAGTCGGAAGACTTTGGCGTACGGGGAGGCGGGCCTAAGGTCATGTAACCACCCAGCTCGGAGCACCGTTTTAGTGGTTTCCAGTATGGGGATGTTACAAATGATATGAGACGAAAGGGTAATAATGATAAAAAAAATGGATTCGATTGACATACCAGGAGGGGTGAAGATCATTGATCCATTAATCAAATCACAAATTATGCAGTTCTAGAATGCTTGAATATATCTGAGTGGCTCCAAAATAGCCATGGAGGGTCACAGGTCATATGTGGGTCAAATTGGGATTAAAATAGGGGTTCATATAATTAAAAAAATATTTTTTCTATTAAATTAATTACCAATCATCGTATTTAGTTCAAGGGAACCCAGTTTCCCCTAATCATCATCCAAACCCATGTATATATTTTTTAGTAGTGCTGAGTTACTCCTAAGTGGGAGCATAGTTTGAAAAAATGTGGGCCAAATTGGAAAATCCCTACTATCTATGGTTGGACTATTTTCTGGGTTGGGGAGTAAGGTTATGGAAAACCATATTCCTACTATTCCCTACCCTATTTCTTCTATTTTACACAGATTTTCTTCCAAACCCCTATGGTAAATACCAAATAAAATGTACTCATAAAAAGTAAGAATAGTTCCTCCAAAAAAGCCTCAGAAAACTCTGAATATTGTCTAGATCTTACACCATCCACGGTGCTTCCATATTGAATTCATTGCCTTGGCCTCCTACATGGTTATACATCCAAAGGTATGACAACCTTTTAGTGATGGTATCTCTGATATATAGTGAGTTTTCTATAGGTTAGAACTTCTTATTTTACCAATCACATCAATCTTTTACATTCATGGTACTTAGTTTCCACATTACCACCACCAATTTTACTGTGCTACAAACATTTTCATGACCCATCATCACTTTTACTCTATGGTAGCAACACCTATTATTTGTGATGGTAGAAATAGTACACTATCAATGAGAGTATCACTTCATTCCTTCATATTTTTCTTCATTATCCATGTGGAGTTTCATAGGTGTCATAAAAATAGTCATTTTTAATCATGGTTGTTTCTAGAATCTACTTGGTGGAGTATTTTAACCTTTTTTGGACCATGACATGAAAATGTGCGTAAATTTCACATAACATCTCCTGAGTCTTTTCCACCCTTAACTATGTCTATATAAAATTTCTCATTAGCAGGTAGGTCCAATCAACCTCTAAAAAATTATTTATCTGGGTCTCTAAGGATCTTAGACACGGTCTCTGTTTGTTCATGGCATTTGTAGGGCTTCTCCATCTTCAGCCCAAGCATGTAAGTGGTAGCCATGGAATCTCATATGAGTTATAATAGGACAATAGTGGCATTGATTGATGATGTGGGTGCCAAGAAATAATGATAGAGTGTCTATGAATGAGGGAGTAGAACAAACGACGGATCTAAATTTTTTGATTAAATTGTGAATTTTATTTATAAGAGTTTTTTACACATTATAAATGTTCTTTTATGGATGATTCTTATATTACCCGACATTCTATTTATTCATATAATTCTCCAATTGGGAATAGATCTGACATCACACTCACATATGAAATGGATCACAAAGACTTGAGAAGCCCATAAGGGCCCCATGATAAGAACTACCAGATATCCTCTCCATATAGTATAATCTATTCTCTTCCATTGGGTTGGCCCTGCTAGTGGGATATCATGGTCTGTGTACCCATTAAGAATTAATATTGGCTTTTCAGACAACATTATGAGGAACCAACTTTTTTGAAATATTTTATCTTAAATTATGCTCAAACATCATAAACATTATTACACCAAATTAAATTAAATATTAAAAACATACATTTTTTATAATTTTAATCCATTTAAATTTGTCAATTATAAATTATTATATATAAATAAATCATTTATTTACATTTTATTATTGTCTAAAATCCATATACAATACATACCAAATTTTAAATATTTTTCATGAAAATGTGTTTGCATCAAATTGAATGAATAAAACATCACACAATAAAAAATATATTCAAAAAATTTTCATCAAGATCATGATAATAAAATTAATTAAATCTACTCAAGAATGGATCTTATATAGCTAATAGAATTTTATTTGCATGAATAAAATAATTATGACAAACTTGGTCAGGTGATGATGAGGTATAAACAGATTTTTATAATGAACATTGATTTTATAACAAGAAGAAACACTACACAATGGGGTAGGTATTGTGGGAGCACCCATATATGAATTTTAGTTAAATAAATCAATGTTTAATTGAATGATAATTACATAATGAGAACCCTAGACACTGTCATCAAAAATATGGGAAGTTTCTTCATTGTTGAATTTTTATTCATGTAAATTATGATTTTAATGAAAATAAAAATACTAGTAGTGAAATTATAATAATAAGATGATTTATTTTTAATAACATGGTTCATTATGTGAGTATAGTTTCAATAATGGTAATAATGGTTGTAATTAATTAGGCTCACATGAAGAATTGTTAGAGTGACCCAATTTTTTTTACATAAATAAGGAAACATTTTTTTATGAATATTGATTACTTAAAAAGATGATAGATTCCAAAAAAATTAAAGGTTCACTCTCATTGTAAAATTATATCCATAAATAATTGTTAAATAAAATATAAAAAATATTTTACATTTGATTTTTATAACTATATCCCCTCTTAGACATATCATACATAAAAACATTATTCATAACATAGTGAAGGGAGGTATAAGAAATTATAATCATTGATATTAAATATAGTTAAAATTAAGGGATATCAATCGATGGTCATGAGTGAGAATAAGATAATAAAGTGGGAATGATATGATAATTAAGACATTTAATATTTATAATCAATTAGTCAAACATAATTAATCATGAAAAATACCATACTTTTATATAAAAATGTATTTATGACATAAGATCATAGAGTCATCAGTAATGAATCATAATATAGGGGTTTATTGGGATCACTCCCAATTCAAGAATTTTTGTAGTCATGGTTTACTACAAATAATATAATTATAAAATCAAATTCTTGAACTAGGTTGATGCCCCATTCCAATCCTTATTTTTTCAGGATTATCTTTCTTTACCTAATGTATTGAAGGTCTATATAATTTTAGTCACACTCATAACATAATGAAACCAATTGATATTTATTTCACAAGATCATAAAACATTCTCACCCTAGTTATATCATAACCTATAGAATGTAATTGGGTTTCATAAAAATTACATCATTATAATCATAAAAAATACAGAGAAAGAATCAAAATTTTAACCTCAAATAATATCCCATGTAAACCATTATAATGTTCATTGTGTTCTACCATAAATGAAATTTTTTTTCAAATACCACTAGAATGTTTCATGGGGAACATAAACATAATTCTATAAATTATATATTTAAACACTAAATATATTATAAAATAAAAAGTAAAATATTTAATTAATAATATCCCCAAAAAATGTAAGCGTTTATCCAATTAAAACACAATAAAATATAGAGAGAGAAATCATTCATGTAGTTAATGTTTATAAAAAACCTAATTTTACATTTTCATTATAAATAGAATGTTAAAAATTTTGAAAATGGGAAAATTATTCCTTTAAATAATTGGTAATGAATGTAAAGAAATGAAATGAATTTAAATTGTTATTGGATAAAAATACAACCAATCTGATTACATTTTAATGGAAATATAGACAATGAAGAAAACATGTAAGAATGGATACAAAAACAAGGGTGGTTTTCATTATTAAATTAGTTTTCATGATAAAGAGAGTATCATAAGAGAAATCATGTAATATCAAGATATAACATAAGGGGAGAAAAAAATAATATTTTAGAGAGATATATAATATAATTTCTTTATCATAAATTTATTCATTAATAATCCCCTTAAAATGAGATTGAAACATAAAACCATTACATTTAATTCTTCATTATTAGTAGAAATTCCATTTACATATATTATAAATTTTAAAAAATTATACATATATAATAGAACCATAATCATACCAATAACAGAATTAAATATTTAATTATAAAAATTCATCATCCATTAATTAATAATCATCTAAAACCATTATCATTTATGTTTATAACTAAATTATTTGTCATGTATGTATTGGTTTAAAATTAATAGTCAATGAAATTTTATCAGTATTCCTATATGTAATTATTATTAATAATAATATATATAACATATATATTTATTATAACAATATATATAACCATTTATATAAATAATTGATGAAACATTTATTACAACACTATGTGAAGAATGTAGAATGTATATACAAACGAGTAATGCTTCCAATTTTATATGGATGGAAAGAAATAAATGTAAATAATAATTCATAAATGATGAAATTAAATAATATAATAAATAAAATATATATAATTTAAAAATATCAAAATAACCATCCATGAAAAAATGGTGGTTTCAAAAGAATCGTATAGTTAAGTAGTGGTGGTAGTCCACACGTATGCATCATAGATACTTTCATCTCCCTTTTGAACGAAAATATGTGGGAAATAGTTGTGTCATCATAATAATTACATATCAATATATTTATGATAATATATTGACCATTTTTATATAAATAAAATATTATTGATTTATAGAAGGTGAAAAATTTAATATACTTGTTTAATATTCATACATCATCTTTATGTGATGTCATTTTTTTATAAATCTTATGACCTGAAGGATTTCTCATAGGAGATGACTGTAAGACGTAGAATTAATAAAGTAATATAAGTGGGTTTTTTGAGATGATATTTTCTAATATATAAGTCTAAAATTATTTGAACAATGGAAAATAAGTTTTTCCCTTTTATATATGATGGGGGGATAGACATTTAATTTCACAACCAATTTCAAGGATATAAAGTCACCTTTATTGAAATACATCTACAAGCATCCAAATATTAAATATTATGAAAATAATGGTTTTTAATATCTAAATAAAATAATAATATTATATTTCATAGTGTAAATGCTACCCTTATACTTTAGTTACCCCTAGGTAAACCAATTTTTATTTTAACATCGTTTGTAAAATTTTAAATGTTTTTACTATTCATTATTATGAAAATATAATTTTATTCTATAAAAATATAAAAGTTATATTTATTTAAAATAATTAATCAATTATATTATATTCAATTTAAATAATTGATATAAATTAATATCATTTCAGAAAGTAAACACTAGTAAAACCTTTTTTAAAATATATTAAATTTTATTCATTAAAAATAATTTATTTATTTTAATTTCATTATAAAAAAAATAAAACTCATGTTATCATATTTAATTGAAAATCTAATATAAAAAATTTACTGAAAAATTTTAATCAATAGAGATAAATTTAAATTATTATGATAAAAATGCAATTTGACAAATGATGCATTTCTTAGATAAATCTTTATTTAAGCCTATATGTGAACATTTTTTAATATAAATCATAATTATTATTATGATGTAATTAATTAGATTTTTCAAAATTTTAATATGTTAATATAAAAAAACAATTCAATTTATAACCGAACGAATACTATAAATAAATGCAAGTATTTAAAAAATGGTATCTTTCAATTTTTACTAAAAAATAAATATTTTTACAAAAACTATAAAAGTGCACCATAATATAAAATAGATATGATGAATAAATAAAGGACACTAATTTTATAAAATAAAATATCTATAATAATTTATTTATTATACCTTTAATTCACAAAATGAAATAAAAACTGTTTTATGAAGGAAAAATAATTTTATGAATAAAATGGATTTACAAAAAAATGAGTACTTATTTAATATGAATTAATCATAAAATTTTAATTATTTTAAACATTTAAAAATATTTTTCATAAGGATTATATTTTTAAGACATTTCGATTTTAATTAGTGGTTATAAAGGACTACCATATCATATTTCCTATAGAGACACGGTTTTTTATTTCGAAATCTGTAGAATACATCAATTCTATTTGAAATGAAAATTCATTAAAATTAATGGGTGATAGATTTCATCATGCATAAAATGAATTATCATTAATAATTATATCACTCTAGTAAAAATATTTTCATATATCCACTTTATCATTTTTTCTAGTTCTAATGTAGGCTATCATAATTTCTGATTCCTCCAAAAGACATTAACCATGATAATAGTCTTGTTCTGTTAAAAATTATCTATGTGATCCATAAAATCTACAAGAATTTATTCTTAATAAATATCTGGATCATGAGTCAAAACCAAGGCTTTTAAATCATTTTATGGATCAGGAATATTTTACCTCATGATATATAATTAAACTCCGGGTGAACATTAGGGAAGATCATGGGAATTGTCCTGTGATAATATAAAATCCCATTTTAGTCATGATTCTTGAATAGATCAATATAAATAATGATTAAATTTCCATTCACTATGAATCTCATAACCTTCTTTAGTTATGTAATTAATAGGAATTACTTCTTAAGAAAATAAAATTCAATATCTCGTTAATGATTGTTAGTATAAATCTTTCTTCCACTATATCATGCATTGATGTGTAGCTAAATGGATATAACCTTCTCCTCCATCACCTAATCTGAATTAGTCTCCAACAATGAGTTTTCTACAATATCATCACAAAATTTCACGGTTTTGAAAGTCCTACAAAATAGGGCATCATTGTGATCCATATAAATTATTTAGTTAATTATATAATTATAAGAACACTCAACAAAGGGATAGTGTTGATCAGAACCACCTTTGTAATATAAAGAACTATATATCAACATATCCTATGTGGTTTGAATAGTCTTCTCAGATAGACCATATGTTTGGGAATTATAATTTATACTAAAAGACAACTCTATATCTAAATATTAGATATTATTTCTCCAAAAAATTATATTAAACAATTTATCCCAATTAGATATTTTATAATGTGGTACTTCATGAGACAATAACAGATCCTTAATTTATATCATGAAAAAAACATAGATATATAATCTTATACCAGAGAAGTGTGATTAATTCATATGGTTTGGCAATACAACCAAAAATATGTAATATAATTTATAATTTTTGTGTATTAAACTGGTAAATTATATTGTGATGTTTTAACATTTCTATTCCTTTATGGAAAATGTTTATGACATTCCCTTATAATTCTACATCTCATCTATATCCTTCTTGATGTACTAAGATCCAATAAAACTACTCTATAAAAAACTTATTCTTATTTTCCACCTATAAATAAAATATTAAATCCTTATTAATAGTCATATTTAATAGATTAATATATAATGGTGTATAATAAATTCATCTAATAGTTACATATTTATGTCTAGCATTTGTGGGACACTCTTTTAATTTTAAAACACTACCATTCAATCACAATCATAGTTGATCTAAAAAAACATCTTCCCTTTCTTCTGCATCATAATATCCTACTTATTTTTTCTTAAATCATCATAGGGATATATTTTTAGACAATCAATTGAGAAATAAAATTTTTATCACTTTTACTTCATTATTTCAAGGTCCAGCCATTTCAAATCCCTAAATATTAGATCTTCCTTTATCATAATCATAGATAACCAATCTGATTCTCTCAAATCAAAATAGGAAGTTATATTTTGATATTTTATTAATCGTAATATTGATTTAAATATGCTATTTATTAATTAAATACCTCTGCTAATGAATCCTTATAATGAGTTTATCAGAAGTGGATCATGTCGCATGGGGAGGTAGTGGTCCACAATTAACATAAGAGACATATTTATTTTTCTTATGGTAGGGACGATGAGATAAGATCGATATTTTATTAGAATAATAAAATTTGTGTATATTAAAATTTTATATCATATATTGTTGGATATAATTATTTTTTTTTGGACAGAATAAAAAATGAATTATGAGAGCTCCATTAATAACAATTCATCTACCTTTTAATGTCCCCCAATGCATAACACTTTAATGTTCTTTATTTGGTTTTTTATTAAGACCAAGGATTCATGAACATGTAGTGTAAGATTATGATATATGTGGATATATTTTTGGATGAGATAGATATTTTTAATAGGTGAAGATATGTATTTTTTGTGAGATTTGATTATATGTGATAAAAATAAAATTTTTATAAAAACCCATTACTATTTCAATGATGTAATTAGACTATTCATAAGTAAATTGATTCAAAAGGTTTTAATAATGAATTTTTAGGGGATATATTTTTTATAAATCCTCTATTATTCATTATCAAATATATATTATAATATTTTGTCTTTTACCACTAGTTTTTTACATTCTATCATTTTAAATTTTACGATGATATCTAGTTTTTACTCACTAAATAATATTTTATCTACTTTATAAGGTATCCAATATTAAAAATAAATCTTATTTTATATAAAAAATTATGCATATTATACAATTTATTATCTAAAAATATACAAATAAATATTAAAATATAATAATTATTATAATGAAAAATCGATTTAATAGAATTTTTTTACCATTAATGGTGGTTAATCTTATATAAAATTAATTACAATTACAATATAGAAAGTATATTTTTTAAAATTATTAATTATCTTCTAGGTATTATTTTTTTAATATTAAAATTTTATTTCTTAACATAATGTTAAACATTAATAATAAAAAAATTCATTGAAAATAATTCTTTTCCCCATTATTATAGAAATTAACATTAATCTAAGTATCCATAAATTTTTTCATAATAGTTAAATTTAACATATTAAGAAAATTACATTTTGATATAAAATATTAAATACATTTTAATACATTTTATTTCTCTATGTGATAAAATCTAATTTTATATATAAGTTAATATATGTTTTTCTGTGTAAAATAATACTTAGGATTATGAAAAATTTTACATGGGATTTATAAATTAAACATAATATGAATAATTAATTTAATTTGATTTAAAAAATATTGTTTTATAGTAAAACTGATTCAAAAATATTTATGTCATTAATGTATTTTTATAATTTAGTAAATATGAGGTTATTAGAAATAAATGTTTTTTTAATCTAAAAAATAAAAAATCACCCTAAAATTATTTTATGATGATTTTAAAAATAAATTTTATTTTAAAAAAAGGAAATTTTGATGTGTAGAATTATTTTTTATTTTAAAATATAATATACATAAAAATTTTGATATTATTAAAAAATCACCTTATAAACTATATGTTTTCTTTATTTTTTTCATTTCTCATTTCATACAAAATATTTATTTACTAGATATTAAATTATTCATAGATTTTAATAAAAAATTTAATCTAATATGTTATGCATTGTTTGATATTGCTGTTGTGTATGATAAATATATCAAACATTGAACTTTTTTGGATGATAAATATATTCCAAAATCATGGGGTATTACGTGACCACCAAAATAACTACCATGTTACAGTTTTCTAGGAAATAAAAGAGGATACTAATTCTATATACCCATAGTTGGAATTAATTTTCCAACCCCTGACACAATCCCCATATGGTTGTAATAGAACATATCAAATCCCATACATCAATTCCAATCAATGCCTAACACATATGGTTTACATAGAACCCAACCCATCATTCGAATGAAACTTAAAACCATTGTTCCCTCGAACACCCATCCCATTACACAATCTATAGCCATTAATTATTTCAATGGAAGGCATTCAAATAATATAAACATTTATTTTTTATTTCAATAAGTAAGAAAATACGACATAAAATATAGACATTATTAGGCCATATAGGATGAAAACATTCCAAACATAGTAATATAGTCTTAATTAGGTTGGTGTTTCAAGTACTCATCCTACTACCATTCTAATTTCATTGTGGGTTCAACCATGTTAGACTTATTCCACTATTCTCATATTTTCTATAATTTTACAATGTTGACTACATGGTTCTCTAAGTCACATCATTATTGGGTAACCCGTCATATATTCCTTTAGTCAATTACTGAACACTATGGTCAATACGCATCATTTAATGGGAATAAAATCCCTTAAACATTTCAATGATGTCATTGTGTACTAATCAATAATTCAGTTATCATAATATAAGAAATACATGAAATGGATTCCCTAAACACCATCTCACTTCAAAATTCACGTTTGGTCAATCTTTTACACCAAGGTTATTCATAAATTCATTCCAAGACATACCCACCTATATAAACATATAAATGATGATAAATAACACTACCCAGCACATTAATCACCCATCCAAGAAACTACATGGTAATGAATATTACATATCATATACTCTATATCCAACCATTTCCAATCCATCACACTCCCCTACTTAGAGGTTTCTAAGAACACATATCCCATTATACTGTTGTTTGTTTATAGATATAAAACTAACAGTTTATGGTGATTATGTTTCACATTAAATAAGATAACCCACATGACCTTCTTTATCCATTACATCAAGCCCCTATATAAGGGAATCCATAAAGTATTTCATTCTAGCATATCCATTATATTTTATTAAGACTGACATCCCATTTTATTTAATTATGATCAAACACATTTTCTTGTTGTGATCACATGTAACATTAACAAAATAAAATTTATTAAACCCATTGAAAATAATTACATACAACATAACTCAAAAAAATAATGAATTTCATTTATAAATGAATAGATTCCATTATCAACAATGTTTATGATTACATCATTCATCAATGTGTGGCCCAAACTCCAAATAACAAACAAATTAATTAATTAAAAAATAATCATAATAAATTAACACATTAAACTTGTAATAATTTCCCAAAAAATACATTATTAAAAACTATGGATCAAAAATATATGAAGACTCCCATGCCCAAATCCTCATTAAATAGAATATGAAGCACTCCAAAACCACCATGAGGCCACAAAAACTCTCTTACCAAAAGCATCAATATTTTTAACTAATGTAATCCAATAATTTTTAAAAACGCCCAAATAAATTAGGGTAGTATATTCACATAAGTGAATTCATTTTAATACATGAGAATTTATCATACATGGTCTTCCATTATAAAAAAATTTAAATTTCCTAGTGTTTAGTATGTTTCCACTAGGATATAGCAGGATAATCCCTCCAACCATAGCCTAATGACACAAAAATCTATATCCTATAATTTTGAAGAAAAATGGATTTGGAAAGATGAGAAAATTACTCTTCATTAGCCAAAAAATTCTTCAAAGACAAATGAAAATCAAGGAGTCCCCCAATGAATAATGAATGATAGTATGAGCTTTTGAAATGTCCCTCCTCAAGCCTCTTTCCTATCTAAACTCATTATTAGTGAACCACGAAAAATCATGTGTGTCACTATTATTAAAAATTTTAAATGAGGAATATTGTAACATTACCAATGATTTTTTGGTGAAATTAACCTCAAATGTGGTTTCACTATGTCATGACCCACTTAGTTGTTTTTTAGCACCAAAACCTATCCATTTATTGTGGAAAATCACAAATTTTTCCCTTGTAACAATCCAAAATATGTATGTCACAAATCGACCCATGTCAGGGCTCGTGCCAAAACTACCCCAAGCTCAAATCCATAGTCCAGTGGGTGGAGAAAAGTGAAAAATGGACAAAAAATTCTATTATGACCTCCTCCCAATAAAAAATACCCGCCATGGGTCAGCAATGTGAGAAGGTAGATATTGACATCTTAGTCTCACCATCAGTCGACCCTGAGTTGCTGACTAGAATCGAGGGTATAGTAATCAAACAAATCGGAGGCATTACCCTCTAAGATGACACATGAAAAATAGATAGATATGCTTGAAACCAACCAACTCCAAATTATACATCAATATAAAATAAATCCCAAGTACACATATTTAATGTAATTAATGATCTACTACAACAGAAAGGGAAAAATGAAAGTACAAAAATAAAGTAAAAGGGTAGAGACCAAAAATTCCAAAAAGCTGATCCAACCCAAACCTAGTAGTAACCATATTGATATCCAACCCGCTCCATTTGACCTAAAAATAGTTTATATATATGTAGGTTGTTTAAAATTTAATCTCAATAGGATCCTCCTCAAAGACACTCATGAATAATTAAATAAATCATGTTAAATCACATTAAACAATATGTGAAAATAAATCGTCTCCTAAACAAGTATACAATGTTCCCAACCTCGCCATGGATACTCTCACCAACTACCACATTCAAGATTATATCATACAAAAATAATATAAATTGTATCATATTACCACTTCCCCATGGGTTTTCTGCTTGTCCAGCAATTTCTCATGTCGTAAGCATCTCTCTCCAAAAAATTCTTTTCCCACAGACACCTGGGCATATCACCACAACATGAACCATGTGTAACACAACCACAATACCCATGTATTCAAAGTAACAAGGTTTTTTCCTTGATCAAACACATATTTTACATATTTCATCATACATCAAAAATTATTCCTTTGTCCTTTATAGCCTATATGCTGTGTAAGGATACTCAAGCCATCACATCATATAAACAATACACCTATAGTAGTCTATAGGAAACTATATCCAGAATATATGTGGGTGAATAACCACAATCAATTACAATCTTCTGCACATATATTTGGGTAAAATAGTATAATGTGCCTATCAGCACAATAACTACCAAGACAAGAGAACAGGGCCAATGGGGGTAGTCATCAATCAATCCTACTACCATAATGTTGGGGAAACACACCCCCCCTCCAGGGCTCATTTCCATGGGGTGTCAGTTTCTTTAACTGACATAGTGAAGTAGCATATATAAATATAAAAAGTACCAAATATACTATATCTCACAACCACACTATAAGAATAAATTTTTCTTAGATCAACGCCAGCTAACGTCTCATTAACTCCCATATGTCACTGCTATGTCTAGGTATCCTATTAGAACACAACCATTTTAAGAGCTAAATTATATTACTTCATCCCTTTTTATCAGTTCCAAATTTCGTTAATTACATATTTAACGTTAAATTGAAAATTATCATTAATCATTACATTTCATTAGCATTCAATCCAATATCCACAGTTCCTTCAAATTATATCCTCTTCATTACATTCCAATGAGAAATAATCCCATGGGATAACATCATTTATTGAAACATTTATTTAACATAATTATCACATTTTTATAATTCTTGGTATTCTAATGAAACATTCTAAACTACTAAATAAGAAGGGATCAACATGGTGAGTAGATAAACTACCATTATAGTGTTCTCCACCTATAAAAAGAGTTTATACCCAACGGTACTCGGGAAGCTAAACACATAAATAATGTGACATACCTCTTGTGTCATCGCCTCTTCTGGAAAGAGGGTAAGAAAGTCTTTGTACATCATTAAGTGGAAAAGTTAAAGCATATAAAAAACAAAAAGATAAATTAAACTTTCCAAAATTTACATACAACATATTTCATCACCTATGGTTTCGTTCCTCACACCCAACTGCATTACCTGGTGCATCTTTATACTCTAGCCATCAACATATTCCAAAACCATTGGGATTCCCTGCCCCACATATCACATCAGCCATCCAGAATTACAACACATATAGTAGGAAACATCCATCATAGAAAATAGGATTTTCTCCCCAAGAAAGGCATTCTTCCTTCCAACATAATGAGCTATCATGACTCCAATGTATAAGGCACTCGACCTTATAATAAATAGGGAAACTCAGAACCCAATCAAGCATTATCTTATATCAAAAAAACTAGTTATTTAATCCATGTTTCAATAACCAATTCATTTTTTTGGGGTTCCAAATATGGGAAGCCTAAATAAAAAGCTATCAAATATTAACTAAAAAATTGTTTCAACATTACTTTAATCAATAAACATCACCATGCTTTAGGTTAGTCAATCAATTTAATTAGACATGCAAATATACATTAATTTTAATGACTTAAAACTTACAAAAACAACTGGATTCATTTTCATTCCTCTTTTTTGATGGAAAATTAATTGACAGTTTATCCCAGTTTAAATTCGTTACTAATTTCTAGTAAGAATGACATAATAAACAGAAAGTCATAGAAAACACACTATCTAGAAAAACATGATGCCGCAACATATGATCGATACCAATTATTTAAATCATGTCCATGTGTTTATTAATTGAATTACATTGTTATCATGTCTGAAAAAATAGGCTAACTCTACTATATCACAAAAATAGAATATAGAAGCCATGAATCCTCTACTAGAAAAAGTTTCCAATGTTCTTTTCATGATAATCAACCAACACGGTAGATCACGATCACCTATCTTAGATGATTTTATCCTCCTATGGATGAAAAGACACAACTAAAATTATCAAAAACCCATTAATATCTATTAAGATCATAAATAACACATTCCATAATAAGGGAAAGGACAAATGGGAAGGAACCTATCAAAGAACACATATGAACAGTGGTAGAACATACCTTATATTAAATAAAGATTTAAATTTCTGATTGCACAAAAATAGGGGGAACACATGTAAGAGGATGAAACCCTAGAGAAGACATGATAGAAGGCTATATCACTAAGAACCACTCCTACAGTAAGGAAGGAATGTTTCAAGTATCTCACACTAGGGAACTAAAAGGAAGAACAGAAGAGGAAGATATTACGGCACAACAGAAGATTTAATGGAGTCATGGTTTAAGATACATTTGATATTCCATTAATATTAGATCTATCAAAGAGCGTATATTTTGACCAAGTAAAGGCTTTTGAACGATTAAAAAAAATTGATAGTAGTTATGGGAATTGAATCATTCTTAAATCCCTTTAAATTAGTCATTGAATACATTTCATGTGAATGGAAATGAGAAATGAGAGAAAATGTTGGAAATATGGAAAATCTTGAAATTTGATAAAGGAAATTACCACGTTTTGGAAACACTATTCATTACACTATATCAAACTCATCGTTTCAGTGCGTCATCATATTAGTTCTTCTATTTCTGTTCCACCATTTCAGTGACACCATTTTTCATTCCACTGTTTTGGTGATAGCATTTCTATGACACTATTATTGTGCCACCGTTTTAGTGCCACCATTTTGGAAATTTGTATAACATTTGGGGTTGGCTTATATTGACCTCACATAACACCTCCAACACAATGTTTCAAAAAAGGAATAGAGTAGATAGGTCTGATCCATTATATAATTTACCATTCAAAAAATTTCACATCCTTGAGAATCAAAAATCAACCTATATTGGGATCAAAAAAATAGTGTTCGATTAACCACTCATCAAGATACCTCTCATGGATGTCGCCACCTGACGAGCTCAACTACTGAAAAAAAGAAACATGTGAAGCCACAAAACCACGACAACCAAGTTTGAAACACTATACTGAGAGAGAAACCTCAATAAAATAGAAACAAAAAACAAGGTAAAAAATAAATCAATCTTATAACAGAAAAATATCTGAGGCCACAAAACGAACATCATTACAAGAAAAGAGAAAAAACATCAAATGGCTCAGGGTAACGAGGTCATGTCTATGACTCACATTCCCATGTAATCTACTCCACACCACTATTCCACCACAAGACATGAACCAAGGGGATAACTCACATATATAACAGATCCAGATTGCGATCCTAGATCTCTACAGGCTGTTCCATGATGGTCCCATCATCCTCATCATTAATCTCACTCCAATCGATGATTTGAGAGTCATCATGAATATAATGATAGAGAAATGAAACATTAATTTCATCATCTATCAATCTCATATATGGGGGAAGGTAAGTCTTATATTCGACAACTCTAATGTGATCCAACACCTCGAAAGTCCCAAAAAACTAGGGAGATAGATTACTCTCAAGACTAATCGATCATTTTCCATGAATGAGAGTCTCCTTCAGAAACAAATGAAACCTGACATCAATCTCTAGGGGTCTCCTTCTATGGTCAGTATTGGACATCTAAAAATTTTGTGCTGCCTTCATCCTCCTAGGAATCACCTAAACCATCTCTATCATATTTTTTAATAGTTCCGGCCAAATATTTTATGACTCTCTGACCCTAGTCCAGAACAATATAGAATCGTGAGGATGGCCAAACAAGTTTTCAAGTGATTCCATACCAATTTTTTTGTTAAAAATATAGTTGTTAAAAATCTACAATGGGATGGTTCCTCGTCCATGAACCTCCAAAATCTATGCCACAAGAGCACAACATGTCATTCTATATCTGGATAGACCACACTTTCTGACCGTCTGTTTGTGGATGAAAAGCAGTCTTACATCATAACTGAGAACCAAAATCATGTTGGAGACCTCTCTACACCCTGGAGGTAAAAAGAGTATCTCAATATGAAATGATTGTCCTTGGGACTCCGTGAAGTCATGCATCATCCTCTAGATATTGTATCGACAAAACAACAACTGATCTTGGATCCTTAAACACTATAAATTGGGAATAATTCATCAACTGATCCAATAACAACCTTATACATTCATATCCTTCTTCATATTGTGGTAAAATAGTAAAAAAATTCTTCAATATGTCCTTCAACATTCACTAAGGAACATATAATGGTTAGAGAAAACCATCGGGAACTGGGTGTTTGACCTTTACCTTTTAGAATACAAAACATTGAGACACAAACTTGGTGACAACACACTTCATCCCAGACCTACAAAACTGACTCGTCAAGGCCTAGTATATCTTCCACACACCAAGATTTAACACTAATGGTGAACTGTGGAACTCCCTGAGAACCATCAACTGTATTACAGAAGGAACAAAAATCATTCCCTAATAAATCAAACATTGTTATCATTTTTCAGACCAACCATCAGGGGCCTTGCAATAAACAACTTGTCCACTACAGATCTCCAAATAATGTTTCCCCAAATACGAATCTTCTATTTTCTAGACCAGAGGTGACTGAACTGTCATCTTGAAAAGACTACCGTTGTCCCCACATTTTCCCAGGTCTAGTTGTAATTCTTAATGATCATCTATAACCTTCTTGGAATAACATGATTCACACACTACATCACTATGTGACTTCCTGCTCAGCGCATTGGCTATGACATTTTTATTTCTAGGTGTATACAAAATTTCAATGTTTTTATCCTATAAGAACTCCATCCACTGATGTTTTCAAAAGATCATGTCAGACTATGATAAAGCATACCATAAGTTCTTATTATCAGTGAAAACCAAAAATCTCACGTTAATTAGAAAATGTCTCCACAAATTTAGAGAAACAACCACCACAAAAAACTCAAGATCCGGGGTGGAATAGTTACATTCATTGGGTAATAAATGTATATACCCATAAGAAATGAATGATCTCTGGTGCATCAGAACACATCCTAACCCCAGACACAAAGCATCAAAGAAAACATCAAACTGATCTCCTTCTAGGGGATTAATAAGAAAAAAAGTACTGATCAACATCACCATCAGATACTATAAAGCTAAATGACACTGATTATTCCACATGAATGCCTAGTCCTTCATGGTGAACTCTGTTAAAGGAGTCACAACTTTTGAAAAATATGATACGAACCTCCCGTAATAGGCTGTGATATCATGGAATCTTCATACCCCTACTACTATATTGGGGGCTTCCCAAGAATGAAATGATTCTATCATAATATAATTCCCATATACTCCATATTAGAACCCACCATAACCCATTAAATGGACCTATAGAGCCTATAAAATTCACCTTGACAACTTTAAAAAGAGCTGTTGTTGAATATGGACATCTAAAACTGCATGCAGATGCTCTACATGTTCCACCTCATATGTGGAGTATGTATGTATTTCATATATTACAACATCCATGAAAATGTCTAGTTACTCACAGAACCCAGTATTCATCAACCCTGTGAACACATATGGATCATTTGTCACACCAAAAGGCATCATAAATAACTTTTAATGCTCATGAATACAATAGAAGCAATCTTTGGAATATTTTCAATCTTCACATGCATCTGATGATACCCAAACCAAAAATTGATCTTTAAAATCCATATATAAGCCTTAATATGACTGAATAAAACATAAATACCTATAATATGGTATTGTTTCTTCACTATAATATTTTTCAAGTGACTATAATTGATAAAAACCCACAAACGTTCATCTTCCTTGCTCATGAAAATAACGGATGCACCCTACATGGACACACTGAGATGAACAAAACTGCACTTCAATTGATCAAAATGTTTTATACACCAATAATGACACCCATAAGGTTTTATCTTATATGGAGACATAGAGATAGGATAAACACATAGATTTAGCTCGATCCTGAACTCAGTCTCCTGTCGAGGGGGTAACACTACAACCACTTCATGAAATACCTCAACGTACTCATCCATGAACCTAGAAAACACCAACTAATAAATCCCTAATGAACATGTCATTTTCTAAGCCATCAAGGATGAGAAGGATGGAACACACCTCTAACCCATCTAAGGGTCTCTCTCGCGAATAATCACTGATTAATCTCCGTCAGCATTGAAGAACACTACCAGCCTCTTGAAGAAATTTTCAATTTCCTGAACAGAATACATCAAATCCATACCAATGATTAAATCATATTTTTTTATTCCTAAACATATGAAATCTCCCTAATATATTTGACATGCAAACAAAAGGTCATTGTATTTACATACTTCAAACAAGTCATATCGAACTCAAACTCATGTAGTCAATGTTAGGGGCCCTAGAGTATTCTCTATCTTTTTCCCCAAATAATATAAAAAAGTTGCTGATATGAAGGAGTGTGTATCTAATGAGTTAAAAAAGTTATACACCATAGTTGAAAACATGAAAAGGGTACCTCCAATGATGTGTGGCTTGCCTGGAGTTGGGAACACTAAATCATGAAGGAGACCACAACATGTTCCACGACCTCTGTGTCATTGATGACAACCTCCACCATGACTGTGATGTGCTCTCTAATGGAGGTAAGAATTCTAGGGATGTCCACTGCCTACCTAATATAAACTCTACTAATCCAAATCTTATGAAAATGTGTTGCTACATCCTATGCTAGAACTACCTCAATAAAGGAACTCATAGTAGAAAACCATGTTCACATTGACTGATCAGAGAGGTCAGACACTCTCGCTATTGATGACCTCGGCCTCCAAAATAAAAACAAGATCCTAGTCCATTATAATAGGCTCATCATCCACTTCCCCTATTGAAAAGATATCTTGAGGGCTGGGACCTACCCTCAGTCAAACAAATACTCTTCTTCCCTAAAAAATGATAACCCCAAACCATGGCTCTACATTGGGAGGAATCATGACAACTCCCATCTCTTGAAGATCTTGTTCTGGCTGTTGTCCCCTCAACAGTCTATTCCCTTTCTAGAACCTTGAGATATGTCATCACTATAAATAGGGTAACCTATAATAGGATCTATGGATGAAAAATATCTTCAAAATATCTATCCATGGCCACCTCATTCTAGAAATAGGTCTGAATCATATGGTAGAAGGTTCTTAAATTGGATCATGAACTCTCACACACAAGAGCTCCCCTATTGAAGGGTATGCAACTCCTGGTGATTGGAATCCTTCGCGGTTGGAGAGATATATTAACATTCAAACATCTCTCAGAACAACTCCCAATAGTTTTAAGACTCCTCATAATCCCAAAAGAATACGAACAACCATTTCCTCACTTCCACATGCAAGATCATCACGAACAATGAAACCCAGTGATCCTTATGAGCAAAGATCGAACTGAAGGATATCTCGAACTCCTCCACCAAGTCTTCTATGACTTCATCCAAAATGGGTCCCTAAAACTTTTGGTGATTCTAGCACTGAAACTCTTAGAGTGTCCTCCTCAATGTGTCATTGTTGTCAACCTTTTCCTTTCAGTGATCTGTTGGCCCAAACTGTTAGCCATCTACTGCAGGAACCTGATGAGGACGTAAACCTAGTGCCATACCTATAAAATAAAATAACAATTAGTACTTATAAACATGAAATATTGAAGACTCTACATTAATTAATTGATTTTTTTCTGTTATTCATTATTGGATTCCTTATCCCAAGGTATACCAATTCAAACATAGGCATAAGGATAAATAATGCATCATCCTTTCCTTGTACACCTCCATACCCCAGTATAACCTAGTTAAGTATCCACTATAATCATAAAGGTTTGTGCATTAGATCATAAGGGGCCCTAAATTCCTATGTCATAGCTGTTCTCCCGTGTTTACATTACACACTAAACTAGACTGACATCATTTCCCTACCAACCCATGAAACCTCACCTGTTCCTAACACCAAACTTTATCCTATCGCTCAACTAGAACTCTGATACCACTCTATCATGATTCCCTCACCATAAACTATACACCTATTAAGAAATAAATATGAAAAGGGAGATAGTGACACCTTATTCTTGCCTCCTATAGTCCCTTGGTTGGCGACTAGCACTGAGGGTATAGTTATTACACAAATAGAAGGCATTACCCACTATGAGAGCACATGTGAAAGAGATAGATATGATAGAAACCAACCAACTAAAACATAGAGTGAAATATAAAAGAAATCTTTGTTACACATATGTAATTTCATGAAATAACTACTGAAAATGAATGGGAATACTTTATGTACCAAAATAAAATAAAATGATAGAGACCACGAAACCGAAACATCTTCTCCAACTATATGATAATAGAAATCTGTCTCATCTCTAATATACTCTATGTGACTTGAAAATTTTTTTATATATACATAGGTTGAGTATAATAGTATAATTAGTATGATCCTCCCTAGAGCCTCACCTGAAGAATTAAAGAAAGAATGATAAAGTACACTGAACAACAAGTGAAATTAACTCGTCCCCTAAATAGGTATATTATATTCCCAGCCTCATCATAGATATTCTCCCCATGTATTGATTACAAGTGTATAAAAATTAATAATAATAATATCAAGTGTTCCTCACTGTCACTACTGCAATGGTTTTCCTCATTTCCCCAACATCGCACATATAAAGAATCTCTCTACAATAAAAGACTTGCTTAGAGATACCTGGACATAGCACAACAACATGAACCTCATGAAAAAAAAACCACTACACCCACGTAAAAAAAAGAAAGTAGGTAGTTTGAGGGAGACACGTATCTCACAAAATTTATATCATATGTCGGGTATTATACCATAATCCATTATATCCCATAGTTAGAGTAATGATTCTCATGCCATCCTAGCCTATACATGTTAATCCTATAATAGTCCATAAGAAACTATATCCTAAATATATAAGTTCTAATAACCACAATACAATACATCCATCAATACACATGTATGGAGAAAACTAACTGACGTGCCAACTATCTCAATAACTAACCAAAGAAGATAGTGGGGCCATAGGGGATATTCATCCATCCATCCTACCACCAGAATGTTGGGGTAAACACTCCCATATGGCTCAAGATTCCTAGGGTTTCGGTTTCCCTAACTAAAAAGGTGGAGTAGCATATAAAAATACAAAATTGTAGAATATACTATATCTCACATCTACACTATGGTCATTACCTAATATTAGAAACAACTACTAATATGGTCTCTTGGTCTTTCTACTATAACCACTAAGACAAGGCCTACTATAATCACACAACCATTTAAAGATCCAAATTATAATAATTCATTCCTTTTATCAGTTTCACATTATGTTAATTAGTTATTTTAAATTTTACATTCCAAATTACATTTTAATAGTATACCAAACAAGATCCCCATTTCTTTTAAACTGTATCCTCAGCGTTTTATTTCACCAAGCTTCCACCCCATGGGTTAACATCATTAATTAAATCAAGTATTTAACATCATTATCAATCTTCCATAATTTTAGGTATTTAAAATAACATTCAATGCTATCAAACATGAGGGTATTATTATAGTGAGTAGATGAACTACCTATTGAGCCTTCACCACCTAGGTTAGGAACATAGACCCATCTGTCCTTGAGAATATAAACACAAAAATCACATAGCATAACCCATGTGGCATCCTCTCTTTTGGAAGTATGATAAGAAAGACCATAAGACTCAAGAAGTTGTTGATGAAAATAATATAAACAAACAACAAGATTAAACAAGAATCCAACATTCACATCCAACATGTTTCATCCTATTTGGTGACATCCCCAACACCCAATTGCATAAATTGCTGCAACTCTCCAATCTAGGAATCAACTGCAGCCAAAACCACTGGGACTCCCAACCCCACATATCACAATATCCTTCCAGGATCACAACACATGAAATTAGAGAAAGACATTAATGAAACTCTGCACTTATCCCTAAGAAATTCATCCTTCCATCACACACAATGAGATCTCATGAATCTAATGTACAAGTCACATTTCCTTACAAGTAATATGGTAACTCTAAAACAATATAGCTTTATCATTTATCAAAAATCTAGTTTATTCATCCCTCGTAAATTAACTCATTCATTAATCATAGGTTCTAACTATTGGAAACCTTAAAATCCAACTATCACATGTTAATTAAACAATTAATCTGAAATTCCTTTAATCAACAAGAATTAAAATGATTCATGTTTATAAATAAAATAAATTAGACGTTCACATCTACACCAATTTTGTTAATATCAAATTTACAACAACTACAAGATTCATTTACAGGCCTCTTTATTGTTGGCCAATTAATTTGAAATTTATCCAAATTTAAATTATTTACCAATTTCCATTTTGAATAACATGTTAAACAGTAACAAATAGATAACACACTATCTATCAAAAAAGAGGCAACAACATTTGATCAATTATAATTAATTTAATCCGGTCAAATATTTATTATTCCAATTCTGTTGTGATCTAGTGGGAAAACATGTTAACTCTTATACTGCACATGAATAGAATATAGAATCCATGAACCTCATACTTAAAAAGTATTCCAAAATTATTTTCAGGAGAACAATCCTTCACGGAGTATCATGATCACCTATTCTAGAAGAATACATCTACATAAGGATGCAGTGATTCCACCACAACAAACAAAATCCCAGGAAGCAACATTAGGAACATAGAGAACACATGTCATAACTAGGAAAAATAGAAATGCGATGGAACCTATCCAGGAACCCCAATTAATAGTGGTAGAACATACCTTATATTAAAGACACAATGAAAATTCTTTATTTCACAAAAACAGGAGGTGTTCATGCAGTAAGAAAAAACTCCTAGGGAAACATGATCCAAGTTTATAACACTACGTATGACTCCTATGGGATGGAAGGAAAGGATCAAGCAACTCATAATAGGGAACAATACAGATGAACAACGGAGGAAGATATCTCAACCCATTAGATGATGAATGGTGTAGTGGTTTAAAATACGCTTTATTTTCTATTATGATCAAATTTGTCAAAGATCACACATTTTTACTGAGTAAATGCTTCTTGAACATTAGAAAAATTAAGATAGGATTTATGGTATTTGAATCAGCCTTAAATACTATAAATTAAAGATTATAATTCCTTTAATGTCAAATGAAATGTCAAACGAGTGAAACTATAAGAAATTTTGAAAAATATGGATATTGGAGAAAGGATGTGACATTATTCTAGAATTGTTGTTCACGAAAATATTTTTGACACACCATTTCACTTCCACCTTTTTGGTGCCACCATTTCCATGCCACCATTTCTGTTCCACTGTTTCAGTGGCACTATTTATGTTCCACCGTTTTGTTGCCACCATTTATTAAATTTGGAAATGTTTTGGGATTAAGTAATATTGAACTTCTAGAACACCTCTAACACAATATTTCAGCAATGGAATAATCCAAATAGGATTGGTCCATTAAAAAATTAGGGAGAATTTTTCCTATGTACCTGTACAAAGACTCATATCTATCACAATAAAAAAGTTCATAGGAAAATGTCTGAAATATGTTATACTATTGTGAATAAACAACAGCTGTATGGAACTATAAATAGTTCAAGTATGTCAATGTGAATTTAAATGAATAGGGAAAACATACAAACCAAAATAAAAAATTTTCCCAACCTGATAGCAATGTGAAAAGTAAAATATGATGGAGATCCATGATTCTATATCCCATAATATAACCATTGTACATGGTCCATGCACCCATATCCAAAAGAACCACTAAAGTAGTTATCAAACATGTTAGTCATATTTATATGTAATGATACATGTGGGAAATTATCATGCATGGGTGTGTATAAACATAACAAGTACGACCCCCCAGTTGAAGGTGGGGTACCAAGTGATACAATGTAAACTGAATACAATAGATAAAATAACGTATAATGAAAGAGTGTGGCTCAACCAATAAGATAGTCAAGTAAACTCATCCAAAAACAACTATCTATAAATGGTGAGATGATGATCTTCTCATCAAGTATTTTCTACCTACATTAGGAGAGTATAGTCATCTAACCATGATAATCTTGACACAAAAATTACATGGCATACCCCGCTGGTCTTCGCCTCTCCTGTAAGGACATGTCATAGAAATCCAAAAAGTGGATACAATGAAAGGATATATATATATATATACATATATATTCTCAGTCAAAAGAAACCCAAACAAGAGAGTAAGAGGATCTCCATATCCAAGATCATAACATGATGAAAATTTTCCATTAGTTCCTTGGTAGGCCCATCTACGATGCCAATCATCCCATGTGTCTGACCTGAATGCACAAGTCATATGGTATTAGTCACCACACGTTGATACTATCAACCTTGGGTGGAACTGACTCACCATGATGATTTTATGTTTTGTTATAAGAATTATTATCCATGTGGAAAGCGACCCCAATAATCCGGAGTCTAATAGTACATCAAACCAGGTGTCACCACTGATCTATATAACTAAATGGTGAAACTCGGTGAAGAGGAACTACACCCTAGTACATTGGGGGGTCCACTAAAATAAAATTCAAAATGTAACAAAGTCAATTTTCATCAGGGCTCCACTCTAAAAGGATTCAATGTAGATGCATGCCCATGTGTATCATGGAATTCCACTGTAATTGTCGAGAACCTATGACATGGTATCACAAGGGAGTTTCACTCTAAGACATCATGGAATCATGCCCTACCTGATAGTGGGGTTCCAATCAAATGTACCTATATATGACCTACGCCCATTCCAATGGGTGTCCTACTCTAATATCATTGTGGACCTTGGTCTTGGTGTGTCAGGGGTTTCCACTCAGAAATCTATGATATCCTTTCCTGACCACTGATGTCGTCCCACAATGCCTGAATACGAATTATCCTCAGAACACCTCTCATCATAACATGAAATCTGTATTAAAAGTTTCCATCACACTATATAGTTAAAGATATGAAAGATATATTTTTTACTAACCTGAATCTAGAAACTAGTGAAAAGGGAGGTTTTCACTGTAACATGTTCGAATGGGCCTTGTGAGGCCTACAGCTTGATCTCCCACATTAAAATCCCAAACTGGCCACAAAAGTATTTCCTCAAAAATAGAATCATGTTTTCATAGGTGGAACGTCAATTGGATGCACCAATTTGATGATATGAAGGTTTCAAAAATTTGGTTGTGGACTTGCTCAAGCCAGCGGGCTGACCGACCATGGACCGATATCCTCGGTTAGTCCACCAACTACCATCCCTTTTACTACTGGCTACATCCTAGTGGGTGCCTATACATTGACTGACATCCTCATTCGATATGGTGGTCATGCTGACTAACTACCACGATTGATTTTTGTGGTCATCCAGGACCGTTCTCTCCCCTTGATTACCCACGGATCGATCAATGTTCACATCTTTTTGGCCCACATGGGCTGTCATGACCCATTCTGCCTAGCCTGCTATGGCCCAACCGTCCTGGCCTATTTAATCGGTCACCTGCCGTGTCAATTGACTGCATATTGTCAATGTGGCCACCTGGTGCCAACCACACGGTTCTACCATCATCAAAGTTACACCCTCCTCTCTAGCAACCTTTAACACCGAAAGTTTTTTTCCCACCTCAATCATAACAGACAACACCAACTCTTTCATCCAATGGCCCACAACTGCTCCCACTACCAACACCGTTCACTATCGTCGGTGTCACCAAAAATTTGGTCCTTTCCAGAGACTACTATGATTCCCCTAATTTCTCAAAATTTTATACAAATGTGTATGTGAGATCTTGAGTCCCATATCTACATTTATCTAAGCCCCACTCTACAATAAATTTTTGTTTTGACGTGTCAAAATGTTACCAATGATGAACACTTGAGGAATGAATAAAAGAAGATAGATTGATCGATGTACATGTTAGTTTGTCCATTGAGATTGATGATCATTGTAGAGAAATTGATAGTGAATAAAATATTATTCATTAATTTAAATCAAAGATGGAGAAATCAAATGAAAAAAATCCAACCTAGATTTGGATCTGTTCCATATTGATGACTGTGTCCACCAATGATTGTTCTGATCCATGATTCTTTTTCATTGAATCACAAAAGTTAGGTGAGATATTCATCATCAATTTTTAGAGGATTTTGTGGTTACCCTATCCCAAACCTCAAAATCACTTCTTTATAATAGGTAATTAGGTAAAATTAATCTTCTTAATAGCTCCCACAAATGGTCATAGGATCCGAACATCCTGTACCCCCTCACCTTAGGTAGCACTAACGTAAAACACCCCATTACAAACTCAATAGTGGTCTCAAATATCCAATATGACACCCCATTAAATAGTTATTTGGTGCAAATTCCAAAATTAAATAAGTTAATTTAATTATTATATTTATGGTTATTCCCTTAGTGAATTTCTCAATAGAATACAAGAACCAAAAAAAGTTATGTCTCTCCTAGGGTAAACACGACCCACTAGAACCAATCATGCCCTCAGATTTATAATATGATCTTAAATTTGAGATTTATCTTACTCACTTAATATTTGTAGAATAAAACATTATTAATATTTTATAAAAATTATTTTGGGAAAACATGGCATCTAACTCCCACTCATTCTCAATTCCTAGCTATGGAAATATATATTGAAATGTTTCAAAGTCTTAAAAGGAAAAAAGTGGGTCTCCACATAATTCCACCCTTCAATATATTCTTCCCTGAATAGTAAAACAGGGAAAACAACTCATGATACTGATCCCGCATCTAGCTCTCCCATTCTCAGGAGCCCCCAGCCTATTTATATGCTGCCACATCACACAGACATAAGGTATTGTCTATCAATGTAAGGTCAGCTTCTGTTGATCCTCAACTACAGCGGGTGATCTGAAAAGTTTAATCAATCTTAAATTTCTATATCACCCAAGTTGATGACCTGTGTTAGATCCTACACATATCTATTCATCTGTGTCTCATGGAAGACATCGTAGACCAACTCTAGTTTTGGAGGTAGGGCAAGGTGGTATCCACCCTCTCTAATCCTATGCATGATCTTTAATGGATCAATTAACAAAGGGGATAACTTGCATCCACGGTTTGACTTCTACTTCCCTCAGTGTAGGGAGACACTCAAGAATATGTGTTCTCCCTGCACAAAATCCAAGGGAATACATTGATGATATTTATATGATTTTTACTTCTATGAGTCATCTTCATCCTTTCAAGGATGAACTGCACTTTCTCAATCGTTTCTTTCACTATCACTAGGCCCAAAAGGGATGACTCCACAAAGTCCATCCTCCATAAAGGTAACCCGCAATGTCTCCCTTGTTGGTCCTAAAAATTGTCCAAGCTAATACAAGGGTTATACTTCTTATTTTATGAAAACTTCACCAAAGTTAAGATAAATTATCAACCCCATCTAAAACTCGACACATAATCCCTCAGTATATCCTCTAGCACCTAGATAATGGGCTCATTCTACCCAATGCTTTTGGGATTAATGGTAGTACTCATCTGAAATTGGTTCTTGAATGCCTATTGTAGACCTATGTTCAATCATGATGTAAACTGCACAACACGGTCATAGAAAATTATCAAGTGTATCTCGTGAATTAAAATGATCTCACGTGCGTAAAACTCACCCAAACACTCAAATAAAATCTTCTCCTTAATATCAAAAATCATTTATGAAATCTTGTGTGAGTCCACTATCACCCATATGGAATCATGGCCCTTTGATGTGCGTGGAAGCCCAAAAAGGACTTCCACAAATATGCTCTACTATTTCCACATTGGAATCTCAACAGGCTGCATCAAACAAACCATAATCTGAATCTCAGCCTTCACCTACTGATAGGTGAAGAATCATGAGATGAAATCGGATATCCATCATCTCATGTAAGACCTCCAAAATTAACTCCAAATATCCTAGTACATGTGCTCCACTTCGGGGTGTTTGGCTAATGGGGATGTGTGGAACTCTTGCATCACCTCCTCAAGAACAACTACTTTCTCCTAGAACAAGATCTTATGATATCTTCTTGCAAAATATTTATCAGGTGCATTACGTATGGATATAAGATCATTTATAACATCAATGACACTGTCTCCTAGTTGGGACTCTTTCACATGCTCATGGATCAAATGATTCATCACTATCCATAGAAAAAAAACTATACCTTTCTACTCAACCAGGGTTATTTTTAGGGAATATAACTATATTGAAGCTTCCCGCACAAGGCAATCATGGGTCTTCCTACCAAGGTAATCTCCTATAGTGATTATGGTTCCTAGAGTATATATTATATCATATTTATAGTCCTATAGGGATTCAAACTGAAGTAACTTCGTCATGTTCAGGTCTCTCTGGGTGAAGATATATTCAATGCTCTAGTGGTCTGAGTAAACTACAAAGCACTCTCCTAAAAATTATTCCCTCTACATACCCAGTGTGAAGATTACTACTTCTAGCACAAATTCATTTGTCGTAGAGTTCATCTCATGTGGTCTCAAATGCCTCAACCCATATGTGATAAATTCTTTTAAGGGAATAAAATTGAAACCAAGCCCATCCCCTAAGGCATCACAATACACTATGCACTCAACACCTTCCTACGGTAGTCTCGATACTAGACTGCTCATCAGCCCTTATCTCAACTCTTAAATGTCCTTGTAGCACATCACATACCATGTAAACAGTTGTCTCTTCAATTTTAGAGTGGTCCAAGGGGATCTTATTAGGAATAATCCTTCTATAAAACTATTTTAGTACTTACCAATCCAAAAAATATCCACACCTATGACACATTCATGGGTGGTTCCCAAGAAATAATAGAATTGGTCTTTCCTAGATCCACTGCTAATCCTTTCTCAAATATGATATACACCAAAAAGTGGACCTCGTGTATCATGAATTGGAACTTTGAGAGATTTTCCTGAATCAATTGCTCTTGATGTAATTCAACAGCCATCCTCAAGTGCACTCTATTCTCATCCTCTATTAAAGAGTAATCAATTATGTCTTCAATGAATACTAAAACAAACCGGTCTATGTATGATTGATATATCCAGTTCAACAAAACCTTTAAAATGGAAGGGGAATTTTTCTAATCAAATGGAATCACTAGAAACTCGTAGTTCCAATAGCGACACTGAAAATAAAACTTCAAAATATCATCCTTGCAAACCTGTAGTTAGTGGTTGTCGAACCTCATTTTGATTTTGTAGAACCATCTCCCAACACACAAATTATTGAGGAGGTCCTCAATCCCCATCACGGGGTACTTTTTATTTATCGTGGCTTGGTTAATGCGATGATAATCCACACAAATCAATAATCTCTCACCCTCCTTCTTCACGAATAGAGCTAGAACTTCCCTGGGGGATATAATAGGTTCATTGAAACCCTTATCATCATATTTCCCAATGAATGAGGGTTACCTATAATTTTTAACCAATTATATCATGGAAATCCTTGGTTTTAAGTCAATATAAAACTCCAACCCCAACATTGGATGTAGTCCTAGAAGATCTACAAGGAAGTTTCCCATATAATTAACTACTACTAAAGAAACCCAAATTTCAGAATATTCTACTTGACCAAGGGTTACACTCACTAACTAATGGTTTATATGCTCTTTCTTCTTACTCAGAGCACCTTTGTACCCTGCTATGAGGTCACTTTCACCAAGAAAGGAGAAACTCATCCACTCAACATGTAGAAATCCAATTAGCATGTAGTGACCAATGAACTATATTTGAACCATAAAAAGCCAATACTTTCCCAATATGAAGTCCTTCGGTTCTATTTCGATGACCAATGGGTCCCACATGAACCAATATCCTCTGACCAATAATTGTCACTACTGGTAGATGAATGACCTAGATGAACTGCCTCTATAGGAACCTCGAGCCAATGCTAATGTGCTAGTTCCTAAACTGTGTGCTCTAACACCCATTATAGGAGTAATGAGATAAAATAATTAATAGAACCCATGTTTCTATAAACAATCATGCTAGTGTATAATAAACATAGATCATGCATCAAATCATCTCATGCACAATAGGATTGTGGACCTCCCTAGCATGTAGTTTACAATGGACCTAGCTTCCAGATCCCAATGCCTAATGTAGGTCACTCTGTGGTGATAGTAGAATAACCCCTTGTATCATCCTCTACCTGTGTCTCCTTCTACTCCACTACTACCACCACTTCCCTATAGACCGCCATGTCCCCATCTTGAGGGTACCTGATCATGGGGTTGTCTCTACATGGTGGTCCACCTACTATCCTCCTGGGATGCTAAGTACATCTAGTCAGGAAGTCTCATGGAATGTGATCTCGCCCATCATAAACATAACATTGGCCCTCTGTTGGCTAACTCGGTGCTCTACGCTTCCTAGGAGATTCTTGACCACGTGCCTAAGTCAGATCAGGGGGAGGCCTAATGTACTAAAATCTTTTCAATTGATGTATGCTAGCTCTTGCATATGTCTTAGCTCAATAATGTCTACTTACAGTCCTTGCTAACTACTGTACCTTAGAGAGAATGATCTATTTCACAATTACCTACTATATCACCCTATTATAAGAGTGTGCATATTTAAAGGTCATAAACATTAAAAAAATATAATAGTATTTTTATTGTCATGAAAATATAATAAAATTACTATATAAGAACAATTGATGGCGGTGGGGATGAAATAAAATAAAAACTCTTTTATGAAAACATTACATATTCTTCAGTTATCCTTATTAGGGTAGACCTAATACCTTATTAAATTAGATTTTCGAATAGGATATGGATTCCAAGATGAGGGGATAGAGATTTTTTATTTTATTGGGTGTGTCTTGGCTAAATACAACTAGTCTGGTAGATGTGGATAATGGGAATAATGGGAGGCCTTTTATATGTGGTGTGAGTAGAAAATTTGTAATATTTGAAAGAAATAACTAAAACCAAATCTTTTCCATCTAAATTTTCTCAAATAATTTACAAAATATTATTATACTTGTTCTATGGTCTATATAAGGCCATATAATTGGTTTCATACATGTTTCTTGGTTATTTTTCTCTAATGTATAATTTGATATCCCTATTTAATCTTTTTTTATCTTAATCGCCCTTATTAATTTCAACTATTTTAACTTATCGTTTAAATAAAATTTTATGTTGAAATTATTGGAAATTATAAATTATGTTGATTAAATATATGGAAACCATTTTTCTAAATTCAATCAAAAAGTTTTAAAAAAAATAAATCTAATTAAATAGACAGGAAGAGAATGATGATTTTAAAAGTGAAAATGGTTAAATTATTACTATGTTTTAATATATAAATTATACATTAAAGTGATTAAAATGAACTAAATTGGATTGATATATTTAAAATTGGAATAATTTTACATTAAACCAAATTTAAAATATAATTAATAATTATTTATTATTCTGTTGAAAAAATAGTTTTCAATTAAAATTCAATATATTTGGATGTTCATTAAAAATTGATACATCTACTAAAATATCAAAAAATCACCCCATGATAATTATGAAGTTACCATATCCAAAACAAATTAGATTTTCTAGAATAAAAATTTTAAAATAATCAAAATTTAGTTATAAAACATGTTCTCTATTAAATAGTTGAATCCCCACCTTTAGAAAAATAATTCTTTTAATGCATAAAATTGGATTTTTTTTATCTAATTCCAATCTAGTATATTGGGTGAATGTGAAAAAATATGACTAAATTAAAAATTAAAAATTTTCATAAACATAATTAAATAATTTAAATTAATTTAATATATTTATATAAAAATCATTTAGAACATAAAATAGTATTTTTATAAAAATATATCCTTTATATTCAATTAATTTTTATATTAATTTATAATTAATTTCTGACCAATTATTTAAAAAATATATTTTATTAATTTATATAAAACAATTTATAACAACCAATTTAACACCTAAGAGATAATTATCATATTTAATAATAATAATATTATTATTTTATTGTTCTCCAAAACCTAGTCTTGTGTGATGATAAATCTTTAGAATAGACGTATGGTTGCATGTAACACAACTATATTTCGTGTATTGAATTATATAGAATAGATTTTATTCATTTAAAATATTAAATATATCATAATTTCTTATTGAGTTGTGTCCTTTTCTACAATTTGTGTAGTGTTTCATAGAAATTATTAAATATGATGCCCATATTTTAAATTTTTCTATGTTACATTCCCCCAACATTAAATAAATTGTTTCCTCACAATTTAAGAATATATATGTAATAATGGGTTGGAAATTTGGAACTAACATTGTTTAAAACCAAATATTAAAAAATTATTAATGAAAATTTACCATTAATTAGAGTGAATGGAAACAAAAAAATTCACTTGGAATTACATATAATTTCATTTCGATGTATGAGAACATTAGTGGTAGGTGATAATATGGACAAGAAAGTGTGGCATTAATATTTATAGTGAGTGATTGTGGTCATTGATAAAAATAAGTTAATTATCTATTCAATTCTATCTACCTCAATGTCATAAATATTTGATAATTTAAAATTCCATCAACATAAAAAACAATGGTATCACGTTAATATATTTTTCCAGAACCTTTATTCAAGTGTTGAAGAAATATTTAAATCTATAATAATATAGTGAAATATACTTACTGGATATGATTATATTTTATAATAACAGTTTATTTCTTTTTTTATTCTATCAATTTGTATTCGTTTCTTATTATAATAAAGTTTAATCCAAAAAATAATTTTTCTTACACAAGAATCATTTAAATTCATTTATAAAAAAACCATAAAATATTGACATGATTTTCCTCCAATATTTAATAAAATATTACATAAAACATATCTTCTAAAAATTGTAATTAAAGTTAATAAATTCCATAAATTATTAACCTTAATGATTATCCTAAATATTTCTGACCAAATTTAGATGGTAGGTTACTAAATAATTATTATATTCCATAGAAAAAATAAATTTGATCTAAATCATCATGTAAAACCCATGTGAATATGCTCACCATCTATTCTCCAAAAACATGGTAATAACATCCATTTCAATATAACCATATTGAAAATATACATGATTCCATATTCATTTTATAAAATAAGGGTTACTAGACACATTAATTAAATCTAAAAATGTTTTAGACTCCATCAATGATAACATAAGTACTTTTCTAATATATAATTAATCATTTCCAAGGTACTTTATAATATACAATTTAAATTATACATGTTAATCATCCATTTATCTAATAATCATTATTTCAACATTAGGAGAAAATTAAGGATTACCATTTCTTTAGTCATGTGTTTTCAATGAAAATTGATATTCCACATTATCATTTTATTGGTTATCAGAACTCTTCAACATCTGATATCAAATCTTTATTAAAAAGGTACATAAGAAAAAAACCTTATAAATTTCATAAATCATAAAACTAATATATGATACATAATATAGTAAAATTTAAATCATGAATCCCAAAATGATAACATTATACATTCATCTTCATTAATGGTAATAGAATAATTTTATTCATGATCCATTTTCTTCTTTTCATATTTTCGATATCAATTTGTATATTTCCTCATTTCACTCTAACAGAAACCCTAAATTCGAACATTTTCTTTATTCCAATTGCATTATTTTTTCTAATTACACTTTTCAACACACCAATAGCATACACTTAATCCATTCAAGAATATCCTAAGGTGATTATTTCCTATATTATCACTTTTTTGGGAAATCATTCTTATATTTATTTAACAATTATTTTCACACCAATAGTATTCTTCTCATGTATCCCTTAGAATATACAATAAATATGTAATTATTTCTCTATCTTGTTAGTACATGATACGATTTTCTAATATAAAGGTATGGTTTTTGAGACTACTCTATACAAAATAATTTCATAAAACCGAAAATGAAATTATTATTATTACCCTTTGGATTATCTGTAACTATTTGGTTCTAATTACAACTTACAGAAACCATTTCTATAAAATATCATACACTAGATTATATCATATCATTGTGAAACAAAATTTATCATACCGAAATTTGGGAAATAGAATAAATATATTGAAAAATTTATGTGTATATAGTTTCAAAATGCGTAATAATATTTTTTCAAGAAGTTTGAATATAGTTATACAAAAGGTCCATCAAAAGGTTATGTTCCCAAATCTATATTTTACTAAATATATTTACCATGGTCTCTAATAAATAATATCTAATACCTACTATACTAACCCATATCCCAGAATCATATAGTCATTACCTACTACCATTATATTTTCAGAATATATATTGTAGAAAATACAAAAGGGAAGATAAAATTAGTGTTCATTATAAAATGGAAACATAAATTACCCTTAGAGAAAATTTGAATTCCAAAATTAACTAAAATAAATTCATCAAAATATAAATTTTTTAAATATAGTGTATCCCTTCATATTAGTCATAGTAAACATCATGTAATCTTATAGAAAAAAGTAAAATAAAGATGACCTCAAATTCTTAATAAGGGATAAGTACAATAGAAACACTAGTTAATCAATGAAAATAGTCAATATATAAAGGTAAATAACAGAACACACGTCATGTAAACAATAAAATGATAATGAAGTGAATAAATAAAATTTCCACAAATATAAATGACAAAAATTTCAATTAAATAACACTAATAAGATGATAACATAATGAAAAATCAATATGGAAAGGTAATTAAATTAAAATGTGTCATATTTAATCAATAAACATACAATCAACTGCATAAATAGATTTGGATATAGTGAAAATGTAGTGGGTAAAAAGAAACAAATTACGACTATAGGATGTTTATAAATATAATATGTCATCCTTCATCTGAACATGAAACATTTAAATTCAAGAACATTTACAAAATGGATTAAAACATGCTACTATAAATACCTTTGAAAATATAGTTTAGAACATATTTCTTTAAAACCCTTGGGGTTTTTTCCAATAGATTTTGATTCCAACAAATATGGTTTCATTGGACTACTAATGCATTAAAGGTATTACATTAAATGGTCTCAATCCCAGTTAATACCTATCCCAAAAATTCCTCATATATCAAATAATTTATTTAATTTATAAAAAAATTATTCATTATCAAATATCTATATTGATTATATAATATGAATTTATCCAAATTGCAGGAGTCATTAAAATAATATTCAATGTAAAAATTGTATGTAAAAAAGGATACATGGTTAAATCAGAAATAAAATACATAAAAAATAATATGTATATTTAGTATAAATTTATTTTTTAATGCTCCTAGAAAAATGAATTAATCAAGGAAAGGTTATTGACTATAAAAATAAATCAAGGATGCAAAAGTCAAAATGTTCCTTAGTAATAATGATCATAAACTATCCAGTAGAAGATTAACGATGGTATAAAAAAAATAGACCCACTAGATTTTGAATAAAGTTTGTTATCATTTATGAGTATAAATCCCACGATAAGGTATTAAAAAGTATTCTTACAGAAAATAACATTTCCAAATGGATTTTTTTAATGTCTATTTCATTTGAAATGACTTTAATATTTTATAAAATATTTGATTAATTTTTTCCTTTCAAAAAATATTTGGAATGATAGAAAATCAGATTTTAATGACCTTATTTTTCATGACGGTTGGAATTTTTGTTCATTCCATATAAGTTAAAACATAGTTTTCCTTTCAGTTTTTATGTAAAATAAAAAATTTAATTTTTCTTCAGAATAACATAAATATTAATTTGATAAAATTTTGTAAAAAGAAAAAATATGTTGAAATTAATTTAATAAATCGATTTATAAAGGATAATAGGTTTTTAAAAAATATTTAGAAAACATTTTTTTTGAAGAAGAGTGAGATAATGGTATTATTACTCGAAATATTTAATTAATCACTATATAAAAATAAAAATGTAATGTTTTACTGTGAAATGGTTAAGTAAATTTCTTTATTTGATATTGAATAATAATCAAACTTGATCAGAATTAGATTATAAAATAAACCATTAAAATGGTCATAACATTTAGGAGATAATTAATAAATTAATTGATTATTGTATCTACTATAAGTCAACACAAAATAATAATAAATATAAAATTATAATATAAAAATTTATAATTAATATGATCATATCATTACACAATCAATAAATTATATGTTAAACACAACATGTGGAAATTGATTTATGAAATACCTTTTCTTATGCTTCTATTAGGTTGAGCAATATTTAACAATATATATTGTAGTTCTAAAACATTTTAATAAATTATTATAAAACATATTAATATTTATTATATCATATATGATCCTTTTATAACATTTTATCCACCATTCATGAATTATCATTCATTATTTTCATTATTTTGGGTAATTGTTTGCTTTATTTTTTGAGTAAGTTTGGACTTGTTATTTTTTTGGCTCTGATTATAGACATCATTATTTCACCTTTTATAGAATTTAAAACATTAACTAAATATATTTTATATTCATTATATATTTATTTATATTAATCCATAATATTTTTTTTCTTACAAATGAAAAACATTGTTCAGGTTGATTATAGGTACTATGTACGCATGAAAGTTGATATAATTTTATAATTGTATCAAGAGAAAGGGAAGAAAAAGATATATATATATATATATTATCATTTAATTTAGATTTTTATTTCATGTACATCACTAATTTTTATTTATCATATATTTAATACATTCTATGTAAATCTTTGATGAATCAAATCGCTTCATTAGATGGTAGTCCTCTCTAAACACATTCGGCTTTATCAAATTACCAAAAAATTGAAATCATGAAGCTATGTGATATATAAAAATTCTAGAAGAAAAATTACATCATATAAATCATATATAAACATTATTTCCATCATTATTCAAATCTATGTAAAGTGTTAATGGAAAAAAATACATCGATTCGTGGGGCGGTAGTCTGTCGGACACAAGAACGATGTTTTCATAACCAATTTTGTGGATGTGTACGTGTTTGTATATAGTAACCTTAATATAACAAAATTTCAGTATATTATATATAATTATTTTATTATATAATCATTATATAACAATAATTATAGGAGGTGGAAAATGAAATAAAATAAAAATACTTTTAGAAAAACATTAACTCTTCTTTAGGTATCCTCCCTAGGTTTTCACTTGTACCTTCATAATATGGGTTTATTCACATTATAATTAATCTATTATCATTGTATGTAATTTGACTAATTATTTGTTAAGTTATTTTTTGAGAAATTTTTTTTATATGTGTAGAAAAAGGGGAGACTTGGAGGTCTTTTATAAGTGGAGTGAGTGAAAAACTTTTATTTTTTTAAATGTGGGAATCCCACCGTTGTTTTTTCCATGTTATATTGCTCCCATGTTGAAAAAACTAGATCCTAGAATTGATAAGTTCTATATATGGACATAAAATGGGGTTTTTACAATTTTCTAGGCCATTGAGTCGATTATGATAAACGTTTAGAGCCTTGGTAAACACATTTTTCTTTTAATCGCTGTAATTAATTTAAAATTTCTATACTAATAATTTTAGTTATTATTTTAGTTTTACTATTTTAAAATTACAAATAGTTATTATTACAAAAATGGAATCCATTTACTGAATGTAAAACCCCATAATTGGAATGAAAATTTAATCTAAATTTAATATCAATGATGCGATAAGAATACGAGTTTTAAAAATGGAAGTGTTCAGAATTATAATATGTTTTTATATGTAAATTCATTGTATAAATGAATCCAATGACAAAACATTTATTAATATACATAAAATTGATCTAATTTCACATTAAAAGCAATTTAAAATATAATTTATCCTTTTAAATTATTTATATTCAAATTCAGTTTTTAAAAAAATTCTAGATTTTTCACCATAAATCAAAAAACGAAATTTCATAGAAAAATATATTACCAATTCACCTTAAGATTATTTTCACAATAATATTTCAAAAATAAAGTATATTTTATCAAAGGAAATTTATATAAGTGTAAAATTTTTATTTTAAAGCAACTTTTCCATTTGATGATGGAAATTCTTCCTATAGAGAAATACATCTTTTGTGAGTAAATTTGGATTTATTATTATCTTATTTTTATATAATATATTGTATGAATTTTATAACATTTTTTGATTATATAACATATAAATTAAATTAATATCACTTCCAATTATTAATTATTTTACATTATTTTTATAAGACTACATTGGCACATAATAGTTGCTTTTAATAAAAAATAATTCTTTTATATTCAACTAGTTTAATAGTAATTTCATTTTAATTAGTAGTTAATTAATTAAACCATATGTTTTATTATTTTAATGAATTATATTTGTAACCCCAAATATAATTTATATTATATAACTATCATTATTAAATAAAATTATTAATAGTATATTGTTGTTTTGAAAATTAGTGTCTACTGTGTGGCACATTATATCAATAAGACACTATGTAGCATGAAATAAAACTAAATAAGTATTATTTTCACTGAAATATATAAAATATATGGAATTTATTTAAAATATTTAAAATATTTAAAAAAAATTAGAAATTTTTATTTCATTCAACAATTCAAGTTGAGTTTTTTACATGCTATAATAAATTGTTCATTTTGTAAAATATTTGTGTTCTATAAATAAAATGAAAAAGAAATTAGAATACTCAAATTTCTTAATATGGAATATAACTATGTTTTTTTAACAATTTTTCTTAATTAATTGTCTATTCATCATAAATGTGTAATGATATACACTTATAGGGATTCATTAATATTTATTTAAGATTAAACCAAAATAAAAATAATTTTCCTTTCGTATTTCCCAATTAGATCCTTTTTACCATTATCAACCAAAATTTACATTTATTTATAGACTCTAGGCCATATGATAGTGTTTTTTTAATTCTCTTTTAAATATATGGTTTCAGTATTTTACAATTTATTTGGAATTGTTCTTTTAATTATCACGTAATATTAAAAGCTTCGTTTTGTTTAATGCCTAGGAACATGGAGGTTTATTACTATCAAGACATTAATTTACCAAGAACAATTTCATTGTGGAATATAATAATTGGAAACATTTCACCATCATGATTTCCATCTGTCAAATCAATCATTCCATAAACAATTTTCCTTATATATATATAATTAATGCATATCCATTTGAATCAATTCTTATTTCCCCAAAATAATTCAATTCAAATATCTATTTCTACTAAACACTCAAATAATTCATGTTCATTTCCTTCACAACGATGACTGGATTTGGATTTATTTAAATAGTACAGTTTCATGTATTTATAAATACTAGTTTTTAATGAGATTCCAGAACTTGAGTTTTATTTGAATTTTAGTATACCCAAATTTTATCTTTACGTTTTTATTCTAAATATTTTCTGATCCTATATAGATATTTCACTAATAACTCCATAAATTCATTGTTATAGACTTTATCATGTACACTAGTTTTGGTATAGTATGTTGTTAATGTCCTATAGTATATCTATATTTATATATAAACCCTCCAAAATGAATATTAAGAAATAATACAACATTAAAATTGAAAAATTATTTTGTTTTAACATCTACTAAATATTTGTGTCCCCAAAAACATTTTCTTAAAATAAATATAGTCCTTGTTTGATGAAAATCTATGGTCTATATAAGAATAAACAAAAAAAATAATGAATATTTCATATAGATCTATCTATGAATATAGGTTATATAAACCGTCAATAAATATATCTAAAATAAAAAATTCCATTCAATTAAACCCTTGTTTAGAATTTTTGTCTATATGTTTATTGGACTCAGAAATATTTTAGGGAACAATGATGTTGATATTATCATAAAAAATAGGATGTTAGATATACCATTCCATGAATCTATAATCATGTGTTAGAATCCTAGTTTTTTTATGATTCATGGGGATAAATTATAGAGTATTATTTTAGATCCAACCTATCCTTCTTATTATTCAATCAGTACTTCCATTATAAAGCATTCTAATTCTGCATCCATTGAAAACATTAATTTACATTTTTGAAAATTATTTTCACCACAAATCTTAAATAATCTTAATAGAACACTTCACATCCGACCATAAATAAGCTTCCATTCTTATCCCCTCCATTTTTAACTTCATATAAGTTACAATAGGTGTCTTCCAAGAGAAATAATGTAGCCCTTTATATACTATGAATTACACTAAATAACAAACTAGTAAATTATTGAATGATCATAAAACAAACAATTAGTAATTTCCTATAAAATATAGTTTTCGCTTCCCATATTACCCAATACACAAGACATTGTAATGGAATGATATGTCTCTTTTCCCTCATGATTTATCATATTTTGTTCACAAATAAAATTAAGAATATCATGTGTAATTAAAAAAATGAGGTAAATAAATTGAGAATATAAATTTAAATTCTTCTATAGTTAATAATAAATATTATTGAATCTTCATAGAAATAATGAAATTTAAATAGATATAAGAAGAATCTTTTTATATCTTGTAAAAACATTCAGTGCACAATAATTAATCAGTACAAAATTCACTACACCATCTTTATAAATATATCTATACAAGAAAATATACCATCATGTTTAATATTAAATTAAATTTGGAGATTCACTTTTAAAATTATACAAATTATGAAAAATAGAGATAGTGTAACCAACTACTTGTGAAACAAAAAATGGATATTTCAACGTTGATCAGGCTTTTCATTAATGAAGTCATAATAAAAAAGTGTTTTTAATTTTTTATTTCTCACTGATTCCAAAACCAATAAATACTTATCGTATAAAAAAATAATTTTTTTCTCAATTTCATTATTGAAATTATGAATATTATCTTATTAATTTATCAGTTTATCGTTAAGAAACTTATGAAGTCCTTTGATTTGTTAATTGTTTTATTTAAATTGTATAAGTTAAATAACAATGAAATTTTTCATTTAAAATTTCATTAAAGAAGTTTTTCATAAAAACAATGGAGATTGAAGAAAAATTGATATATAAATTTATCTAATATATTTCAATAAATAATAATAAAAATAATATAAAATTTTTATGTAGATTAATATAATACATCTCACTTTTAGTAAGGAATTAGATATATATCAGTGACATGATTAACATCAAAATAAACTAATATTGTACGGTCTTATTGAATTTACTTAATCATTTGATTCACGAGTTCTTACTTTCTCTAGGACTACAATAATTAGACCTATTTTATGTAACTATAATATTTTATAATGTGTTATGAGTTTATAAAAGGATTTTAAATTATTACATCAATCTAGAGACAATAAGATATTTTAAATAAAACATTACCCTACCATAGTGATAGTCAATCCAATATATATTTAGAGTTATTAATTTTCTCTAAATATAATATCTAAAAGAAATTATAATTGGGTTTAACCAAAATAATTTGATATCTATATTTGATAAATAGGAATCTTCCTTCTTTAATTCACATGTGATTCAAAATCTCAGTATTTTATAATAATTATTCCCTATTTCTATTGTCAATATTTGAATTTTACTAACTAATTTAATATATTGAATGAAATTAATAATTTTCAGAAGTATATATATATATATTTATTATTATTATTTCCATTCATTGTTAAAATATTATGATATCATGGACGTAAATCTACATATATTGAAAAAAATGTCATCTTATGGCTTTAATTTATAGGATAAGTCTATCATTATTCATGAGAAAATTAAATCAAGAAATATAATATTAATAAATATAATAAATAAGGGATGATATAGGACTAATTTTCCTCACCACCATTGTGAATGAGAACAAAATAGTATCTAAACCATTTAACTATATAGAATTTCTCTAAAATTCAATGAACAATTTAATTATATAAATAATTCAATCAATAAGTAAAATTCGAAAAAAAACTTAGAGGCTCGAATACCATCTAATTTTAGAAGAATATTTCATCACTTCAATAATTAAATAAAATAATCCTCTTATAAAATATATAATTATCAAATTAAAAACATTTATTGATACATATAAGATAGTCCTACCATTCCATAAATGAAAAATTATAATTTTATTATTTGAAATAATTCTATTAATATAAATTGTGAGACTGAAGGGAAATTGTTCTCTAATAATAATATATATTGATTATTAAATTTTAATTGACTTGTTCCAATGTATTTCATCTTTATTATAATTTGTAATCAATATATTTAAATATTTTAATAGTATCCCCAAGAACAATTTTCATTGAATACATAGAAAATTATAATTAATTTCTTTCATGGACTAAGGTTACTATTTGGAATGAGGGAAAAGAGAACAAAATAGATATTCTCATATGTAATAATAGAAAATATGTTTTATCTTCTAATTCTAAGACTCATATATTTTCATTCTCCAACACTATTTCATTCATAAGAGTATATTATATGAATAAATTTTTGATGTATTCATCATATAGGGACATAAAACATTCCTATAAAGGATAAAATCATTCTTCATGAGATTAATGAATTGTCTATAAACTCTTAAAATATTTTATACTGTATTAAAAAGGGAATTGTTGAAGTCACCCTCATTTCACCACAAGAAACTAAATTTTTTATTCAAAATATTATATATGAATACATAGAATAAATTAGATTCCTTATTAAAGTATTTTACATTAAATCTGTTAAAATCCTTGAGAATTTTATGATCCGAATTCTCTTTTTAAATTTCATGAATTTATTCATTTATCATAAGGAAATTACATATGCTAAAACATTATATTTAGATATATAAATTTAATTAGATAAGAGAATAGATTATTTTTTTAGATAGAGACTTTTAAAACTCATTAGTATACTCACTACAGGATGTATTATTGATCCGAGCATCGGCAAATCTAAATGGATTATTATTTTATCAATTATAATTGAGAAATTAAATGCAATAGTCTAATTATACGAGTTAAAATAAAAATGGTATGTGAATGATATTTTATTCCAACATTTTATTGATGTTTTATTATCAAAGGATTTAGAAATATAAATTGAAGTAAACTCCTTTAGAACATTTTTATACAATGTAATAAATGTACCTTAAATTATTTACAAAATCCAATCCATTTCACTCAATACAAAAAATAAATTCCTTAATTGAAGAATAAAATGTTTTTTTAAAAATATTATTACACTTTTTTATAATCAAATTAATGTATCCTACAAACAATTAGGGATAAAAAATTTTATGATGGAGTAATTATACTACCTCCAACTAATATATCCTATCATTAAACCTTTTAAAAGTATATAAAAATAAATAAAACATTACCCTCTCATATACAAAGAATTTATAAGTAAATTTTTTTCTTGAATTATAGATTTAAATGTCATATAATTTTACAAAATATAATATCAAAAGAAAACCTATGGTTTTGATTCTAAATATGGATCTAATAACTCATTTACTTGGATAGTGTAATCTTATTCATAAAAATGTTATTAAAATTGTTACAGGCTCTAAAATTAAAATTAAAATTTTGTATTAATTATTTATTAAATAATAGATATATAATAGTAATTTTATTGGATATAACATGCATTTTCATGATTGAAACATTAATATTCTCTAAAAAATAGTTTCTCTATTATGACAACATAATTTTCTCTTGATCTTGTATATGGTTCCTCTAGGACTACAATCCCTTTCTATGGCTCTATCAAAAATCCAATTTTTCATATTTTTCATTACTTCTATTACAAACATTATCCAAACAAACATTGGGAAATTAAAACATTTTCAATCATTATTACTTGAGTTCTTCCTAGTTCATGAATCTAAGTCATCTACCATTAATCCTTCAAAACCACCCCCTACTAATGTAGATAGAAACTCATTCTGATATTTCAACCATATAAGTATATAGATTCAGTATCCTACTGCAGGATTAGATTTTTTTTCAAAGGTATAGTCATTTAAATTATTAATACACTTTTAATATATATTATACTCATAGATATATTCCCCCATACCTTCTTCAATATTGAACTCATTTATATTTAAAACATTATATCACAATTTATGATTTATCTACGTAGCCCGCCTAAAATTATTCACTCTATTAGTGGCCTCCCTATTATCTCCTTGATTATTTACCCTATATAAATTTTTTCATTTAGATTCTTCCTCCAATGATAATTTAAAAAAAATCATTAGACACTTTTTGGATCATTTGAAAATTTTTAGAGCAAAAGTGATATATCATTTTTCATATATTATCTTACCCTATGAAAACATATTGTTTTATTTATATTATATAACTCTATCACTAGTACAACATTTAATCGTTGAACCATGATCCTTTCTAAAGGATTGTCCCTAATAATCTATCCTCCCTAACCCACCATATTTTATTGTGTGTTAATTATATTATATTATTGTTGATCTATTCCCACCACATGAATGTTTTACAAGTCATGCCCAAAAAATTTAAAAAAATTATTCATTATGGTGGGTAAAGGATTCATATTTTTTATCACATATATTTAAATGAATATATAATAAAATATGCTTATTATACTAATATATATTCCATATTTTTTAAATAGGGAATATATAATGATACTCATGATTACATTTAATTTTTATCTTGTACACTTTTTTTGTTTTCAAATAAATGATTCTAGATCACTAGAAATATATGAATCCTAGGAAATAAATATAAATCACTAAAACTACATCAAAATATTGTTATCCATTTTTCACTGTAGAAACTTATTGAAATGAATATCATATTATTAGAGGTGAAAACCCCTTAATATTGAGAAAGATAAATCAAATTGACTTTGGTTTCATGGTATCATAAGTTGTTTTGAAGATAAATATTTACTATCTTCTACCAAACTGAGAATTGTTTCCCAAAAGATTCCGTAAAAATTATTCCAAAATAATCTTATAATCATCCAATATTCAAGGATTGTCACCATTAACAAATATTATTTAACCTTAACCTTAAACACATAAAACACATTTCTTTACTTAAGAACCTCATTATTTTCCTCAACCACAACATATTCATCATTGGACCCATCCAATTCTATATGTTTTATTACAATCATACAATTCAAAATAATTATATTATTTAGTTATTATATTAAATTTACTCTATTATTAATTTATATCCTCCTCATATAATTGGAATCCACCACATTAAAAATCATTTTTCTCTCCCTTGCGAATATCGAGTTTTTTCCCAATAGTTAAAAATCTTAGCCACCATATATTTTTATACCATGATTCTCTATAGAATATCCTTGTAAAATTTAAAAATGAGAAACAAAAAAAATTTTTTCGGGATATATATATATAAAAAATTGATACATGGTCCACGATAATAATTATTTACTCAATTTTATGTAATCCTATAAATGAACCTATTCTTTCTGAACACCTAATATAAAATATCTAAATTTTAGATATTAGAAATTGTTGCATCTCGTTTTTTCTTACCAGATTTTGTATTCTCCAAAATTTATAAAAAAAATTAATATTATTACTTACATGTAATAAACTATTAATCTAGTAAAATACACTCTACAACACCTTTATAGTTATCTTTAATCATATATTGTCATCCCTGTATGGAATCAATACTTAGTGATTCAGTGTGGATATATCAAACTTTTCTTTCATAAATTTAATTATTTATTCATATACTATATGATTTTAAAGATATAGTCCCTCCCACAAATTTATTATATAACATCTTCCAAAAAACTATTTAAATTCAATATTTACTATACTATATTGTTTTTTGTAACAATGTATTATTCAATCTTTGAATATCCTAAAATGCCTATAATTTTTCTAAAAAAATATTCTTATAAAAATTCACAATCAATATATGGGAATAATATATTTGAGATGCACATATCTTGAAAAGTAATCATCTACATTATTTTCAATTACTCATCTATTATTTATTGTTGAATAAAAAACTTATAATAATAGCACATATATTAAGTCAAAAATTCTTGAACATCAAAACTTTTGTGAAGATATTTCCATTTTGAATGGTTAATGTAATTTTTTTTAATTTTTTATAATAAAATGTACTATTATTTCTATCAAAGTATATACTAAAAAAGCATCTCATTTTATATATTTTTCAATATTAAGTTTTCCCCATTATGTAATTCATTAGAAAACCACATCTCAAATTTATTCTTCTCTATTATTTATCAAAGAACAAATCCCACTATAATGTCACTGTAAGGAATCAATATTTGAAATTATCGGATATAATAAAATTTAAAGATGAATGGTTCTGATATTTACCCTCTCTACATTATTTTAACTTATTTCCTAGAATTCAGTTAGAAAATTTAATTTCTAATCATTAACTATCAAATAAACATTTTGATTGGAAATTAGTTTTAATTAATTTTTTAACAATCTATAAAACCATACATTACCTAGAAAACATCATTCCACCATCACTAAATATCATATTGGTCATATATAAATGACATTGATCATAAATTTTTCAACCATAATTTCATTTTTAATGATTATATGAATAATAAAAATAACTTTCCATCAATATTAAATCGAATTTCCTAAATAAATACAAGATTAGTTTCATTACACATCTCTAATGATATCATTATATTTACAATAAATTACCCATATTTAATTTCCTCTTTTAATATTTCATCCAAAATTATTTTATTATATTTCCCACCATATACATGGAGGTTGAAATAATACACCTTTTGATTTTTGTTGGACCACTATAAAAACTAAAGTAAATATTTCTATAATAAATGTGTCATATGGACATATGGTGGATTTCATTTATTTACATGTTAGATCAATTAACCTTGTTATATCCTTTTTAATAATATATAATTCCATAGAATGGGTGGCCCATATCCCTCTCCAAAATTTAATAAATTATAAAATACTCCTTAATTACATATTTTTATGATTCAAAAAAAAAAATAATACTATTCACAATATAAAAAAATATTAATATAATAAAACATTATAATTTATACTTCTTATATAACTATTTCATATGGAAAACATTTATTTTATTTACGTATGGTATTTCTGATATTGGATATGGTATACTTATATACAATATTAAAATTTCTTCATCCTTAAAAAATTATTTCACATTTTGGAATAATATTATTTGGAATTCAATAGTGTGAGTTATATTATATTTCATGATTATTTTGTGTATATATATGAATAGACGTATTCACATGATGTCTGATATAGATTTTGAAATGTTAATATTATGCTTCCTTATCAACATATACAATTTATTCCTTTTTCCCAGCTCTAATTTTTATGACACGCTCACAAGAAGATTATCCTTATCTACCAAACATAATATATTATATTTTTTATAAATATAATTTTTTATTGTTTTAATTTATTATGTATTGATTATTATAGATTTTTTATATAGTTATCTCATTAATATTTTTATTTATCGATTATATGTCCATGAGGGGTGTCTTAATATGGATCACTAGAATATTCTTATCAATTTATTTAATCTATCATTATATTATCTATTTCAACTCCATCATCTAATTCATGAACAAATATTTAATTAAATTAAATTCATATAACTTATTAATGAATTAAATTCAAAATATTCTTCTTAACATTGTTTATTCATCAAAACATGAAATATACTCATAATTTTAATGTATTTGAAAACATGAAAACTTAAATTCCCCTTTGAAAAATATATCAAGGAACATAAAATATAAATAAAGGGTCATAAAAGGATGTGAATTTATTCTTTTTCGTCTTATATTTCCAACATTATGTAATCATAAAAAATATTAGTTTTTCAAATCACACCAATATATCATGAAAAACTATTATGGGGTAAGAAATAAATTTGTCTACTATATACAATAAAAATATTATGGGTTCAGTTTCTCTTAAATATACATTTTTTGTAAAATAAATAAATTTCAAATTTGATGATGACACCAAATTATACTGATCATTTTAAATTTGTCTAACCTTTAAACTAAAAAATATTTTTAATCCATTAAGATCCTTTAATTTCATTTTTAATTTCATCGGTAGGATCTCAATACATTCTCTAGTCAGTAATTCCATAGAAAATTCATCAAGGAACCACTTTTTGAGATAAATTAATTTAAGAATACTTTTTAAGATTTAATATTTGTGTATTCTACTATTAATACGATATAAAAACTATTACATTTATTCATATGGATAAATATTTTGAAGTACGTGTATTTGAACATAACAATTTATGTTTACCTTTATATAAATAGTGAATATTTTTATGAACCATAACATTACTATCATCTTGTATCAAAAATACTATTCTATATCTTATTTAATTAATTTTTTATTCATTTGAAGTCATATCCTATATATCAATACTATTATTTCATTATTTTTGAATCTGGTATTCTTCCAATTTATCATCTTTTAATTAATCATTATTATCACCTTTTTTATCTTTCCCCATAATGTTTTTTATAACCATGTTGTAATTTCCATGAAAACACATCATATTACACCATACTGTTTAATATATTTTTATATATATGTTTTGGAAAAAAATCATTTTTATAAATTGAGTAAAAAATCACCCAAACATAAATCCTCATTGACAATAACCCTTCTATAATTGATTGGATGTTGTTATGATTCTATATTGACCATATCAAAAACATTCTTGTGAACCAATTTAATTGTACATCCATAATGTTCTCTTTCCAAAAAATAATATTATGTTTACAATCATGTCAAGATTATGATTTCAATGAATTACTTATATTATCAAGTAATATTTATTTTTAACATTGTGTCACACAATTCATCAATAGAGTATTTTTAATTAATTATTGGAATTTCTATTCATGGTGTATATTAATGAAATTATGGGTTTTTTTCCTGAGTTGAATCATAATCAGGTAAGATGAATTTGATACTCGTGACAAAGATCAAGTATTTAAGTTGTATTTTTATCTTCCATAAATGAACTGTTATATTTTTTATATAAAGTTTGTAATATTGGAGGTCACCAAGAATTAGTTATTTCGGGATCTATTTTTAAAAAGACATATTTTGAGATACAGGAATCATCCATGAAATAATTATTGATGGATCTTCTATTCTGTCACTATTTTAAATAAATGATATTAGTGTCAAGAATATATCTTTATCAGATCACGGAATATATTCAAAAAGATGTTTATAGAGTTATTTAGGATGTATCCAAATGCAGAAAAAACACTTGAAAATTTCATGACTAACTCATTATATATGAAGAATGTTATATATTATAATAATCAATAAGATTCATGTGACTCCCTCTCATGATTGTCGATGATTAAATTCACCATAATAATTATTTCTCACCATGGGAATGAGATCCCTCACAAACTCTCTCTAAATTTATAGTGTAGTGACATGATCCTCTAAATGATTTTGTATATGTATTCTACTAATATTTTGATGAGTTCATGGAACAGATAAATATTTTTTTATATACGTTTCACAGTTTTTTCTTATAGGTACTATTGAAAAAAATACCCATTTTTTTGAAATTTGTTCCTTAGTTCATTTTGATTTAACTAATATGATAATAAAAAGTGATTATAATGATGTAGAAAATAGAATGATATATTTATGAAGAATATAAGGCCTTATATATATGTATATAACATATTATACATTCTGGATATTGTAGGTAAATACATGGGACTTATACATAAAAGGATTTATTGGAGAAACATATAAGAATAAATTGTGTTGTGATTTATATATTTTTTGATGACATATTTTTCTAAATTAGTTGGTTAAAAATATTCAATGATTCATCACACTATAATTATTTTATTCACATTCCAAAAAGGAGGGTAGTAGAAAATAATTATTCCATACGAAAACCCTCCCACCCCAATATATGGTCGTCAAACTGTGAATTTTCTCTTTATTTATTTCTTGTAATTTATTTCATCATTGTTGATATAACTTGAAAAATTAATTAAACATTCTATAATGTGTTGAATGAAATACTGTGAAATTATTTTCTGTAATGTGAGAAAATTTATTGTGATTAAGAGAGTTCTATTTTTTAAAAAAATTATTCTAGGATGAATAAATTCAATTGGAGGTTAAATATGATTAACTGATATTTTAGATATATATAATATATAGTTTTGATTATTCTGAGATATATATAAAACAAATTAATCATTTTATTTCAAATATCCATTAAAAATTTTTGGGTGAAGATAAAGGTGGAAATGTTTCCCATTATAGTAGGAAATGTCATTTGCTACCTTGATCTCATTGATAAAAAATTACAAGGAAGCATGATTTATACATGAGAACTATTATGGTAATATCTTAAAGATAAATAGTTAAAATTATTGATATAGGATAAAACTACTATGTAAAATGTTTTTATAATGGAGTTAATATGATTACTTGTTGAGAAATTGAGTGACCCTATATAGAAATTGAAGATAAAAATCATTAATCTCTTGTTAAGGTTGAATAGTGGTAAATATAATGGTTATCTCATTAATATTATAGTTAATGACTGCTTAATTTCAAGAATAAGGTTAATGAGGATTTTAAATTTATAGTAATTATCAAAATAAATTCTAGAATTGTTATAAAATAATTTTTTAATTATGTTAGTCAGTTTTGAGATATATTGGATAGATTTGAGAATCCCATGTAATGATTAAAGAGCATAGAAGAATATTTAAATAAGTACTGGAACAATGATTTGATGATTAATAAGGAATATATATGTTCCTCAAATTATTGACATATTTGAAAATGAAAATATTACACTACGATACAATACATTATCTAGAACATACATATGTAAATATGAATGTTACAAAATTATATGGCCCATATAATACATAGTAAATAGATTATTCAGGATTATATATAACATATATCTTTTTGTATAGAATGTATTTTATATGTTTATATAATAATGTACCATAGGATTAATCCATTGTTTGATAAGTGTGATATTTGGAGAATATTTAATATATCAAATATTTTAATGAAGATGTTGTAGAGTTGTCATTTGAAAAGTAGTAGACCCACATTGAAATGTACTATATTTAAAATTATGAGAGATTTATTAAAATAAATAGATAAGTTATTATAGTATTATGTAATATTCTCAATAGTGTTTGGAATATATTCAAAATAATTTATAGGATATTAGAACTCATTTATGTGATCTATAAGATTAATTATTTCTTATGTATGGTTAATTTAATTATGAAATTGAATAAATTATTGAGTTTTTATGTCCAATAATGTTGTGTAATTCATCATTGAATTAGTATCATGAAAATTTTAGATGATTCGTGATTTTATCTAATTCAAATTGACAATTAAATGATTTAATAATTACATTACATCTATATCATTTCTATAGGATATTTATCTGTAATGATTTAAAACCCATTAAATGTAATCAAAGATAGATCTAGACAACATGATCCTTTTGAGGATATTGATGAGATTATGGTGGTAAATATTATTGTTTTTTTATATTCTAAATATATAAATAATATTTTTTCATCTATTTAAAGGATTCTAAAAATAATCAAAGAATAAGGTGATTGGAAAAAGAATGACATAATGAATTATTCTGATGATATACTATTTTACATATAGCTTGGTCACCTAGGATATAAAATAAGTAGTATTCAATTATTACTCCATGATATCTAGATATTATAGAATCGAAATAAGAAGAGGAAGTGAGATTGATTAATAGATACATCTATTGGATTTCATGTGAATCCAGGAAAAAAAATCTATCGGATGTTTAATAAATTTATTATTATTGTGGAGGAGAAAAATAATTTCAATATTCATGATCTCAAGAATATATTAGTTATTATAAATTTTTGAGATGATTTTTTATAAAATCCCAGGTATCTCATACATGTATATTAAATTTTTTTAGTGAATATTCATTAAAATAAACTAATAATGTCGTATTTATTATAAAAGTCTAGTACCTTTGGAAACATGAATCATAATATTCAAAATTATATTAATATATTCACTGAATCCAATAAAGAATATCCCCTTATGTACTACTACATAAAAACCATACTTCCTAACATAAGGATGAAAACAGATGAAAAGGTCAGATTAGATTCCCTGTAAGGGTAAATAAAGGAAATACATAAGCATAAAATAGGCAAGATGATATGGTAACCTTAGCATAAATTTTTAAACCAATACCCTGTATATCAATGATAATAAGCTTCTCCCCTGGAATAATTATTAGAAAATCATAATAAATGAATTATAAGTATAATGACCCATACATTACATACATTTTTATTACTTCATAATTGAATCATACTTAGTACAACATATAACAAAACCACAAAAGGACCGTATAGGTATAGTGTCTTTAGAAACTGGGAAACATAAACAACTGGTTCATAAATCTTCTACAGTGTCTCCCATTTATTTCATCATATCTAGAGTCCCTTTTAGCATATTCTACTAAATATCCTTCTTCCTGACATGGGAAAAAGAAAACATAAAAAGTGGTGAGCTCAAATGCTCAGTAAGGGTAAATAATGGTAATATCAATCATATTATAACCTTTTGAAAATCGTTAACCTGCAAAAGAGATCATAATATCTTAACATGGGATAAATCATAAAAGTGAAAATGAAATCCCAATAATCATAACATAAAACTTGAAACATTGTGGCATGCACACATAATCATGGAAAATCATTTCTTTTTAGTCATGACTCATTGCCAAGACTATCTTAGCGGACAAAGTCCATTTCTGAACCGAGTTCACTCCTCATTTCAGTCCTGTATCACTGAACCAGTTTTAACCTGCCATTCCAGCCATGTTTATCTCATGAGATATAAATCGTTACCCAATTCATTGGTGAGAGATATAGGTCCCACCCATCTCATAATTAATCCTTTCTTATGTGTGCCACAAAATCATAAATCATACATCATCGCATAACAAGTGTAATGGGATCATGACATCATAAAACAAATCATATAAGGTAAAGGACTTCATAAAAATAATTCCACCACAACATAATCAAATCAATGTAATAATAGGGGTAAAAATAGAACCCTATATTATCTTAGATGGAAAGTAATTTTGTTAAAACATTTGAACTCCATTCTTGAGGAAAATATCCTTTCTTTTTCAAAAACATTTTCCGATCATAACCTGTCATATAATATTAATCTAACAGATGTTAATTAAAAATAAACTTGAAAAATTGTAAATTAAGCTTCATTGAAATAATGTTCTATGAATCCATTCTTGCCGTATAAGTTAAAAAACATTCTTCTCGTACTTTGGCCGGAAAAGTCAAAAAGTATCTCGTATGAAAAATGACAAAAGATTCCTTTCATAACGTTTACTAAAAACATATCGAAGGGTAAAATTGTATTTAAACAGTTGTAGGAGGATATGATTAGTATTACATATTGAGTAAACATGGATGTGGATGATAAATTACAACCCAGTAAATACCAAAGTATAAACAATCTCGGATAAAAAACGAGATTGTTAGGTTTTACCTTACCTTAAGTCTGATTTGATTCGTATGTGTCCGAAACTCCTTTATTATGATTGAAATATTGTTATTGACTTATTCCAGAATCATAATAATTGATATGATATCATATATAGTCATATTCTAAGCTTCTTATAAGTAATGTTTCATTGTTACTTGTTCTTCGGGTATTTATTGCTTTTTATTCTTATGTGTGATTTATAGAATAAATTCTTATTATTATTTTTAGGTTATAGATTCCTCATATCCAAAATGTTATTAGTGTAATATATATCATATTTATTCATTCAATTCATTTATATAGTTATTGTGTAATGATGATTATGTAGAACGAATCGCATCACATCGTGGAGACGGTAGGCCGTACGTATGCACGAGTGATGATATCGTTCCCATGATCATGGAATTGTATTTAAGTGTATTTATACTATTTAATAATTAATATAACTTTACAATAATCATATATAGTTACTCATTACACCAATATACCCGTCCAAGTAAGGTGGTGGTGGAAAATAGATTACACCACGGTGTGGAGACGGTATTCCGTACGTACGCACACGCGGTGATTTCATTTTTCCGTAGGATGGATAGAAGGTGAATTAGGGTTGTTTCATATTTATAATAACATATTAGTATATAAGTAATATTGATGTTATTACTTTATCAGGAAACAATTAAATATTAAGAAGTTGAAGAAGAAATAAATTGGAAATGATCGGTAATGGATATTACCTCTTCTTTGACGCGCCTATTCTTAACATCCTCTTAGGGAACTAAATATGGTCTTTGAAGAAGACCCGGACCTCTAGGATGACTCTATGGAAGTGGAGAAGAGATTTTGGCAGGGGATGGCCGAGCCTGAATGCTCAAATTGGTGTGAGGAGGAGAGGGAGGAGGTTCCCCTTTATAAGGGAGGAGAGGGTGCCTTAGGAAAATCTCAAAATATTATTTTATATTAAAGTCACATTAGGTTTATAATGGTATCAAAGGGTCTTATTTATAAGAAAAAGTGGAGATGGGTCGAATTCAATTCATGCAATAGGTTTTAGAAATGCTTAGGTTATTATTTTATCCTTATAAATTAGATTTAACTCCAAGATAAATAATTTAGCTTTTACCGTGTCTTTTTGTTTTCTTACACTATATGGTTAATAAACTTACAATAACATGCAAAACGAACCTCAAGTGGTTCATTAGTAATATATATATCCTTATCTAAGTCATTTGGCCGAACCTTATATTTTTAGGAATAAAATAACAATTAATAATATAATATTTGTTTTAAAAACAATTTTTTGTCAATTTTGACACTATTTGGTACATGATTTTTGTGAAAATCATAACAGAATGGTAAGTTAGAATCAAGTTAATTAAAGAAACAATAACATGTCATATTAACCTATAAAATTATTGTAATTCATAAAAAGTCTAAAATTAAATTTATTTGGGCATTTATAACATCCATTATGTTAATATTTCCTTAAAAAGGTAATTACTACATCATCATTGTGTCATAAATAAATTAAATTATTTAAAATCTAAAAATTACAAATAAAATACAATTATGTAGTAAATAATTTTATCGTTCTAATGAATGTTTATAATCGAATTTATCTTCTGTATAACCCTATATTAAAAATGTTTTAGTTTTTAAACATTGATTTTAACTATTTTATTTCTTCTTTAAATAAAATAATATTAAATGTCCTAATCTAATGCAAGGGGGCCTAAATGGTCATATTATATTCATAAGTATGTTTTTGGTCGAATTAAACTTATCCAATAGAATTAGGACATGTGTTAAGGTAATAGTAAAATCATTTTTACCTTTAATTACCCTATTTACTATTAACCATGGTAAATAAAAGGAAAAAAGTTACTATTCACCAAAAAACATTTTCATCTCATTAAACTACATTTTACTTAATGATAACAACCTTGTCTCTTGGATTTTTTAAATTCCATTCACAGTTTCGGTAAAATTAAGTTTTATGCAAAATTCAGTTTTTTTAACTACCACTTAGTGGTTTCACTATTCATCAAAAATTGAAAGTTTTCTGAAAAATACAAAAATTTCACCCTTGGCTAATTTTGGTATTCGAATCCAGAAATGAAGTCCATTTTGAATGACAAAATTTATAAAATTTCAAAAGGTGGTTATTACTATTCATAACAGCTATTTTATATAATATTTTAATAGAATGTCGTTGTTTAGTGAAACACGGTATTGTGTACAACGTAAGCTAACGAGGAAGGTCGTGATTGCGTGTAAAGAAAGCAAGCTAGTGTTGTGTGTAGTGAAAGATTACTTTCATGATGTATATAACATAAAAAGAAAATATTTCTCATAAAAATCTTAGGTGTTACAATAAGTTAATCAAATAACATGATCCAGTAGAGAATGAAACTATCATAAGACTTTTTATTATGAAAAAATAATAATAATAGTAAGAATTTTTTATATAAGTCAATAATCATTGATAATGATACCATATTTGAACTAGTTTAATCTAAAAACCATCATAGTATTGAATGTTCACAAAAAAGACCGACATAGAAGACATATAATTTTTCTGAACCACATTCTATCCCCTTTCGATCCCTTTCAATCACCTAAAATATAAATCTGTACACAATCCATTAGAAGGGTATTTATTTCCTACCTCTCAGATAATTAAAATAATATGTATGTGTCTAGAATATGATAAATAATTAATTATATTGTAAAACATGAAATGAATTGGGATTTGTAAACATTAATCATATCATTTCCTATGGAAAAGAGATAGGTTTCAAAATAATTTCATTATATCATCATTCCAGGTCAAATTAAAAAATGTGTTTCATTAAAATTATATCATGGTATTTCTAATGATAAATGAAATGGGTTTCATAAAAATCATTTCACCATAAAAATAAACCGTTTAGAGAAATAATAATACTAGTATAATTAGATCATATTTCTAGTAAAGTATTATTATCCTCAATAGATTCCATCATATATGGTGAATGATTCTAAGATAATAATCACTTGGAACATTTCCTAATTAAAATAACATTTATTTAAAATCACATTTAAAAACTAAAAAATATAAAATATTTATAAAATCATTTTATTGGAAATTAAACAATGTAATTTTATAAGTTGATATTTTAAAATAACTTAAAAACATACTTGAGTAAAATAACGTTTCGACATTGAAAAAAAGTTTTCAAAACCAAAATCATTTCCAATAACCTTTCCATTTCTAAATAATTTAATTAAAATAAAAAAATTTCTAAAATTCTAAGGAAAAAATTGTATATGAAAATTAAATTTTCAAACTTATATGAAATACATAAAATCAATAATTGGTTTTGATAATATAAAATATTTTTCATATAGAGAATGTAAAAAACAGTCTTTTAACATTTTCAAGAAAATAAAAACAGGTATTTTATGGAAACAACATTATGATTATATTCAGAAAAATAAATTTTTAAAAAAGTCTAAAGAATTATTGGAAAATTTATTTCAAAAATATAATATAAACATTTTTTAAAACATTTTGAGAAAACATGGATTTGGAAGAAAAAAAATTGGGAACAAAAAGTGAAATAATTGTAATTTTATTAAAACATTTAGTTTGAAAAGTTGTATATATAGATAGATAAAAATGAAGGGAATCATATATTATAATTAAAGATTCATAATATAATAAATTACAAGAATATCTTGATATAAAGTACATACAAGTTTATAATTTGATTTGTAATAAAAAAATGCTGATAAATGATTATATTGTAATATAAAATATTTACCACATTGATAAATTTTAAATGAAATTCCAATGGAATAATTTATTTTTATGAAACATAAAATATCATGAGGATTAAAAAATTCATGATATAATATTTCAAAATGGTTGTATATACCCCTAATAAAATAATATAACTCCATAATATAACTTATGGCGGAAAAAATGAAAATTGAGACAAAATTTTTTTTACTGCTTTTGTAGCTTTAAATTTGTAATCTCGAGAAAAAGATATCCTAAAATTTATTTGTAAATCCAAATAATTTTTCAGATAATTAGATTAAAATTCATTAATGTGTAGTATATAAAACACAAAAAATTTATTGTTGATGAATATAGCATGTGTCTCATAGAAGTAAAAATTTTCACGAAATTCACTTACAATAAGTCTCGACTAAATTAATACATGGTCAAACATAATTTATAATAATTATTTGTTCAATAGGGGTTTTTTTAATTAATTCAAATAAATATACATTATGCACTTTTAAATAGTTTTTATATAAAATCCTTTTTTAAAACCCAAAATTAATCTTATGCTAAAATCCAATACAAACACAATTTAAATGTAATTAGTTGGAATAAATATTAATAAAGAATAAATATTTTACATTAAATCATTATTCGTAATTTATATTACATAATATTTTGAAATGAAATGATAGTTTTAATAAACATTATCTTTTCACTATTCACTAAAAAATTATAATTTCCTAATAAACCAAAAAATAGTAAATTTTGATATTATGATTTAAAAATAAAAATAATTTTATTAATAATTTTTTAAAAATCATTATACATTAATTTTAACATTATTACCCAAAAAATAAACCAAAATCATTTTTTTCAAAAACTAATTTCTTTATGAATATAATTACTTTACTAAAAATATATTTATTATTTAATTATAATTTATAAAAAAATATATTTAATAGGGAATCTATATGTTTATTTCATAAATTTTTTGGCAATATCCACATCCACCTACTTAATTTCTATGTTAAAATAATATTATTTCATGTTTCACTGAAGCTCAGTGTCATGTTTCCAGTATGGTATCGAAGAAAATCATTAATTAATGTAACACAGGATAAAAAATATGTTTCTTATAACAAAAAATTATAAAAACCATAATTAATTTGAAAAATGTATTTCATAAAATCTAATGTTGTTACTCTTTATATGTTCTTTATGTGGTACAATTAATTCCTTGGTAGTCAAAGTAATATTATTGTGGAAGTTGATTTTACATTATGATGTAGATACATCTAGAAGCTCATCGAGTATTTCCATCATTAGAGAATAATAATGACCAGTACAAACTAGTGGTACCCAATATAATCATATCAAAACAACAATAATGTAGATAGATCATTAGATCAAGGATAATATGAGACACCACAGAATTTCAGTCATGAGTGTAGGGAAAAAAAATTATTTAATCCCTTGATTTTAAAAAAATGTGAGAAGAATTTATTTGTTATTCCATTTATATATATTAAACATTGCATATTGAAAATAAACACAATATCCTTAAAACATATCGCTTACATCATTGGATAATCAGCTATAAAAGAATCTTAGTTTACATTATGTAATGATTTTTATCAATTATTTACCAATATCAAACTCCATTCTAGACATATAAAGGGTTATATTAATCTTCATACACTATGTAATGGAAACATAATGAAGTGGTGAGATCAAATTCTCTTGAAGGGGTATAATGTAATAACATTTAATTAATGATTAGATAATAACCAAATGAGGAAACATGAGCCTGGGAGAAATACAATAATAAAAATAACATAAAAAATAATAGTACACTCTATGTAATGAAAATTTGAAATTAACCCGAAAATGAATTTAAATTTATCATATAATAATATAATGTTATAATAAAGAGTTTTTATGGAACATAATCATGGGAAAGTGTCATATAAACATGGAATGACATCTAATCATCACACAAGAATTACAAAAAAACATAATTACAAAAACCATCACACTGTAACAAAATAAATATATTTCAATCATATATGTTTTTAAAATAGCAAATATTTTTCACCCTTTTGGTTAAGATAAAATAAAATTAATTCCACCATTTATGTTGTGTTTAAATCCTATAATTTTTATTTATTTTATTGTAATTAAATCAAAGAATGTTTGTGATTCATTTTATAATGAGTTATAAAACAATGGACAATTCATTAGGGGAATATATAGAATCCCACCCATCAGATTTACATGAATATTTATTATAATTTTAAAAAATACTTCATAACATATTAAATAATCAATTTTAAATAAAATTGGTTTGATAACATTTTTCAGATTGTATCACCAAAACTAACCCAAAGAATATAATGATTTTATTCCCAAAATTCAATCATCATATATTGTTTTTTCAGAATATAATTTTTATTTTTATTTTTGAAAAATAATTCCGAAATAAAAAAATAATTTATAAATTATGAAAAAATGGTGGTGAAATAGTAAAATTATTTTATTTAAAAAAATAATTTTAACATTATTGAAAATAAGGGAATACTGCAGAATTTGAAATTCAGTTCTGATATAATGATGTGAAAAATAGAAATGTATTTATTTTTAAAAATAATATTCAATAACATATCCATAAAAATTAATAAATTGTTTCCAAAATGAATTTTAAGTGTAAGATAATACATTATATTTTGAAATGATGGAAAACATTTTTGATATTATGAAAAAAAAAACTTTTAAAAATAAAAAATCATAAAAACTAATATTTAAAATCATTTCAAAATGTGTAAAAGTTTTGTTTAAAATTTACAAGATACAGTACATTATTTTTTCCAAATATAAAGTATAAACACGAGTGTATTTTGTAATTATAAAATGGATGAAAGATATCTTATTAGTAGGTTATGGTATTAATTTTATATACATCAAAATTTCATGAAGAAAAATGAATAAATAAAATTTCACTATAAAATAGAAAGCAAAAGAATTATAATTTTTTAGTATTTCAAAATGAAACCTGTCGTGAATGAAACATTTTCAAAGAGGAATCATTATGACCTAAGAAAATATATTATCTTATGAAAAATCTATTAAATAATCATTATCTATTGAATTGGAAACTAATGAATGGTTGAACATCAGATGGATTTTTGAATACATTATATTTCAAATAGATTTATTATAAAATATTTTAATTTCCAATATATATACTACAAAAAAGAATCATGTGAGGACTATAAATTAAATCTCAGTGAAAGAAAATTTAAATAAAAAACCCTTACCTTTAATCCATCTTAGTTGAATGTTCTCTAACATTCTATAAAACAAAACATTTTATCAGGTTGAACTGTATCATTTAATTATTCAATGATATGAACAATTATAAATTTCATTAATAATCATTCATTATAAATATAATAATTAGTTATAATTTATTTTCATTGTCTATTGTTATTACCTTAGATTGTTTTTTTACATGTATCATTATGGTTGTGTTGATTCATATTTATACATTCAATTTTCATCATTATAATATCATTATATGTATGTTTTTTCTTGATTTCTAGTGATATATAATGTTATAATTTTATTTCATATGTATTTTGATATTGATTCAGAATTATATTGTGAGTGAGGAGCTTGTTTTGTAAAATAATAAAAATCCAAAAGGAAGTGAAATATTAATATGTCAAATATAAATATAACATATAAAACCCCAAATATAAATGTTTTTTAAATTGATTTTTCATAACACTTGTAATTAATTTTCTATTTTCATCCATGATATAAATTTATATCATTGTTCAAGTCAGTTGTTAATCTTACCCAAATAAAAACATGATACAATATATATGTGAATATTGTTAAGAATAAGATTATTTTGGAATAATATCATTAGTACAGTGGAATACTGTTATTTCTTATATTTTTTATGTATTTGAACTATATTTTATAACATTTTGATATCTATTAATTAATTATAGTGAATAAAATTTGTTTCACTTTCATGGAGGTGGTAGTCTGCATGTGTGCATGAGAAACACAATCATTTCCCATAGATCATGATAAATATAAGGAATAGGATAACATTAAAAATATATAATAAGGATATAATTATAATAAAAATCATTTAAATATTATTTTAGTATCATGATACTTTGGTAGTTATGATAAAACTTGTACATCGTTCTTGGAGGCCATAGCTATAGGTAAGCATGATGAAATCATCATTTTGAAATGGATTTTGATAAATGTGGAAAATGGATTTTCATTAATAATAAAACTATTTTAATTTATTATTAAAATTTAATTTATCATACTTTAATGAATATATTATTTCTTTAGGGGGATAGGGTAAACAATTTAGAGAGATCAATTGACAATATTACCTATCCCATTGGATGTTCCCCCTTTCACTACACCATATGGCCCTTTAACACTTTTTTGATGTCCAAGGTTTCTAGAATGTTTGGTAATGGTTAATAGTGGATAAGGACCTATTATTTACCAGATAAATTTTTTTATTTAGTATTGAAATGTTGTTAATGAAGTATTCTTTCAAAAGTAAAAAAATCGTATTTTTTAAAATAAAAATTATATTTTCAAATATGGTGGGACACAATTCCAGGTTAAATAGTTAAAAAAAGTTGAAAATGATGAATTATATGGTGTTATAAGGTTGATAAATATTTTAATATTAATTCTCACACATTTTTCGAGTATTTTTTCACAATATTTTCAAATTTTACCATTTTTTTAACTAAATAACATGTTTTTAGACAACTTATTTATATATTATTTCAAATATAAGGTAACCACCATTATCAAATTTGGATAAAATTAACAAAACAATTTATCCACATAATCTAATTCAATTCATGAATAAGATAAAATTATTTTTTTCATTAATACATTTATTTTATTAAAACAACATTTTTTATAAAATTATTTTTTTATTAATTATTAGTTGTTAAACATATAAAACATTAACTAAAATCTAAATATATCATAAATCATTTTTATGTTGAAAAATAATATCAATGTAAAAATATTAAATATTTTAATTTACATTAATAGATAAAAATTACACAACATGAATAAAAAAATAATTGAAAATAACCATTTCACAATTAGCATGGTTATTTACATTAATCATAGTAATCATACATTTATCCATGAGTATTAAATTGAAAATATTGTATAATAAAAAAATTATCTAAAATATTAAATAAATTTATTTGAAATTAATTTCTGTTAGTGATGAAATATAATTTTTAATATAACTTTTTAAAAATTGTTTTTATATTAAAATATTACTTATTTTTCTAATACATCAAACCTTGGTTTTATTAATTCATCATAGTTTTTTAAAATGGTTTATTTTTATTAATTTCAATACCATAACTAGAACAACTAGGCCATTTTTGGGGATTAATGTAAATTAATGTGTTCCTCCCTATATATAAGAGGTTACAAATCTATTAATGCGGATACAATATCCTCAATAGAAATCATAGAATAAATAACACAAATAAAATATAATATCTCAGAGTAATTAAATCGGATGAAAAAATATAAAATGGAATTAATTTTATAAAATAGAAAAATAAAAGGGCTATATATTTGGATATTTGGACCATGGAATATAAATTATGAGATAAATATTTAACACCCTGATATTTTATGATATATGTATCTTTAACGAAACTTGATTTCATTGATATCTTACAATACATATAAATTCAAGCCAAAATGAATAATAATATTATATAACATTAAAACCTATATTTATGTCTCAAGAATTATTATGATAATTTTTTTAATATAAATATATATTTCACACCTTTTTATGTATTTAATATATTTTTAGTAGAAGCATTATATGATATGTAATTTTATTTTCCCACAAAAACTTCTTTTATAGTTTTTTATGAAAATTAAATAATCAATTTCATCCAGTTTTTTAAAACATATTTTATTAAACTCAAATCATTTTTTAAATAATCTTTTAAAATTATATTAGTTTGAATTTTTCGAGAGCTTTCTAAAACAATATTTATTTTGATGAATGGTGGAAAATAATGATTTTTATTGAAACATGTCATTTATTTTCATAAATTGAAAAAGATCTATTTTCATTTAAAATAATTTATAAAGTATAATTTGTTAATTTATATTATTAATTATAAATTTTATTTCCTTTGAATTAATTTTATGTGGTATTTTATAGAAAAATATTTAATACTTCGAAGAACATTGTTTTGGAAAATTAATTTAATCAATTTTTTCTTATTTATTTATATATTTATTTTGGATAAGTAAATAAGGTTAATCTTCAAAATATTATTACATATTTTGAATATAGATATTTAAAATTTTAAATATGTCACCACATATTTTAATCCTTATCAATAGTAATAATGATAATTATTTTTCTCCTCAATAATGGTAAAATGGTTGAAACATTATTATAACCACAACATAATGTTTCAAAATAATCGAAAAATTTCATTTATTTAATTCTATAGTATATATTTGAGCATATAAAATCCAAAATATAATATATGAAATTTTGGTTCTAGTATCCCAAGTTAATGAAATTTAAAGTATTTAATTTAATGAATATTCTAAAATATCAGTCTCTTGACATTAATATCTCCAAAATATTTATATAATAATAAAAAGTGTATAATTTATGTTTTAAAATATTATCAAAAATTTGAGGAAATTTTTTTGTATCATGAAATTATATTTTAACTCTTTAGGAATGTAATAATTGTATAAACTGATTGTAAAATTCTAATATAATGGTTTTTTAATTCGTATAAAAATCATGTAAATAATTTCAAAAACTCGAAAATAATTTTTTCATGTTAGTTATAATTATAATTTATTTTTATATATTTTAATAATGTATTAAAGTTTTTTAAGGATTATATTGTAGTAAAATTTCAATCTTCTTATCATTAAATTCAATTTAATTTAATAATTATAGAAATGAAATAAATCATATTTTTTATAAAAAAATGTTTTATTTTTATTATTTTAAACCCATAAAAATCATGAATATTACATGTATTAGGACAATTGGACTGAAATTTCATCCATTTTCTATTTAGTAATTATATTATACATTAAAAGATAATTTATAACACATTAAAATTGAAAAATTAATTACTGCAGTGAAGGTCAGATTTTTTGAATGAAGGGCTTAAATCAATGAATAATGTTTCAATTGACACAAAAACTAATCTGAAATTTATTTTGTATTCATAGTTCAATTATGGATCATTTTTGTGAAATTAATTCCAACTATAAAGCATTATAAATTATAAATACATATATTATATTTAAATATTTTTAGTAATACCAACTGAGTTATGTTCATACCTTATATAAGTGAAAATGTTATCTATTTTATTTACACATCTATGACCCAGTTATCACTTCCTAAAATATTTATTTAATATTATAAACTCCCTTAATAATGAATTATAGTACATGGTATTCTTAAAATACGATTCCAAGGGACATTAATAGGGGAGCTACATGCTTACAATAGAAGAGGTTATCATCTTATTCGACTTCATTAAAATTACTCCATCTTTTACCTAGAAAAATATTTATTAATTATCATAAAATAATACCAGATTATCCAAAATATATAAAAATTTTACTATTATTATTTAACCTCAGATATCAACAATCTATTCTATCAATTGAGAAGGGGTACTATAACTCATCCATATATATGAACTACCACCACCACATAGCGATACATTTCATTTTCCATCACCGTATCCAGCTGATGATTATAATTATTGGATTAATTCTTATATATGATATATATAAAATATAATTATTTTTATTTTAATTATAATATCATATCTAAACTCTCAAATTCCAATCTTTTGGATAATTATAACTTCACCAGTTTGTATATGGGCAGTACCACCACCATTAATAGATGTGATTCATTTTTCATTTTTCCACTATATATTTTTTAATCATATCATATTTAATTAATATATATGATATATAAGATATTTTAAAAATTCTATAATATTTTTTATTTACCTTGTTTCAATCCACTTTTAAAAAGCTGAAAATAGAGTTCATCTGTATGTATTGTATGTTGTTTCTAAGAGCAGAGTAATTACATTTTCTATATATACATCTTATAGATGAATAAAATTATGTATATAATAAATATATATATATTATTTATATCATTATTTAACTAATTGATATAATATAACCATGATCAATGTATAATAATCAGGACTACCGAATTGAAACATGTAAGATAAACGATATAATTGCCACCTGTAATAGTTTTTCAAATAATAAATTTTAATTAAACAGTTGATAAGATGTTATAACTAAATAATATATGGTATGATATATATATATATATATATATATATATATATATATATTCTAGTTCAATAATTAATATCTAATTAATCAATTTCTATTTCTTACAAGGACTTAGCTAATATAATGAAATGAAACACTCAAGGTATGTGTTTTTTAAATAACATTTTAATATGGATTGTTTATATTTTAATTTAAATTGATGAAATTATATAATAATTTTATAAATACTGGTTTAAATTTATTTTAATTTATTTTTTCATAAATTTTTTATCTATTATTATATTTTAACACTGTAAATAAAAAACTTTATTGGGAAAATGATTTAATGAAAAACATAGATTATTTCCTCTTTGGACAATAATTTTTTTCAACCATTCTGTGCTTTCTATAAGAAATTTCAATAATGGTTTATTATAAAAAATTATTGTGTTAATTTATTCTTATCGATATTTTAATTTTTATAAAAATGTTTCAATGGAATTTTCAGGCCACTTTCTGATTGAGGTATTTATATATTTTTAATGAAAATGTGAATGAAATCATTTTTGAACATACTCGGTTTGAATTTGATTTCTTTCCATCGTGATCGATCAATACATTTATACTTTTTTTAAACAAATCCATGGATCATTTTAAATAAAATATCATTATTATTTTGGATGTATATTGACATTAGAATTTTGATTTCAAAAAAAATCAATTTCACTCAAAAAAATATTCCAATGATCTTTTAATATAATTTTATTATCTATGATAACATCTGAAGAAGCTAATTTTTATTTACATAGGATTACATCCAATGATACTATAATTATTAATTATCATTATGGTTTATAATTATTATGATTATATGTTTACAGAACACATTTATTTACTATAGGTTATACTATGATAAAATGATGAAATGCTTATGAAATCTATTTCCTTTCCACAGGTTATTATATGTTAATATAATATTTTTTTGGGATATTGTGGCGCATATATGTATGTTTTTACTATTTCATGGCTGGTATTAGAACTATATATGACCCCAATGCATTGGGAAAATATTTAAATTTCATTTTATAATTAATGTATTGGATTTTATGTTCTCGAGACACTATAGAAAAAAGGATGGAAAGCCTAATCCACAATATGAAATATGTCGTGATTGTTGATCCATTATGATCTAGGAAATTGGTATTGATTCCTTGTCCACAATTATTTTATAGTCTCATAAGTTGACCATGACATATGAAATTTTTTCTCTCCCTATGATTGTGAGATAATTTTTTGACATGTTTTTATGGTTATGAAAATAATATATGGTTCAGTGTTGATTAATTATGGATTTCTCACTCTTATGATTCAAACATGTTTAAAAGGTAATGTTTTATTCCATGAATCATATTTATGTTCAAGGATAAATTGGTTTTGATCATTTTGATATATGATCATAATCTCACACCGTTAATCTTATCTTATACTCCTGATGACCATCAATAAAAATGTCCCATTTTTTTCCAAAAGTGAGCATCTGATATCACCCTTTATTATGTTTCCATTTGCCTTAAATAATTAATTTCTTTATGTATGATATTTTAAAATGGGTAAAAACATAATAGAATAATATTAGAGATGATGACGAAAGTTTCAAAATAAGAGGTTTATATATCTAGTTTCTAAAAAAACTAATCCTTCATTATATTGGAATGTATCATGATGTTATTTGTTGAAAATGATTCTAAAAAAATTATATTTATGTATGAGATTTTAGGGTCACTATATTTGGTATCAAAAAATTGTTTAGTAAATCATAAGATATTATTATTCAAAATATTATTTGAAAACCATAGAGATAAGTTTAATTATATCATAACATCCAAATGTATTTGTAAAATGGAGAGTATGTGAGTTTCCTAGAAACACATAATAATCTAGATAATATGAGTGAACATATTTTTCAGAAAATATGCACCTATGGGAAAAGACATTGAAAATTACTATTTGAGTATATCTAAATTATCATTTAGGAATATGGTGAATAATCACATACTTCACACCTAGTTGAAAACCCCAAAGTGATATACTTGGGAAACTCTCATTTTCATTATAGACAATTATGTATGATTTAAATAGATGGTTACCATGTATAGAATAGGATAAACCATAGGTGTCATAGATTTATTAAAGTATGAAATATTTTTAAACATTTCATAAAGTATTTTATTATGAACATCTCATTGTGGAAGTATAAACAAGAACATAAAATGTGAATTACTACCACTATAAGGGTATTTAGACTTTTTAATGAATAATGTTTTTACCAAAAATCATTAAAGGAGTACTCAAAATTGAAGAAATTACTCTTTTTGTATATTATGATGATGTATATCAAGAATAGAATCTTGACATCCTCCAAAACATGATATTGAGATTTTAATAAAACTTAATCCTACTAAAAATTAAATTTTAATGATTCTTTATAGAGTATCCCAAATTGAGATAAATGAATAGAATAAGAAACTCCAAGATAATCTTGATAAGAAATTACTTCATGTGAAAGAGATGTTTTTTCACGATAATTGATTTTGGGGCTTTTAATCTATATAATAATTCATTTCTTGTTTACAATTGGTTAATCTTACATAGAAAATCCAAATGGTTAAAATGTTTATAAATGTGTATCAAATATCTTTCCAAATAATAGTGGTCAATTAGGTTTTTAGACCAAACAACACTTAGGAACTCTCTTTGGCCTAAATCATGGTATGTCAGATGAATCACACCATTTTGTGGGGGAATTTTTTTCCACTCCGTGACTCACTTATATATTTATTACATGTTCATGAATCTCTTCGTAATCCTGATGTGGTATCAGGTACCACAAAAATTTATCAAATCTTGAATCATTCCATGTGTATAATTTTAGTCTCTAAATGTGTCTGTCCATATGAATCATATCTTTTTCATTTTTTCACCTTAATAGGTAGATTCTTATATTTTGAAGCAATATATCTCAGCAATTGGGAGTATACATTCATATAAGGAAGTGGTTAATATCCTCAGGATGGGAATTTTCTTTTATAAGGCTTCCAATATATCTTGTTTATTATAAGAATAAAAATCCATGTCATTTATTGAAAGACTACATATTGACATCATATTGATAGGAAATTTGTGGGTACTATTGGGAAATGGGTACTATGATTAGTCCTCACTAATTAATCCTATGTATCCTACCTATGATTGGAATCTGAGTCATAGTAGTTCAATCACTCTCTCAAAACTAACCTTGAGTAGGATAACCTTTATAGGGGAATTAATATCTTATTGTTGAGCGATGCTTGCATATTGAGGGTTACGTGAGTGTTAGTGGATTATGATCTGGGTTAAATGATCATTTAATATCATTAAGGCAATGTGCACCATTATCGGTGTAAGAATGATGGTTTAGAAAATAATTAGTCTCATTGCATCCTGATGTGGTACTTAAGCACTAGGAAGGCCCTTTTGGGGGATTGGGTGTGTAGCTCATGCCCTGTAAATGCATCATACATATCTGGGATTGGGTAGGATTCAGATTCATCATTTTTGATTTTGGTCTTCAATATTTTAATGGTTGATAAATAATTATAGGAACATGAGAGATATTAGGCCCCATGGTTGGTAATTTAAGAGGCATTTTTTGCCTTCCACAGAATTGGATTCTAAAGGGATCTGAGACCATAGGCATCAATCCTATGTATCCTATTTGGAATCTAACTAGATTTTTTATTCTAGTCGAGGATATTTATAGATATGTCCACTAGATAAGATTACCTTATTCTCAGAGGCTTAATTTTCATGGCTTAATTGTCTACATAACGTATCCTAATTGTCTTCTAGTCATGTGTGAGGACGTATGAACATAACCTAGTTTCCTAAAAATCAATTCCAAATATAAATTCATCATCCCATCAACTATTCTAATGGAAATGTCATGAATTAAATGGCATGTTTTTAGGAAATAACAGGATCTAAATTACATGTGTTGAGGAAATCTCATGACCTAGTTGGCGCCCCAAGAGGGTGTTTTCAAACCTAGGTAACATCTCTATAGGTAATATCTTAATATAGCTGAATTATTGTAAGGTGTATCATGACCTGTAATGAATTCTTGGAGTACATAATGATATCAATCTGACATATCAAGAGGGTGTCACGTAACCTGGCAAAAATTTATAGAACATGTTGCAATATTTGGCCGGAAAGCCTTTTGTACTTCATAAAACATGGTTGGAATGATTAGGGGGAAGCATACGAATTTATATTCATTTTTAAGTGAATTCACATGACCAAATATGGATATCAAGATAGTTTTTCATAACAGAGGTTTCATATCCTCTTGTTATCATGTGATCTCAGTAGGTCATGTAAAGCATAAAAATATTTTGGTATCTATAATCTCATAAGTCTCCAATATTTTTATATTATTTATTATAGACATTATATTATATGCGCCACAAGTTTTATTAATTTTTATCTTATTTTAGGTTTTGTATGAACAAGTCAACACATGGTACTTTATTTTCATAGTTGGGATGTCATGCCCCTGGTCTTTCACAAGATCTATAATATGATCACAATAAGCACATATCTATGTCATCTTCTCCCTTGGGTCATTCCAAGAATTTTTCATGGAAGATGTCATTTGCGATCATGTGACTGGCTGTTCCAAAAAGTCTATTCATAAGCTCCTGTAAAGCATTCTTATTTTGATTGTGTTTTTTTCTTAGGGGGAGTTATTTTTAGTCCTCTCAATCCCTGTTATATGCATCATTTCATGGTGTGTATCTTGAAAATATTATTTGGGGTAAGCTGATAGATTTTACTTTCACTCACATCACATGACCCCACCTTAGGTCACCCATGGTGCCTCATAATTATAGGGACATAGACAAGGTTCCTCCAATGTATTGTTTGTTAGACCTCGGTTGATCAAATAGATTTTAATTAACCATATTGAAATGTAAAAAAGTATCTTCAGGGTCAGGAAAACATATCAATAAGACATCATGAGATTAGGAAACCCATAGAGAGTCTTTTTCATGATCTGGGATGAATAGTATAGTAACCTCAATGAAACTGAGGTGTCTTGTTAAGGGGGACTCCATAGGATAATGGTTTCATGTCTAATGGCCCTCATAATATCATGTACAACAGTCATGGGGGCCTCACAGGGTCAACGTTGATCACTCAAGGCTGATGAAACCATTTTCATTAGGTTTTGAATATCTTACGCTCACAATAAGATTTTTCATTTTCTCATTTTATATCCTCTATTATTCTATAATGATAGCAGAGATTATAAATTCATGCAATTTTCTTCATGTACAATCGTTATTCTTTTCTGTGATACTTCTCGTGATCAATGTCATTTCTCGTGGTTGTGCATGAGAATTTCCACATACTACCCCATGTCTTGACTATGGAGCTACAGGGAAATGAAATGTTTGAATTCATTTTAGGCCCTTCACATGAAGATGGTGACATACCCACATACTTTTTTCATTACAAGGTAGAAAATTCTCAAGGGGTTTTGTGAGGACTTTAAAATTGTATGAGAAAGTCGCGTGAAGATAAATATGACTCTACATTGCATTAGGATACATTATTTCACCACATTAATTTTATAATTGGTTTAAGACGATTTTAATGAATCCAAATGTTTATAAGTTGTGTGTTTTGATTGAACATGTCTTAAATCCTCTACATATTCACTAATTCTTTTAGGACACCATTATTATAATAAATCAGATTGTCAAATTGTATTTTCATAATCGTATAGATATTATACACATTTCATGATAAATTAGAATAAACATTATTGGGACATAAAAATCATGTGTCCCTTTAAGGTTACACAATCCACACGAGTCAACTAACATCTCTTCCATTGTTTTTAGGACAAAATAATAACCATATTCTAGTCAATTATTTATCTAAATATTTTTCGATGTTATTTTGAAAAGCATCAAATACCCCCCCCCCCAGGGATATTCCAATGCGGATAAGGAATTGATTATGTGGAACATAAATATGAAAATTATTCCTTAGATTATGGAAATATATGTTTCAACTAAATAATACAAAAAGGTATTTTCCAAACATTAGAATTATATATTGGTCACCAAATTATTTCATGATTTATATACTTTTAAAAATAGTAATGTGTGAATCATATTGTTGTGTCTTCACCATGAATCACAAAATATCTGATCCATTTTTCCTTGGGAATTCATCTAACCTAGTCAACCAAACCATAGTCTTGCTCCTTTCCCATTTTATCAAGTACCATGAGCGCAACTTCATATATGAGTGAATTATTCCAAGAATATATTATTTTTCATAGGATATGATTGGGTCAAGGATCATAGTTTTATTCAAATTATTAGTTAATGTGGTGGTATGTGTGGACTGAGATTTCAAACAAAATTTCATAGGAAAATTTGGAAGGGATGAAGGTTTAGATGGGTCATATTTGGTTCATTTTCACCACCCTTGTGTATTGCTTATTTGATTATACTACCCATCCATGTGGCATGAATAATTTTATCTCTCTGAGGCTGAAAAAGTTTCCCCTTTAATTAAGAATAGTAGAAGTTGTGGCCACCTCTTAAAAATTATGGGATGATTCTATAAATGAATCCCCCTAGTGTGTGGTGGAGAATACAGTTCACTAAGACTTGATCAGAATTAGGATGGTTGAAATTAGACAGCTAATGTCTATAATTATCTATATTTTTTTAGTTCTATCATTATTTTAGTATGAACATAAAATATGTTAGAAAACGATGTTGTAGAATTAGCGGTTTATTCACATGGTGGGGATGGATAAGGGTGATATAGTTTCCAAGGTGGATGAATTGTAGAACATATTAGAAGAGGATACTGAATCTATAGTTCAATTGAGAAAATCCATTACCATCCCAGTTAAAAAAAATTATAGCTCAAATAATCCTATGAAAACATGTTGTGAATTTCTGGTAATATCATGTCTTTTCATTTAATTTTGTATTCATGGGAGAGACTCTGGTTTGTGGAGATTACTCCTTATAAATTCTATAAATGAACTAATATTCTACAATTTATATGCCATTATCTTGTTTTCATTAATTTGTGATTTGAATAAGATTTATCTAATCGAATGGTGCATGAATCATTGAAAATACTCAACTTTGTATGGCATAAAGTAAATATAAACCATAGATTTGAATTTTTAATTTAAAACATATTTTTCATAATATATTCTCATTAATTACTATAAATATGAGATTCATCATTGATGTACCTTGTATATTTTTCTTTAAATCCCCTAATTCATACTGTAATTCGGGTAAAATCTAGTTCTTAGAGGAAGAGTGCTCTATATTTTTCTGAAACAAGTTGTCTTAACATTCATTGATTAATTTTTTATATGTAAAAATTATGATCAAAAAAATAATTATATACTTTTATTCATACTTCACTAATTATTTCAAATTATTCATATAGGGGAACACATAGAAGGAATTGACTCGTCTTTTGATCTCGATTCCCTATTATGGGTTTTTTGAATGATATGTTTTATTTCTATTAAATTTTATTAGTTACCAATGATTCATGGAGAACTAATAGAATATTTCAAGGATGTAGAGACTTCAATTTTATAGGATTACCTTATCGGTTTTTCAACCTAAGAAATATTGTGTCTTTTTCTATTGGTTTTTATTTTGTCTCATACAAATTAACATTTCTATGTTGTTGTAAAAATTATTCCATATAAGAATTTATATTTCTGGTTGTATAGACTCTTAAACCTTGGATTTTATACTATTGGTATTTCCATATTCACAATTTAATATTCATCATCAATTTTAACATCATGCCAAACCGAAATCATCCGTTATTTTTAACTTCATGCAATAAGGGAAAATTCTGTGTTGTTTGTTGTCATGCAGTAATGATAGATATATGTTATGTAAATTAATTTATGGTTTCTAGGACATGAAATTATGTATTATTTATATTCTTTTTATTAGGAATTTATTGATTAATATAGAATATAGGGAAGTCATTCTAGTGATGATCCAAATCACCCTATAGTGTTGTGTTCTATGGCTGTGTTTCTAGGGCTAATATGTGTTGGAGTTCCTTTTATAGAATGAGGGTATACCAATAATTCTTATATCCAATCATTTATAAATCATTAGCACGGTAAATAAGAGTTGTCTAATATCCTTTCAAATTTTAATGAATGATTTTGGGTATTGTATTGGTGAATGATAAAAGCAAAGAGAAGTTGGGTTTACCAGGATAGTTGGAATATGGGATGATTAGGTCATAAACCAAATGTTTGAATCAGTTAATATAAAATGTGTAAGTCATACCAAGGATGATCCAAAACAACGTGAGGTGATGAGTTCATCTAAGGTTTAACATGGGATTACAAGGACTAGATTTACATTCTTATAAGGAATAGATTCCTATTTCTAGTGGGTCAATTCCATTAGGCATTGATAAAATGGTGATATAGAGGTTCCCCACTATTTTTCATGGGTAATAAAATATTTTCAAATGAACAAATGTCATGAAAATGGACTGTGGTTAAGAGGAAAGTACTATCCATTGATTGTTCTAACAACATAGGGTTGTTTGCCTCTTTTTGGGTAGGCTTGGGCCCAATGCCCTGTGGTTTTAAGTCACAAGGTGTGGGACATAAAGAAGTTCCAGAATGGATTGTAATATTCATGATATGAAAAATTGAATAATTCATGAAATCATTACATCGATGATGTATAATCCTCTGGAATTTTCTGGTTATGGGGTTTATAAATAATTATTCTTTATTTCTCAATTTATGATTAATGTTGTGGGAAATTCATGTTGAGTGTGAAAAAAACTCTAAGGTGCTAAGTTCTGCTAAACATACATTAGGGAAAATGTGGATCAGAAATAACATTTTGGATTCTATAATGAGTTTTTATGTCCCTAGGCTCATATTTTGGAACCATAGGATGACCTGAATATTCAGATAAAGGGTCCCTTGAGTTATGGTATCCATTTTAAAGGGACATGGTAGGTTTTTTCCAAAATAAGGTGATCAAATCCGGAAACATGACTTATCGAAGATGTAATATTCAAGAAGGATTTAAGAATCCTATAGGTTGTTTGAAAACCTAGTTGAAACCCTAATCAGTTAAGGATATATGACAATTTTGTAATCTAACATTTTACTCGACAAGGGGGGCCATTGGGCATGAATCATCATTTTCTAGGGCCATAATGTGGTCCATATGAGCTTCATGCCTCATTTACTTATTTATATATTTTTTCCTAGACAATTGATATTAATATATTAGTCAGTAGATATTGTACTTATTATTATATTACTGTTATTAGGGTTTCAACCTGTTAGGTTTTATGTCCCTTTTACAATAATTTTTAGGGCCTATTAATTTGGACTATCAAAGGAAAATGATTATGGTCATAGAGATTTGACCAGATTTCATATAGTTTAAGCTCATAATGCACATGGACATGGTATGAGGAAAATGTTGAATGAAATCATAATTAGGATACACATGGTCAAGAGTACTCCAACATCATTATGAGTGAGAGATGAAAATTTTTTAATCCTAGCTCGAGGTTCATTGGCCATAAGTAGTGATATGAGACAATCATGACATTGATGACCCAAAAAACTCTCAGGTGATGAGTTATGCCACAGTGATGTTATGTCTCAAAAGGACAATAAATACATTTTCTATATCTTATGACACATTTTGTTCAATTATAGGGGATCATATACAAGAACAAGTGGAAAACATTCATAGTCAAACATTGGGTCCCCTAAAAAGGGATTCTTTTTCCATGCTCAATGAATTGTTTGCAGCGACCGGGGGATTTTGAGACATTTAGTGTGATTAAAGGGTCTTGGTTCTTGAAAATGATGAGTTAATCCTATTCTCATGTAGTGGTGATCTATTTTACATTAAATGTTACATTCATGTTACCATGATTTTTTTTCTACAAGTTAATTTCATGGGGGTAGACATTTTATCCTTTACATTTAGTTTATAATCATGTGGTAAGGATGTGAAAATATCCTTGTGTAGGTATCACCAAAGAATGGGGAGAGATGTAGTTTTCTATGTTTCAATTGAACCCATTGTTGGTGATCTAGTTTAAATACATTTCGGTTGAAGACATGAATCAATCCACGTGCAGTTCTTATATAGGATACTCTCCAAACAGTTCTAGAAGGTTCATAGATGGGGCATTGTTTCAATTTATTGTAATAGATGGTCCCATGAATAGAGATATGGGATTCACATTGTATCATTAGATGACAATAATCAATCCACATATGGTTCTTGAATTTGAAACTCTCAATGTGCATCGGATCTATAAGAATATGTGGCATTTTTCTAGGTGATTTTAACAGCTTGACCCAAGAATAGAGATCATTGTGTCAGTACTTATCATTTGAATATAAAATCAATACACACATATATCATAAATGGGAAACTCTCCATGAAAGTATATCCCATACATAGGGGAGGGATTATTTAAATTGATTATTATATATGGACATATTATATGATATTAAGGCATCACTACGTATCTTTTGATGAAATCAATAGTGCTACACATAGATCATGAAAACCCAAGAAGCAAAACTTCATTCCTTAAATATGTAGGTTACCTGACATGAAAATAAAAGATTATGGCTAGACAAAAAATTGAGATCTGGGTTCACTAAATATCCTAGAATTCAAGAATCAATGTACATATAGTTCATGAATGTGTGTGTGGTGGGAGACCAACACTAGTTATTATTGTCATATAGGGAGAGGCCCAAGGTAATGTGTAGTTTTATTTCATGATAGAAAAATCAGCAATGTATTTTAATTTTAAGTGAAACGGGACCCATGGTGTGCCTTTTATGGTCCTACATCTAGGATCCAATTAATTGTAACATCCCCAACCCATAATCGACTAAACAGGTGCCACGATCCACATTTCCACATGAGCTTAAGTGACCCTCCTCATACTCTAGAGTTTTTCGACTATAAGAGAGGGACTAATAGGTTAGGTGAGGATACTATTACCACATTACTGGAAAATTTCAAATTAGATAGCATATAAAATAAAGGATGTATTATGAAATAATATAGAAACATGTATTACCAACCATTTTCCAATCTGGGTATAATCCACTACAAAATGATAAATATTATGTGTCATGATAATATTTCCAAAAGTGAAGATAATCAAAAATTAATAAAAATAGATAAATCATCAAAATGGTTCTTAACTCCAGGTAGGGATCCTCATGTATGCCCAACCAAGCCCAAATCACCTCCCAATCATAGGGCCCTTACAATTTTCTAGACCTTTAACAATTTAATCGTCTAATCTAATCAACGGTTTCATGAGTAGGGTGTGAGTACAACTCAATATAACACCACTAATGGTTTTCAAAAAATATTCAATATGTACAAGTGGTGCTATAAATTACTAAACAAAGGGAAAAGGTAAATAAATGAAAATTTATGTGTCATTATTTTAAAAAATTCACATTCACCATTTTAAACACTTAATCCATTTTCATCACTTGTTCTATGGGTTAGGAATTTATAGAATTAACTTGGAAGCCTATTTTGATCGGTTAAAATGGATTGGGTCATAAGTCAAGTTCCAAATATAAATGGTGATAATCATTTCATAAAAAATTCCACCACACTTTCCATGGACCTTGGACAAGGTGGTCTCATTAAATGAAACAGTTAGGGGAACAGAGCCTTAGTCCCCTTCTATAACCCATGAATTATGGTGTCTGGTTTATAGCCTCAGTCTAACCTGAGAGATGGGAAAAGTTCAAAAAGTCTAATACATAAAAACTGCCCTTCCATTTCACAATCATCCATTTTCGTTTACCACATATACCATATAAAAATATATACACAAAAAAATAAACATTTCAATCAGATATCATAATTATTCAACATTTGAAATTAAATTCATTACATGACATATTTGTATAATCAACAAGTCCCATAACATGGCCTATTTAATGTATTATTCATTTCAAATAAGTTAACCCATTTGACAAATTCATTAATTAACAATTATTTACACATTTATCATTTTAATCGTTTCACATGAATTAACCCACTTATGTATTTCAAGTAAAATTAAAAAAATCCATTTAACACAATAACATTATTTCATCCAACCTAATTCATTTGATAAAAAACCATCCATAATTCCATTATCAATGTCTAGAAATTACTATAAACATTATCTTTTAATCTCAACTAACATATCCACCTGATTATCATGGTATATATTTTATCACAAGTTTTTAGGTTTAAAATTTCTATTTTTCATCTTTGGAAATATTGTAACACCAAATAGGTGGCCCTATATCGATATAGTCAACTACATTGAATCCAATGGGTATCTTATGGGGTTAAATTCATCATTTAACAATCCATTTTGAAAATCCATCTTAATTCATCAAATACACTAGTGAAAACCATTAACACAACCTCACATACACAAATCAACTTCAAGATGATAGGATAAACCTTTTATACCAATTAAATCAAATATGTAGATGAACACTTTCTTATCCTTATCCTTAAATCAATATTAAAGAAACCCTTGAATCCCTAACCTATGATCCACTAGAAAAATTGGGTTTTTGGTCTTTGAATAATAATAATGAAACAACAATCCCAAATCCGGAAATGAGAATAAATAGACTAATTATACTCATCCAGGTCTTCAATAAACACCCAAAAACAATTAAAATTTACTTTAAAAGAAGGAGATTAATCATTGGGAAGCCTTTTTCATTTTTGGTTTCTCACTAGGGTTATTGGAAGAGAAATGAAGGAATAAATTGCGTAGAAGACATAAAATATCGAGGTGGGAAATGAAGAGTCTCAATTTTATTGGGGTGAATGATTAGGACACATGATTTATGAAAAAAATCACCAACCATGTGCCATCCTCTATCCCAGAGGGTGCCATGTTGCACAGTTACCTAGGGATCCCCTATGGTTTGAAAATATTTTTATTAACACTATAGAATGGATTTGACTAAGCAATCACAATTTGGATTTCATCCTAGCATGGTTTATTAAAGTGTTCCCACTCCGAGATAGCATAGTTGTGGCACACAGTTACCTATAATAGTTCCCCATTAATGAAACATTCAATAGATGTTCATTTTTTCTTTCGTTTATGTCCCAAACCCCAATAACACCTCCAAACATCCTCATACACCAAGTACTCATTTTATTAACCAACTATATGGGATTTAGACAAAAAATTTAATGAGGACAAAAATCCAAAACGAATAGGATATTACAACCTCGCCATATTATAACTGTGTATGATCGATCCACACTTCCCAACCATCACTGTGCTTCCGAATAATTTATATTGGGCCACCGATTCCAAAAATTAAACTCTCTTCATCATGTTTCTTACTAAAAGATACCATGATGCCACCAAACGTGAAGCAATGACAGAATATTCCCCCAAAATACTTTCTCCCTATGATCAAAAATACAAACTGGATGCTTTTGAAAAGACACATCAACCTCAAGATCAACATTATAAGCATTAGTCGCGTGAGACAAGTAAGTTTATTACTACTAAACCTATGATATAAGAAAAACATCATCAATTTAGATATATTTATTTGGAAGATCCAATTGGTATTACACCAATCTGATCATATCTACAATCTCAAGCAACCCCACATAACTGGGAGCCGTATTACTATGTTTTTGAATTTGATAAGGACCCAAACATGGAGACACATGATGAAATACATAATAACCCAATACAAATTTAATAGGACTATGATGTTAACCTTTATATGACATCAAACTACTATAATCCACTTCCATCCACACATGTATTAAATGAACATGTTCTAATTTAACCATCATGAGACAAAAACCCAAAATCGATGACGCCTCATCCTCAATTCATTATATTTGTGACCTTCCCTACCTCCCATAGATCACCTCATATATTTCCATCTAAATCGTTTACTACTAACTGTTGTTATAATGGACATCAATAATCTATATCTGTTTATCCAGTGATCCAAAATCTTCTATTACACAATCTCTCAACAAGTCCTCTACTACCTAATTATTATACACTAACTTTCCATCAGTATTTCGGTAAATATATGTACTAAAAACACTAGGGTGCCATGTTTCTTCTATAACCACAAATATTAGCACATTTTAAATTATGAATCATGGTTTGAAACAATTGTAAATGTTACTTCATGATACTATACTATCTCCCAAACATATAGCACACCAAACTAATTCATGGTGAAGGTCTCTAGAATTGTAAAGAAATGATCCACCTTATTCAACCAATCCATAACCACCCCGATCAAAACATTTTTCTGAGGTGTACATGGAAGATCCACCTTTAAAACCATCATAACATCATCCAGTATCCATTACGGAATAGGAAATGGACACAAAATACCCACTAGATTTTTGATGTTTATCCTTAAAATGTTGGTAGGTAAGGCATGTCACACCAAAACTAGTAACCACATTCTTCATCCCAAGCCACCAATACTTCCTATAAAGAAAATTATACATTTTTTCAAAACAAGATAATCTACCAACATTAAGGAATCGAACTCATGAAGCAAATCATCTTATATAAAGGAAGTCACAACAACATGAACATGAAAAAATGATCCCATCATCCCCAAAAGTACAACATATGGATGACTCCACACCATTATGAATTTTCCATATGGTCAAACACTATTGGCCGTCAAGATTAAAATACATGATCAGAATCAAAATGATGGACTAAAGTAAAAATTATGAAATGGTCCTCTAGCCCAATCCACCCTAAACATCGTGGTTCATTTTTGAAAACCACTCCATCATCATCCACTCAAAACTGGATTCCTAATATTTTGGGATATGACTCGTTCATCTAAATGAATCAGAAATATTGTTCCCCTTTATTAGCATGTACATCCATTCAAACTCAAAGTAATACACATAGATAAACCATATATTCTATAAAAGTTTCAAATTATGTTGATAGAAGATATTATTAAGGCTTTTATGATCAAGAGACAAATAAAACCATTCTCCCAATAAGTAATTCCTTCAATACATTAAATCATAAAACAAAACAGCCAACTCAAGATCACACATAGTTCATGAGGCCTCAATAGACGAGATAAACACACCACAGATTAATCCTTATGCATCAACACATCCCCCATCCAAGCATCAACTGAATCTCAAAAAAACTATAAACTACACTTGGCTCAGACAGAGTCAAAATCAGTATAGTATTCTACCAGTTCATTGTCTCTTGGAAGGCATTGTCACATTTCACATATCATTGAAGCATGATAAATTTCATGTTAATAAAGAATGTGTTGCATCCAAATCTGATAATTCATTAATGGACCTTTGGTAATATCAATATGAGACTTGAAATCTCCAAATGTTAGTAACATTCTATGGTTGCTCCTACGAAAAAACAACATTCACATTCTATGTATCCATGGACACACCATCTTTAGATATGATGTGACCCATAAGATGCATCTTCTCAATACAAATATTGAAACTTGTATAGCATGGAATATATTCTATTTCCTCTTATTTTACACAGAATGACGTAATGGATTTTTGACATTATTTTTATGAGTCTTGGGTACACAAATATTTAATCAAATCAATAAACTAAAAACTAGTTTAGATATGTGTAAAATATTTTATTCATTGGGTCCAAAAACATTACTGGTTCATTGGTCGACCCAAAACACAATAAAAAAATCTCATATAACACATACCTTCCCCTAAGGACCAGCATTGGTAAACCATAAGGTCTCACCCGTAGTTGATGGAAACTAGATCTCAAATCAATTTTTGAGAATAGTGATGCACCTCTCAACTGGTAGAAAATTTCATTGATTCGAGGAATAGTTTATTTATTAATTACATTCATCATAATCCTCTTCCTATAATCAATAAAAAACTACAAATACTCATCATACTTATTAGAATACCAAACTGGAGATCCCCAAGGAGACGTACTAGGATGAATAATCTATTTATTCCCTAACTCATCCATCTAGGTTTTTTAGTTCTTGAAGTTCATTTAGTGCCATCATATATGGCAGAATGATGACCATTTCTGATCCCAATTTATACTCAATTGTGAACTCAACATATTTCTTAGGTGGTAGCCTTGAGAATTCCTTGAGAAAAAAACCCTAAAAATGATCCACTAGAGGGGGAGAGAAAAAAATCCTGACTTCCCTATCATCATGTAGAAGATAATCCACTAGGGATATTAGTACACTCAACTGAGGAAATACTGGAACTTCATAGCCTGTCTGGACGTCCAATTCATCAATATGAAAAAAGTGTATTTTTTCTGATATGTGAATGTTACCTTATTTGGGTAACAGTCAATATTGTATGGGTAAAAACATAAACAATCCATTCCCAAAATAAAATCAATTCCTGGCATCTCAAGCACAAACAAGTCCCAAATAAAATAGTACCAAGAATCCTCAATAGAATTCCCTTTACATTGCCAACTATTTTCTGCTCACTTCCATAATGGTGTATCAATCGAGAAAACCCCACACATATGTCCCATAGCTAGACCCGAAATAATAAAAAAATAAGCTGACATAAATTAATGTGTGGAACCTATATAAAATAGATCACTATAAGGCCTGAAAAATATAACTATTATACCATAAAAAAATTTATGGTCTAGCCTCACAACTTCCAAGTGTAGGCCAAACTAGGTGAAACTAGCCTACCCCTCTACCATAGGCTCAAGACTCCGTTCCTGAAACTAAACTACTAATATAATATGGGCAATCTCACCATAGACTACCACACCCAACACCTCGACCAATACGAAATATCAAGCTCTAAATTCTTATTGATAAGAGGCAACAGACCACTTTCCATCACACAGTATCAGATTCAATCCCCCATCATTTCCCATATGTTAATAGATTATATTCAACCTTTGAATATTACCTATTATTTGACATGCTCAACACTCAAATAATGGATGGGGGAATGGACCATTAATGTGTTATGACCTGAAAATATGATAGAAATACACTTGGTCACCACCCTGAAAGGATGATCCTCTTTTCTGACTACTCTCACACCTCCGCCTTAGTGAATATTTACAATAATATGATTCTTATTATCAGTATTCGAACTACTGTTCCACCCAAATGGAACAAAAATACCACTACCTAAATCCTCCTTTATGTCACCATCTAAAATCGGGTCATGTTCCACCACTTATTCAAACAACTTTAAATAGAATATGATCACTTATGACACAATTTGATGTCTAACTACATCATACGAATGTCTCTCAAGAAAGGTCTCATCTTTTTCCAATTCAAGAAAAAAAATTCATCCTCGTGAAACGGACAACATAATTCATCACTAAAATTCTCTCCTTGGTCATTATCATGAAATTTGTATACCACTCATATCTCATGGTCCATGGATAGAAATTCTCCCAAAAAACATTTCCTATAATTGTTTCCATAAAATATCATCACCAAGGTGAGTCTAAACAAAAATACCCCACCAACACTTTTTTGTTCCCACAGCATATATGATTTCAACTTCACTCTCTTATTTGGAAGATTCTCCATGTCGTCTAAATTTTTTTGATTGGATGACATCAATAACTATTCAGCCTCTAGTCGACCCTTTATGAAAATTTTTGAGGGTGCTACAACTAAATCTCCCTTATTAGATCAAAAATACTACGCACCCCCAAACCTATTTTATGTTACATCATTTACATAAAACAAGAAATTTTCACATGGATCTTCTCATTTCCAATTTTACCTTTAGCCATTAGGATTTATTTTCACAAATCTAGTGGAAAATTATTAATTAATATCATCTTCTCTCCCAAATGGAACCCATTTTTGTAGTGGAATTTATATACAATTTTTAACACATTTATTTGATAACATAATTTAAATATTCCACAGTTTAAAAAAAATAAGGCTCTCCACTAGTCATAAACAACCCATTTCGAATACACGATTCAAACAAATATCATCAAATCTATAATACTACCTTCAACCATCTTTTCTGTTGTTTAGGTATATCATGGGATAAACCAACACACATAGTCATAGTTCTTTCATTATACACAATTTAAAAAAATTCCACAGTCCCATATAAATCAATCCTCTTAGAAAAATGTCACATTTAACAACTTCTTATATCTTGCATTTTAGAACATTTCCAATCCTTCATTAATAAAAATTAATTATCTATTATTTTACAATCATTTAATTATACCCATTTTCATCCTTTTATAGAGAACATTTTCTTCAAATTCCACAAGAAAGTAAAATGAACTCTACCCTTCATGTACCACACACTCATCATGTGTGTTCCTACCATGATGTGTTCCACATAGATCACAAAATACCTATATTGATCCAGGAATGAAAGTTATCATATCATTCTGTTAATAAGAAAAATAACATAAAATAGTAACATCATATAACATGTGCATTAACCAATGGTGAAATATCAGTCCAGTGTAATAGTACTTGCCAAGAATAATAATCAAACCATGGGAACTTGGATTTTATCCTATAATTGAGTTAGATACTCTAATGAACAAGATCATTTCAAAGACCTGACATATACTCATCTCCCATTATGATACTAATGTAATGATAATTAATAATAGAACCTTCAATAATCACACTTTTTAACATACCCAACCCAAAATATACTAATCTGGGTCCCTGATTTTGGTATCCACATGACCTCAAATGCACCTCCCTTTACGCCATAGGTTTCAGTCTAGTAGTGAGAGTATAATAATCATTTTTGGTAGACTATGACCTCATTATCATTTTCATACACTTAATATAACAAATGAAAATATGGAAACAATAATCCATAAACAACAAACAAGAATTATTATCCATTTCTCAAAAGAGGTTATGAACCCCAACCAAATGATAAATATTCCATGTCATTATATTAGTGATAAAAGTGTATAAAATAAAAAAATAGATGAACCCAAAAAATAGTTAATGGATCCAATTTTAAATCATCATCAATGTACATCCCAAGACTAAGTAAACTCCCTATCATAGATCCCTTAACCTTTTCCATTCCTTTAACTAATAAATATATTCAGGTACCTAATAGAGTCCCAATTAGAGTGTGAGTAGAAGTCAATAGACCACCAGCAGAACTCTAGAAAAAATATTCAGTTTATATAGGTTTTACATCAAATTAATAAACAAATGACTTGGTAAAAACAAATAACTCAGGTGCCATTAGTTAACAACATTCACATTAATAATTTTAAATACTTATTCTATCTTCATCACATGCTCGATTAGTAAGAAATATATATCTTTTCGACTAAGGACTGTGTTGATCAACTATAATGTAAAGGGTAATATTTGAAGTTCCCTATCATACTAGGTGTAAATTTTTCATATAAATTAAATAACACAAACTTTGGAGCCACATTCTCTATATTCTAATTAAATGTAAATGTTATGGGAAAAATCCATAATCTCCTTCTCTAAACCATGAAGAATGGGGTGGGGTTTAGAGCCTCAATCTAACTAAACTATAGAGAATATATCCACAAGTCTTATACTCAATAACTACCATTCCATGTGCACATTATTATTTATACATTTACCACATATAACATATCACCACGCATAAACAAATCAATTCACATAACATTCACATCTCATAATTATTCAACATGTTAAATTAACATCAATCCTTAACCCATTATCAAATTAAATAATTTTCATTCCTTCACCCATTTAAAATATTCATCAATTTACATACATTAACCTATTTAACAACATTGTCAATTCACATGAATTTATCCACAACTTGATCCTCACTTTACATGGATTAACCCACTTATGCATTTGACATATAATTCATAATCCTCTTATCACAATCACTAAATTTTATCCAGTCCATTTTATACTAATAAAAATGATCTCTTATGTCATTATAAAAGTCTATAAAAAACTATAAATATTCCATTTTCAACTCAACTAACATATCACCCTGTTCATCATGGGATATTCTTTATCATAAGTCATTTCTATGCTTAAAATTAAAATTTTCTGTGTTGCAGAATGTTGGAACATAGTATGTGTGGTCCTAAATCACTCTAGTCCACTTCAATGAATCCCATAAGGATAATGAGGGGTTCAATATGTCAGTTATCCAACCATTTTACCAAATCCATCTAAGGTAATCAATTAATCAACAAGGGAGAACAATTAAGACAATCTGACTTGAGTAAATCAAATTCAAAACAACGGGATATTACTAATAGACTTCCTACCACAAATTTGAAAATAAATTCTCTCATAACTATAGAATTGTATCTACATTCAAGCTCCCAATTATGACTTAAACTATGATCGGCTGGAAAAATAGGTTTCTAGTGATTTAGAAGAATAAGAATGAAACCACAATCCATAATCCATAAAAGAGAAAAAAGTAAAGCATATGGCTAACGTAGAGTATCGATCTATACCCAATATAACTCCAAATGAACTATAAATGAAGAAGATTGATACCATGTAAGCCTTGTTTGTTTTAATTCTTTACTAGGGTTGTTGTAAGAGAAAGGGGAAGAAATCGAGGTAGAACACATAAAATCCAAATGGGGAAAAGTTAAAATTCTACATTTAATGGGTCATAGTGTTTGATTATAAGATATTCGAAGAAATTTGTTAAGTATATGGTAACCTCTACATAAGAGGGTTAAATGTATCAAAGTTACATGTGGATATGAAAAAATTTGAAATATAATGTGCTAGATCTGAAGAAATGCCCATTCAAAAACTACATGATTTTTATTTCCCCATTGCATAGTTTTCTAAAACATGAACCCAAAGACATCTCGACCTGGTGTCCATTAAATGTACCCCATGAAATTTGGAATCATTACATCAAGATCTACTCCCTATATGATAGAGGGTCTCGATGAGAAGTAAGGATCTTGCAAGTCTGTCTTGGGGAGACTATACCCACATTTATCTGAATAAAAGGCCAATGATTGAAAATAACTATAACCAAGTACAGAAGCATATAAATACCCAAAACAAAATCCATGTAATATGATTAAAAAACATTAAAATTCAATACTCAACTGAATGTTAAAACATTTTTTGACAATGAAAATGTAGACTTTCTATAATGAAACTGAACGTAAAGATACAAGAACTCCCAAATGAGTCCTGAACCACGCATGGTTCCTTCTCCCATTCTACAGTCTCAAATGAAAACTTATCCTAGGGACTTTCCCTTATCATGTACTGCAACAACAAAGTCTACTCAGGTGCTGATCTAGGGGACCAAATAGGGTGTGAATACAACTTAATAGGCCACCACAAATGGTATCTCAAACAAGTCTTTTCCAAAGATTGTGCTTGCATTTTTATGATGAAATAAATACAATGTGTAACTAAAATAGTTATCATATTTTAATTTAATATTAAATAAACACATTGGTCCAATTTCAATTCATATTTCCAATTTGTATAATCATTTTGTATCATTAATAATTTGTTGTAGGTCGTCATTCCTAACACCCTAAATATTAGTTGAATCTCCATTCATCATTAACATTTATTTGGTGTAGGATGTCATTCCTAGTACCAAAATCTCATTGAGTGTAGGTCTCCATGAAATGAAGTCATTTTCTCACATAGTGTAGGTCATAATTCTTATAACTACTTTTCTCAATCGGTGCTGGTCATTATGCCTAGCACCCCATAATATCAAGCTTGGATAAATAATGGGGAGGAATGCCATGCCAAAGTACCATCTTCTAATTGGTTTAACACTCCATGTCTAGCACCACAAAAATCTCATCCAATTAAAAAAATTTAATTCACATGAATTTCCCACACTATTTTATTACTAATCCATCGAATAGTTAAACATTTAAAAGAACATTGGTTAATTCAAAAATTTACTAAGAACATAACCAATTAATTAATTCATCAATTAATCAATTAGTCAATACCATTGTCATTCCATAATTAATTATTCACAATTAATTATCCATATCAAAACCCTACATGTCAAAATTAGTTCATACAATTAATTAACTTTTACCAAAACATGGATCATAATTAATTCCCTCAACTAATTATCTTTGATCAACATCATGGCACATAATTTAACCTCACAATTAATTATATCACATAGATAGACATACTTTTATAATTAATTCCCCCAATTAATTATATAATCAAAATTAATGAAATATCTCAATTACCAAATCTCAACCCATAATAAATCTCAAAAATATCTATTTGGGAAAGCCTCCTTTGTTTGTTCTGTGATTCAATTCTCAAGTAATCACCCAGGAAAACTCAATTCAATTCCACATTCCTAATTACTCCAATTTGAAAATTCATTCACCTAAGGTATCTGTAAAATCATAAACTCTTGCACATTCCAAAATCAGGATTATGGGAGTTCTCTTTAGACCACCTACCTTAGTAAAATTATGGAAGTTAGCCCAAATGAAATCCCTATAATCTGACTGGAACAACGTCATCAATAAAGTATCATATCAGAATCCCTAAATACAAAATTAAGGTCATGGAATCAGGATCCAGAAAATATATATCATGATCCACAATACTAGATCTAGATCTCAACCCATTGGTTTATATCCAATAATACTAGGGAGATCCTCTATAAAATGAAAGATAAAAGAAAGAATAACAGAAGCAGCGGGATGAAATACACTTACCGAGAGGAGATAAGTTCTTCAATCTAGGATTTCTATATCAAATAATAGTGTTGGGATTGCTCTAGAATCTATCTAAGTGGGTTTGGAAGCACCTTGAATTCCTCAAGCCCAAGTCAAGGTCGAATTTGATAGGTTTCCTGGGTTCAAGTGGTTTTAAAAGCCATTTTTTGAAAAAAATACTAGGTCGCACACATGGTTTCACCTGAGAGGCCACATGGCTTGGAAAGACCATGTGCCAATAATTCAGTCATCCACTAACCACGTGGATTGATGGCACAGATTTAGGAAAACCTTGTGAAAACCGTGCAGACATCCATTGTCTACACGGTTAGCTTACACATTGTGTGCATAGCCCCTATCTTTCCAATTAAATAGAATCATCACCGAAAAACACCCCAATTGATACAGCATACCAAAGGTACTTAAAAACAACAAAAATTACCTGAAAACACACCCAAAATTGGTCCAGATAAGGATGAGATCTTACAATCTACCCACCATGTAACAACTCTTCCATGAGTTGCACTTCCGAACATCTCTATGATTTGATTCAAAAATGATTATTTCATAGATCCCTCTTGTATGTTTCTCTTTACAAAGATTCCTCTTTAACACTTCCATGTGACATAACACAGGAAATAATGGCATGGTATTTCCCCATAACACTTTCTCACTGCAACCCAGCACACATATAAGATGCACTTAAAAGGACACATCTATCTCAAGGTCAACCTCTTCCACATCAATCACATGATAATGGTCTGGGTATTACCATAATATATGTGACACATGGAAAACTCTTTTCATAACACTAAATTTTTATGGAATTGCTAATTGGTATTCCACTGGCCTAATTCACTCTTATTCCTCAAATGATCCCACAAACATAGGTGCTAACATGCCTTGCCTCTGTATCCTGTGGTCACCCAATCTAGGTGACACTCGAAGGAATACACGATCACCATCTCTAAACACTAGGGGTCTTCTTTGTCTATCAGCATTCGAATTCTGTCTTCTCTTAGCCATATACATACATTATTAAATCAACTACACATGCTTCAATGTCTCCTGAACGAGACTTGGTCCCAACATCTCTGTCTCACCCACCTCTATCCAACATAGTGGAGATCGAATAGGTCTACCATAATGTGTCTAATATGGTCCCATCTGTATAGTTTCCTGATAATTTGTTTTTTAGGTACACTATACTAAAGAATAGTGTTGCTACCAAGAACCACCTAAGTCATGTACACATCCTCATAGAATATCTTCTAACACATGTATTGTATGCTCTAACTTCCAATCTATCTGTGGGTGCATGATTGTATAATGAAAAACTTGAGTACAATGTTACATTTAAATTCTCTGCATATAGAATGAATTAAGGTTCCAATTGTGATTTGAAAATTTAGTCTATGGACCCCATGAAAATGAATAATCTCTCTCACGTACAGTTCTCCGAACTTCTCTACTGTAAACGTTCCCTTAATAGGCAAGTAGTGTTCTACATTCGTTAGTTGATCTACAATTTCCCAAATAAAATTATTCTTCTTAAGTTCCTTTTGGATCTTTAATATGGAATCTATAGTCACATCATCTCAATTCCATTACAGAATAGTAAAAATATGAAAAAGCCATCCAGGTCACTAATGCTTTTCCTTCACTTGATGAATGGTGAAACACCTTGTTAGGAACCCTTCTTTCTCCTTTTTCATGTCTGGACACCAAAACTATCATCGTGATTCTTAGAAAATGTTTTCCACCCCATGATATACCACCCACCTTGAAGCATGAAATTCACACATGAGTTCATCTTGCATACTCAAGGGAACAACATCCCGATTTTCCAATATATGATCTCATTCTCATCTATTATCCTATATAAATGTGTCTCCCTACTCTCAATGATTTCCATCAAGGATAAACACTCCAGATCCACATACTGCCTTTCCTTGATCGATGTCTAGAATGGAGAATCCACTACTACAGAAACCGGGGTCATCCTCTACTTACTCTCTTGAACTACCACATGTATTTCCACTAGCAAATTCTTCGTATTCCACTCTACACTCGACTAATGGAAAATCTATGTCTTAGTTTTTCATCTCAAGGAATCAACCACACAATTCCCTTTCAAGGGTGTATATTCTAATTCAAAATCAATGGACATCCAATACTCTCCCTTACTCACAGCCAAAAGACTAGTCCATGTTGTGAAAAGATATATTTCATGATTTTGTGATCTGTAAAAACTATAAACTTTTCACACAAAATATGGTATCCCCAAAACATAAGAGCATAAACTACTTTTTCCAAATTGATGTCATGTGTTGGGTAATACCATTCATGTGGCATCAGCTACCGAGGCCCATATACAAAGAATATATTTCCTTTAATAAACAATTCTCTGAGTTCGAATCCTGAAGCATCATAGTACACCATGTACTCTTCACCTGACTCAGGTAAGATAAAAATTGGTTCTGATGTCATGCGCTTTTTTATCTCTTGGAATGAATTCTAGCATGGTTGTTTTCAAAAATAAATATCCCTTTCTTTGTAAAAAATGTTAGTTGTGCAGCCAATTAGGAAAAGTCTTGGATGAACATCTTGTAATACCCATATAATCCCAAAATTCTTGGGATATAAAAATCAATTTCAGTCTACTCTCATGAGATTAATTCCCGCACATTTTATGGGTCCACTTCCACACCATCTTCTGATATGATGTGCCTCCAAAAAAGTGTACCGAGTAAATCCAAACTAAAATTTATATAGCTTGGAATATAGCTCATGATCTTTTAGTATACACATAATGATGTCAAGATATTGTGTGTGATTATCATGAGTCATAGAGTACACAATGATTTCATCTACAAGCACCACCACAAACTAATCCAAGTGTGGAAAAAATATCCTACTCATTAAATTAATAAATACTACTAGATTATTTATCAACCCAAACGGCATTACAAAAAAACTCATAAAGTCCATACCAGCTCCGAAAAGTAGTTCTCAGTATATCAAAATCATGAACTCTAACATGATGAATCCATGATCTTAGATCGATTTTAGAAAACACACAAACCCCTTACAGCTAGTCAAACCAATCATTGATGTGAGTAATATGATATCGGTTCTTCATGGTCATTTTATTCAACATTCTGTAATCAACACACTAGCGTAGACTGCCACCTGCCTTATTTGGAAACAAAACAGGTGATACCCAAAGAGACGAACCCAGATGAATAATCCCCTTTACATGTAAATCCTCTAACTGTGTTTTAATATATTAAGGCTCAGTTGGTTCGACTATGTATGGTGGAATAGATGTCAACTCAGCCCCCAGCATGATCTCAAATTTTAATTACACATCTCTTTTGGTGGAAACCCTAAAAATCATTCAGGAAAGACATAATCATATATGTATACTACTCGTGGAAGGACATCTTTCCTACCACTACCATAATCGAGAAAAAGACTAGAAACATCAGCTGTGAGCTCTCCCAATTACTGAGTAATTGGACCTGCTCTACCTGAATGGATATCCCATTCTCCACAGTGAACATACTGGTCACCCTCAAGAAATAAAAAGGTCACACTCCATTGGTAACAATTTAATTGGTCTTTGTTTGTGACTATCTAGTCAATACCCATAATTCGGTATAATCCCATCATATCAACAAAATATGTATTCCAAAGGAGATGATCCACTCCAATAACTAGAGAACATCCCTCATATAAACAGATATCCCTAGACTGTGTTCCCAATGGTGTATTGATATTCATCACCCAACATACGGTATGCACCTCGTGGATCAATCCATTAACAAGAGTTTAAAATATAAAGGAATGAGAGGCACCAGTATCAAACATGCAAGTAGCTAAAGTAGAAGGAATTATAATAGTTCATCTCACAATCAATGGACCAACCTCGCACTCTACATGTGTAGGATGCACTACATGTAATTGTTCTTCCCCTCTTTCTTGTGGTGTCGTCTAACTCCCCTGAGTAGCACCACTCTACAGATATGGGAACTCATACAGTGAATCACTGCATACCCTACTTCAACCACCTCTTCCAGTAGAACTTAATATTCCATACCTATATGTTGTAGAAGACCCTCTTCCCACACATTGAGTCTGAGAAATACCCCCTCAGCAACCGCATGCCACTGCCTCTTGCAAAACTTCCGTAAGTGTCCCGTCTTGCTACAAAACAACTCAAATGGTGGTCAAGGACAATGTGTACAATACTTTAACCACCAACCCTACATGTGGAAAATAGCGTGATAAGTATCCAATCAAATTGTTCCTCCTAATAGTCTACCATTCTTTCCATTTTCCATACAATGATCCTCATAGCAGCACATCCGGATCTCAGAGGCCACACACCATGATCATCTAGTTACAGCTACTTGTCCAGTACTAGAAGCCTCCTTCAAGTTCCCTGTTGAAATGAGATCCTAATTAATCACTTTTAAGAATTTAATCAGCCTAAAGATATTCACCTAAGACATAATTTCACAGCTAAGTCCATCCTAAAAACATTTTTCCAATGAAGCCTCATCTACTTCCAAATCTACAGAAAAACGTTGTAAATTCATGAAACATCTTGTGTAATCCATTAAAGACCTAACACCATAGGTTAGTTGATTAAAATCTAAATCCTTATCTTGTATCATTGTGTCTATGTAGAATTTTTCGATGAACTTCTCTAGAAATTCCTTCCACAACATCTTATTTGTCTGTCCAGATCATACCTGAATATTTCACCAGTGCTTCGCTGAACCCTATTGGATATAAGAATCCAACATGACCCTCCTCTCAACCAGAGTCTCGAAAAGGACATATATCATCTATAAAGATTCAATCTAGAATTTAGTTCCATCGGGTCAACCCTCTCTTGTAAAAGTTGGAGCATGTTGCAGCTGAAACTACCTTGTAAACACATACCAATTTTTTTGAATGCGCCAAGGGTCTTTGTCCATAAATTAATTGAAATGATAAATTTTATCTCAGAACTATTCTACACCTTCCTTAGCATTCACCAATGGTGCCTCAATCACCATGTCTGGATGTTCGTTCCGAGCCATAACCCTCAATCTCTACCTCAAAAAGAATCATGGTTTCTTATATCTATAAGTCCAAACACAAGTACTAGGTCTCATAATGCAACTATATAACATTTATATAAGAAGAGAAACAGAAAAATCAATTTTTAACATATCCTTTCCCAATTTTTATTCCACATTGTCAACTCTAAGGACTTTTTTATTATCCATAATCATTCTTTATCCAAGGTCTTGGTTAACAAGGGTACATACATTCTAATTAATTAATAAAACCACTAATTAATAATATTAATTCAAATTAATTAATTCAATAATTAATTTATTAACAACACTTATTTAATCAATCTAGTTTCTCAATATACATCCATTTATTATAATTTTGCATCATTATTTAAATCTCACTTCAAAGAAACAATTCATGTTCAACAATTTACACATAACCCTTTTTCTTGTGAGTGCATAGAATGATTCGTGTTATAGCAAACCTGAGTTCCTAGAATAATACATGAAGCCTCAAATATTGTTCCACTTTAATCCACAAATCAAAATTCAGAAATTTTAAAAAAAAATACCCAATCACACAACATGTTAATAACCCAAGGTGAAATAATTTCCAACTTTTACAACAAACTACAATCACAACAATCACCCCCAAGGTACTTATATTTCCCCTATAAATGGGATTGAAAATTCTCTACATGAGGTCAGTACAAATCCTTAACTCTTCCAAGCCTCCTTTCTTCCTTTACCAAAATAGTAAGAAAAAATAAGATGAAATTAAATAAAGACCCTCTAATACAACTTTCTAACGTCCTTAACCATGAGCCACTAAATGGTGCCCCGAGATAGTTGGCCACATGCCCTCAAATTTTCTTCCCTGTATGCCAGAGGGTTCCAACTAGCAGTGAGGTTCTGATAAGTCAGTCATGGGTAGACTATACCAACTTTTCTCATAATAAAACACCAATGGATAAAATTAACATTAACTAAGTGAAGAAGACTATAAATAATTAGATGAAATCCACAATATATGATAACAATAACATTAAAATACAGTACTCAACTAAAATGTAAAACATGCTTGGACAATGAAAATGTCAAGTTTCTACAGTAAAAATAAATGTAAAGACATAAAAAATCCAAAATGTGTCATGAAACACGTCTGGATCCCTCTCCCATGCTCAAATCCCAACCAGTAACCAATCACAGTCACTTTCCCTTTTCATTCCCTACAACAAAAAAGTTTACTTGAGTACTGATCTGGCCGCCTGAATAGGGTGTGAGTACAGCTCAGTAGTCCACCACCAATGGTTCTTAAATCATTTCCAGTCAAATGAGAGTGCATGTGGTTTTATGAAGAAAAAAATTAAATGCATAATTTTAAGTGTAATAACAATTTTATTTAATCATAAATCAACACATTGATCCAATTTTAATGCATGTTTCATATTTGAATAACCATTCAATTTCATTAATTATTGGATGTATGTCAACATACTTAACACCCCAAATCATAATTGAAAAATAATTAATCCTTATTTTTAATTGGGTATAGGTCATCATGACTAGAACCACAACCTCATTGAGTGTAGGTCGAAATTCCTATAACTCCATTTCTCATTTATTGTAGGATGTCATTCCTAGAACTCCTTTTCTCATTCGGTGTATATCTTCATTCCTAGCACCACATAATATCTATCATGGATAACTATAGGGGAGTAACAACATGTCAATGTCCAATCTTCTAATTGGTTTTGAATGCCACGTCTATCACCATGAAAATCTCATCTATTTAATCATTCTTTAATTCTAAATAATTTTTCACGTTATTTCATTACTAATACATAGATTTGATAAACATTTCAAAGTTATTAGTAAATTAAAAAATTAACTAAGCACATAACCCATTAATTGATTCATCAATTAATTAATCAGTCAATACCATTCTCATTCCATAAATAATTCTTCACAATTATTTACCCATATCAATACACAACATGTCATAATTAAATAACTCTTAACTATCATAGATCACTACATGGATCATAATTAATTCTCTCAATTTAATATCTTTGGTCAATATTAGGGCACATAATTTATTATCATGATTAATTAACTCACATATCCAAACATAATTCCTTAATTTATTCACCCGAATTAATAATATTATCACAATAAATTAAATATCTCAATAACCAAATCTCAACCAAAAACAAATATCCAAAATATCTATTTGGGAAACCATCCTTTATTGGTTCTGTGATTCAATACATAATTAATCAGTGATACAACCTGAATTAAATTCCACATTCCTAATTACTCTAATATAAGAAATAAATCACCATTAAAATATTGAAAATGATAAACTCATAATCATATCAAAATAATGTCTTTTGGAGTTTCTTTTAGACCACGTACTATCATTTAATGATTGAAGTTAGCCCAATAGAAATCCCCAAAATCTACGAGGAACAACGTTGTCGATCAAGCTCTAGATCAAAATCTCTAAATCCACAATTAATATCAATAAATAAAGATCTATTAAATATAGATCTAGATCCACATTCCTAGATATATCTCTCATCCCATAGGTTCAGATCCAAAAGTAATATGTGAGATCTTCCATGAAATGATCTTGAAAAGATAAAAGAAAGAAGGGGAGGAGAAACAGGACGAAATCCACTTAACAGGAGGAGATCAGATCTTCAATGCAGGCTTTCGATCTCGAATAACAGTGTTCTCATTGCCATAGAATCTCTCCAAGAGGGTTTAGAAACTCCAAGAATTTATCAAGCCTGATCCAAGGTAGAATTAGAGAGATTTAGAGGGTTCTGGTTGTTTCAAAACCAAATTTCAAAATAAACATTTTTGTGTGAATGGTTTCTCCTTGGAGGTCGCATGGTTAAGACAACCCATAAACCTACCATGTGTTATTCCACTAACTACACTAATATATGGTTCATAGTTAAGAAAATATCTCTCCATCCATGCATACTTCCATTGTCCAATTTCTTATATTGTGCTCAATTTGGACAAAACTTGTTAAAACCGTGTACAACCCCATGTCTTCTGAATTCCATATAAACATCACCCAAACACACCACAGGTAATACCCCATACCAATGGTACTTAATTAAAAACAAAACTTACCTAGAAACATACCATATATTGATCTATACAAGGCTAGTATCTTATACACCCCTCATCATAAAATTCATTAGTTGGGACATGATTACCCCAAACTATCCTCCTACTATGAATCATGCATTATATTGACATTTTCACTTCCTTTCATGAATCAAGCCGAAGGGGAACCCCAAAACCCCCTCATAAACCTAGTAAAAATTTTATTGACAAACATTAAGGTAAATAATCTATTATTTAAATGATAACATACATCCAAAAATCCTTGCTTCATCCAATAATCCTATCATAAACTAACATTTATTGATCATGTGATTTGAATCTTGGTTTCCCTATAAATCATATTGTGATTTGAATCAAGTTGTATGTATTAGTGTAAAAATTTAGAAATTTAAAGTAAAATGTCAAGGAAATCCACCATTCAGTTTAACATACTATGTTATGGATGAAGGTGACTCAACATGAAGAAATATTTTTGCTACACAAAAGAGTAATTTAAAAAATATCCACTAAAAGATATAATAATTCCTCTAAAAGTTCTCAATAAACCTTGTAATTTTTCATCTTGAGGTATGTATTTCATCCCTATATTTACACATTATCACATAAGGAGAAAGGATACCCATCATGGAAAAATATGGATTCAATAATGTCACATATTCTGATGTCTTGTGTACACGATGGATATATTATGGCTGGACACAATTTTTGGGATTTAGGCATCACTATGCATACTATTATAGTACGAATCAAGCCACATGTAGTTTTCTAATGGAATATTCTCTATGTGTATCTTACTCACACACACATGTAGGTCCACTTCATTTATATATTCCCCAGATCAATCTTGTATATGATAACTGAGTGGTGATATGCTAATTCTTTTTTAGGCAAATTTCATGTGTTGAGGATTCATTCTGTATTGTTTAATATTCTTGTAGCTTAGAATATTTTCTTACATTTTAACATCATATGTTAGTGTCATGAAACACTATCCATTTTCATGTAATGCTTCCAATACCTCTTCCATATTGTTTAACTCTATGTTATAAGTATGATTATAATTCTTGATGTTGTCTATGAAAATTATTTCTGAATAATCCTTTCATATTTTTGGGGAATGCACTATTCCCCATCCATTTGGGAAAATGAGTAAGAATCATTGGAATAGAATATAATTCCCATTGGGTTCCATCACTTAAGGCTTCTTTTTGGGTATCATTGTGATTATAATAGCCAATAACCTTTCTCCGTGAATAAATAAATGGCAGTGACCCATTTAATTGAAGGATTGTGTGATTAAATTCTAATAAATAACCATTTTATGAAGTTTAAGAAACAATTTCTAAAAGAACCATTCCAATTCATTAACTGTTTTTTCTGACAACTCATCATATTACAGTTACATGGAAATGACTATTTAAAGGGATAGAAACAAGAATTTTATTGGAAACACATATGTGGTTTTGTACTCAAATGAATATATGGTTTCTTGTGTGTCATCCTGAATGGTGGTACCATAGGCCTATAAATCATGGAGGATATTTTCCAGCCAATAGATCTTTTACGTATTCACTATCTTTAAAAGTATATTCGATAGAGTCTTTTTTATAGATTCTATTTTTTCATTTTCCACTACATTTTAATGGGGTGAATGGTTTCACATAATGTTGTACTCCTGGTGTAATTTTTTCACCTCATTTTCAAATAATTTGGATCCATTCTCTGTCAATATCATGTGAGGGACTCCAATTCACATGATGATATTATACTTCATAATGATTATGATATTCTTTATTATGACTTCCTTGAGGGGTATTTCCTCAAAACATTTGAAAAAAAATAGTCGGTAAAATTAAGGATGTAATTAAACAACATAGTTGTTTATTGGTGGTATGGCCCCACAACACTCACTCCCCAAACATAAAACACCTTAGAATAGTTAGATATATCTAGAAATTTTGTGTATTTTTGGATTATTTTTTCATGAATCCATCATGCATGATATTTATGATGAACTACATATATTAAAGTATCATTATTTAATAGTAGTAAACATGATATTTGATTTGATGGGAGTTCTTTTTCCTAGATTGGTGAGAACCGTTAGATCCCAGGTATAATTCTTCCATGATGGAGAGAATATCTTGTTCTTAAATGCTTTTTTGGAGAATTATATTGAATCCCTACTCGTATGGGGGTTATTCTCTAATTTTTCCCATCCTAGTAGGCAAAGTGCGTTCATCGACACAAATAATATTCCTTTCAGACATAGACTATTGTGAGGATTCCCTATTAGAGATAATAAATTATGGGCATCATTTATCTATGGGTGGATATCTGTTTATCACACTCTACATAGCTATTAATCTGATTGATTTCTTCTATGTTAAAGATATTGACCAATGAGGACATCCATAAGTGTATAAATAGATATATTATAGCATGATAACTATTTTCTATTAGGATACATGATGTAATATTTCTTTAGTATAGATCCCTTCCATTATTCCTCTCATAGAGTCATTAGGTTGGTCCAGTTCTTCCTTTTTAATAGACTATTTATTTGTAATTTTTATTATCACTAGCTTTGAATCCCTTTTGACATTTAAGAATTCTATTTTCTACTGTATGAGAATTTCTAATAATGAAATGAGGTCTTGATATTTGGCCTCATTATTCATTTATCCAATGTTTTGTGAGAGTGGGTAACAGAAATGTCATTCTCTTGAGAAAACAATGCAATCCCTTGACTAACATGGTAGATTTTTTAACCTTCTATCCCTTTTCTAATAGTTTTTTGGAGGATCCATAAATATACATTTATCAATACTAAGGACTATGGTGGTCATAGAAAACCTTTGCATATGGATGTTTTGTGTTTCCCGATGTAATCTCTGTGATGGGTTGTGTCATAATAAAATCAGACAGGTCTATCCCATTAATTGCCTTTTCTAACATGAATTGGATTCCATACTATTAAAGCTTTCCTACCTAACAGTTCAAACACTAGGTCTTCATAGGATGCCAAATTATGCACTTGAATGTATCAATATGATAAATAGTGGACATCATATTGATTCATGTAATGGGTCATATTTTTTACTAAAAAGATTAGTGGTAGGAAATACTTATTGACATTAGAATATTATGTCTCAGTTTCTAACATCATTCATCTATGGTAGAAGATACTATTATCATTTTGATTACCATTTTTCTTATTAGAGAACTATGTGATCATTTCATGGTGGCTATGTATATGATGACTAGATCACCTTCCTCCAATTGCATCTGGAACAATGGGTAAAAATGGTACTTCGTGAGACTTTCAAATACATTTTTGTTGTCCTCATCCCATTTATAGGAGGCTCCATTCTCCATTAATTTTTTATTCGGAGAGATTTTCCTTCCCTTTCTGCAATAAAATGAAAATTTTTATAGAGGTTCACATAGATTTTCTTCAGTTCATTAAGATTTTTTTGGGAAAAATTTTATAGGATCTCACTAGTCATTATCGGGCATCCTCGATGCCAATATTACATGAAACTATTCCATGAATTTATCTAACATTACCCTAAAAGTGAATTTCAACATATCTATCTTCGTAACATGTTGTTCCATTTTTTGAATACTATTTGAAGGTCTATTGGATGATCACATCATTTCCTAGACTTTATAATCATTTCATTGACATCACATTCCAATTTTCATCACAATAAGTTATTAAAGATAAGATCAATGGAATGCTGAAAATTATAACTAATTTTATTTATTCCAAAGGTATTAAACTATTAGAAAATGTTCTCATAAAATGATATGATGGTTGTGGTTTGACCTTCTTTAGGTTCCATCATAATTTTATTTTTCCCTATGTAACCATCCATAAAAGAAATTTCTAGTAATATACTAGTTTTATCAATCAATGGTTCTATGATTAGAAATAGGAAATCATACATTGTGTAATGTGAATTTAGGTCTATATAATCAATTTACACCTTAATCTTCCCATTATATTTCATAACATGGACAATGTGTGGAATCTATCATGGGTATTTATCCTTCCAAATGATATTGGATTTCATAAATATTTCTACTTTTTTATATAAATTCTAAAACTATGAGTTGTGTACCCACTTGTCACCTTTCACAAAACCTCAGTGGTAATTTGGTAAACCAGGATGGTGGGTAGAAACACCACTATTACATATGGTAATTTCAATATAATTCCATGAGAACACATATCGATGTTCCTATAGAAATGTGATAGATATATCATTATCTTTGAGAGGAATGGATGCGCTAATTGATGTAGGTTGTTGATCTTCATTTATTCCTATATTTATCTACATGAGATCACTAATAGTGATGGACATTCCATCCTCCAATGTGGTCGGGTCATTCTAGATGTCTCTATATTATTCTTCCATTTATGAGTCTGTTGAACCATATTCAATAATGGTAGATAATATGAGGTAATCTCTACCACATTCAAGATGAAAGAGTCCATGTGAAGATACACTTTCATCCCATACTACAAAAGTCATTATAGAGAGTTTCAAGAGCATGTTTTCTATTACACATTCACTATTGACATGTGGTTCCTGGACTTCTTGGATGATGTCTATTATGGAAATCATATTCATGAGTACCATAAAATCATCATTGAGCACACTACATATATTAAAAAGGGAGACCCCCAAGCCATTCGGGTAGGAATCCTATATATTTTTGTCTATCATTGGTTATTTTCAATTACATATGCAGAAACCTACATCAACATATGTGGTTTTCAAATAATCATTTGTACTGTTGTCACCATATAGTATGTTGATCATCCCAAAAATGACATGCATGAATAATTGATAAGATGACAAAGGTTACACCCTGAGACTATGAATCCATAGCCATCAATGATTGAAATTATGCACTTTCTGTTTCGAAATGACCATGAACTTAGAGTTAGATATGAGATCCTAAATTTTAGTCATGATCATGACTTTCTATATAGGTATTTTATCACTCTTATCATACCCACATATGGTAAACATTGAGAGAGATAAATATCCCTTACTATATCCTAAGAATCATTAGGTGCAAAGAAATATGAGTTTAATCCCTGAACCATTTTAAATCATATCAATTAATATGTTGGAATTTTCAAGACAAACCAAAACATATAGGGGTCTGATATTTCCATGGATGACCTCTTCCAGATCATACTCTAGGAATGTGAAGAGTACAAGTCATTCTTATGGAATGGTGTCCACTCAATAATCCATAGATAATGAAACATAAACCAAAAAATTGTATTTTATATGGAGGGAATAGATGAGGTACATTATGAGTTATATTAAGTGATAGATTACATCAAGGATTGGGAACATTTTTGGGACAACCACCAACTCATTCAAAATAAAATATTATTTAGAAAGAGGTTTGTGCTTAAAAAGGAGAGGTTTATCTTTATCATATGGTTCAGAAGATGAGTCGTTTGAGTTAGATAGCCATGTTTCCTATGAAAACATCAAGGGAAAAATCTTCATCTAATGGTGTAGGTCATGCTAGACTCCCCCATTTCAAAGGTAGATTAAATAATCAAATCCATTCTATGTTGTCCTGTAAGATGATTGGGATGGGGTGATTGTTGGAGTGTAATGAGTAAACATTATGTTTCTATTTATCTTTTTAGAGTGTTTTTCCATTTCACTCAGCTGAATATAAGTCCTATATAGGGATATGAGTGAGATCTTAGTTCTAACCACACCAAAGTTTTCCCATATGTCGTAAAATACTATGCATGACACATATCGAACCCTGGACAGGTATGGTGAACACATAATATTAGTCAAGTAATCATTTGATATAGTGTATAATGTATTTATTATAATAAAAAAACAAAATATGAGTTATTCTTTCTATGATATTGCTATATTCTAGGGTGGTTTCCTTGATTTCTATGATATAGGAAATCAGTCTTCAGTGGGGGGAGCTTGCATAGGAGATGAATTTGAATCTTCCCCTTTTATATATTCTTTTTTATAATGATACCATCCACATTCATGAGGCATATATGATGTCACTTCCATAGTTTATAGGATCATTAAGGTATTTTTGTCAATTATCTTGGGGTGGAATGAACTTGGTGAACTAACTTTTGATTCATCGATTTTTAAAAATTCTATTGACATCTGGATGGAAATCCATTCTAATCGCATTATTCTCTTGATTGGGAAACTATTACACATTTTATATATTCTTGTAAATTATCCAACATTATCTATCCATAATAAATCATTTTTTGGAGGATTTATTTTATGTTGAATAAATAATTTATTTTTTAACCCCTCCTCTAATGGAAAGGGTAGTAGTTAAGTAATTCAATGTGGTTGAACTCATCAAGTATCTTGTGATGTACATTATTGACTAGGTTATTTTCAATGGAAGCCATGAAATAACAATGGACTGACATTTTTTCAAGGATTATTTTTTTGTTCAAATTTTCATAAAATACCCGGATGCCTTGTTCTATTTTTTTCTGGATTGTAATATTTTTCTATTTCTTCATCTCAACAAGAGGCATTGGTTGGTTCAGGACATACCCACATTGTTGAATGGAATATGATACTAGTTTTAGGTTAATTCAAGCAGTCTCTACCTAGAAAAGTATTTTCCCTATGGTGGGTATTTTTGGAAGGACATACACATGGTCTTCAATATTAAACCTTTTAGGCATTACACCATTTCGACAAACTCAACGAATCAACATATAAACATAATTGGGATCGTAACAATCTTCACCTCATCCCAAATATTTTCTTCATTCAATTCCATTAATTTCTATTATGAGAGAGAGATAATGTGTGAATAGGTTAAACCTTTTCATCTGGCTTGGAATTTAGTCACCATCTCAATTTCATGCTTCTTGTAAATTTTTAGGTCAATTTATTTTTCAAAATAGTGATAAACTAATAAAGGAATTGATGATGAATGTCATCCTATCTAGAAACAGATCTTTATAGAGATATTATTTATTATAAAAAGGATGTATCTATCATAATATATACAAATAACCTCATCATGGTCTCTTATTATTTAACTCAATGGACAATCATTAGACCACATATGACTACAATGTGAGTGAGTGGTTATTATTGATCACTAGTGACATCAATGGAGAAGAAGGTAGGATTTCAAAAATTGGATGGGGGATATGTTTCGTCCTCACATTCTAGATATGTATTCTTCTAGGGTTTTACTAGTGTGAATATCCTTTCCATGGATTCAATTCATGAATCTAGTTTCTCAAATTTTATTAAATAGTTTTGGAGGTACCATTATCTGAGATACCTATCATTTACAAGTATTTGGTGGGGTTTGATGTGGTGGCCACATTTTGTTCTACCAATGATTCCAAATCTATGCTAAGAGTGAATAATCACCCAGATAGGGGAGACATTTTCACAGCTATGATGGGATGTCTTGATTTTCCTTGAATACAACATTTATGTAGATCGACTACCTGTATCTGGAGTTGGTCTGACATATAATACCACACATTAAAGAATATCTCCACTTTCTAGATGTAGGGGAGCTGTGATATTTTTCTTATCCTAAATATGATACCAATGGGAATTTTTCCCCTCGGTATATCCAATTAATTTATTATGAGATTCTGTATCCCTTCCATAAATAGTTCAAAATACTCCCCAATGTATGGAATATAATCTCTTATATATGATAAGTGGGATATTACAACTTTATTCTCTTTAAAATTTCCAATATTTTTTCGTAGTGGTTGACACATAATATTTATTTGATCAAGGTTTTGTATTCTCTTCTAGTTCTATTTATGTGCATCCTCAATTTGTGCATCAAGATCACCTATCCTTTTGGGTACATTTTCCAAATTATGTACCAATGAATTTGTGTGTTTATCCACATTATCTATTTTATCGATGGGGATGACATTCATAGAGGTATATCATTCAATCGTTATTGTCACATTACTCTAAACACAACAAGGATATTTTTTATCACTTAAAAAAGGGTGTTTTTTTACCCCTATCCATATTAGACCTTTTTGGATGGCTCCTCAGAGGGGTTTTGATTTCATTTTTTGTATTCTCCTATTATATCAGCCTGTGAACAGTAACCATTAGGGATTTTTTAGTCGCTGTTTTTGAACATGAATCAACTAGATGAGGTTATTCTGGTGGAGGGTGGAAAGGATGGGATTTCAAATGTTGATATTTAAATCCTAACCTAGAGAAGACTTATTCCCTCAATGGTGATGATGAGGATGACAAATACCCAATAAATATGGTTTGGGGAAAAATTGGGGCCACAATTTGTATTTTTGATCCCATTGTTTTGGATATGATGATTCTGTTTAATGGTCTGATGACTCTTTAGATGATAGTTGTGATATAAATTCACCCATCCATGTAGGATAGGGTAGATCTTGATCCTTTGTTGACTTTTTCAGGACCCTCTTGTGGAGTGATGAACATAGTGATAACGAAATATATATAAATTCTCCTAGTCTTATGGTATGGGGATTATTTCTACATGTAGCCCATATTTCCTGAATAATCTTAGTGAATGATGATATGAGGGGTGGAGGAAATGGTAGATATTCCCTTGGCTTGATGGCCTGGGCTCACTCCTAAATATATTTTAGTATAGCTGCTACTTCGACCCACTTAATTTAGTGTTTCAACTTACATGTATGATATGGGTGGAATGGAATCCCATAGTGAGATTCATTCTTTATGGGTACTTATCGAGATGACCCTAACATCAGAATTCATATAAAAATGTATTAAAATTGATTTCATGGTTCCTATTCAATGATTTTATTGTATTCTCCGCCCCTATTTTCATGATGTCTTGGAATTGTTAATGTGGTGGAATTCTATTGTAATGATCCACAGGCTAATGATTTACCCATTCTACTTATTTTTCAGAGGACATGACATTAAAATATTGTTAATTTGTGGATTTATTCAATTATAGGTGTGTAGTGAATTCATATTATACATACAGTACTCATCCTCATATATGGATATGTGATGAGTCTTTGGTGTTCATTTTTCATAGATTTATAATGTAATGGTGAAAATCATTTTATATATTTTCATTGTTCTTTTCTAGTTTCATGTACTCGTCCATATAGATTGCATCTAGGTCTAGATAGTAAAATAGAATAGTGATTTTCTAAAGGATAGCCTCATATCATATATAAGGTATCTATCTATCAATCAATAACTGCTGAGTTACCCATATATTTTGGAATAGTTATGGCACACACACCTTCTCTATCACATTATGGATCTAATAGTTAGATGTGGTTAGGGGTAAAACATGATTGGGTGTTTGTTTCAAAATAACTCTCTCTACATTTAAATGTTGTTTTCTAATTCATCAGACATACATGCCTCCACTTAGTCTGGCCACATAAATTAGTTCTTGAGGTCTCCTGGTAACCATGGTGAATGTTTGCTAGTAGTTTATGGGAAGATATGTATAGTTGAACCTAGGGTTTATATAACCTATTTATACAAAGTATTATATGTTTTTACCACCTCACTATACATAGTTGTCTAAGATGGGGGTGGATATCCTTGTCTAGGAGAGATATCACCATGGGGACATTCACCCGAGTAGATCTTAAGAGTATATTCCACACAACCATGAGGATGAATATCATGGTAATGGTCACCCTCTCAATCAGCTAAGAATTCATGGACCCTTTAGGTTACATGGATCTGATTCAAAGATCCTCAAGGACACTATAATTGATCAATACAAGGATATGAGCATCATTTTTCATTATTGCAAGAATTTTGCGGCCTACCTTTTGGGGTTGTAATAAGATATGATTCTTGTTTATGATGGTTTCTGGAACATGTTGATAACCATTTGTTTATTCATGAATATAATCCCACCACTGGTAATATGGTTGAGTTTGTCTAGGAGCTTCGGTATTTTTAGTAGGATTAGGATCTTCCAAATAAATGGTTTGTAATATATGTTGTTAAACCCTAGATGATGTGGGGATATGAACTTGATCCCACTAATTTATTCCCCGTGGGAATTTTTTGAAGGACCATAGGAAGGGTAGAGGTAATATGAACCTCCACTTTTATATCCACTAATTTATTTTGGATAAGTCGTTTTTGGAAATAAGTATGGTAATGACCATATGTTATGTGAGCTACTTGTTTATGACGAGTAACTTCACTAACTTGAATATGAGCATGATATGTGGAATCTGTTTCTCTCACTTAGTGATCCTTGGTTTGAGAAGGGTTGTGATCCAAATATTATGCTTTTGGATTCTATCACTAATATTTTTATATAAGGATATAATCATGTATTGAGGCATGTTCCTATATCACAAGGTGAGCCATCATTTGAACTGGAATATGATCTTAGTTCGAGGCCTTTGGAGTATGCCACCAGTATTTTTAGACAAGAATTTTTTCCTGTACCAAGACATATGCCACTCTCTCTTGGTGATCATTAGTTGGAATATGAATAGGTGCATAGTTTGGGGACTCATCCTTTACTCAAATATAAAAATAATCATCATGGATGGGACAAAGAATGTTTTTTTCTTTGGAGAAGCCACTTGTTCATGATAAGAAGAGTGTTGGGAATCCCTAACCCTCAGTATGTAAATATGATCCCATTATTTTATCTATAGCCATTTCATAATATATTAGTGGTGTTCCTTAGATGTGTATAGAATGTAGTGAAATTTTATATAAGTGTTTGTTGGAATGTAGGCATACACATTTTCCTTCATCCAGAAGTATCGGTAGATATATTCCTTGATGTAGGGGTATGATCCTACATCTTTCATCTGTATTCCATCATAATTTGCTGATGGGATTCATATAAGGGGTAGGGATATGCACCTCCCCTGGGAATGTTATATGAATATGCCCATAGAACTAATCTGAGTGAGAAGGGATATAAGACTACTCTCTAATTATGACTGAAATATACTAGATGGATTCATCAGTTAAATTGTTGTTATGAGCCCACTCATAATGGTCCAAAACATTCCTCGATGTTACTCCCTTTGTGGACATGCATGATCATCATAGGTAAAAATGTGTTGTGTGGTGCCATCAGCAAGAAACTAATGGTATGTGTTCCAGGATGTTGTTGATGTTAGATAGATGGATCGTTCCCTAAAATCCATTGAAATGATATAGATATATTGTTAAATCCTTGATCCATATTCATTATATACTCAAGGTGGGGATTTTTTGATGCCCGATATAAGATTATGAATTGATTTTTAGTGGAAATGATCCCCGCTATATCTTGTACAAAATTATGTGAAAAAAGAAAACGTGTTGGTTTAAACATATAGAGACCCTTTAGTTTTGTATTAGGGTTCCGGTTTATACATTGCAATTGGTACTCTCAATCAATTTTTTATTCCAGCCAATACTAAAATGTGTTGATTGTAGTTTCTACTCTCTGGCTAATTGGGGCTGTAGTTGTAGCTAATTTCCCAGAACTATCACTAGATTATGACATTATGAGGGGTCGGGTTTTGTTTGTAAGATTGGTATATGTATTAAATTATTTAAAAGAAAAAAGTTCAATGTTCTGTGCATATTAATAGGAATGATACATGCTCAATTGGATATTCCCATGAAACAAAATATTCATTTCTTATTCCTTGTTTTCCCAATTATCTCATGGGGAATTATCATAGAAACAATGCCCGATTTTTGGGTAACCCTGATAATATTGGATTTCAAATTAGGCATGTCAATTTCATTTATGGAGAATGTGAAAAGTGAAATGGCTCATTACATATGCAAATGATAATTTTTATTACTTGATATATGCATTTTTGGGTCACCATATTTTTTTTTATGGTAAAGAAATAATCGGTTTCACATGATGTTTGATTTTGGACTGTTATATGTCTATGAAACCTTTCACATCAGGCTTAACCATTGGTTTCTCTTCCATTGACACTCCCAATGGTTCCCAAATCAATAAATATGAATAGACTTGGTTTACAATGGTAGTCGTTCACTTGGGGCTTTAGATAGAATGAATCTTAGGATTTCACATGAGTTGAGAGGATGGGTGGTCAGGCTCATCATACACTTTTGGGGGGATATTTATGCTCACTCTAAGACACTTCGGTAGATTTAAGAAAGGTTTTTGAATATATTTATAATCCCAATACTATACTATTTACCTTAACAAAATGATATGATTTTGAATATTTCCATGTAAAAGGGTGGTTGGGTCTCTTAATGAGTTTGTCTGTATGTATATGTGGGTTTTGTTATTTTTCTCATTAATATTAACTATATATATTTTGTATCCATATGACTAATCAATTGATTGATTAATTAAATCCTAGGAGGCATTTAATACATCATGGATTGGATTGAAAATTTATGAGTTGTGCAATATATCCTTTTGGGTACAGAAATCAAAAACCACATAGTTATTTTAAATTGTCTATATTAATATCAAATATAGAGGGAATATATAATTGATCATTGGAATTGGTAACTAATATTGATCCTCAAGAATACCTATTATGTTTTATTTATATAACAAGAATAATATCCATAATAGTTTTACAATACCCCTAGTACATACCCCAATGTGTATGCACCTTTATGGGGGATTTCATATCATGTCTCCAAAAAAGGAATATTTAATGTGGTTTCCCTGACTATCATATGGTCATGATGCAGGTGTTGTGATCATTGAAATTCTTAAATCCCAGAATATCCATGATTGATGTTATAAAATGGGGTAGAAAATAATTATTATCACTACATATGGATATGAGACTAATGCATTGGGGTGGCACATATGGGTGGTTTGATATATTGATGTGCCCATTGGAAGGAATCTGATGTATACTGATTAAAGAATGAATCATAGTCATCGTAGTTCAGTTTATTCCTTGATCTAATGATTTATGAGGAATAATGATAATCCAATGATAGAGATTGGGTTCCAAGGGTTAGAATTTCATGGACATGGAGGTGATTACAATGAAGTGAAGGTATATTAGAGATCAGACCATATGAATGGGTCCAAATACCCTCTTCGATAGGAACATAGTTCACATTGTTTTGATGGGGATATGCCTGGATATGCATAGTCGACAATATTATCTTGTCTTGGGATTCCTCTTTGACAATCCTTGATTTTCTACATGACATATCCTGATTTTCTACTTGAAATGCATGAGGATGCTCGAACATGTTTTGGTTTAATTGAAAACATACCCAAATATAATCTCATGATCTATAAAACTTCTCTGATGAAATTTTCATGAATTGAATTGTATTTCCAAAAGACATCTCATGATATTTTTCAACATGTCTGGAAGACATCGCATAGCCCATATGGCATGCCTGAAGAGTGTCTAATTACCCGAATGACATTACTAGAGGGAATCATATAATTTGGCTTACTTTTTATGAGGGTGTCTCATGAATAGTATGACATATATTGAGGACATCAATACATCAAGATGACTTTTTTGGATGGTTTCACATAACCTGTAAAACATGACATGAATACATTTCCATATTTGGATGGAAAACCAGAAGTAACTTTCAATATTTGGGTGGCATAACTGAAGAGCATAGAACAACAATCATGGCTTGTCCAAGGTATAATTAATCCCACAAATGGTAGGTCAAGATATGGTCCCATGACCTGGGGTACATTTCCTATAGTAGACACATGATATGGGTATGTCATATCTCGTTCTAGAAGATTAGTGTATATATATTTGTGTAAGAATACCATATTTTTTACGAAATATTATAGGATTAATTTAATATATGCCTCATTTTTTATAGTTTTAGATTATTTGAGTTCATGTGTGACTTAGTCGACAATACAAATATCCTTTATATATTCTAACTGACCATCTTGAAATCATTCACATGATATACAGAGTGAAAACATGAACCTCCTATTTATGAGGTGTGATTCCAAAAAAAACATGGGTTTAACATAGAAGTTGAATTTTATGATTTTTTTTATGGAAACTCGAAGAAGAATTCTCCTAAGGATCATTTTATAAGTATTAAATTGTTTGTTGTCATTCTAAGGAGGGTGGGACATATTGGCCTCTCTACCCTAGTTGTCACACCCCATGTTTTTGTGCACCATTGTTTTTATAAGTTAAATTTTTCATCTTGAAATGAAATCAGTCAAAGAATACATTCACACTAAAACAACATGTATTATGTTTCCTGAAACAATGAGTCAGTGTACGATACATGCAACATTGAGTTATCGTACAGTACACACCACACTATGTTTCTACGAAACATCATTTTATTGTTTAAATAAGATAATCTTATCCTAGCTATTAGACATAGTTTTATGAATAATAATAACTACTTTTAAATTATTCTATACAATTTTATATATAAATAAAACATAATTATAGTGAAATATGTGATTTTTGGAAAAGTCCTTTTATGTCTGAAAATACAGTTTTTAAAGTACTTATAATAAAATTAGTTTTAGAGGCATTTAGATATTCAATTTGATAAAATTACCCTCATTTATTAATTTATAATTTCAAAATTAGATTAGGGTGATATTTTATAATTTTTTTGAGAAACATCTTTTTTTGGATGAATTGTGAAAAATTCATAGTTTTTAATTATAATCTACCTGTTAAAAAAATTTATAATATTAAAATATATTTTAATTTGATATAAATGATTAATTAGATAATATTTTTATCATTAAATCCAATTTTTGTCATTTGAACCATTTCCAAATTTAAATTTCCTATAAAAACATAACAAACATTTGATTTTTTTACTATAAAAACTCATATTATCATCCTGATAGAGGGATTATTTTAAAATAATTTTATGCCACTTCTAGGATTAAAATTTGAAAAAATTGATTCAAGGTTTTTAAATATAATAATTTATAATTCCAATAAAATTAATCTTTTCACAAAAAAATGACTATTAATAGTAATTAAAATTAATAATAGCAGTTAAGTCCAAATTATGCGTAATGAAGGACTAAACATTAACATTAAATGCAACAAATGACCTAGACACATGTCCAACACCCCGTTTTGCCAATATTTTGACCCTATCATAAAATTTCTTTAATAGTTTTCATTATTTTATTCACATTAAATATTTAATGTGTAGGTGGAATTATCTCTTCAAATATTTTCAAGAGGGCCATCTTCCTACACTATAAAAGGCCATCGTGTCTACACATTCATCACACATATTAAACTGTTTATGTTTTTCCATTACCTTCCAAAGTAGAATACCAAAAATAATACCTTCTACCTTAAATAATCAGATCTATATGAAATATTCTCTTGTATCCCATTAGGCAAAAACCAAAACGATTTATCGGATTTTGAGGTAAGGTCTTCTCTCCATCTCCTTTCCATTATTTTATTTCTTCACCCCCTACACTCTATATATTCCATTTCTGTGTGAAAAATAAAATATCCTATATATACCAAGATATTTTATGAAAATATTTTGATTTAAACATACACAAACCTTCATCCAATGGATATCAAACATATTGTTTCTGTGTACGACAAACTACTGCCTCACGGAACAATGATTGTTCATTTTTCTTTTACCATTTATCAGGGTGGAAATTATAATAGACACTATATTTATATATATAATATTTTATATTTATAATTTTTTAATCTTATTTATTCCTTTTAAAATAGATATATCATTACTTTCCATTTTTTTTAAAATAATAATCTCGTTTGAGGACGTGTGGACAAACACACCTTCAAAGAGTTGAGATTCATTCACACACTACATGGAATGTATTAAGGATGTATTTATCGAAAATATATGATATTTTTGATATATTAATGATATTTGACCAATTATATATATAAATACATATATATACATATGTCAATTACATAAATTCATTAAATATGGCATCAAAAACTGATACAATGTTCATGCGTATGTATGACTTACTCTCTCCCTGAATGGTGTTTTCCCTTTGGTTCATTATTATTATATATATTATTATAAATTAAATATACTAGATATAAATTATATTTATATACATATTTACAATCTGGAATCATTATATAAGAATAATAATTGATGATATAACAAATTATGACACAAGCAAAGAACAATGTTAATATTAAACGAACTGAAAACATAACATAGGATCATTAACAAGAAGGTAATATAAGTTAATAATAAATTAATATATATAATAATTTTATTATTTTAAATATTTATTGAAAACTTATATTTATTTTACAAGAATGTTGTATGGGTCTCAAAAGAGTCAAGACAAAAGGTTAGGGGATTTCATCTCACTTTTAATTTCTGTGAGATACAGGTTATATTATGCACTCTTTATTTTTTGTGAGGTGTTTATGAAAAAAATGATTTTATTCTATGTATTATATAAATAAATTTATTATTATACACAAATCCATTTAATTATCTTTATTTCATGGGGTTTATTTTTCAAATTTTACCAAATCGGTAAAACAGTTTTGCCTCAATTTTCCTTCTTTTAGACTCATGTTTTTTAGGAACCTAAAATCATTTCCAAGGAGTATATACTTTATTTTTACATTTTATATCTCAAATATTCTTATTTTGATGATATTTTAAGCTTCATTTGATTTTCATTCTTTCATTGATATTATGATCCAAAAATTCCAATTTATAAAAGATTATTGAGACAATATCATAGCTTTTACGAGATTGTTTATGTTTCTGCTTCTATCGATGAAATATTATGATTCATCTCACATAAATATTAATTATTTTTCTTAGGATATAGATATTTATGACATCCACATTTTATTGTTTCATTTTTACCCTCATTGGTACTTAAGAAACTAATTTTAAGTAAAGTCGTATCGTCACACTCTCTTCGGTCAGAAATATATTGTATTCCAAAACCATGTTTTCGAAAATGTCTTCTAAAATTATTTGAAATAAAAATTTAATTTCATTTTCAATTAAAACGAATTATAAAAATGTTTTACTGTTTTAAAAGTATTCTTTAAATTATTTCAATTTAATTTTCAAGAAAATGTTTTACAAAAGGACTTGAGTTATAAAATTAATTTTCCAAAGAATAAAAGAAATTTTCCTCATGAAATGAATTTAAAAATATCTTTCAAACTTATATCATATATAATATTACATCCATTGGTGATACACATGCCTATATGGGGAAATTATTTTATATTTTTATTTTTATTCTTTCTCATAATGGATTATATTTTGATGGCATGATTTTTATAAAGCGCATTTCACTTTCACAAGTTATATTATTTTCAAAACCACCTCTTTTCATGGGTTATGATTATGACGAAATACTAATGAAACTTGTCTCTTTTCATAAGTTCTAATAATTCTATTTTTTTATGATAATAATTTCAATTCTTGGGTAATTAAATGATTATTTATGATCTTTTGGAAAATGTATAAATGATTTAATTATGTGATGGTAGGAAGTATATCTCCCAAAAATGCATTGGATAATGTTTTGAAACTCATGAGATATATTAAGATGGTATTGGGAGTGAAACATGGATACTATGATTCCCCTGGTAGTGAACCATGACTACTAAGAATGTATTAATAGTGAAATCATGATACTGTGAAGGCTTTAGAAGTAAACCATAACAACTATGATGTTATGTGGAGTGAACACATACAACTAATTTTGTCTTGGTAAAAATTACTTGGATACTATTTAAATAATTATGTGATTATGCATTTTCAACAATTCCATGTCTTAATCCTATGTTAATTGTTCAGGAATAATGTCATTTACATCATTTTTATTCATGTATTAGGAACTACCATGATATATTCCATGATTACTATATCTGATCATTGATATGTAGGGTATGTTATTTTATTTTCATGATCACATTCTCATACCCATACTCACATGTTTACACAAACATGTATCCCTTGATTACCATTACTGATTAATTGATCTTACCCCTTTTATGTTTATTTCCCCAGGATGTGATGATATGTATTATGATTGATGTGTTTATGTAGTGTGATATTCATGAAGAAAAAAGTGGGAGATAATTTATGTCACATATGTATCAGGGTTGATGTTTCCATATTTCCAAAAGCACTACACCAACTATGGACATTGGGTGTCCATTTGTATAATGTTTATGTTTTCTTCAAATTTTATGTAATGTTACCATTTGACAAGTGACGTTCACTATACTTTGTATCAGGTAAAAGTTATTGTTATCCTTCAGAATCTAGGATGAGAATAACAATTCAAACCCTAGAAGATATGTTGAGATATTGTTCTCAAGATTTCAAAGGTGTTTGGGATAAACATCTTCCATTATTTGATTTTTCTTACAATAATAGATTTCACTCAAGAAATCATATGGAACATCATGGTGCCATTTATGGGAAGAAATGTAGATCTCAAAAAAGCTGGGATGTGGTTAGAGAAATAAATCTATTAGGACCTGAGATCATTGAATAAGTGGTCAATAATTTTGGAACTATTTAGCAGCATATCATGGAAACCCAAAACTTGTAGAAAATTTATGTTGATAGCTATCAGCGTGATCATGAATTTGATTTTGGTGAATAGATGATTCTATGAATCTCACCCTATATGAATGATATGAGATTCTACAAAAAATGGAAACTATGACCTAGGTATAATCGTCTCATTGAGATTCATGATTGAATCAGGACGGTGGCCTATCGCTAGGAACTTCTTCCAAATCTCTCACAAATACATGATGTAATCCACGTATTTTTCCAAAGGAAGTAAATACCTGGACCTTCACTTGTATCGAACCCTAAGGTCATACTATCGGATTGTGATCATTCATACAAAGATCAACCTGTTGAAAATTGGGACCAATCGGAGAATTTTTTAGGAAACAAGAACACTCATATAGTCATGGTTTTGTGGACACATCATCAGTTAGAGGAAGCTACATGAAATCATGCGGATAATATGAAGAATTAGTATTATCACTTGTTTTTCCCATGTGATGTGTTTCTAGAGAAAATTAATTTTACGGGGAGAAGAATGTAATACCCTCAGTTCTTATGGACCATTATTTCTTGAATAAATTAAAATTTTCATCTTACAATGAACTAAGTTAATGATTGTTGGAACTAGGAGTTCAACAAAATCCCCAAATAGGTGGGTTTTTAAAAAACATTCTATGAATATCAACAAAAACTTTTCAAAATTGGGGAACAACATCCCGGTCTTAGATGGGGACCACACATGATATATTTTAAGCACTATAATAAACCGTAAAATACATGTTTTAACTACCAGGCTGAATACAAGTCTACACGTCGTTGGTGATCGCAGTTCAAAAAATATAGCATTGAACTCCTCTAGATCATCCACATGTGCTTCATGAAATATGCAGGTTTTTCATTCATTGTAATTTGGGAGCTTTCATGGAATTCCTACAATGCCTTTGATTCTCCAACAATCACTACATGGTTTCGTAAGCAATGCCAAATAGTGTTCCTCATCTAATGACCTTGGATGCAGAGTTTCTCCCTCAAGAACATGGGAGAGATGAGATGGGATAGAAGCCCCGTGAATAGTACTTGTAAAAAGACCATCCTCTTCTATTTATAGTGATAAATTAAAATACCTAGTCTAGCCTCACCGACCTTGGATACTTAACGCACTATCAATGAAATTTTTTGACTACTAATCTGAGCCATAAATATTATTATCATTCACTTGTAATATATTAAAATATATTAAATGACAATAATTGAGTCTTTAACTCGACTCTTAACTCCCATAAATATTAATTGAACCTTGGTTATATAATATTCTAAAATTAATATTTTTCATGTATTTACATAAAACTTCTAAATATATTTAATAAATAAATTCAATACATATTATTCTAAACTCATATAAAATGAATTTTTTTATTTCATTGGTGATTATTTTTCCTATGAAAAATCTCGAACTCTAGTTTCGGGGCCCACTTTGTCCAAAAATCTTATTCAATAGAATTTGAAATATTGTTGAATATGCTCTTGTGTGTGACACTCTAGGCCCTTATCTCGATAGTAGTGAATATTAATCACATACCACGATTGGTATCTAGAAACACATCATAGACCTTGAAGAGATAAGGATTGTCACATTAGCGACAACCAACCTATGAACACACACTATGTAATATAATATCTTTGTCTGTAATATCTCATAAAGAATGATTCACTCTTGTTTCCTCGCCCTTTTCTTGCTTTATTTTTTGTTGTTGTAATTGGACGGACATACCCCCAACTGTCATGGCCATGGTCTTATAATGGTTCTGCCATCCATATCAACAGGACCTAAGATATATTACTTCTATAATCTGGAAGCGACATGTCTTTTCATGACCATTTTACCAATGTTATTCCACAAATGACGCACCCAGCAAAAACTACCTCACCACGACATCATTGAAAGGATTTTTGTTTTGCATCAAATTATGCAATCAAATGACATACATTGGTAATGATATCATGTCCTGATACCATTACATGTGATCCTAGATAGGAAAACCAATGACACCTGAAACATGTGGTGTTCCTATTGGTTGTTCAGTCCTCATAATCTCACTACTCGAGATCTCAATGTGTGAACTTCATGAGAATAAGTATCAATGATTATGATCCCCCATCACTTGATGGTCAAAAATCTACTGTTTCCAATTAGTCAGATGAATCTATACCATAGAACATATATTTATGATTAATTTCATCGTTTCTAGAGTTTATCATTATATCATGGGAACTGGTATATCCTTTTGATATGAAAATTAATTTATTGACATTTCCATTTCAATAGTGGATGGAAAAAAATTATACACTATAATGGTAAGACAACATCATTAATAGATAACTGTATACATAATACGGTAATCAAAAGAACTAAATATTTGGGTCTAGGGCACCCACTATTTCAACACTCCCACTTGCACTGGAGACAACTTGATTACCAAACATGTTCTCCACTCACATGATGAACATCATTTTTCTGCTGAGTAATGGCTCTAGCTACAAGGTCCTCCACGGTTCCATCATGTGGCTATTATTCTATATCAACCTCATATCCTTGAGTAAAACTACTCAAGAGATGGTATCCCTAGTATATCTCACTGGTCCACTATCAAAACTTGACATATTAGATATTAAGAATATCATGATTTAAAAAATGATAATACTTCTCTCACAAAGTTTGATTCCAATAACTGGAAAAAAATCTTTGAATTTAACTCCTTATTAGCTACCTTAGAAGTTGCAACATAGTTATTAATTAAGGTATGCCACTGCTGGCTTATATGAGCTTAACTCACTCATCATCTTTAGCCTGACTGTAATAGTAGATCACATTGATCTATGGTAGACTACTTTGTGTCCATGAATTCTAGTATCCTTTCTTCTCTACTTACCAGGTACATATCCTTATGTAAATGACATAGTGAAATTAGATTGTTCTGACTACATCCCTTCTAGTCCTCACGGATATAACTGATATTTTCCAATTTTAATATATACCTTGTAAATGTTAGTTCATGTACACATTATAGAATATGTGACTAATTCAATTCTTTGATATATGGATTTAAACTCAACACATTTTTCTTCCCATGTCCCGGACATGTCATCATGGAGAGAATATGCCCTGTGAAAAATGAAACAATTCATTTCTTGAATTGTTCTAACTTTTATTTTTCAATATAATGTCATTATATATACGATTGACTAGGATCAAGGATCCTATAGATCTACCTTAGTAGATCATGTTCCCTAGAACATAGGTTACTACATTATGTCAATCACTGGAGAATAAATTTCATGTTGGTATTAATTAAATGTGTGACAAATCGTTCTTTTCCATATGTTTTTTAACATATTTTTTCTTAGAATACATTTTCTCTCCCACTAACCCCTCATAGACACATGTTAATCATTTTTTTGCAAATGTAAATTCTATGATCACGTTGCTTACATTAATACTAATCCGGATTTTAGTAACATGTATCCTTTATTAGAATTTTGTGACGTGAAAATCCCTTGGTGGTTGCATCCTATAGATACCATACATGGTTAGTGGTCTTGACCTCAAATTCTAAATAATCTGATCATAAATATTATCTATGATAGGTAAACTTCTAACAGATTTAGTCATAAAGAATTTCTAAAACTAATCGAGCCTAATTGGTACAACACTTGTACCATCCATGTATCAACTCACATGAATACCCACTATAGTATTAAAAATAATAATCCCCTTTTCACTTTGATAAATTTAATCCATTAATTGAATTTTAGTTGGTCATATCAATTTTAGATAATTTCCATATACATTTTACTTGTAGGAAATATTAGTCTTATTGAATAATAGATCAAAGACTGCAGTGAGTATAAAAACCATCACCGTGGTTTTATCCTTCCTACGAAGTATGTTTCTTTGGAACGTACTCTATTACACATTTTCTTGAGCAAGTACTTCTTATTCAACTATTTGGGCTTCTTGAGCCTTGACAAAACATATTTCAATATCTCTCCCACTATCTCTAATAGATATTTGAACCTGTATATATATATAGTCTGTCACATGACTACAATTTTTCTATCAAAGGGATTTATGTAATATCCAAATAAATTGTTAGGATAAGTTCCTTAGATGCATAATGTGTTTGTCTTGATGTAAGGTTGTTTATATCGGAACATCATATATTCATCGAAATACATGTCCTTATGACTTAATGAATTTACATCATACAAAGACTCGTATGTAATCCATATTTCATTATAGTGTTCATATGATTATGGAATTACTCCATTATTTTCAAATCATTTCATGAAATATAATGGAAGTTTCTGCTAGTTGAAACATTGATATTACTTACATCAATGCTTTGATGTATAACATTTGCGTTAGGAATTTCTCCATGCTACATGTTTGTTGATCAATGTTGACATGTATGACATTATCACTAAACCTCTTAATTACCATCATTTTCAGGAAGTCGATAAGGTAATTTGTGTTTAGGAATTACTCCATGCTACATTATCATAATTGACAAATTCTTGGTCAAGATACTCTTTAATATCCCAACCCGAAGCAACTCATATTTCCTGACAATGAATATACTTCACTTTGTCATTCTTTAATTAATCAAAATAATCTTATGAAGTATAAATACCACTGGATTATATGTGGAATAGTTCAGGCTTACTTGTTGAACTATTTCCAAAAGCTTTGTGACATTCCTTTATTTCTAAAGACTCCTTTCTACAAAGTAAAGATGTCGATAATACCAAACGTATTTAGTTGTTCCAAGCCTAAATACCATACATGGTATACTTATGGTGTTCACTATTTGTATTACTTGACAATGGATTACCTTTTCACAACTGAGTATATGTCTTAAATTTACATTCATCACTAATTTTCTATTATTCAATTTTTTTGAACAATTGATTGAGTTTACCAAATAAAACAACATTAATTCCGGAACCTAAAATAATGTCTCCATGTGTCCACAGACACATGAGATAAATTTTTATGGTTATACACAATAATATTTCAACATAAATCTTTCACTTTGAAATTATAAAGTCATGTTCTTTTCACCGGTTTCCAATGTATCACCCTTTCGCAGCAACTTGGAGAATTAACCTAACTTCTAGTAATGTTTCAATAATAACATGGTAACTATATTTAAATAATTTTATGAAAAAACTAGGTCCTCTGAGATTTATTTCAGTTGGAATATAGATATTCAGATGTAACATGCATGTGAAAATGATGGAGGAAATATTTTCTCTTACTCACACAAAATAAATGAGGAATCTGCCAACATTTTGTGGAAGAAAGACTTGGACAACTTCTTAGAACAAAAACCTCTAAATCATTGGAATAACTGAATAACAGAAACCATTATATTTTTAGAAAAATTATGAAAAATTGTTATTAGTATCAACTCATGTAGAAGGTTGTGATAATCATGAGACTTCAATGATTTTGGCTTCAACACTCTTAATATTAATCATTTCGATATGTTACTTGAATAGCAATCAAGAACATTAATAGTCTCTAGTACTTATAGAAATTTATTTTTTTCTTTAGGTGTCATCACATAAGAAGCACATGGAACATGCAATTTATTTTCACTAATATGCAAGGGATGCAATTCTGGTCTGATTCCCTAATATACCAAGTTACGTTGAGATTGTAAATCACCCTTTTTTTCTTTTCCTTAACATTTAGAAGAATCGAATGCATGATTTCACATACATTTTTTTCAATGTGCATTTTGTCTATGCAATGATGTAACAAATTTGTTGACAATTAAGGAAAATAAAATAAGATACTTCTCTTCATTAAGTTGTTATAGGATTCAGTGGAAACATTATTTCTCTTTCTTGATTTCATTTGACCATTCTGGAATGAAAAACTAAAATCATTAAAATTATTAAACACATCAGTTTTGACATATGCTGAGGTGGGTCATCGATCTCCATGGTACTGTATAATCTTCGACGATTATTTATCTAAGTGTGGTTCTTTGGAAATAATCGTCGATGTCCCATAAAACTAAAACTACAATGATGTTTCAGCCTTTGGGATTGTGTATTTTTCATACAAATAGGACAAGATAGTTTTCCCTTCGTGCTCTATTCAGAAATAATTTTATAAGAAAAACAATCATTTATTATCCACATAATTGCAACACAAATCTAAAATATGTCTTTTGAACATGCATCAAATGTGCACACACCCACATCCCAAAAAAATTTCTCCACTTTTTTTAAATGTTTCATTTATATGTCTATATCATTGTTGTTATTAGAAGGGATATATCTTAGTATACTCATCAATGTGAATGGTTTTTTCTTACATGACCATGGGGGAAGATTATAAATGTGTACAAAAACCGGCCATGAGTTCTGTAAAGTAAGCATCTTCCCAAATGGATAAAAACAGTCACATGAAATACCTAACCTCACATTACACACGTCAGTTGCAAAATCAAGGTATCAAGCAACAAATCTATGCCATGAAAATCCATATACAGGGTGAACCAACTCATCATTTTTCTTATTTCTCCATGTATCATTCCATCTCATTTTTATTGAAATTTCATAAGACATAAAAGGATTCTAGAGTCTGGTGATCATTGGAAATTGTCGCATTAATTTCTATGGTAAACGAGATGGTGTTTCATCATCTTTCGGCTTCCAGCAAGATGTTCCACATTTTATACAATCATTTTATTCATCATTTTCAACCTAGAATAAACTAAAATATTTTAGGTGAGCATGAATTTTTCTTCATGAAAATCTAAGTTCCATAACAGACTTCCATGCCATATAGTGGTTTGAAGGAATATCAGCATCATCTTGAATAATTCTTTCAATAAACTACGAATATAATCGATGGCAGTATTAAAATTCCTATACATAGTTTTCCCATGAAACAATTGGATTAAAAATTCTATATTTTTAATTTTACCTCATTGTTGATATACTTGAGTCGTGGCAGCATCATTCAAATTTTCAACCTAATAACATCGTCATTTTCATTAGACATATCATGTGTGATCATATCAAAATATACTTTGGTCAGGATCCTTTCTTTTTCATGATGATGAATAAATGAAAACCGGTCATATAATAAATGCATTAATCTAGACCTTTCTTTTGGATCATCAGAAATATGAGATGTCATTATCTCCCCACTGTGATACACTACAGAGTAGTTTTCTTGAAAACCATATTTGGTTATGTGGTATCTGACTTCTTCATGGAAAAACCAATGTATTCCTATATAATTGTATCATCGGAAGTGTATGTGCCCACTCTTTGAAGCATTGTGAAATGCTCAATAAAAAAAGCTCTCCAATTATTTTTAAACTGCTTGAGATCCGATCAGTTTCATTCATCCTTCTTCTATCCATTCTGTAAAAAAAATTATAAGTCATTTTGTCCAAATCAATTCCTTAAGATTGATGTTTCATCAAAAATATATTTAAGTGAATGAGAACTTTTCAGTTTATATGAAACCATAACTGACACACTACTCTATATGAGAATCATAATATAAAAGACAAAAAAAATACTATATTCATAACAAAGTATCTATGAAGAACTATACATGAGTGTACAAGATCATGTACACATGTTGAAGGGAATTATTCATGAGTTGAATTAATTTTAGACCGATGAAATTATATATTTTAGTAGATTATTTGAGTGATCACATTAAATTCTGGAGGGGGTGGGGGTTTCTAGGGGGTACGGGGTGTCCAAGGGGTCGTAGGGATATCCAGGGGGTCAGAGGAGTTCAGGGGGGTGGCGGCTGTCTAGGGGGTGCGGGTGTCTAGGTGGGTGGGTTTTCCAAGGGGTGGGGGGATGTCCATGGGTTCGAGGTGTCCAGGGGGTGGGTGGGTGGTCCATGGGGGTGGTATGGCTGTCCAGGGGGGTTAAGTGTGTCCAGTGGGGTGGGGGAATTCTAGGGGTGGGGGCTATCTCGGGAGTAAGGGTGTCTAGGGGCTTAGCAGGGTGTCCAGGGGTGGGCATGCTATCCAGGGGGTATGTGGTGTCTAGGGGGTGGGAGGGCTGTCCATGGGGGTGGTGGGGCTGTCTAGGGGGTTCGGTGTGTCTAGGGGGTGGGAAGGTTATCCATAGGGGTGGCCAGGATCTCCAAGGGGGTGGAAGGGATGTCTAGTGGGGTCGAGGTGTCTATGGGGTTGGGGGGATTTCTAGGGGTGGGGTGGCTAGGTGATGGGGGTGTCTGGGGGGTGGTGGGTGGGTGTCCAGGGGGGCAGGCTACCAACAGGAGTTGGGGGGGGGGCTGTCCAGGGGTACGTGGTGTCCAAGGGTGGAATGGCTATCCATGGTGGTGGTGGGTCTGTCCAGGGGGCTCGAGAGTCTCCATGGGATGGGGGGATTTCCTATGGTGGGGGGATATCCCGGGGGTACAAGGTGTCCAGAGGGTGGGCGGGCTCTCCTAGGGGTGGAAGGGTTGGCGGGGCTGTCTAGGGGGTATGGGGTGTCTAGGGGGTGGGTGGGTTGTCCACGTAAGGTGGCCGGGCTTTCCACGGGGGTGGTGGGGCTGTCCAGTGGTGTCAGGTATGTGTAGGGGTGGGAGGGATTTTTAGGGTTGCGATGTCCAGGGGTGTGGCGGTGTTTGGGGGTGGTGGGTGGGTGTCTATGTTTGGGTGGGCTATCCATGGGGGAGGGGATGACCAAGGTGTACGAGATGTTCAGGGGGTGGGTGGGCTATCCATGGGTGTGGCGGGGCTATCCAAGGGGTCGTGGATGTCAAGGGGTGGGGGGGGGAATTCTAATGGGCGGGGGCTTTCCAGGGGGTACGAGGTTTCCAAGGGGTGGGTGGGTTATCCATGGGGGTGGTAGGGTCTGTCTTAGGGAGTACAAGGTGGGCGGGCAGACTGTCCATGGGGGTGGGGGTGTCCAGGGGGTACGGGGAGTCTAGGGGGTGGGGGGATTTCCACAGGGATGGTGGGGCTGTCCAGGGGTAGGGGAGCCTTCCAGGTGTATGGGCTATCTTGGGGGTACGAGGTGTCCAGGGGGTGGGCAGGAAATCTTTGGGGTGGCAGGGCTGTCTAGGGGTTACAGGGTGTCCAGGGGGTAAGCTAGCTTTCCAGAACGGTGGGAGGGCTATCCACAGGGGTGGAAGGCCTGTATACATGGTTGGAAGGTCAATCCACGGGGGTGGAAGGGCTGTCTAGGGGGTGGGGTGTCTAGGGGGTGGGGTGTCTAGGGGGTGTGGGATGTGGAAGTGGGTGGGGACTATCCAATGTGGTGGGGGTGTCCCCCACCCCAACTAGGGTCATAAAATCCATCATTATCCAATAGTAGCCTGATTTCAAGCCTATTATAGATGGCCAAGTGGACGGTTGGTGTAAACCATGAATTTCATACATATAATTCACAACACACCCAATTGTAAACATACCAACAAATATCATACGTGGATCGGATTTTATGAGACTTGTTTTGATGGGACACTACTCAAAGGAGTATGCGCCTTGTTATATCATTCAGTGATATAGAGTAGTAAAAATGTTAAATTTGTCTAACATCAATATGGATAGTGGATAAGAGCCTAAGTGATATTTCGTTACAGAGATAACTTCTTCTTGGAAGCGTAAGAGTGTGTGTTGGCATAGAACATCATGAAACGTCTAAACGTGTGATAGAATCTATTAATTGGTTACATTTTATTCCTGTTTTTTTTAGTGTATTGGACTGGAAAACACACCCCCTCCCTAGACATCCCCCCCCACAACCATGCTTCCCCTACCCCCTGCACCCCCCTCCCTGATATCCCCTCACCCACTTGGACACCCCCCCCCCCACACACACACACACCAAGATAGCCCACCCCCTCTTCCCTGTACAACCAACACCCCCTCCCCCACCTGGATAGCCCACCCCCACCCCCTTAGATAGGCCACCCCCTTGACTTCCCAAACCCCCCTCCCCGACCTGGATAGCCCTCCCACTAACACCCCTGGATATCCAACCACATCCTTGGATTGCACACCCCCCAAACCTGCAGCCCCTTGCCCCCCCCCCCCCCCCCCCGACAGCACCCCTAGATAGTCCACCCCTCCCCCACCCTCACCTGGATATCCTATGCCCTCCACCTGGACACCCCTAGACATCCCACACCCCACCCAGACATCCCTCCCCCACCAACCCCCACCTTGACATCCCCCTCTACCCACACCTGGACACCCCCCCCCCACCTGAACAGCCCATGCCCCTCCCTGGACACCCCACACCCACTCCCTAAACTGGACACCCTATCTTGACCCCATGGAAATCCCACACCCCACCTTGGTCATCCCATACCCCCTCCCACACATCCCAATAGCCCCCCCTACAGCCCCACCTACCTCCCTGGACAACCCACCCCCCCAAATAGCCCCCACACCTGGACAGCCTTTTACCTCTCTTGTAGCCCCCCCTAAGGGTAATTTTATTTAAAATAGTTTTATTCGTTAAGAAAGGCAAACCATAATGAATCAGCCATTTTATTCTCAACAAACCATTAAATTTATCAAAGCATGAAAAAATAAATTTATCAAAACATGGAAAATTCAATTTATAAAAACATGACTAATTCAATTTCTCAAAACATGACAAATTAAATTTATAAGGATCGATGGGTCACATAGTAAATGTCTTTTGGGAAAGGGGAAATTAACTACATTGTTAATTCCAATTTAAAATTTTGGCCAAGCACTTAGGAGGTGCAGTGGTGTCTCGGAGGTGTGGTGGTGTCGAGGGGGGTTGTCTAAGGGGCTGGGGTGGGGGAGGCTATCCAAGTGGAGGAGGGTGTCCAGGGGGTGGGGATGTCTAAATGTTGTGGAGGTGGGGGGGGGTTGTCCAAGGGGGTGTGGGGTTTTCCATTGGGGGTGAGGGGGGATGGGGTTTTACAAAGATTTGGGGTGTCCAAGAGTGTGGGGGTGTCTAGGGGGTGGGGGTATGTATAAAGGGTGGTGGTTTCCAAGGGGGTGGTGTATTCCAATTGTGGTGGGTTGTCCATGGGTGGTGAGGGGTGTCTAGAAAGGGTGGGGGTTGGGGAGGGAGTTGTTGAATGGGTGGGGGTGTCCAGGGGGTGGGGGTTGTCCAGGGGGTAGGAGGTGTCAATGGGGGTGGGGGTGGGGGGTTTTCACAATCCCAATTCATCACCCAACAAATGCTAATTCATCCTCAATATCAATACCCTTTCCATTATTCCTTGATCCGAAACTATAAATACAAAATCTAAATACAATTTTAAACAAAACTAAAGTCCACAGGAACTACCATACCACCCCAATAAACAAGCGCTTAAACATGTTTGAAGTGTCCAACAAAAAACAGAAAACAAATCAAAGGATTTGGTACTCTATAGACCACATGAACTAAAATTGTTTGAAATAGAAATATAAAACATGAAAAAAATAGAGTGATAACATTAAAACTAAGGTAACACCTACGAATTATAATTCTAAACATAAAAATTTGGTTGACTGATGAAGGATATATGGATGGAAAGAGTTTCATGGACATGAAATCATCAGGAGGAGCTCTGAATTAGGATCACCAATCAGGTTATTGGGAGCTGGGGTGCTTGGTATATGGGGGAAACCATTCCCAACGGGTTTTAAAAACCATTGGGAAAGCCTCTATTTAACAATGGTTCATTAAAACAGTTGGTATATCTTAGAGAAAATAAATATTTCCTGATAGTTTTTTCAAACCGTTTAGAAATCTTAAGTATATTTACACATTACGAATGGTTTGAACGAACTATTGTCAAATGTTTCTTTTTACAGTATAGAAATGGTTTGATGAAACCATTGGTATATATCCATTGGGAAAACATCGTATTCTAGTAGTGGTTACGTGTCTTACTCTTATGTTATTATTTCATGGATTATGTTCATTACACCGTTTTTTTCCTTGTCTTATGAAATAATAATCTTTATTCCATTATTTATGTATATGATCATTGATATTCCACGTATGATCTTCTATTTTAATGATAACATTCTCATACCCTTATGATCATGTTTACACTTACATGTCTATCTTTTTTACCCTTACTGGGCATTTAATTGCAACCCTTGTTATGTGTCCTTCCCTAGTTTATGAAGATATGTAATTTTTTGTCTAATATGGGTAATAGATAAAAAATAACCAAGTGGGAGATAATATAGCTCACATATGTATCAATATATATGATTATGTATTTCCTATGGTATTATACCAACTGCGGTCTTTGTGCGTCTGTTTGAATAATGTTTAACTATTCCAAAAATTTTACTTAATGTTATAGTTTGAAAAGTGAGGGTCTCTATACCTGTAATACACATCCTTGCAAGGAATTTATCTATAATATATTATCATGAGTTGATGGAGATATTTTTGGGTCACGTCCATCAAATGATACATCCCTGTGTATACCATGGCTCCACATGATGAGGGAAACCACAAGAATGTTCAACGTTCACCATTTATATTAGACCTCATTGGATCAACATGATTTTTTCTAACCAAGTTGATATGAAAAAGTGTTTCCATATGATCACACTGAAATATCTAGAAGTATTCAAAAAAAATATGCCCATTTGATGGATTTCTCATGATTGAAGATGGCTTGTCTTAGTTCCTCCATGAGACAAAGGATGTTTTTAAGAGGGAGTTAAAGTAACCCAGGTTTCGGGTATGTTACTCATCACTGTGTTTTTAATGATATGATGAATATAGGGGAATGTTGGGATAGTTTTTAAATTATTCAATAAGTTTTGAAGATAAAAGGATAGGCAAATGGATTGAAGATGGATTATCCAAACAATGTTGAAATCATTATAGAAACTATTTCCGAGGGAATATTTTAGGCAGATAGCTAAGACACAGTGTGTACACAATTAGTGAGACCATGTGGGGGGAGGGGAGTTGTGAAAGGTTCTACCTAGACAAAAGATAATGGAAAATTAGCAAATGGATTTTCTAACTACACGAACAAACCCTGTACATGGTTAAATTTAGATCCTAAAAAATTGGGTCTCAAACATTTTTTACTCTAAGATGATTTTTTTGATTCTAAGAGGACATAACTAAATTTTTCACTTCCTTTAAGGTATAATGACTTTTCCCAAGTGATTTGGGTTCAATCTGAAGGCATCCCATGGAATTTCAAACCCAGATTCTTGAGGTATTATATCGTTCTTCATCGTTCATGATCAGTTTCTTAGATATACTAAGTTATAATTCTCTTATATTATTGGTTTCTCAAATCTAAGCCCATTATAAGTATATTTATGATATTTTATTTCAAATAATCTATGATTTGTTCTCGATCATTCTAGAAGAAGATATCTATGGAGGTTCTGTGAAAAATCGACCCTGTTTTTCGTTGTCTATTTCCTATTTTCTTCTAAACATTTGAATTAGGTGGCTTATCTCTCAACTCCATTTAGTAGAACTGAAGGGTGTTCATTCAAATTTAATATATTGTGTTGACTTGGTTGTGATTTTTGTGTTTATAATTCATTGGAAATCATTATTTGTGATGTTTTTGAAAATTGGGGAAATCTTGAAAAATTGGGAATTTGAATGAAGTGCTTGAGTTCTTCATTTTAAAATAGATATTTTAAAACATGTATTTTCTAGAATCATGGCACATAGTTTGGATTAGATGTTTTCAATAAAAGTTATTGTTTTTTTAAAATTAAATGGTTCCTTTAAAATTGAATTGTTCTTTTTTCTTCAATTAAAATGTTTTTTACTGAAATGGTTTGTTTTGGTAACTTCAAATGGTTTGGAATAATGGGGTTGTGTGAGTTCATTATCGACATGCCACTGGATAAGGGATGTGTACCATTGGGGAACAAGGTGTGCGGCCTTGGATCAGGGGTGTGAGTCATTATAACACAAGGTAATTGGATAAGAGACCACTCATGATTATAGAACTATTGAATGAAACATGAATGTGTTAGTGTGTTATGAACAATGCAAAGGGGTATTTCAAAATGATAATAAGACTTGTTTTTTAAACCTTGATTATATATTTTCTAGAAAATTAACTTTCTCGAAATTTGTTTCATTTAATTTAGTCTTCCCTTGGTTGTAAATGGTTTTTGGAACTCGATTATTTTTCCTTATAAACTATTTTGAGAAATGTTTTTATATAAAAGGTTTATGTAAATATTTTTAAATTGTATATATAATTGGCATGAGTAGGGACTTCATTGGGAAAAAAGTAATAAGTTATATACTCACCCCTCCATTGGAATCATGGTTCATTCACAGATGCTACATTCGGGTACATAGGAAAAGGTAAAGAATCAAACTTCCTTAGAACCGTGTCGTGATACATTGGACTACTTTGTGATGTTGCAGCATGGATATTGTGGAGCATGGAGTCTTCTTTTTTCTTGTATTTTATTTATTTCCATTTTTCTATTTACTTTGACCTTGGGTTGTCTTTTTTTTTTCGCATACCGTGGTTGGTTGTTTTAAAGAGGGAGATTTGAAATGTCTTAGTTTATTTCATGAATCATATTGTAAGCTATTTGTTGATGGTTTACCAGGATGTAGTTTTTATAAATTAAAGGGGAAATCATCCCCCAATTTTTTTGTAACCCTTTGGAAATTTTTTCAATCATTTGGAACATTTTTCATGTCTCTTAAATCCTTTAAATGACTTGTTGTACTCTCAAACCAATGGTAATTTGATGGTCATTAAGAATGGTATCAGCTTGTTCGAACATTAAATAACAAGTAGTTATGAGTGTTCATAGACTTGGAGTTAAAATTTCATCTTTTCTGTTCCTTAGGTTCGATTATTATAAAGGAGTAGGATTGTAAGAACATGAAATATCTAGCATACAAGGATTTAGATAACTCTTTTATGTTTAAATTAAAGTTAGATGTAAGTTGAGCACATAAGGATTTTAGAGACACTTCTAGAATATTGGAAATTGCATTGTCATTGTTTTAGCCAATGATATGGGGATGAAATAAATTGTAGAGAAATAAATTCCCATTAAGAGTGCTTAGGTCATTTAGAGTAATGATTCATGTTGTGTAAAAGTATTGATTTTTTGAAAAAGTATGATGTTTTTTTCAAATGAAATATTTTTTAAAAGGAAATCCTTAAGGTATTTTGAATATGGTTAACTTCATTGAAATCAAGTTGATAGTTTTCAAAAATGGTGAAACATGAAAAAATGATTTTTTTTGGAAAAATAATGTTGTGATAGTTGATGTGATTTTATTTTAAATGCTAAGACATAATTTTTTAGAGAGTAATATAGATAGATTTTATTGTTGGTTTAGAAAATGGCACCTAGTAGGCATTGTCAAAACTAACCCGAAGAAGTTGCAAAGAATGTGGTTGCACCTAAACAATGGGTGAACCATGAGATAGTTCATAGTGTTGTACAAGAATTTCATTTTGTGGATATGGGGAACTAGAAGAATGATCCAATCTATGTAGATCATTCTATATAGTTCATGATGGAAAATCCACCAATCTGGTGGGGTGATGCTGAACCTGAAAAATTGGAGGTGTGGCTGAGTAGGATAAATTGAATCTTCAATTTCATCAGCACACCATCTTAGATCAAATTGAACATCATTACTTATATACTAAAAGATATTTCACACCAGCGGTGGAATTTAGTAGTGAAGAATAAATTGAATGAAGACCTTACGTGGGAGGACATTGATGAATTTTTCAACAAACAATTCCATCCTCGTATGTTTAAAATCTTGAAAATGAGGGATTTATTCATCTTGAAGCAAGAGAATCTATCTGTCATTGATTATGTGGATAAATTATTAAATTTGTCATACTTTTGAGTAGAATTTATAGAATGTGCATCTATTAAGGCACATATATTTGAATTATGTCTCAGGTAGGTGTTTCGATCAAAGATTGCAGTGCTCTATAATATGGATTAAACAGAGATGGTGAAGAGAGTGATAGTGGAGGAATGTGATATCTCAGGATATATGGGAAGAGGTATCATGATACCTAAAGGAAATGGTGGGAACTAAAAAGATGGGAGAAATCAAAAAACTCAAACGTATTTACAAGGTGGAAGTGGAAATCAGAATCAAGCAGAAGTATCACTGAACCTTCCTCCACGAACCAATAGTAAAGATGGTTTATTTCAATGGGGATCATTTGAAAACATAAAGAGATAATTTACAACACAAACTAGTGGATTACATAATTGTATGAAGATGGGAAATCATCAGCATTATTTTCGTAATGCTCCTAGGATAGGTGCTTGAGACACTTCTCAGGCATCGCAAGCATCGTATACTTCAAAAGGGTGAGGACAGCATAACCAGTCTCTTCGGTAATGTAGAGATTTCCATGATGATCTTATAAATACCAAGACCCCTCAACCAAGGAAATCATAGCAAGTTAACAAGTAGAAAAACGCAGCGACGAAGTATTTTTATGGAGATGAGAAAATGTTTGTCGATCATGAGGCTATACCATCTACAGTGAGAGTTACATTTCTTTTGAATTCTACCCAAGTGAAAGTTATCTTCAATACATGTTAATCTCATTCTTTCATTGTTTCTCCTTATGTTGATTTTCTATGTTTAATGTTGGAAATGATGCATTCAATTTTAAAACTAATAACTCTTCTGGGTGAAATAGATTTTCCAGAAATTGTGTACAGATCATCTGCTATAACTGTTGATGGGGTTGAGCTAAAATGGGACTTAAGATGTTGTATATTGATTTCCATGGTTTAATTATAGTTATGTATTAGTGTATAATATTCAAGGCTCACATTTATTGTTATAAGAGAACAGTTAGTTTCATGACTGAGTAAAGCATCAAGCATCTCTTCAAAGGAGAGAGAATGGTAATGAAAAGTGAAAAGAGGTTTTCAGCACCAATGGTGGGAATTAGTTCATACATGATTACAACATTGACTTTTGTATCAATGTATGATATTGAGGAATATAGTTTTCCATCAGTTTTAGATCAATTTCCAGAAGTCATTTCCAAAAAATTCTACGGGTTACCACCTCTAAGGGAAGTTGAGTTTGGGATTGGTCTTATTCTAGGGAAAAGAACTACTTTCCTTCCAACTTATATGATAGAACCAACATAATTAATGGAATTTAAAGTGTATTTAGAATATCAGGAAGGAAAGGGATTTATTCATCCATTTATGTATTTGATGGAAGCACCATTCTTGTTTGTGAAGAAAGAAGATGGAACTCTATGGCTCTATGTGTTTTATCATAAGAATAAAAAAGCTACGTTAAACAACAGGTACCCACTTACATATATTGATGATCTATTAAATCAATTAATGGGATCTACTTGGTTCTATAAAATTTTCATGTGATTAGGATATCAATAATTTCATGTTTGGATGGAATATATTCTAAAGACAGATTTCATAAGTAGATATATCCACAATGAATATGTATCCATGACTTTCGTTCTGATGAATGAACCAATGGTATTCACAGATTTGATCAATTGGATATTTCAGTGATATCTATACTTTTTTGTGGTGTTTTTGGAGGAAATCTTATTGAATTCATAGACAAGTGCTAACCATGAAAAACACCTAGAAACAATTTTACAAATTATTTGATATCACAATTTGTATTCCAAATTATCAAAGTGTGATTTTTGAATACAAGAAGTATGTATTTGTTTCCATGTAATTTATTAGAAACACCATTCTATTAATCATGAAAATAATGAAGTGATTATCTCATGGAAACCTCCGAACAATTCCTTCATGATACCAAGTTTTCTTGGTTTAGTTGGTTACTAACGATGCCATGTTCATGATTTATCATGACTATCTTCACCAATGATAGAGCTAACCAAAAAAATACTCCATTCTAGTGGATAGTGGAATTCTATAAGTCTTTCCAAGAGTTGAAAGTTCGTCGTACAACATCACCTATCTTAATTTTTCTAGAATCAAGGATGGTGTATGTGGTGTATTGTGATGCTTTGGGATCGGGGATGGTTTGTTTTCTCATGAAAAGAGACCATTTCCTGGCTAATAGATCAAGATAGTTTATGATAAATGAGAAGAATTACCCAATACATGATTTGGAGTTAGTTGTAGTCATATATCTCTAGAAGACAAGGAATCATTATCTCTTTGTTGAGAAATTAACTGTGTTCACAGACCACAAAATCGTAAAACATATTTTCTCTTAGAGATACTTGAATTTGTAGCAAAGGATATGGATGCAGTATCTCTAGATGTTTTATGTTGAAATGATGTATACATAAGTAAAAAAAGAATTTAGTAGTAGATTCATTGTGTATAAAGTCATATTTTCAGTTAGCTAAAGAAGCTTTAGATTAACGCTAGTTGATGATAGTTATAGAGGACATGCTTGTAAAATGTGATGACTGAGGTGATTTTTCAGTTATATTTTTATCGATACTTGTTCATGATTTGGTAATTATGGCCATAGAGTCACAAACATCTGATGCAGAATGTCTGGTTCTGATTTAAAAACTCAATGGTGGGGAGACCATTGAGAGCATGAAACTTGATGGGAGTTTAGTTTTGTGTTTTAGAGATCAGATGGTTTTACCTGTGATTTTTTAAGGAAAAATATTTCATGCTAACTACCATTCAAGATGGGTTGTACATCCAAGAACAAAGAATATGTATAAGGAATTCAATATGAATTTTCAGTGGAACATCACTAAAATGATGGTAAAAGAGTTCGTTTCTAAGGTCTTAACATGTCAACAAGTTAATGCAGATCACTATAGACCGGAAGTTATGTTGTAGTCTTTACTTATCCAAATGTGAAAATGTGAGTATTCATCAATGTATTTTGTTACAGATCTTCAATGAATGGTCTATAAACATGATTTCATATGGTTGATAGTGGCTCCACTTACCAAGTCAGTCCATTTTGTTCCAATTTTTGAAACTCATACAGGGGAAGATCTGTCCAAAATCCATATCTAAAAAGTGGTAATGAAACCTGGCATACCACTTTTAATCATCCCATAAAGATATCTGAGGTTTACGCCTCATTTAAGTAATTCCTTATAGAAATATCTTGGTACCCAGTTTAATATTAGTTCTGTGTATCATCTACATATGGATGGTAAATATGAATGAACTAAAAAGATGATGGATTACTTTTACAGGATTTTATAATGTATTTTTGTGGCCCATGAGAGGATCACTTACCCAAAGTTGATTTCTCATATAATAACAGCTATCAGTCCTCAATACATATGGATTTTTTTGAAACATTGTATGGATTTCGTTGTCATTCTTCACTATGCTATGTTGAAATAAATGAAAATTCACTAGTTGGGATGAGCATTGTCAAAGAATCAATAGAGAATATTAAGTTAATCAGAAAGAGGATGGAGATGGGTCAATGTTTTCGAAACTCCTATGAGGATCATCATCGAAGGTCATTTTCGTTTTCCAAGAGTAATCATGTGTTCTTAAGGATCTCTACAATACCTAGACATTGTCATTTCAAGAAGTAGGGAAAATTTTCTCCTAGATAAAATGTTCCATTCTAGATACTATAATGGTTCGGAAAGGTGGAATATTAGTTGGAATTACCACCATGATTCTATTTAGTGCCTAATGTGATCCATGTATCTCAATTGAAAAACTATCAGCCTCATCCTGACCATTTGATTAGATGGGATAAATTTGACGTATAACATGATTCATAATTTATTCATATCCCATTACGGATTGTGGATAGGCAAGAGAAAGGCTTTCATGTAAAAATCATTGGTCTGGTGTGGTTATTTTGGAAACATGGTCATATTCTAGAAGAGTCTTTGGAACATGAGAATGAAATGAAAGATAAATGGCTTTAACATTTTCAGAGCAGTATTGGTTTTCAACTTTCTGAGGGAGGAAAGATAGATGGTGGGGAGAATGTAGTACCCTTGGATTCTATTATGTCACCCTTTCATTGTGTTTTTTTTGGATATAAAATATGAAGGGTATGGTTTGGATAGTTTGTTAATCATTCAATATGTTTTGGGACCAAAAAGAGAGTTGCACGGTTTGCACATAGTTCATCCAAACTATGAAAAAATCCTTTTGGAAACTGTGCACAAGAGCATATTTGAGGCAGAGAGCTTCGGCATGGTGTCTGTATGATTAGGTAGACCATGAAACGTGGTCGTGTGAGGGTCTAAGTAGATAGTTTCTAATGAACGGTTAGCACATAGTTTGACTAATTGTGCTAACTAACCATGTGTGTGGTTAATGTGAGATCCTAACAAAGTGGACCTCTAGTGTTTTTTATTCTAAGTTGCTCATTTTTTTCAAAGTAATAATAACATGAGATTTCTATTCCTTGAAGGTATAAGAAACTCTCCCAAGTGATTTTCAGTAAATTCAAAGTCTTCCCTTCTCATTTCAAACCCAGATTCTTGAGGTATGTGATCGTTCTTCATCGTTCTTCAATGGTTTCAGAGATCCACTTAGATCAAATTATCTTCTCTTATTAGTTTCTCATATCTACACCCATTATGGGTAGATCTATTATCATGGATTCCAAATAAGTTGATATTCTTTCTTGATATTTTTAGGAGAATAGATCCAAGATTATTCTGAGAGAAATTGACCTAGTTTTCTTAATCCTTCTTCGTATGTTGTTCAGTTTCTTAAAAAATATTGAGGTAGGTGGCTTCTTGTAATGACATAGATATTTAATAATTGAAATCCCTATGGATATAATTAAATGTTTCATTATGTAAAATATTAATATAAATGTCAACTTATTTTGTTTTATGTTTTTTCATTTTAAATTACTGTTAAGAATTGTGATCATTGCTAATATAGTCGTTGAACACTGATCACATGATAAGTATAAATACGGAACTTTAACAAATCAAATTTACACAGACAAATGAAGCGATGACCTCATCTAGTAGACATTCCCCATACCAAGCACATTTGTTAGAGTTCGGAATGGAGGTTGCATTGTTGGACTTCACTCTTTACCAAGCCTAAGCTGAGCTTTAATATGTTAAGCTTGAGAAAAACCACCTACGAAAGAAGTGGAAGTTGATAGAGATTACTACACGAGAATGTTATCCGATCCACCCTAAGAGTCTGTGACCATCGCACACCTTACTCTTTATTCTTTTGTGAGTGTTATAATGGTTTTTGTAATAAGACCTTATAACTATTCTTATGTATATTATTTTTGTATATAATAATGAATATACTTTTATTTTATTATTGTTACATTGTAAATAGTTTTTAAATCACAAATAGTATTTTTTGTTAATGTTAAACTAGGAAATATATTTTTATGAGTTGATGGATTTTTCAATTAAATAATATTTTAAAATATATTATTATTATTAAGTTATTTTTTATTAAATATAAATGATCGTTTAATTTTATGAATGCAATTGTTATTTTTATTAAGGTTTGAAAGCCATTTCTGTCAAAACCCAAGCATTTTCGATAAATGTCGGCTTTTTATTTTAAAAGGTAAAATTTACATATTTATAAAATTATTTAGATAAAATTATTATTATTTCTGGAATCATGACTTCGAAATTATCCAACGGTAAATTTTTTATAATTTTTTGAGACAGTCAAATTTTTGGGTGAAAAAATACTATTTAAATATATAATGTGTTTTCTTGACATCTTAATGTCCAAAGAGTGATGTAGTAAAATAATATAAAATATATGTTCAGATAATATATGTTTTATAATTAAAATGATGTAATTTTGAGTTTGTTTGATTTATTTTACAAATCTGTAGTGGACCCTTCAAGACATATTAAACATTATGTCTTTTAAAATTGTTTTCCTTACGAGTGTGACTCACCTCCACATAAGAAACCCCATTATTCTTAGATGTTTGGACTTTGGAGTTATAAAATATTGTTTTCCAATTCTATTTTCTAAAAACCGTGGGAAAAAACAGGGGTATGGTTTGTGGTTTAGATTAGTTTAACGTGAGATGTTCCAAACGTAAATACTAAATAATTCCCTCACCATTCCTATCTAAACCCACCCAAGCCTCCACTTCCACCTCACTAAAATCCTTTGAAGATCTTCCAACCTCTGCCATACTCTCTCTATAATCCTTCCAAGGTGCCCCAATCTCCCAATAATCCTCTCTCAAGCCTCTCTGAAGCCTTTGGAAGAACACTTCCAAGTAAGGGTTTTTCTTCCATTCTTCTTTTTGTACAATATTCTTTAAAATGTGATGACCATTTATTTTTTATTGTAAATATTGTTTCATGGTTTCTCACCTCCCCCAAACTACACTCTTTATGTTTGAATGATGGGATACCCCTTTGTCTTGCATTAAATTCCTCCCATGTACATCTGTTACAATGCTACAATTCCGAAAAGAAAATCTCTCTCCTCATTTACATTCAAGCAATTATTTTGTATCATGAGTCTAAATTCCATTACATTTGTTGGTACATGTATCTAGATGACCCCCTTACAGTCCATGTCATGTAATTATGGTGATACACCCATGTTCTCTCATCATCCATTTTTTAGGAGTTCCTATGTCATGCTGTTATGCTGCCGAAATTGCGCAGCGTTTTTCCAAGAAAAAGTCATTATATATTGAATACCATGCCCATTTCTCTATCAATGGTATTCAACATTATGCACATTTATATTTTTTAAAGTGTTTCAAGTATTTATTCCACATTCCTTTATAGTGGAATAAATGATTATGTTGAAGGATTCGATGTCTTATGATCCATGTGGAACACTTATGCGTGAAATGAAATGCTTAAGAAGGGTGCACTCTAGTAGCGCTCCAATTAATTGGGTAAAGTATAGTTCCATGATATGCCATGTGCGATGGGTGTTTACTCATTCTAATTCAATTGAAATGAGGTTTTACTCATGATTCAAGTGCAATGAGGGTTTACACGTGCTTCATGTGCAGTGAGGGTTTACTCATGCTCCATGTTAAACGAGCCTTGGCTCATGCTAATTCCATGTTAAGGGTTTTTGCCACATTTCAATGTTATGATAATGATGATTTATCATGACTTTATGTGTGTTCTTCTATTGGTCTCTATTTATATGTCTATTATCGAACATGTATTGTATTCCTCATGTTATTCCATGATTATTCCCTTACTGGGCATTATAGCTCACCCTTTTCTTATGCATGTCCTCAGGTTATCCCATGCAATGCTAAGTACGAGGTAATGTAGTGGTCATGTAAAGGAAGTTTTCAATAAAGTTGTTTTATTTCATGTTTCATGTTTTTATGTAATGATTCGAACCCCCAAAGACAATATACCTCTCGATCTTCTATGTTTTATCAAGTGAAGTTTATGTAATAAATTATGTTTAATTGGGTAATAAAAAGAAGGTCTTTCAAAGTTGGTATCAGTGGATAGGTTTAGTTTTTTTGGGATTAGGATTATAATACCCTAGTAAAGCCTTAGAGACAAGACTATGTATAATAAGAAATCTATAAGTTTTGGTGCGTATTTAGTAAGTGGTTTATAAAGAAAATACATCCCAGTCTGGATATGAGAAGGTAGAGGCAGTTCTGGCACAGATGTATCCTAGGGGTAAAACTTGAAAACACTGCTTTGAGCTAGACATGAACAGGAACTGATGAACAAAAATAGGCCTTGCTTCACTCATGGTTACGACACTCTCGGGGGATATTCTTTGGTAAATTCACAATCTTAGTATGAATAATTATTAAGGAACTAAAAATATTCCCAAATAAATTATGTTAGAAAGTAGATCATGGATTACATAGACTAAAGCTAATAGATTCATATGTTAAGGAAATAAAATTTATTAATAAGTAATTAGTTTTGTCCTTGTATTACCCTTTATGTGTTACCCATAACTTTTCTTTTATTCTATCCAGTGTTCAGTAATAGGAGGACTCGGGCTAACAACTGATGCTAAGATCAATGTGATGATTATAGTGATGAGATGACCAATCCAATGGGTGTGGGAATCCCAAACACTATCACGCTTCTCTCTCAGATAACTCAATATTTGAAAAGAATCTGGTGTCAAGTCGAACATTCACCCCCCCCCCAAAGAATGATCAATTTTTTATCGAGATCTTCATGAGACAAAGTCCTCTTACATTTAATGGATCATCTGATCCCTCAGTCGTTGAACAATGGATCATCTCCATTGAAATGATCTTCTCAATCCTTTAATGTTCTAAACAAGAGAAGGTTCTCCCGACTACTTATTATATGAAGGGTGAAGCTGATCAATGGTGGATGTCGGTCAAAAATATGAAGCCTGAGGAAAAGATCGAGGCATCGGAATAGAAGGATTTCTGGAAGATGTTTTTTGATAAATATTTTATGCGCACCATCTGACAAAAGATGGAAATGGACTTTCCTACCCTCAAGAAAAAAGATGATGAATCTGTTGAAGCATATGGTGAAAATTTCACAATAATTTCATGATACACTTCAAGCATTATCTTTACCCCCGAATGAAATGTTGACCACTTCTTTGGTGGGATGAAACCTAGAATACGGAAAGCGCTGGTGATCGGTGACATCAACATCTAAGAAAAAATTGTCTGATGTGCCCTCAAGGTCTAAATGGAGATCATAGAATCTCAGGGGTATCATGGAGATAAGAAGCATAAGGTGGACTTCAATTTTGGCAGTCTGATGGATAAGTCCAATGGTGCTAATAAGATCCAGCACCCCACTTGCCAAAGGTGCGGAATAAAGAACCCTATAAATTGCCTGAAGGGTATGAGAAAATGTATAAGGTGTGGAAGAGAAGGGTGCCTGGCTATTAACTGTCGGCAAGAAAGAGACATGGCTGTGATAGAGGAGAGGAATGCAATGTTCGAACCTCAACCCATTTTTCATTGCTACAATTGAAAAAACCAGAGCATCATGCAAATCAGTGCCCTAAGTAATGGTTTTTTAGAGGCAACCAACAACCTCAAAGGCGGCAAGGGTGAGCTTCTTCCATCACTACTACCGAATTGAACCCCAAAAATGAAGTGGTGATAGGTATGATAGTTATTCATTCATGAATAGTGAATGTACTTTTTGATTCAGGTTCTACACATTATATTATATCTCAAATGTCTAGTAGAAATATGCCAGCACCACCACAACTCATGGAATTAAAGATTTTGGTGAGTACGGAAATGGAGAAATCATTTCATCCCATGAATATAACTCCTACCCCATCATAATATGTGGATAAAACCTCCCAAGAAACCTCGTCATACTCCCACTGGTGGAATTTGATATGATTCATTACATGGAATGGATTTCCTTATATAAAGCCAACATAAATTTCCGTCAATGGAAAATCACTCTCCATGTGGAGAATCGACCCCCGATTCTTTACAAGTGCGAGGAGGAAGATGAATCATCTTTAGCTCCGTCATCTGATGCATGGATATTACTGCCCATATGAGAAATCATCTCTAGCACAGATGATGGAGTTCATGGAAGTAACCATCCTTGAAGACATGCCCATTGTAAGGGAATTCCCTGAAGTGTTTTCCAAGGAATTTTCTAGTCTTCCTCCTAGAAGATATGTTGTATTATCAATTTATCTAATAACTAGGGTGTTTCTAATATCCAAGACTCCATATTGAATGGATTTTATGGAGCATGAAGAGATAAAGAAACAACTACAGAAGTATCTAGATAAAAGGATTTATACGCCAAAGTCCTTCACCATATAGTTCACCAGTCTTCTTTGTCAAGAAGAAGGATGGGTCAACGTGCCTTTGCATTGATTATCTTGAGCGCAAAAAAAATCACAATAAATAACAAGTTTCTTCTCCCACAAATTGATGACCTGTTTCATCAGCAGCATGGAGCACAATACTTCTCCAAGGTGGGTTTTTGGTTGGGATATTATCATGTAAACATGAAGAAGGAAGATATCCCCCAGATTGCTTTTCGTACAAGATCCAGCACTATGAAATCATAGAAATGGATTTCAGACTCACTAATTCTCTATAAATATTCATGGACATAATTAATATAGTTTTTAGAGATTACCTTGACAAATTTGTGGTAGTCTTTATCGATGATATTCTAATATACTCTAAATCCATGGAGGATCATGAGGATCATCTAAGAACTATACTAGAGACCTTGCAGAATGAGAAGATATTTTAAAAGTACAACAAGTATGACTTCTAGTTGAAGAATTTTTCATTCTTGGTCCATATCTTCACAAGTAATGGGATATTTTGGAACTCTCCAAAACAGATAAAATTTAGGGATGTTCGAGGCCAACATTGGTAATCGATATTCGTAGCATCTTGGGGTTAGCTGGATATTATCGATGATTTGTGAGAAATTTCTCTCCATTATCCAACCCCCTTACCAAGATAACTCGAAAGGGATTAAAGTTTTATTGAAGTGATGAATATGAAGAAAGATTCATGGAGTTGAAAAGGAGGGTTATCACAACACCCGTACTCACATTACCTAGAAGGGGAGAAATTTTTGTGCTATTCAGTGATGCTTTGAAGAAGGGCCTGTGATGTGTGTTGATAGAAAATGACAAATTGATTGCCTATGCTTCATGTCAATTGAATGTGCATTAATAACACATTCCAACACATGACTTTGAGTTGGCTTCAGTGATCTTCACTTAGAAAATTGGGCGGCATTATCTCTTTTGGGAGAAGTTTGAAATATATACGGACCACAAAAGCCTCAAGTATATATTCACATATAAAGAGTTGAACATGTGCCAACGTATATGGTTAGAGTTGATCAAAGACTATGACTTCTCAATCCATTACCAACTTGAGAATGCAAACATGGTGGTAGATGCCCAAACTATAAAGGACCCAATGATTCTATCATTGATGAGAATTAAAAATAATCCAATCATCATAGATTTGATGATGGTGGTGATGGGAATCACAGAGAAGGGAACATCATAAATCCTTTCAGAAAGAATTTCTCAAACATCACTTTTGGAAAGGTTAAAGGATTCCCAAAAGGATGATGTGGGAATTCTGGATAAAGTGGAAGCTATCAAAAAAGTGAAATCCTTGAAGTTTAATGTTAATGAAGAATGAATTCTGAGATTTCGGAAAAGAAAATGTGTTCAATCAGGTCCGGAGTTGAAGAAGGATCTTTTGGATGATGCACATAGATCAATTTTTACTATTCACTTAAGAAACACAATGATGTATCAAGATCTCCAAGAGCATTATTTGTGGGATAATATAAAGAAGGTGATCATAGAATATACATGAAAATGTCTGGTGTGTCAGCAAGTGAAGGAAGAGAGGTAGAAGTCTAAGGGGATGATGCAATCATTACCTATACTACAATCGAAACGGAAGAACATCACCATGGACTTTGACACCAGAATTCCGAAGACATCAAAAGGCTATAATGCAATATGGGTGATTTTGGACCATATTATAAAGGTTGCACACTTTATTGAAATTCGGGAGGATTTCTCATTGGATCAACTGGAACAGATATATATCAGGTAAGTGGTAAGGCTACATGCGGTACCACTATTTATTGTGTCTAATCGAGATCCATGATTCACCTCGATGTTTTGGAAAAGTCTTCAACATTCTTTGAATACTGAACTGAACATCAGTATGGCCTATCATCCCCAAACTGATGTCCAATCCAAGCAGACAAACGAAACACTTGAGGACATGTTTAGAGCACACTCAATGGACTTTAAAGGGGTATGAGATCAACATCTTCCTTTGGTTGAGTTCTCTTATAATAACAGTTTCCACTCGAGCATTCAAATGGAACCATAAGATGCGCTTTGTTGTAAAATGTGCAGAACACCAATGTGTGGGGATGAGATTAGTGATCATAAGCTGGCTGGAATAGAAATGGTCCAAAAAATGGTGTAGAATATGAAAACCATTCGGGAGCATATCAAGGAATACCATAGTCGACAGAAGGGTTATGCAGATAACTGTCGACGAGAAATTGAGTTTAAAGTTGTAGACATCGTATTTCTATGCATATCTCTATGGAAGAAGGTTATGTGGTTTGGAAACAAAGGGAAGTTAAGTGCAAGGTGCATCATCCCCATCAAGATTCTTGGTCTTGTCGTGGCTGTGGCCTATTGACAAGCACTTCCGCCTACCATGTCCAAAGTACATGATGTCTTTCATGTATCTATCTTAAGGAAGTACATAATGGAACCTTCACATGTACTCTCTTTAGATGTGGTACATTTATAGGATGATCTTTCTTATTAGGAGAAACCTGTGAAGATATTTGATTGTAGAGAAAAAGTTCTATGAAAGAAGACAATTCCCATCATCAAGGTGTTGTAGAGAAACCCCAAGTTTGAAGAAGCGACTTGGGAGTCAGAGGAAATGATGAAGCAGAGTTACCCAATTTATTCTTAGTGTGGGAAAAAGAAATTTTGAGGGTGAATTTTCTTAAGGTGGGAAGATTGTAACTACCCAAACTTTCATTAATGGAAATTCTTCTTGATCTAATTAAATGTCTCTCTATGTAAAATGATTAAATAAAATGTCAAAATATTTGGTATTATGTTTTTTAAATTTAAAATACTGTTAAGAATTTTGACCATTTCTAATACAGCTATTGAACAGTGATAACATGATAAGTATAAATATGGGGTTTTAACAAAGACAGTTTATTCGGACAAAGGAAGTGATGGCCTCATCTAGTAGATGTGCCCCATACGAAGCCCATTAGTCAGAGCTCGTAATGTAGGTTGCGTCTTTGGGCTTTTCCCTTGACCAAGACTAGGCTGAGCTTGAATATTTTAATCTTGAGTTTGACCAACTATGAGAGAAGTTGATATTGATAGAGATTACCGCCCGAGATCTGTTATCCGAGCCACCCCAAGAGTCTATCTCCATCACACATCATACTCTTCAATTTTTTGCAGGAGATATATGGGGTTATGTAAAAAGACCTTATCACTATGGTTATGTACATTATTTTTATATATATAATTGATTTACTTTCATTTTATTATTGTTACCTTTTAAATAGTTTTTAAAGTAAAAATAGTATTTTCAGTTAATGTTCATCTTAAAAATATATTTTGATTTCTTATTGGATTTTTTAAATAAATAATATTTTAATAAAATATTATTATTATTATTAAATTAATTTTTATAAAATATAAATGATCGTATAATTTTATTAATGTAATTGTAATTTTTATTACGGTTTGAAAGACATTTTTGTCCAAACCCATGAATTCTCGATAAATGTCAGTTTTTAATTTTCAAAGTAAAAATTAACATATTAAGAAAATTATTTAGATAAAATGAATTTTATTTTTGGAATCAGGACGTCGAAATTATCTAATGATGAATTTTTCCTAATTTTCTGAGACAGTCAAATTTTTGGGTAAATATTAAATACCGTTTAAATATATAATGTGTTTTATGACATCATAATGACCCAATAGTGATCTGATAAAATACTATAAACCATATATTCATCCAATATATGTTATAATATTAAAATAATGTTATATTTGGTTTGTTTTATGTATTTTACAAATCCTTAGTGGACCCTTCAAGACTTATTTAACGTTTTGTCTTTTAAAATTGTTTTCCTTGTGAGTGTGACTCACCTCCATATAAGCAACCCCATTTCATTAAGATGATCGTACATTGGAGTTATAAAATTATTTTTTCCCCATCCCTTTTCCAAAAACCTTGGGCAAAGACCATGGTCTGGTTTGTGTTTTGGATTAGTTTATTGTGAGGTGTAACAAAAATAAATAAGAAAGAATTCCCTCATATTTACAATATAAACCCACACAAACTCCCACTTACTACTCAATAAAAGCCTTTAAAGTTCTTCCAACATCTTCCATACTTTCTATATAATCCTTCCAAGGTTTCCCAAGGTCCCATGAAGCCTCTCTCAATCCTCTCTCAAGCCTTTGTAAGAACACTTCCAAGTAATGGTTTTTCTTCCTTTCTTTATTTTATATAATATTCATTACATTTTTATACCCTTTTAATTTCAATTATAAATGTTGGGGTATGGTTTCTCACCTCCCCAATACTGACCTATTTATGTTTGAATGATGGGAGATCCCTTTATCTCTCATTAAAATCCTCCCATGTACACCCATTACTATGTCGAAATTTCAAAAGAAATTTCCCTCTCCTCATTTACATACAGAAAATTATTTGGTATCATGAATCTAAATTGCATTACTTTTCATGGGATATGAATCTATATGAACACCTAACTATCCATTTAATATAAATATTATGATACACCCTTTCTCTCTCATTAACCATTTTATGAGTTCATATGTAACACCGTTATGCTACCAAAATTGAACTGCATTTTTCTAAGACAAAGTCATTATGTAGTGAATATCATGCCCATTTCTATATCAAGGGTATTCACCTTCATGCACATTTACTTATTGTTTATAGATATTCAAATTTGCATTCCTTATTCATTTATCAGGTAATAAATGATTATGTTGAATGATTTGATGTTTTATGATCCATGTGGCACACTTATGCATTAAATTAAATGTTTAAGAAGGGTGTCCCCTAATAGCACTCCAATGCACTGGGTAAAGTATAGTAAAATGATGTGTCATGTGAAATGGGTGTTTACTCATGATAATTCATCTTCATTGAGGGTTTAATTATTATTCAAGTGCAACGAGGGTTTACTCATGCTTTATGTGCAATGAGGGTTTACTCATGCCCCATGTGCAAAGAGCTTTAGCTCAAGCTAATTTCATGTTATGTGTTGTTACCACATTTCCATGTTATGATTAACATGATTTATCATGACCTTAGGTTTATTCTTCTATTTATCTCTATTGATATGCCTATTTTTTACCACATATTGTATTCCTCCTGTTATTCCAGGATTATTCCCTTACTAGCCTTTATAACTCACCCTTTTCTTATGCATGTTCTCAGGTTATCCAATGAAATGCTAAGTATGAGGGAATTTAGTGGTCATGTAAAGGATGTTTTAAATAAATATTTTGTATTTCATTTTTTAAGATGTTATGTAATGATCCTAATCCCAAAAGGCACTAGGCCCTTTAATCTTCGATGTAGAATCAAGTGATTTTTATTTAATAAATTATGTTTAATTGTGTAATAAAATGTTGGGTTGTCATACCTCTCTATCGACTCCACCTAGTTGAACTGATAGGAATGATTTCAAATTTAATATCTTTTGTTGAATTGGTTGTGATTTTTCTATTTATAATTGGTTGTAAATCTTTCTTCGTGAGGGTTTGGGAAATTGGGGGTGTATGGAAAAATTGGGCATTTGAATGAAGTGTGTGTGTTCTTAATATTACAATGGGAATTTTAAAATGAAAATTTTCAGCAATTGTGGCACATGGTTTGGATTAGATGATTTAAAAAATGGAATTTTTTATTGAAATGTAATGGCTTCTTAGAAATAGGTTTGTTCTTTGGGTTTCAATAAATAAGATGTTTTATTGAAAGTGTTTGTTTTGGTAATTTGAAATTTTTTGGCATACATGGGGTTTGGTGAGTTCATGATTGATTTCCCCCTAAAAAAGACTTCTTCCAATGGTGTAAAAGGTGAGTGACCCTATATCGGGGGAATGTGTCATTAGGACCCAAGTTAATTGGACAGAATATTGCACATGAGTACGGAACTATCGAACGAAGCATGCATTTGTTGTTTTTTTATATATGAAAAGAGGTTTGGACAATAATAATAATAATTGGTTTTAATCCTTGAATAGTTATTTTCTAGAAAAATAGGTAGCTGGAAAATGGATTCATTTAGTTTTTTCTTCACGTGGTTGTAAATGTTTTTTTGGAACATTTTTATATTTCGTTATAAACTGTTTTGAGAAATTGTTTTATATATACTATTTTATGTAAATGCTTCTATCTCGAATATTCTAGTGGAGTTAGTAGGGGATTCATTGGGGAAAACATCTGAGTTATATACTCACCCTTACTTTGTCACCTTGGTTCATTTGCAGATGCTACCTTCCGAGATGAGGGAAAAGGTAATGTATTACACTTTTTTAGCACCATGTCATGATACTTTGGAATACTTGGTGATGTTGGGGCATAGTGCTTGTGAAGCATGGAGTCTGTTTCTCATATTGGTGTCTATTCATTGTCTTTAAACTAATTAATTTGTTGTTTGGTTGTTTTATTCAATAGCATACCATGGTTAGTTGTTTTAAAGAGATTGATTTGAAAATCCGTAGTTTATTTCATGCATCATATTGTGAGTTTTTTTTGGATGGTTTAGTGGGTTATTGTTTTTAGATATTAATGGGTAAATCAATCCCCACTTGCTTTGAAGCCCTTCAGCATTTATTTCCAGCCTTTGGTGCCTTGGGGATTTTTCTTAAGGCCTTGTATTGACTTATTTTACTCACAAAACAATGGGAATTACCTGGTCATAATAGAATTCCATGGGATTATGAAAACATGTATAAGGGCCCTTTGTGATATCATGTTGTCTTTTTGAGGGGGCATCATAAGATAAATGGTGTTCTCTTTGAGAAAATGACCCCTTTCACAAGAATTTTAGAATATTTTACCTTCACAAAAAGCTTCTTCCTTTTCAATTTTTATGTATTTATTTATTATAAAATTATATTTGATCTCACAAAAGTATGAGATTGTTTTAAAGGATAATTATTATTCATTTTCCAATGTGGCACTAGATCAATGATGAATCATATGGTGAAAAATGAATATTGACAAGGACATCCACTATTATTTTATATAGGGTTATAGGGGAATTATATAGTTGGTTGCATGTGTCTGAGTCCATTCACATGATGAAGGTGACATGAAAACTTACTTATATGTGATAGGGTATACATGTTACTAGTGTATTAGTTGGGAATTTTTGATCGCATGAGCATGTCCCATGTAGATCAATATAAATCTCCTGATAATGAGTCTAATTCCTTTTTCTGAATTTGTTCTATAAAGAGTTTTAGATGACTCTATGGTTTCTATAGGTTTAAATGTCATGTGATTTGGAGAAAAACATCTTCAAACCTTTGCATGATCACCAATTCTAGTTAGGGTGCCATTATAATAAAATAATGGATTCTCAATGGGGATTTATCATATCCTAAGAAGATCATGCACTAAAAATGATCCATTCACATGACCTTCCTAATGTTCATGAAATCACATTTCCTTATAAATGTTATGTTTTATTATAATCATATTACTCCTTTGTCATGGGGATAAAATAGCACTCATGTTCTAGTTATTTCATTTATTCTAGATTTTCCAATGTTAATTTTGTGGGTTTCAACAGGGATTCATACACCTTATTTCATTATCATGGGTTTCACCTACTCTTTTTTCTAAAATTAAATATTGTTCAATGATTCTTTGTATTGGATTCCAGGATCATAACTTGATTATAATCATAGAAAAGTATTCTCTAACTTGTTTCAATGAATTTTTTTATCAATTATGATGACATAAATAATTTCATTTGATTGAAATTCATTATAGATATCATCAACTATGGTTTAATAAGGAAGATAAACCCAAGATAGATTTCAATATGAGGTAAGGTAATTATGAATTTATTGTGTTTTAATATGTACATACTAATAACCTTGCTATCATCATGGATGTGATCTATTTTTTTAGCCTGTATAGATGATATTTGTACATATTTAATGAGAAAATTTGGGAATGAATATCATTTCATAATTTTGATGATGATCCTAAGGATGGATATGATGTATGAAATTTTTACCTTGTCTGAATTTTTACTATATAATGTTTTATTTTGGGATTACAAAATCTCATGTATTTGTTCTTCCATCTTTCCTTCCAAGATAGATGTTTTTTAGAAGAGAAATAAAGCATCTTTAGTAACCAAAAGCCGTAGTTTTTTAGATATGCAAGATATTATTGATGTTCTCTAAAATATTCTTCTTGGATATCTAATCATTTTTTCATTTGACTCGAATAGTGGTAAAATACTTGTGGTCGGATGATTGTTAGTATATTTGAAATGAAAAAAATGGGATTACAAAATTCACTCATACTCAAACTACCATGTAATGTATATGGTTTTGTGATCTATAGTGATGAATAAATAAAGTTACTGGTATTTTAACTCATGTGTAATGATGTTGTTTTATCTTACTCAATAAGATTATTGAATGTTTATTACCCAACTCATGATTTGTAGATAGATGCTATAATTTTGTCATTATTCATATTAAATAATTATCTTTTCAAATAAGGGTGTGATATTTATACTAATCATAATAGTTTAATGAATTATTCACATATTAATATTTGAATATTCCCTATAAACTATGGTTATAATTGATTAGTGATTATGATAGTTCAATAAATTACCACCCTCGGAAGTTGAACAGCGTGGATGATATATTATATTTGAAGAAGAATAATAGTTTTTCTATAATGATGATTTAAATAGATCTAACACATATGGATTTCTATAAGATTACACCCACGATTTTAATTAATTTGGATTTATCTTTTCTTTCTTAGATGAAGGTTAAACCATCCATAATTATGAGGATTAATGTTTATCGGGGGAAGATGTAGAACTATCAATGATATTTAGAATTATTCCAAAATTACACAATGATTTGATGGAATTATATTGTTAATGAATTGAGTCTTTGTACATACAAAACCATACTTGATAAATGGAATATTGTATAATGATCATAATTCATCATTCTATACTCATCCGAGAAGTAAAATGATTTATAGTGATATGGATGTGTTTTTATAGTAGGAAAACATAAGAAAAGATTTTATAATGTATGTATCTTGATGCATGGTATGTCTATAAGCTAAGGTTGGGTGATAAAACTCTAAAAGGGTGTTACAACCACTACCCCCTCTTTAATGGAAATGGGAAACCATTAAAATTTTTTCTGTGGATGGAATCCCTAATACATTTAAATGGGAAACTCCTATTTTCTTTAATTTCAATTACTATTCAAAATCACCAAACATCATTTCTATCAGAGTATATTTATCTTTTAATTACCTAGATAAGATATAAATTAATTAAGTGGAAATATTTCATAGAGTATAATTTCTTAATATATCTGGTTGGGATCTAAGAATTACCTATAAGTTCAAGAGATGTATTTAGAAGGGGATGGATATAGTTTTGACTCATAGTAATGGAAATCGTCCTATGAAAGTTGGTTAGTCTAAACGGTCCATTAAATATATATAATACACCTTTATTTCATTATTTGTTGTTTAAAAAGATGTTTGGGATCAATACATTATTTTAATAGAATTCTCTTACAATAATATCATTCACACAATAATTTATATAGATTCTTATGAGTACCTTTTAGTAGGAAGTTCATAACTCCAACCCATTTGGTTGATGATGATGAAATAATGATATTGGGACATGATCTAGTATACAAAATGTAATATATGGTTCAATCCATTTAACATCACATAATAGCTTCTCAAAGTCAATATAAAATTTATGCCACAAATTATATGAAATTTAGCATTTGATGTTTCTTTAAATGTATTCTTATAAATATTTATAGGGAAGAAGGTTATGAGATCGTGAATTAATAGATACATGTTCTGTAGATATGTTTATTATTTTGAGATTATTTATCATATTTCGATGATAACATTTCATTTCGAAACTCTATTGAATATCTCTCATGTGCACAATTTATTCCATGAAACTATCCTAACGATGTAAATAACCAATCATTGACCTGTATTTGGATTATATTTTTCTCAACTGGAGTATGATCGTTATTATTAGGAACACCTAGTAAAGATTTTGTATCATTTGAGAAACCATAAAATTGGGGTGGTTGTGTGGGATAATAGTATGATATGTGGTAGAATTATCTATAATTTTGTTATCAGATATATGGAATCTCTAGGAATAATTTTTATAATAGGAGAATAATGTAACACAATAATATTGAATGATATATTTATATTTAAATAAATTTTATTTCATTGACGGATTATGATACACAAAACTCTGAGCTTAAATAAAAATTAATATGGTATACAGTTATAACCACGACAATATATTAGTGTAATGAATATCAATATGAAATTTAAAAAATTATATAATTTTTTTATATGAAGACAATATATTTTTAATCATTCCACTATAAGCTAAAAAAATAAATTTTTTCTCAAAAATGACATTTATTCCATCATGACAGAAAATAATATTATTAATATATACCACTTTTATAATATTTATTTCATCAAATAAACATCATTTTTCAAATCATCATGTCAAAATTATATTAGATAGATTTTTTTGAGAATTTTTGAAACAAACATAATTTTAATGTGTGGAGAAAATATTGATATTTAGAAAAATATAATTTTCTTTTTTTTTCCTAAAAAAAATCATTTTGAAACAATTTTTATTTATTTAATGTTATTAATAACACTATTTAGTCCATTGGGATTAATTTTATGTTATATTTTATTGCAAAAACATTGTATACATTCAAAAAATCTAGAATACTACCATTTATCAAATTTTTTGGCTCAATATTAAAATAAATTATACCACATATAAATACAAAATATTGAAAAATTGATTCCACATGTGTAATCATGATTTAAAAATTTGGTAAATTGGCCACTTATATTTTATATCATTATGAAATGTAAGAATCTTAAATATTTGTATCCTTGGTAAGGGAAAATAGTTTTAACATGCCTAAAACTATGAGATATGGTCTCGAAATCAACCAAAAAATGTCATTTATTTCATATTATGGAAGCTATTATCCTATATTTGATCCAAATAATAATATAATGAAAATTACAAATTGTCATTATCCTGAATTTAAGGTCTCTAATTTTTTTACATAAGGATAAATAAAATATAATTTTAATTATATAACCTTATATAAAATATTTATTATGTTTTATTCATAGTAATATTTTTTAATTTTTGTTATGGTAAATTTACCTAAATATTTTCACCATGCCGACACAGTGCTTGTACATGTATTAGAAAAATCAAGTAAATGATTTTATAAACTCGAAAAGAATTTTTATTTAGATGATTTATTATTATCAATAAATGAAATTGATGAATCTAACATATTATGTATGTTTTAAATTTTTATAATTGTATTTAATTTCTATATTGATTTATTTGATGTCAAATTAACTGAATTGTGTTAGAAATTATATTAATGATATTTTAGGAAAATTGAAAATTTATTAAATTATTTTAAAATAATAAAAATATTTAAATAAGAAAATTATGAAATGAAAAGGTCTAAAATTTCATTCCTTGTATATTTATGTGGAAATTTTTATCTTATATGTAAAAAATAACCCATTAAGAATAAAAAAGTAATTTCCACAGTAAATGTTAAAAAAATTAGATGTTGGGGTAAAATGAAAGGATATGGTTTAAATTAACAAAAAACCCATTATAAATTTAATTTCATTGATATACTAATACATTATAATCATTTAAAATTAAATAATTTCTATTTTTAATCAATATACTTGAGAAACACAGAAATTATATTTAAATCATTTAAATAATTTCAAGTGTGGCCTTTCCCCCTATTTAAAATTACACACGTTATATTATTTCATTACACATTCATGAGCCATCTTGATCTACCAAACCCTACCAATATATTTTCTAAACTCTCTTATATATGTATTATTATTTTTATTCCTCTTAACAAACAATTTTAAGGGTCTTTCAGAAGGGATATAAAAGAAGAATTCGTTATATGATGTAGTGATCTTATCTAAAATACTCAAAATTATTTATTATTATTTATCATATTAATATTTACTAGAAACTATAAAATAATATAATTTGTATCCATAATATTCTAATTTTTTTGTTATGTAATCATAATTATCTTCCCTGTATTCAATTAAATTTGGTGTGAAAGTATCACTCATGTGTATATGTACATTACAGCCTTCACATAGAAATACAATTAATTTTCCATCACTATATTTAGAAGAGGTATATTATAATTAAATTAATATTTATATATGATATTTATAATATAATTATGTATATTAAATTATAATAACTTCTCTACCATCTAAAATTATAATCCAGTGGAAACAACTAATGCCACTCGAGCGCACATGTGGACTACCACCTCTATGATGTGGTTTGATTTAATTTTAATTTAGCCTTAAAATAATTGGTAATAAGGAAAAAATTAAGGAATATATATTTTATATATGATATATTAATTATTTTTTATGTTAAATAATTATTTTCCATTCTTTTATTCTATCATATGATAATTTAAAACATCTCTCACACCAATGTATGACCAAAATTATACATGAAATATATAAATATTATTTTCATATCTACATTTTATGTTTAACTCAAAATATATAAAAGTAAAATATATGATATTTATATAATTATTAAAATTCTAGAGATCAGGGAATTTTCATCAATGTAGAATCACTATGACTGTGAAACTGAATCATGCATGATAAACATAGTTGTTATCACCATCAACACTAATTTTAATAACCAAATATTAATAAGGAAGATATAATTAGTTATACGTAAATAATATATGGTATGAAAAATATATTTTAGTGTAGTTATTTAATACATCTATTTTAATTGATATTCTTTATACTAGATGATTTAATGTGTAAAATGAATGAAATGATTTGAGGTAGGGGATTTAAGTTTCAATTCAATTTAATCAATTTCATTAGTAATTATAGTCCATTAAAGAGATAATATAATAATTCTATAAAACATCATATAAATTCTATATAATTTGTTTATTTTTGAAATTCACAATTATTAGAAAATTTTTTGTCTCATATTTTACTAAAATGATCAATGAAAAGTTTTTCATAAATGATGACAATATTTAAACTAGAGTAAGGTTTTTTTACTTATATTTAGATGATTAAAATAAAATTTAATCAATAATGGTTTAATATTCTCTTATGAGTTTTAAAATTTACTTTCACCCATATTTTAATTTCATTAAAAAAAATTCAATGAAATATGATTCTCATTTTTCGAATGAGGTTATTTTAGATTTTAAGTTAAAATGTAAATAAAATATTTGTTTTAATATAATCATCATGAATAGAATTTCCTACCGTCATTAACAATCAATAAATTGAAAATTAAATTAAATTGTTTTCATGGTTTATTCAAAATAAGATGTCTTCCTTAATATTTTGGTAATATTTGGATTTTAATTAGTCTATTTCAATCTAAAATGGATATTTTCCTAGAGAAATATTGATGTTAAATTTTAGTGGAATATTCAAAATATAATAAAGTATTTTACTATTAATAATGATTTAATAGGGATATGATCTTATAATACCATTCTAATTATTTTTATGGATTCAGTGTGATTATGATGTAGTGATTTTTATGTAACCCATTAAGTTACCAATGGTAATGCTATGATGAAATGATTATTTTTTATGAAACTGATTACCTTTATATGGGTTATTTTATAATGATATGATGAATTTTCTATGATCTTATAGAATGAATATGTTTTTTTAATTATGTTTTGTGTTGTCAAGAAATTAATTATCCCATAAATGCATTGGGTAATGATTTATATATCATAATATAATTGTGGGAAATTATTTGACATACTCAATTCACTATAGGAAATAGTTAGGGATACTTGATCTAGTATAGGAAATATGTGGTGTTTAATTTTATATTAAGATATAGGAAAATAGCAACGATCTTATTCCACTTTGATTTGATGTTCATTATATTTAAACATGAAATATATTTCTATGCATATGATTGTGTTCAACATTTAAGAAAATTTTATGTGATTAGTACTAAAACTAATATATCATGGTTTCATTAAAATGATTCCCCACTCTTAAGATTAATTTCTTTTTAAATTAAATTCGTTTATTCCATGACACATTTTTACGATATATAAAAAATAAGAAATGTATTTTTTTGAGTTATGGTCATCATATCACAGCTTTTTCCTTATCTTATTCATTCATATGAAAATTTACTAATATCTACCATGTTCACCATTACAAGGAATATTTGATAACCCTCTCTTATGTTTTCATTCTCGATGTTATAAAGAACAGTTTTAAGTATGGTATGATAATAAGGGTATAATGTTAGATGAACATTAAGGGAGATGTTTAATAATGAACAAAAATAATATGTTTATAAACCTAGTCTACAAATTCAAAAAACCTTAATGGGTTTTTTCATTTATTATAATATTATGTATTTAATATTTTCATAAAAATATGTATTATTTATGTATAAAAGGATTAGGTAACTATTATAAATAAATACTTCAAAAACAATTTTGAGTATATCCCAGAATCACCTACAACTTCATCTCAATATTTCTTCATATACATTTCATATGTCATGTTCCCTTAATTAGATCTATTGATATGAAATATGAGAACACAATGAGATTCCCATGTAGGGTGTGATTATATTACACTATATGACCCCACTAACACATCCTTGAAAAATGTTGACAAAATATATTAAAATATTTGAAAACACATATGTAAATTCTCAAATTAACATACAACCCCATTGGTTAGATTATATCATTTTTTTAAAAAGACTGTATATATCCTAGCAATACCCACTTTATCATTAAAATAGTAAGGATGTCAAAGTCTATCCCCAAAGGTTATACATTTTTTGGAAGTTCTATTAGCCTTACCCAAATAGTGATATTTATTAGGAACACCACACATCCCACCCTAACAATGGATTTTTTCCATGCATGTTTGTATGTTCGACATAAAAAGTTATATGTAATTGGATAACACATCACCCATGTATGTAATTATATCACTTATTCCTTAGGATAGTAGATTATCAATTAAAAGGCATGCTCTAATATTTCATTATTGTACATGTTTTCAATATAACCCTAACTATTAAATAAATCATTGTCAATATATGTTATGAAATCATCACCCTCCCCATTTAAGGGTCTATCTAGCTGAAAATGTGGAACCATTTCACTTAGATCACTAATGAAAAGTCCCACATGATACGAAACACCATTAGAAAAATTTATCAGAGAATGGAAAAGTAATGAATCTCGAGCTTGGTTCTAAAGAGTTTACAAAAAAGCCATATGATCACAAAAAAAATTAATATTCCACTCACACACCAATATATGAACACATAACAAGAATGGGTTATTATGTATGAACCAACATGTCATTGAAATTTCACATAAGATAAATTCTTTGTATGAAAATTTATGCATCAAGGTAACTAATTAAGAACTCCTTGGCTCATCAATGATTGAGGTATGAACAACATTTCACACCCATTAAAAATGAGTTCACATGTCAAGGATTCCAAAACCGGTATCTATTATATTAATAATGGGGTTAGAACAGATTCTCATGAGATAACAAACTAAATTACGATGTTCTAGAATTACATATATTTCTATGTAAATCAATGGTATCAATTTTGTGGTACATCAAAGGTTGGGATTTCGATTCTCTAAATTCATTATTTGTTGAAGAAAATATTATGTAATCATCATCCATTATATAAGAAAATAATTTCACTATATAATGAACATAAATCCATAAAAAATAAATCAATAAAAATTCTATTTAAGGAGAGTATATTCTTGATAGTATTGATTCTTGATGACATACCTAGAAATATCCACCATTATTGAGAGTTTTATCCAAGATCAGGGGGTTAATTAATATGTATAATCCTCCAATAATGTAAAATTAAATTAGGAATTATTTAATTTTATTCCATCAATCTATCATTAGTAATATTTTTAGAATCATGATTCAAGAACAAAAACCCAGAAATAGTTTTTTAAATATTCGATCAAGAGATAACATCAATTTTTAAGATTCAACATCGATATATGAAGAGATAAAGAAAATGTTAAAGGATATTCATGAAATTATTTGATCTAACATAGATGTTTTTGAATCATATGTAAAATAATATGAATTTCTATTTTTTTATGAATTACTCAACATTCTGTTAGGTTGTAATAATACAAATTTACACAAGTGGGGGTGAATTAAGTCTTTTAAAAAAATCTAGTTTTTAAATCTATTTGAGATTTATGTAGATATTCAGTTTACTCTTCTCTAATGCATACGAGTAGTTGAAAAATATTAATAATGAACATTGCCATTTTATAGTGGTTTAGGGCACAAAGAACCCCTAGTCTACTCCACCAATGATCTCCCTCTGAGCTATGTTAATTTCACTAAAAAGGCCATATTATCACCAGATATTCAAATCCATAATTGAGTATGGGCAGTTGACACCTATACAGTAAGGCTAAAAAGGTCCTTCAGATTCATTAATCGGGAAGATATTATACACTGCATTGTATAAGAAGATGACACTTCACCAAAAATGAGTATGAGAATTTTATACCTTAATAAATCAAAATAGATTGATTTATTAATGGTTCATGTTGATCTTCATAGTAGAAATAGAGACAACAGAAAGTAGATAGATCTCCTTCTTCAGAAATGAAAGAATTAAGGAAATAATAATTTTGTAGAAATCCTGGTTACCAATTATCTTCAACAATTATAGAAACACATTATAGTATAAATCCTATAGAAACATGATGTTAAAATATATATGTCTCTAAAGTGTAGCCACATATGTTAATGAATGATTCTATTCTATGTTATAGCAGCATAGTAAAAGATAATATCATGAATATAGTCTTAGGTTAATCTTGTATTACATGTATCACATATATCACACACGCTACCAAATACTATTTAAAATATAATTTTATCATATAAATATCATTATTTATATTGAATAGATCGAAGAAAATATCAAGATAGAATGTGGAAATTCAAAAATGAATTGACTAGGAGAATTGTAACATCCCTTAAAAATAGGTGTGATTTTGTCAGTGGAATATGGTTCCTTGATTCAATCATAACAATATTTTAATCGATCAGAGAGAATATTTCAATCATCATTTAACAGTATCAATTATAGTTACTTGAATCTCTAACAAAAAACATGTTTTAAAAAAACTATTGTTTAATATTCAAATGGAGGGTTGAACTGGATAGCATAGGGTTCCTTTTCATACCGTAGGGTTTCTACCAATGTATGCTTCCATAATTACAAATTCGTCTACACATAACATAGGGGAAAAAGAAGAAGAGGGTTGATAAACCATCCATTCATCCATTCATCAAAAAATTACATACATTTCACTAATTAACCATACGTTCAAAATCCAGAAAGTATGGTATGAACAATGATTCTAGATTACAATGTATGGTTTATATTATATTTTCTTTTCTTTCTCCAAATGTAAGGATTTCAATCCATTCATGACTATTTAGAATAACATAGGGAAGCTGATCCATATGTCTATTCACTAAACATAGGGTATGAATACTATTTCCGTAACACATCCTGTAGCTTTTCACTTCATTAAAAATAGAAAGAAAAACATGATATATAATCTTGAAATATACATAATAAAACCATTTTAAAAAATAACTAGCATATTTTTGAGCCTCAATTTCAACATATAATATAGAGTATTGTTGAGGAAATACAATCTCATGAATTTCCCCTTTTATGATGGTCACAAAACATATAAAATAACGAGAAGAAAATATAATATTTGTAAAACACTCTAATAAAATATTTTGATATCACATAACGATTTAGATTTAAGAGTCTCTAAAAAATATGTGTTACTCAAATATTATCTACCTTTTTATATTAAAAAATCATGTTTCAAAGGTTAAATGACATAAACCATATTTATAATAGTATTAAACTGTAAATGATTAATATAGTTTACTGGGTAGAAAAATAGGATATGTTATATGTGAGTGTTAGTTTGAAATAATATAAAATAAAAAAGTATAAATTAATATAAACAAAAAATTATTTAAAATTAATGTACTGTTTTCATTAAATTCAAATAAAATGTTTTGAATAATTATGAATACATCCATCGATAAATTCTAGAAGTCATCAAAATGTGGATCATCGGTTAGAAGGGTTTTCTATATCCGAATCTCCATGGGTGGAAGGTGTGGATTGAAGGGGAACAGACTGAACAACACCTTGAATCTCAAGAATTTTCACTAAAATACACTAATAATGATTTTTTAATACATCTTTCATTTGTTGGAGATGATTACTTGAATACTTTGGGGTCTTCTTTCTTTCCACAAAATTCACCGTAACAAATTAATTCAATGCTTCATCATATTGAATAAAATAAGTCAGTCCTTATCAAACATGATGAATGATTGGTTATAACCAGGATTCATTAGAGGTCAGTTGTCTGATTATATCTCTTTGATTATACAGAATAACATTCTAAGGGGTACTGTAACATTGGATATTGTGCAACCTATCTTTGAGTTTAGCGATCATTGATGTTGTTGATTAAAATTCTATTATCAAGTCATGATAAGTGGGTAGAGGAATAATGGTTGAAGGTTGATGAATATCCTTGATAGAATGAAATTATCTTACCAAAATAAGAACCATATCATAAAAATTATACTTCATTATAGATTCATTGTTCAAATTTATTAACTCTTTTCCAAACTATGTAATTAACACTTCAATATCTCCCATTGAAACAGAATATTCTTGGACAACTTTGAGTTGATATTTAAGTGCCCCAGACTCAGATCTAAGCACTATAGAACTTTGTAGCCCTTCAATAGTTTTCCTTTCAATTATAAATTATTATCTTGGATATAGATTCTAATAATTTATTTAGTTAAAACCTTGAATTAGATCATCAATATCTCTTTCCAATGAGTTATAAGACTCAGTGTATTGAGATACAGTGTGTTCAATTTCCATCAATTCCAAAACTAGATCCTCTTCCTCTCTTAATGCATATTCCCTTTAATAAATCGATTAAGAAATAATTATAGAATGATTTTCAAGGACATCATTATTAGCATTATAATCAATTTAATTATATTTATCATCTCATTGAGAACCTCCCCCAAAATTTCTAGATAAATGAGACTTCTAATTTACCACGTATTCATCTATAGCTTATCCAACTTTTACTAGCTCATAAATATTTATGGAAATTCTTCTTTTGTAATAAATAATTTACTAATCCATTATATATTCGTATTCACCATCTAGTCTAGGTCTCGTAGAACCAAAAAACTGTAACTTATCCACCTAATCTCCATCCATCATCCTTTATTGTCATTATATGTCTACTAAAAGAATTTGATTGCATGATTCACTTCATACATTCCTTTTTTTCTAACAATTCCATCTTGGATAATATTTCTATGATGAAATATTTTTTCCAAAATAGTTGTATATTATCCTTCCCAACCTTAATAACAAGATAGATTGAATCGTTTTATATGGGTAAAAATACATCTTTGCATCTTTCTAACAACAGTGACTCAGATTCCTTAGAATGTATCTACTGAAGTTCATCGTAATATTTTTACTGAATAAAAAAAATATACGCATATCTTGAATAGCCCTACAACCGAATGTGGAAAATGTGATATCTAATGATCTATACTTCTCACATCCTCTATTTCTTAAATAAAAATGAAATTATCCAAAATTGGGATAAGACAAGATTTTATCTATTTGAATCAAATAAATAGAAAACTCATCATGATACCTATTAAAAAAAGAATGTATTCATTATATCCAAAATAATAAAAAATAATAATTTTACCAAACCCTTTCATTTATACTTAAAAAGGTTTATTCTTTTTCTAATAATAATTTATAAACTTTTAAACCTTATATAATTATTTAAAAAAAAATTATTTTGTTTTTTTGCAATCAAAATCTATTACCTTTCACTAAATTAATTTATGAAACTTCAACGGACAAATAATTTTTTTTCAGACCAACATCTTTAAATCATCACGAGTAAAAATATAATCTAATTGATATTATGTATTATGAAATTATTAAGATATATAATCTTTAATAATAGGATCCCTTAGAAAATGAATCTTTATATTAATATGCATACTCCTAGAATGTCTACAGAATTTATTGAAATATTTATAGAACTTCTATTATCTCATAGAATATGTATATTATTAAAATTTAGTTAAACTTCATATAGTGTTTTCATCCATAATACATGTGCACAACAACTCCCAGCATAATAATATTCTTCCTCAGATATTAATAGATAAAATGTGTGATGTTTCTTACACCACCATGATACTAATGATTTTACGAAATAGTTATAGGTTCCAGAGGATCTTTTTCTATCTAATCAACATCCTCCAAATTCAGCAACTAAAAAAGAAATTAAATTAAAATCATAAGATATAGGGTATTGAAGAGATTGAAAAATTTTTATTTTAAATATATAAAAATTATTTTCAACGTTTTAAGATGGGGTGATTTTGGATTTGATATAAATCATTCACATAAACAAAAAAAACATAATTTTGTCCTTTTAAAATAATGATATAATAGACTACCCATCATAACTCTATATAAATTTTTATTAATTAGTTTTCTAGATTTATCCAAAACTAGTTTTATATTGATTCATATAAGAGTTTTCTATGTCTTACTATATTCAAGAACAAACTTTTTTAATAAATAAATTATAGATTTCATATTATTTAAAACATCTCCATAATATTTTTGATAAATTTCAAATCCTAAAAATAAATTCAATTATTCCATCATACTTATTTCAAATTTTTTTCATTACTTATAAAATATCAATACAAATATTTTTATTTTTTGAACCAAATATAACATCATCCAAATAAATTTATAATAAAAAATTATTAGAAGAAATATTTTTCTTAAAATGTGTTGGATCTTCCAATCAAAAATCAAATTCATATTTAAAATAAAAGAACTTAATCATTAATACCAAAGTCTAGGAAATTATTTAAGGCCAAATATATATTTAGCATCTTTAAAAATAGAATTCAGTTTATGAGGGTTTTTATAAAAAAGATTTTTTTTCAACATAAACATCATACAATAAATATCCATTGAAGAAGTTAGATTTTACAACTCTCTGATATAATTTAAAATTCATATCAGCTACATAATTTAAAAGGATTATAATGGGATCTAATATCGCTATACGGGCTAATGATTCATCATAATCTATTATTTCTTTGCGATGATATCCTTTAGATACTAATCTTTATTTATTTCTTGTAATTCTCCCTAAATCATCATGTTTATTTCTAGAGAACCCTATTTATTTATTACAGGATAATTATATGGTCTTTCTACTAATTCAAAAAAATAATTTATTCTAAATATTTTTAGTTCTTCTTGAATTTAAAATATCCAAACCTTGTCTACTAATGCATCCTCAATATAATTAGGTTCTAACTAAGAAATAATGTTAAAAAAATATGCTAGGTTTTCTATATTTATTCTATTTCTAATTTTCACTTCTTGGTCTCATATTATAATTTCCCTGTAGTGGTTATTTAATGTTCTAGACTTTCTAGTAAATGCACTTTCGAGTTCTTCAATTTCATGTTCTTATGAATTTAATATAATTTTATTAATCACATTTTCAATATCATTTTTATGGTTTTCAAGTCTCATGTTGTCAAATGAGTTTGTAACATCTTATGTTTTATCTATATATTAAATATAAGGGTCAGTATCATAAAACATCACATTAACTAAATCTTTAAAAATCTTTTAATTTTTTTTAACAAATTATTTATTTATAGATATAATAATATCCTAAAAATAATCCTTCATCATCTTTTGGATAAAACATACCAAGGATTTCCTTATTATTCATGATATACACATTTCTTCCAAGTACATTAATATACATTACTTTATATATTCTATTATTTAAAATTAGATAGCGTGTATTTTTTAAAGTCTATCTTATTGAAACTCTATTATTTATATAGTGGGTCATTTTTATAGCTTCTACCCAAATTTAGATAGGAATAATGTATTCATTCATCATAGTACATTCCATGAAATTAATAGTTCTAATTCATCTTTCAACAATTCTATATTGTTGGGGTGTTCTTTTTGCAAAAATGGTGTGTTTAATTACTAGGATTGAAAGAAATATAAGTAAATTATTTCATCTGAAATTTCACCACCATTATATCTTCTTATTGAAATTATTTTAAAGGCTTTTTAATTTTTCAAATTTTTTGAAAATCTTTAAAAAATAGTGAATACATATCTCTTGAGTTCTAGAAAATATTCCCAACTAATTCGAGAATTATCATTAACTAACACATATATATATATTGTACCAGCCAAACATTCTACTCATGATGGTAATAACAAATCCATGTGGATATTTTATAAAGGTTTATATAGAGAAATTTTTATAATATATTTGGAATAAATTTTATGTGGTTTTCCAATATGGCATTCATCATAAAATCAAGAATTTTCAAACATAATACGAGAAAAATTAGAAAACAATTATTTCTTAAATAATTTTTTTTAAATAATATATATTTAATTCACAAGTCTTTGTGCCAAATCAATGAATAATTTTTCATAACTGTTAAACAATTAAATTTTTTATTACATAGGAAATTTAAATCCAGTGTATAAACATTGTCAGTTCGTGGTTCTCTAAATTTTAGTAATTTATCTTTGAACCCAAAGTAAGAATTTTTAGCATATTACACATAAAATATGTCATCACAAAGATTAGATATAATTATTAGATTGTGCATTATCACTTTCACATACAGTACTTTTTTATGGATATAGTCTTTGGATATCCTGTAGTTAGGACTCTAACAATTTTTCCTTTTTCATTGTCCCAAAAAATGACTAGTCCTCTATTTATTTGTGTCAATGTATGGAAATGTGTAGATTCTCTACACATGAATCTAGAAAATCCGTTTCCCATACACCATTTAGGATTTTTTTTCTTTTGTTCTTTCTATTTTAAAATAATGTAAACACAATTTTGTTTTGGAACCCATATTTTCATGGGTACAACTATTTCATTGTGCAATAATCTAGGAATCCAGATCAGTTTATTTTACATCAATTCATATCACATTATTGAGTCATAAATGTATTAATGAAAAAAAATTTAAAACCACTAATTTGAGTATTTCATAGATAATATTTTTTAGTTATATGACTGTTTCTTCCACAATAATAATGGTTATAATTTTTCGAATTAGTCGTAAAATAATTTTTATACACTTTTGATTGTTCACCCTTTCTTCATATTCCAATTTTTCTCTATAAATATCAATTTTTACAATAATATCATTTAAAAAATTTATCATATATTATATTTAATTGTATAAATCTTATAATATTTATATTCTTCATATAATTATTTAATCCTTTTTCAAGATCAATATAGTTTGTTTCATAAGAATTGAATTTTTCCATTAGTTCTTCATGTTTTTAAGCATGTTATCTCTTTATCCTTAAACAATCTTCTTAATATTTTTTAATGATTTATGATTACTTAGTATATAATCATATTTATCATTTAAAATAGAAAAGTAAGTAGCTAATTTATCATTTTATAAACTATCAGTACCATAATCAGATAATTAATAAGTTGTCACCTCTTTTTATTCAACCTTAATACACATATCATCTTGGAGATTTCATAGAATCTTCACTAAATAATATTTTTAAGAGCTGTTGGAGTCTATAGATACACTCCAAATATCTTTCATTTCAATATTTCATGTGTGTTCATAGTCATAATTTTCCTAATATTTCTTTTCAGGACACTTGATTTCATATTTAAAATCTGGGATATCATGTCTAATGTCACTACCCGTCCACCGTGGCCCATGCCGTAACTACCCCAAGACCACCATCCATAGGCTAGGGTTTGGCGACTAGCACTAAAGGAATAAATCCCTAAAACATGGAAGGCATTGCCTTTTTAAACTTAAAACACACACAAAACAGTGTATGATTCGAAAGTAAATGCTATGTAAGCTGTATAAAAAAGAGTGTTGAAAAGTAAAGGGGCCGAAAATATAAGCCCAACTACAAAGTGCAAGAAAACCTGAAAAAGAAAAGTAGATAATGAGTCATCGACTAAGTTTCCTACCTGAATGGTAGATAAAGATAGTCTCCTCAGCACTCCAAGTCTGTCAGTCTCCTCCGTGTACCAACTCATCATAAGGTCCACCTCTGGGTACCGTCCAGTCCTACTACTCAGCCTCAGTCAGCATTGTCCATCGTCTGCATCCAACACAATGATGTGCTGGAATAACCTGTGCTAGGGTGAGTATAACGATTCTCAGTAAAGACCCTGAGTCCCCCAAGGTATCACAAAATCTAACAAGGATAAACCACAAAGTATGAAATCAATAGATAACCCCACTTAGGTATATGCCCATACATATACGTAGGTTATCAAGTAATCCATCTCAATAACGTGGAAATAGAAGAGTTATTGACTCAGCTCACACATGTATACAACTAAAGTAGAGTGATAAATATGTTCAGATAAAGCCACTAAATCATCAGGGTAGTCAGACCAACACATGTTCCAGGACCAACTGTTCTGTCAGACCAACACATGATCTAGGAAAATAAATCAGAACTATTGGACCATCACATGATCCAGGAACTGTCGTTAGAGCTGTCAGACCAACACATGATCCGAAACTAGCTATTCTGTCGGACCAACACATGATCCAAAAACAGAAGACTAAATTGTCAAACCAACACATGATCCAAAAATAGTCATCAGAGCTGTCAAACCAACACATGATCCTAGAACAGAAGTCAAAACTGTTGGAATAACACTTGAACCAGGAACGATTGTCAGTGCACAACCAGCCATAGGGTTTCTATAAAGCACATTTGATTTCGGGAGGGTCATCTCCTCAAGCAAAGTGTCAACATGTCAACTACCACCAAGTCCCATGACGAATTATTTCAAAGGTTCATCTCATTATAGGGGTCTTATCACAATAGATGGTGCATCAATCGGACGCCAGATCTATGAGTTATTAGAATTTCTGTTCCTTGGGCCCAGTTGGATTTACGTTTGATCCAAACCGGCAATATTCCAACTATGTACAAACCTCGAGTGGGGTATACCAAAAGAACCATATTGCTCCCAGCATTCTGTCTCCATAGATGGTTCGTCAATCAGACATGTGTAGGCCATGTTATGGGTGAAAAGGTGAAATTAGGTCAAACGGGTTCGTGTCCTGTTCCGGTCCAGACCAGTCGGACTGACCCGACCCAACCCGGGTCCGGATAGGGGTCTGACTGGGTCTACAGGTCTGACCTGGTCTGTGGGTCCGACATAGCCCGAGGGGGCATTTTAGCCCACATGGTCTGGCTGGTAGCCTGTGTGGCCTGCGCTGATGCCTCACATGGCCTTGGTGGCCTGCGGATGTCGGCGCCCTGCGGAGCCCTCCCTAGCCATGTAAGGGGGGGTGTTGCGCCACCACGTCTTCTGAACGGAAATGGTTCCTAGCGCCGGTTCGGTAGCCTGCGGTACCCATGAAGATCCCGCCTCATCCGACTGGCTGAGTGGCATGCCGGTCTACTCCGCCAGCGGCCCGCCCAGCTGGCCGTTTATACTCCACCGCCGCGTCTAGGGGGGCCACGACTTCTTCCTCTCTGATTTGTGATGGTGTCGCACCCCTCTGAAGGCCTCTCAGCTGCTAGTGTGCACTACCACAGCCATGGGTCGTGACCTACTATTCTGCACGGCCCGACAGCGTCGCGCCCTTCATACGACCAGACGGCCCTGCACTGCCGGTTTCCTTTTCGGCCGGGCCGACGCTGGCTACTGTTGAACTGCCACTGTCATCAACATGTGTGGAAAAATGGAGCGGGAGGGTCAGGATATGTCCTTTCGGCCCACGCCATCCGTTTTATAGTAATATCTATCGGCAAATCATAATCCAAGATTTGAACAATGATGAACTTGAACAAATTAAAACTTAAATCCACTACCTCAGGTTCATTGTTCGATAACGATATCGCAGAATGGTGGACGTCGATTCATTGACGTTGAGAAAGAAGATGAATATTTTGAGGACATCAGAGGTGGCGTTTTTCAAGGACGACACATCCCCCATCGCCTCCGTTGAAGATCATTCTTCATTTTCAAAAGAAGTGTTCTTCATTAGAGAGTTCTTTTTCTCCCAAGCTCCACTGAAAAGACAAATGCTAACAAATTAATAGATTATAACATATTATTAAATTATTGGCATAGAATTCAGAAGGTTTAAATTAATTAATTGAATGTGTTCAGTTAATAATTCAGAGGGACAGCTCCATAAGTGGGGAGTTCAAGGGGGTTATACCTCGGGTGGTCCCCACCAAATTAATTAAGAATATGTGTTTAGACCACAGGTGGTCCCCACCACCATAACCACTCATGGGAGGTTAAGGTTTTGTGACCCCAACATCCAACCTCCTCTTGATGGTTTTAACTAACTAAAAGTAAATTAAGATAAGAACTTAATTTATTTTATTATTCCCACGTAAAACCCAATACTAACTTTCATTCGTGACCATTGGCCATCGAGATGAAAGCCTTCTTAAGTGAATACCATCGTTGTGAGTTCAACGGTGCCCTTAGATATCAATTCCGAGCTCCTGTACAAAAGTTATAAAAACCAGCTCAAACATTTACTGAATATACCCGAACAAAAATTTAGAAAATTTATTCCGGGCACACCAGGCATCGGAATCATCCGCCGTCAGTTTTTGTAGACTCATAAAATTCCCATGTATTTAAGAAAAACAAATCCACAGAAATTTCTGAGTCTTTAGATCTGATGTGATCTAATTTTTTTAATTCATAGCATTTAACATATCTAGGTTATTTTTTAACCTTCATAAATAAAATTCTCAAGAATCTTTTGTTTTTTTAAAATCTCCTGATTTTTTTGGCTAGAGGATTTTGTTCCATTTCAGAATCTAAGGAGTCTAGATTTTTTTTGGTTTTGACTTCTTGTTTTTTTTTTATGCTTCTTTGATGTCACATTAAGAGAAGTATTTTTCCTCTTTACTATAACTATCACATCTTTAGCTTCATCTGACATTTATGTGTCATACATCATAAAAGTTATTATCAGTTCCATCATTGTTAAATTATTTACATCTGATGATTTACGGATAGCCATGGATATTCAATTCCATTTAAATGGAAGTACTCATAGTACTATCAATGCTTCATCAGATTGATTTATTGGATCTCCCAATGAATAAATATTGTTAACAATCTCTATTAGCCTTTAATTTATTTGTGTGATGCTTTTAGAAAACGGCATTCTTATGGTGTAAACCTTTAGTTTAGTACTGTCATATTTCATAGGTTTGTTGTTGTCTATTCCTTTATAAGTGACATCTATAGTTTTCTACATCTCATAAGAACTATGATATTGTTTGATTAAACACTTCTAGTCCAATTCCAAAGATAATAGAATTCATTTCTTTTGAATTGTGGTCGTATTCATCTTATGTTTCAGTAGTCAAAGTCTCTAGTTTTTTAGAAATCACATAATATGAAATGATCTTTGAATAAACTATGAATCCAAGATTATTTAGATCGATTTTCAATCTTTATTTCCATCATCCATAATTCTCACCAATAATGTATACTACATAAACCATAAGCCTTGTTTATTTTGGATGATCAATTGACATCTACTTTGTATAGACATTATTCTTTTCATCTTGTTATTGCATTATCCCAAAAATATCTCATTTGATAACAATTTTTGTTTTGGAATAATAAAAAGTAACACAAGAGGAGGGAGAATTATATATTTTTGAAACTCTTGAAATAATCTATTTTGTAAATATCGTAGCTATTTATATAGATATTCATTATTCTATTCTGTAATGAATATGAGCATCAGATTAATTGAAATATTGAACATTAAAATTTTATTGTGGTTCAGGGCACAACGATACCCTTATCAACTCCACTAATGCACTATTTATGAGCATGGTGAATTTAAGTAGCAAGATCCTCTTATCACAAGACATGAATATCCATAACGGAGCCCTAGTAGTTGAAACATTTACAATAAGGCTAAATAAAATACTTAGAGTTCTTTAACAAGGAACTGATTATCCACAGATTATTATAAGAAGATAACACTTGACTACAACTGAATATGACCAATTGATAATCCAATGAATAAAAATATTTTTATTTGTTGATGGATCAGGTTGATCTTCACAGTTCCAACAACAGCGACTAATGGTAGATGGATTTTACACTCCATAAATTAATGTCTTCAGGAATGAATACTTCTAAAGTGATCATGGTTTCAATGATCTTCAACAATGATACCAACAAATATAAGAAGTAATCTATTAGTATAATGTTGTTATAATTTGTATCTCTCCAAATTTTAGTGTCTTTTTCAAATAATAGGGTTGATCGATTATTGCAGCCGAACAGTAAAGAATATTGAATATATTACAAAGGTATATAAATATTGTATCAACCGTATTACATATATCACACACACTCCCACACATCTATTCAAAAATAATTTGATCACAAAAATATATTTATTTTAATTGAGTAGATCTAATAAAATTTCTTGATATAACATTTAAATTAAAATATAAATTGACTAGGGGAGTCATACCTTCCCTCAAGAATATGATTTATTTTCCCCGCTGAATATAGTCCTCAGAATCAATCATAGAAAACATTGAATCAATCAATGTGAATATTTCAATCATCCTGTGACTCTGCAATGAACATTTCATAAATCTCCTATAAAAATCTCTATATTATATCTCTATTTTTGAATAGTCAGGCGTAGGGTTGAACTGTGTTGTGTTAGCTTCCATTGTTTATCCTAGGTTAAAAGTTTATATCATGCATATAATTTCGAGTGATTTATCTATTGAATATTCTATTTTAATGATTAATAATTATAATTTTGTAATTATTTCACTTGTTTTATACTTTTATTTAGTAAATGAAGAAATATTAAAAAAATAATGAAAATAGGTGGAAATATGACCTTAAATATACTTCGTGTCACCTCACATTTCTCACACTATGAAATCAAATTTTTAAGGATTTTTAAAGCTGAGAAACTGGAAAAAGAATGATTTCACATCGTGTATTTTCATTACCCAATGTAAAATTTTAGTGAAGGAGGTCACTTCCATAATAATATATGATATGCATACAAGCCATGAAACACAAGTACACAATGTGAATTCTAATTTCCCAGTGTGACATTTTTTGGACACATTTTTTAGGAGAAATACACAGAGATTTTTGGGATCTAATGATTCAAAGGTTACATGTCTTATTACATGTTACGTAATGTGTTAGGAAGATCTCTTACAGCGCCAATAAATATATCCCAAAGCCACACTCTTTTCAATCAAAATCGGGATTGAGAAACACTGTTAGATGAATGATCACATAATGTCACCCCATTGGTAGGATTTTTATTTTTTATTTTTATGAACTCTTTCATTTTTTGCATGAGCGGGTGATTTATTTGTTCCAGTGTATGCATGATGAAGGTTAATTTATTATACAAGGTATTTTATAATTAATGAAATTCATGTTGTTATTTAATAAGTGTCCTTAAATTCTCTCTGCTTTCATAATTCATCATTCATTACCATTTTGAAGGGGGTGGGGATTGAGTTTGATTTTAATTTCTTTATTTCATTAAGAATAGACATTTAATGAGTGAATTGAATGCACTTATTAATTGTGTGATATAGGATTTGTACTTACACCATGACGATTGGGTTTTTATTTTTTCTATGTTTAGATGAGGTTTTGGGCTCCCCATAATTTACAACATGATGTACATGACCGTTATTAAATGATAGTTTAAGAAGTAGTGAGTTTTTTATAACCATTGAACTTGCCTGAACCTGATTGAAATGATTGAATAATTTTAAATTAATTACCTAATACATTTTCATTTCTTGAACCCATATTCATTTCTTCTCAGAACCAATTTTAGATTTTATTTTTCCCGATTCTTCACCAATCAAATTCATTATAGCTTAGTTTTACTTAATTTAAATCATAATTAGTATAGGTTTATTTTATTTACAGAAAAATTTCTCCTACACAGTCTCTATGGGTTTGACCTTAGACTTTCATATCATATACTACCCAATAGTTTATTGGTTTTTTTGTTTTAAATTTCTAAATTCGGTAAACTAAAAATAATTAACGATGACCATGCGGACATCAGTAGGGTTCGTGAAAACATCATATTCTTTACACATACTTTCTTCTACATGTAACCTAGAGATCAAAAGTAATGTAGGAATGATGAGCCATGTGTTCATCCTTTCATCATAAAATCCCAAACAATGTATTTATTAGCCATATGTTCAAACAACCGAACATAGGGTATGAATAGTAAATCCAAATTTCAATGTAGGTTTTATATTTCATTAATTTTTCATTTTCTAAGTGTGGGGTTGCTGGTCTATTTGTGAACTATTCAGCGTAGCGTATGGATGATGATCCATATGTTCATTTACCAAACATTGGTTATGAATAGTGTTCAATAACACGTCCCAAAGCTCTATACATCGTCAAAGATAAAAATGTAGACATTTTATAAATTTCTGAAATATACTCAATAAAAAATTATTACAAAACATATAAGGATATTTCTGAGCATCAAAATAAATATATAATATGGAGTATTTTTGATAAAATACATTCCCAGCATATTCTAATGTGATGATATTTGTTAAACCTCGAAGAATCCATGAGAGATGTATAAGAGTGTCCAAGGACCAATGGAGAACTTCTAAATTTTTTATAAGTTCATATGTATGGATTTTTGTATAATAAAATGTATAAAATCTAGTTACGTTAAATAAATATGGTTGTTTTTAATTCACCCAAATACAGGTTGCACTAGATACTAGGTTGGACTCACTGGTTTCATGGTGTTCCTGAGTGAATTTTTAGCATTTTACCTTAGAAATTGGCTAGCTAGATGGTTCTTCACATTTCAAAACACACTTCTAGAAATACAATATATATGTTAGACTTTAACCATCTTCCCTAAGGCTATGTTTTAGCCACTTTATAGCCATTGAACTCTACTTCCTTAAAAACCCATTCAAAAATCCCTATTAATCTAAATAATAACTTTCAAGACTCCTATTTCATATATAAAACATTACTGAAATGGATAATTTTATTAACTATAATATATAATAAATTAAAAACAATCATGAATGCTACAATTAATTCATTGAACAACAACTCATAATTTAAAATTACCCTCAAGGTTTCTTCAAAATAAACACTTTTCCAATAAGAATGAGAATGAATCTATTATTTTTATGTTTTTTCTTGGATATGTATATTAAAACATATAATATAGAATATTGGTAAAATCATCTATTAAATTACTATCTTGCACTGTTTTTGGTTCTACACTATTTTCCTAATGTACGATGCATATTTATCCATATCAACATCCTCATAGTCATGCATATGTGGCCTGACTTAGGATTCACACCTAGAAAAACATGGCCAAATAAAGTGAACTCAAATGGAATCTACCTACAGTTAACATATGAATTATACTAGCATTGAAATGTTATTGATTTCTTGAAAATATATTTTAATATCTTAATGGTATATTATACCATTCTGGTTTCAAGAAATTGATACCTTATCTGCCTCTTTCCAATAAATTAGTGAATGACATGGCCTCCATATGGAGCCTTGTAAGTTTTCATCTGAATTGAAACATATAAAATATTAATTTGGGTGAATTGAACCAAGTCCTTTTGATCATCCCAATATTACCATTTCCTAGGGAATAAGGCGAAATCATATAATTCAATATGTGAATCATCTTCTTGCTCTATCCATCGTTCTAAGGATTTTACATTACGGTCAATTTTAGCGGAGTCCCTAAGGCCCTTTTCATATCCCAATAAAAAAAAGACAATAAATTTGAATCTCAATTAGATATGATGGTAATGAAATAACCATTTATGAACATTATGTAAAGGATATATGTTTTTTTAGCTCTTCTTACAAACAGAGTCTTAAAGATCAAAAAGAAATGAGAAATATTCTATAGATGGTCAACAATCACCCAGAGAAAATGAAAGTTATTTAGGTTCCAATGTTAACCCATCAAAATGTTCATCATGATGTCTGTAAGTGCCTGGATCATTGTGGATTTACCCTTTGTGTGTTTTCAAATATCATTGTTCTTGGAGATGGCTTACACAAAGTTAGGAGAAGTTCGGTTAAGTAAATCTAAAAAGAGGAGGATTAAACATTTCATAACTTCATCACATGACATGAAATATTATTTCAATGGTTTTTTCATGGTAAGAAATAGGGGTTCTGTGTGTTATGTATTTTAGGGTTCGATATATAAATAAAATTCCAAGGAGATGTGCTTTTGGAAGAACTCGACCCCAAAAAATTACATGACATGATTGGGAATTACATTTTGTTTAATGCCCTGACGCTATATGTTTAAAAAAAATTCTGGCCACAATAGTTTGTCAAACATATAGATAGAACAGATCTCCTAAGACTCCATGAAACCCAGCAGACTACTCCTCATTTTTTTTTGAATTCCTTCATCATGGATATATTCATAGCTCTTTTCATTGATCTGTAGTGATATGTCTTCGATATAAGGTATGATATACCTCTATTGTTGAGGTTTATTCAATCTGTTTCCTTCCATTTATAATTTCTAGGTCATGGTGAAAAAATTTCTTTTTTCTAATACAGATTCCTTATTTTTTGGTTGATGTGGTCTTGTCACGGTGTCCTCAGGTGGATACAGTCGTTGTGGGAGAGGTGATCATGATCAATTATGTTGGGTTATTCTCCTGAAAATAGCATCAAAAACATTTTAAGGTAAGGTATTCATTGCATATTCTTTTATTTACATGAAATAATAGAGCTATCATGAGTTATAACCTTAGATATAAATTAAATTGAACTAATATTTATATGAACAGGATTAAAGAAATCGGTATCGAGCGAGTAGTGATGTTATTTCTTTGTAATGTGAAAATGGGTTATCTCTTGATTTTCTAGAGTGTGATATATATATGATTTTCTGCTTTTTCATTTCATTCTTGATATAAATTTGAAAAGTGTTTGAACCATGAATTAATTGTTTAAATAGATAAAAACATAAAGAGGCATGTTTAATGAATATGGTAGTTATTGTTGGAATTTAATGATAATCAAATTTATGCAAGTGAGCATATGTAATTGAATTAGTTCATGAACATGAAGCATGTTTATGATTGTTGATAAAAGTGTTAAAGGCATGATAAATTTATTATTTAATTAATTTGGTGATATCTTGTGATTGCTTGTTTTTTATTTTTTCCATAATTGGGACTTTGGAAGGATAAATCGGTTAGTTCAAGATGGAATATGAACCGGTGGTGTGATAAAGATAATTGCTTTGAGGGGCCTAATTTTCCCTCATTCATGTAAATTATGGGTGCATGTGCTTTGGAGGAATGATAGATCATTGTTTGTGATTGTCAACTTCATTTTTTACGGATGAGAGCTTGTTATTATTCTTTTTCCATCTTTTTGTGATGTTCTTTTTATACGAGACTTGTGGTTGTGGGGTCTGGTATGCCCAAATGTGATGTGAGACTAGGATGGATGATCCTATAGGGTATTTTTGGTATGATGGGGAAGAGAGGCCTTGTGTTTGTGGTATTAGTTGATTCCAAGAGTGGCGATATGTATCAGTTTATGCAAGTTGGTGTCGGTGAGGACACAGGGGATGATGTAATGGGCTAAATATGGGCTTACCTGTTGATGTGAAAGTTGTCACTATTGAATCTATTGCTTTTTTATCTTATTTAATTCCCCCACTACTTGATGAAAATGTTAGTGCTTACCCTCCTTCTAAAATAGTTGAAGATGCATGATGTAATCCACATGATTTCTGTGTTTAGATTCTTAAGGGTGGATGGCTCTATGATCCTACTATATGTGGAAAAGAATCGATGAGTAGCTCATTTACTCACCTTGTCAAGCCCCTTTTGTAAGGTATAATAGAATTCTTTATTATAATACTTGTAATTGTGGGAAAATGTGAGTGTTGTTAAATAAATTAATACAATATGTTTTACACATGGAATTGGAGCTTGTGGGGATGCAGTACTAAGGGTATGTTTCTGAGAAGCTACAGACTCAGTTTGGTTATGCCTTAGGGGCATAAGAGATCATTGGGAAACTAATGTTAATGTAATGAAATGTGATGTAAAAAATGGTAATGGTCAATTAATTGTTAAATAATTAAAAAATGTAAAGTGAAATTGATAAGAAGGGATAAAGTAAGTTAATGCATCTCGATAAAAGGTTGTTTTCTTATTAGATATCTAGTATTAGCAGTGGAAGTCGTGAGTATATGTGACATTAGCTATAGTTGATTCTATGATTGGGTTATGCTCATAGTGTGGTTGTGAGCTATATTATATCCTATACTTTTGTGTTTTTTAAACTTATCCCCCTATAAGTTATGGAAATTGACACCCCAAGGATACTGAGTCCTAGGGATGTTTTCCCCAACATCCCTATTGGAGTTTGGATGGATGACTACCCCATTTTCCCCTGCTCTCTTCTCTTCATATTTACTAGTTCTGGTATGCGAGAGGGTTATTTTTTCCCATATATATGTGTGTGGGGATGTAATTGCTTGAGGTTATTTCACACACATGAATTCAGTATATTGTATCCTAAGGACCACTATAGGTATAATGTGTATAGGATGTGATGGATTTTGGATCCTTAACTGGTTTATGGGCTGTAATGGATTAAGGTATCTTACTCGATGTATGATACATGTAATGCGAGTTGTAGTGGTAATCTGAAAATTCTTCCTTACATCTGGTTGTTTAGATGTCATGGTTCTTATCATAAGTGTCTATGGGAAATCCTTTCTATTTCATGGGGTGCATGTTGTGGTGCTACACCCTAGTGTCTTTTGGCTATCCATATTGGAGAGAGATTCTTAGAATGTATGACATTGGGGAAAAGTGGAAAAATATTGGGGAATTGGTAGCCAGGTACCCATGATATTCCTTAATATTTTATATACTATTGTAAGTGATACATTATGAGAGTATACATGTTGATGCTGGGAACAAAGAATACATGTTTAGGTAATGAGTTAGTTTTACCTTTTCGTTACTAGGCTTAAGCATTATATCATTACTTTTGCGTTAGAGGCTCTAGGGAAGATCCTATTGGGTCTAGTATTATATTCACCCTACATTATATAAACTATTTTGACGTCCCCTAGAGAATGTAGGTTATTAGACTGGTTACTACTAGCATGGTGGGTTTTGTAGAAGCTCTTGAGACTTTGTGGTCACTGGTGTTTTACTTTATTTTAGTACTTTTAGTTTTCTCCTTTCTATTGTAGTAGTTTTCCATTAAATTATATACATTTAAATGGGGTTTCTTTTATACTATGGTATGAGGGGGATTGGGTTGGTCTCATTATTATCTCTCACTTATGTATGTGTTCTTTGAGATGGTAATTCCTCCCATTTGTGTGTTTACTATACCCTTCGTTCTAGGTTCCAGCCTAGGACCTATTGTAGGTGGGACAAAGGGGAGGGGGTCATTTTTCTCTCCACACATTTCTATTCTCAGAAGGGTACTCCTTGTGGGGATAGGGTCAAGAAAGAGAGGTATCATAGGTATGTTTGGGGGATAATATGGATTTTGGAGTTAGGTATAGGTGAGGTTTTATGGTTGTGTAGGGAAATGATGACAGTAAAGTTTAGAAAGTTCTATAAACACTAGATACTAGATGAGACACAAGTATTTAGGGCCCCCAATGATCTGATGTATAGACTCTAAAGTTTACAGTGGCCACTAATCTAGGTGTTATTGGTTTCTAGGTAGAGACCTATCAAAGGATCATGCATCATTATTCTCTACAACTATGATTGAATGGGTAGAGCTTGGGATTGGTAACCCTGAAATAAATAAAAGAAAATAATTAATTAATGTTAACATCTTTTATATTCCTAGTATAGGAGCATGATTATTTTTTCTTTTTATAGCATGCCACTAAGTTGACATCCCCATCAGGTTAGGATAGATAATGTTTGGTAGGTTGCACTATCATATTCCCATATAGTAGATGTTGACGATGATGAAACATATTGTAGGACACTCCAAGAGTTTGTGAGAGCTTTCAGTTCGATCAGTTCTCTGAAGGAGAATGAGGTATCATTGGTTGTGATGATGTTTCTTTGGGTTGTGAAGAATTGGTGGTTCCTATTTCTCAGGGATCGCAAGTATTATGCAGTATCTTGGGAGAAATTACATGACTAGTTCAGAGCTTAGTTTTTTTCATTAATCACAATGTCAACTAGTTACTAGGAGATACATACCTTCCGGAAGGGGAGCTCCAGTGTTCTAGAGATCAGGATCCATTTTAGTAACCTTCTATGGTTTTCTTCTGATTAGTTTCTAAATGAGGAGGCTTGGGTGAGGAATTTTAAGGAGGCTTTGCATCCAAATATCCAACATCAGGAAACCCAGTTTATTCTCGCAACATATCTCGAGTTACGAAAGAGGGTATATGTCATCAAGAGTATGTTTTCTAGAATCATATCACTATTATAGAGGAGTCTTAAAGAATCACTACTGGAAAACTAACCTATACCAACGGTTTGGAACCGTTGGTATAGGTCTCCAAACCGTTGGTATAGCCTATACCAACAGTTTGGAGAACCGTTGCGAAGTAAGTCGTTGGGATAGGTCTATACCAACGGTTTTGGGAAAACCATTGGAATAGACCTCTCCCAACGGTTTTGAAAATCATTGGTATAAGTAATATGAAAATATATACCAACGGTTATCAAACCGTTGGAGAATGTATTTCAAAAAAAACATTTGGTGGGATTTGATCCATGAACCCCCGTTCATAATTGAACGACTTAACCACTACCTAACATGACTTTTGTTAACATAATTTCATAAATATATATATGTATTTTTATAATTATTTTAAATTTTGATTTATAGAATGTTCCCGGTATGAATATTCCAAAAAAATCGAAGGACATATACCAACGGTTTCAGAAACCGTTGGTATAGGTCTTGCTTTTATTTGTGTTTTCCAGGTGAAGGTTGAATTCTGTGAACCCTTTCCCCACAGTTTTCCCAAACCGTTGGGATAGTTTTCTTCAAAGTAGACCTATCCCAATGGTTTGGGAAAACCGTTGGGAGTGGTATAGCCTTTCCCAACGGTTTGTCCAAACCGTTGGGATAGGTGTCTTCAAAGTAGACCTATCCCAACGGTTTGGGAAAACCGTTGGGATAGGTGGCCAAAAAGTGATATTTCCCAACGGTTTGGCCAAACCGTTGGTATAGAAGCGTTGTGAAAAATCATATTTCCAGTAGTGAATTCTCATGAATCAGATATGTGTTTCGGGGATCCCTGTTTTTAGGAAAGTATAGTTTCTGATTAGTTGTGGGTAGATCCCAACCCTCAATGGCTTGTTTCTCTAAGGATAGTGACTCTATTTCTTATATTAAGGGATCAAGAACTTGTTTATCTGGCGGAGGATGAGATCATATTTAGAGATATTTCATGACCATTATGATTAGTCAGTGTCTGTCAGGTTTTCTTATTTATGTTCCATAACTGAGGAAGTTCTAGACAAGGTAGCTATAGAAAATTGCACCTATTTTGGATTCGTAGAGAGCTGATGGGGTTGGCATAGGATACATGCGGTAACTCTCCATCCGTAATAAGAAGAGTGTAGCCATGAAGGTGGAATTTTTTTGGTTAGGGAGGCCATGGTGTAGGTTTTTTTTCAACTTCATGTGTTAGCATGGCCAGTGCCATGTGAGCCAGATGTCATATGAGGTACCCTTTTCTTGTTTTCTACATGGGATATTGACATTTTTTATTCAAGATCAACACACATATTCATATCACTAGACCTTTTCCATGTTGTGGTAATTAATGTAGAGATACTTCCACTTCCCTTGGCATCAACTATTCTAGTTGGAGTTTGACCTGACTTGCTTGAAGTTTGTAGAAATTGTGAGCTAGTTCTGGTGAAGCACCACTCTTGGGGGGTTTCCTATGTTTACAGATACAACCTTATGAAGGAATTTTCATCATGGATTGGTTTTATTTAGTGTAGTCTATCATAGATTTATTCATTAGTCAGGTGGAGTAATTTGATGTTTATAGAGAGCTAGAGGTGTTTGTTTGTGTTTGATACCATCATTTTGGTTGAAGGCGTATTACTTCCTTGTTTTCCTTGATGACTGTACCAATGCTGAGTTCATCGGTGGTTCATAATTTGGGGTTTTTTAGGGTTGTATAAGAGTACCTTGATACCTTTTTATACGATTTTATAGTTTTATCTCCTCGATGAGAGATTGAGTTTAGGATAAAGCTACATCTAGGCATGTATTCTATCATGATTTATCCATATTGTATGGAACCGTCTAATGTGTGAGATCTACATATAATCCTCGATGGTTAGTTATAGTGGGGATTTCTATGGCTGAGTGTGTCACCAAGGGGTACACCGGTTTTTTCGTAAGGAATGATTATGGAATATTTCAGTTGTGTGTAAATTATCGTCTCTTGTATCAAGTGATGGTGATGAACCTATACCCTCTTCAATGGATTAAGGATTCATTGAACAAACTGATGGGTGGATGTTCATTCTTGAAGATTTATTTGAGGTTTGGATATCACCATATGCGAGGGAAGAGGATATTTAAAGGACTTCTTTTTATATTCATCATGGGAATTACGAGTTCGTTGTGATGTTGTTTAGTGTGAATAATTATTCATATATGTTCATGGGGTTGATGAAAACTATGTTCCTTGTGTTTTGAGATAATTTCATGTTTGATTTCATCAGTGAAATCCTTGTGTACACCACCTATGAGGAGGAGCATGTAGAACATATTCATGCCATTTTGGATGTTCTTCATTGACAGCAACTATCTGGGAACATGTCAATGTGTGAATTTTGTGATCATGAAGTCCCTTTTGTGCGGAATTTTGTATCCCAATAGGGAGTAGCTATGGATCAGTTAAAGATAGAAGTAGATGTGTCATGGGAAGCCCCGAGGACAGTAGAATATTTGTGAGTAGTCCTTTGTCTTATAGACTATTTTAGTAGGTTATTATCCAATTTTTCTCTAGTATTGACACTTAAAAAGAATTTACCTAAATGGATCATTATTTCGTTTATACTAATCTCGGTCAAGCATCTATTGAGTATCTAAAAGAGAAGATTTTCAATAATCTAGTTCATTTCTTCCAGCAAATGCTGTTTAGATTGAGGTGTTCTATAATACTTCATGTCTGGGGTTATGTTGTGTTTTGTTGTAGTAGAGATTGGTAATTTGTTATGGGTCTTGGTATTCATGTCCCAATTAGCATAACTATGTCACCCATGATTCAAGTTAGAGTAATTGGTTTTTTACCTAATGTTTTAGAGACATTACCTAATGGGTGATCATTTTATGGCCTTCACTGATCATAAGAGAAAGATGTTCATTTCCTCCAATTGTGACCTGAACTTTTGAAACCCTCGGGGGATGGACTTCTAGTAGTATTACGACTTCCAAATTTCATATACATATAGAAAGGGTAATGCCTTACCCAATACATTGATAAGGAAGTCCTAGAGTGACACATTATTAGAATTATAAGATTCTAGTAGTGTAATGGAAGAGAATCCATCGTTACATCTCGATATGGGAGAATTTGGGGGAAGTAGTTGAGTTTTTCATATGGGAGTGCGGTCATCTTTGGTGTAGAAGGTGGAAGAGTCCCATTATCTTGAGGTGGAGTTTTGGAGAGACTGAGTTGTTTGTGGTGAGGCCACTAATGGTTGTTCTGAGGATGAATTACACTATGTTTTGTTTCCAGGAATTTTTGGTTCTTTTTGAATTGTGTGACAGGGTTCTCATAGAGTTCCATTGTTCACCCTTACCGATACATCCTTTTGTGATAAAAATGTAACATTCCTTGAGATTTATATTATTTGGGCCTACGTTAAAGCATGATGTTGTCATGTTTTTTCCTCAATGTTTGGACTACCATAAGGTCAAGGGCCACCACCATATTCCTGGTGGTTTTCTCTAACCATTAGATGTTCCTTAGTTGAAGTGGGAGGGAATCTCGATGTACTTTTTTACTAGTTTACCTCGTGATCAGGAAGTCTATGAATCTATATGGGTGGCATTTTATCATCTAATGAAATCAAAAAAATTTATAGATACTAAGGATATGAGATTAGTGGAGGTTTTATTGAAGAAGTATCTGGAGGAGGTGATAAGGCTCCACGGAGTTCCAAGGATGATCATTTCCAATAAAGATCCTCATTCTACCTCCTGTGTGAGGAGAGATCTCTATCATGATTTTTGTTTTTGTATATCCTATATCACTACCTTTCATCCACATATGTCTAACCAGATAGAACACACCATCCCAATTATTGATGTCATGTTGTCCCCTGGTGTCTTGTATTTTGGAGGTTTATGGATGAGGAACCTACCTTTGGTAGGGTTCTCTTAAAAATAATCGTCACTCCACCATCGACATGGTTCCATTTCAAGCCTTATATGTCTGATCATACCATTTCCTATTGTGATTTAATGGGGTTGGAGAGTCATCAATTATGAGTTCAAAAATGGTACAAAGTATGGAAGAGATGGTTTAGTAGATTCGCAAGTAGATAAAGGAATCATAGGATCGTCAGAAGTCTTATGTTGATCATAGGAGGATAAATTTGGAGTCTGACATAGAGGATCACGTGTTTTTGATGGTGACTCCCACTCATGGTCATAAAAGTTTTGGTGGTGGGATTATTCTTTCTCCCCAGTTTTCTAGGCCTTCCATGGTCCTAGGTTGTGTGGGTGTTATAGCCTACCCGATAGCACTTCCCCAAAAGATGATTTAGATACACGATTTTTTTCATATGTCTCATCTTCATCGTTATATTTATGAGGACTCTCACATCATTGATTGGGGAGAGATCAATGTTGATGAAGATATGAACTTCTAGGAGCCTTCTATATAGATTCATGACCACAATGAGATGGTGTTTCATAGGCTTGAAATCCCCTAGGTTCATGTTTTTTGTCTGCACAGTTGTGTAGAGGAGAGTACATGGGAACATGAGTCACATATACATGATTAGTACCCTGAGCTATTTTATGTTTAGTTATTCCCTTGTAACATTGTTAATTTGGTGGTTGTATAACTATTATGAAAATACAATGTCTTTCTTTTTTTTCTTATTATTGATTGCCCTATTTTGAGATGTATCTCCCCCAAGAGAGTGTTTAGGTGATGGTTGTGCTTGCTGTGTGTTTTTTGTGTGTTCCTCTAGTGAGGTGGTGAGATCCTTTGGTGAAGAGAGCTTGAAAAGGTATCTCATGGGGTGTCTATTCGGATGACCACTTTATGTTTCCTCTTAGGTTGATTTTTGATTCTCAAGGATGTGTTTGTTTTATGAGGTATTTGATGTAAGGGAATTGATCTTCAAGGATCAACCCTTTCTATTTTTTAAATATCGAAGTGCATGGAGGGGGATCAGAAGAATTTTTGAGATGTTCGGTTTTGTAAAACCAAATAGGGGGGGACAAGACATCATGTAACTGTATTAAAATATGTTGCATCATATTTCACAGGTTGTTTCATGGCACTAAAGAGGGGTTCATGGCTTGAATTATTTCATTTTTCAAAAAATAAAATAAATTAAATGGAAATGTGTTTTTCCATGGAACCCGACATTGAGGCATTACCAGACGTGAAAGGGTATTACAGGTCATGTAATTCCCCAACACTATAGATTTAAAAAAAATTGAATCCACTGAGGTATGTCAAACCTATGTTTTCAGCGGCATTCCCTCAACTCATGGAAACCCTGTCACCTTCTCCTCTTCATTTTAGGAATTACTTCAATAAGGAATTATGTCTCTCTCCATTATTCTATCTATAGAGATTAGTATTCGATATAAGTTATGATATACCCACGTTCATGAGGTTTCTTAAATATTTTTACTCATGTTTATCTTTTATATATGATGTAATGTGATCTCAATGTTTATAATGGAGTTTCCTTGGTTGTTTGTTGATGTAGTTGTGTTGTAGAGTAATCTGGTTGAACCAGTTGTTGCGGGATAGGTGATCATGATACATTGCATTTGACCATTATCATACAAAGAATGACAGAAACTTTTTGAGGTAGGGGAATCATTGCTTCTCCTTTTACTTATGTTCATTCATATAGCTATAATGATTTATACCCTTGGGTCACAACGAAATTGACCTAATAATAATATGAACCAGATTAAATAAATTGGTATATATCACATAGCGATGTTATTTCATTGTATCATAAAAATAGTGTGTCTGTTGATTTTCAAGATTGTGGGATATCTATTATTTAATTATATAGCATTTTGTTCTTGATGGAAATTGGTAAATAATGTAAATTCAGAATAAATATTATAATTGGATAAAGGTATAAGGAGGCTTATTTAATGAACCTGGTTGTTTTTGTTGTAATTTGATGACAACAAAATTGATGCAAGTTAGAATATTTAATAGAATTAGTTGATGGACATATATCATGTTGATACATGATGATAAAAGAGTTAATTTAATGATAAATTATTTGTTTAGTTAATTTGGTGATAGGTTTTGATACAATGTTTCTTAGGTTTCCTGTAGATGGAACCTATAAATAAATAATCATTTAATTAAATATAGAAAAAGAACTAATTGTTTGATAACAATAATTTCTTTGTTGGGCCTAAGATTCCCTCAAGATTTTAATGGTTGAGTGCATTTTCTCTAGATCCATGAGCTCTCATTGTGAGTGAAGGATGGATTCCTTGTTTTAAGGCCAATAAACCATTTTTTCCTTGTTCTTGCTTCTGTTGATGGGCTCTGGATATGAGTCTTGTGTTTGTGGTCTAAGGGAGGCCCAAATGTGACGTGACCCTATGAATGTTGAGCTTGGAGGGCTGTTGTGGAATGACTAGGTAGGTAGGCCCAGAGGTTGTTGTGGCAGTTGACACCTAGAGTGTTGAGATTCATTAGGTTATGCATGTGGGTGTTAGGGAGGACACCAATGACAACTAAATGGGTTGAATATGGGATAACCTGTTGATTTTAAAGTGGTCATTATTGAATTTATTGTTTGTTTATTTTCATTACATTCCTCACTATATGTTGTAGAGGGTCTTTCTTACCCTCCATCCAAAAGAGGTGAATATTTGTGGGGTATTCCACATGCTTTTGTGTGTATCTTATTGAAGATGTATGGGTTTACACTCCTTCTATAGGTGGAAATGACTCTACGGGTAGCTAATCTACTAACCCTGTTGAGACCCTTTCATTTGGTAGAATAGAATGATTTCATAGAATACCTTGAATTATGGGAAAATGGTAGTGCTGTTAAATAGATGAAAAATGATGTTTAACCCATGGGGTTGGTGCTGATGGATATCCAATGCTGAGATTTTGTTTTTGTGAATCTATTGACATGGTTGGTTATTCTTGGAGGGAATGGGTCATTGTTATGATACTAATGTTAATGTAATAAAATGGGATATTGAAAGTGATAGAGGTTAATTAATGGATAAATAATTAATTATCAAAAAGTGAAACCTATAAAAAGGGAAAATGTTACTTAATGTATCTATTTAAATGGTCGTGTTATTATAGGATATCTAGTCATAGAAATGGATGTTGGGATTCTGGGAGACATTGGCTGTAGTTGAGACTAAAACAATGTTATTACCACAATGTGGTTATGATCTATATTATATCTTATAATTTCATTGTTTCTAAATTCTAATCCACCCTATTGGTTAAGGAAACTAACACACTGGTGATTGAGATCACTTGAGCATGTTTTCCCTAATATCTCAGTAGGACGATGGATGGTGGTCTATTTCCTTTGTGCCTACTCTCTTCTATTGGTAGTTACTAGTAATGGAATTTGTGTTGATTATTTTTCCCCATATATGTGTGTATAGGGATATAATTTCTTATGTTTATTTAACACACATATATTCATGATATAGTTTCTTATGAACTACTATAGGTATAATGTGTATAGGTGGTGATGGCTTGAGGTTCATTATTTATTGTATGGGTTGTACTGGCATGAAGTATGTTACAGGATGTATGATACATGTTGTGCGAGCTGTGGTCACTCCCGTAAAATACTTGGTAAATTCTGGTTGTGTGGATAGTTTGGTGTTTCTCCAAAGTGTATGCAGGAAAGCCTTTATTTTTCTTGTGAAACATGTTGTGGTGATACACCCAGGTGTCTTTGAGTAAGAATTATTTTAGAGATATGCTTAGGACGTGGGACATTGGGGAAAATCGGAAAACCCGTGGGGAAGTTATATATGGGTATCCTTTATATTCATTATTATATTATATACTATTGTATGTGATACTTGTTAAGAGTAGATGTGGTGAGGTTGGAAATAATATATAAATTTTTAGTGATGAGTTTGTTTCACTTGTTGTTCACTGTGCTTTACCATGATTTCTTTAGTTTTGCACAAGAGGCACTCGGGGGGATCCCACTGTGTATATTATTCTACACAACCTAGGTTATATAAATTTTTTTGGGCCATGTGAAGATTGTTGGATATCATGTTTGTTTCTAAAAGCATGGAGGGTGTTCAGAGCTATTTGGGATTTTGACCTCTGCAATTTTACTTTTTTTGGGTACTTATAGTTTTTCTCTAGCAGCAATAGTAGTTTTTCAAGACATTACAATCTTGTACTTGGTTTTTATTTTATATTTTAGTCTGATCAAGATTTGGATTAATTCTATCTTATCTCTATCTACTATATGTTTTGTCTTTGTGGGTGATTCCTCCCATTTGTGTGTATACTATACCCTGGGTTCTTGTCTCCAACCCGTGGCCTACTAGAGGTGGGACTCGAGGACATTTTCTATCTTCTAACATTGTCATCCCTAGATTAAAACACATTGTAGGAAGGGGTAATTACAATTTCATCCCCTATTCAAATGGGAAATATATGTGGATAGAGAAAGACAATAAGATGTTGTTTCTCATTCTTTATCTCCTACTGATAAGGCATTATTAAATGAACTGAAAAATATAACTCTACCTCACCTCAAAAGTTGTTATCTTGAGTTTTTGTACATCATGTTCACCCCATGATGTATCGACCACCTTAAGGTATGATAGACTCTCATCAATTATTCCCTGCTATAATTCATGACTAAAACTATCCCACGTTCAAGGATCAAATCATCACATTATATCGATCACCAAGGTATCATGTCACTTCGTTCATGTTGTTCTCATATCACAGCATACATAGGGTCAATATTTTTTATATCTTATACCCATTTAACAAGATAAGGATTAACCATAAATGGGGTACCTATAATATATCTCTATTCTATAAAATTTTATATTCACCAATTGACTAAAAAACACATCAAGAATCAATTTTCCACTAAAGATGATTTACCATGATCCGAAAATACCTACATCTTATAGATAAGATAATTTGTAACAATATTAATCTACCTGGTGTATTATCCATCTCTATATATTATATTAATAGATAATTTACTGAGTTCATTTTCCAAAAGTTGGTTTCATGTTGTGCAATGATATAGTGAAGGTTTATATGGTCCATATATGGAACAATCCTCTTGTTAGAGATATATTGGAACCAAGGGTTCAAATGAGGGATTGTGGATTACATCTCTTGGTAATTAGTAGTATAGTTCAACTCAAGGGATCATAGTTGATGTTTCCCATATTAAATAAATTCTCTATCTATGTTAACAATACTAAAAATCCAACACTTCATGCATTATAGTGAATAGTGTATCCAATCCGTTTCTCAGGAATGATAAAAACTCTAACTCTATTAAACCTTATAAAATCTCTACTCCTTATTTCATATTAAATCATGATTTACTAAATAAAACATTAAATTTTACAACCCAAAATATGGACACAATAACTATATTTATGAATTTGGTACATGGTATAATATCTTGATCATGGGATATAACAACATTATTGAAAGGTTTTTTTATCACGATTCTAAAATTTCATGGAATTTTAAAACCACATGGGGTAACCTATAGAAAAACATAATAAAGGGGTGTTATATAAATCCTGGAAAAGTTATAAATATTGAATAAGGTGATAAATGTTAGACAATATACATATGAATGTGTCATATATAGAGTATGAATAATAAAAATGAACAATGATGCATGGTATAGCACGATAATCATTACAATGGAAATGTGGCAACAACATATATCAATGCATCAAAAACGAAGTTCCAAGCTAAACCACAATTAACTCATGGTAAAAAAATTACCATAAATAAATAAGGTTCACTACCTATCCCAACATGACATAACATGATACTAATAATTACCCAAATTTTTGAAGTGTTATATAATTTGGGGTGCACCCATCACATTCATTTAATTATCAAGCTTATGTGTTCCAACTATATCTTAAAAAAATGGATTCATTAATTATCAAAATTTATACAATTTTAATTGAGTGTGGAATACATATATTTATTTACACAAAAAAAGGTATATGTTAATAAATTTGAACACACATGATAGGATATGGGTACAGAGTTCACTACACAATTTTTTGGATATGGAAAATCACGGTGACATTTCGGCAGCATAATGTCTTCATTTTAAGATTCATAAAGATGCGTTCATGGAAGATAATGGGGTATACCATAATATATACATCAAATGGTATGTAATAGGGAAATGTAATAACATATCCCAGCATTATTTATTGTAATTTAAGGGCATGATTTAATTAATAAACATTAATAATGAAAATAATCCAAAAAATATTTTGTCAAGATTGTGAGTGTAAAACAGGGATCATGGGAAGATTAATGGGTGTTAAATGGGGATATAATAATGTATATATTAGATATTAATTATTGGGAATATGAAAGAACATTTACCAAAATAAAAACATGTAATTTAAGTCATAATACATTAAATATTTTCTTGAAGAGAAATGAGAAGGGAGAAATCCCGTACCAAAAATCAACATAGTAACAAGTGTTCATAATGGATCATGGGAAGATTAATGATAGTGAATGAAATAACTAATTATTTATAAATCAAACTTTGAGTAAGGGTATTTTCTCTGAATATATACCTGAAAATTAAAAAAGAAATTTAGGTACATAACAAAAAGAAGTGCTTGATAAAAAAAGAGGGGAGTGGAAGATCTCTTACTTGAGTGTGTGGCAGCAAGTGATTAAGAGGGGATTCTTGAGTGCTTCAGGGTGCCTTGGGAGGACTCTATGGATATTTGGAATGAGTATGGGAATTATCTAAAGTTATTAAGTGAATATAAATTGGTGGTTTCATGGGTTTATATAGGAAACTAAGGGATTTTATTATTATTTGGATTTTAGAATCTACATAATAAAAGAACCAAAACTGAAGATCGTACCTGGGTTTTTCTTATTGTTTCATCCAAATCTTATTGGTTATCACTTTTTAAGTACATGGGACGAATAATTCCCCTGGTTATGTGGAGGTGAGTCAAATTCTTAAATAAAAGATTTTCAAATCATAAAATATATTTTTTTGGAGGATTCATAATGGAATTATAAGTTAAATGAAATAGACATAAAATTACATTATATTAAATTGAACAAATATATTTGGACTAGTAGAAAAGATATTGTAATTATTAATTCACCTTTAGGACATTATGATTTCATAATAAACAAAGATTATTTATACGGTATTTAATATTTACCCAAAAATTTGACCCTCTAAGAAAATTATGAAAAATCGCCATTAGAAAATTTTGATGTAATTAATCAAATAAAAATATTGATTTATATAAATAATTTTATAAATATGTGAATCATAACATTTAATATAAAATCAACATTTATTTGGAAATGCTGTGTTTTTGGATAATAATAGTTTTCCGGCCCTTGTAAAAAAATTTCTTCCTAAAAATTATTTGATCGTTAATATTAATTTAACATTATATAATATAAATATTTTGTAAAATATTATTTATTTATAAAATATTTTAAATCATCAAAAAAATTCTGTTAATAAATTATAATATTACCCAAGAATAATATTTGTGTTTTATTGTAGCAAAATAAAAATCATTTATAAAGTAATAATAATAGGATGAAATTATATTCATAATTCTATAAAAAATAAATTATAAAACCACAATTCTAGGTTCTGGATTTATATCAATTTAATACACTAAAAAACTACTTACAATTAAGGTGTGAAATTGTTTTACTTTCATGGGGTTGTTCGACCAACATTATTTGGGTAATGATTTCATTGAGTTTAAACATCACTTATTAATGGTTTCATAAATTCATAAGTTGTTGGATTTAGGATTAGTATTATCATGGGGAAATCCTAGTGATTCTATATCCATTAGAATCTTATAAAAAATCAGCTTCATCAGGGATGACCTTATCTGTTGAGGTCATCACATCTTTGGTCTGTTTCAATTCAACTTGTTAAAATCCTATATTTATACAGACCAACTCATCATTATTCAATGGATATAATATCAGTGGTAGTGATACATAATGTTAATTTAAATATAATTGGATATAATAAAACATAATAAGTGCACGTGTTTTCTATTACTATTTTAAATAGTAAGACTTTTAATTAAATCAAAATGGGAATTTTATTTATAACAGTTCAGGTCATTAAAATCGTCCCCCCTTAAGAAATTTCTCCCTAGAAATTTTATTTTCCCATAATAAAAAATATTAGAGTAACTCTAGATTATCATCTCATTTGATTCCCATGTTGCTTCCACACAATTTTGGATTCTGCAAAACACATTGAGAAAGTGTATTTTCTTATTTTTTAGAACATTCTCTCTTAGATATAAGTTTTTCATTGGGGTATCCTCATAGGAATGTTTATTTTATAATGGTAACACCTCTGGATTCAGTATATGTGAGAGGTATGATTTTTAATTCCTCAATAGTGGTACATGGAATAATTCTATAATGTAGATAGGTTCGTTGGGAGTTCTAGTCAATAGGTCACTATTCTCATGAAATCAAGGATCTAAAAGGGGTCAATAAATCTTGTATTAAGCTTTCCAGTCTTCTCAAATATACATAACTTCTTCCCTGGAGATATAAATAGGAATACCATGTCTACAACATCACACTTTAGGTCATGTCGATGATTTTTAGCATATCTCTAATGTTGACTCTAGTCAAACTAGATGAACTCCAAAATGGTTTTAACATTCTCCATAATTTCCTTAATCATTTTAGGATGGAACAGAATGTGTTTCCCTACTTCATCCCATTATTTCAATATTTTTTAGCACTTCTATGAAATGGATTAATAGGGATCCATTTATATGTTTGAGTGGAAACATTTGTTTTAGGATAACTTGACCAATAGAATATTTCAGACCCATCCTAATATTATTTCAATAGAACAAGGTCGCAACATGTTTTTCGGTTTCTACATAGTCTTATTACATTGGTCATAAATTTTGAGGATGATATGCCGTATTTAATTTCAGCTCATTGTTTAGATCATTTTAGATACATTTCTAGAACCTAGAGGTTAATCTCGTATCTAGATTAGATACAGTTTATAGTGGTAATCCATATAGCCTTATAAATTCTCTGATATATATCTATGCTTTTTGATCTAGTAAAAAGTCTTCTAGAATTATGATAAAGTAAGATCTCTTTTTAATAAGATCCACCAAAAACCAATTTTCATTATTTCCCCTACATGTCTTCAGAACTCCAGTTAAAATTTCTATGTCTATGTTCTCCAATTTTCATGTTTGTATGGGTAATATTTGCATCATCCCCTGATAATTATGTTTTTCATCCTTTACTTTCAAGCAAAATAGGCACTTTGATTTATATTATTTGATTTCATTATACAAATTGTCACACTAATATTTCTCATAGAGATATTGAAACACCTTTCTACTTACTAGGTGTATGGAGGAAGACGAACTATGTGCATCATCTAGTAGTTCCTTCTCCAAATCATCATTTTATGGAATATATATTCTTTACCCATAACCCACAATTTATTATTCATCAACAATGAACTATGAGTATGTACATTTCCCTATAGTTTCCACCATCTTTTTAATTATGACATCATTTCATTGAGAACCCTTTAACCTCTTCATAATTTAATGCTTAGATTTCATTTCGGAATAGATTGATGATGTTCTACAATTTATTATTCAAATTCCCATTCATTAAAAATATAATATGATTTGATCCCTCTCCATTCACATTGATGATTAAATTATTGTAACCTTTCTACATAGAGTGTCTCACGCTTTTTTATTTTTCTATAATGGTAGTGGATTGAGAAGTCATAGTCCTTGATCAACTCTAACCATATTCTTTGGTTCATATTCACATATTTTTGTGAATATATATATATATATATATATATATATATTCTTTTGTAGTCAATATATATTTTAAATTTCTCCCCCAAAAGATAATTCAACCATATTTTAAAAGAGAAGATCATTGCAGCCAACTCCAGATCATGAGTTGGGTAGTTTTATTATTGATCATTAAAATTACATGAAGCATAGTATATGACATTGTCATTTCACATTAACACACAACACAATCATTTCTTAGAAGAATTGTTGAACACTATGAAAATTTCTCAACTTGTGGGTAGTGTCATCACATGGGTAGTGAGAATCTTATTTTTGATCTCCATAAATCATTCTTCGCAATATTTCATCCAAAAGAACATTAATCCCTTATGAGTTAACATGGTAAGAGGGATTGAAAATAACATGAACATTCAAGAAAATCACCAATAATACCCATCTAAAATAAGCATTCTATGAATATTTCTCACAGATTTTGGCCTCACCCATCCTGGAATTACTTTTTTATTTTATAGGTTAATATATATCCCATTGCGTGAGATGATATTCCCTAATAAAGATATATCCATAAACTAGAACTCAGATTTTTTGTAATTTTCATAAATATTATCATTTTTTAATCTCTACAACAACGTTCTCAGATGCTCCTCATCCACATCCTCGTTTTTTGAGTATAATAGAAAGTCAACTATAAATACTACCATAAATTTTGTTGAGGTAATCTATACTAACTCTATTAATCATGTCTATGAAAATTGTTGGAGAATTAGTTACTGTAAATTTCATTACTATAAACTCATTTTACCCATACCTTGTATGAAAAGTGATATTAAGGATATATTCATTATTCACCATTACATGATAATATCATGACTAAAGATCCACCATAAATAAGTATTTTGATCTATTTAGAAGATCGAACAAGTCATAAATTTGAGGTAGAAGATACTTATTATATATAATGATATTATTGAGCTCATAATAATAATTTTAAAGGTTAATTAACACATATTTCTCCATGATGAAGTGGACTGGTGCACCCCATGGGGTAAAACATGGGTATATAAACCATTTTTCTAGATTCTTCTATATTTTTCTATTTATATCCTAATTTTCCATGAAATTTATCATTTTTAGAGTCTTGTATAATGGAAATATCCAAGGTATAATCTCAATAATAAATTCTACCAATCAAATAGGTGGGAGACCAAGAAATTCCTCGGGAAACACATCATTGTATTCCCTCAAAATAGGAATCTCTTTAGGTATGGTTATTTACATATAATCAACAATTTGAGCTAAATATTATTTCTATAGAGAAATAATATAAATTATTTAGATGATGGTTCTAAAGAATATTCATCCTTCTCATTTCACTTGTACATAATCAGGGGTCAATTCTCTATTCAGAGAGAATTTTTCTTCAATCATCAATTCAAGTTGGATTTATACAGGGAAAGTAAGTCCAATCCAATAATTGCATCAAATTACATAGAAGAATATTTGAAAATTATTTTTTGGAAATTTATCCTACAATCATTGACAAGGGAAGAGTTATATACTTGGTATACAATAATTCCAACATTTTCCATTTTCAAAGATAACTCTACTTTCATTCTTTATGGTGGTATTTCAAAAGTTATAAAAAACATTTATGATATGAAGGATCTTTTAAAAAAAGAATATAAAAGTATATTCTCTATTATTTAATGAATAATTAGTTTACCTATCCCCAATTCATTTTAAGGATCCACCTTAGCGATTATAATTGATAAATATCACCCATGCTACCTTGGAGGTTGTTTGTTCCCTCAAAAAACCCTTGGATTTGTGTATTGACTTGAAAAGCCTCATTGTTCATTGAAGTTGAGGAAATTAACAATTCTATTATGGTAAAATAGTGAATTCCTTTACAACATCACTTTATTGGGTTTCTCATTCCAATAATTGTTAGTTAGGTGTCCTTCTTTCCCACACCAAACGAATTTATTTGTTCCCTTTATGAAATTTTAGTGGTGATTCTTCCAACAAAATTGACCCATGGGATGTTGAAATTTTTTGGCAATGTTTAATTTCACCATCAAAACACAAAAATTAATCTCTACTATCATTTTTATCCTCAGGATACCGCTAAAATTTTCACATCTCTATTTCAACTTTGAGTGCACATTAGTCAATATACTCATAACATTCATTGTTATCGATCTTTATGGATTTTCATATTATAAGTGTTAGCCTACCAAAGAATAGGTATAACATTAATTTATGGGTAATGAAAATGATGGTCATGTATGTTTCATGTATTTTGATGTTTTCCATGTACGCGCCTATATATTTTTCATTTTTATTCTTGATGGATGGTAAATTCCATTCCATTTTAAGTGGGAGAGTACAAGGTAAATATTTATAAAAAAATCAAGACTTTATTTCATAACATCACTTAGATATCTTCCTCATGCATAATATTCTTGAATAATAGCCACCACTGATCATCTTATCCCTCTATACAATTAAAAACCAGTAGAATCTTATATTTCATAGAACATTGATGGTTTGAGATGATTTTCTCAATGGTGTTCAACCATTATTTCATGATTAAGGGATTGGATGATCCTTTGAAAGTCGTATCCCTATGAATATAAGGTTACAATTTTCTAATGTTATGATCATGCTCTCATACGAATGGGATTATGTTATTCTAACAGGTAATCATTCACTGATATCTATAATGTTTACCCCCATAAAGAATTTAAGCTCACCCATTTTTAGTTTTATCCTACATATGTTATGAATAGATATTTTTAAGTTTGTTATACTTAATAGGGGTGATTGTTTTGAAGAACTTAATGGTAAATTGTGTAGAATAGATAATTACTAGTTTTTCAAAATACATGAATCAAGAGAAACTAAACAGATACGATTCAAGCATAGATGTTATTGATATAAAATAGTTATATCAACAAAAAATATTTAGTATGTATTTATGAAATGTATGTGTTATTATAGTCTGTATAATAGAAATTTTTTGTATCATTTGGAAAAAATAATGTTGAAAAATTAATGAGAAACATTAGGATAATTCTTTTAATATAAGAAGGTCAAATTTTATGTTAGATATGTCTGTGTTGTTTCACTAACAAAATACACCCATATCAGGATACTCTATGTAGATGTAGTTTTATAATAGATGCATTTAGGGGTGATAACTCCAAATATAATATTTCATGTATATCAATATCATCATTATAGTTCACAGTGATTGTTTACATACTGAAGACCTGGTTTAACAGACATGGGGTTATAATTAGGTCCATTAAAATGTTAATAAACATCCATTATAAAAGAAATAAAAAGATAAGGACCATGGATAACCTAGGTTAATCTTCAGGTTTCCTATAATGAAGAGAATTCATCATGGTTTATGAATAGTAAAAATGAATTTTGTGGTTATTTTATTTCACATTATAATTTTTGTTTTTTGTATTATGATTTGGATAATTGATTGTTAAGGAAAAATTATTGACTTCCCCTGGGAAAATAAATAATATGGGGAAATAATGAAAATTACGATTTTGATGTGTAATTTCCCATAATTTTCATTCATAGATATCATATATTAACAAATTATTATTCATTAAATAACATAATGATCTGTGACAGGATCATATAACTCTGATTCAATTATAACCATGGATATATAAATAGCTACCTCATGGGTGAACTACATCATCTCTCACTATGTTCTTATTAACCTGGACCCTTCCTAGACTTTTCATAAATAATAAATTTATTGATAACATAAAAAAGGTAAACATAAGAAATTGTGAGAAAATATGTTTTGTAATTGTAAATAAGGGAGATATAAACATAACATGAGAATAAGGGTATGTGGTCATTAAAATAACATTAGAAACCAATAAAATTCATACCATACATATGAAACATGATTCATGTAATAAATATTATAATTTTACAAAACATGAATCATAATTTAATCAATTAACACAAGACATCAAATTATAACAATCGAATAAGACATGAAATTTTGGGATACACACAAGAATAGAAAATCATTTCTTGAGTGGTCATGGATTATTTTAAAAAATATCATAGTGAAATGGTTTCAATCACCAAACCCTGTTACTGGTCAAGGATCACTCCCATGTCTACATATTAGGAAATTTAACTTACTGAACTAGGATTAATCCAAATTCTTGTCATGATTATCTCCAGAGATATAAATTTTAACCAAATGTGTTGGAGAGAGATATTGGTCCCAACCGTCTTTGGATATAACATGACCATCTTATTTATTCATAATGTAAACATAATCCATAAATATAATGTAAATAACATCGTTGGTTATAAATAACCACCATCATATAATAAAAACCATATATATTTTATAGCCCCGACTTGGGAACCACTTAAAACGGTTCCTTTAGTATGATTTCCACTAGTCCCCAAGATCGCCTCTCAGTTCACTTAAGGCTACCGACTAGCAGAGATGGTCTCATCATGGTATATTTGAGAGCCTATACCCTGTGGATCACTAAAAACATAGTAAAGAAAATTTAATAAAGTAATTGGTATATAATAACAACATATCATCAATAATAAATGAGAGAGTAATATGTCCATGAAGATTATATAACATAAATATATGTATTAATACATGAAACATGAAAAGTATGACAAGAGATGTAAATAAATAAAGGACATAGTGCCTATATCTATTACCAACATGACCACAATCCCAATTTCTATAAAACAATTAATCTGTGCATAGCGGTTGTAGTAATATGAAGAAATAATAGGAATAAAGTTGTAGTAGTAAATCATATAATCTAGTTTATAACAACATTCAATAAAAAACATCATATAAATGATTAAAAACTATAAACAGAGTAAATTAATAGTACATCCTATGTCGGTATATCATGTAACAAGAATGTGGGAAATATTCTGAAAAATCATGTATCATACCAATGAGGTCTAGGACCCATGTCCAAGGAACAAGGAATCATCTTTGCGCCCATGGATATGATCTATTGAAAAATAACTAAAACATAGACTGATAGGGACCACAACCCTTGTCTATTGACTAAGGAGTAATCTCCGTGTCCACGGAGGGCATCAACAGAAAATTCTATAATATATTAGCATACTTTGGTTGGGACCCAAGTCCATTGACCAAAGTGTCCAATTCTATTAAAAGAATGGTATACATAAAAAACTCTGTATTACATAATACTACATGGTAAGGGATCCATGAAAATTGACCAAGTCATCCCATTGATTCCCTATATCAAATTCATAGAATATTTATAAAGGACTTAGTTGGAGAAGAATGAGGGTGTATGAGGTAGTCAACAAAAGATGGATCTAAGGTTATAATTTATGTAATCTGATGAAATATATATATATATATATATAATTGGTCATCAACACTATACAACATTAAATAAAACTGGTACTATACTAGGTAAGCCAATTATTCATATCTTATATAATGATCCTAGGGTCCATGTTTCTATTCATTCCCATATCAACGTAATTTATGAAAATAAATTATAAATTTAATTCACATACATGGAATGAGGAGGTCCATGTTAATATCCATGTCTCTTCCATCAATAACTACATAAATATCAAAGGACTAGGGATTTTAAATTTCATTCCATAATTCATATTTCAACCATTTAATATCACTATTCATTTATGATTAACTATGTGTTGACTATGGTATTCAACAAATATAATTTAATTTAATTTTATATTCAAATCCCATTAATATGTGGAAAGATCAACTCACCCCCTTAATGGTGAAAACGTAGTCATGACTCAATCCCACCCAACAGTTGTTAGGATATAAATTACAAGTTCCAACCATTCAAATTAGTTTTACTATATGTTGAAATTATATATTAAACATCCAACTTAAGGATCTATAAATTTAAGTAGAAATTCCTGGGATTTCTGGTGTGTGGAAGAGTGGTTCAATATAAAAACACCCAAAATTTTTGGGAAACAAATATTCTACTTATCTCATGGTTAGATTGTTTTTCAAATCAAATATCAGAAATTGATTGGATCAAGAATGATAGAAATCAAAATATTAGTCATATAACCTAAAAATATGATAATATAACTCTGATGGATTTAGAATTATATAGAGCGAGATGATCATATAATAGAATAATGGGAAGTATTAGACATACTTATGATATCTATGGAATCTAACAGAATTCTATTGGCACTATGAATGGAAGAGATTTACTCGGGAAGAGGAGAGGGTGATGTAGAAACATGTTTAGGAGATGATAGAGAAATGGGGGAGGAAAAGAGGTGTAAACCCTTAAAGGGGTTGAGGGAAAAATAATCATTCTTACCACGTAAATGAGGTGCATAGTTAGGTTGTACTATTTTTCTTACCAGGTTCCAACCTGCATATCTCGTACCTCAAGAGTCATAACTTTCAGGATTTGGATACCTAGTTTTTTTAACCATAAACTAGTCATGAAATGTTATTGTTTAAGAGTCACTAACCCTTCCTAAAGGCTTATGGTTTTTAAAACTATGTTCAGCCTATGTTCCCACAATCCTACATTACAATATACATTCTACATAGTCATGAACCCCTACTTGCATGGTTATACAAACCATGTGACACCCCATTACAGGGTCACACGTTTTCTCAAAATGGGCCAAACATATTAATCAAACCATGTTCCAAGTCTTTTCAGAAAAGAATGTGAGTGTTTAAGGGACCAAAACCCTTGAAATTCATCCAAAATACCAAGACTATTTTAGATCCATAAATACATTCTAAAAACAAATTTAACTACGCAGACTCTTTGAATTACATTCCAAGACATAATTTAATATTTCCTACATCATTAAAAATAAATGTTTAATTTCCCATGGAATTTACCTATAGCAAAAAGCATGGAATGTTACAACCTACCCACCATAGAACTTTATATCCCTGAGAAGCCTCAGGGAAGAATAACAACATCACATAACAAACTTGAGTTGTCCTATTTTGTACAAATGGTCATTTCCATTTCCAAATTCCTTACACTCCACTAGGAATTACCTTAAACATGCAGTACATAAGTTGATAAAATTGGATAGAATTCTCACACTATCATCAAAAAGAACTAGATTCTTACTTGATCCCATAATACACGAGACATGATCACATTTTCATATCATACATCATCTATAATATGGTAATTTTTAGAATAATTTCTAGTTTTTATATGACCGAATCCAAGTCATGATATTCCAACCATCATAATTTCATGGTGAAAATATCTCCATGATTCTAGAGACACTCCTAGAATAATTACCTAACTACATTCAAGGAAAATACCCTTATACATTTATCTAATCAAAATGGTCAAACTGAAACCAACACACCTCAAACCTATCACACTTGTTTTTCCATGAGAATACCCAATGAACCCCTTAGACTATAAATATCTCATCTGTATGGAATCTTTGATGTGCTTTTTTCACCAACTACATACAATTATTAAGGTTACTCATGATAAACTACTTCTAGAGATCTATTTTATTAAATTGTTCATCTCCTAGGGTCAGTGCATCACTAAGACTACATTACAATTCCATCAATGATGGGAATATAGAGATCATTCAAAGAATGATAAAGAAATACCATACCCTAAAACCAATTAATTTTCATGGTAAAACCATATCCTAAGAAAAAAATTTATCATGCTATCTCCTTAGCACTGAAATTATCCAGATCTAACATCCATTTATTTTCATGATCTCCTAAAAGAATAAAACACTTTTATATATTTACCCTATGTCACATAACCAGTATCATGGTCCCATGACCATCACCTTTTATTAATTCCAATGAACAGTTCTCATTTAAAATTCTTATTTCAAATCATAATTAGAGTCATCAACAAAAAATGACCAATGATGTACTATTCGCCTTTTGGGTTATCCTAAAATAGCTTCTTGAGTGAAACTCTAAAAGTGTTCTTTCATCAAACAATAAATTCTATTAGGATAGTTATATTGATTTAATACCAATTATCTCCCAATGTACATAGGTATATTTCTAGGTAAATGGAATGATCTCCTTTACAAAAGGAGTATGCAAATAATTTATCAATAGGAATGTATTCCTCCACGCAATGAACATGATCTTTAAAACAAGTAATGAAATATTTTCATTACTCTGGACACAAAGAATCTATACCATTCATGCCAAGGTTTAATCATGGATATACCTTATCAAGGAACCTGGTTGATTTCTCATAATTATCACTTATCAAAAGGAACTCTACTTAATTTACCCAAATATTCAACATAACCGTGCTTGAAAGATTTAGATTTTTGAATCCATCATCCATTGGCTTCCACCTAGAAAAACATTTAAATTCAAATCATAACATTTTCCATGTCAACCCTGTGAGAACTAAATTACCTTACACAGTGGGTCAATATCCCATACCCCTCCCATTGATTCATAAACTAAACACATTACTCTAATATTAATCTATAAACAAGATCAATATGGCCATGATTCATGGCACAATATTTCGATTTCACTAGATTTTTCCTCTTAAATAATTTTCAATATTAGGCATTATACACGTGCCATTAATTATAAAACTATCGTCTACATAAAGGATGAATTTCTGAGAAAAGGAAACATCAACATTAAAGGAAATTTTAAAATATTCCAGGAAACTAAATAGTCTTTTCTATCTAATATAATTTCAATATTCAAAACAAAAATATCGTTTTATAAGGAATAGGCATAAATGAACCAGTATTTTTAAACCAGAGAACTTCAAATGCATTGGTTTCATAGTGAGGGTAAATAATTCTCATTTCCATTATCGAATTCAACAAATATAAGATAAAATATTTTATAGATTATCGTCAGTCAATTAAATGTACATGACCTTCAAAGGTAAGAATATAAGGTAGTGGCATCATGGTCTCCCATATATTTCTATAGATCAAACTCAGAATAGGGTGACTTGGCCAGACCACCTAGCTTTATGGTTTCTTGCTTGCAAACTATGTTCCATTTAAGGAAATGTATTACATAGAACCTAACACACTTGAAGGTTCTGTTTTAATTTATTTTAAATAGAATAGTTGATGAAGAATTGTCTAATATTGTCATGATTATGTCACCATAGGCCAGATGACATCACCTACCAAACATTTGGTTACTAGAGCTTAATCATTTTGAACATCCTAAAAGGGGAGTTCTCATATAAAGGTTACAACAATAATGTAAAGGATTAAGGGATAACACATAGTGGGTATCAGCATATGGTTATACATCCTCATGATTCAACTTACCAAAAAACTACCCATCTACCCAAGGGTATAGTTTCTTTTTATAGAGTCGTACTCAAAGCCAATGGGTACCCAGAACTCATATCACATAATAAATCTAGAAAAAAAATAATTTATCAAATTTTTAATGTCAATGGGTACTACCATAACTAGTATACCTACTCAAACACATAGATAATTGATCCTGAAACCAATTTACACCAAAAACAAGTTGCTATGATTTACTACCTAACCTCTATGTTATACCTAGCCTAGGAAAAATTCATCATTCTTCCATATAACAGACCACACTCCTATTCATGGAAACACTAAATAAAAATTTAAAACTAACCACTACATATGACTCCTCATAAAAAGAACCTCTAAATGATTTAGTTTTAAGTCATTTAAACAATTATAATTTATTTCTATATTTTAAAAAACTTGTATTAAAGAGATATCATGTTCCAATTGTAATTTCAGATATTCTAATAACATTATTTTGTTGACTTCATGTACAATTTGTAAAATTCTATCATAATTTCCTTTTATGCATATTAAAATAATATTATGTTATCCCTGAAATTATTATCATTTTATTACATAAAAACTATCAATTGTAAGCTATAGTTGAATAAAAACATTAGGTTGTAATTTGTAATTTAATTATCTAAGGCCTCAATATAATAAATCACCAAAGTAGACAACAAGTATTTTTTTAATAAAGGGAACTATTTGATTAATATTTCTCCATACGTTTATTTGTCACACTATATAAGCTTCTACAAACACATTAAATATCAATCCCATTTTCATAAGTGTACCCCCATACAGTTAAGTATCAATGAATTTAAAGAATAATGTATTCTATGAGGGTATCATCATGCCAATATATGTTCAATTATATGGGTATTCATTCCAAACATATAAATTCAATGATCTATAAATTTCAATTTGAATTTCATTTTAATGAAACACATCCCATTACTTTTATTCAAGATTTACCACACCATAAATGGGTCCATAACATAATAATACCACATAATTACTCACCTACATGGGTCATGTCCTGTCTGTCCCACATGCAACATTCACAAACAATCGTTCTTGGTTTTAGTTGTGCATTTATAACTTTAGTCATTTGATTTTTCATTCCCATTCCATAAATATATAAGCCCATTTAATTTTCAATTTACCATTTATTTAAAAGAATTAATTTTATATATGACTCATTATTTCATCATTTATACATATATATATATATATCATGGTTTAGTTAGATGATTTACCATTCACAAATTACAATGTTGCCTATATTTATATGTTACATTTGTAATTCATGTAACTACAACAAGGTTTTTATTTTCTATATTAGATATATCAAATTCATGTATAATTTTTTGATTACATGGGTTTCCCATCCCAATTTATAAAGTCCCATGTTCTCTCTAAATTTTCATTGAAAACAATTTAATCACTACCATTTATGATTCATCCCTTGTTACCAATATTTAATGGCATAAACATGTACTAATTATTTCAATGAGGTTCCACCATTAAATTATATGGTGAATATATTTTGGTTGATGAAAATACATTAATAACCAATTACATATTCCAATAATGTATCAATTCATGCTACCATTTATCTATAAATATATGAAAACATTCAAAATAAATACTTATGTCTGGTATAAAAATAATCATTCACAAAAAATATATGAATAAAACTACATAGCATGGTATATGCATGGAATGTGGATTCAATTTTCCAATAATAATGTTACTAACACTAATTTTATTCTATACTAGGACAACGGTAAATATCCATAAATCATTGATTCAACAACAGACAAAAGTAAATCAATCAATCAATGTGAAATAATTAACTATAATATTAAAAATAGTTTCACATTAAAAAACTTGATCTTTACCTAGTGTGTGGGTTGGCAAAACATGGACACCAGATATTTAAAAAGTGTGAAAATAGATATAGTTTCATGTCTAGAATCTAAAATAAAAAAATAAAAATTTAAAAATAATATCTTTTACCAATTATAACACCCTAGCCTATGAGACACTTAGTACAGTGCCCCAAGCCCATTTTCTATTAGTCCTCAAGCATTGATCCTAGTAAAAAATATCCTTCTGACTAGAATCTAGGGTCAGGTTATGGTATAGTTGGGAGACTCTACACTATGGGTCACTGAAAAAATATTATAAACATAATAAACAAAGGAAAGAAAATATCAACTAAAATGGATAATAAGTGAGATATTAATCATTCACAAACTTACGCCAACATAAATATATGTTGGTATAAAAATTAGTAAGATATTCTAACAAAATAAGTAAAAAAATACACAAAATATATATCCATTTTCCACATCATCACAGGATCTGTCATCCCCCCTTACCCCCAAATACTCTATCATTTCCCTGAGGTATTATAGAATGAAATCCATAGTATAATCTAAGATCCTAAAACTATTATCATGAGTTCAATTTGAGAATCCCAGTTTAGTTGCAACAAAAAAACATGTGAAAAGTACTCAATAGGCCCCCTACAATGGAGTCTATAACAAATACTGACTATGAATATGGAATGTAGTACTGGGAAAGAATAACAAAAAAAATATTAAAGATAAGTTATGAAATATAGTCTATAAGAAAAATATATAAAAATAAATCTATAAAATAAATATAAATTTAAACATAGTAGAGAACCAAATGCATTCTATGTCAGTATATTGAGTATCACGAATGTTTGGCATATGTGGAATAATCATTTATTAATCTTATATTGGCTGGGACTGAGTTCTATTGACCAAACAATACTCATAAACTCTACGAAGTTCATTCATATCAAACATGGAGAAATATAAACCTACATGGTCAAGGACACAATGCCATTAATGATTGATTCCTCTTTGAGTCCACACATCACTCCCACTCTAGAATTTGTAAAATAAGGACCTATATAGGCTAGGACCCAAAAAAACTGACTTGATAATATTATTTTATTTCATCGATAGAATTTACAGAAAACTCAATAAAATGTTTCCCAAAATGTTGTAGGACACACGGTCATTGACGATTTATTTTTCATCAATTCCATTGGTAACATCTATAGTGAAATCTGTATATATATTTTTAGAGAACAAGGAGTATGTCCATGGTAGTCCATGATGTTTAGATCAAAGGTTGTGATCCTAGAAATCCAATAAAATATTTATATACGGAAATCAATTTTATAACACATTACCAATCACTGGTTCTATATCATGAAATCCAATCTGAAATAATTTCTATAATTATTCAAGGTATTTTTTTAGTTTCAATTCCAATATCAAGGTGATTTTCAAAATTCTATTATAAATTTAATTTTCAAAAATTTTGATGATGAGGTCCATGGTACTGTCCATGAAACATTATTAAATAACTAAAAAGGAAGAATAATCTAATAATTATTCATTTCATTTGATAATTCTCTTTTAATCTAATTCATTTTTCCTTTTTTATGATTGAAATGGTTCTAACCAAGGTAGTAAATATTTATATTTCTATTTTATTATATATTCAGCTCCAAATTATATGTGGTGTGACCAACCCACCCCATCAGTGGTGAAAATGTTGTTATTAATCGAACCCACCTCAAGTATGGTCTGAGGAGATGTTACAACCTCCAACCATAAACATGGGCATGATAACTGTTGAGTCATTAGGTTTTCCTTATGACTTTTCCATTCCTTTATATAAAGGTGGAGATTGTTGAGTCATTAAGGTTTCCTTATGAATTTATTATTAATCTTTTTTTGAAAATCACAAACACCTTATTTCAAGACAAAACTCATTTCACCCTTGTTTTACTTCTTGAATGAAAATTTCCTTCCCCAAGGAAATTTACCCTTATCATGTTTTCATTATTCAAACAGATATTTTTTCTATGTTTAAAATTAGGATTGTGATCAAAGATCTCAGAATCTTATAATAATTCTGATATAAATCATTCTATTTTAGATTCTGAATTCTATGAATTCCAGATATGATCTTTAGAGTTCTGACTCTAAATCCTGAATCTGAATTCTAGTTACGAACTCTTCATAGTTTTGACTCTGAAATCTGAATACTAATTCCAGATAAGGACTCAGATCTCTGAATCCAAATTCTGAATCAGAATTCTGGTTATGAACTCTTCAGAGTTATGACTCTGAATTCTGAATATTAATTCCATATATTAAATTCAGAGTTCTGATTCCGAATTCTGAATTAAGATTCTGGTTATAAACTCTTCTGAGTTCTGAATCTGAATTCTAAATACAAATTCTGGATACGATTTGTTCATAGGTCTTACTTTGAATTCTAAAACAGTATTTTTGTTATGAGCTCTTCTGAGTTCTGACTCTGAATTCTGAATACGAATTCAGGATATGATTTTCCCTGAGTTCTGACTTCGAGTACTCTGAATTCAGACTCTAACTCCTATGAGTTCTAACTCCAAATTCTCATGAACCTCGACTCCAAACATTTTATGTTCAGGTTCCGAATTCTTGTGAAATCTAGATTCTGAATTTCCTTGAAATTCAGCCTCTAAAATTCTATAGAATTCAAGTTCTTAATTCCTACAAAACAAAATCTGAATATCCTTGAATTATAGACTCTGAACATTAGCTTTCTTAGACACCAAACATTCATTTTTTTCATTCTGAATATCAGTTTTTAGTTATTCTTACACTTTTTTAGTAATAATACGATGTTGTTCTTTCATTTATCAACTAACTGTTTCTTGAGTGGCAAGTGCATAGGTCCCTCCACAATTCCCGGAAGAATTAGACTGTTGCAGGAGGGAGCCGACCATCGAAGCCTTGCCTATAAATAGGAGCTGATTTGAAAAGACTGATGACGGTTCTATGAGTCTAGAGACAACATGTTGTTGATGTGATTTCTAGAGAGTGACTATCACTAATTTGTGTGTACTAAACGTTTTCTTTATTTTTGCTTCATGCGACACCGATTTTTTCTATGTACAATGCAGGGCTTCCAGAGAAAGGAAGACCGAGGTGCCGGCTACCTTGAAGATGAGGACTTCCTGGCTGAGGAAGATAGAGGTGCCGACTATCTGATAGCTGAGAGCTTGTGGGGATAGCAAGACAGACTTCGATCTTCATATCGATGGCTTACCCTAAAGTGGGAAAGACAGACTTTCTTGAAAGTATAAATCAATGAACCTTTATCCAAGGTTGTTGGATACCCTTCTCTTTGGGTTAAAAGACTTACTATTTGTTACTTTTTTTGTTACAGATTTTTCACCGCATTTTTATTGTTGATGAAAGTATAACTATCTTATACTTCAGTGTACTTTCACTCTGATTTATTTTAATTTTATATGATTTAATGTATAATCTTCATCTTTGTAAACTTTTCTTAAGATTCATTTCCAGAATCACTTTTCCGGAATCCAGCATGTTATTACAACATAGAGGTTTTGTGAATTATCTTTTTTAACCTTGTTAAACATAACCATCATTAAAAGTTCAAAAGGAATTTTTAAAATTCCAATTCACCCCCCCCCCCAATTTTATTTGAGAATATACATTCTTATCTCGATCCTACAATTGGTATCGGAGGCTAGAAACCTCAAACCCTTTACAAATTAAAAAATTGGTATTAGAGCATTGGTACTACATGAATTAATCTCACGATTAGATTCAGAAGAGAATTTTCAGAATTGAATTTTCCAGATTCATATTTTTTTTTGCGGAATCTATTTTTCAGACTCATATAGTTTGGATTCATTTTTTCTTAGAGATACTCTTGTACTATATTTTTCTTTCTTAGGATATTTTTTCCCAGTTTATAGACGTTCTCTATTAACAAGTATTTTTTTGAACGATTTTTCTTAATGATGATAGGAATCAATGTTGGGTCCATATACAATATCAATCCAACTATACCACTAATCTTTGGTGAAAATGATTACGAATATTTGAGAGATCACATGAAGACTTCCATTATCAATACTAGTGTAGATAATTTAGATAGTATTACTGGTGGATACATGATCCCTGATAAAGACGTCAGTACATTTAATAATCAAGAAATGCATGAATATCAACTGAATTATAAGGTGTCCAATACCTTACATTGATCAATGACCAGAAATATATATATCCAAATTTCATCTTGTGAATCATCAAATTCTATATGGATGAAACTTGAAGATACTCACTTTGGAACTTCCAATGTAATTGAAACTAAAATTGTAATTCTTAGAGCTGAATATCATGGTTTTTTCTTTCCTTATGAAGAACCAATATGTATGGTGCAAAAAAGATTCATGAATATTGTGAATAGTTTACAATCAATGGGTGAAAATGGATTAGATGATGAATCTCTTGTTGATAAGATTATAGACATCATGCCGAATAAATGGGAGTCCAAAAGTACTTCTTTTTTTGAGAACATAAAGGTTACTCAGATTACCTTAGATGATTTTTTTGGAACTCTTATCTAGCATAAATCTTGAATGAAGAGACATGTAGATAATATGAAGAAGAAGAATGGAAATGGAAGTGATTCTTTAACTACAACTTCCAATCATATGAAATCCAAGACTCCGGAGAGAGTTACTAGATCCAAATCTAAAAATGTTGTTATCCAATCTGAATCTAGTGGAATTGAATCCTCAGAAAATGAATTAGAAAATCTTGATCGAAGGATGAACAAGATAGATGGATAGAGGAACTTTCAATTCAGATATAAGAAATAGGAATGGAAAGATAAAAAATATTCATAAGTTACATGCTATGAATGGAAGAGAGTTGGACACATAAGACCTGATTGCCCTATGCTCAAGAGAAAATGAAGAAATGAATGGCATTCTAAGAGAAATAGAAAGAATTATTACAAGGATAAAGCTAAGAAAGTCTTGAAATCTAATGACACCTAGTGTTTTAGTGGTGGAGACTCTTCAGATGAATCATCAGATTATGAATATTCTGGACAGAAGAATTTTGGTCTAATAGCCAGGATAACTATTGATAATCATTTCTTAATGGCTAAGGTACACAATGCTGAATCAATGACCAATGTTTCCGAATGCTAATGATAGTAAATATTATAACTCTTCGGGTGAAGAATCTACTTCTGATGAAGATAATACTTTACCTACCTATGAATAAGTTTCTAGGTTTTCCAAACTTCTTAAAATTGAGAATTCAAAACTCGTGAAAAAACATGATAAGGAAAATTCTATGAATACTATTCTTACAAAGGAAATATCATATCTTTCTAAAGATCTTGATAAGAAAAATTCCGATTTTGAAAGTATTTTATAAATTCTGGAGGAAGTAAATTCTGATAAGAATAAACTTTCTAATGATCCAGAAAACAAAATTTCTAAGAGAAATCTTTTTGAGCTTGGTTCTAGTTTAAAATCAAAATTTTTTGAAGACAAAAACTTAGTTATCAAAATAAAATCCGAAATATTTTCCTTGAGGAAGTGTTTGTCAAACATTACCTTAGGTATGGAAAATTTTGATAAAATGTATTCACTTATCCAACCTCTATAGAATAGTTCTGGTTTTTGTTATACTGGTTCTAAACCAATTTTTTGTAACAATAATTTTGTTTCTCCAATTGCTTAATTCTGTACTAAATGATAGTATGGTGGACATTGGGAAAATAATGATTCTATAAAAAGCCCCAATCTTTAGGATTTCATAAAGCCTATATTTCTAAAAAGATGTTGGTGCCCAAAATTTTGCTTTCTGAGATTTCTGGATAAAAGAAAGTCTGGATTCCGAAAACCTAACTTTTCCTTATTTTTTGGAAAATAGGGAAAGTACCAAGAGCAATAATTGGTACATGGAAAGTGGATGTTCCTGGCATAAGAGTGGTAAAAAAACTATTTTGAAAAGATTATCAAGACGAAAGGGGGAAAATTAACTTTTTGAGATAATGCTTAGAGCGAAATTATTAGTATAGGTAACATCGTTCTTCTTAGAAAAACATTGATTTCAAATGTTTTATTTGTTAAGGGTCTTAATCACAACAGAATTATAATAAGACAATTATGTGATGAAGGATACCTTTTGAATTTTAGGAATGATAAGTTCTTAGACCACAATTCCAAGGAAGAGTTTATTCTTTCTCCACATAGGAAAGATAATGTTAATACACTAAACAAAGAAAACCATAGGAGCCAAGACTTTCCTTGCCTTAGTGAAATGGAAGATCATTCTTGGTTTTGGAATAGAAGTCTTGGACACTGTAACCTTAGGAACCTATGTAAACTTTTTAAGAAAATAGTAGTGAATGATCTACTAGAGCATAGATTTGATTCTTCAAAAGTATGTAAACGTTGTTAATATAGAAAGAAACATAAATCAAGTTTTAAATACATTGGTGAAGTCGCAACCACTGATGCATTACAGTTGGTGTATATGGATCTTTTTGGTCATACACAAACTGGAAGCATTGTGGGGAAATATTACATATTTTTCTTGGTTGATGACTACACTAGATTAACGTGGGTCTATTTTCTTGCTATGAAATTTTAAAGATTTTTCTTATTTAAAATGTTTTGGATCCCAAGTGAAAAATGAGATAAACCTTCCATTGAAAACTATTCATAGTGATCATGGTGGAGAATTTCAATATTCTGATTTTGAAACTTTTTGTAGTAGAAAAGTTATTACACAAAACCTCTCAGCACATAGAACACCTCAAAAAATGGTGTTGTTGAAAGAAGAAATAGAATTATTCAAGAGATAACTAGAACCATGTCGAGTGAGTATTCTGTAGTCGAACATTTTTGGGCTGAAGCTGTATACACTGCTTGTTATACTATAAATCGAGTTTTGATTAGACCTTTTCTTTATAAAACTCCCTATGAGTTATGGAATGGTAGAAAACCTCTACTTTTCTACTTCACGGTTTTTGGATCTAATGTATTCATTCTGAATACTAAAGATAATCGACACAAATTCACACCAAAATCTGAAGGAGGAATTTTTCTAGTTTATTCCACAACGTCTAAGGATTATTGAGTTTTCAACAAAAATAGTTGTACTATTGAAGAGACAGTACATGTCAAATTTGATGAAACTGATCCCTTTGTTTTTAAACAACCCAAACCGACATCCTAGGATGTATTTTCAATAACTGATTATCAACCTTTTATAGAAAGTCCTTCTGATAATGAAAATGTCCAAGAAGACACTTCTAAAACATTTTCCCCAGAATATTTCCTAAACTATGTTGATGAACAGGTTTTACAAAACCCAAATTAAATGTTTCATAAGAATCATCCTAGTTATAGTATCATTGGTGATGTAAATCAACCTGTAAGTACTAGATGTTCCATAAGAAATGAAGTATAACATCGATCTTTCCTTTCCCAATTAGAACAAAAAAGAACTTAGAATGCTTTAGGTGATGATGATTGGATTAAAACTATGCATGATGAACTAAATGAATTCGAAAGGAATAAAGTATGGACCTTGGTTTAAAGACCTAAGAAAACATCTGTTATTGGAGTAAAATGGGTCTTCAAAAATAATTTTGATGAAAATGGAATCATAGTTAGAAATAAAGCTATATTGGATGCTAAAGGCTATAATCAACAAGAAGGAATAGACTATGAAGAAACCTATGCTCTAGTAGCTAAACTTGAATCTATTTGTATTTTACTTCCTTTGCATAATTCATCAATTTCATGCTTTTTAAATGGATGTGAAATGTGAATTCATTAATGGTTATGTTCAAGAGGATGTTTTTGATGAACAACCTCTTGGGTTTGAAGATACAAAACATCTTGATCATGTTTTTAGACTTACCAAAGAATTATATGACCTTAAACAAGCACCTAGAGCTTGGTATGATAGACTTGCAAAATTTTCACTTAAAAATGACAATGTTAATGGAAATTCAGATCCAACTATTTTTATAAATAAAGATAAGAAAAATGTTTTGATTGTTCAAATTTGTGTTGGTGACCTTATATTTGGTTCAACTCAGCAATCTTTAACTGATTCCATTGTGGATCTAATGAAATCAGATTTTAAAATGAGTATGATGGGTGAGTTAACATTTTTTCTTGGTTTTATAATTTCTCAAAATCTAGAAGGAATCTATATATCCCAACATAAGTATATTAAATATCTTCTTAAAAAGTATGGATATAATAACACTAAAGGTATTAGTACTACTATGGGTACCTCAAACACACTTGATCTTGATGAAGCTGGGAAACCAGTAGATCAAACATATATTAGAGGTATGACTGGAATTCTACATTACCTGATAGCTAGTCATCTAGACGTAATGGTTTCAGTAAGATTATGTGCAAGATATCAACCCAATCCTAATGAATCTCATTTAAAGGCAGTGAAGAAAATTTTTCTCTACTTAAATGGTATCGTGGATTTAGTACTCTTCTATACTTCTGGAAATGATTTTTTTTAAAGATTTTTTCGGATACTGAATTTGGTGAATGTAGAATGGGTAAAAAAGGTACATCCAGAACTTGTCATTTCCTTGTAGATTCCATAGTTTCTTGGTCTTTCAAGAAGCAACACTCAGTAGCACTTTACAGTGCTGAAGCTAAATATGTAGTAGCTGGAAGTTGTTGTGCTCAAATGTTGTGGATGCAACACACACTCACAGACTATGGCATGAGTTTCACTAAAACTCAAATTTTTTTTGATAACACAAGTGCCAATGCCCTTAGTAAAAATCCTCCACATCACTCTTGTGTAAAACACATAGATATTAGGTATCACTTTCTTAGGGATTACACACTAAAAAGAGATATCATTCTTCAATTTATCGTAACACAAGTTCAAATTGCAGATATTTTCACAAAATATTTACCCTCCAATATATTTTAATACACTAAACAGAATTTATTGATTATAACCGTAAGGTAATCCTCATTATTAACTTTCAGTTGAAACCAATCTCTTTATATTAATAAACTCTTTTTCATAGGGTAAGTACATTTCGTAATGAAGTCTTTCATATTTTTCATAATAATTTATTCATATTTTTCTTAATGATGTTATTCATATTTTTTGTAATGATTTTTTTCAAAATTTTCATAATGAAAATCTTCGGAACTGACGTTTTAATAATGAAAATATTCAAACATGATGTTTTCATAATTAAATTCTTCAGACCTGAAGTTTTCGTAATGAAATTCATCAGACCTGAAATTTTCATAATGGAATTATCGGATTTAAAAAAAAATTAGTGAAGTTTTTTTTTCGTATTCAATTTTTTTTTAAATTCTAAATTTCTTCGAGAAAAATATTCCTCTGTACAAATAATCTTCCCAAGCAATCCAAAAGGTATTATTATTCCTTGAGATTTTCATAATTACATTTTACTTACTGGTAGTTTCTTTTGCTTTTAAAATTTCTTAGATTATAATTTCCTTAAATCCGAATGTTTATTTTTAAAACCTCAAAAGATCAGATTCATCCAAATTTTTCCTTGTTGCTATCATTTCATCCATCATATTAGATCTAATTATTTCTCAACCATTGGATTCAAATGGGAAGTTTGACTGTCGGTTCAATGCCTATATAAAGGAGACCCCCGATGGTTGTCCCACATCGGTTATCAAGATTGTGTGTGTCGAGGATATGCCTCTCTACAAAAGCCCGTTTGGAATTCTTCAGAAGTGCTCCAGTTTGATTGTCTGCAGAAGACCCTTCTTAAGATATGTCTACAACTAAGCCGATCATGGAATGACAAATATACAGGGAGAGGTTGTTTTATCTGAATTTCATCAAAAAGTATGACTCTATTATATCCAAGAATATCAGACTTAATGGATGGAAAAGTGTATCCATATTAAAGACATGAGTTCAGGATGTTGTATATATTGATTTGCTAATAGAGTTTTGTGAGTCATCTTGTTTCGTCAAGGAAGATGGTAGGGAAAAGTTTTCCTTTTAGAGATATGGAAAGACATATTCATTATCTTATACCATGTAGGCTAGCTTGGTAGGCCTACCTTATAAAGGGGTGGTAGAATTTTATTCTCACAAGCTACCAGATGTTCAAGGCAGTTTTTTTAGAAAGGAGGCTATGAAAACTCTCGGACTCACTGATGTCAAGACCGCAATGATCTTCCATCTTTATACCAATTATCGAATCCTACAGCTATGGGTTCAAGGATTTATTGTACCGAGAAAGGGTGATAAATATACCCTTACGAAAAGTGATATATATCTAAGATTTCTTGGTAAATCTAAGTCAAGTGAATCTCATGAATCACATCCTCATCATCATTGAGAATATCAAAAAAGGGAATCTAAGAGTTCATATTATCATGTTTCCTGCCTTTCTTTTTATGTTGATAGTTCGGTGACTTGAGTCTTTCAAGATCCTATGCAGTTGCAAGATGAGGAATTGTAATGTAATGTTAATCAGTGATGATACCCTAAAAAGGATGAATGTTTCCTTCTCCATGGAGTCGGGATAATTTTATGATCTTCCAGAGGATGAGGCAGAAGCCATTCCAAAAAATGTGGAAAATGATGAACCATCAAAGAAGGCTAGCACGAAAAGGAAGTTGAAAGAAGTGGTAGTTAAAGATAAAACCCCTAAGTCTAAGGATGTCATATCCACACCTCCTAAACTAAAGAAGCATAAAGCATATCTAGATGAATTGGTTGCAAAATGGGGGGAGGATAAAAAGAATCACAATGAAGGGGAGCCATAGTTTGGCTTGGACCCTGCAGAGGCAATGGCCTTGAATGATAAAACAACTAAAGGGTAAAAAAGCAAGCAAAAGAGAAGAAGCTTAAGAAAAAGATGTCAAAGTCCGAGATTGTCCAATCTCTTTTGAAGGCTACTGAGGTGGCATCTGAGAATATTCTTGTTCTAAAAACCTTTCATGTAGAACCACTCCATGAGACTCTGGGAAAGAATTTCATGTCTCCAGAAAGGAAAAAAGGGAAGATTGAGGATGTATATAATGCTTCAGAATACGTTCAAAAAAGCTTAGAGTAGTGGTGGATCTGATTATGTGATTAATAAATATGAATACTATCATGAAAAAAGAACGTTCTTCCAATAATTTTTCACTTCGGACATCTCAATATGGATTTTCAAAACTTGCTACACCCATAGATGATGAGAAGGGAGAAGAGGAATTAATCAACTTTTCTGAGAAAGAGAGTCAAAATCATGAATTTATTTATCCTGACTTCATTGAAGCTGGAGCTGAAAAAGAAAAAGTGGATGAAGATAATATTGTATAACTATCCAGAAGTGAGCATGAATGTCCTGAAAAAGAGTATATTCTGAGAATAAGTAAGGAGAAACATGTTTTTGTTGATACCCCAAAGAACAAAATTTTGAGGAAGAAGGAATCTGGAGGATCCTCTAAGAGAAAGCTGGTAGAGTTAGAGGATGGTCCATCTCCTGGTAAAATGTCAGATTCAAAGTCATCAGCTATGAATCCCATAGAAAATCATGCAATAAAATGACCAGATGGTCTGAGAAAATCTTTGATGATTTGGGTGAGCTTGATCAGTTTCAAGAATATGTCAATGAAAATTTTGATACTGAAGATGTCAAGATCAAGGATCTCACAAATAGCTTTATGTTAAAGTAAAATCTTGAACAAAATTCTCAGATCCAAGAATTCAAACATCTGAATGGGAATCTGAGTTATGTTGTCCAATGTTTGAAAACAAAGAGGGATATTCAGACAAAGATGAAAGAAAATCTTGGGAAGCAAGAGGACTTGCTGAAGGCTCATGTAGAGGCCATGAAGGCTTAAGACAATTGAATCACAGCATTGAAGAAGAAAGTAGACGAGGACCACGAAGAGATGAAAAAGCTAAAGACAATCATCAAGAAGATGATTCCCAAAGAAAAAGTAGGGAAAAAACAATTCAAACTTTTTTTATATTGGTTTTTCCTTGTTCTAAGTCTTTCAATCGTAATTCAATTGTGGCTTGTCTATTTTTGTTTGTATATCTTTACTAATATTTCAGGTGCCATATTTTTTTCATTCACTCAAACTCTTTTCGAAAATCACAAAGGGAGAGAAGGAAAAATAATTCTAAAGGAGAGATGGAAAATTCTAAATGGGAGAAGGAAAAAAGATTTATAAGTATAAAAGAAACATCCCATAGTAAGGGGGAGTCTATCTATGGGGGAGTTTCTCATTACGAATATTTCCTTACCCAAGATGATGTCATTCTCATTCTAGAAATCAAGAATATGATCCTTATAAATTTAGAGCCTAAGGGGGAGTTAGTCATAATCATCATTGAAAATGTGAAAAGGGAGATATTTTTTATTTTCTATGTCAAGAATTTTTTTTTCTAAATCCTTTTATTCCTTTTTGTAATGATATTTATGCCTTTAAAATGGGGGAGATTTTTGAGTCAATAAGGTTTTCCTTATGACTTTTCTATTTCTTCATATAAAGGGGGAGATTTTTGAGTCATTAAGGTTTCCTTATAACTTTTCTATTCCTCTTTTTTTGAAAATCAAAAACACCTTATTTCAAGGAAAAACTCTTTTTACCCTTGTTTTACTTATATAAGGAAAATTTCATTCCCCAAGTAAATTTACCCTTATATTGTTTTCATTATTCAAACCTATTTTTTTCTAAGTGTAAAATTCGGATTGTAATAAAAAACCTCAGAATCTTATAATCAGTCAAATATGAAGAATTTGGTTTTTGAATCGGAATTCCCAGAATTCGGGTTATGAACATTAGAGTTCTAACTCTGAATTCTAAATTAGAATTCTGGTTACGAACTCTTTAGTGTTCTGACTCTGAATTTTGAATACGAATTCCGGATACGAACGTCAAAGATCTGACTCTAAATTCTGAATCAGAATTCTAGTTACAAACTCTTCAAAATTTTGACTCTGATGTTTGAATATGAATTCCCGATATGAACTTCATAGTTCTGTCTACAAATTCTAAATCAGAATTCTGGTTACGAACTCTTCTGATATCTGACTCTGAATTCTAAATACGAATTCTGGATATGATTTGTTCAGAGTTTTGACTCTGAACTCTGAATTAGAATTCAGGTAACGAACTCTTTTGAGTTATGACGCTGAATTCTGAATACAAATTCTGGATATGATTTGCTCTGAGTTCTAATTCCAAGTTCTCTGAATTCAGACTCTGAAATTTTATGAGTTCTGACTCCAAATTCTCATGGACTTTGAATCAGAAAATATTCAGTTCAGGTTCCAAATTCTTTTGAAATCCAGATTCTGAATTTCCTTGAAATTTAGACTCCATAATTCTATAGATTTCAAGTTCTGAATTCCCGCAAAATAGAATCCAAATATCCTTGAATTATAGACTCCATAATTTAACTTTCTTAGACTCCGAACATTCATTTTCATTATTACGAATATCAGTTTTTAGTTATTCATACACTTGTTTATAAATAAAACAATGTCGTGCTTTCAGTTATCAACTAAGAGTTGTTTCATTGACACATGTAAAATTCCCTCCAGAATTCAAGGAATAATTTGACAGTTGGAGGAGGGAGTCGACCGTTGAATCCTTGCCTATAAATAAGAGCTGATTTGAAAAGATTGATGACAGTTCTATGACTCTAGAGACCACATGCTATTGAAGTGATTTCTAGAGAGGGACTATCACTGTATTGTGCATACTGAACTTCTTGTTCAGTTTTTCTACGTGCGACTCTGATTATTGTTGTGTACAATCGATGGATTCCTAGGATAGGAAGATAGTGGTTCAGACAACTTTGAAGTTTAGGGTCTCGTTACTAAGGAAGACATAGATGATGACTACCATATTATTGACGGCTTGCGAGGATAGCTAGACAGGCTTTGATATTCATATCAAGGGCTTATCCTTGTGTGGGTAAGACAAAATTTCGTGAAAGTATAAATCAAGGGACCATTATCCAAGGTTGTTGGATACCCTTCTCTTTTGGTTATAAGAATTACTATTTCTTACTTGTTTTGTTACAAGTTTTCCACTGCATTTGTATTTTTGAGGAAAGTATAACTATATTGTACTTCCTTATACTTGTACTCAGATTTAGTTAGATTCTATACTCTTTAAGGTAGAATCTTCATCTTTGTAAATTTTTATTATGATTCATTTCTGGAATCAATTTTCCAAAATCTAGCAAGTTATTAGAACTTAGAGGTTTTTTGAATTATCATGTTTAACCTTGTTAAACATAACCATCATTAAAAGTTCCAAAGGAATTTTTAAAATTACAATTCAACCCCCCTCTTGTATTTTTGCATCTACATTATTATTTCGATCCTACAATAACATGTTAAAATTATAGTTTAAATATTCGATTTAAGGATCTATTAATATAAAGATAAATTCCTAGAATATTTGATGTGTTGAACAATTTAACAAACTATTAAAAACCCAAACATTTAGGGAAAAGGTATACACCTCCTAACTCATTAATATATTGGTCCACACAAACAATATTGGACAATAATTAAATATATAATGAGTGAAATCAAAATATTAGACACATTCCTTTAAAATAAAATAAATTTGATTGCAAAGATATAGAAGTCTATATAGAAAGATAATGAATAAAGAAATAATGTGTATTATTATACATACCAAATGGATTACAATTCATCTTATATAATTTAATTATACAATGGAATGGATGATATTTATCCCGGAGGTGGAGAGGGAGACCTATGGGATCCATGGGGAGCTACTAGAGAAATGTGTGGGAAATATGTGTAACCCCTTAAAGGGTATAAGGGTAAAATAATTATTTTTCTCCTTTAATGGAGAACATGATTATGTAACAGGGAATGGATAATAATGAACCAATTTTGTTTCACTCAATGATCAAGATACATAACATGCATTTCATGGATATATAGTTTAATCTAATTGAACTCAAACAATGTGCTTCTACTGGTTAAGTTTCACTAACCATTTATCAAGGCAAAGAATTTGGTAGACCATGCACATCCTATTCCCCCAACACTTCAATTTACTATAAATATTCCAATAGTTTTTCCACCCAATAAGAAAAATTATAAATACTATGTGAAACCCCCCTTAAAGGTCCACATTTTCTCTCCTAAGTGGTTTCATGGAATAGCCAAATTTTTTGACCTATATACTTCACCAATAAAGTGAGAGTTTCTGGGGCCGATTCTCCCATAAAACATCTAAAATACATAGGTACTTATTTGTCTTTAAACCCCATATAAAAAAATATTTCTGTGTTCTAACATTCTTAATTACATTATAATAATTATTTTCATTCCTATCCATCCCACCAAATGAAAAGTTCTATTCTCCATTGAAATTTTATTTAGCTCAAAATGTGGTTCCTTATATAAATTTGTGCCAAATAATCATAATAAATTCATCATATAAAATCCCATTTAAAATAAATGGGTTTCATAAAAAGTTTTACATAGAATAACCTATTACAAAGAAAAATGATACTTAATCATTTCATCAATAATTCATTTCACAACCCGTGGAAGATGATTAATTTTCATAAACATTTAATTATTTCATCATTGTATAACCTATGAAAAAAGTGAAGGGATTCATAATCATCTTCTCATTATAAAAATAAATCGTCTATAGAATGAATAATAATGGTATAATTGTGTCATATACAAGAGTAATGAATAAGAAATGTCAAAGGATGTAATTTTAGATTCAAAATGATTATAAAACATCTCATGAAATTTATTTTTGAGGAAATTATCCTTTTAATTTAAAAAAAAGATTACTTAAACAAATAATTATAAAAATTGAAAATTATTTTCACTAAAAATTATATTTCAATAATATAGTGTATTCTCTAAAATATTGAGCCTTCATGATAGCGTAAAATATTATTCTGGTCGTACACATTAAAAAATAATTTCATCATAATTTGGTCGAAAATGAAAAATGTACATTGTTTAGAAATAAAAGATAATTACTTTTATTTATTTTTTTAAAACAATAATAATGGTTAAAATGAATTTAAATAATAGTAGAAATTTTTTTTGGATATATTTATGTAAAACATCCATTTTGATTAAAAAAACTTTTTTACAGAAGAGAGAAATAAAGATTATTTTCATTAAAAACAATCCTTTTGTAATTTTTTTCACAAAGATAGATAAATTAATGTAACATTTTATTATCAATAAATAATTATATTTTAGGAATATTAATTATTTTATTGATTGTAATATCATAATGTTTCATCATCTAATGCATAATCCTATACAATCTAGATAAATAGTGACATTGTATGAAAAAACACTTACAACATTGGAAAATATCAAATCTGAATCACTATAAAATAAATAAACATAAATGGATATGTAATTAAATATAATAGTCAAAATAATCATAAAAAATTAATTCTTTGAGATTTATATACAACACATAAAATAAAAAATTCATAAGTATGGAATGTGACTCTTAGAAAATAAAGTGAAACAAAAATAACATATGGATTTGGTAACATTTTAATCATAAGACCTATTAAAAAAATTTCAGAAAATGTATCTCTAAATATCATTAAAATTGGATATTCATGATATAAAATTTTAAAAGTTAATTATATATATCACACAAAGGAAACAAGTGGTGAATATGGTATATGCCCCTATGAAATAAAAGAGAGACTAGAAATCACAAACCATATGTTCCGAATTTATTCTCTCACTTTAGAACATAATTAATAATAAATTTATTTTTATTATACATATACTATGTAACCATAATAATATATATTATACCATATATTATTTATTTATTATCATTTATACCTCATTTATTATAAATTTTTTTTTGAAATAAAATTTTAGTTAATAATTGATTCATTTTTTCATGTATGTTATAGTTTCGTATTTTTGGACAACATAAATTGATCATGATTACTTCCTATACATAATTTTAAACGTGATATGACAATTATATATTATCATGATATATTTATTTAGAGTAATATATAAAAGTTAGATATAGAAAAAGGAATTACATTGTTCTTAGGGATGGTCGGCCATATGTACTCATAAATACTGATTCTATTTCCTCTATGTATTCCTCAAAATAAAGGAAAATAATATTTTAAATTATAATAATAATAATAAATTTATATATATTATATATATTCAAAATTTATTTTCATATTACATTCTATGTCATAACAAAATGAAAACATTATCACAACTCATTGGGGAGGTGGTAGTCTAGATGTACCCCTGAGCGACATTATCATTTCCCAACATGTTGCATGGTAAACAAATATATGAGATATTATTATAAAAAGGTCTTTTTAGGAAATTAATATCATATATAATCATTAAATTCATCATTATATTTAGTCATCAATGTTGTGGATGAAAAATAACATACATCAATTCGTGATGCAGTAGTCCTCCGTACACACAATCAAAGGGTTAATTTCCAATTTTATGGATGGTGAGATGGATGTAGATGAGTCCATTACCAAAATATCATAATATTATATGGTATTTAATGGTTTTATTTTATTATCATGGTTAAATAAAATTTTAATTGTGTGTAAAAAGAAACCATGTAAAAATACACAGTTAAAAATGATATGACTTCTTCTGGAAACCTCTTTAGGATAGAAAAAAAATAATCATATGATATTATTTTATTAAATATAATGTATACATGAATTTAATAAATTTATTTTTTAGATAATTTCTAAACAAAAGGTTTTTTATGTGTGATGAGGAGAGGGAACAAGGAACCCTTTTATATGTGGGAGAGAAGACATACTATATTTTTTTGAAAAATTGTACAACCACTTTTTTAAAAATAAACAAGTCATCCAAAGGAATAATTATTAACAAAAAAACATATAAGGACTAAAAATGTTTGAAAATTTTTTATTATAAAAGTTCAGAGTTAATTTTTACCCTTCAATTTTTATTTTAACCCCTTGTAAACACATTTTACCTTTAACCATGATATTTAATTTTTAATGTTTCTATTATTCATAATGTAAAATATAATTATTTTACCATGTTATATAATATTAATTATTAAGAATCAAAATATAGAATCTATGTTTTCAAATTCAATTAACAAAATTCGAGAAATTAAATTTAGAATTAAGCCTTCACATATGATGGAAAATTGATTTTGCAAATAGAATTAATAAGTATAAAATGTTTTAATATAAAAAATTCAATAAGAATTTTATTAAAATTACATAAATTAAATTAATAATAATATAATTGAAGAAATTTTACTTTTAAAACTTTTTTAAATGAGATGTAACTTTGTAAATACTTTCAAATGTCAGTTTATAATATTATTATTTATTTTTCTCTATTCGCAGATAATTTATAATATTCAAAAAACCATATAAAAATTCACCCAAAAATAATGTTGAAATTTTGACTCCAAAAATTAAATCAATTTTTTCAAACACATTTTCTAAATTTTTAAATAGTTAATTATATAATTTAATCACAAATATAAATAAAAAATTTCATTTTGAAATGTTTTTTTTCAATGCATATAAAGGAATTCCTACAAATTAACTACTTATTTATATGTATATATTATTTATATAAAAACATAATAATTAATTTTATAATTTTGATTATTATTATTAATACAAAAAAAATCAAGGATATAATGGTAAGGTTTAAAAATTAATATTAATTGTATATCCTAGTTTTTTAAAATTCAGTGATGAATCTAATGCTAGAGATTTATGAAATTAAAATTATTTAAGAAATTTATAACAAAGAATCAAGGAATGTTACATTCTCCTGCCCCCCCCCCAATGAATTTATCTATTCAAATTCCATCACATATTTTTAACTATCTAGGATAAAACTACCCCATTATATCCTCAATTTCTCACATAGCTTCCTTATTATGGTGGTTTTGATATAAAAGATCGACCATGTGAGAAACCTTCTTTCATATGACATTCTCAACAACATCTAGAATATCTATGAAATGTTCTTTAATGAAATAATAATACATCATCGGTATGTCCTCTATGTTTATTAGATGTTATTTATCAGGTATTTACTTCCTTAAGAGATATACATCGAACACATCATGAATCTCAGAGTTGTTTTGTGGAAGAAGAAATATATAATCTATCTTCCTGATAAAAAAATAATTTTAGTGGGACTGACATCCCATGGTATTAGTTATACCATACTTCCGAATCTCCAACTACCTACTGGAATGTTTTTGTTCAACACTTCATTCTATATAGGGCATCAAAAGGATCCATATAAAATCTTTAGTAAATATTATAGTTATATAAAAACTCAATAAAAGAACGTTTTTGATCCCACCCCCCTTTAGAATGCATATAATGTGATCTTAACATATCTTCAAGAGGTTTAATAGTAATATTATACTAGTCATTTGTATAAGGATGATACAAAGCATTGAAACTCAACTCTTTATCAAGATCCTGGTAAATATTTCACTATAAATCAAGGTAAACATTTTCATACAATAAGATAAAATGGAATATTTCACTCAATGAAACCACTACACTTCTATAATATATATCCTGGAAAGATTATACCATGAGAAATATTATATTATAGTGATGATGTTTTATGTAATTTGATGGAGATCAACCACAAACCATATAGAATTTTTAAATTCATATATTCTGGGAAGAACAACTAAAAAATCCATGATGATGTTTTCGCATTTCCATTATAGTATATGTAATGGATTTGAAATTCGCTTAGATATTTGTATCCCAGTATTAACTATCTAACTTACTAATAAATGAAATATATAATTAGAAATATATCTCTTAATGTTATTACTTCTGAAATACTCTTTCATGTAGTCCAGTGGTAGGCACTACAACCTTGTCACCCTTTGGTTGTAGTTTCAAGACCTGTGGACTTCTAAATACTATTGGATATCACATGATATGGTGGTTAGACATTTTCCAAAACTATATTAATATAATTCTAATAAAATTAAAAAATTTAAATAATACAAAAGTACCTCAACATTAAAGATAAGATAAACCGTAATGTCCATTAATACCATTAATCTTATTTTATGAAAATATAAATTAACACTTCTTAAATTAACTTCCAACTAAAATATATCAAAAATCAAAGGCCTATATTTTAATAAATTTCTCCCAAAATATTAAATTATGATAACCTTAGGTCACTTAAACACTCAAAATCATTTTCTATGACATTGAACATACTATCAACCTTAAACACATACACCTATCATGGTATCTATAAATTTTAAGAAAACCATACATAGTGACCTATACTCATCAAAAATATGATTATCCATTTATTCAATAAATAATATCTTATTATAAAAAACATTTCCATTGAAAGTATTACTTCATACATGCATAAATAGATGATCGTATTTTGAATAAAAATAAAAAATATTAATTTTTCATTTTTGAATATATGTAGAGAGATAATAAATTCATAGAATCATATAATGTTCATATAGAAATTTAAAAATACAATTTTCTTCTAGATATTATATAATAAAATAAAATATAAAATTACTATATTTGGAGAGGGTGACAATTGTTTCATAATTATCAATACTGACTTCCACAATTTTTATTTAATACGAATTCCCTTTGTCCTTTGTCTTTATATTTTTCTATCATTTCATCCTCATTGAGCATTAGAACGGTCTGTAAATTCACATAATTTCTATACTCCATCTATATTAAACACTAGAATGTGTGTGGTGTATTTTGTAGAGTTTTCTCTCTATTCTTATTATTATCTAACTTCTTTCCATCCCTTCATCTATTTATTTCTTGATAACCTTCCTACCCACACATAAAACATTCACTAGTACCTGTAATAAAATTTCTCTTGGTTTCCTTACACACTTTGAGTTTAAATGAAATATCAACTTTTTTTCTCCAAATTTTGTAGAGATTCCTATGAATTCCATTTTTATCTTATCAAGACTATGACATTGTTGTGTAATTAAAATATCAATTTCCATATTGATTGAACACGGAATTATTTTTTATAGATACTAAAGTTACCTATAGACAATTCCCATTAGAGACATAATTTAGCACCACTAAATAATTGATCATCATTATTTTTGCATTGGATGATACTACTCGAATCAGGCCTCACATATCTAGTAAAATTCATCAAATATGTACCAAATGATTCATCATCCTTATACATTTACTCAATTAATTTCTTTTCCATCATCATAAAAAGAATACATGTAAAGTACATACATAAATTTATGTTCATAAATTCATCTTATTACATTCTGTAAATTTCATATTATTGACTTGTACTCTTGATAAAGGTCTATTATCGATCTCTTTCACCTTCAAATTGATAGACTTCTATATTGACTTTTTCATGATCTAAACACAGTAAAATGGAAAATGGAATTTCAATGGTGTTGATTCGTTTCTAAAAATATATGGGATCAATTTAACAAATAAAATAATGTTTGTGATGCCCCAAGAAGTATTAAACAAAACATTGTTCCCCCTTTCCTTGTTTGGATGTTTAACATTCTTCATAGATTAAGATTGTTTTTCAATCACATCAGTGAGATTTTACATTCCATAATCAATAACATTTTGTTTTTCATGAGTATATTAGATTAAAAAAATCAAACTCACCACTAACATCATTCATTTGGGTTCTATCATCATCATTGTTTATTTTTTTAATCAAAAGAAAGGAGAAGAGCAGTAAAAAACATGGCCAAAATAGCACAAACAGGATCTTAGGGGGGGTCTAAAGTAGTGTAATCTGAGGGAATCCCCTCTAACAAGATCATCCCCCTTTGGCATAAGGGAATCCACTTTTTAGAAACAAGAGACACCATGGCCGAATTCGGTTAAGGATGCAATGTAGTCTGCAAATTTGTCGCCCTCACACCAAGTATGGAAGACTTTGATAATTCTATTTAGAATACCTCTGCATTTTATGGTGAAATATGAGATTAACCATGGGATAGGTCCCTTTACACCCAAGGACTCTTGAAAAATCAAAGAGTTGATTTCCACCTCTGATAGGACAATACTGGCCTGCTGGAAGAGCAATAAACTAGTGAACAACACCTTGGCCTCAACCAGGAGGGATGAACCACTTCTTAGGTGAGTAGTGAATACCATAATAACAGCACCTCCTGAGTCACAGACAACAACACATCTTCTAATGATCCCTGATCTTCACGAACTGTCATTGTTAAGCTTCAATCACCCGGCGGGTGGAAGCCAGCAAACCCATGAAGATCTCAGACCGTTGGGGAACTGATGAGCCACAGGATTGGGAGGAAGAAGCCATTGAATGGAACGATCATCATGCTAGCTGCTGAATAACCTAACCAAGTCCATCATAAAGCTCTGCATTCTTGCAATGATGGACCTACCTGTCGATTGGATCCCCTAAAAATGTGACTTATTTCTCGCCTGCCATAGAAACTAGCATCCAACGTGAAGCACGATCGCCTAAGCCTCCTTCTTCGGAATAGTATTACCCAAACCATTGAACCACCTCTTCATGAAGGGAGTACCAGCCAGGCTACCAACAGAAACCCCAGTAAACTCACCGAAAGCATTCCAGACCACTCTCTCACATCCTCCTTCAAAGAAAATATGCGCTGAATTCTCCTCTCAGTGCTCCTTACAATAGAAACACCTAGAAGCAATACTGATACCACACATTTTGAAGTTATCATTAGATAATATTGAATTGTTCCTAATTATCTGGGAGATAAAGTTGTATTTTGTAAGAATTTTCCTGCTCCACATTTTGATGATCCAGCTATTAGGAGGGTTCTGAGAAGATGAAAACATCCCATAATCCCTGGAGGTAAAGGCCCCCGAACTGGATGGGGTGAAGATGCACCTATCACGCTCATCATTGATATAAATGAGATTAAAAATATCCTACTGGTCCTTATCCAGAATAGCAGAGATTAAGAGAGGATGAAGAGCCACCTCCTTGAAGGATATATTAGTGGCTGGACACCCCAGGAAACTGATAATAGAGCCATCCCATTTCTGGTTCCAAAAGGAAATGGCTCCCTCTCGAACAATCCATCGTAAAAAGGGTTGGAGGTCCTGAATGAGAGGGAGAATCATTCTCAAAAGGGGGACCCATGCCTTGCATCTCTATCCGAGCTCTCGATCCATCTACTCGCCATTGACGTCCCCCAAAGCGTATGTTCCTCCAGAACTTCCCATGCCAATTTATCATGCATGCAACAAAGAGTTTCAACCAAGCTATTAACATTGATACCACCCTCCTGCACCGGTCCTTCCAACTAACTTCATCATAAGTAGAACCATTCTATCATATAATATATAAAAAAATTCTTCATAATATAGTGAAAATAAAAATAATAAAGAGTGATATTGGGTGATCCTTACAGGTAAAAAAGGAATATATAATAATAACATGAACAAAAAGGTTTGATAAAAAAGATATCACATATAAAAATAATACCACGTAAATTATAGATCCTAAACATGATTCCTGGGATAAATATCGGTATTTCATAATATATTAATCATAAATAAATAAAAATTCCAAAGGCATTGAATTATAACATTAGAAAAAGAAATTAAATTGTGGAATATACACAGGAATAGAAAATAATTTCCATAGTAGTCAACCCTTATTCCCAAAACAATCATAGTGGATTCTGTTCCCTCTTTAAACCATTATCATAGTCAAGGTTTACCCCCAATAAAATCATAGTGTAAATCTCTTTTAATGAACAAGGTTTACCTCACATTCGATTCTTATTCATATCATAAGATATCAATATTTACCCAATGCATGGGAGGGATATATAGTTCCCAGCCTTCCATTGGTATAACATTACCACAATATTAATTTATAACATCAACATACTTATCAAATATAACTTAACAAATATATATGGTTATAACACAACCACCATAACAGAATGGAAACTGACCTTATCATTCTGATGGAATCATAAGTCAATTATCATATTAGATCCCATGAAAATAAATGGGTTTCATAAACATTTCATAATAGACAACCCCACGGTAAAGAAACAGTTTTAATAAAAAATTATTCATGTTATAATATAATAACCCCAATTATATGAATGGTCATCATAAACATTTCATTATTTTATCTTATCATTATCCCCAGAAAAAGAAATGGGTTTCATAAACAACTAATAATCGTTAATAGAAATCATAAAGGGAATTAATTTGGTTTGAATCATTGGATCATAAGACCATTAAATATTAAGTAACATTATTGTTTATCATATTAGATAGAAAATGATTTTAAAATATCAGTGGGAACATTTTACGAGGAAAATGACCTTTCCAATTTAATATTTTTATTTTTAAAAATAAATACTCACAAATAATTATTAAAATAGTTTTTTTAGAATATAATATATTATACTTTTAAAATAATTTTTTTAAACATTTAGTGGTTATGATGGCATAAAATACCATTAATTTCATATAGGTTAAAACAAATATCCCATTCCCATTTTTTGTTAATGTTTAAAAATAAATTGGTTTTAAAAAAATTAAGAAGATTCATTTAAATATTTTAAAATAATAATGTGAAATAATTAATTTTAATAATCAAATTAAAACATTGTTGAAATTTCAGGTATAATACATATATTTGTATGGAAAATTCTTTTCAAATAAATTGATAAATAATATCATTTTCATTTAAAACATTTTTCGTATATTTATCTCTTAATGGGTGAAAAATGAAATTAAAACATATTTTATTCATAAATAAAAATATGAGAATAAAATTATTCACTTTCATTATATTTAGATAATAAAATTTCATCATCGGCAGAAAAATCATTATAAATATGGATAAAAAATGATTCAATGACATAAAACCCTTCACACTTCAGTATATTTTGAGTCATAATCACAATGAAATAAATAAATTTATATTTATATTTTAAATAAATGTAACATTAAAAATAAAAAACATTAAATAAATTTATTGTAATTACATATACCACAATAAAGAAACTATTAGTGGATATGGAATGTGTCTCTTCGAAACAATAGTTAGAGAAAAGTCATTTACCACTTGGACAACATTTGAATAATATTCCCCTTTTTAGAATATAATTAACTGAAGCATTAAATTTAATTAAAATATAGATATTCATGATATAAAATATTTATGATTATGTATATTCACCACAAAAAAATGATTTATGAATATGGTATTTTCCTCCAAGAAATAAATGAGATAATTGAAGCCTCATACATTCAGTCTCGATATTAAATCTAAACATTAAAAACTATTATATAAATGGCATATATTTATTATCCATATACTGTTGAACCATACTCATTTATTTATATTAACATATATTATTTAATTATAACCTTTTATCATCCTGTTACTAATGGGTCCCTGTTGAAATGACATTTTTGGTAAATAATTCCTTCATTTATCATATATGTTTGGGTTTCGTAGTTTTGGTCTACAAACATGGATCATTGTATCATGATACAAAGAATTTAAAAGGTTATTTTATTTTCATATGAATTAATTATATATTATTTTATAAAAATCCATTAATGTTATAAATAGAAAATATGTTACCTTGTTCATGGAGATGATATGTCGTACATGTGTCGGAACAGTGTTTCTATTTCCTCAATATATAGAACTAACCAATGGTAAATAATATTTAAACATTATTAAAAATTTATAAGTTATATATATCATATTTATTCAATAACTATATCCATTTAACTTCCAATTAATATTTAAATAAAAAATTTATCACAACAGTTCGTAGAAGCTGAAGTCAAAAAATATGTTTGAATAATATTATTGATATCCAGTAGGATATAAGGTATAATGAAATATATGATATTATAATTATAATGTTATTTTTATTCCTTAATTATTACATATTTAATTTATAAACATCATTATATCCTTATATGAATTTTTTTTATGGAAAAAAATCACATCGGTTCATGAGGTGGTAGTCTATTGTAAATAAGATCGACATTTTCTTTTTCCATTTGATGGAAAAGAAGAGGGATTTTTGTTATTTCATTTAAATCATATAATATTATTCACTGACTGGATATTTTTTTACTATATTTTCATAGATTAAGATTAATTTATGTGGTTTTAATATGAAATAAAATAAAAATACTCAATTAAGAATGATAGCTCTTCTACAAACTACCTCTTTGGTTTTCACCAAAATCAATCATAATAAGGATTATATATAAAATTACGGAATAAATAATTTGGGGAGGGAATTATGAAATGTATTTTCTATGATATTTTATGTTCTAATGGGTTTTCAATGTTTGAATAAGATATGAGATGAAGTGATCATTTATATGTAGGGGAGAGGACTCGTATAAAAATTTTTAAAACAAAAAGGTGTACCCATGTTTTAAACATCCTAGAAGGATCCAAGATGGGTCATTCTAAAAAATAAGATTATAAAAGGTAGACATATGGCCAAAAAATAAAAATTATAAATGTTTTGTTTTTTTCATTTTAGCATTTATGATTTTATTTTAACTCCCTAGTAAACCAATTTTATCCTTAACCACTGTATTACGTTTTTAATATTTTATATTTAATTTTGAAAAAAAATTATATAAACCTTATTATTTATTATAAATTTTGAATTGTTCAAATTTTTAGTTTATATTTGAAATTAATCTCTCATAATTGGAAATTTTAATTTACAATTAAACCGCAAGACATGATGAATAAACGATTTTCCAATTATTTAATTTTTGTAAGAATATAATGTTTTAAAATATGTAGCCAACATGAATTTTATTAAAATGAACTAATTTTTTTTAATAAAAACATAATTTTACAACTATTATATATAAAAAATTTATATATAACATGTAACTTGGAAAAATATTTAAAAATATGGGTGTTTTTAATAAAAATAACTATTTTCCACTATTCATTAAAAAATTATTCTTTTTTAGAAACATCTCAAAAAATTACAAAAAGTTGTTTTCAAAATGTAGTTTTTTGATAATATTGTTGGTACTTAAAAAATTTCGTGAAAATTTAAATATTATTATTATTATTTCCCCACAAAAATCAAAATAAATCATTTTTTCAAAAAAATGTACATTTAAGGCATATGAACACTATTATAAAAATTAATTCTATATAAATAAATATATTTTTATTATCTAAAATCATTATTTATAATTTAAAAATTATTTATATTCACATTTTTAGCTAAAATTATAACGTATTGGTTTAAATAGTCATGTTTAAATAATTATGTTAATTGTAATCACATTTCATTAAACATTAGGGTTGCATGTAATGCAATATCTCAAATAAATTAATTTTTTTTAAAATATTTATTTCGTAAAACCTCATTTTTTACACTATTATTTTGAAAAATTATAAATCCATAAATCGAAAATTATATTCCAAATGAGAAAATAAAGGAACAACATACTTTTGAGTCATTCAAAAGGAAACATATATATTCTTTATGTTGGTTGATCGATCCATTAAATGTTGAGTAATGGATCAGTGCACCTATAGTTATATTTTCTATTCTACTGTACTCAAAACATGAAATTAATTTTTTTTTTTCAACAGTAATATGAAGTATATAAATGGTGTAATTTTATCATGAATACTAGAAATCAGAAATTAATTGTATCCATTGATTTGGATGAGTTGGGATGTTATTATTTTCAATAAGTATTTTCTATATTGTATTCATATGAACATAGAGAAGTAATTACATTATCATAACTACAGGCATGATTAATCCACTAGTATGTCATGACCCGGCTTTGGGGGCCCGTTCCGTGACTACCCCATGCCCGCCTTCCAAAGACCAGGGGCTGGCGACTAACACCAAAGGCGAAAATCTCTAAAATGGGAAGGAATTTCCTTTACAACATGAAAACGCACACAATATAGTACTAGTTGGAAGAAAAACACTAAGTAAAATTGTATACAAAAGAGTACTGAAAGTAGAGGGGCCGGAATACAAGAACAATAGGAAAGTACATGCACAACTAAAAAACAAGTACAATATAAGAAAGGTAAAATAGAAATTGGGTCATCCTCCAGGATTCCTTCCTGAAGGGTAGGTACAGATAGCCTCCACAGCACTCCACACTTGTATGTCTCCTCTGTGTACCGTCACGCCATGTGGTCCACCTCTGGGTACCATCCAGTCCTGGTACACCCAGCCTCAATCAGCATTTTCCATTATCTGCATCCAACACAATGAGGTGCAAGCACATCCCATGCAGGGGTGAGTATAATGAGAATCAGTAGGGACCCCGAGACACCCAAGGTCTCACAAAATACAACAAGGATGAACCACAATGTACGGAATCAACAGATAACCCCACTTAGGTATATGCCTATACATATACCTAAGTTATCAAGTAATTCATCTCAATCATGAGTTAAAAACAAAAAGTTACTGACTCATCTCAAAACAGGATTTTTATTATCGAAACCACGGCTGCTGGAGAACTCATGCTCAATCAAGTATATAGGGCCTTTGGCGCCACACAAACTCACTTCCCACTACCCTTGGACTGCTGAGGTACTCCTCTTGTCAAGTACTATGGGTGTACCGCGCTCACACAGAAGTGATCCCCACCATGGGTCTTCCGCTCGCACATCGAGGTGCTCCCCCTTGTAGCCCGCTGAGGTACTCCTCCTATCGAGTACTATGGGTCTGCTATGACACCAAGGTGCTCCCCACTGTGGGTTTTCCATGACACCAAGGCCCTCCCCACATGGCTAGTTAAAATGATCCAATTCGAATCGGTCAACATTCGTTAGGTCTCGGTCAGATACTAGGTCTATGCACTATGTACACTCGTCTCCGAGAGGATATCCTCCACGAGCTACTGGTTGATACTCAAAAATTCATGAAGTACCATGAAGAAGTATCCTGAAGGACAGCCATGTCATAGGGGTCTCAACATATTAGACGGCGTGTCAATCGGATACCTGATTTATGAGTTATTATCCTTTTAGTCTTGAGGGATCGGTTGGATTCATGCACGATCCAACCTGGTTGTATCTCAACAATACCCCAAACACCTGTGGGGTATACTAAAATTGACCATCAAGCTCCAAGATTACAAGCACCACTAATGGTTCGTCAAATGGTTATCTGGTGCCAATGATATGGCCAATGAATGTAAAGGGTCAAAAGTTGGCCCAGGTTCGGTCAGACCCGGTCTAGGTTGACTTGGTCAAACATGTTAGGTCTGGACCAGCCCATTAGGTAGGCCAGCCTATTAGGTTCGGCCTGGCCCACTCGGCCCAGCCCATCAAGCAATGTGGGTGGTTCGGGTAGGAGCACCGCAACGGTGCCGCCTGGTGCGGCTCGGCCCGGAGGGCATGACTGGGCGTATTCGGCTAGGGCGCCGAAAGGAGGTCCATGGGCCGGATTGGGAGGCTGACGTGGCCATAGTGTCGGTTCGGTTAGATGGTGAATGGGGAGGTCGGAAGGTGGTCCGGAGGCAGTCGCACAGGACAGTAGGCGGCGGGGCCGGCCGTCATACGGGCCAGCGGGCGGCCAGGCCGGCCGGCAGGTGGGCCGGCGGGCGGTCATGCAGGGAGCGGCCAGGCGGGTCGGCAACTGAGAGCCAAGTGGAAAGGGAAGATAGTGGTGCGGCCGGGGTGGCTCGACCGGTGGGCCGTTGTTCGGCCAGGAGCACCGGAGCGCCGTGGAGGCAACGCGGTTTACAGAGGCCACGGGTAGCGCGACCTTTCTCGCCGTCGCCTTTGTCATTCCATTACCTCATCATCATGCCAAAGAATATCACAAAAGAGATTGGTGGAGGGATTTGGGCTATGTTAGTTCGGCATGCACCATCCGCAATAAGGGTGATATCAATCGCTCCATAAGAATGAAACACAAAAACTCACCCGCAAAAGGAAAACATCTTCGTTCTTCATTTTTGAAAGAAATTAAGAACATGGAAATTATTCACAGTTATATGATATTAAAACCCAATATTTTTCAATGTTTTTCTAAATTGAAATGGGGAAGAAGATAGATCGTTGGGAAAAGATTGACGTCGGTGTCGTCTGTGTTTTCATGGATCGTCGGTTAGTGTGTTAGCTCGTCGTAGTCGAAGGCATCCAACTCCTAAGTCAGATGTCTTCGACTACAACGAGCTGACGCACAAACCAATGATTTTGGAAAACACAAAAGACATGTATTTCCGTCTTTCCCAACGATCTGTCTTCTTCCCCATGCCAATGCAGAAAAACATCGAAAAAATATAGGGGTTTAATATCATTTAAGTGTGAATAATTTCCTTGTTCTTACTTTCTTTCAAAAATGAAGAACGATGATGTTTTCCTTTTCCGGGAGAGTTTTTTTCCTCGTTCTTATAAACTTATTTCTATTACCCTAAACGCGGAGGGTGCATGCCAAACTAACATGGCCCAACTCCCTCCGTCAATCTCTTTTGTGATGTTCTTCACCATAGTGATGAGGCGACGGAAAGAAGAAGGTGGCAACGACAAAGGTTGTGTTACCTGCAGCCTCCGCAAACCATGCCACCCCTACGGTCCTTTGGTGATTTGGGATAAACCATGGCCATATGGCCATGCCACCCCAGATGCACTGTCGCCAGCCCGTGCCACCCGACTTCTGGTCGTCGGCCCGCCTTGCCACACCCTGCCCGGCTGCCTGTCGGCCTACCCATCCACCCGCTAGCCCACCTGCTACCCTGTCGAGTCACCACCCACCCGAACCGACACCCTGGCCATGCCGGCCTCCCGAGCAGGCCCACGGCTCTCCTCACAGTTCCCTCGACAAGCTTTCCCGGCCTTGCCCTCCAGGTCGAGTTGTGTCAGGCTACACCCTCATAGCGCACCGGCCTGAACCGGCCACAATCTCGGGCCGAACAGCCCACACGGCCCACAAGGATGGGCCCAGGGGTCCGGGACAAACCAAACTGGCTTGCCCGCCCAATCGGCCAAACCTGACATAACAGTTCTGACTGGGGTGACCCAGATCGGGTCACCCCAGATTGGGTTAGGCCGAGTCGGTCGGACCAGGTTGGACCAGACCTGGGGCCACTATTTCTCCTTTACATTCTTTGGCCATATCATTGGCATCGGATGACCTTTTGATGGACAATCAATGGCACTGGTAATCTTATATCTTGATGCTCCCTTTATGTATATACCACTGGAGTTTGGGGTATAGTTGAGATACGGTTCGGTTGGATCGTTCAAGAATGCAACCAAGACCCCGAGACTAAAAGGAAAATAACTCACAGACCGGGAGTCTGATTGACAGTAAATATATTGTGTTGAGGCCCCTATGATGTGGCAGACCTTCAGGATACTTCTTCGTGGCACTTCGTGATAGTTAGAGTATTGACCAGTTGCTCGTGGAACGGATCCTCTCAGAGACGAGCATGCATATTTCAGAGACCTAGTAGCTGGCTGAGACCTGACGACTGCTAACCAATTTGACATAGAGTGTTTTTAATGGGCTAGTGGGGAGGTCCTTGGTGTTTGGGAAGACCAACAGTGGGGAGCGCCTTGGTGTCCTAGCAGACCCATGGTACTCGACAAGGGGAGTACCTTAGAAGGCTATGAGGGGGAGCACCTCAGTGTGAGGGAAGTAGACCCACGGTGGGGAGCGCCTCTGTGTGAGCATGATAGAGCCACGGTACTCAACAGTAGGAGTATCTCAACCGTCTATGGTTAGTGGGAAGAACCTATGTGTGATGTGGTAGGCACACAGTACACGATTGAGATGAAGTTCTCATGTAGTCATGTTTTCGATAATAAAAATCCAAGTTTGAGCTGAGTGAGAAACTTTTTGTTTTTATCTCATGATTGAGATGGATTACTTGATAACATGGGTATATGTATGGGCATATACCTAAGTGGGGTTATCTATTGATTTCATACTTTTTGGTTTATCCTTGATGGATTTTGTGAGACCATGAGTGTCTCGAGGTCCCTACTGAGTATCATTATACTCACCCCTACATGGGCTATGGCCGCACCTTGTTCTGTTGGATGTAGATAGCGGACCAGATTGACCAAGGATGAGTGTACCAGGACGGGACAGTACCCTGAGGTGGACCACACGACAAGACGGTACACGGAGGAGATAGATGGTTGTGGAGTGTTGTAGAGGCTATCTGTACCTACCCTTCAGGTAGGAATCCTGGAGGACGACTCAGCAACTGTTTTAACTTTCTTCTATTATACTTGTTTTTCTGATGTACATGTACATTCTTGTTGGGCTTTTATTCCAGCCCCTCTCCTTTCAGCACTATGTTGTATATAGTTTTACTTAGTGTGTTTCTTCAATCTTATACTCTCTTGTGTGTGTTTTCAAGTTTTAATGGCAATGCCTTCCCAGTTTAGGGATTTACGCCTTTGGTGCTAGTTGCCTGCCCCTGTCCTATGGAAGGTGGGCATGGGGTAGTCATGGAACAGGCCCTGGTGCATGGGTCATGACAATGTACCTATTCTGAATATTATAAATGACATACGATTTAATCATATGGTATTGTTGTAGAATTGTAATGTATTGTTGATCGAATCTTATATGGCTTAAAATATAAGGTTCATAGAAATTATCAATGTCAACAACTTTTTTATCCTAAATAAAAATTAAAATACCTTTTTTTGTCTATTTTCTATATTTTGTGAGAAAAATATAAGGGGAAAGGTCCACTAACCATTAAATCTAGATCAAATAATGTCTTGCATGATTCTATTTGAACCCAATCTTTAATATATGATGAAGTTTATATAAAGGCACCATAGTACCACCCCAATGATTATATATTGAAATACCCATAAAAAGTCCTAGTTGTATAATGATCACATCTCAAGTCTGTAAATCTTCCCCAATTTATGTTTGTAGGGAGGTTATCCTAGAAAATCATGTTATTCATCCACTAATTGAATTTAATGAAATTTAGGACATAGATTGAAATTCATTATATAAATACAATATCAATTTATTTATAAGGTAAGTATCAATAGATATTATGGGCTAACCTAGGATTTTTTATTGTCGTGAGTGTAAATATGAACATCCTATCGAAATTAAATTTTTTCGTGGGTCATGATTCCAATTAAAACAGAGTATTTATCTCATATGATGGTGGAGAAACTCAATATTAGAGATATGCCAACTGTATAGTAGTTTGTGAATGAATTTATAGAATAGTTATCTAGTATTTCATTAAATCATAAATTCGACTTCTTGAAATAAAACATTCATGGTGCTACACCTTTTTCAATGACTCCATATAGAATGACCCCAATTAAGTTATTGGAATTGTATAAGTAACTCCAAGGAATTCTAATGTGTTACCTTGGTGAAACCTATTATTTTTTAATAAGAAATATTTATTAATGTGACTCATAATTCATTATTAGAACATATTATAATAATGATCAAGAATAAATATAGTATTCCCCATACTAATGATTTCTTTAATCAATTATGAATATCTCAATATTTTTTTAGGATTGATATTTTATCTTGATACTATCAATTGAAACTAATAATTGAATATGTGCAAAATGAAGTGTTACGATCAAGGTATGGATACTACGAATTTTTATTGATTCCTTTGGTAAATACTAATTCCCATACTATTTTCATTGAATTAATGAATGTAGTCTTAATATATTTCCTTGATTACTTTGTGAAAGTATTATTAAATAATAGTATTATATATTATAAGGTAAGGGAACAGAATAAAAAATTACTTTAGTAGTGTATTTATGTGACTATGGAATGATAATCTTTATGAAAAAAATATCAAGTTTGAATTATGGATACATAAATTTTCATTTTTTGGTTATCTAATCCCAGGAAAGGGTGTATTAGTGGTTCCATCAAATGTAAAAGCTATTAAAAATTGACGTAGAATAATATGTATGATTGAGATCCAAATACATCTTTGATTTTATGGATATTATCAATACTTTTTAAAAGATTTATATTTGAACATTAATCTAATCACTGTGTTAACTAATAAAAGAGTTAATTACCTTATGAGTAATTAATATAAACATAATTTTAAGTAAAATAATAGAAGTTTGGTCACTATAATTTTACTAACAAAAACCTATAGAGGAGAAGGAGATCATTTTTATTGTAATTCATAATTTAATTTGTTATGGTGTATACATTTACAAATTTATATGGTGATATCATCTTCCTCTCATCAATAAATGTTTCATAATAAAAATTACCCATATCATGATTTGGATTTGGTTGAGTAATTATTGCCTAAAAAATATAGAGGAACTATCATTATAAAAAAAGGTATGACATATATACTGACTATTAATGTTTATAGTATATATCCACCTAGAAATAGATTAATATGAACCAAAGAAGATGGTAGGAGTTGATTAATCATTATTACTTGTCAATACATTACCAACCTATGAATGAAAAAATGTGGTTGATGCATTGATACAAAATTACTTTTTTACAATATCAATGACAAGGATAAAGAAAAATTAAATATTTGATGACCCGCCACTCGGGGCCCAGGTTGTGACAACCCTATGACCGCATTCCATGGCCCTAGGGATTGTGACTAGCACCGGAAAGGCATATCCCAAAAAAGAGAAGGCATTGCCTTTAATCCTGTACAGACACACCCAACCACATCCCAACACACTAAAAGGGAAAAAAGTATAACAAAAAAAGAAAGTTGAGTGCATGTAAAAGTGAAAGTAATTGGGCCAGAATACAAATCCAACAAGAAACAGAAAACATCAAAGTACATCAGAAAACTCATATGGCCATCCATAGAAAATCACACCTGCTTGTGGGGGTAGTGAAGCTATTGGAATCCAAAGTTTTATGTCCTTACCATCTTGTCGTACTAGGCCCCACCTGGTCCTATTCCACCAAGTCCACCTTCATAGCATCTTTCATTCTTTTCCCCCCTGAGAAGCACTGTACAAATGTCGAACGTCTGCATCAAACACAACATGTGTGGGTGATGCCCATGCTGAGGTGATTATAATAATACTCAGTAGGGACCAAAGAAACCCTGAATGTTATCTCAATAATCTATGAAATAAAACACCACAAATAAAGTACCACAAAGGTAATACCACAGTGCTATACCTAAAACACATAGCATAATGTAAAAGGTGCATCTCACACCAGGTATATTGTAGGGTAGAGATAGTAGCATCATTGGTCATATCATTGAATATGTCACCATTGGGAGAACTCTTAATCTATTTATTATAGTGGGTCTTCTAGGTTCTACAGATCCATGTCCCACTAACCTTGGACTGTTATGGTACTCATCCCTGACTGGCACTATGGGTATATGGGGTCTCACAGAGCTGCTCCACACTGTGGGCTTGCCAGACCATGTAGAGTCACTTCACACCATGGCTGAACTAAAGTATTCCTCTTGTTGAGTACCATTAGTCTTCAAGGTCACACGGATCATCGCCCCATCGTCGGTCTGCCTTGTCACATAGAGTTTCTTCGCAATGGGCCATCGTCAAGCACTCTCCAAGTCTTAGCCAACCACAGGGTTCCATATGTAGTGCACATTGGAGAACTATCCCTCATGACATTTTTTCATCTATATGTCACTAAAAGTCACCAAAAATTGTTACAAAAAATATGTCTCATCAAGAGGATCCCAAAGATGAAAATGGCTTGTCAATCGGACTTGTTGTTTTCCAGATATTGGTGAATTAGTAAACTGGGTGGCCAGTTGCAACGGGTCACAATCCGACATGGTTGGACCGACCAAACCATCCCAGGATGGGGTCCCACATACCATGTTTCATATAGATATACTCAACCTTACCAGGATCAGTTCAAGGTCAGTCTAGTCTGCCCTGTCATGTAGGTTGGGGCCAATGGGTCCCGCTAGGCCTAGCCTAGATTAGCCGGGGATCAAACCTACCGGGTTTCCCTGTGACCCAGTCTAGTATTTCCCATCACTAAGGGCATGGGTCTGAACACAAGGTGTGGGTCCATCCTACCTGCTAAGGACCAGCCCCTGGAGTTGTTGATGGTGAATTGTCCCACCCAAAGATGGTAGTCGTGCAGCATCTAGCCCCAAATGGCCCCATAGATGTAGGGCCCCTACAGCCTCCAACTAAAATCGAAAAACTATCACCCACACTGCTCGGGTGGCTCAAACACTGGCCACCCTCTGAACGTGGTGCCCGATTGGAACCATGATTCCCACTGCTGTGACTGGTTGGCTGAGGCCTCCTACCGTAGTGGTGTGCCAACAAGCACATCGTCGCCCTCCAGTGAGGCGCGCAAGGGCCAGACACCTTCGTAGCTATCGTAGAATCATTTGGTTCATCTCCCTTCATGAGGCCAGTGTGGGTCGACAGCCTCCACTTCAGTGGTCCATTCTCTGACCAACCTGCACCAAAGGGTCCCTAAGGTCGTCTTCATCCTTACTCAGGCCCCAGAATCAAACTGTCCCCACTTCTAGAATGCGTCCACCAAGAACAAATGATCTAAGTTCTTCGGGCCTTGCTTGTTTTATCCCTATACATCATGGCGAAGGTTCAGGGATTGAATTTGAATTATTTCATGCGTGGTTTGAATCATGAATAATAAATCCCCAAGGAATGTCACCATCCCACATACACGCATGAATTTTGGATCAAATTGTTTGTGAGGTGGTCATTTTTCCTGGTTTCTATAAAAATTTAAGGGTGAGGAAGAACATTGAAATAAAAATTAAACCTCTACCACATTTACGTTTTTTGTCAAAGTGTTCATCCTCGAGAATTCAAGGTGTCGATGTCTTCACTTTCAGCTCATTTCTTCGAGGTTGTTTCGAAGATGATGAAGTCTCTCTCATTTTCTTTGTTGTTATTTGTTAGAGATTAATTCAGTTGGAGATTATTCATAGTGTCATAAATGTTTTAATAGGTCGTCTCCAACATTCCAAATAATTAAAAGAAACATTTCTCAATGTTTTAGTTACACTGCGATGTCACATCATTATGTTGTTTCATTTGAGAAACAATGTATCTATTATACTGACTTTATTGCATCGCAATGCTGTGTCATATAGGCCATTAATGAAACTCATTAATGCGCCTTTTCTCACCCTAGTCATTGCACTACAGCAACACCATCTTCCACCCAATGATTGTTGAGTCAATAAGGTCTTCCTAATGAATTTTCCATTCCTTCTTGTTCTGAAAATCACAAACACCTTATACATAAGCAAACCTATATTTTACTTCCATAAGGAAATATTTCTTTCCCAATTGAAATTTACCCCTACCTTGTTTTCATTATTCATATCAAGATTTTTCTGAAGTATAAAAATTGGATTCATATCTGAAACCTTGAAATCATATAATACATAGATATGAAGCATTCTTTTTTAGGATCCGAATTCCTGATACGAACTCTAATGAAGTTCCACTCCAAATTCTGGTTAAAAACTCTAATGAAGTTCCACTCAGAATTCTAGATATGAACTCTAATGAAGTTCCACTCCAAATTCTGGATACGTACTCAAATGAAGTTCCACTCCGAATTCTGGATACAAACTCTCATGAAGATCCACTCTGAATTCTGGAAATGAACTCTAATGAAGTTCAACTCTGAACTTTTATTAGTTCGACTCCGAACATCTATTAGTTTTACTCCGAACATCTATTAGTTCGACTCTAAAATTTTATTAGTTCGGCTCTGAACTTCTATTAGTTCAACTCCGAACATCTAGTAGTTCGACTTCGAACATCTATTAGTTCTACTCGGAAATTATATTAGTTCGACTCTGAACATCTATTAGTTCGACTACAAACTTCTACTAGTTCGACTCTGAACTTCTATGAGTTCGACTCCAAATTCTGATGACAAATTCTAATTACGAATTCTAGTAAAGAATTCAGATTACGAATTCTCATTACGAATTCTGATAAAGTATTATGATTACGAATTCTCCTTAAAATTTGTTTAGGGAAACAGAATCCAAATATCTCTTTATTATAGACTCCGAATTCATTTTCTGAGTAGACATTGAATTTTCATAATTTTTTTACATTCTGAACTTTTATTTACTTTCATTCCGAACATCAATTTTACTTATTCTTACACTTGTTTATATAAAATAATTTCCGGCTTTCAGCTATTGAATAACCATTGTTTGAGTGACACATGTACAGGTCCCTCTAAAATTCAAGGTAAAATATGACCGTTGGAGGAGAGAGCCGACCGTTGGAGCCTCACCTATAAATAAGAGCTCATTTGAAAAGAAGAAAAAAATTTGACAACTTTGACATAGATCTTTGACTAAGTGTTGTTGAATAGATTTCTAGAGTGAGAGGCTCTCATCAACCCTCAATGCTTCATGCAGAAAGTTTGAACAGATTGTTCAAACATTTCCTTGTGCAGATTTTCTTCGTGCGACTGCAATTATTGCTAATTACAATCGAGGGCTTATAGGGATAGGAAGACAGAGGTTCCAACACCTTGAAGTTGAGGGCTTCCTTACTGAGGAAGACAGAGGTGTCGACTACCTGATAGTTGAGGGCTTGCGGGGATAGAATTGACAGACTCCGATCTTCATATTGAGGGATTACCCTGGTGTGGGTAAGATAGGCTTTCTTGAAAGTATAAATCAATGGACCTCTTATCCAAGGTTGTTAGATACCCTTATCTTTCGGTTAAAAGAGTTATTGTTTGTTACTTGTAGTTTTAATACCTTGTTTTTTCGCTTCATTTTGCATTGTTAAGGAAAGTATAACATTCTTGTACTTCTTTAATTATACTCTATTTTAGTTAGATTCTAGAATCATTAAGGTAGAATATTAGTTGTTGTAAACTTTTGTTAAGTTTCATCCCGGAATCACTTTTCCTAAATAAAGAATGTATTTAGAACTTTGAGGTGTTGTGAATTTTGGTTATGCAAAATTTTATTAGGGATTTTTTAAAAGTACAATCCTCCATCTTGTATCTAAGAATATCATTCTCAATTCGATCCTATGTTTGGTATAGTATAGTATATAATACATAGTTACATACCATCATAACAATTGGTATCAATGGTTGGAAACCTCAATCCCTGCACCAATTAAACAATTGATATCAGAGTTTGGGTTCAATCTGAATTAGTCTCACGGTTATATTCAGAAGGGTATTCTTGTATTCACATTTTCTGGACTCATATTTTTCAGAATCTGTTTTTTGGGTTCATATTTTTTGGAATCTGTTTTCCAGATTCAGATTTTTCAGAATCATAGTTCAGATTCACTTTTTACTTAGAGATACAATTTTTCTCACTGCATATATTTTCTCTTGTTTACAAACTCATACTACTAACAAGTTTGTGTGCCAAGGATTTTCTTAAGAATGGTAGGAATCAATGTCGGCCCTATTGATAACCAAAATCCAACTAGACAACCCATTTTTATGGTAATGACTATGAATATTGTAGAGATCGTATCAAGACTTTTGTTATAAATACTGGGTTACATAAAATTGTTATGCATACTGGTGACTATAAAATTCTTGATAAGTAATTCAGAACATTTATCAACCAGAAGAAGCAAGAATACCAAATCAACTATAAGGTATGCAATACATTGCATTGTTCAATGACTAGGAACATATATAGCCAGATTTTTTCTCATGAAACAACTAACTGTATTTGGATGAAACTTGAAGTTACACATTTTGGTACATCTAAAGTGATTGAGACTAGAAGAACCATGCTAATAGCTGATTATCATGGTTTTAGTTTTCTTTATAGAGAACCAATTTGTAAGGTGCTACAAAGATTCATGACTATTGTGAATTAATTACAATCTATAGGAGAGAAAGGTCTAGATGATGAAGTACTTGTTGACAAGATCATAGATATTATGGCCAATGAGTGGGAATCAAAGGGTACTGTTATCGATGAAAATATAAAGGATAATCAAATTTCTCTTGATAAATTATTTGGAACTATTATTCAACATGAGACTATAATTAAGAGAGTTGTTGAAAACATAAAGAAGAAGAATGGGAATGGTAGTGTTGCTTTTACTACAACATCAAATCACATGAAATCTAAGACTTCATAGAGAGTTACTAGATCCAAATCGAAGAAGGTTATTATCCAATCCGAATCTAGTGAAAGTGAAGTCTCAGAAATTGAGTTACCTAATCCTGCTTGAAGGATGAACAAGATACCTAGACAGAGAAATTTCCAATACAAGTATAAAAAGAAAGAACTGAAAGATAAGAAAGATTCAGAGGTCACATGCTATGAATACAAGGCAGCAGGACACATAAGACCGGATTGTCATTTTCTTGAAAAGAAAGAATGGAAATAGATGCATTATGAATAGAACAGGAAGAAGTTTTACAAAGCTAATGCTAAGAAATTCCTGAAAGCTAACGACACGTGGAGTGCATGTGGTGGTGACTCTTCAGAAGAATCGTCAGATTATGAATTGTCAAGACATAATAATTTTGGTCTTTTAGCCAGGCTACCCATTGGTAATCATTGGTTTATGGCTATGGTACACAATGTTGAATCCTTGACCAACATTTCTCTAAATTCTAATGATAGTAAATATTATAACGCTTTAGATGAAGAAACTTCTTCTGATGAAGAAAATACTTTACCTACCTATGAAGATGTTTCTAGGTTTTGTGAACTTCTTGAGATTGAGAACTCAAAACTCATGAAAAAGCATATAAAGGAAAATTCTAGGAATGATATTCTTTCTAAGGAAATATCATATCATTATAATGATCTTGATAAGAAAAATGATGATTTTGAAAGTATTTCAAAAAATCTTGAGGATGTAAATTCTAAAAAGAATAAACATTCTAAAGATCTAGAAAAAGTAATTTCTAAGAAAAATGTTTTCGAGCCCAACTCTAGCTCAAAGTCAAGTGTTTCGAAGATAAGAACTTAGTTATCAAATGGAAATCTTAAATATTTTCCTTGAGGAAGTGTTTGTCAAACTTTACCCTAGGTAAAGAAAATTTTGATAAAATGTATTCACAAATTTGACCTCGAAGGAATACTTCTGGTTTTGGTTACACTAGTTCCAAACTGATTTTTAGTAACAAATACTTTGTTCCTCAAAGTGCCCCATTCTGTACAAAATGTCAGTGTGGTGGTCACTGGGCAAAGAATTTTTCTTTAAACAAAACCCAATATTTAAAATTTCATAATGCATATTTTTCAAAGAAGATGTGGGTACCTAAAATTTTTCTTTCTGAAATTTCTAGATCCAAGAAAGTATGGATTCCGAAAATCTAACTTCTTCTTATTTTCAGGAATATAGGGAATGTACCAAAAACAACATGTGGTACATGGACAGTGGATGTTCTCAGCATATGACTGGTAACAAAAACAATTTTGAAAATAATATCAAAACAAAAGTAGGAAAAGTAACTTTCGGAGATAATGATTAGGGAGAAATTATTGGTTTATGTAACATCGTTCTTCTTGGAAAATCATTGATTTCAAATGTTTTATTTGTTAAGGGAATAAAGCACAAACTCATCACCATAATCCAATTATGTGATGAAGGATACCTTGTAAATTTTAGAAATGATAAGTGGTCAGTACACAATTCCAAGGAAGAATGTATTCTTTCTACCAATAGGCAAGAGAATGTTTACCCAATTAACATTGATGACCTTAGGATCCAGGACTTACCTTTCCTTAGTGAAATGGAAGATCATTCTTGGTTTTAGCATAGAAGTATAGGACAAGGTATCCTTAGGAACTTATAAAAACACTCTAAGAAAGGTTTAGTTAATGATCTACCGAACCTTATATTTGATTATTCAAAAGAATGTAACCCTTGTCAATATGGAAAGAAAAATATATCAAGTTTTAAATACATAGGTGAAGTCACAACTACTGATGCATTACAGCTAGTGCATATGGATATTTTTGGTCCAACAAAAATTGGATGTATTGGGGGAAAGTACTGTGTATTTGTTTTTGTTGATGATTACACTATATTTACAAGGGTTTATTTTCTGGCAAATAAATCTGACGCTTTTTCTTATTTCAAAAGATTTAGAGCCCAAGTTAAAAGTGAGAAAAACTTTCCATTGAAAACTATTCATATTAATCATGGAGTAGAATTTCAAAATTCTGATTTTGAAACTTTTTGTAGCAGAAAAGGTATTACTCACAACCTATCAGCACCCAAAACACCTAAACAAAGTTGTGTTTTTGAAAGAAGAAATATAATTATTCAAGAGATAACAAGAACCATGTTGAGTGAGTATTTAGTAGATAAACATTTTTGGGATGAATCTGTATGTACTACTTGTTATACTATAAATCGATTTTTGATTAGACCTTTTCTTAATAAAAATCATTATGAGTTAGGGAATGTAGAAAACATATACTTTCCGTATTTAAGGTTTTTCGATCCAAGAAATTCATTCTGAAAACTAAAGATAACTTACATAAATTCGCAGCAAAATATGATGAAGTGATTTTCTTAGGCTACTCCACAACTTCTAAGGTTTATAGAGTTTTTAACAAAAACACTTACACTGTTGAAGAAACAGTACATGTCAAATTTGATGAAACTGATCCTTTTGTTTTTAAACACCCCCAACCTCTATCCTCAGATGTGTTTTCAAAAACTGATTATCAACCTATGATAGAAAATCCTTCTGATAAGAAAAATGTTCAAGAAGATGCTTCTGAAGCATTTACCCCAGTAGATTTCCTACCCTATGTTGATGAACAAGTGTTACAAAAACCAAACCAGTTGTTTCTTAAGAATCATCACAGTGATAGTATCATTGGTTCTGTCAAACAATCTGTATGAACTAGAAGTTCCTTAGGAAATGAAGTTGAACATCTAGAATTCCTTTCCCAATTGAACCCAAAAAGCACTAAATAATCTTTAGGTGATTATTATTGGATTAAAGTCATGCAAGATGAACTAAATGAATTTGAAAGGAATAATTTCTAGAACTTGGTTAAAAGACCTAAGAAAACTTATGTTATTGGAGTAAAATGGATCTTAAAAAATAAGTGTGATGGAAATGGAATCATCATTAAAAATAAAGCTATATTGGTTGCTAAGGTTATAATAAAAATGATGGAATAGACTATGAAGAATCCTATGATCTTGTTGATAGACTTGAATCTATTCATATTTTACTTTCCATTGTAGCAACCATGAATTTTAAACGTTTTCAAATGGATGTGAAATGTTCTTTCCCTGATGGTTACGTTCAAGAGGAAATTATGGTTCAACAAACTCTTAGATTTGAAGATACAAAACATCTTGATCATGTTCTTAGACTTACCAAAGCATTATATGTCCTTAAACAAGCCCCTTGAGCTTCGTATGATATAATTACATGATTTTTTTATCAAAATAACTTTGTTAAGGGAAATGCAGATCAAACTATTTTTATAAAGAAAGATAAGAAAAATGTTTTTATTTTTCATATTTATGTTGATGACATTATATTTGGTTCAACTCAGCAATCCTTAACTGATTCCTTTGCGGATATAATGAAATCTGTGTTTGAAATGAGTATGATGGGTGAGTGAACATTTTTCCTTGGTTTTCAAATTTCCCAAAAACCAGAATGAATTTACATATCCCAACATATGTATATTAAATATCTTCTTAAAAAGTATGGGTATTACAATACTAAGAGTATAAGTACTCCTATTGGTAGCTCAAAGACACTTAATCTTGATGAAGTTGGGAAAGCAGTAGATCAAACATCTTTTAGAGGTATGATAGGATGTTTACTTTACTTGACAGCTAGTCGACCAGACATAATGTTTTCAGTATGCTTATGTGCAAGATATCAATCCAATCCTAAGGAATCTCATTTAAATGTAGTGAAAAGAATTTTTTTTACATAAAGGCCACAATGGATTTGGGACTATTTTATACTTTTGGAAATGATTTTATTTTAAAGAGTTTTTCAGATGCTGACATTGGTGGATGTAGAATGGATAGAAAGAGTACATCTGGAACATGTCATTTCTTAGGAGATTCATTAGTTTCTTGGTCTTGTAAGAAGAAACACTCAGTGGCACTCTCCACTACTGCAACTGAATATGTACCAGCTGGAAGTTGTTGTGCTCAAGTGTTGTGGATGCAACACACACTCACAAACTACGGCTTGAGATTTACTAAAACTCAAATTTTTTGTGGTAACACAAGTGCCATTTCCCTTAATAAAAACCTTGCACATCACTCTCGTGCAAAGCACATAGATATTAGGCATCACTTTTTTAGGGATCACACACTTAAAATAGATATCATTCTACAATTTATCAGATCGTAAGATCAACTTGCTGATATTTTCACAAAATTTTTACCCTCCGACAGATTTGAATACATTAAATAGATGTTAGGAATGATTATCACGAGGTAGTTTTCCTTCATTAACATCATGTTGAACCATTTTTTTATAGTAATGAACTCTTTTTCATAGGGGGAGTACATATGTTATTCAAGATTTTCATGTTTTTCGTAATGATGATTTTCATATTTTTCACAGTAAGTTATTCAAAATAGTTTCATAAAGAAATTTTTTGTTATACATATTTTTGGAACTGACATTTTCATAATGAAAGCTTTGAAACAAAAGTTTTCGTACTAAAAATTTTCTTAATGAAGTTTTTGTACTAGAAATTTTCGTAATGAAGTTTTCATACAGGAAATTTTTTTTAATGAAGTTCTCGTACTGGAAATTTTCATAATGAAATCTTCGGAACTGACATTTCCATAATGAAATTTTTGGTACTGAACTTTCCATAAAAGTATTCTTCAGACCATAAATTTTGGTAATAGAAATTTTCAAAACTGAAACATTCGTAATGAAATTTTATATACTCAGAATTTTAGTAATTGAACTTTTCCATACTCCGAATTTTCGTAATGGAAATTTTTCGTACTCAGAATTTTTGTAATGGAAATTTTCAGTACTCAGGTTTTTTCTTAATGAAATTTTCTGTACTCAATATTTTTGTAGTAATTTTTTTGTACTCAAAATTTTTTTCGTAGTTAATTTTTCATGATCAAATTTTCACCAAGAACAATATTACCTATTATGAATAATCTTCCTAGACAATCTGAAATGTATGACTTCCTTACTTAAGTTTCTTTAATCATTTTTAGTTGCTGGTAGTTTATTTTTCTTTTAAAATTTCTCAGATTCGTTTCATCATAAATTCCGAATGTTTTTCTTAAAACCTCAAAAGATCGGATTCAAGGTTTCCTTGCAGGCATGTTTTCAACAGTTAGGTCTGATCAGAATGTTTCACAACCGTTTGATGGGTTATGGAAGATGAAAGATCACCTCTTCTGCCTATATAAAGGTGACCCCATATTGTTGTCCCAGAACAATTTCAAGCTCTCGCATGTCGAAATTATACCCTTCCTTCTTAAGGCCATTCCGAATCTTTCAGTGCTCCTCCATTCTGAATGTCTGTAGAAGCTGCTTCTCATGAAATGTCTACCATGAAGCCAATCTCAGCTTGGTTATTCTAAAGGTAAATCTTGGTCCATCATAACTTTTTCAAGTATGATTCTATCATCTCTAATAATATCAAGTTGAACGGTTGGGAAGATGTATGCATATGCAAGACAAGTGTTCAGGATGTTGTTTATATGGATTTTCTTATAGAACTCTATGAATCAGTGTGTTTCTTTGAGGAAGAGGGAAGAGAAATGTTTTATTTCATGTCTTATGGTAATACTTACAAACTTACACACACCAACGCTACATGCTTGGTGGGGATGAAATATGATGGAGAAGCGGAATTTTTTCACACAAACTTCCGGATGTGCAAAGATGTTTCAGCAAAGTAAAGGCAATGGAATTACTTGGGCTCAAAGATGACAAAACAGTAATGATTTCCCATCTCTCTACCAAAAACCGGATTCTGATGTTGTGGGTTCAAGAGTTTTTTGTTCCGAGAAGAGTTAACAAGGATAATCTAAAGAGAAGTGATATTTACATCTAGTATTTCATGGTAAATCTAAGAAAGATCAATTTGATGAGGCACATTCTTATTACGGCTCAGAATATCAAGAATGGCGATTTGGAAGCTCAAATTATTATGTATCATGCTCAACTCTCCAAGCTTATTATTCATTGTCTTGATTATTTTAAGGTTGCTTGCACCTCAAATCCCAGGAATTGTATGGTGATGATAATCAGTTTTGACACCTTAAAGATAATGAAAGTCGCTTTCTCAAAACAATCAGGAGAGTTCTATGATCTTCCAGAGGAGGAGGCAGAGTTGTTCAGGAAAATGTATAGAAAGCTGAACCAGTGAAAAATGTTAGAAAGAAGTGTAAATTGAAATAAGTGGTGGCTGAAGACAAGACCCCTAAAGTTAAGGAAACCCAATCTGCACCTCCCAATCCAAAGAAACAGAAAGTATATCCAGATGAGGTGCTTGCTAAATGGGGAGAAGATGAGGAGAAAAGGAAACAAGGGGAACCTCAGTTCGGATTGGACCCTACTGAAGCTAAATCTTTAAGGGAGAAGACAGTTGAATACCTTGAGAAGGTATCTAAAGAAAAGAGGATGAAGAATATGATTTCGGAGGAAGATATTGTTCAATATCTCTTGAAATCCACAGATATAGCCTCTAAGAATATTCTCGTTCCGAAAAGTTTCCCTACTGATCCATTACCGGAGACCTCTGGAAGGAATTTATTCACTTCAGAAAAATCTAAAGGGAAAGAAGTTGTTGAGGGAGTAGAAGAATAAGTTGTTGAAGAAGTATAAGAAGAAGAGGCATTAGAATAATAATAATAAGTGGAAGAAGTAAGTGGTGATCTAGATGACTGATCAAACAAGTTGAAGAGTATCAATAGAGGGAAAACCCATCAAAAAAACCACCACTCCGGACTTCTGAGGCCGAGTCCTCAACGCTTGTCACTCAGAGAAAGGGAGATGAGAAAGATGTTAAGAAAGATGATGATAAGGAAGATGAAAAAAGAAAATGACTTGTCTGAGGAAGAAAGCTATTAGAAGCACTTTCTTGAAGGAGTAGAGAAGGAGAAATCGGATGAAGATAAAATTGTTCAACAATCTGAATGTGAGGAAGAGTCTCATGATGAAAAACCCATTCCAAAATTTGATAAGGGTAAGAAAGTAGCTATGGACACCCCCATCAAAAGAAATCATAAGGAAGAAGCATGTTGGTGGTTCTTCTGGAAGAAATCTAGTGGAAATTGAAGAAGAACAACAATCCCCAAGCATGAGGTCTGATTTGGAATCATAAGCACTGGGACATGATTTTGTTGTTGAGTCTTTGAAGAAATTATTGGATACAATTCCGATATTTCCCACCATAGACTCCAAGTTTCAGATGCTTCAACATATCTTAAATCAAAAATTATAATCCTTATCCATGGTGATGGATAATTGTGTGAAGATTTAGGCTGAGCAAAGAAATTTTCTTATCAACTATGATGTTCACAAAAAGTCGTGGAAAAAAATAACTCTTTGGTTTAAGAATATTGTTGAAGATATGAATGAGCTTGATCAGTTCCAACTAGATGTTAAGGAGGCCTTCAGTACTGAAGATAACAAGATTAAAAATCTTTCAGACATATTTCAGGATAAGCTGAACCTAGAGAAAAATACTTCAAGATGTCAATGATCTAAATGTAAAGATGAATTATGTTGCTCAAGGTTTGAAATTAGGAAGAGATATCCATTCCCGGATGGAAGAGAAGATAGTGAAGCAAGAGGAATTTCTTATGACCAGGAAGAAGCTTTAAAGGCTCAGGAAGAGGTCCTAAAAACTCAAGAAGAGAGGATCACAGCTTTGAAGAAGCAAGTAGAAGAAGACCACAATGAAATGAAGAATATGTAGATAATTTTCAAAATGATAATACCCAAGGAAAAGGGGAAAAATAGATTCAATCCAATCTTTTGTTGCTTTTTTATTTTCCTTGTAAAAATTATTCCAGTTATAATAGAATTGTGGTTGCTTGTTTTCCTTGCATGTCTTTACTAATATTTCAGGTACCATATTTCTTTTCCATTCCCTTAAATTCTTTTTGAAAATCACAAATGGGATAAGGAAAAAAACTACTCAAAAGGGGAAGTGTGAAAAATCTAAAAGGGAGAAGAAAAATTTCTAAGTTAAGAAGAACTATCCATATCTAAGGGGGAGTTTCTCATTACGAAGTTTTTCATTCTCATGATAATGAAAATACCATTCCAGAAATCCAGAATACAATCCTTAGAGTTTAAAATCCTAAGGCGGAGTTATTTGTATTCACCATCATCTATGAACAAAGGGAGCTAGGTTTTAATTTCAAAGTCTAAAAAAATTTCTAAGTCCTTATATGCTTTTTCGAAAGGTTGTTTGTGCTTTCCAAAAAGGGGGAGACTATTGAGTCAATAAGGTTTTCCTTATGACTTTTTCATTCCTTCTTGTTTTGAAAATCACAAACACCTTATACTTAAGAAAATCTATATTTTACTTTCATAAGGAAAAATTTCCTTCCCAAAGGAAATTTACCCCTACATTTTTTCATTTTTCATATCAATATTTTTATTAAGTATAAAAGGCGGATTCATATCTAAAACCTCAGGATCCTATAATACATTGATATGAAGCATTCTTTTTTAGGATCTGAATTCTGGATACAAACTCTAATGAAGTTCCACTCCGAATTCTGGATACGAACTCTATTGAAGTTCCACTCTGAATTCTAGATACGAACTCTAATGATGTTCCACTCCAAATTCTGGATACGAACTCTAATGAAGTTCCACTCTGAATTCTGGATAAAAACTCTCATTAAGTTCCACTCCAAATTCGGGATACAAACTCTAATAATTTTCAACTCCGAACTTCTATAAGTTTGACTCCGAACATCTATCAGTTCGACTCCAAACATTTCTTAGTACGACTATGAACTTCTATTTGTTCGACACAAAACATTAATTAGTTCGACTCTGAACATATTTTTGTTCGACTCGAACCTTCTATTAGTTTGACTCCAAACATCTATTAGTTCAACTCTGAACTTCTAGTAGTTAGAATTAGAACATCTACTTGTTATACTTCGAACATCTAGGAGTTAGACTCTAAATTCTGATGAGGAATTCTGATTACAAATTCTCATTACAAATTCTAGTGAAGAATTTTGATTACAAATTCTCGTTACAAATTCAGATAAAGAATTATGATTACGAATTCTCATTACAAATTCCATAGGGAAACAGAACACGAATATATTTTTATTATAGACTCAGAATTCATTTTATAAGTAGACTCCAAACTTTTATACTTTTCTTAGATTCCGAACATTTATTTACTTTCATTCTAAACTTCAGTTTTAATTAAGCTTACACTTTTTTATCTAAAATGATGTCGTGCTTTCAATTATTGACTAACCATTTTTTGAATGACACATGTACTGGTCCCTCCAAAATTCAAGGAAAAATATGACCATTGGAGGAGGGATCCAACCATTGGAGCTTCACCTTTAAATAGGAGATCATTTGAAAAGAAGAAACAACTTTGAAAACTTTGACAGTAATCTTTGACTAAGTGTCATTGAAATAATTTCTAGAGTGAGAGGATCTCATCAACTCTCAAAACTTCATGCAGAAAGTTTGAACAACTTGTTCAAACTTTTCCTTGTGAAGACTTGGTTCATGTGACTCTGATTGTTGCTGATTACAATCAAGGGCTTCCAGGGATAGGAAGACAGATGTTCCAACACCTTGATGTTGAGGGCTTCCTTGCTGATGAAGAGAGAGGTGCTGACTACTTGATAGTTGAGGGCTTGCGGGGATAGCAAGACAGACTCTGATCATCATTTTGAGGGCATACCCTAGTATGGGTAAGATGGAATTTTATGAATGTTTAACTCAAGGGACCTCTTATCCAGGGTTTGTTTTGATACCCTTCTCTTTGGGTTAAAAGAGTTATTGTTTGTTACTACTAGTTTTACTACTTTGTTTTTCCTCTTCATTTTTCATTGTTAAGGAAAGTATAACTTTCTTATACTTCCTTACTTATAATCTATTTTAGTTAGATTCTATATTCTTTAAGGTTGAATCTTAGTTGGTGTAAACTTTTGTTATGTTTCTTCTCTGGAATCACATTTCTGGAATCAAGAAAGTCTTTAGAACTTTGAGGTGTTGTGAATTTTGGTTATGCAAAAAAATTTCAAGGATTTTTTAAAAGTAAAATTCACCCCCCCCCCCCCATCTTGTATCTACGAATCTCATTCTTAATGAGATCCTATGTTTCGTATAGTAGAGTATATAATACTCAGTTACATACCATCCTAACAACTATGAGTAAAAAAATAAAATAATTCCATTTAATTATTTTATTATTTTTTCAAAAAGTCTAAAAAATTTCTTTTCTACTCACTCCTAGAGTAAATCAACCTTCTTGAATACAACGGTGTCCTCAAATTTTTGATTTGTGCACCCATTTTATATTTGTTCCCCTTTTTTAAGAAAAATACTCACACATTCTATTTAAAGAATTAATTTTTTTTACAAATCATTTCGGGTACTCTAGATCACAGAATCACACGCAGTCTCAGTGACTTGTCTCAAAATAATATCCGCTAAAAAAATTACTCACAAATTATGGGACATTACATTCTACCTAACAAGGGGATTTATGACCATGAAAACCAAAATAAAAACTAGAAGAAAATATTGGGTTACTAAGCATGAATCTAAGCCTCCAACTCTCATACGCTCTCTTGGAGATTTTTCTGCAGCCACCGAACTCGCATGAGAGGAATTGACCACCCACATTGGACCCAATCCGGTCATTCCTCTATCTCCACTGGGAACTATACAAATTTCACTTCATCATCAATTTCTAGCTCACCCCAGTCGATGAATTGCGATGTGTCAGGCACTTACCTCCTCAGCTACGACACATGAAAAACATCATGCACCCATTGCATATGTGGGAGAAGGGATAGGTCGTACACCACCTTTCCAACTCTACATAGGATCTGAAAGGGTTAGATGAACCTCAAATATATCTTTTCGGCCAGAAAAAATATCTATAATCCCCTTTATAGTGAGACCCAAGGGAAAATGTGTCATCCATCCTTGAATGCCATGTGTCTTCATATCCTCCAGGAATAAGATGTTTTCCAACTCGGTGTAGTCCTAATCTGCTCCTGGATGATCTAAATCTGTACAATGGTAGCCTATACCAACTTTTTACGCATTAGTGTGGACTCCCTTTGGTCTATAAATCATAGAATAAATTTCCATGGAACCCTGTACAGGGCCTTACATAGTGCCACTCCAACTAAAAATTAAATCAAGGATGCAAGTTTGAAGCATTTCCTCCATATTTTCTATAGTCTAGTTCTTCTAACCATTAGTCTATGGGTGAAAAGTTGTTATCAAGTGCCTTTGAGTCCCAAATGCGTCCTCTAATCCTTTCCACAACTTGGATGTAATGCTTGCATCATGATCTAAGACAATCATTGAAGGAACCTTGTGAAGCCGCACTATATCCTGGATGTAGAGGTATCCCATGCCCTCCACTTGTCTCTGATCCTGGATGGGTAGAAAGTGGTAAACAAAGTGAGTCAGTAAAAGATCACTCAGATAGTGTCGTGGTGCTAAGAGGTGTGTAGTAACCCCATCACGAATTCCATCATGATTCCATCCCATTTCAACTCTAGTACCTCGAGTGGATGTGGAAATATTTCTACAACATGATGATAGGCCATCACTTGCTGACAAGTGAGGCATTATGAAATGAACTACTACACCACTTTCTTTATACTCGACCACTAGTACTGACATCAAAGGTGCCGATACATCTACTCCGCTTCCGGATGTACAGTCAAGGGGGTCACCACCTCTTGTTACATAACTATTACTTTGGTTTTCCCTCTTAAAAGGATGATATTCTCCCCACCTATCAAAAAACCATCATGAGCTTGTCATCATTAAAACCGAGCACGTCAGGCCTTACATTCAATATCCATAAAATGTGCCTCCCTAACTCGCTGAATGAATGTGGGAGTGATATTAATTGAATGAAATTAAGCCAGTCAATCATTATATATGAAGGATATCATCATCATGGCTAGCTGCTCTATTTCCTCACTCAGCAGCTGTAAAGAAGACCTCCTTCTGAGCGCGTCTACCTCCACATAACCCTTCAAAGAGTATTGATTATCTAAATGTCATAGTCTTGGAGGAACTCTAACCATAGGTGATTTATCAACTACTTAAAATCCTATAGAGACCATTCCATCAATTTGAAACACTACTCGTTTTACCCATTGATGTGCCCATAAACCCTTCGGTTGCAGGTACTTGTTCTCCACGGTCACTCAGTTAATTTGTCGGTAATCAAAACATAGCCTCGAGAACTGGGTCTTACTAATCCTCTCTTCTGCAGTTCCTCCACCTAATCTCCTTAGCTGAGAATCTCTATTAAAGCCCTTTGATATACTGATTATAATATCAGTGGAATCTCGAGGTGTATAATGATACAGAAGTCCCTCCCCCATGGGGAAGTTATCCTAGAAATATCTTTTGAAAGGGAAGTCATGCACTCAACCATTACTACTCAGAACTGAAAACTCAAAACCACTAATTTTATAAGGGTAATGATGGTCAAATCAATAGTGATTGGATACAACTTCATATGCATAAGTTTATTTTGTGCATCATGGGTTTCCTTTTTCATCAAACAAGGAAAACCCTATTCAAAATTGCAGATATACCACATCATTTTTCCCAAAAAGAATAAATCTGAGCATGAATTGTGGATGAACAGTCCATACCCAAACTAACATCGCCATTCCTCGAAACAGCCTCCAAGTGGTTCCAACTAAAACTCTCGCATCATGTGTTATATCACACCATCAGAATAAGTGTGATTATAGAATCTCCTCCCGTATGAATCACTAAATGTAAGGATCAAGTCATCGGTTTAACCAGAAACTCTAGGTCTTGAACAATATTTTTTATAAGATGGAATGATATTTAACTATATATATTAACACAATTTCTATTAGTAGACACATACCATACCTCAAATCCTTCTGGGAGCCCTTAGGTCATACTCCTTGAGTGCATGTTGCTACTTCCTTCTTTTTTCCTCTAGCTTCATGAACCTGGTGGCGGCCACATTGGGGTGGTTGTCGTAACATGTTGAAATGTATACCACCTTTTAATGATCTCTTATCTTCTATTCCATGCCTTCTTCTATTCAAATTCATTTATCCCTATCACTTTCACTTCCTGGAACATCATACATGTCCAAGTCTCTAAGACTGACGTCGGTTTCCTACATTCCCACTACGGACAATTACAGGTTTTAACTACTCGTCCAAAGAACATTCAACCAAAAAGTTTCTCTCTATAACCGTAACATAATTATTAATTCATAGAGAAAATGTGATGGATCAGATTTCCCAAAACACATCTCACTCAGAGTTCCGAGCCCTAATGCACTAGGAATATCATATTCATCGATTACCTAGAATAGATGGTAAGTCTTGATGAATACTCATCTAACAACATGTCATTAGACCGAAGCTGTTGAAGATCTGGGTAACACATAACCCTTATATTTTTAGCAAGAGACCCCTTCCCTGAGAAAATTTCTCATGATTTTTCCTTAGAAATATCACCTAGACGTAATATTAGGGTAATCTAAACCCTTCCATCACCCTGTTGGGCCATGTAAAAGGCTCACTGCCAGGACCACTATCTGATTTAATGGTGTAATGGATAGATGGAAACTCAGTCACCACCTCAAGATAGCTCTTACTTGCCTGTGACTTAGGCTCAGCTCAGAAACTAAGGGTTATCTGTTGATGAAACTTGTGTATGGAACTGGTCCTACATGTTTCCTCTACCGGTAGCACCGGTAGTAACTACTATGACAACCACGTTCATTATAAGAGACTAAATCGTGATTTATTACATAAACATCACTTGATAAAACATAGATGATCATGATTTATAGTGTATTTTGGTCTAATGATCAATAAATAACAACATAAAACATTTAATACAATATCTTTATTGAAAACTTCATTTACATGACTACTATATTCCCTCGTACTTAGCATTGCATGGGATAACCTGAGGATAGGAATAAGAAAAGGGTGATCTATAAAGCCCAGTAAGGGAATAATCATGGAATAACATGAGGAATACAATTTATTTTATACAATAGGAATATAAATGAAACACAAGAGAAACATGGACATAAACTCATGATAAACCATGGTAATCATAACATGGAAATGTGGCAACAACACTTAACATGGAATTAGCATGAGCCAAGCCTCATTACACATGGAGCATGAGTAAACCCTCATTGCACATGAAGCACCAGTAAACCCTCATTGCACATGAATTAGCATGAGTCAACACTCATTGCACATGATTAATCTTGATACTATACTTTACCTAATGCATTGGAGCACTATCAGGACGCACCCTTCTTAAACATTTCCTTTCATTCATAAGTTTGTCACATGGATCATATAACATGGAATCAATCAACATAATAAGTTATTACAAAATTAAGTAATGTATAATAAAAAAATTAACGTACCATTAAATATGTATATGTTTATAAAGGTGGATACCCTTGATAGAGACATGGTTATGGTATCCACTACACAATGATCTAGGCTTGGAAAAACGCAGTACAATTTCAGCAGCAAAACAGTATGACATAAGGATTCATGAAAACAATTGAAGAGAGAGAATATGGTGTCTCATTATATGTACATGAAATGGACAGTAATGGGTTCAAGTAGATACATTTCCCATCAATCGGAATTGAATTTAGAAGCATAATACAAAATAATTACTTAGATTTAAAAGAAGAGAGGGAAATCCCTCTCGAAATTTCAGCATGGTAACAGGTGTACATGGGTGGCATTAATGGGAGAGGAAGTGGTCTCACATCATAAAAACATAAATAGAGATGTATGGGTAAGGTGAGAAATCATACCCCAATATTGGTAATTGATTAAAATGGCATAACAACATTAAAAAACGTGGATAAAAAGAGAAAGGTGGGAATCCGTTACTAGGAAGTGTGATCCCAAAGGATTGGGAGAGGATTGAGAGAGGCTTCTTGGGAGCTTGGAGAACATTGGGAGGATTATAGATAGAGGAGGGAAGGGTTTGGTTTAAATCCAATGTCTATGAGTGAAGAATAAGTGGGAGCTTTGGTGGGTGTATACAGGAATGGAGAGGGAATTTTGTATTATTTACTTTTGGGACAACTCAAATTAAACTAATCAATACCACAAACGAGCCCATGGTTTTTGCCCATGTTTTTTTTCAATGGAGAGTGGAAAAAATATTTTATAAGTAAAATCTCTGAACATATTTAAATAATAGGGTTTCTTATGTAGAGGTGAGTCACACTGTCAAAGAAAAACAATTTAAAAAGACAATCTATTTTATTACCTTTAAGGGTCCACTAAAGAATTGTAAAATAAATAAAAAAACCAAAAATCAAATTAATTTAATGAAAAAATAATATTGGCCAAAAATAATGTTTATATTATTTTATTACATCACTATTGGGTCATTATGATGACATAAAACATTTTATATATTTAAATGATATTGAATTTTTACCCAAAAATTCAACTATCTCAGAAAATTATGAAAAATTAACCATTGGAAAACTTTGACATTCTGATTTAAAAAATAAAATAAAATTTATCTTAATAATTTTATAAATATTTTAATTTTTTACTATTAAAATAAAACTGAAATTTACTGAAAATTAATGGGTTTTGTCAAAAACAGTTTTCAAACCTTAATAAAAATTACATTTCCATTCATAAAATTATATGACAATTTATATTTAATAAAAAGAAATTTAAAAATAAAAATATTTTATTAAAATAATATTTAAATTAAAAATCAATCAATTCATCAAAATATATTTCTTGGTTTAATATTAACAAAAACAACTATTTGTGCTTTAAAAACTATAAACAAAGTAACAATAATAAAATGAATGCACATTATTTATACAAAAATAATGTAAATTGCCACTGTTCTAGGGTCTTGTTACCTAACCCCTTATAAAACTTTCATAACACTAAAGGGTAAGGTGTGCGATGGTGACAGACACTTGGGATGGCTCAAATAACATCGCTCAGGTGGTATTCTCTATTAACATCTACGTCTCCCGTAGTCAGTTCCACTCAAGTATAACTTGTTAAAGTTTGGCTTGGGATTGGTCAAGAGCGAAGCCCAATGACTCCACCTCCATTATGAGCTCCAACATATGGTCTTCACTCGGGTAAAGTCTACTATATGAGGCCATTCAATCCTTCATCTGAGTAAATTGGATTTTCTAAAACCCTATATTTATACTAATCATTTGATCATTATTCAATGGCTATATTATAAATGGTCAAAATTCATAATAGTATTTTAAAACCCCAAAAACAAAAATAAATGAAGTTCACATTTTATATAACTTTAATAAGTAATTTATTTGGTTCAATAGGAATTTCCATTAATGAATGTTTTGGTCGTTACAACTACTAACCAATTAGAAGTGGTATTGATGGGACATCACCTGAAGGTTCCATCTCAGGAAATAGTCCATGTACTGAATCCTTGTCACTGGGTGGACCATCCTCTTGGTCATGCACTAGAATCCTGGATAGCTGTCTCTGTGGAGGCATCTTGAAAGGGAATCAAGATTACCCAAAGTTAATAAGTTATACCTGGTGAGCTGAAACTATTTCAAAATAAAATAAGGAGACACTTATGCAACCAATTTTTCATGTATTGAGATGAAAATCAGAATTCAAGGTCTTAGTGTATTAATACAGCCGTCGGCGCACCAACACTGGACTCCTGGAATCAGAAAGTCAAACTCACAACACTTAACATTGTTTACGCAAAACAAAACAACATACTACCAGCCTTTGTGGTAGGACTGAAAACCCTTTGATTCCACTTTGTCCCGACCCATCCCCCAGGGCCCGTGTCATGACTACCCCAAGCCTTCCTTCCATTGTCTAATAGATGGTGACTAACACCGCAAAGGAATACACCAAAAAGGGAAATCATTGACATTAATCATGTACACACTCTCCTAACCACATAATAACACACTTAATGAAGGATATAAGTATACCACTAAAACAACGTTGAGTGATAGTAAAAGTGAAAGTTATTTTTCCATAATACAAAATAAACAAGAAACTAAAAATCAACAATTTACAAAATGAATCTCTTATAGTCATCCATAGAAAACCCCACATGCTCATTAGATTAGTGAATCTATTGGAAGTAAAAGTTGTATGTCATGACTACCCAGTCCTATTAATCCCTACCCGGTCCTAGGCCACCAGGTCCACCGTTGTGGTGTCTTCAAGTCTCTTCCCCCTGAGAACCTTTGTCAAAATTTCAATCGTATGCACCAGACAAAACATGTGTGGGTGAAGCCAATTTAGGGTTGAGTTTAAAAATACTTAGTAGGGACCCCAAGACCCCAAAATTTCTCTCAGTAATCCATGAAGGAAAATAAGATAATGAAAATACCCTAGTGGTAATGCCACCAAGAAATACCTCAAACACATAGAATAAAGTAAATGATGCGGCTCACACCAGGTATATTCTATGGTAGTGATTGTAGGATCATTAGTTATATCATCAAACACCTTGGTATCTAGAGACCTCCTCCTTTATCGATTAAATTGGGTCTACTTGGTCGCACATAACCTCTTTCCTTGAACCTTTGACTTCAATGGTACTCATCATAGATTGTACCATGGGTATGCTGGGTCACACGGAGCCTCTCCCCATCATTGACCTACCTGGTCACACTGAGCTGCTTTCCACCATGGATAAACTTAGGTACTCCTTTGGTTGAGTATCGTGGGTCCACTGGATAACACGGTTCTAATCCACACCTTAGGAATACCAAGACACACATAGCTGCTTCCCACTAGGCCATTGTTGAGCAGTCTACAGGTCTCAGCCAAGAGTAAGATTCCATACGTAGCACACTTGGAAGAAATTCTCTTAAATCCATTCATTTCAAATATATATATATATATATCCATTAATGTAACCAAAAATATTACCAATATATCTGAATTATCAAGAGGGTACCAACACCATAAACGACATATCAATAAAGCTCGTGGTTTGCAAGATACAAGTGTTTTTGTAAATAGGGCACAGTTTGTGATAGGTCATGATCTGGCGTAGTCGGACCGACCTGACCAACCATGCCCGGGTTCTCACATGAATTGGTTCATTTAGAAGGACATGAAATGACTTGATTTGGGTTGGGTTCAATCTGTTCTGGCATGCCCAGTGGGCCTGGCCCAATGTGTATTGTTGGGCTAGTCCTAGTTTAACTAGCGGTGTAGCCCACCGGGTCGCTCAGAAACCCAGTCTGGTCTGGCCCAACCCAAAGGGAAGGGTTCCTTCTGTCGATACAGGTCTGGCCCACCAGTGTATGTCTAGCCCAATGGGCCATGAGTCTGACTCGATAGGGGCTCATCCCACTATTAGAGGACCTGCCGCAAGAGCGGCAGGTGGTGCGTCGTCCCGGCCGGATTCAGTAGGCATGATGTGTCTATCCCCAACTATCCCATCATATGTGGGCCCCTCCATCCTTTAGTCGTGCTCCACATATAGCCTCTCACACTTCTTGGGTGGCTCGGACATGCGTCATCCTCTCCACGCGGCGCCCACCTGGAACCGTGATTCCTACGATGCCACATGCTGATGGGCGTACCACCATCCTCTATCATGGTCGGCGAGGGATGGCCACCTCCACGACGCGATTTGGCACCTACCCCTTCAAGCGACATGCATTGGCCGGCTACCACCACCATAGTCGGCACCTCCTACAGGGCCACCAGAGATTCTCTTGTAGTCTATTCTCTGAACTGTCTAGGCCAAAGGGTCCATCGGTTCACTGCTTTCCCTACTCAGGCCCCGAGATCAAACTACCACCACTTTGAGAATGTGTCCCCCCAGAACACACGATTAGAGTTGATTAGGCCTTATTCGTGTTGTCCTGGGGTGTCTGTGTTAGATGTATAAATCAAGGGGGAGGTTCAGGTATTTAAGTTCAATAATTTCTGGCATTGTTTGAATCCAAAATAAAAAATCACCTAGAAAAGTTCCCTACCACATACACGCAAGAATCACGGATCATATTTTTTGTGAGTTGGTTCATGTTCAAGATTTCTAGAAAAAGAAATGATCAAGGAAGAACATTGAAACAAAAAATCAAACCCCTACCTCTTTGAAATTAAGCATCGAACCATTTATCCTCGAGAATTCAAGGCGTTAATGTTGTCACATCCATCTCCCTTTGAGGTTGTGTTGAAGACGATGATGTATTACCTGTGTTCTTTGTTGTTCTTCATTGGAACGAAATTGCATTGGTCATTCGTGAAAAAGTCTTCAATGTTTTATTATGCTATCTGCAACGTTCAAAATAATTAAAGGAAACATGGCTCATCGTTTCAGTTATGCTACGACATCGCATTGTTACACCGTTTCATTTATGAAACTCTGCCTTTGTTATGCTCCAGTTATTACATTTCTACACTGCATAATACTGGCTATTAATGAGCCTAATTAATGAGCCTTGATGACACATGGTCACTGTAATGCAGCTTCTCTGTCTTACACCCAAGAGTGAGTAAAAAAATAACATAATTCCATTAAATTATTTTATTATTTTTTCTAAATGTTCAAAAAAATTATTTTCTGGTCGGCCCTTATCGGCTGAAGTTAAGTCATTTCTAGGAAAATCCCTACATTCCAAATTAAATGGTGCCCATGGATGTTCGATCTGACCACGAATTTAAATGTAAGAAAAACTATTTCACACATTCATTTAAATGAACCTTACCAAAATTTTCAATAATTCACTCTCACCCTTTACCCACACTGGTCTTGAGAAATAAGAATTTAAAAACTACAATAATTTTATTTATGGTTATGCTATTTTTGGATTTTCTCACAAGAGGAATGTGCCGACTAAACATAATTCGCTCAAAGGTTAAACATTCCATCTTGAATGTAATAGTGCCATCATATTTCTGATCCAAGCACTATTTTAAGATTTATTATAATTTTTCAAGAAAATCTCGCATGAGATCTATTTAAATCGTAACATTTTTTGATGGATTGTTCCGGGCACTTTGGGCCTCGAAATCGCATGATGTCTCGGTTCCTAGTCTCGAAATAATTTCATGTAAATAAAACAAATTACACATACATTATAGGACATTACATAATATTTATGGATTTGAATAATATATACAATATTATTTTGAAGGAAGGTGGAATAATATCTTTTTAAAATGAGTATTTGACCATCTATAAATGTGGAAATTAAAGATGTTGAGAAGGAGGATGTGGATCTTTAACAGATGGTGAGAAATGTTCTGGATTATAGCCTTTATTTTCATTGAATGATTTTTTTCAGGAATCAAGTACTTGTCCATACAATAACTACATGAAATAAATAACTATTTAAAGAACCTCCTAGCTCGTCATTTTATACTCATACTAAATTTAAGAACATGTATATAGATTTGAAAGGGTATATAAGGATGACAAACAAGATGAATGATATTTCATATTCTATAACTCATAGCATCGTATGTCAAAAAGTGAAGTCTAGGAAGAAAACTTATTAGGGTATTTACAATAATTACCCATACCATAACAAAAATGAGTAAAAAACATCATGGATTTAATTTTAGAACTCTTAAAATCATCTGAAGGAAATAATTCTATTTAGTTTGAAGTAAATATCCATAGAATTTTATTTCACTTAATTGTTATCAGATAATAATTCCTTATTGGTCATACATATAGGATATAAATTAATGATGTGGTAAGGTTACATGGGGTACCAAATGATATCATATCTATTTGGGATCCATGGTTTACCTCAGAGTTCCAAAGGCATCTTACTCAAGATATAGATATGAATTTTTGTTTCAGTGTTTCATAACATGCTCATGTATATTATCATTATGATAGGAAAATTCAATCCCTAGCAGATATGATGAGAATACATTCTTTATATTTCAAAGGAGGTCAGGATCAACACCATTAATCAGCCAAATTTTCTTACAATTATTTATTTAACATGACAATTAAAGTGGATACTCATGAATCTATATTTTGAAATAAGTGTTATAAATTGATATTGTTTAATATATTAGGAAAAATAAATCAATTTAGTGATTATATAGCTATGATATGGCATTTGAAGATAGATCCATTGAGAAACACATCAAGAAATCTCAGATTCGATAGAAGAATTATTCCAATAAACTTTAGTGAGATTTAAAATTCAATGTTGGTGTGAATGACTCCTTCAAATTTCTCCCTAGAATTATATTATGTGATTTGAAAATAATACAAATCTAATCACTATTTATATTTATCCCTTCAGGATTATCCATCTAGTATGGATTGTAGCTTATTTCTCTGTAGTCCCACCAAACCTCTCTCAAATTAATATGTATTCTATGCATCTCCCCTAAAGAAGTTTATAACTTAATATTCACATAAAAAAACTTAGAGTATATAATGAAATAGAATGGTCTTTATTATGAAGAAATATTTATCGAAATCATGAATATTGAAGATAATATTCTACATATCTATACTACTTGACTGTTTGAAGTTATTTAGAGAAATCAGAAATTTTTGGATGTTACAAGGGAGAGTAAGGATGTATGGAAATAAATATATCCTAAATTTATTTACAATAATGTAATATAATTTTTATGGTGTAATTTATTTTAAGGGGGTTATTATTTAACATTCAAAAATTATATACGTATTTCCAAGGATCTAAAACATTATATACTTGATACCTTACATTGTATAAAACCTCATGTATTTAGGAGCCAAAAGATATTAATATATTATAATAAAGATTTAACAATTTAAAGTGTTCAAATTAATAACCACGTTATGAAAAATATTTATTAAGGTTTTAGTAATTAATATATCATTATTAATTCATAATATAAAAATTTCTCAATTTTCATTAATGTGAGTTTACGATTCAAAACATTTATTTCCTAAATAAAAATCTACCCCATTTTTTCAATGAGAATTATTATTAATTTCAATGTTTTGTCGATAAATAATTTTATGTAATTAATATAAATTATTTAATTGACATTTTAATATTATCTTAGTTAAAATTTTTAGGATTAGTCTAAAAAATTATCTTTCATGGAATAGTGAAGCATAATTATTTTTTAAAAAAACTTTCATTTATTTTCAAGTAAAAGTTCAATTATGATATCAATTTGAACAAAATAAAATTAATTTATTTTAAATTATAAATTATATGTTTAATTACATAAGAATTTTTTTTATAATTTATTTTGATATAAGTTCATTTTTTATATTAAGAAAAAAAATTAAAAACTATTTGTATACAAAGATTTTATTTTTATTTTAAAAAATTAATCTAAATTATATTTATAAAATTGAACAAAAAGTTATAAATTATAAATTTTTCATATATTTTTTTCTTAATCATATAATTTATATGAATTATTTGTTATGTTCAAATATTAATTCTTTTCAAACGGCTTTTCATTATTGGTTGTCCACTTATTTAAAAGTAAAATATTCAAATTAATGAAATTTAATTATAAAAATTATTTAAATATTAATAATACTAAAAATTAAATGGATCTAATAGGTTAAAATTTATTTAACTTCTTATTGAGTTTAAAAAAATAGAAAAATTGTGTTACCACGATTAGGGAAATAACAAATTTACTGAGGGTTAATCCAATAGGTTGTGTCAAGATTTCCATCCACAACTATATAATAATTATTTTTCAAAATATTTCCATATTATATTATCCGTATTTTAAATACCAATCTATTTAGGGCCACATTCCCTTGATAGTAATTACATATCATTGAAATATTTTAAGCAATTTTATATGTGTCCCTCTCCTCACTTATAAAAGGGAACATTTTATTCTCAATTATTATAACAAATTTATCCTTATATATCAAAAAAATAATCCAAAAACCTCATATAATACTTTCCTTAAAACGAGAGAAGATATATTATCATAATACCAATAATTCAAGCCTTTAGGTGTAACCCAAGTGAAGTCTCTCACAAAATATGTATACATCATCAAAAGGTTCTTTCAATTTTATTTCAACATCAATTTCCCATAAACATGTAATAAACATAAAAACATGATTATTATAGTATCATAAATATATGATATTTTATTATGGTATTTTGAAAATAATTCACCACCACTTCTCAATCCAATGGGAGATGAAAGTATCAGTCAAGCATATGTGTGTTCTACCACCTCCACTTCAAGATGTGCATAATTTTAAACCATATATATTGATAGATGGTTATTCTAAAAAACTCAATGTTAATATATTATATTATTTTTATAATAATTATTTTTTAATTGTGATTCAATATTTACCCATCTTTCATTCCATCCATCAAAAAATGGAAACATAACTTATGTATTTTTACAGACCATCATCCCCACAAAGTGATGTAATTCATTTTCCATCCATGATTTATAAGAATATTTATAAAAATATACATAATGAAAATATTTCAAACTTATATCATTAATAAAATTATGTATATGAAGAAAAGAAGGGTTTAATTATAATAATTATAACCAATTAACCAAACTTATAAGGAAAAAAAGTAGTTAACACTCAAAATGATAATGATAATGAAATATAGATAATGAGTGGTTGATAATATGTTATAAGTAAATATTTTTGGGTAATATAGGTATTATTATAGTTTTATTATTGTGGTATAAAATAATTAATGTATTATACATGAGTTAAATCACTTATGAATAAAGACACACCTAATGGAAGGGATTAATGTCACAATATCATTTTTTATGTGATTGTTTAAGGTTATATTATTAGATGATAAAATTTTATAAATTATATATCCATATTATTATTTATTTTATATTATTATATGTATTTCCAATTATTTCATGCTTTCCTTTCATTTTCCTCTCTTTATGTACTCAGGTGATCAAAGTATTATTTTTAAGAAAATAAATCTTATTTTTACAATTGGTCAAGAATATTTTCTTCTCAGTCCATATTTTCGTTAGCATATTTTCATGATCATTTTTACTATTATGAAAATATTATAGAAACTAATTATTGAATATGTTTTATTTTCCTTATCATGGTTTAAATAGAAGATTCTTATAATTTTCAACACTTGTACTTTTTACATTTAACAAAAAATATGAATGTAATATCTGATTAATGAAACACTGCCTGAATATATTTAATTTATATAATGAATAAAATTTTAATAAAAAATATATTTATAAGTATAATTTTTTAATTTTAATAAATAAAATTCTTTAATATTTTGTAATTTTATATATTCTAAAGTCATGATTTCAAATAAAAATGTTGTTTTACCCAAATAATATTATTGTGATATTTTATTAATATTTTAAAAATAATAACATCCATTCATGTTTATTATAATTTTTTAGGGATATAATCCAGTGATTCTATATTTATTTTTTTCTAGTCACCTTATGATTTTCATTATGATCTATTTCTAAAAAAATATCCTTTTAATCGGTTATTATTTTATGACATGATGAATTTTTAATCATCTTTTGAAAAAATATCTATATTTTACATTATGAGATGCATGGTCCTTGAATTGCAAAACCCTATAAAGAATTTACCAAATAATTATATCTTCTATGATAATAAGGAATTGAATTTGGAGTGAATCCAATTCAGTAATGAAATTTTCCCATTAATGTAGTCTTTGTAGTGAACCTTGACTAAGGAAATTGTGGAATGGGGAGTAGAACCAATCCACAATGATAGTCTTGGTAGTGATACTTGACTAAGGAAATGATTTTACGTACTTATGTGCAAGATATAATATTATGTAAAATTATTTTTATTTGTTTTCAAGGATCATGATTTATTTTTGATTATTTCACACTCTTATAACATTTTTATGTTATCGATTGATTAAACATGATACATTGTTTACTGATTATTATCTTTAAATTTAGGGTATGGATTTTATAACATTAAAAACTTTTTCTCATATCTTAATTATTATCATTTTATCCCTTATGATCATTGATTCATATCCCTATTTTTTACCCATAATGATTATTTTCTTTTTGCCTTTTATGTTTCAGTACTAATGATTATAGAGAAAGGTTTTATGTATGGTAACCATAATAATAGGTCTAGTTTTGATAAATTTAATGTCAAATAATCTAGATCATTTTATACCAAATTTTTATGTTTTAATTTTTATCGAATACACTAGCCATTTATAGTTCTATAATGGATTATATTTATATGTGTCATATTTTCAATGATAAGATGAATTATTTATTTTTTTAAATCATAGGTATTAATATTTCATATGTTGTGATTTCATTGGCCACAAATTAATGAATTGTTATAACCTATGAATAGAGGATAAATGTAAGAGAAATAACAATCCACATAATCCCAATAATAATGAGAATTTTCCTATAAAACTCAATGCAATCAAGGAGAGTTTGAGATAGTGTAAACAAAATTAACACAACTATAAAATATAAACATGGTTATTAGAAAAATTATAGATAAATCATGATTCCAGTGTCGATAATTAATGAACACATAATGATAATCTTAAAATGTGGTTGATAAAAATCCAAAGGATTAAATTTTACACTTGAAGATTCATAATCAGGAGACGAATTAGTTCACATATATAGTAGCTAAACCTTTTTTGGATCATCATGATCAATCCATTTTTTATTCAATAATATATAAAGTTTATATTCATGTGTTTAAAATACAAAATGAGGGTTGAAAAAAACAACACACAAGTAGAGAACCATCAGAAGAAGTCAAAATTACCATGGGATTAAGAATATGGAGGAGTGGATGGAGTGGTAAAATGTGGACAAAAACATGTTATTGATATGCTAGAGGAATAAAATATGGTCTGAGATTAAGAACATGGATAGTAATTGGTGAATAGGCATAGAGTTAAATCATGGAAAATCTATAATCATGCGTTGTTTCAATTCGGATAACATCTTCCAATAAAAACCTTTTAAATGATAATATGAACCCATATCCATTATTTATGATATTATTTCTTAATTTGATCATGTACACAATGAGAATTTGTATTTTTTTTAATTATAGGATTGTATTTAAATAAAATATCTCTTTTAATGGTTTCAAAAATGGACTATGTAGTCTTATTGATTTATTACTCTTGTTTCCAAAATTTTGTTTTCTCTTATAAGATTGTAGTGGTAAATTTGAATAATTATTTCTAGATATTTCATGATTTAAATTTTCTAACATATTATTTTGGTCGGTTAGGAGTTGAGATTTTTGAAGTGTGTCCATCTAATTATTTATCACTTAAAATTGTGATAATTAATCTCTATTTCAATATTTCATTTAGGAAATAATTCTTTGGTATTAATCATTAAGAAAATAAATTATGTTTTTTTTTATTTTGGGAGTAAATTTTCAATGGGGTTATGTTCATGGAAAATTATAAATGTGAATAATTAATCCTTATTAAAATGGAAATAATTTTTTCAGACCAATCAATGGTGGAAGAAAAATGTATTATATCATCAACTAACTTTTTGTATCTAAACTTTTTATTATCACGTCAAAGGAGGGTCAAAGAAAAAATTCATAGTGGATTTTATAAAATTCATAAGGTTGTTTTTTATAAAATGATTGAGATTAATTTATTTCTACCATAATCATTATTAATAGTGAATTCATGGTGTTTTATAAATAAATGAATATTTTTATTGTGAGTATTTATGATATTTATATTCGAAAAAAAATATAAATTGGGATTATTATTTTCTAATGAATGTCATTATGATAATGTCAATGCATGAATTATTTTTCATATTAGATATCTTTTTAATTGTTTTTAATATAATTCATCGATATAGATTTAGAATGCTTTGTAGATATTCATATTATCAATGGATATTGATGAAATGTATGATTTTCCCCTTGGTTCAAGAACATTGAAGAATTATGGATTTGGTAATCAGTTAGAAGGAAAAGTATTTATATAGGGCTCTAATGTTACCTTCCTGATGTACATGATATATTATGGAAAAGGAGTTTAGTAGAGATCATAATGAACAATATATAGATTAAATAAAAATTTGATATTGTTCATTGGATATTCAAGCATCGTCAAAGTTATAACAATAAAAGAAAATTACATATATTATATGATGTAATTGAATGATGTTGGAGAGAATTATATGAAATTTTGGTACAAAGAGGAGATTCATAAAGAGGGATAAGAATCTATATTAAATATAAGATAAAGAATTACATATTCCTTGAAATTAGAATATGTAATTCTTGAATAATAGAGAATAACATGTATTATAAATATAAAAAAATATATTTTAAATATATTTTATGATTAAAGAATAATTGAATTTCTATAAGAATTTGTGACCACTAAGAGATGGATATCTCTCGAAAATACAATATAAATGGATTTTTTTATGACATAATCCTATGAATGGGTTTTTTATATTTTATATCATTTTATGAGGAGTTTAAGACATAATAACATTCTCCATCAAAATTTATTTTAGATATGTCTTGAAATAACTTTTGATAATAAATCCTTCTAATTAGTATGTAATAATTTATATATAAATTTGTTCTCTTGAATTATTACTAAAGAGAGATGAAAATTGGGGTCTTTATTGACTGATATATTTGATATTTCTCAAAGGCGTCATATTTAAGTATATAATATATCATGTATGATAGATGAAAATAATGAAGTAGTTTAGGCATGTACATAATAGAAATAAAAAAGATAACTATATTGAATGAAATGGATACCCTTGGGGATTTTAATAATTTTATTTCACTTGTGGTGAAACAATGAAAATAATATTATGTTTTATATGTGTGTAGTTCTTGGTCCTGTGTTAGGGATTGATTTAAAAATATAGACACAACTACTATGTGTGTTGTTGGGTAATAGAGTTTCAAGTATGTAAGCTTATAGAAATAGCAAACATAAGAATATGTTAAATTAAAATCGTTTATCATTACATTTTTTGATGATGTGGTATTGTGATACTATTTTTATATCATATTATTACAAATGACTTCATTAATAATTAATTAGCACACCTACTAAATCCTTCAAATTCACTCATGATGCACTATCCAACACATTTTCATAACTATTAGTCCGTATTAATTTTCCTATGTTGGGTATAATAAAGAAGTCTAGTTACAATATTAGAATTTCTAATGTTCCTTACACTCGTAAGAGGCCATCATTATTTTCAAGAAATATAACCTATCTCCACTTCATCATATAGAGTTAAACTATTATTACTTCACCAAATCCTCCATTATAATGAAAAATGTAATTCTGATAGTGATTTATTAAGAACAAATGATAAGTATAATATGATATCAATTCATTTGGGCATTAAAAATAATTCATAACAAAACATCACTCAAACCCCACTCCAAATATATAGACTCATGCTCATTTGAAAATAATTAAAATTAATGTAGGATAAATAAAGATTATCGATTATGGTTCATTAGTATATTTTTTCCATTATTGATCTCCTCACCCAATATACACTCACAAAATATTATACCACCCTCTATTGTATATGAATTCCTCTTTTTTACTTCGTATCAGGTATCATTACAATGTGGGATCACTCCAAATAGAAGTTGGAGGATAAGAATAGGAAACATTTAAATAAAATAGATATATTCATCTCAAGATCCATTGGTATTTCATAGATATATCATATTCTCTCTCATAGTGGTCCATTGCTGACTAGAAATTATAATTATTAAATGATCCAATTTGGTTAGCAAAGTATGTACAGGGATTTCATTGGTCTCCCATGGGCATCAATAACATAAAAATATACATAATTCATTAACTGTAGCATGAAATACTTGAGATCCTGACTTTTATCTCCCCCATAATATTGTGTCTAGGCAATTTCATAATGAAACATTTGATGGAATATAATGTGGTAAACATTGGGTTATATAATGTAATGGAAATTATATATTAATCACAGAATGACAATCCATACAAGGATGGGTGGTGTTAAAATATGGTTTAGTTTATTCCAGAGCATAAGTAGATTTATGATATCTTAAATTTTGACACCTCAACTTAGGATTATGTCATCAATTAGTTTACTAATATTGGAAATTTTCCCAATAATAAACAATTGTAATTTTTATTATATTCTAATATATTTATTTTATTAATATAAAATTTAATCTAGTGTTGTATTTAATTAACTCTCATAGGTCTCAATATATATAGATTCTGATATTTTAGATCTAGAATTTACATCCTTTCATTCAAAATAAATAATCATTAGATCACATTTTTACCCTGATTGTTTTTACCATATAGTATTGTTAAAAATATTGTACTAGTGAGTTTACAGATATTGGATTATGGATTTGAGTATATAGTTAGATAATAAAATCCATTTATTATTGATGTATAAGTAATTTTATGGTCATAATTCTAAACAATATGAAGTATTGTCTTTGATGATTTCTTAAGGGCTATCACAGACTACATTTTCTTCATGGAACTGAATTGAGAGAGAAAGTTTGTAGTGTTGATCATCCACTATAGTCCCATATGATAAATATAAATTTTTTTACATGAAATATTATATAGATAATAATTAACATATATATTTTAAAAATAAGATTACTCCCACCATGGATTAAAAATTTCGAATGTATATCACTAATATATTTATTTAATTAATTGTTTCATAACAACTCAACAATAATAAGCTTATAATTCCTAGTGAATAATCCAAAATTTAATAAATTTCAAATGAATAACTTGATGGAATGGAAATCATATAATGGATGATTCATGTTCAATTCATATCCCAAAAACACAATAAATCCTCTAAAAAATTAATAATTAAGGATTATAAAATAATATCACACTAAACTCAACAGAAAAAAACTATCTAAGTCTATGATTGTTTTTTTAATAAGTTTTGTTATAAGAAACTATATATATATTAAAATTTTACTCTATAAAATATCATTATGTGTTACTATTTTTTATCATGAACGAAATTATCGATTAAAATTATTATAATTTTTTTATCAAAATTATACATAGATCATTACTCTTTGGTTATAAATAATGTTTATATCAGTAATGTGAAACAAAAACATTAAAAAAATGTAACTAAATTAATCTAGAGTATCTTAATATATTATTTATACATCATATAACTAACTACCATGTTATTATAATGTGAAAATAATGAAACAATCAACCCAAATAATTCTTTCAAAAATTTATTGAAATAACGGACACAAAAGGTGGGCTCCAAGTTCTTTTATGGGATTTTAAAAAACATTATGCATTTAATGGGTATTCTTCCATCATGAACCTCTATATATGTATTCCATATTTTTCAATTAAATAAATTATATTATGTTTATGGTTAATTTAATTCCATTAACTAAGTAAATAGTTTACTCATTAGTTAATTCTTTTAGTTTATATGTGTTAACATTGTAATTGATTCATTGTTTATGAATTAATATTATATAAAATATGTTTAAAAAAAATATTTGATATGTGATGTTTCAAATAAATACTAACTTAAAAATATGATAATTAACTTAAAAACTCCCTAATTAATAGGTCAATCATAGTATAATTTTTGGATAATGTAAATGGAGTTTCCATATTAATTAGGTTATATTTCTTTTTCACACTGCCTTTCATATAAGTTTATGATCCCCATTATTTTATGAATCTCTAACATAATATATTTAATTTTATTATATGATAATATTTTCATTTTTTAATTCTCTATATTAAATATTATATGGTTATGTATTCAAATGATTAATACTTCTTTGATAAATTCTCTCTTACTGGGTGTTATATTTATCTCCATTAATCATATTCCCATGTTTCCCCCAAATTACAAACCTGATTATATGCATGAGAAAATATTATAAGTATATTACAATGTAATAATTATTATATATATATAATTTCTAAATAAATTATAACCCAAAATTTATTATTATAAATATGTTTTTAGAGTTTTTATAATCAAATATGTTTACATAAAATTTTATCTTTTTATTTTTTTTTTATTTCGTATTAGCCCATGAATGATCATGGACTATTAATGAGAAGATTTTAGGAATTTATATAATTTAATTATAAACCATAAAACATATAATTTATCAAGGTCAAATAAACATAGTAAATTATATCCATATCATTTCATTATACGATATAATCCCTATCTTTTTATGTTTTTCTCTAATTAAGATGTTTGGATAATTATACATGAAAGATATGATGTTTTTATTTCACATTATAATAGTTAGGTATATCCATAGTATACCATTAACCATTGCGTTAATTTTAGTCCTGAAAAAAGATAATATATGAAAATATTTACTATTTAACGCATTAGTAAAAATAATTGATTTTATAGGATGGTAAATGATATTTAAATCATAGTATTTTAGACCAATAATTTACATTCTTTACCTCTTGTATAAATCCTTTTTAACATATAATTCATAATTTAATGATTAGTAAATATATCAAATTTCTCACATATAGAAAAAAACTATAATATCAAATAAATTTGATCTCCTTGGTTTCCATTAGTTCGTGAGAGGTATAGATTTTTGCTTGAATTTAATTTTTCATGGTCCATATTACATACGTTTCGAATATTGCATAAGTAAAAGTCAAAATGTATTGATTATGGAATTAATATAAAAAAATAACATTCATTCTCATAATTTTATCATGATTTAACTTATAATATTTAATTTCATTTTTAACATAAATATTTAAATCTATCGATAACTCAAATGTGAATCTCCTTTGAATAAACATGAATATTTGATTTTTTGTCCGTCATTTTGGTTTTAAAATGAATTAATTATAAATTCCTCAACAAACAAAAACATGAAGTCAGATCACTATATTTGGATGAACCCACTATTCATTTTCATTTGTAATTACAACACCTTTTTATACTCAAAATCCGGTCACCACATGAACTAATAATATTAAATATTACAACCAAAATTATCCTTTAATTTGTTTTCCAAAAAGGATTTCCAATGTTAGTTTCCATGATGGCATAGAACTATTTATCATGTTCCTCTCAACATTAAGAATATACCCCATTGATAAATGTTATCACAAATTAATAAAATTCTTATTTAATGACTCTACCAATTAAATCCTTAATAATTATAAGGGAAATTAAACATACAGTGTGAATTGAAAAAAGATAATGAATATACATTGTTAAATAGATGGGGTTTGGAATACGATCCTTATATTCCCTTAGATTATAAAATAATAATATAATATATACCTCAGAGTAATACTGGGAACCAAAAATCTTGAAAAAAATCATAAATATTAAACAGAGGATATTTATTATCTATGTTAATATTTTTAAACTCCATATAAAAAATTCACAATTTAATAGAAATGTTACTATTTATTATAATAAAATAAGATATCTCGATATATGAATCAAAAATTTCAGCCATGAAAATTTTTATGTAGGCCATGATATAGTTATAATTCACTTGACCCAAGTCAAAAACATACTAAAAAGTATATTATTTCAAGAATAATATAGCATGTAATCTCTATGTTCCACATGATTTATCACAGACTAAGGGATGAATATTCCAAAAAAAATTACAAATTATGAAGATGTGATGGTGTGAACCTCTAACTTAGAGTAGTATATTTATTTTATCCTTTTTTGGTTAAATGTGTCCATACAAACATAAAATTTATTTTTTAGGGCTTTTGGGGTGTTTATTCTATTAAAAAATTATTATAGAAAAGTATGATGTGTAGATGTGTAATTCAATTCCCATTAATTTATTTGACTACTGGTGTGTCCAAAAATAACACCTAGATAAATATTCATTACATTTTAATGTTTTAATTAGTTATTCATGTTTTTGTGTCATACTAAGAAAACATTGCACACATGTTCCCATGTCTCACTTTCCCTGACCGTGCACAAAGCCTACCTCTAAATCTATGTCAATTCAAAGCTCAATTATTTACCTACTATATATTTTCATGTGACTTTATATGAAGCACTTGGTTATATACCTTCCATTCAAAGCCTAATATTTGGTGTGCCATACTCTAATAATGAATCACATTAGTGTGCTTCTCTCACATGCCCAAGTCCAATGAACTAGGTGTGCACATAGAATATGGATAGATGGAGGTTATCTTTGAAGATTCATAAAATAGTCTCCTATAACCTATAATATCCCCCATAAAAATTTTGATTGTGTTTTTTGAAAAGGAATAGGGGTCTTATGCATCACATTCCCATGAATTCACTCCATCTAGGCAACCCAAAATTCTGGACACAATTGAAATAATTCATAGTTCATCATTAAATGGAGATTAAAGAACCCCTGTCATCTTATGGTCACTATATTAGGGTTTAAAAATCCTATCAAATGCGGGGAAATTAAATAGAGTACCAGAAACCTCAATTGTCTTTATAATCATGATTTAAAGTCACCATGCACATTTGACAACCCAAACATACCCCATTATGAAGACACTTATCGATGTCTTGGACTAGGGGAAATATCACCCGACCCTAATATTATGGTTATCTATTAATGATGTCGATTACGAGGGCATAAATTTTCCCTAGTCTCAAGGATATGAACTATTCCTACCTGGACTTCAAACATTGATGACATTTCACCGAAGTATTTAAACATTCAATCCATTTCACACTAGCCCCATTTTTGGAAAATGCATCTCCCTATTCCAAAAATTGGGCTAAAATTAATTGTGGTCTCACAACATGAGAACCAAACATGCATATATATCTTTTATAATGATTATTCCCCAACCGCATTTGACTCCCTTCCAATTACAATTACAAACAAAAAATGGTAAAAATCATATATGATCCTCCTATTATGATTAATCAAAAACATATCCATTATATCTTATTATTTTATTTACCAATAGATGTGGTGTATAACATAGATAATGTGATTCTTAATAGGGGTAATGCACAGCCATGTATTCACCTACCTAGTTACCATCAAATGGGATAATCCAAAATGTCATCACATGTGTATGCCCTGCACAATCTCTTGTTGTTTTCTCATTTTCCAAATAATCACTTTTTATGAAACTCATAGAAGGTCTATGCCCCAATCATACCTTCACATCCTTAATTATTACCAGTAGATGGTTGAACCACCATGGGCCTCCTACATTGTTTCAGACACATCAAGATGGTAACACCCACAGATTTTGAAATATATCATTTTCTCTAAATTAACACTATTTTGTATATCTATTTTCACATGAATCATTTTGTAATAATAAAACCATGATACTTTGAAATAAAATTATTATAATAAGAAATAATAATATAATTGTTTAATTTTTTGGTATTAAAAAATGTAACCATAATACACAATATATTAAAAATTGAATGAAATGGCATTGGGTAGTGAATGTATCACTTTTGAATGTCATTTATTTTGTATTTAAGAGGACGTAGTATCAATAGTAATTTCTTTATACCAATATCAACCCAAAATTTATCAATTAAAAATATTATAAAAATAGAATGTGTGATAAATATATTACCATATAAATTTATACAAGATACATATTGAAAAATCATAACACATGATTACCCCCAAAGAATGCCTTATACTAAGATCACACCTGATTATATTAGAAGAATTTGTAACTAAAAATTGGGATGATATAATAATGTAATTACTATTGTATTAATTTATTTTCACATGTATTTTATGATTTTTTTTTATTTTTAATGAAAATCAAAGATTGTTTTTTGATAAAAATATTCTTCCAATACAATTAATTTTTGAAATACAAATTCATAAATTTTTAATTTTTAATTTGATTAAATGGGTATTATTTTAAAATTAATCATGTTTGTATTATCTTATTGGGAATTTTTTATTTTTTTTTAAATTAATTAATTTTCTGTAAAATAGTGAAAAAACATTTATTTACAATACCATCACATTAATAAAATTTCCTTAATAAAAGAATAAATTAAATATTTAAAAAAACTATAAAAAAACATATTTATATATGAAAATAAATACATTAAAATACTATTTCTAAACCATAAAACTCATTTTATAACATTTTGGAAACTTATGTAACGTTTTACACTACAAACTATCTTTATTTACATGTATTAAAAATTACTTTTCATCATAAAGTGAAAATAAATGTTAAAATTAATATAATATTTTTGAATATATTTTTAATATTATATAATAAGTTTAATATCATTTTCTAAAATAAAATTATGATTTCTAATATTAAATTTATTGAATATGGTAATAGTGGAAAGGATATTTTCAAAGAATTATTATACTAAAACTATGTAATATTTGTGTAATAGCTCAAATTGAAATATTTTATATAGAAATTTGAATTTATTTTTTCACATATAATCATATATAATATCTATGATTTAGTTTTTAAATAATCTATTATAAGATAATAAATATTTAATGAAGAAAACAACATTTTTTAATAATACTGTTTTTCTATATATTAATTTTTATTAATATATATGTTAAATGAATCAAAAATTGAAATTGAATTAGATTATTTAGGTCCTAAAAATGGTTTTTGACCACCCAAATTTGGAACTGTGGTTTTCTTGTTTTTTAGTAAAACAAAAAAAACATAGTAAAAAACTAGTTACCAAAGTAAAGCACAAAATTATAATGTGTAAAAGAATTATGGTATATCACACAATATATGTTTAAAACATGTTTATAAAATAATATTTTAGGATTTTAAGACTGAATATCACCCCAAACTAAAATTTGTGAAAATGTTTCAAGAATATATCTATTTAATGGGTACATACGCTTGATGAAATGTAATATTTACTTCTATAATTATCAGTCCCCTCAATTATGAAAGGAAATAATATGTGAACCATCATGATAATTTTACCTCCTATAATTTCATAATTAAACACAAATTTTTTTCCATTTTATAATCTTATATCCTATTCAAAATCCTTCAATCTTAATGAGAAATCATATTTCTTCTACAACCAAGGATATATCAAAAAAATCATGCTCTCAAAGTGATTATATCTAACTATTTATCATTTATTATTAATTTTCCTTAGCCCAAAAATTTTTTAGACGCAATAATATAAAGAAATAATTTTTATTAATATAATAAATTATTTTTATATAAACTTAGCCACCATTATTTTTATTTTCCATTAACTAATAAAAATAAAACAAACTCGATTGTGTGTACGGGGGTTCTACCACTTTCAGGATGCCATGTAGTTCATTTTTATTTAATGCCTTTTATGTTTAGTACAAAAGATTCATTTGATGAATTAATATGACTAATTTTTTAAAAAATATAGTTATAAAAGAATAATTTATCATATATCATCATTTCATCCCATTCACTGAGAAATGGAATTATTTGTCATGCATAAAAGCAGACAACCACCTCCCTAAATGATGAATTTAATTTTTCATCACAGTCTATTGAGAATGGTTATTAAAAATAATCAATTAAAGATATTTGAAAAGTTATATTTTCATTATACTATAACATATCCTTACTCATAAAATCATTATGAAACACTCTCATTTGGGTTAGATTAACCACATATCTAGATGTAGTTATAATAATTAAATAATTGATGATTGGGGCCTTTTTTATATTATTTTAATATTATAATATATATTTAATATGTAGTAATTATTCTAGAAAATGTTTATTAATTTTTAATATTTTTATTAATATTCCACCTTTTCATCGTCAATCACACTAAAACTAGTTCTTCACAATTTCAATTTTCCCAAATTATATATATATAATTCACCAAATGAAAATTGGACATGATTAATTATTGAAGCCCTATTACTATGGTGTCTTATAAAAAAATTTAATGATTAAAGATTAGTTAGTAAAAATATAGAAACAACATCATTACAATACATGTATGAAGAAAATTTAATCTTAGTTTCTAGCTTCGGATCATGAAAATAATCCCTAAAAAACAAAAAAAATTAATAAATGGATATAAAATAAATATATAAATTTATATATATAATAATAAATATATATAATTAGTTATTAATATATTTTTTATTTTTATACAGAAGGATAGAGTGTTCTCAAATAATCAGGAGTACTAGGTATGTGATTCTTGGATTAAAATTAAATATCATGAGATATAATTATTATTATACACCATGATATCATTGATGTGAAATGTTTTCCATGTAATGAATTTATTTTACAATATTATATAAATTCATGTGGATTTAATATGAAATAACAGATTCTTTGTTAAATAGATTATGTTTCAAAAGATACTAATTTTTTTAGGGTTTCTTTGTCTCTTTTTTAAATCTTTGGGACATGATTGATTTTAAAAAACATTATATTTATATATAATGTATGAAGTTCCTTTTTTAGTTAATATATCTTGAATTAAATTTTAATCATGATTATTTAATTTCAATTTAGTGATACATTATAAATTGTTTTTTATAATTTTAATCAATTGTAAGGGTTCAATAGAAAATGTTATATTAAAATAAAAATAGTGTTGGATGAAAATGTATCATTAAAATTTTTATTTTTTATAAACACCCACAATATTTTATTTTTTTAGTCTATGAAATTTACATTACCACTCTAAACTTCATTTCTCAAAAACTAATATTTTACCCATCCTATCATTGTAAATGAAATTTATTGTGTCTCTTATTTTCTATCAGAAACCCTTATTTCCCAGTACATATCATTATATTACTCTGTTAGTTTTCTTATATATGTATAAAATATTGATTATGTTACTTATAAACTACTTTAAAATTATAATAATAAATTAAATAATTTTTAAACATTTTTTGTGTGGTTATTTTTCATAAAAGTGTGGAAAGAATCAAATTTTAATGTTTTCTAAGTAAACAAGTCATTCCAATTTTTTATTTTCACTATGAAACACCCTACCTACACTTTAGTAATTTATAATGGAAAATATAAAAGAATTATTTTTAATAGGATATTACATTATTAAATAAATTGTTTCAAAAGGCTATAAATATTTAATATTTCAAAATTAATTTTCGTATTTCTCTTAAAAACATTTCATCAATGACCACTTATTCTGACTTATTTTATAATTGATCAAGGATATTATTAAAATGATATGGTCATAATTATTCCAAAATAATTCTTATGAAATATACTTTTGTACCTCAGAAATGATAAATCACTGCCTCTGTCATTCCAACTAAATTAATGATTATAAACCCAATTTTTCTTCACTTTCCCTTACTCCATGAATACCATATATTTATTCTATTTTGTTGAAGGGTTTTACCCATGTTTTCAAACATCAATTAATTGGGTCATTTATTAAGTTAACTATAGACCCTTAAAATATATTTTGAAGACACAATATGATTAATTATATGTAATTTACCTATAAACATGCTTAATATAACTAGATACCAATTTATTTTCTATGGGTTCATTATGTTCTAATAATTAATGGAATTTATAAATTTTATCCTTATGTGATTCGAGAAGAAATCGATATGAAACACATTTTATTTTCATTTATTAATTATGGTATGGTGAATAATTTTTTTACACATGGAACATATAAGTATGGATGATTCACATGTGGATTCTAATATCTCACTCGATAGTATTATTTATGTTTTATATATCTGGATATTTTAATGACACAAAATTATAAGTTTGTTAAAAATCCATGGGCCTAATGAATTACTTAACATTTTCTAACATGTCAATAATGTTTTTGTTCACAAAAATGGAAATAATTGGTCTTATCATAATATTTCATATTCTTATTATTTTACCCCCATTTTATGTAGTTTTTAATTTTAGGATATGTGACATTTCTTGTATTCTTCTGTTTAAGAAATTTTCAACTTCTAGGTTATGTCAGGCCTTAAAAAAAATTTGTATTGTTTTTTATGGTATGAATTTACTATATATCTTCATTATACACAGAAAATTAATATATAATCACTTAAAATGTTTTAATCTCTACACAAACATTTCTTCTGATTATATTTAATACAGTTTTAATAAAATATAATGGGTTTGATTATTCTATAAGGGTATATTATATATAGAATTTTTGGAATAATTTGATGACCTGTTATTGAAAATTTTATATCTTATAATGTTGAAAACATTTCCCTTAGTTGAAAACTAAATGGGTTATATTAGTTAAATTTTAGTCATAATTATCTAAAAACATAATTAAAAAGATCTTCGGAATGTATTGTAGTGAAATATTTTCCATAATCCATGTAATGTTTAGGAAATCATGTCCATAGGATTGCATACTTATCCTCTCCTATCTAGTTACCAATATAAAGGATGAGCCATAAAAGGGTCTATATATGTGTAAGCCCCACTCAATAACTTGTTTTCACCCCATTCATGAAAAACATATCCTTACCAAACAATGTTAAATTTCATATATGAGTCCAATCATGATACATAAAACTACGAGACATGAACTACATGGTTTTCCATTTTTATTGCAACAAGATATTTTGGATTTCTACCAAAGAATCAATCACAATATCATATAGGTTGTATAAGAATAACCCAAAACAAAAAATATTTTTTCCTTGTCAGGTGAACATAAAATGTATTATGTGTACCTTCAAGTTCTACAGAACTACTTATGTTTTGATTCCCTTCATAAGGATACAAATTAATACCCCTTCATGGGGATAATAAAAACTCCAAAACACCAACCACCTCATTAGATGGATATAAAATCCATAGATCCCATTTATACATCTCAAATCCATATAATTGCTATCTAATAAGGTAAATACATATATCCTCATATATATACATATATTCACATTTAAATGTGGGTTTGATTAAAAAATTCATTGTCATACGTATCCCAAACTTGGATTTGGTAATGATTCATGAATATATCATCAATAAATATATGAGTCTCATAGTATTACATAATTAAACAGAAATGGTAAGATGAGGTCATCCTCCCATCCTCTCGACAAATACATGTTCTATTGAGTTTCAAGTAATGTATTAATGACCATAATATTTTTTAAATTATGGTTGTGACTGAAAAAAAATCACATGGGGATAAGAAATGAAATATAAAAATGTTTGAACACAACATGAATTAATTTCATATGAAGAATATTGATTAGCCATGCACGGTTACTTATGATTCCTACATAATGAGTTTCTTGGATTTTTATCCCTATGGGTTATTCAGGAAACTACTCTAATTTTATTAAAATTCAAATGGACACGACAAGAAATAAATTACCTAACACCTCATTCTATATATAGATATATGAATTAGTTTCAATGAATCTTATTGGACCACAGTCTATGTGAATTCTTTTTTATCTAAATTCCACTAATACCAGTTGGTGAAGGATTTAGTCTATGAATGACATCTCAATGGATCTATTCAAACATTGGAGATAACTTATGAGTTCTTTTTTACGTTTATGTCATGGGTGGGTGGTATCTCTTAAAATGATAGTATGCATGAGATAATGTAGCCCATATTTCCTTATCTTATTAATTCTTGGGCATATCTCCAAAGTATAGAATGACAACCCAATCTTACCTTTGGATGGTGAAGGATGAATCTCTACCCATTAATATAACCACAAAAAATATACCTAGGAAGGGAATTATCTCAAATTTTCCCCATCATTAATGTGTAACCATATTTCTATAGGTAAATATAGTGTATGATCTGCATGTCGTAGTAATCTATTAAAGGGGACACAATAGGGGATCTCATTGGGTGGAACCATTAACAACAACTAAACATCAGTTTAATGTATCATCTATTTTCAACCCCATTAAATCCAATAGGTGTATCTTGAAAGTGGACCAAAGGAAATACTAAAAAAAATTATACCAATGCCTCAAACATCATCAAACATGGCTTTTTTTAATTGTACATACTCATCACCAATTTGGACGGGAATTAACCCACATGGGTGGTTGTAACACCCAAACCCCAAAAGACTAAAGATGGTGCATTACTTTATTACATGTGTATCATTATAATGAATCAAATAAATAATTACTAGAATGATTAGTATTTTTGGAAAATTAGATTATGTACATGACACACAATTTATATTGGGAAATATAAAAATTACAATTTACATTATAAAAAGAAAAAAATGTCATCCTTGAATTCTTATTAAAATATTTATTCTTCATAACCACAGTAAATGAATCATTATAAGTGTGATCTCAACAACTTAGTAAGGGTAAATAATGTAGATAAAATATGATTTGAGGAGAAAATATAAACATGGAAAGGTAAAAATATAATAACACATTCCATTAATATAATTAGGTAATGCGTTATCAATATGGAAAGGTAATAAACAGAAAGACATGTCATATAATTAATGAACTAAGAATAAAATTAATTCCTAGATATGATAGAGAATAAATATCATATGTCAAGAACAACTGAGTGTTAATGAGGGAAATTATTAATTATTGGATGCCATATTTTCTAGGTACATAGTACATTTAGCATCAAGACCTTTCCTAATACTATTTATCATATCTGGTAAAACCCCATCTAATTTGGCCAACTGATTTATCTCATTAGACTACTGATCCATCGATGGCATATCTATAACTAAAATAAATCTATTTCATAAAAATCCATATCATTCCACAAATTTCAATTAATCAATTTAACTCATTAAAATTGAGAATTATTAAATATCATTATTTAATAAAATAGACATATTTAACCACAATTACTTAACTAATCAAATAACTATAAAAGTGAACACCATATATAAAATGGTATAGATTTTAGGCTATAATAACTTCCATTTATTGAGAATATGGATATATAAGACAACAATAATGTATTAAAGAAATTATCATAAGAAATTTAAAGGTTTAATATTATGATAATAATCACAAAATAATGTGGAATTTCCATGGTAATAATTAACTCCATTATTTAGGAAAATAATCTTAAAAAATGCCAAGGTGTCCCATACAACATTGAAACATTTGAATCATAATATGCTAAAAGGATTTAAATTAAATTAAATTTTATAAATAAAATTAATAGAAGATAAATTTTGATATAATCTATCAAAAGGTTCATTATAAAAACCATCGAATATAATAAAGTGGTAAATTTCATATTTATCTCACATATATAAAAGGTGAGATAAAAATACCTTATCTTGCATTTCCTTTCTTGTGAAATTTCATTAAAATACTATTTAAGGGTTCTATACATGTTAAGAAATTACAAAATATACACATCAATTTTTATAAAATCATAAATTATATTCTTATAATATCTCTTTACATTTTTAATAGAGATGGTAGGTCATACGTAAGGATAAACACTACTTCTATTTCATTATTATATTGAATGGAATTGAAATTAAATGATAAATATGTATTTTATAATTAAATTATTATATTAAATTAATATGTTCCATATTTTTTTATTTAAATAAACCTTAATATGTTCCACGCATAGCATGAATAAATCACATATCTTGGAGGAGGAGGTAGTCCACACTTCCACAAATGATGTTATAATATTTACACAAATAGAAAATCATGGTGAAATATTTTATATAAATAATATAGATTCATAAACACATAATTAATACCCAATATAATATATATAAATAGTTTTTCTATCATAATTCCAATACAACATATGTGTTATGGGGAAAATAAACGACATCGTTTTGTGAGGTGGTAGTTCATTGTATACAGACTGTATGTTTATTACACATTTGATGTGAGTGTTTACAATTACCTATAAAAAATTAATCTAAATACATTTAATTATATTTAGGATAGTGAATTTATTTTCTAATCCTATAATTAGATGATTTTTTTGGGTGTAGAATGAAAATAGAATAAAATAGCTTGAGGAAGGATACTACCTCTTCTTTGGGTAACTCTTTTTTGGTTTGTGCTAAAGGGCTTACTTGGAATAATTTCTACCCAAGTGAGGCATATAAGAAGAGGTAATGGGTGTGGGGAGATTATTTATGGTTATTTTCTTTTGATAAAAAAGGATTGATTATTGGGAATTAATGGGCGGGGTGTGTGTCTTTTTCTAGTGGAAGAGTAGTGGAATTCACGTAAATTTGTTAATAGGGAATTTCACACACGTTTTTCCTATTCCATGTGGCTAAATAATGGGCTATAATTTATATAATTAATAAAATTCTACAAATATGTCCATAAAATTGTTATATATGTGTTTTTAAGTCATCTTGGTCCTTATTATTATAGTTTCGTCATTTATTAAGCTAATTTTTATCTTAATTACTGTAAATAATTCCAATCTTTTTTACTAATCTTTTTTATCAAAAAATATGTTGAAATTTTTATACATTATAAATTATGTTTATTAAAAATATATTATCAATTTTTTCAAATTATAAAAACATTAGTGTCATAAATGAATTTAAAATCAATTACATGGACGGGATGACAATGTAGGGTTTCAAATAAAAATGTTTAATAATATGGTAAGTTTTTATGTAAATTTTCAATGTAAAATTGATTCAAATAACAAAAATTTTAGAAATAGATGAAAAATTAACCTTATTAATATTTAAAACCAATAAATAAGGTAATTTATCATTATTTAAAAATTATAATAATAAGAATCTTATAATTAAAATTCCCTTTTCTCACTGTCTACCAAAAAATGAAACTCCCTAGAAAAATATGAAAATTTTATTATGACAGAATTTTTACATTTAAATTTAAATAATTAATTTTATTATAAAACCTTGACACCATATATCATAGATATTTTGTATTCTACTAATTACAATAGCATGATTACAAGGAATCAAGCCCCAAAGGACCGATCAGTTTAGTAGACTTGGTAAACTAGATACATAAATGAATAATTAATTAAAAATTAATACACTAATTACAACATATTTTTTCTTCTATATAAATAAATAAATTCTAGGAAAATTATAATCCATCTATTATATCCCTTCATATATGTCATTGTACTCTTCTTGGATTCCAATGGAAAGAAACATAAGAAGGCTCAGATGAAATGCACAATAAGGGAAAATATTGTAGGAGTAATAATTAATCAATTATAATAGTAAATATGGAAAGGTAAATAAATAAACACTTATTACATTTAATCAATAAACTAAATTTAACCATGTAAAAAATATGGAAGAGTAATAACTAGAGTCAAATGCTATTCAAATAACTTGATAAGAAAAATAAATATGGCCAAGTAAGTAACTGAAACATATGCCATGTATATATATATATATAAATGAAATATGTCAACTAGTATTTTGACAGAGAATCTCAATGATAAATAACAACTGAACCTAAAATGAGGTAAATTCATGATTATTAGACGCAATGTTTCATAGGTACATTAAACCTTTGCAATCAAGACCTTTCACAAGATTTTTAAAAAATATCAATTAAAACCCCATCAAAGGAGGTTAAAAATTGACTTCTCCAATTAGACAACTAATTCATTGAGGGTCATTCTAAAAACAGACCCCACCCATATCCTACTAGCTCAACAAATTCCTCATATATCAAAAAAATTGTTTTATCAATGTACCATATCAAATTTATGTATGGAGTAAGACATATGAATTTATCAATATTGGCCTAAATATTCTAATAACATTCAATGTAAGCACCATATAAAATTTTTATATTGTTTATGAAATGAACATAGAAATGATAAAGAATATAGATAATTAGGTTAAATTCAATGTTCAGTGATCATAGAAAATTGAATGTTTCTATAGAAATAAATGTATTAAGGAAATGAATGTGAATACTACCCTTGGAAAAACCAATCATAAACCATCCTGAGGAATATTAATTGTGGTATCAATACAACATACCCCATTTAGAGTGAAATAAAGGGTAATTTTAATTGATGAATGGAAATATTATAAGAAGATATTTTAAAATAATTTTTGAGGAAACAGTTCTTTTAAGAATTACCTTTTGAAAAACTGTTACACTAAAAATCCATTTTTTAAAAAAAAAATATTTAAAAATTAGCTTTTTAAAGACGTAAACAAATATTCAATGGAATGGTGGTGGATAAATATTTTCATGTTATATGAGGAAAAAATATTCCTTTTTCAAGGTAAAAATGGTTTGAAAAATGCCTCGTTCAGAAAGCAATAAGAATATTTCTTGGAAAACATTATTAAATCAAAAAATGTAAAAATTATCTTCAAAATGTTGTTGTAATTATTTTTTAAAAATGTTTTTTAGAAGAAAATGGTTCTCCAAATAAAAGGAGAAATGAATTCGGATTTCCTAAAAACATTTTTAAATCACATTGACTACTAAAGAGTGGAAAATGATACTAGTACTTGAAAAAGATAGAAATTAACAAGGGAGATAGAAATCAAATACTTTATTTGACATGGTAATATAATTTCTCAAATTGAAATAGTATTGAATGTTCATTAAAGTAAATATTGAGAAAAATAATCTTTATACATTCCACAAAGTATCCCAACTAATTTGAAAAGTTTCAAATCATAATCCTCATAAAAGAATTACATTAAATGAAATTCTTCAATACCATAAAGATAAAGGAATTTATGATAATATATATAGATAGGTAGTAAATACACCACACAAAATATTTCAGTGGTGAACATGACATTTATCTCATAGATGTAAAAATGTGATATGAGAAACCCTTACCTTGAGTTTCCTTTCAGGTGACTTCCCTTTAACATCATAAATAATAATAATAAGTTAATTATATATTTTCATGATAAAATTTTTCATTTTTATCATTATATTTATTTCACCTATTACTATGTTTTATAAAACTACTTAAAAAATAATTTTTCATTGGGTGTTTTGGCCAAATACAATTATGTGTCAAAAACAACATTGGAACATCAACTAAGGTTTAAGGGTTCAATATATACTATCTCCATAATTATTATAATGAAATAATTATACTATTTATACATAAATTATACATTTAAAACCAATAATTTTATATGGTTATAAAAAATGATTCAATGTTACAATCGTGGAGATGGTAGGTCGTACATATAGATATGTAACATTTCAATTTTTCAATGATCGTTATTGAAAGAGTTTAAGGAACTCCATATATTTATGGAATGATAATTACTTAATAAATACCATGTTATTTAATTAGATATAATTATATATTGATTTATTTTGATTTAAAAGGAATCTCATCGTGTTGAGGAGGCAGTAGTCCACACATTAATGACAAAGGTTATCAATTTTTAACTATTTGAAAGGGTTATAAAAAAAGATATATATATATATATATATATATATATGTACCAAAGAAGTATCTATTTAATTAATATCATATATATATATATTCTTTCTAGGTCTCACATATTTAATTATAAAAATTATTTATACATTCCATGTATTGTGTGAACAAATGAAATCGTTATGAGGGGGGTTGTAGTCCTCACTTCCTCAAATGATGTTATTGTATTTACGTAAAATTGAAATTATTAAAATTATGTGATATGAAAGGATTAAACACGTTTAAATACATAATAAATAAAATTTATAACATATATTAATAGATTATCTATCCTAATTTCTTTGAATTAATGTTGGTAAAGTGAAAATGATTAATCATTGTTTTGTGTGGCATTAGTTCAACGAACAGAGAAACATTATCTTCATTTCCAATTAGATATTAGTGTGTGTATGTTTAGATAAAAATAATTACTTAAATACATCATATTATATTTAGGATAATTTTATATTATTTAATCATATAATAAGAATAGTATAGATAGTAGGTAATAGAAATGAATCTAAAAAGCTTGAGAGAAGATGTTTCCTCTTAGTCGGGTAACTGTGTTTGGTTTGAACCAAAAAAATCATTGGATTGATTTATTCCTAAAGAGAGTATTATCGGATGGGTGATGTGTTTTTAAGAGATATTTGGACAGATATTATTTGATCAAATGTGTCTTGAGAGGTGTGAGGAAGTGGGAGCAATGGAGGTCCTTTTATAGTGGATGAGGAGTAGCACTCTCATAATATTTTGTAAAGGGAATTCTACACCAGTTTTTCATATTGAAAGTGTATCCAATAATGTTACCAATTAGATTAAAAATTATAGGGTATATATATGTCCATAAAATTTCCTTTGGACAAATTTATAGTTTGGTCTCTGCCATTTGTTTAAGGTTTAGTCTTTTATTAATCTCAATTTAACTTACATTATTGTAATTACCTATAATAACATTCACAAATAGTTTTGGTCAAAATAAAATCTGGTATTATTTGTAAATTATATATTATAATTATTCTAAATATGGAATAAATTATTCCGAATTTCAATTTTATAAGTGGCATAAATTAATTTAAAATGCATCCCGTATGTGGGAGGACAATGCGTGTTTTTGATGTGAAAACGTCTGAATGTTTCTTATGTTTTTATAATACATTTCAAAGTGAAATTAATTCCAACGAAATAAATTGTATTAATTTAAAAAGTTATTATATAATTATACCTTAAAAATTAAATTATTAATTTATCCTTATTTATATATTATATGAAAATCAATTTTGAACTAAAATGCAGTATTTTTAACAATTCATTAAAAATTATATTTTTCCAAAAAAAAAAAAAAATTAACCTAAACTAATTTATATGTTTCTATTTAAAATATGTACTTTTAAATCAATTAATTTTTCAAATTTTATATTTAAAATGGGTTCTCAATTAAATAGTAATAAACATAATTTTATTAAAAAAATGTTTATATGTGTAAAATATCATTCATTCTTATATTATAAATATAAAACCTAATGGATGAATATAAACAATATTTTATTGAAAATATATAAATTTTATATCAATTAAATCATTAACTAATTTTAATTAATTATATTCATTTTGAAAAAACTCTTTTGTAAGCATAAAAAAAATTCATTTCTCGATAATTTGTATCCAATGAATTCATTTTATATTAATATAACCCATAAATTTTTGTAAGATAGTTAATATAGTTTAAAATTAATAACATAACAACATGGTTATATTATATTATAATAAAAATAAAATTTTAAAAATACATTATTATCTGGTGAAACAATGTCATACATGTAATACAAGCAATCAAGGAATGTCGCTCTTACGTGGGATGAAAGCTAACTCATTTTTCGGTTTATTAAAAGCTGCATCATGTGTGGAATTTATTTAAAATATAAAATATATAGTAGATCCTTGGGATATTATATTCCCTTATTCTCTTGGTGATGCATGTCATGCACATTATCAAGTACAAAGTGGTTCATTAGAATTTCAGGGTGTCACATTCTCCCCACCTTAATTAAAATTTCCCCATTCAATTTAATCATGATCTCAGTGATATATTATTTTATGTTTAATATTATGAAGTCCCACATCATTATAAGTTTTCCTAAAACATCATCAAGAAAATAGATAATGTAAAGTGCAAAAGTCACATGGTCTTCCATGTAACTATTATAAAGACCCGTAAATTTCATGGAAATTTTTTTTCATAAATTCCTTGAGATTTTAAAAGTATGCAGTTCAGACAGCACTTGATTCTGAGGCCTGGTGTTCTCGGAATCAATTTCCATAGTTTAGCTCGGGTCTGTTCAGTGAACGAATGAGCGGGATTTTTTATCTTTTGAACTATTGCTTGGAATTGAAATCTGAGGGCACCGATGAAACCGCAGTGCCAGTTTTTACTTAAGAGGACCCTTACCGAAGGTGAGTTAGCTTGAGTGGAGTTGTCAAACAAATTGTGGATTAAATATAAGAAAAATAAAATTATGTTTCAATTTTATTTCTTTATTCAAAGTGGATTAATCCTATGTGTGGGAGTTAGGGTGGGACCCACAAGATACTAACTACCCTTGAGTGGTTAAAGGTGAGGTAGGGCCCACACGATCCCAACCCCTCACATTCCCTAACTCCTCTAAACCCCCTCATAAGTTATGTAACTCACCCACTTTAATTCTTGCCAATATTGAACCTAATTAATTAGACAACTAATGTTTAATTAATAAAATGAGTTGTTTTGGAATTTTCATGTTTTGAAATGTTGGCATGAGTAAATAAAATAAGGAAAAGCCTTATTTTTGTTTTGGTTGAATTTTGTTTTGTGAAGAAATGGGAAGAGAGATCTTGAGTTATTTTGGAAGAGCTTCATCCTCCCACGAAGAACAACACCCTTCAATGAAGAACATCATCACCGCAAGGAGAGACGACGTGACGTTACTTCATCTCTCCACAGCTAGTGTGAGACGTCGTTACATCCTTGAATGCACGCCATCGCCGTCCTCAAAACCTCACCACATGACACTGTCAACTGTGATGCTGACTTTCATCATCGTTGTTGAGGTAGGTGTTAAATTCATTATTGATGAATTAAGATTGTGCTTTTAATTAACATTGACGTATCACGTTAAATTTTTCCAATTGTTACCAATGTAATGGGAGAAAATCATTCCACACAAACATGGCCGATTCTCCTCCCCGTCTCTTGTTTATTAACAATGGAATTTGAGGCGAAGATGGCGCGGTGTCGTTGCACCGCGTGGGAACGATGAGGACCACAGACAGAGCATGCCACGATGATGGAGCATGGCGCCATCACGCCTTACTGGTGAGGCCGAAGGAGGCCGCAGCCAGTAGCAGGCCACGGCGGCGTCGCTCCGTGTCCGAGTACCAAAGGGCCTTGACCAGAGCGTGCCACTGTAGAGGGGCATCATGTCGTCGCACTGTGCCGGACAGACAAAGGTCGTGGACTTAGGTTGTGGTGGTTCAGCACACCAGGAGGCGGCTGGCCGCTGGCACACCAGGAGGCGGGACACGTGGGGGTTCCGCGGAAGCTCACCGATCGGTAATTACAGCCAGCCATTTTTGGAAAGACTGGGGGATATAACCCCTAGACAGTAGGCAAGGGCGGTCCCCACCGAGAGGGCGGCCGCAGTTTCAAAACAAGTGGGGTTTCTCCCCCCCCCCCCCCCTTCGTGCCTGCTTGGCGCTCGGCCGCTCACACTGGGCTGGACCGCCCGCGCTGGGCTAGGTCATGTCGGCTGTGGCAGACCACACCGGCCAGGCCAGGCCGTGCCTAACTAGGCTGGACCTGGACCTGGGCGGGTCGACTTAGTTTAAGCCAACCCAGGGGGTATTGGGCCGGGTCGGACCGGACCCATACCCCCTATTTTCGGACAGATCTGTTCAAACACCTATAACATGGGATACAGACCTCCGATCGATGCACCATCAGTTGCGTTGGGATCCTTGGATTGAGATGGCCCTTCTGGTATTCTGCACTCAAATATTCAGAGAACATTGGGTACAGCTTGGTTGGTACAAACACGAGACCAACCGGGCCCTCGGAGCGGAAACGCTTATAACTTGAGCTTCAGATGTCCGATTGACGTGCCATCAACTTGTTGGATTCCTATTAGTGAGATGGTTCTTTTGGCTTACTCCGCTTGAGGTTTGGACTCATTTGGAGTATGGTCGGGTTGGTTTTTAACATAAAAACCAACCGGGACCCTGAGACGAAAATGCCAATAACACACAGACCAGGCGTCTGATGGACGCGCCATCTATCGTGTTGGATTCCTATTGATGAGATAGAACATTGTGATACATCAACTCTGGACTTCATGGAAGTTGATGTATCGACCCCCTTGGCTCGTGGAGCATACCCTCCTAGAATCGGGCGTGCTGTGTGCGGAAACCCTAGAGCTGGCTGTGACAGTGATGATGATGATGACTGTACTGGAATCCTTTGTGGGTTCGACAGCTACAACTACCATACTGGAATCCTCCGTAGGTTCGATGGTGATGACTACTATTCTTGTATCATGTGTGGGTCCGGCACTGTTGACCTCTATACTTGTATCCCGTGTGGGTCCGGTAGAGTAGCTGGTCTTGCATACTGTGTGGGTCCGACAGCTTGGCTGGACTTGTATCACGTGTGGGTATGACACCCTAGATGAATCAGTGGCTTACATCTGATCATCTCTATTGCTATACGAAAGAAGTATACCTGTGTTATCTGTGTATTGACTTTCAATCATTATCTTCGATATGATTGACATTATATCTGTGTGGATTGGGTTATGCTTTCCTGTGTGGATTGAGTTGTACTTTCCTATGTGGATTGGGTTACGTTTTCCTTTATGGACTGGGTGGCACTTGAGCTCGTGAGTTGGTGCGGAACTGGAATTGATTACTTAGGTATATGTATGGACATATACCAAAGTAGGGTTGATTGATACTTCATGTTTGTATCTTTTATTTTTGGTTTATCCTTTGTGGATTCTGGGAGACCTTCGGGGATCTCGGGGTCCCTACTGAGTATCGTATACTCACCCCTGCACGGTTTGTGCCTGAACTTCATTGTGTTGGTTGTAAAGGATGGACATCGCTGATCGTGGTTGTGTCTTAAAGAGAGGGATGGTACCCAGAGCTGGACTATCAGGCGGGATGTACACGGTGTGGATAGACGGATTCATGGAGCAGGGGAGTTCATTTGTACCCACCCTTCAGGTGGGGTCTCTAGAGGATGACTTATTGGTTGTTGTTTTACATTTCAGCTATTGTACCTTCTCTTCTTAGTTGTACTGTACTTTCAGTTGGGTTTGTGTACTGACCCATTTACTTTCCATCATTTAATTTTGTACACAGTTCACATAGTGTTTACTTCTGTTTGCGTACTCTATGGTGTTTGTTTTCTTATAAAAAGTCAATTCCATACCTTTTATCAGTATTTACTCCTTTGGTGCTAGTCGCCAGCCCCTGGAATATGGAAGGTGGGATTGGGGTAGTCACGGTAAGAATCTCAAGGATGGGTCGTGACAAATTGGTATTATAGGAGTTTAGTTCTACCGTAGAACATAGTATTCTGATCCTTCTTTTATGTGAAGAAATAGTGTTAAAGGTATTGAGTGTGGTTGTCAGTCCAGTGAGTCCAGTGTTGGTGCGGAAGCTGACGTATCTATACACCAGGACCCTGACTTTTGATTTCTGACTAAGTGCACGAAAACATTGATTACCCGTGTGTTTCAATGTTTTCTTTGTGATTACTTGTGTCAGATCACAAGGTATTCTGTATTAACCGTGTCGCACCTATTTCTTTTTAGGATGGCCCCTGAATGGCAACCATCTATGGTTTTGAGCTTTGTGCGAGATGGTATCCCACTGAGCAATGAGGCCTCCGTGTAGGGCCCCATTACAGCAGAGGCACCGGTGGTACCTCTGCCCGCTGAGCCACTGATGCCACCAGCCCCAGCAGCTGAGAGTGCACATCGCCTGAGTGCACTTCATGAGTTTCAGTATCAGAGACTACCCATGTTCCACGAAGATATGGACCCTTAAGCAGCCGAGGATTGGATGGAGGCTGTTGTTCGAGTTTTCAGATTAGTAGGGACACAAGCTGACCTCATGGTGATCCATGCGGCGAGTCTCCTACATACAACAGCAGGTAGATGGTGGAGCCTGATGTGCCAGGTGCATGACAAGGAATCACTTCTTTGTATGGACTTGGAGAGCCTCTTTAGCTTAGAGTTTATTCTTGCCACCCTCCGTACGGTGCGCATTCAGGCGTTACTACAGCTGTGGCAGGGCAACATGACTGTAGCCTAGTATTCAGCAAGATTTACTGATCTCTCGTGTTACTCCACAGACATGGTATGGGACCCATTCTTCCTGGACAGGACCATCGAGCAGGGAATGAGGCATGAGATCAGATCTTCAACGATTCCTCTCAGCATTCCAATGCAAGTAGAAGTACTGATTCGAGCCCTTATTGTGGAGAGCTTTCTCACTGAGTAGCCACGAGATGTGAGGCCCACTACTGGAAGACACGGAGCAGAGTCTTCTGCAGCTGGTAGTCGATAGATGTCATAGGGGTCCAAGCAGACCAGGACCTTAGGAGGGAGACCTCAGGATTCGGGATCTGATCTGTAGGGCACACGACATAGAGCCAACCTTATGGGGATAAGACGATGTTATGCATGCGGCAGGCAGGGTCACATGGCTCGTGACTGCCCGACTCGCCATGCAGACGAGCAGTAGACGGTTGAGGGACCACCCAGGCCGAGGCAGAGGTTCGAACGTGGAAGTCCGAAGGGAGCAGGCGGATGAGGTAGAGGAGCTGGCCGAGCAGCTGGTGGTGGATGATGTTTTGAAGCTCTACCACCACCACCACCACCACTAGGAGGTCCACCCAGACCATAGGGAGTGGGCGGACAGAGGCGGGATCATCTTTAGGCAGTGGAGTCCTACGACCATGGCACACCTGAGATGATTCGAGGTACTATCTATGTCTTCTCCACCCTTTCTGTAGTTTTTATATAAATAAGAGCGAGTCATTCTTTCATTGTCGCTGCCCTTTTTCGGAGCTCGAAGATTCTGATGGATCTGTTGGCTCGATCCTTATCGCTAGAGACTCTTAGAGGAGCAGACTCGATGATTACGCACTGGAACTAGCAGTGTGAGCTTACTCTAGGAGGCGAGAGATTCAGATGGGATCTTCTTGTAGTGGCGCTGAGGCCTTACGTTGACACCTTGGGCATGGATTGGTTATCTACAGTTCATGATCAGATTGACTGTATTAGGTGTAAGGTGCAGTGTGTCTGCACTGATAGGAGCAGGTTCACCTTCACCAGCGAGAAATGATCCCTTGAAGTGTTGGATGGAATCACACAGAGGAGGGGACAGTCGATCACTAATCAGTTGGCTAGTCTCATCCTAGGAGTAGTTGACGTGCGGAGTCTGAGATTTTCTGTTGTGGTGGATCAGTATGCAGATGTTTTTCCTGATGATATTCCAGGACTACCTTCTCACAGAGAGGTAGACTTATATATTAAACTGTGCCCTGGGACAACACCAAAATCTACACCAGCATATCATATGGCTCCTTCTAAGCTTTGTGAGCTACGAGTACAGTTGGAGGACTTGCAAGGCAATGGATTCATTCGACCCAGTGTTTCACCCTGGGCTTCCCCAATTTTGTTTGCCAAGAAGGTTGATGGGATCTTTCAACTGTGTGTCAATTACCGTCGCCTGAACTAGGTGACTGTGAAGAACAACTATCCCCTTCCAAGGATTGACGACCTCTTCGATCATCTCAAGGGAGCATAGTGGTTCTCGAAGATAGACCTCAGGTTAGGCTATCATCATCTCAGAGTTCGAGATGAGGATATATAGAAGACGACTTTCAGGTGTCGGTATGGCCACAATGAGTTCTTGGTTATTCCTTTCGGAATAACCAACGCTCTATCAGTGTTCATGAGTCTCATTAACAGGATCTTCCATCCTTACCTTGATCGATTTGTCGTAGTCCTCATCGATGACATTTTGATTTACTCGACTACTGAGGAGCAGCACGCCTACCACTTGCGAGTTGTACTGGACACACTCCAGGAGCACCAGCTTTCTGGTAAGCTCTCAAAGTGTTAGTTTTGGGTATATGAGGTCCACTTCTTGGGGCAAGTAATATTTGAGGTGGGAGTTGTAGTGGATCCTACAAAGATCGAGGTAGTGCTAGCTTGGGAGCCACCCAAGAGTGTGACGAAGTTGCGGAGTTTCCTAGGTCTGGCTGGGTACTATCAGAGATTTGTGCCAGACTTCTCCAATGTTTCAACACCACATTCATCTTTAATGAATAAAGTAAAACCCTTCATGTGGTTTTATAGATGTCAGTAGATCTTTCAGAAGCTGAGACAGAGATTGACCAGTGCACCCATCTTGAGGCTACCGGAGGAGGGAGTAGGGTACGTTGTTTACTGCGATGCATCTGGGACCGGACTCGGGTGTGTCCGGATGCAGTAGTGGGCAGTGATTGCCTATGGATCACAATAGTTGAGGCAGCATGGGAAGAACTACACTACCGATTACCCGAAGTTAGAAGTAGTGGTCTTCGCTTTGAATATGTGGCGGCACTATCTAATGGGTGAGTGATTTACAGTCTATTTTGACCTCTAGAGTCTCAGTTATATCTTCTCGCAGAAGGATCTGAACCTGAGATAGTGGCGATGGCTCGAGTTCCTCCAGGACTATGACTTTGACATATTCTATACTCCTGGGAAGGGGAACGTAGTAGCTGATTCTCTCAGCAGGAGGACGGGCATTCAACTACTTGGGGAGGCAACAGAGCAGTTAGCAGCTCTATAGATATCCTTTGTGGATAGAGATGGGGAAGCCTTTCTATAGTATCTCATAGTCACACCTCCACTTCTTCAGCAGGTCAGAGAGGCACAGCGTGGGGACGTTGACAATGACACGCGGCAGGCACAGATTTCCACAGGGCAGGCACCTGATGGTTTTTCAATAGGGAGAGAGCACGTCATTCTTTTCAGAGGACATACCACTATACTAGTTGCTATACATGAAGAGGTGCTGAGGGAGTTTCACACTTCCCCATTGGTGGTACATCCATGAGTAGTGATGATTTTCCAGGATCTCAGATGATAGAACTGGTGGCCGGGTATGAAGAAGATTGTGGTAGACTTCGTTTCTCGATGCCTCACCCGTCAGCAGGTGAAGGCAGAGCACCAGGTACCAGCAGGCTTGGTACATCCCATTGAGGTCTCGGAGTGGAAGTGGGATTGGATATCTATGGATTTTGTGACTGGGCTTCCACGTATTTCCAGAGGACACGACTACATCTGGTTGATCGTAGACAGACTCACCATGTCGGCCCACTTCTTATCCATTAGAGAGTAGGGCTAAGTGGAGAGGTTGTGATGCCTCTACGTCCAGTAGATCATACGGATTCATGGTGTTCCATCGTCTATCATCTCTGATCGAGACACTCGCTTTACTTCCCGGCTTTAGAAGGGGTTTCAGGAGGCACTTGGGAAGTAGCAATGCCTGAGCACCACCTTTCGCCCTCAGACAGATGGTCAAACGGAGAGGACCATTCAGACTCTTGAGGACAATCTCTGTGCATGTTTCCTCGACATTGGTCGTAGCTTGGAGTATCACCTACCCTTGGTGGAGTTTTCATACAACAATAGCTATCACTCCACCATTGGGATGGCACCATATGCGGTATTGTATCGCCGACCTTGAAGATCACCTCTGTGCTGGACTGACCTAGGGGTGTCAGCACTTTTGGGACCAGAGATGGTCCAGGCCATGACAGAGAAGGTTCAGGTCATCTAGGATCAGATGAGGACTACTAAGAGCCGACAGAATTCCTATGCTTAGAGGAGGTGGAGACCACTAGAGTTTGAGGATGTCGACCATATTTTCTTTAGAGTCTTAGCTCGACGTGGATTACGGCGATTTGGTCGGGGTAGAATGTTATCTCTGCGCTTCATCGGACCATTCCAGGTTCTCATCAGGATAGGCGAGGTGGCTTATCACCTTACTCTTCCACCTCAATTGCACCGGGTGCACGATGTCTTCCACATATCTTAGCTAAAGAGATACATGTATGATTCAATGCATATCATCAACCATGGGGAGCTGGACATCGATGACGGGGCGACTTTTGCGGAGGTCCTGGTGGAGATCGAGGATCAACAATAGAAGGTCCTACATGGATGGCCAATTCCTTTAATACACATTAGGTGGAAGCACAGGAATCTCTAGGAGAGCATGGGAGTGGGAGTCTCATATGTGTGCTCAGTACCCTCATTTGTTTCCCTAGTTTTGTGATGTATCTTTGTGGGGATGTAAATCCATGAGGTGGGAGTAATGTAATGACCCGTAAATTTCAAAGAATTTTTTTTATTAAATTATTTGGGATTTTATGAGAACGCAGTTTTCTAATGGCACTTGATTCTGAGGCCCGGTGTGCCCGGAATCAATATTTGTAGTTTAGCTCAGGTACGTTAAGTGAAAGAACAAGCGGGTTTTTCTATCTTTTGAAACGGTTCTCAGAATTGTAATCTCATGGAACTGATGAAACTGGAATTCCGGTTTTTTCTTAAGAGGACCCTTACCGAAGGTGCATTTTCTTGGGAGGAGTTGTAAAAAAAATTGTGGATTAAATGTAAGAAAAATAAAATTGTGTTACAATTTTATTTCTTTATTCTAAGTGGTTTAATCCAATGTGTGGGAGTTGGGGTGGGACCCACTAGATATTAACTACCCTTGAGTGGTTAAAGGTGATGTGGGGCCCACACAAGCCCAACCCATCACATTTACTAACTCCTCTAAACCCACTCATAGGTTATGTAACTCACCCACATTAATTCTTGCCAACATCACACAAAATTAATTAGAAAACTTATGTTTAATTAATTAATAGATTTGTTTTTTGAATTTTGAAGTTTTGAAATGTTGTAATTAGTAAATAAAATAAGGAGAGCCTTATTTTATTTTGGTTGGATTTTGTTTTGCAATGAAAAGGGGAGAGAGATCTTGAGTTATTTTGGAAGAGCTTCATCCTCCTGTGAAGAACAACACCCTTCGACGAAGAATGACGTCACCGCATGGAGAGATGATGTGTCGTTCCTTCATCTCTATGTAGCTAGTGTGAGATGTCTTTCCATCCCTAGATGCACTCCAATGCCATCATCAAAACCTCACCACGTGACGCCATCAACAGTGACGCCGACTTTCTTCATCGTTGTTGTGGTAGTGGTTAAATTCATTATTGGTGAATTAAGATTGTGCTTTGAATTAACGTTGATGTATCATGTTTAATTTTTCCAATTTTTACCAATGTAACAGGAGTAAATTAGACCGAAAAAACATGTCTGATTCCCCTCCCCATCTCTTGTTTATTAACAATGGAATTTGAGGTGAAGACGGTGTGGTGTCACTGCACCGCGCGGGAACGATGAAGACCGCAGCCGGAGCGGGCCGCGGCGGTGGAGCGTGGTGCCAGCGCGCTGTGCAGGTAAGGCCATAAGAGGCCATGTCTAGGAGCGGACTGTGGTGGAGGGGCGAGGCGCAACCATGTCATGCCGAACAGATGGAAGATGTGGCGGTTCGTCACACCAAGAGGCGGTCGGGCTCGGCCGGCCGTCGGCACACTAGAAGGCGGGACCCATGGGGGTCTTGTGGCAACTCACCGGCCGGCCTATTTCGAGAGGTCAGGGGGTTGTAACCCCCGGCCAGCAAGCAAGGGTGGTCCCCACTGAAAGGGGGATGCCATTTCAAAATAAGCCCCCCCCCCCCTTTGTGCCCGCTTGGCGCTCGGCCGCCCACGCTGGGTCGGACCGCCCGCGCTAGGCCGGGCCACACCTTCTGGGCCAGACCGCGCCGGTCGGGCCGGAATGTGCCCAAATAGGCCGGAACCAGACCCGGTTCGGGTCAACCCGATTTGGGCTGGCCCATGGGGTATTGGGCCGGGTCGGACCGGGCCCAAACCCCAGTTTTCAGACAGATCTGTTCAAATGCATATAACATTGGCTAAGGACCTCTGATCGACGCACTGTCAATTGCATTGGGATCCTTGGATCGAGAAGGGCGTTTTGGTATATTACACTCAATGTTTCGAAGAAATATGGGTAAGGTAGGGTTGGTTTGAACTCGAAACCAATCGGGCCCTCGGAGTATAAATGCTTATAACTTGAGCTTCGGACGTCCGATTGATGTGTCGTCGACTTGTTGGATTCTTCTTAGTGATATGGTTCTTTTTCCTTTCTCCGATCGAGGTTTGGATGTAGCTGGAGAATGGTCAGGTTGGTTTTAGCTTAAAAACCAACCGGGCCACTAAAACGAAAAAGCCAATAACTCTCAGACCGGGCGTCTGATTGACACGCCGTCTGTCGCGTTGGATTCCTATTGACGAGACATAACTTTGTGACACATCAACTCTGGACTTCATGGCAGTTGATGTATAAACCCCCTTATCTCATGGAGTAGACCCTCCTGGAATCAAGCGTGTTGTGTGCGGGAACCCTAGAGCTGGTTGTGACTCTAACGACGACGATGACTGTATTGGAATCCTCTGTGGGTTCGACAGCGACAACTACCATATGGGAATCATCCGTGGGTTCAACGGAGTTGAATAATGTTATTGTATCCTATGTGTGTCCGTCAGTATTGACATTTGTACTTGTATCCTATGTGGGTCCGGCAGAGTAGCGTGTCTTGCATCCTATGTGGGTCAAACAGCTTGGCTGGACTTGTATCTTGTGTGGGTCTGACAGCCTAGATGAATCAGTGGCTTACGTATGAACATCTCTATATCTATATGAAATAAGTATACCAGCGTGATCTGAGTCTTGACTTTCCATCATTATCTTTGATATGATTTCCATGCTATCCTATGTGGATTGGGTTATGCTTTCTTATGTGGATTGAGTTGTATTTTCCTATGTGGATGGGATTATGTTTTCTAGAATGGAATGAGATGTACTTGAGCTTGTGAATTGGAGTGGAACTGTAATTGATGAATTAGGTATATGTATGGGCATATACCTAAGTAGAGTTGGTTGATACATCGTGTTTATTTCTTTTCATTGTGGTTTATCCTTTGTGATTCTGGGAGACCTTCGGGGGTCTCTGGGTCCCTACTGAGTATCGTATACTCACCCCTACATGGGCTATGCCCACACTACACTGTGTTGGTTGTAAATGATGGACGGAGCTTATTTTGGTTGATGCTTAAGGAGAGGGATGTTACCCGGAGGTGGACTATCAGGCAGGACGTACACGGTGTGGACGGATGGATTCGAGGAGCAGGGGAGATCATCTGTACCCACCCTTTAGGTGGGGTCTCCGGAGGACGACTTGGTGGTTGCTGTTTTACTTTTTATCTGTTGTACCATCTCTTCTCAGTTGGAAAGTACATTTATTTGGGTTTGTATACTGGCCCATTTACATTCCAGCACTTACTTTTGTACTCAGTTTACTTAGTGTTTACTTCAGTTTGCGTACTCTTTGGTGTTTGTTTTCTTATACAAATGAAATACCGTCCCTTTTATTGGGATTTATGCCTTTGGTGCCTGTCTCCAGCCCCTGGCCTATGGAGGGCGAGCTTGCGATAGTCATGGCACAGGTCCTGAGGACGGGTCGTGACAACTATGCTTCTACATAAGAGAACATTAGTGGAAAATATAAATACATACTTAGAGAAAAGAAGTAAATATTTATAGGTATTTAATGAGGGAGCCAATAAAAACATGAATGATAAATGGAATGTGGAGGGCCAAAAATATATAAATCTTATATGATTTAAGATACCACCAATTCAACAAAAATAAAGGTGTTAGTACAACATTTTATTTCTATGTCATTTTCACAAGGTTGGTTATTTATTTTACATACCATATACATAAGGAAATATTATTACTTGATAAGATTCAATTTTATATTAACAATCCTATCTTTTGTGGGTTCTTCTATCAAAATATAATTCATCCATTTTCATTGAGAAATTAATTACTAATAAAGAATTTATATTATCCCTGAAGCATTAATAGAAAATTTTAAAGGATCTTCAGGCCTACAAAAGTGGTAAAAGTCTATCTATTTGTATATAACTATTTTACAAAAAGAATATTGTTAAATGATTAATCTCTAATCCTCAAAATTGATACTATTGTTTCATCATTAACATTTAGTTTTAAAATTACATAACTAAAAAAAATTGAAAAGTTAACATGAAATTGCATAGGTCAGTGGTTGGAATCAAACCCTTATATTCCTTCAGTCATCGGTTCAAGACATATGGCCTTTCCATATTTTTTTAGTTATCACCCATCTTACATTTTTTCTTTTTCAAAAACCAAATTAATATAATTTCAAAAATAAATATAATGCGCCTCTTTGAAATTAAGTTAGTCAATAAATATTCTTTTAGATAATGTTTTTAAGAAAACCCCAATACATAAATACTTCATCCATTTATTTCAACATTGGTTTTTTCCTTGGTCTAGAAATTATCCATAATATCATTTTTTGGATTTATAAATCTAGACATAATATCTTCAATATAAAATACCAATGGTTTGACATAGGTTATTCATTTTCAAAGTCCTTTACAATGGTTGGTAAAGTAGGTTTGCATTATACTAAGAATATCCCTTAGGAGTGTCAAACCAGATGTGTAGTAATGTCTATTTTCTTGTACCAGATTACCCTGAGTCATGCCAGGAACATCTTGTTGATGATATTACTACTAGGTACATTTGTTCTAGAACCACATCCACTTATAGTTTTCAAATAGGGATTTATTTCTAAGAGTACCCACATAATCTATATATTACCAAAATTATATGGTTCTTATAGATACTTTTTCTCAGATTATATGTTAGGGTTTTGTTCTCTAACTAATGTTTTCCTAAATCTAGTTCCTATGGTTGCTAATAAACATCATTTTATATCAACTATAGCACCCTGACCCAAGGTAGCCAAGACCGAATGTCTATTACAAATTATGTTTTCATGATTAAAATTAATCAACCCTCTAAGAACCTTTTAGTTTTCTTATCTTCATAAACAAGATACATAAATGAGTCTTGAATTAAAAATTATTACACTAATTACACCATATTTTTTCTTTTTTCTAAATAAATAAAATTGACGATAACTAAAATACATCTATTAAATCCCTAAAGATCATTCATAGTACTATTATTAGAATTCTGGGTAACGAAACAAAATAAGGGTGAGCTCAAATGCTCAGAAAAGGAAAAATACAGTGGAGGTAAAAATTAATCAATGATAATAGTCAATATTTTAAGGTAAATAACAAAAAACATATTTCTTGCAATCAATCAACTGAATGGTAATACATAAAAAATATGTAAAGGTAATAAATGTAAACCCATGACCTTAAAATAACTAGATAAGGAAAAATAAATATGGAAAGGTAAGAAACTAAAACTCATGCCATCTAGATAAATAAAAATTAAATGTATTCCTAGATTTTTCGACCAAAAAAATCGTGTATGATTAACAACTAAAACTAATATGAAGTTAATTCATGATAATTGGACATCATGTTTCTTATGACCACGATAACTTTATAGTGAAGACAATTCACAAGAGGTTTTACAAAATATTGTATAAAATCCCATGTAAGGAATTTATCCAAATGGATTGTCCCATGAGACAAACGATGCATCGGGGACCATAATTAATCACACCCCACGTCTCTTACTATTCCAAAATATCCCTCATATATCCAATAATTACTTTAGAAATGTTCCTTATCAAATAAAAATATGGATAAAGATGTACATATTTATCAATTTTACCCAAATATTCTAATAAAGTACAATTTAAACAACATTTAAAAAATGATATTAATTTTAGGAAATGAACATATTCTTAATAAAGGATATGGTAAATTAAGGTAAATTTAATTTTCAATAATCATATAAAATTGAATATTTCGATGAAACCAAAGGAATAAGGGATGGGAATGTGGATTATATCCTTGTTCAATCAATCAAAAACCATCCAGCGGATGATTAAGGATGGTATCAGTATAACATACCCTAAGTGGAGTAAAATAAAGGGGTGTGGTAATTTCTTAGTGTAATTATCATAAAAATACCTTTTAAAATATTATTTAGGAAAATATCCTTTTGTTTTGAATAAAAAATTACTTTGTAAATCAATTTCAAAAACATTTTCATTAAAAATTGACCTTTCAATCTTGAAAAGGGACCCTCTATGTAATGATAGAAGATAAACTTGCACATGTCATACGAGGTAAAAAAATTCCATTCACATGGTAAAAATGGTTAGAAAAATGATCAATTTGGAAAATGATATGAATATTCCTTTTAAAACAATGGTAAATAATATAAATGTAAAATTTTCTTTAAGAAATTATTTTAAACATATTTTTGAAAAAATAATAATAAAAAATGGTTTTCAGAAGAAATCCATTTCTCCGACTAAAGAGAAAAATGAAGTTGTATTTTCTTATAAATATTTTTAAAACACTTTTAGTACAAAAAACTATAAAAATGATACTAATACCTGAAAAAAAAACTTGAATTGCCAAAGGAGAGAAATATTAGTTGGTATATTGAACAATTATAATATAATTTCATAAAATGTAAATTCCATTGAAAGATCATTAAAGTTATTTTTGATGAAAATAATATTTACACATTCCAAAGTGTCCCATGCCACTTTGAAAATTTTTAAATCATAAACTCCAGGAACGAATAATATTAAATTAAATACGTAAATACCATGAAGGTAAATTAATTTATGATATAATATATGTAAAATTAAGAAGTAGATACACCAAACAAAAGATGTATGGGGTAAACATGACATTTATCGCATGGATTAAAAATGTGTGATGAAAATCCCTTCCCTTGAATTCCCTTTTATGGTTAATTTTCATTAATGTACTGTATAATAGAATTATGTTAGTTATCTAATTTATTGATAAGTATCTTCATGTTTATCATTACATCTATTTTTTTATTAAAATTTCTTCTGCAAATACTTAAACAATTATGTTTACATCAGGTGTATTGATATAATTCAACATATGTGTCAAAAAGAACTGTATTAGGTCAAATATGGTCCAATGGGTCATTATATATATCTCAAGAATAATAATCATGAATTTATTATCAAATTTATACATAAATTATACATTTAAAACCAATAATTACAATTTTTTGTGAAAATTGAATCAATGTTGCGATCATAGAGACAGTAGTTCATACGTACACATGAATAATGTTCCCATTTTTCAATGATCAGTATGAAAGCAAGGTAAGTAACACCACATATTTATATAATTATTGATATATAATAAATAACATTTTATTTAATCATATATAATAATATTTACAATAATATTTTTGTAAAAGTATTCACATCATGTCGAGGAGGCAGTAGTTCAAACATCCCCGACCGACATTATCACTTTTTAAGTATGTAAATGGGAGATAAATAAAATGATATATATTTAAAAAATGGTAATTATCTCATAAATATATTATATATGTTTTTTATTCCTCGTATGTTTAATTATAACAAAAATTTATATATTCCATGTATCCTATGAACGAATCACATCACATTAAGGGGGTGGTAGACCATACTTCCCCAAATGATGTTATCGTTTTAACGTAAAATGGAATGTATTAAATGTATGTGTTATAAAAAAAGATTAAATAAGTATATAGGTATATAAAATATCATATATAACAAATATATAAATATTTTCCATCATAGTGGACAACCATGAATTTTGGTAAAGGAAAAAATGAACAATCATTATTTCGTGGGGCAGTAGTTCGTCGTACACCGAAACAGTATGTTCGTAACCCATCAGATGGAAGTGTGTGCCAATGTAGGTAAAAATAAGAACATAATAACATTCTAGTATATTAATGATACTTTTTTTTTGTTCTATCATATAATAATAATAGTTTAGATGGTGGATAATGGAAATGAAACTAAAAATCTAGAGAAAAGACGTTAACACTTAATTGGGTAACTTCTATTGTTTTGAACCAAAAGATTACGTGGATTTATTTATTACTAAGGGGAGGATTCTAGGATTAAGGGATTGATTTTTATGAGATATATGGAAGGATATTGGTCAAGCCAAACTTTCTTCAGAGTTGTGAGGAAGTTTTTGGAGAGGATGTCCTTTTATATTAGAGTGTGAGTGACAATCCTGTAATATTTTGACAAGGGAATTCCCTGAAAGTATTTCATGCTGCAAGAGGATCCAATTATGGAACTGATATGATTAAATATACTATATATTCTATATATTTCAATTAAATGTTCATTGAATAAATTTATAATAATTTTAGGCCTTATGTTTATGATTTAGTCACTTATTAAGCATAATATTACCTTAATCATTGTAATTAATTTTAATCACTTTAACTAATATTTTTTATCCAAATAAATTTGGCCTTATAATAAATTATATATTATACAAATTCCAAATATGGAATTAATTTTTCCAAATTCCAATCACAGAGGTTGTAGAAATTAATATAAAATTTACCCCACATGTGGGATGAAAATGCGGAGTTTTAATGTAAAAACATCCGAATGTTTTTTATATTTTAATAATAAATATCAAATTGAAATTGATTCCAATGAAAAACGAATATAGATTTATAAATATATTATCTATATATCATATTAAACATAATAAAATGGTAATTTATTCTTATAAAAAATCAGATGAATATGATGTTTAGAACCAAATTTTAGTATTTTTAACAGCTATTTTCAAAATCATATATTTCCAAAAAAATATCAAAACATTAAAATAACATAATTTTTATGTTTCTATTTCAAAAAGGTTTTTATTTATAATTATTTAATAAATTAAAGTCTAAAAATTTATATTTAAAATGATTTCTCTATTAAAATACTGTAAAATTGCATTTATAGAAATATTGGTTTTTATGTGTAAATAATGTTTATTCATATATTATGAAAATAAAACCGGATGGATGAATATAAAAAAATAATTTATTGAATATATAAAATATATATTTTATTTAAATAATTAACAAGTTTTAATTAATTATGTTAATCAAACAAAACTCATTTGGAATCATAAATACAATATTATTTCATTTTATATCCAATTGGTTCTTATTTTTTATTATCATTAATTGGTATCCAATGAATACATTTTGTATTAATATAAAACATAAATTATCATAATTTAGTTAATAAAAAAAATTCTATCATAACAGCTATGTCATATCATGTTATATGTTTTTGCGCCAAAAATATTTGAAGAAAGGAGAGATGAAGAAAAGCCACGCGCACTGCCTTTCGAAGCTCCGACGTAGAAGACCCACGGGAAACATGGCCGCCACGAAGCACAGGAGGCAGTAACCCTTCACGAATGCCCCTGACGTTCGCAAGCCCTCCGCGAAGCACAGGAGGTGGTAACCCTTCATGAACTCCCCTGACATTCATGAGCCCACCGCGAAGCACAGGAGGCGGTAAATCTTCGCGATCCCGGTTGACGTTCGCAACCCGCCGTGAAGCAACCGAGGCCCCTTCTCGCTGTGTGAGATCTGCTTCATGGTGACCCTTGCCTATAAATACCAAGCTCCCCCTGAGCTCTTCAAATGGAAGATCTGTCCTTTCGGCTTCTTCTTTCCTGAATCACAAAGCACGCTTCTGCTCGGAGAATCGGGAGCTATGTGAGGTATTTTTACTTCGTGAAGCGCCTCCTCATGGTATCGTCTTGAGCCCCCCCTTCCGAGAGGGATGCCTTTCGTGAATCCCAAGGGCATTCGTGAAGGAAGGGGGATCCCCAAGGGGACCCGGGTAGTCCCGAATCATTTATGTTCGTGAATCACCCATCCTGTACACGTGATCCACATGCCAAGGCAGAGTCACTTTACTTCGCAAAGCACATTTCTTAGGGACACTTCACATCGCAAGGTGGTGCTCTGTGAATACTATTCCACATCGTGAAGCACCACCCATTCGCACCCCTGCCCCATGCTAAGGCCAAGGCACCCCACTTCGCGATGCTCCTTCCCTCGCAAGTGTCCTCCCCTACTCAAAGCAATCGAGCTCCGCAAGGCCCTTGCCTGTGGACCCCTCTGCTTGGAAATACCTCTTCTCGTGCGGCCCTCTAGGCTTGCACGATGTTATTTCAATGTCTCCTGGATGATACCACCCATATCGTTGCTTCTTCTAATGATTCTTCTCATCGGAACGCTAATGGATATTGCTTCTTCACATAGACAATCTAACATAGACCCCAAGATGGTTTGCTCAGCGACACACCTTATACAAGGCCTTCTTGATGCCATCCCTTCCCCAAGGGGTAGAGGGTACCAGTTATGTAAGTCCAAGGGGTATGGAGTAAACCCACCTCATCCAAGCTGCAGGACGTTAAACTGCCAAGCACTTCATCCTCAACACATGACATTAAACTGTGACATCGCCCCATGCCTCTCACATGGGGAACCCCCACCATGGACATTCTACACGCCCCTTAATATCCACAGGGGATGATATCCTTCTTCTGGGAGTGGCCTTTTTCCATGGGGGTGAAGGGAAGCCACCTTGGTGTAAGCCCCTAGCCCCTCTTGCGGAAGGTAGAACCCATGCACCTCTGTACTTCCTCACTTCCAAAGCCAGCGGAGAGTATGAAGGGTAATGAGGCACCTCCTTTCTTGGGTCTCAAATCCCTATCCCAATGCACATTGTCACACCTTGTTCCTCCATCCTGGAGTAAGTCCCAACACCATGGGCGGCCTAACGCGTTAGCCCCTCTCTGTTTCCCATGGAGTCACCCTTTGCGATGTGATCATCAGGTCCATGCAACCTTTTGTTTCTCACACCGAGCATGACTCGCGTGAGCTTAGAGCGAGCACCGACCCTGACCCACACCTCTAGAGAACTAAGGGGACTTTGATCCTTGTTAAGGCATGGTACGTAAGAAGCCTCCATGAGGTTCAAGCCCACCCTCGGTTGTTATGACCCTTTAATGTCGGTTCTCCAACACCTTGGGCCGCCTCATAGTGTAAGCCCCAAATGCCCTCATCCAGCATGAAATTAAATAGTATTCCTCATCAAGCATGATGTTAAACTATATTCCTCGTTCAACATGATGTTAAACTGTATTCCCTCATCCATCATGACATTAAACTATATTCCCTCATCCAGCACGATGTTAAACTGTATACCTGAACTATGGGGACATTGATTCGTGCTAAGGCATGGTACGTAGGAAACCTCTATAAGGATCAATCCCCACCATCATGGGTCGTCTCAGAGTGTAAGCCCCAAACTACTAGAACTACGGGGAATTTGATTCGTGCTAAGGCATGGTACGTAGAAAACCTCCATGAGAATCAATCCCCATTATCATGGGTCGTTTGGGAGCGTAAGCCCCATCCAATTTTAACTACGTGGACATTGATTCCCTGTCATGGGGATACGTAGGAAACCTCCAGGGGGTTCAAGCCCCACCATCATGGGCCATATTAGAGCGTAAGCCCCATCCAACCTAAACGATGGGGACATTGATCTATGTTAAGGCATGGTACATTGGAAACCTCGATCAGGTTCAAGCCCCACAATCATGGGTCGTCTTAGAGCATAAGCCCCATCCAATTTGAACTACATAGTCTTTGATTCCTTGCCCTAGGGATATGTAGGAAACCTCCATGAGGTTCAAGACCCACCATAACGGGCCGCCTCAGAGTGTAAGCCCCAAATGCCCTCGTCCAGCATGACATTAAACTGTATGTGTCATCTAACATGATGTTAAACTGTATGACCACATCCAGCATGATGTTAAACTGTATGCCTCGTCCAGCATGACGTTAAACTGTATACCCTTGTTTAGAATGATGTTAAACACTGTAACCAAACTATAGAGACTTTGATCTATGTTAAGGCATGGTACGTAGGAAACCTCCATGAGGTTCAAGCCCCACCATCATGGGCCGTCTCAGAGCATAAGACCCATCCTACCCGAACTACGTGGGCTTTGATCTATGATAAATCATGGTAAATAGGAAACCTCCACGAGGTTCAAACCCCACCATCGTTGGCCGTCTCAGTGAATAATACCCATCCTACCTGAACTACAGGTACTTTGATCCGTGCTAAGGCATGGTATGTTGGAAACCTCCACAAGGTTCAAGCCCCACCATCATGGGTCGTCTCAGAGCGTAAGCCTCATCCAATTTGAATTACGTGGACTTTGATTCCCTGACACAGGGATACATAGGAAACATTCACGAGGTTCAAGCCCCACCATCATGGGTCATCTCAGAGCGTACGCCCCATTCAACCCAAACTACAGGGACTTTGATCCGTGCTATGGAATGGTACGTAGGACGCCTCCATGAGGTTCAAGACCACCACCCATTGGACCATGGTCCTCCCTCACTTCAGCCTTCCAGCGTCCAATCTGAACTACGTGGGATTTGATTCCCTACCATGGGGATACGTAGGAAACCTTCACGAGGTTCAAGCACTGCCATCATGGGCTGCCTCAGAGTGTAAGCCCCATTCCATACCGAACTATGTAGACTTTTATTCCCTACCATGGGGATACGTAGGAAGCCTCCATGAGGATCAGGCTCATCACTCATGTCTCATCCTGATCTCTCTCTCGAGCCTATGTGTCTCGGGAAGGTCATTCCATAACCCAGAGGTTCCACATCCTCTGGGTACCATCCATGCGTCCATCCTCATGGGTCACCTCCTTAGGTGTCCCACCGTTTCATCAAACCATGCGGACTATGATTCCTCACCATGGGGATACGTAAGAAGTCTCTTTGAGACTCAAGCCCATCGCCACCATCATCTATCCTGATTCTCACCCGGGCTGCCACATCCCGGTGAGATCATTCCACCCCATTCCCTTCCAAAATATTCGGGAAGCCTCCCACATGCTAGCCACTACATCGGTGTTCCCTCTACAGGGTTATTCAATCTGATCCACTCTAGTCTGTGTTCCGATCAGTCCAATTCATCTCCTCTAGATGTTAAACGTGGGGAATACCATGTGTTAAGCATGGGAAGCTAAGGAAAAACTCATAAACAGTTCTATGGAATGCAGTTCTCCATGATCGATGTGGGATTCCTCAGGCTTATGTTCCCTCAAGAAGGCCTATAATAAGGGACAAAAGACAGTCACACCAATTCCCCAGCGTTCAGACATGTTAATGATGCCTTGACATGACTACTCCCCAAACTGAAGACTGCTGCCCTGACCGGACTCTTGTGAATGTCCTGTTAGAAGCAACGTAATTAACTGGCGTCCATGAAGATATGGAGTTTGAAGAGTTTCACGAACAACTTATTAAATCTATGAGGGAGACCCGTACTAGGTGACGAGTTCTGAGGAGGAATCCATGGAAGGAGGAACTGGCATCCCATCATCCTATTTTGATCAAGGAGAAAATGTCCCTGAAAAGGAACGAATTCCGCCCGCCTTTGGAAAGCAGGAATGTGGGGCAACAAAAAAGATGCGCTGACCTCCCCCACAAACGGACGCACGTGCCCCAACAAAAGCATCAGAAATAGAAATGGTGAACCCAACTGGAATTTATTCTCCTCAATGTGGATATTAGTAGCATTAGAAACATCAGTAGATTGATGTGTCACCAGATCCAAATATCCAGCGCTGGGTCCCCACCAAGAAAATTGCAGGCCTGGAATGAAACTCACTAGAAGATGGGGTAGTAGAACATGGGTCATTCCGTTCTGCAACGTTGTCAGTGTGGATCCCTCTTACCAGCCACGGAAGACCGAATGACACAGGGGCCCTGGTTGTCGATTCTTTTCCTCACAGCACTGATGAGTTAATATCCCTGCTTCCTAGGAACTAGGTTGTTGCTACGAAGACATGATCACCGCCCACCCTTCCATGCAGGGGCGGGGGAAACATAAATAGAATCGCTCTGTGTGACTCCACCACTACTACAATGGCATTTACATCCATGAGTGTGGGGTGCTCATGACCCCACTCCCCATTAGAGATTATCTAAAGAAAGGTGATCAATGACCTCGTGTGCAGGTACGAGGAGGAAGGGGTCATCTTAATCCAGGATAAGGCCCGCCTAGACCTGGAGGCGTCTAGGCCTTTCCGTCAACGCTGCCGTTGAGGGCCGTGGAGGGAGCCCCTACTCCCCACCTCAACATTCAATCATTTCCGGACCTTTTCCATGGAATGCCTTGACGACTCCCTACCTTACGCCGATGAGGTGGGTGATGTCCGGCATAGCTTGGCCAGGGTCCCAATCCAAGGGCTCCAAGCAAGGGCCCCCACCCGGCCGTTTCAGCGCCGCCATTCGTCCTTGTCGGAGGAGCAGGAAGTCTTTGCTCCTGCACCACCTACACCGGACCACCTGATGCCACGCCAACGTCGGGCCCGAGCTGAGGGCGCCCGCCAAGGGGCGTCAACGTCGACAGCTACTATGGCCCGAGCCACCGACGACGTACATCATGAAGTCCCTACATACGTTGAGTAGGGACACTTCTACGCCCGAACGGGATCGAGGCCCCAACTGTTCCATGGGCAGGGTGGGTTGACCATCCGGGTTGCAGGCCTGAGTGGTGATCGTCGTGAACCGATCTGTGCTGATGTCACCCCATACGGAGGCCCTCCCTATACCACAACTCCACAGTGTGTGGGCTTTCCCTGCTCCGAAGCTCGTCGTGGAGGTATGCCTCGTGCTATCGCCGACCCGAATGAAGACCTGTCTCGTGGCAGTGATACTCGGCGCAGATGCTTTTCCCGTGCCCACCACACCAGGTATGGAGTTCCTCCCTCCCCCGACCGTCAATGTGAAGGCATTTCCCATCCAGTCCCTCTCCAACATGGGGGTCCTCCCTATTCCCTCTCTGCAACTGGCAAAGGTCCTCCTCACCTTGGAGACCAAAGGGGCGAATGCCAGCCTCACTCCACCCGTGCGAAGCATGGATGTCCTCCTCATTATCCTTCCAGTTCCAACAGGGTTTCTTCCCACACAAGTATAATTCATGGAGGTCCTCCCCATGTTCCCTTCAACATTTTCCCTGGTACCCCTCGCACCCCGGCTATCTCAATCAGAAGTCCTCTCTGCCCTGGCACCAGTGCGTCCCTAAGACTATATGTCGGGAATTAGCCTGGTCCCGAAGATCCATCTAGGGGCTAGAGAGCGGGTCATCAACGCCGCAAGAAAAACCCTAGGAAGGCACGAACGGAGATCAAACCGGCCCGCTTCTTAGATTCCTAAGAGGAATGAGACTCGGCGATGGAACCATCCCCTCGCTCCTCTGCATCAAGGACCGGTGTAGGAACAAAGTGTGTCAGCATCATCCTACTAGAATGCGACATCCACCGAATTCTCGCCTCTCTCTGCATTTACATCAAGGAGGAGGAAATTATGGGAGTCCTGCAGGTTATGACCATGCATTCACCACCGTCATCACCAGAACCACCCTCTACCTCGACTAGAGAGCACGAAGAGCTATCTTGGGGGTCGATGGCCGTTGAGAAACAACACGACCCATCTCTGGTAACTGCGATCCATGCGCTAGAACAATGGTTGTTAGCCCATCGTACCACGAGATTGTGATTAGGTCACCACACTCTTCGGAGGATGGACCTGAGTTCGGCAGTCAGTCGGCTCGCTTGTCGTATTCTCCGCCACCCAGCTTATTGACCCAGCAATCCGCCTCAATACCACTACCAGTTCTCAGCCGCCTTTGGTTGACTAGTGGGGAAATATGGGGCTGGACTCTGAATTCGATCCCAGGAGTTTCTGGAACATTCTCGTGGTAGACCACTTCCCAGAGAAATTCTGGCCGACAGCAGCATCGGACTTTTGTGCGCCAGAATCCCTCACCCCAGATGAAGTAGGGTTCTTCCACCAAACCCTATGGGCGACGCACTTCCACCTTCGTTATGAGTGGGTGGTGTACCCCAGGAGCCAACATCACTTTGAGGAAATTATAGAGCAATATCGTCTGGTTTATTTGGCCGCACTTCCTATGGCCTAGTGCCATGAGTCTCCTGGTCGCCATAGCACCCTTCAACCGAAATGCATTCAGAGATTCAAAGTAATCCACATAATCATCAGGGAAGCTATCCCCCATGTGCAATTCCATGGATGGGGATAGTACGCCACCCTCTTTTTCAGTCCCATCCGGTGGCAGCCCGATTCATTATGTGACATTGAGGACAAGCCCCCAAAAAGGGTTGTGGTCGACATGATCGACATAGCAAACAAGGAGGATGAGCTGGAGTCTCTTGACAGAGGCTAACCCCCTGAGGGTGTACCGCCATTTTCGGACCCATCAGGGAGGGTTACTCATTAACAGAGGAACCTCTTGGGCCTCCCTATGCCCACCGAGTCGCTGGTGCTCAGTCGGAATGTCGTTAAAGGTAAGGAGCACGTTGGATAGGTCAAGCACTCTGACACGTCCACCTTAGTGCATAATACGGACGAAGACCCCGAGAAGGTCGCGTTGCGTCAATAGCTCGCTGATTAAAAGAGGTTGGTCAACGAACTCTAGGCCGAACGCACTATAGAACGATGACCCGACTATGGTAATCCCAAGCCGGGGCAGCAAGGGCAGGAACAATTTCCCCCCTGCGAGATGCCTTTAGGCAACCCAAATCAAGCTATTCCCATAGACAAGGCAGAAGAACGAGCTCATGATAAGAGGGCATGAAACGTCTCACCAAACCCTTCTGAACGGTGAGGCAGTCAGAAGAATCTTGCCCGGGATCCTCTAGCCGCCCCACACGCCATTCCTCCAGTCGCTCAATGGGCCGTTGAAGCCATCTACCATGTTGAAGAGCCTAGCAACACCATCATGGTTATGGATCGTCGATAAGAAAGGGACCCCCACCTGGATGATACTATAGTGTCACTCATCGCCCATCTTGAGCTGTTGTAAATGTGGCAGGTGGCAGTCCCACTAGATGGAAAGCCATATTCCGTGTGGGTGGATGACATACCTACACCTTCTGGTTTTGAAAACACCACTTTGTCACCCATTAATGGGACAGGGGACCCACCTCAGCACTTGGATACATTTTCTTCTAGGTGTGGCCCCATATTGGGGACCCCAGAACAGTAGGAAGCTGCCATGATCTGATGTTTTGTGTAGACATTGGAGGGCCTTGCATTCATCTGGTACAGCCAGATCCCTATCAGATCGGTGACCGGCAGGGAGGATCTTCACCAGCGGTTTCTGTACTAGTTCAGCTCCTCCACGTGAAAGACCAGTATCACAGACCTCTTCAAATGCAAACAAAGGCCTGATGAGCGAGTTGCAGACTTCATCACCTGTTGGAATGGGCTTACATACTCCCTCGACATGCCACTGACATAGAAGAAAATTACTGATGATGTGCATAGGGAATGTTAAAATGAAATAGGTTCCTTCCCTAATCACCCAGAACTATCCCGGAGGGTTCCAGGACATCTCAGATAAGGACCAACGCCTTAAGGAAGGTCTATAATAGGCTTGTTAGGAGCGTATGCTGCCCCCTGTGATCCCAGTGAGGAGGGCCAGAGCTGAGCCCGCTGCAGTGGCCCAAATAGAAGCCCCCGGGCAGCTAGAGCTACTACTAGAAGCTTCGACTCTGCAACCCAGTAGGGGACCCCACCCTAGGTGCAGTCTCCTGCCCAATAGAGACTGCCTCAGAACCGACAAGTTCCCCCACCCAACGCGACAACTTGGCCTAAGTGAGACAATCAGGCTCTGCCACCTCGGCAGGCCCCTCCTGCCCCTCGTCAGGGCCAGGCTCCCAGAGCCCCTTATCCGAAAACAAGGTACCTTACTTACTCGTTCGATGAGAATCAGGTCCTTGGTTTCTTTTGAAGTGCCCTAGAGTAGGGGATCGTGCACTTATGGGAGTGCAGAAAGCCGTTAGAGCTGAATCTCACTGATCACCCCAACTACTGCCCCTACCACCGTTCTTGGTTCACACTCTCAAGCAGTGCTTTATGTTTAAAGACTGGCTCCAAGACCAGGTCAACAACAACATAGTCAGGATGGGCCTAGCCTCGACATAAGTGGTGGGTGTCTTTGTAAGGTCAGAAAGCGGTAGCGACGACAAAGGCATGTGGAATCAGGTTCCCAGCCCTGTGTCCCAGAAGTACGACAACTAGATGGCTCGTAAAACAGTTTCATGTGCCCATGGCATCATTCCAGCATGCCTAAATTAGCCGGATCCTTCAGAAGAAGCGACCAGTACCTCTGTATCGGCATCTCAACCGACCTCTTCCAAAATAGACAAGAAGCAACGGCGTAAGAAGAAGCAATGCGCTCTACCGCTGTCATCTTCATCCCACACTCTCGGTGACATTATACCCCTAGAGATGGGGAATCCTCCTAGAATCTTCATAGTGGTGGATGATTCGTCATGCGACAGTCAGGGGTATGCTTCGGTTAACACCATAGAGCTGGTAAATCCCTATATGCCTCCAGACAAGGGGGGACGTCGGGCGAGCCTCCTCAACGTCCCCAGTCGACGTCAGTATAGGCAGAACTACGACCACATGGGTTATCAAGGCACATCATTGGGAGCATTCAGCCAGTCCGTGCATGCTACTAAAACCAGACACCAGGCCCCACATGAAGCTCAGCACGTGCAACCTCATCTGGTGCCCTCAGATCTACCTCCACCATCGTTTGTGCTACAGGATCAAGCAGCACTGCCTCATCCATACCATCGCCAGTCTAACCCGACCATAGACCAATCTCAGTTGTCCGGTTCTAGACCAACAGCCTCTCTTCAAGCCTCGACTAGCAGACAGCGGTATGTACCCAGTACCAGTAAGCCGTCGGTTCAGTGAGTAGAGCCCTCCATGTCTCTAATTGTAGAGTGACCTCCTATAAGCAGTGGCTCATTCTTGGCATGTAAGTATGAGGTTTTGAATCACCTCATTGGTATCCCGACAAGGCTCTCTATCCTTAAGTCTCTTCACTTGTCATCTGAAATGCGTGAGGTGCCTGCGGAGGTCCTAAAGAGCCCCCTCCAATTCGAGACAGAGGTAGCATCTACAGAAATCTTCCATGACAAGGTGATTGAGAACGTCGAATGCTAGAATTTTATCTCCTTCTCCGGAGAAGATGAAGACCCCCAAATACAGGGACACATTTTCCCATTGTACATCCCTAGTTAGTTCAACGGCATAGAAGTCTGCCGCTGCCTTATCGACATGGGTTCTATGATTAACATAATCCCAACTCAGACACTGCAAAAGCTGGGTTTGTCTAAAGAGGATCTAACTCCCTCCGACCACAGAATCCAGGGGTATGACAGGACTGAGCAAACTCCAGTTGGAAATATCTTCTTGAAGACCCAGTTAGGTGGCCTAATGGCCATCACCGAATTCATGGTTGTCTCCAAGGACACCGCGTACAACGCATTGATGGGAAGGCCGTGGATCCACCTGCATGAAGCGGTCCTTTCTCTATACCACCAATGCCACAAATAGTCCCTCAATAGTCGAGTTGGCATGCTCCAAGGAGATGCGTCTCCTTTTGCCTCTTGTGAAGCCCGCTATCTAGACGCCGACTATTACAAGAGTAAGGATAAGCAAATTCGGGTATGTGAGGATGAACCCACCACGGTCACAAGTGATCCCTGTACTAGTCTGGACAACACTTACGTCTTCCCGATCCATCGATTGGAGGCTACAACACCCGATATGGGGCAGTTTTTTGTAGTTTCGGATACTAGAGGAAGGTATATTCCCAGGTCCAAGGGACATTGGGAAATCACCTCGTACTCCTACACCAACCAGGATCAGGGGATCCCAGAACCTCTTACCCCTGTACGGTATCAGAACGTCCGGATCATGTCAATGGCGATACGTCATACGTGTCACTTCCCTAGAGCTGGAATCAACCAGCTTAAGGCAATGTGCCACTACTTCTTTGATGTCATTAAGTGTGGCCCCTTTGGCTGAAGGCCAGATAGAATTGGATCGACCGCTTTCATTTCCATGATCTCAGTGGCACGTGAGTCTCCTGATATAATAACCACCGCCGCTCAAGCCAGCACCATTCCCCCATCAGAGTCTAGTGGCTCGAAAATGACTCCCCTCACAGAAGACCCATCCATGGGAGGAGAAGAGGATTTGGAGGATGCTCCCCCTACTTTTGAACAAGGCGTCTCTACCACAGTCGATGAACTGGTACAGATGAACATTGGTAGCGAGGAAAATCTAAAACCGACATTGATCAGTGCTCCCATGTCCCTCGAAGAGCAGCAGCGGTATCTATAATTCCTTAAGTAGCACCGTGATGTGTTTGCATGGAGTTACGGCGAGATGGCAGGACTAGATCCTCATGTGACTGTCCACCACCTTGGTCTCCCGACAAACAATCGCGGGTTCAAGCAGCCTCCCAGAAAGATGCACCCTTCTCACAGTGTCGTGGTTGAGGCTGATGTTGACAAGCACATCAGAGCCAACTTCCTCAAGGAAGTCCAGTATCCCAAGTGGTTGGCCAACATTGTTCCATTCAGGAATAAGAACATGAAGATCATTGTCTTCATTGACTTCTCCGATCTCAACCACCACTGCCCGAAGGATTATTTTCCTCTCTCAGTGACAGAGTATTTGATTGATACCATGGACGGGTTCCAAGCCCTCTCCTTCATGGATGGGTATTCTGAGTACAACCAAATCTGGATGGCCCCTAAAGACGAGGATTCCACTACCTTCAGGGCTCTCCAAGGTACCTTCTGTTACATGGTTATGCCCTTTGGCCTGAATAATGCAGGTGCCACCTATCAGCGGGCCATGCACCGCATATTTTAGCCAATTCTCAGGACATTGGTAGAGTGCTATGTGGAAGATCTGGGGGTTAAATCTCCCCAGCTCCAAGGCCATCTCAAGGACATTGAGAAAGTGTTCAGCTTCCTCTTCTCCCGCCACCTGAAGAAGAACCCGTTGAATTGTTCTTTTGGGGTCACCTCCGGAAATTTTCTTGGCTTCGTTGTCATGTATCAAGGCTTCGAGTTTGACCCAGAGAAGATCAAAGACATCATCCAGATGCCTTTCCTAAGTAATATATGGGAGATTTGAGGGCTGAAAGGCCACTTAGCCTATATACGTCGATTCATTGCGAATCTGGCTAGAAAGTGTAAGCCCTTTTTCCAGCTCATGAAGAAGGGATCCGCCTATGAATGGGATGAAGAGTGTCACATCGCCTTCGAGGAAATCAAGAACTATCTTCTCCGACCTCTGGTATTGATGTCACCCATCTCTGGGAAACCACTGGTCCATTACGTGACCACCCTATAAAGTTCCCTTGGCAGGCTTCTCGACCAAAATAACAATGAAGGGATAGAGAACAACCTCTACTACCTCAGCCGCATGCTCCTCGATACGGAGACTAGTTACTCTCCCATCGAAAAGAGGTGACTGGCGCTTGTGTTCTCCATACAAAAATTGAGAAATTACATGCAACAACATGAAGTACAGTTGGTCTCTTAGGTATACCAACTAAAGTACATCCTGAACCGCCCCATGTTGACTGGCTGACTAGCGCGGTGGGTGGTGATCCTCTAGAATTTTGACATCATGTTCATGCCTCAGAAGTATGTCAAAGGAAAGGCATTGGAAAACTTTCTAGATGCCCATCCAACATCCGTGGATCAGTACCTGGACCATGATTTTCCTGATGAGACAATCCTCTCAGTCGATCATGTCGTTTCATGCTGGAAAATGCACTTCAATGATGCCTCCTGGAGCCCCACTGGTAGGAGGATCAACAATATTATGCTCAACAGGGTGTGTCTGGGTGTTGTCTTCATCACCCCAACACAAGATGTCATGTCGTACTCATTCTTGTTGTTAGAAGGTAACACCAACAACGAGGCAGAGTATCAGGCTCTCATCACCGGCCTCGAGCTATCCCTGGAGATCGACATTCCCCATTTACAGGTAAAACGGCATTCTGAACTAGTCATCAAGTAGGTCAATGAAGATTATGTCATCAGGAAGCCAGATCTCATCCCATTGTTGGAATGCACCCTCCGTTTAATGGCCGAGTTCCCTTCTCGACCAGAGGTTACCCATGTCCCTCGGTCACAGAATGGTCGAGCGGACGCCTTGGCTAGATTAGCTGCATCACTCACAGATCCCGAGCAGGATGACCTGATTATACATGTGGAACACCATAGATTCATCACCCCTGTCACCCCAGAGGATGAATACGGCCCGCGAGTATGCCATCTTACCGCTGGACCCTCCTTGTTAGGAGTAGCAGGGTCTTTAGATGCAGCAGCTGAGGCCACTCCTGACTGGAGGGCACCTTTTGTCGAGTATATCCAAAATGGTTTCCTCCTGGATGATCGGACCGAGCGTGAGAGAATCCGACACCGCGCACAGCAGTTTACCCTTCAGAGTGGTCCCATTCTTGAGTGAATCCTCTATATGTGGAGCTTTGATGGTGTTCTCCTCCATTGCATTCACGAAGTCGAGACATCTCAGGTCATGAAAAAGGTACACGCCAGTTCCTACGGTGACCACCAGGCTGGGCCAAAGCAGTCCCAATAGATCCAGAGATTTGGGTACTTCTAGACCTCTATGATCCATGATTGTATTGAGTTTTACAAGAGATGCCACGAGTTCCATGTTCATGCTAATTTCATGCATATATCGCTAGAGACTCTCTAATCCACCAAGTAATCTTGGCCATTTGCAGTGTGGGGACTCGATGTTGTGGGACCAAATCCACCGATGAAGGCTCACCAGTGCAGGGTAATCCTAACCGCTACAGATTTCTTCTCCAAGTGGGTGGAAGTAGTTCCACTCAATTATGTCAAGGCCCGTTCCATCGTTGACTTCGTGAGATCCAATATCATCCATCGGTTTGGAGTCCCTCACTCTATTTTTACCGATAACAGCACCAAATTCTGAGCAGATGAGCTGAAGAAATTGTACGCCAAGTACAATATTTGTTCGAACAATACCTCTTGCTATCATGCACAAGAAATTGGATAGATTGAGTAATTCAACAAAACCCACTCTAACATTCTACAAAAAATGGTTGGCCAGAACAAGAAAAGTTGTCCGAACAGGCTCCCCAACACCCTCTAGGTTTATCGGACAACGAATCACAATTCCACCTAGGTGACTCCATATTTCCTGGTTTATGGGGTTGAGGCCATCCCACCCATCGAGATCTAGCTGTCTTCCTTACACACTATAGTATATGACCATCAAGCACTAGATATGGTGGCCGAAATCCATCTAGCTGAGTTGGAAGCACTGGACGAGAAAAGGCTTCGTGCCATGAATAGTCTGGAAAGGCATCAGAATAAGATATCCAGAGCCTTCAACAAGAAGGTCCACCTTCGCTCCATTCTACAAGGCGACTTGGTATTTTCCCTCCAAGCGTCAATGATCCCTGGCAGGAAACCGCCTATGCTAGAGCCCAAATGGGAATTACCTTATGTCATTCATAAGGTTTACCCCAATGGAGCATACTCCTTGGTGACCATGGATGGTGAGAGCATAAATCCTCCCACCAATGCCATGTTCCTCAAGAAAAACTTTTCCTGATCCCCATGGTCCTGCATGACCCTAAACTGCACATTTAGGTTCTGCAGGACCTTAAACTGTATGGTCCCGCATGACCCTAAACAACATTTGGCCCTATATTTGGGTCTGTATGGTCCCGCATGACCTTAAACTGCACACTCATCCTCACTGCTAGACGTTGAACTGCAAGCTGGTCAGGCCTTCCTGACCGAGGCTCCGCCTCAAGCCCCATGGCTTTTCAAGGCCCCTTGGCCTTTTCGGGCCCCCAGCCCAGGTTCTCTATGATGGGATTGTATGTTGTGGTGTGGGATTATGTCCTCATTCATGTCGTGTTACCTGTCATAATGAAAACATCCTCGGAAGAGATACCTTCCCCTTGGCCCTAAATTTGGGACCCCATGGTCTCTCACGACCTTAAACTTCACACTCTTCCTCACTAAATGATGTTAAAGTACATGTCGGTCAGGCCTTCCTAACCGAGGCCCCTTGGCCTAGTCTATCCCCCTAGCCCTCGTCCTTGTTGCGAGACCGTAAATTGAAAACCGGTCAAGCCTTCCTGATAGAGGCATCATGGCCTTCCACAACTCAGACCCTCTCGCGGGATTGTACGATGTGGTGTGGGATCATGTCCTCATTCACGTCGGGTTACCCTCCATACCACACATATCCCCCGACGAGATGTGTTTCCCTTACCGCATGACGTTAAACTACATCTCGTCCCACATGACGTTAAATAGTTCTTCCAAAACTACATACGGTTTGATTCCCATCCTAATGGGATACATAGGAATGCTCAGACGCCCCTTCTTGAGCCCAGCCCGAGCTCTTCCCTTTGATTGTCCCCCCTTGGGTATAGTTTCCTCGGAGGGTCCTTGCATGATGAGGAGTAGGATTCCTTAGCTATGCTCATATGAGGATTACAATGGTTGCACCATGTGCCCACTCCCGTTCTTCAATCCTTCCACTTCTTCACCATACAATGTTAAACTACATGGCCTTCAAGAACTATGTACGGCTTGATTCCCATCCTTATGGAAAATGTAGGAATGCCCAGACATTTCGTTCATCGGTCCAGCCCATAAGCTGAAATCTTTCCCTCGGGTCAAAGACATACGGCGGGGTACACACTTTCTCCCCAAATTTACATCGAGCAAGCCTCGACCTAGCAGTACATCCCACTCCCTGGAGATGGTCAACAGTGTCCTGGATCTTCAGGTCCACCCCAAGATGTCCCAAACATCAAGTGTAGTGGTTCATCCTACCCCACCCCGAAGCGGCAAACTTCCCATTTGGTTGTGCTGATGGTCGGGCCCATGGCCCCAATTCTCCTATAAGGGGTGTACGTCATATCATGGGATTATGTCCTCATTCACGTCGGGTTGCTTTCCATTCCATACACATTCCCTGAACGAGGCCCAACCTCAGGCCCCTCGGCCTTTTTCGGGCCCCTAGCACTCGTCCTCGTTGCAAGATGTTAAACTAAAAGTTAGTCTGGTCTTCCTGACCGAGGCCCGGCCTCAGGCCCCTTGGCTTTCCCGGGCCCCCTCGCCCATCTTCTTCCTCAGAATGTATGATATGGTGTGGGACTATGTCCTCATTCACGTCGGTCTACTCACCGTGTCGTACACCTCCTCAGTTTAGGGAGTCCTACTCCCCTCCTCGTCCTGCATAATGCTAAAATGCATCTTGAGAACTACGTGAGGCTTGATTCCCATCCTTATGGGATACGTAGGATCACCTGAATGCCTAGGCTTCAGGCCTAGCCCCATCACTCAGAAATCTCTCTCCCACCTTGGCCCCTTGTCCTATTCTCCCCTTTAAGTCATCTCGCCAACCCTTCTCAGCGGTTCACCAACATGCCTAAGGGTACTCTGGTTATTACCTGGAATGTCAGACTCTTCTCAGACATGTTTTCATATACTTTTCAGGCTTCATGTTTCACATCATCAGGGCTTCCGTTATATCTCATACCTGGAGGGACCCCCATGAACAGCCTGGATACAATGCTTAAGGGCTCTCCTACCGATACGGGCTAACGCCCCCAAGGGCTTTGGAAAAACAAATTGATAAAATATCGTGTTGTGAATATCGTCACAAGTCGATGCACATTTGTAGTTCCCACTACTGGCTAATGTGATATAGAGTCTATTTTTCTGCCATGGATAATAGTTATCCCCCATCGCCACACCAACTCCACTAAGCCCAAAATGTTGGTCACACGGTTCACATCCTTCTTCACATCATAATGTCTAGGTAATGTTTCGAAGCTCTCGATACTATTCCTCAGTGTGCATTTGCACGTAAGGGGAGAAAAGCCATGTTACGGTGTCCTTTGGGGATATTCACTGACTTACCTTAGATAATTATTTAATGTATTGTGATAAGGATCTTTCTCCCTTGTTTCCCACACCGAGTTTAACTCACGCGGGCTTAGGGATTGGGTTGAGGTCTACACTTACTCGGAAAGTTTTCATCCACCTTTGGTCCGAGCTCTAAGACCGTAAACTACGATCTCCTCAGAACTATGTCTGGTTTGATTCCCATCCTAATGGGATATATAAGAACGTCAAGACTTCCGGTCTTCGGTCCCAACATGATTTTAGCTAATTTATCTCTTTGATCCATCCTTTCGGACCCTAACTATGGGACTGTATGGAATGGCATGGGATTATGGCCTCATTTATGTTGGGTTTTCAATAGCTGCACCACGCGCACCTCATCCTATGAATTAGCCCTCTTATTTCTTGTCCCACATGATGTTAAACTACACTTCTAAAACTATGTGTGGCTTGATTCCCATACTTATGGGATACGTAGGACCAACCGAGTGTCTAAACTTCGAGTCTAGCCCCACCTCTTAGAGATTCCCCCTACTCCCAGGAATCCGCAATCTCTTGGTCACCCTCAGGTCGAGTCCCTCAACACCTTGCAATGGTTCACCCAAGTGTTATGATTACTTTGGTTTATTACCAAGAGTGTCAGGTTCAACTTGGTGAAGTTCCTTCCACTTTTGAAGCTATGTGTTCCCCTTCATTCGGGATATCATCGCCTTCCACACCTAGAGGGACCCCCATGAATGGCCTGGATACAATGCCTAAGGGCTCTTCTACCGATACAGGCCAATTCCCCTGAGGGTTTTGGACAATAAATCAATAAAATCCTGTTTTGCGAATATTGTCAGCGATCAATTCTTTTTTGTTGTCCCCGCTTCAGGCTAATGTGATATAGATGCTGCTTTTCCTCCACGGTGGATTAGAGGAATTTTTGGCACTATCCCTCAGTGCGCCCTTGCATGTCAGGGGGATAAAGCTGCAATACGGCGTCCTTCGGGGCTCCCACGGTCCAAGCTCTAAGACAAAAAACAAAGATATTTATCCAGAACTACGTATGAATTGATTGTCATCCTCATGTGATACGTAGAAGTGCCTAGGTACTCCCCATGGGCCCAGCCTAATTCTCGTGTTCGGTCCCTCAACTCGAGCACTTTCCCCAGAGAACGCATGGCATGTAGGGCTCATGTCCTCATTCACATCAGATTTTTTAGCCACCTGACCATGTGTCCCCTACTCTCCTTACCCACACATGGTCTGAATTCTACGACCCAAAACTAAGATCTCCCTATGGGAGGGAACTCGACTCCCTCTGTCTAATACACGCATTAACGTATCCAAATGTGTTTTGACAAAGATCCCGGAGTGTGTAATTTTCACGAGGACATCCCCTCGTTCCATGTCCTAGATTTGTGTGCTCGTTATTTGGATCCTCTTCCACTTCCAAGTCTAAAGGGACTCCCTAACGGCCTGGTCCCATGCCACATTAGCTCACCTACTGCCCTGGGCCAACTCCCCGGATGACTTCAGATGACATTTGCGACAAGGTACCATGTTTCTAACATGGTCAACAGTCTACCCTCATTTGTCTATCCCCATTCCAGGCTAACGCGATATGGAGACTGTTTTTCCGCCACTGTCAACAACTATCCTCCATCGTCACGCTGCCATCACTACGGTCTGAATCTCGAGTGTCATGATTGACACATTTCAACTTCCTCATGTTCAAGTGGAATCCTGACATACTCGGCTTTATCTCTTCGTGCATCTTGGTGCACCACATGGACATGTTAGCATCATTGGGCCAATATTCACCGTGAATCCCATCACCCTAACATGCCCCTTCTTGTGTCGGGAAAGTTATCCATCACTTCTTGTTTCCCACATCGAGCATGACTCACGTGGTCTTAGTGGTTTTTGTAGGATGTGTACTGGTGAAACCAGGCTTCTCATCGTCCTACATGACATTAAACTGTGCTTCCAGAACTACATGGGGCTTGATTCCCATCCTCATGGGATACGTAGGGACACCCCAGTATTTTTCCTAGGGTCCAGTCCCTTGGAGTTATAAATCATGATCTTCCCCTTTCCGGTCCCCTGGCCAGACCCCTCATGGGAGGCCACAAAACTATAACTCTTCCCTGAATGAGTTGAGGATTCCCCGTGATGTTGTTGGGAAGTGACAACCCCCCTCACCAGAGAGGCCCTATCTGAAAGAAAGAATGATCTATGATCAAACCGATGCACCCATCTAGCTTACTCCCACCACGGCGGTGTAATGTCATGAGTTTTGGATTCTGTTCGAACAAACCCTCACTCCACATTCCATGCTTTGCGTGACCCTTATTTCGACTCTCGTCCCCTTTCATGTCTGGAGGAACCCCCTAATAGTATGGACGCCTGACCTGTTGTCTGCCTGCTGTCCTGGGCCAATGTTCCGGAAGACTGTTCATGTTTGGAGGAACCCCCTAACAGTATGGACGCCTGACCTATGGTCCGCCTGCTATCCTGGGCCAACGTTCCGATGGACCCCCAAATAGTATGGACGCCTGAACTATGGTCCACCTGCTATCCTGGACCGATGTCTCGGAGGACTGATCAACGATATTTGAGACAAATCCCATGTTGCGAATATCATTAGCTGTCGATGCTCATATTTTGTTTCACTTTAGGCTAACGCAGTAAAGACATCATTTTTCCACCATGGTTAACGGTTGCTCTTTATTGTCACGCCACCCCCACAATGTTCCGAATCTTGGGTATCATAATTCACACTGCCCAATCCCGTATGTTCGAACCGATTTCAGCTCCCCTGGCGTTGCACTACTCGTGCGCAAGAGCACATTGGAAAAACGGTAATTCGTCTGTTCTGAGAACTTCCTTCTCTAGCCAAGTCCCTCCTATTTCTTGGAAATCTTGACTGGTTATCCAAACCTCAGATGCTCAAAGCCTGGTCCACACTCCTATGTTTGTATGGAATGATGAGGTGACTATCTCTTGTCTCTCACGTCGGGCCCAACCCAAGTGAGCTTGGGGGATTGTAGCTAGACATTCCGAAGACATTGTAAGGATGCAGCCACAACAGAACTTGTGCATGCTATGGCATTCGGAAAAAAAATCGATCGAAGAAAGAAAGTACATTTAAAGGTTTTTCAATTGTTATAGTACTTGAGGGTCAACTTCCCCCATGGACGGATTGATCCTATCAAAAGAGCGTTGCAGCTCCGCCACCCTCTGACTTGTAGCGTCAAGGAATTTTTCCCACTGACTCAGCTCCCGCTTCTCTTCAGCGGCGATGGGGAACAGTTCATCAGCCCCAGCTTGGGCCCTCTCCAGGTTATCCTGAATGATGGCCATCTCCCCACCATCCTGCTTCAAGCCCTCTTAAGCCTCTACCATATGGGCCTTCAATCGCAAGGTCAGCTCAGATTGTGCATTGAGAGAGGATGAGCGCTCATCCTCTCAGATATGTAGCTGTTGAACCTCATTCTCTGCCTCCTTGAGCATCTTGATATTTTATTCCTTCCACCGCGGCCAGCCTATGCTGATCCCGCAATCATAATCCCGAATCTTCTCTACCATGAGATCTCAGATGAGCATATGAGGACGTTGGGGATCCACACCCCCAGCGCATAGCTCAGGTAGTCGCGAGCGGAGTCTGTTCATTTCATTCAGTCATAGCACTTGTGGGGTGTTCTTGATGAAGAGAGTGATTATCTTCCTTGATTGGCTATGGACTATTTTTTTGTCCTCTTCATTGGAGGTCGTTTCATCCTAGTCTGCGCGATTGGAAGGATCGTATGCAGGATACGCAGGCAATAAACCTTCGGAAGGATCGGCGTCTTGTGTCAAATCCAGCACGACATCTGGCGCCGGAGCAGGCATGATAGGACATGGGTCGGCTGGTTGATCCGCATCATCTGATTCCACCTCAATAACTTTAGGCATGACCCTGATGGTGGTCCGGCCGATGATAGGGAGCGCTACCGCTCGGGTAGGCTAGGTGACTATCTCTACAATCACCAGCATGCCCCTAGGAGGGATACTGCCAGACATCCCAACCAGCCTTGCCGCAGTATCCCATGCAATCCATATAACTGTATGCAATAGGGAAGAACATGGACGTTAGTTGGCACGACCTATATATGATAGCAATGAATCAAGTGGAGGAAACATACAAAGATCGAACTCCTAGTGCTTCTCTTGAGTCGATTCTGACGGGACCCCTAGGCGTGGCCCTCCGTATATTGTCGGAATGTCTGGTGATTCTGGAAGATCCACCTCAGGTGTCCTAGCCCCGCCAGACACCGAACTAGACGTGGTCGTAGGAGTAGGTCCTGAAGGCCTTGCGTCGTCACCCACAAAATACCGAGAGTGTGGTCTGCGTACAAGTTCCTCCTGCACGGTTTACATGTTTTTAAAAGAGCCATAATGGCCTGAGAGTGGACCATGAGGAAAGAATCTCGGAATTCTACCTCAATAAACTCTGCGAAATCATCAGAATATGAGTCCTGATCTTTGACTTCACCCTTCTCCAATGGGCTCCCTCCGCTGGCCTCATTTTCCTCATAGGATTCGCCAGATTCTTCTTGCAGGGGGAAGCACTCCCTCATCTCAGTGGCCGACAGTTGTGGGTGAACCGTCTAATCCAGCAGTACCCTCACCTGGTATTTCATTGGACAGAAGACACCACTAGAGTATACGTAGTCCTCCAACTCATCCAGATGTTGCTCTGCCTCCATCGAAGATACTGCGAAACCGGCCCAGACAAGGCCTATGCCCAGTAACTTCATCCTGAGACGATTCAGGTGTGCCCCCATCTTGGGCGGGCTGAGGAATTGACGGTTGACGTCTCAAATGTCTCAGGCCTTTGGGAAAACAACATCCTCTGGAAAGTCAATATGGCGTATCCTCTTCTCGGAGCCTGGGTGGATATTCTACGGAATCCCCTTGGAGGCCACCCCTTCGGATGACTCTACTCTGTCGAGACCACCATGCCCATTACCGCATGGGAGTCCACCATTGCTGCCTCATCCTCGGCTTGTGCAAGTCTCGCTGCCATGGCATCCCTGCCACCATGAGAGGCACTTTCATCCCTTCGACCCCGACCTTGGGATAGGGGTGGCCCACCATCACTGGCTCAAACGGTTGGCAACTTCAACATCTCTCCTGGGTAAGCTGCCTCTCAGCTGATGGCATACTCCATTACCAGCCCAAAGGCGGTAGTGGACAGAGGCAATTTCATTCACATTTTACCATCTTCCCTTGTGAACATGAGCCATAACTACCTCATTACAAACGAGTGCTCCTCATGATGCACCTCCCAGTAGACCTATGGGGTCAGCTGCTGCAGGCACCGAAATTGCCTCGCAAACTGATGTGGGGTGTATGGTTCGCATAGCAGCTCACGATCCACCCATTCCACCAGGACTCTACCTAGAAAGGCCAAGAGATAGGACTGGTGCTCTTCTGTTCCCCGACCGTCATCGTTGAGCACCCCTGTTGGCAATGGAAACAGGTGGAAGTTAAACTCATTCGCTTTCCATACCCGGTTCAGCACCATCGGTATGGTTAGCTTGACTGGGAAGCTCCCGGAAGTGTTCAAAATGGAGGGGCGGATGTTCAACCTCATTGGCGAGATGGGGTTTGGATATTCATAAACCCCCCTGATTTGCACTGCGATCCACCCGTACAAAATGTGGAAGGGCCTGCATATCATCGATGGATTCTTGCCCTTGCTAACATGCCGCAGCATCCTGTACCACCTGGTGAGAATCGGGACCCCAAGATTGACTCGGCGTCCCGTGGCCAGCATAGATTCCATGATGAACGAGTTGGGTTGCACCCCCATATTGGTATCCCTCACCGGTAGGATCCAAACAAAGATAAGGGCTGTGATAAATGTCGCTAGCCTTACTATAGGACAATGTTCAGTATTGACACTAAATCCCCAGGTCTTCCATTGGTTGTCCTCTAAGAGCCACCAGTACGAGTGCTCCTTGCCTCGTTGATCCCACTTAGGACTTGTTTGAGGCCTTGGAGGGAATCTTGATCCTCCAGGAGGTTTAGGAAATTCTTGAACCACTTCTTAATGTGGACATCCCTCACCACTTCCTTGTCCTCTCCGGGGACCAATCCCATCAATGTCAGCACCAGCTGCAGCATCTGCTCTAGATCCCCCCACGCAATCATGATTGGGAGGAACTCATCATACATGGCCCCCAAGATCGGGACCCCTGAAATCTTATGTAAATCTGACGGACTGATGCCCACCTCCCCATGGTGCAAGTGAAAAGTGTTGGTCCCAGACGACCACCTTCTCAACAGCTCCGGCATCAGCTACTTCTATTGATAAATGTGTAATTGTGAGGCCCAGGCTGCCTCATACAAGCTCACTCTCCTCATCTCGGCCCCAAACTCCTCGCATGAGGCACCAACCCAGTAGGCCCATTCCCAATCATTGTTGAAGTTGCCGCCCTGGCGCAGGTCCCACTCATCGGACCACCCCTTCTTTGTATCCCTCAAAGTTGTCTTCAAGATGGAGCGGTACAAGGGAGGGGATGTCTTCAGTCGCAATGGCTTCCCGTTGATGTTGTTCAGATGGTTGTATAGGAAGTCGGTGGTGACAGGCATGAAGTCCTCTCGGGCATGACCATTAGCCGGTTGGAACCATTAATGCGGACAGGCCGTACTCCTGAACCAACAAGTTGGTTCGTCTTTTCTTGCCTTCGGGATGAAGACGTCGTCCCTCATCCCAAAGTCATACAAGGTCAGCTTCTTGCTTAGCGGATAGTTCTTTTAACTCTCTCACAAGAGTTCTATCTGATAATTATTGTTTGAATGGCTTTAGATTAGCTCCCCCAGACCCAGATAGTTGAGCATCTCATCCCTCCGGGCAGCGTCTGCAAGCATGCCCATCGCAGCTTCTCGATGGGCCATTGGATTTCAAGACATGGGCAAATTTTTAGGTCCGACCTTGAAAATCATCCACAAAGCACACTCGCAGAGCTTGGTTGCAAAACACAGGTGTGGAGTCTGGCCGCGGCATATAGGCAAACATTCACATGGCGCAGTCGCGGAGTCGGAGACTCGCATTCACCGCGAAGCCCAATTCGCGATGAGCAGACGCAGAGTACGCAGATCTTCACGAATCGAGAGCGCAAAAGGACAAAGTTGCAAAGTAAGGAAAAAGACAAGATAAATCATCCCCCTATTTATAGATTCCGACCCCCATAGATTCGCAGTGCATCCAACCCACATGGAGCTTCGCGGCGCGTACGGAGTTCGAGGCCATTGTCCGCCTCGCGTTCCCGCCTCGCAAATCAACACCGCGATCTGCCGATGATTTTGGCGATTTCCCTCAAACTTCGACCCTTGATTTATCTGCGGCTCTAAGTCTGATGGGGGGAATTTTTTGGTGCCAAAAATATTTTATGAAAGGAGAGATGATGAAAATCCCTGCACACTGCCTCACGAAGCTCCGACGCGTAGGACCCCCGAGCAACGCGGCCACCGCGAAGCACAGGAGGCGGTAACCCTTCACGAATTCCCCTAAAGTTCGCGAGCCCTCCGCGAAGCACATGAGGCGGTAACCCTTCACAAATTCCCCTAACGATCATGAGCCCTCCGCGAAGCACAGGAGGCGGTAACTCTTCACGATCCCAGTTGACATTCCTGACCCGCTGTGAAGCAACTGAGGCCCCTTCGCGTCGCATGAGCTCTGCTTCGCGGCGCACCTTGCCTATAAATACCGAGATCCCCTTGAGGACTCCAGACGGATGATCTGACCTTTCGGATTGTTCTTTCTAGAATCGAGAATCACTCTTCCGCTCGGAGAATCATGAGATACGTGTGGTATTTTTCCTTTCGAAGCACCTCTGCATGGTCTCGTCTTGATCCCCCATTCCGAGGGGGATGCCTTTCACGAAGCCCAAGGGCATTCGCGAAGGAAGGGGGATCCCAAAGGGGACCCATGTAGTCACGAAGCGTTTATTATTTGCAGAAAACCCATCTTGTACACGTGATCCACATGCCATGGCAGGGTCACTGTACTTCACAAAGCACATCTCTTAGTGACACGCCGCTTTGCGAGGCACCTAAGCTTCACGAGGCGGTGCTCCATGAATACCATTCCACATCTCGAAGCACCACCCATTCGCACCCTTGCCCTATGCTAAGTCCATGGCAACCCACATCGTGAAGCACCTTCCCATTCAAGTGTTCTCACCTACACAAAACAACTGAGCTCTGCAAGGTCCTGGCCTGTGGACCCCTCTGCTTGGAAATCCCTCTTCCCGTGTGGCCCTCCGGGCATGCACGATGTGATTTCAAAGTCCCCTGGACAATACCGCCCATAGCATTGCTTCGCCTAATGATTCTTCACATAGGTACGCTAACGGTTATTGCTTCGTCGCATAGCCATGCTAACGTTGACCCCTCGATGGTTCACTCTGCGACACCCCTCCTACACGGCCTTGCCAATGCCTTCCCTTCCCCAAGGGGTGGAGGGTACCAGTTATGTAAATCCTTGGGGTTCAGAGTAAACCGACCTCGTCCAAGCTACAGGATGTTAAACTGTCAAGCACCTCATCCTCAACAAATGACATTAAACTATGACATTGCCTCATGCCTCTCACGCGGGGAACCTCCACCTGTGACATTCTACACGCCCCCTGATCACCACAGGGGATGATATCCTCCTTATGGGATTGGAGTTTTTCTGTGGGGGGGGGGGAAGCCACCTTGGTGTTATCCCCTAGCCCCTCTTGCGGAAGGTAGAACCCATGCACCTCCGTACTTTCTCACTGCCAAAGCCAGCGGAGAGCAGGACGGGAAATGAGGCACCTCCTTTCTTGGGTCTTAAATCCCTCTCCCACTACGCTTTGTCTCAACTTGGGCCTCCATCCTAGAGTAAGTCCCAACACCATGGGCTGCATAACGCGTAAGCCCCTGTTCGTTTCCCATGGATGCACCCTTCAGGACGTTCTCTCCAGGTCCCTGCAACCTCTTGTTTCTCAACCCGAGCATGACTCACATGAGTTTAGAGCGAGCACGGACCCTAACCCCCACCTCTAGTGAACTACGTGGACTTTGATCCATGTCAAGGTATGGTATGTAGGAAGCCTGCACAAGGTTCAAGCACACCAACCGGTTGTTCTGACTCCTTCATGTCGGTTTGATAACACCTTGGGCTGCATCAGAGTGTAAGCCCCAAATTCCCTCGTCCATCATGACATTAAACTGTATGCCTCTTCTAGCATGACGTTAAACTGTATGCCTCTTCCATCATGACGTTAAACTGTATTCCCTCATACAGTAGGACGATAAACTTTATGCCCTCGTCCAGAACTACGTTAAATTGTATACCCAAACTACGAGGACTTTGATAGGTGATAAGCCATGCTACGTAGGAAACCTCCATGAGGATCAAGCCCCACCATCATGGGCCATCTCAGTGTGTAATCTCCATCCTACCCGAACTACAGGGACATTGATTTGTGTTAAGGCATGGTACGTAGGAAACCTCCATGAGGTTCAAGCCCTACCATCATGGGCCGTCTCAGAGCGTAAGCCCCATCCAATTTGAACTACGTGGACATCGATTCCCTGCCACAAGGATATGTAGGAAACCTCAACAAGGATCAAGCCCCACCATCATGGGACGTCTTAGAGCGTAAGCCCCAACCAACCCGAACTATGCGGACTTTGATCCATGTCAAGGCATGGTACATTGGAAACCTCAATGAGGTTCAAGACCCACCATCATGGGTCATCTCAGAGCGTAAGCCCCATCCAATCTGAACTATGTGGACTTTGATTCCCTGCCACGAGGATATGTAGGAAACCTCCACGAGGTTCAGGCCCCACCATCATCGGTCGCCTTAGAGTGTAAGACTCAAATGCCCTTATCCAGGATGACATTCAACTGTATACCTCATCCAGCATGACGTTAAACTGTATGCCCTGGTCCAGCATGACATTAAGCTGTATGCGTCATCCAGAATGACATTGAACTGTATGCCCTCATCCAGCATGACGTTAAACTGTATACCCGAACTATGCGGACTTTGATCCGTGCTAAGGAATGGTACATTGGAAACCTCCAAGATGTTCAAGCTACACCATCATGGTCTGTCTCAGAGCGTAAGCCCTGTCTTACCCGAACTATGGGGAATATTATCCGTGCTAAGGCATGGTACATAAGAAACCTCCACAAGGTTCATGCCCCACCGTCATGGGCCGTCTCAGAGCATAAGCCCCATCCTACCCGAACTACGGGTACGTTGATTTGGGATAAGGCATGATACATAGGAAACCTACATGAGGTTCAAGCCCCACCATCATGGTCCGTCTCAGAGCGTAAGCCCCATACAATTTGATCTACGTGGAATTTGATTCCCTGCCACGGGGATAGGTTGGAAACCTCCACGAGGTTCATGCCCCATCATCCTGGGCCATCTTAAAGCATAAGCCCCATCCAACCCAAACTACGGGGACTTGTTCCATTCTAAGGCATGGTACATAGGAAGCCTCCACAAGGTTCAAGACTACCACACATTGGACCAAGGTCCTCCCTCACGTCGGCCTTTCGGCATCCAATATGAACTATCTGGTCTTTGATTCCCAACCACGGGGATATGTAGAAAACCTCCACGATGTTCAAGCCCCACCATCATGGGCCGCCTTAGAGTGTAAGCCCCATTCCATCCCGAATTATGCAGACTTTGTTTCCCTACCACGGGGATACGTAGGAAGCCTCCATGAGGATCAATCTCATCACTCATATCACATCATGATATCTCCCTCGAGCCTATGTGTCTCGGGAAGGTCATGCCACAACTCAGAGGTTCCACTTCTTCTGGGTCCTATCCAAGCGTCCATCTTTACAGGCTGCCTCCTTAGGTGTCCCACCATTTTATCGAACTACGCAGACTTTGATTCCTTGCCACAGGGATACGTAGGAAGTCTCTTCGAGGAATAGTTCATGCAACCACATTCCCTTCCTCAATATTCGTGAAGCCACCCACATGTTGGCCCTAACATCGGTGTTCCCTCTAGGGGGTTCTTCAATCTGATCCACTCTAGTCAGTGTTCCGATCAGTCTGATCCATCTCTTTTGGGCGTTAAACATGCGGCATACCCTCTGTTAAGCATAGAAAGCTGAGGAAAGAAGGAATGCAGGGAAACAAAAAAGTCATGCCAACGTCCCCCACAAACGGACGCGCGCACCTCGACGAAAGCGTCAGAATCAATATTAAAGAATAATATTTTAATAATACATTGTTATTTAATGAAACTCGGTCTTGTTTGTAATGAAAGAAAGCGTGGATAGTTTCTCTTGTGTGTAAAAAAAGTTAACTCATTGTTTTTCTCATTAAAAGATATATCATATATTGAATATATTTAAAATAGTGAATATATAATAGAGTCTCAAAATATAATATTCGATTAGGAACTTGGTGATTCATGGCATGCACACAATCGAATATAGAGTTTTTCATTCAAATTTTTCATTGATACATTTATTAGGTCACATTAAAAATTTTAGAGATTAAACATTTATATTTTAACAATGTTCTCCATTAATAGGTTGTAAAATTTACCTTATAAAAATATAGGTTTTTATGCATAATATTAGGTTTATTCTTATCTTATTCTTATCAATTATGTTGGTTGAATATCAAAAAAAATTTGATGGAATATAATATATATATAAAGTACATTTATATAAATTACTAATTATTATGAATTTAATTTATTAAAATAAAATGACTTTGTGGTCATAAAAATAGTTATTATAATAACGTTATCTTTATATTTAATTTGTTATGATATTCATTTCCAATTAATTTAAAAACAATGAGTTCAACTGTACATATTCATAAAGTAGTTGATAATATTCATAACCATAAATTTAAAATCAAGATTGAATGTTATGATATTAAATAAAAAAAAATATAATATATTATTTGTCTTATTTTTTATGCAAGCCATCGTGGAATTGTAGAAATGCATGTAATGTAAGATAAACGTGGTCTTCCATATAATGAAAACTAATATTTATACTGCTTTTAACATAACATTATTGTGGTGCTTTGTATAAAGTAATTTAGGATAAAAAATTAAATTTATTCTATTAAGATAAAATTTTAATGTCTTGGGTTTTTATATTCTTCCCACCTTAAATAAATTTATTCATCACAATTCAAAACTGATATCGGTAATCAGAGCATTGATATCTAAAAATAAAATATTATTGAAAAAAACACATCATAAATAGGGTTAATAAAATTATTATTAATAGTTGAGAAATTTAAGTACAATGGTCAAATAATTTGGGTCTATAGTTGGATAACATATGTTGGAAATCGAAATAAGGATACAAAAATCTTAACAATCAAGTTATGATGGAGAGTGATAAAGAACGTGTTTAGATGAAAGTTTATCATCAAAAATACATAAAAAGTTTCATTAAAAATGTCATTTATATCATAAAAATCATAATAAGAGGAAAAAAATTATTTTCATTCCCATTTTCTCTATAGTAGAGGACATTATTTACCCTGTAAGAATATTAGAATATATATATGTTTCTATATACATAATCTTTTCCTTTGATTATGAATTCAACTATTTCTAATTCATCTCATAGCACAAGTTGCTTCATGTAGAAAAGTAATACATTAATTTCTAAAACCACATTCAAAGATCAACATAAAAAAATTCTAAAATAGTCCAATTTTTCAAATGGTTATGATCTAACACTTTTAGAATGAAGGCCCCTGAATTTAAAAAATGAAAATATAATTCACCTTCAATCAATATGAGCTATAACTTTAATCATTACATACAAATTCTGTGAACAACTATATAATCTATTCCATTGAAATATGGTAATATATTTAATAACATAAAAAATTACTCCAAACATTTATTCTTCCTTATTCTTTAGGTAAACCACATTTTATTGGGTATATTCCATATATCCAAAAGTATTGTGAACTCCAACAATGATCGCATAAACCACTTTCTCAAAAAATCATTAATTATATATAAAGTGGTAATTACTTATCCAATTCAATCATTTCTTTATGAAATAAATTTGTCACAAACTTTAGAACATATTAAGGTAAATAATATCCTCATAGGTGTATTTTCCAAAAAAAACATTTTGTTGAATAACATTTCTTTGTTCCATTCAACATGTGATCTCTAATATTAAATGAAAAAGTAATTTTGTACAATTATAATATATTTTATAATTCAAATAATAAGTTAATAATTGATAAAATACCCAAATGAAAAAATTATTAAATCCATATATAAGCACAATAACCATTCCTCTTCATCTATGGTAGTAGCCAAATCATGACCATGGTAAATTAACCTATTTTGAGATATATTCTTTTTATGAATGAGATGTTGAATTGTGTAGTGTCCATATAATTAATGTTTAATCATTTCACATTGGAATTTTATTTCATTACCTTGAAATAAAAAACATGGTCTTTTTTTATTCTACACTTACAACAGACTTTCATTCCCTATAACCAGGTACAAAGGTGTTTTTTCCACAATTATCACATGTCGGAAAATGTTCCATTACCTTCAACCCTTTGTAAATAATTTGAGAAATTATACTTTTCTTTTATTTCTTTCTTTTTAATACATACGACTTGGAGAATTATTTACCCATATCATTATCACATGATACTATGTCCTCATAAGATAACATTGTGTGTGAGATAATTTCTATTCAAAATATTGGACTATGTTCATAAGATATATGATCTGTATTACTCTTTCGATCATATACATTTGTGAGGTTCTTGTGCCTATTAGTATAATCCTTTTATAAATTAAACCATACACTAAATTATATGATATAATTATAAAATATAACTTATAATCACAAAACTAAAACAATACTTTAAAAAAATTGAATATTTTATTCATAGATAACCTAATATTATTAAAAATATTTTATTTGGGGTGATATTTACTTTTAAATAATTCAAAATTGTTTGTAAACAAAATTTGAATCATCCTAAGAATAACCACTAGGAGTTTCAAAGCCTTTGCATTGCAAGGCTCATAATCACATAATAGGTTACACTCAAGTTTGTCCCAATGCACCAAGTTAGAGTGGTTACCCCTAGGTACATCTATGTGAGAAACACATCCACCTATTGTATCCATAAAAGGATGTATTTCTAGGGAGACCCACATAATATCTACCTTACAAAAATTATAGGATGTTCTTTTACATATATCCTCATTTACTATCTTAGGGTTATGTTCTATAATCTATGTTTTCTAAATCTAGTTTCCATGGGTGTTACTAATCTTCTTCTAATACCAACTACAATACCCCTACCCTGGAATCTAGGTGTTAGGGATGTACATTATTACATTATCATGATTACAAGTAATTAAATACCAAAAGACCATTCAGTTATGAGGTTTTGTAAAATCATATTACATATATGATACCTATATTACATTGTAAAATATAAAATATAACACGAATCCAAATCAAATGAAATTAACTACATCCTCGAAATATTATTTAAATATTTATTCTTCATGACCTTGGGAATGTAAACATATAAGGGTGATATAAGATGACCAGAAAGGGTAAGCAAAGAAGAATAAAATATGAATTGACAATAATAATCAACATGAGAATGTATGAAACTGATTATGCAAGATCCTAAAATAACTAGATAATTCATAATCAATACGGAAATGTAAGAAACTAATAAAAATTTCCATTTAATCAATAAACTGTTAATAAAATTCATCCCTAGATATGTAGAAGAAAAAATCTGATGTATAAATAAAAAATGATTATAAATAATTGAAATTATTAATTATTAGACCCAATGTTTCCAAGGTTCATTTTACCTTTACCATGAAGACAATTCACAAGATAGTTTAACATATCAGTTAAAAACCAATAAATTTTTTCCAATTGATTCATCTCCTTAGACTATTGCTTCATCAAGGGGGTATCTATAACTGAGTCCCACCCATGTCATATCTGTCCAAATCATTCCCCATATATCGAGTAATCAATTTTTCTATTGAAAATTTTTCAGCATATAAAATATTTTTTTATTAAAAGATACATATTTATAAATAATTCCACAGTAAATCAAATAACTATCAATGTGGACACCATATATAAAATGGTATATGGTTTAGGAAATAATAATATCAATAAATGAGAATATGTAAATATAAGAAAAATGTAATGTAACAAAAATATTATTAAAATATAGTGATTTATTAAATATAAATTTAAAAATTACAATTTAAATTGAGATTTAAAAGATAATAATTAAATAAATTCTTCAGTAAAATAATCTTTAATCATTCCAAAGTGTCTGATAACCCTTTAAAACATTTGAATAATAATACCCATTAAAGAATAATATAAAATGAATGTAATGAATTCCATGATTTTTAACGGATTCTTGATATTACATAACAAAACTGTCAGTGGATACACAACACAAAATAAGTTAGTAGGGAATATGACGTTTATCTCACAGATGTAAAGAGTTAGATGAAAATCCATTACCTTATGTTTCTTTTATTGAGAACATCATTAAAATTAATGTATAAATGTTTGAAACATGTTTCTAACTTATACCAGAGCCATATTCATGTTTATAATTTCATATATTATACTCTTATAATATCCTATTACCCATTAGAAAATAATCTTTTATTATATTCACTATTATGGGTGTTAATTGCCTAGTTTTTCAAGTATGTTTAGACATTTTTTGTTTTCCTATTAAATAAATATTGATTTCATAATTTATATAATTTAAAACATGATTTAACTATCATATATATTCAATATAAATGTATTTATAAGAATTTATTATATTTTTAGATTGAAAATGAATAGCATCATCCATATAGATGGTAATCCGTAAGTATATATTGACAGTACTTCCATTAATTTTTTATATTTAAATGAATGGAAAGTAAATGATACATATATATATATATAATCATTAAATTATCATTTTAATGTTATATTTTTCACACATATTTATTAAAATCATCCTTAATATGTTATATATATAGCACGAACTAATCACTTCTATATGAGGAAATAATAGTCTACACTTCCACAAACGATGTTATCATATTTACACAAAATGGAAAGCAATAAGGTAGGTGTTATATGAAAATTAGAAAAGCATAAATACATAATAAATATAATATATAATATAAATTAAATTTTTTCTCATCATAATTCCCAAACATGAGTGATGTTAAATTAAGAAACAACATCGTTTTGAGATGGAGTAGTTTACCGTACTCGAAGGTTAAGTCTGTTACCCATTTGATAGAAGTGTCTATAATTTTAGGTATAAAAATTAATGTAATAAAATATCAATATATTTTTGATACTGAGGTTATTATTTAAATTTTTAATAATATTATTTTAAGGTGTGTAGAATGAAAATTTTACAAAAGATATTGAGAAATGATGTTACCTCTTCTTTGGATAACTCTTTTTTGGCTGTTATCAAAGGTATTCCTTCATATTATTTATTCCAAGGGTGAGGACTATTTGATTATGGTATTGGTGTGTGGAGATTATTTGAGGAGATTTTAGGCATGATAAATCATTAGATAGATTTTAATTAGTGGGAGAGCTTTTTCCTTTTTTATAGTAGAGGAGTATATTCTTGTAAATTTTTTTAAATTGAATTTCACCCACATTTTACTTTGAAAATCAGCACCAACATTGTTACTAGTTAAGTAAAATGGAGAATAATGTAGAAATATTTCCAAAAAATATTTTGAAAAATTTATAGTTTATTTTTTTCATTATGTTTAAGGTTGAGTCCTTTGATAATATAATTTTTTTTCTTAATACTTGTAATTAATTTTAATCACTTTCACTAATATTTTTTTCAAATATAATTTGAACTTTTAAAAATTTAAATTTATGCTAATTCCAATCAAATATTCCATTTTTAAAAATACCAATCACATAAGTGGAATAAATTAATTTTAAATTAATCCCATAGTAGGGGTGACATAACGGGTATTTAATGTAAAAACATTCAAAAGTTTGATAAATTTTTATATCCAATTTAAATTTGATATTGATAAAAATGACTTAATTGGATAAATAAATTTAAAATTGATCTTATTAATATTTAATACCAATAATAAATAATTTAACATATAAATAAATTATAAGTATAAGTAGTTCAAGGTTTTTATTTAAAAAAAATATTTTTTCATATTATATACAAAAAATTGTTAAAATATATATTTAATGTTGGTGAACCATTAAAATATTTTAAAACTGCATTTATAAAATTATAGGTTTTTATTTGTAATATTTTGTTTGTTATTATCTTATACTTATCAAAGATATTACAAGAATGTAAATAATATGTAATTGAATATAATATTTATATATATATATATATATTACATTAATATAACTCACTAATTTTAATCAGTTAAATTTATTAGGATAAAATAATTTGTGATCATATAAATCGTTTTTATACAAAAAAAATATTTTTATATTCAATTGGTTACTATATTCATTTATAATTATTTTTTTGTTAATAAATTAAACCATCTATTTTTATAATTTATTTAATAATATTATTAAACATATATTTAATATATTTTATGTATATTATTATATTTAATTATTGTAACGCCCCGACCCCAGTTACCCAGAGTTGGTGCATTATTACATAATTGGCATGATCACAAAGGATCAAATATCGAAAGACCGATTGGTTTAGTAACCTTGGAAACACTAGATATAATCATATGTCTTACATTACATCATAAATTGAATAAAATTACAACAACAACTTGTCCTCTCATCCCCTTAGACTATTCCTGCAAGTCAGTCATAATATACTTCTTCACATCCTTGGAGAAATAAAAACATTGAAAGGGGTGAGCTCAAATGCTCAGTAAGTATAACAATATAGCAGAAACCTTCATAAGTAAACATAAACATATAAGGAAAAGTATAACTAAAACAAGATACTTATTAAACTTTAACATCAGAATATCATGGAAAAGATAAAATAAAATAATGCCATCTAATTACTCACATTGATATTATACTAGTCAAATAATCACATGAAATAACAATAACCACATTCATATTAAGTGAATGCATAATGCTAGACTATCATAACCACGTAGACAAGGCCTCGTGCCAAGGCTAAAAATATAATATTGTCAAGGCATCGTGCCAAGACACTAGTTTGTCTCATGAGACCTACCGATGAATCGAGGAGCTATAGTGGGCTCCACCCGTCACTTATTATGTCCAATGCATTCCTCATATAAACAGGTTTAAACATAACGTAAACATTCGTATTAAAACTAGCATAAGAAATGTCAATACTTTCTTCATAAACAATGAATGGTATAAAAATAACACATCCATATTCAAACATACCACAAAACCATAAATAAAATATGGATGTTTTTTTCATAATTAATCAACTTCAAATAAGATTAAAATTCATCAAAGGATGTTGACATAGATGAAATCAAAACTATTTGAGAGAAATATCTCTTTTTTTTAAATAATTTAAAAGTCTCATAATTATAAAATAATACATTTACTTTGAAAATATTCTTATAAGCTTTTAAGGGAAGCTTCGACAAAGTTATAACGGTGGAAAATAGCCGCACCCGCCGTATAAGTTAAAAAACATTCTTATCTTAAAATTTGTCGAAAAGGTCAAAAAGTACCTTGTTTGGAAAATGATGGAAATATTCCTTTCAAAAAATTATAAGGGTATAAATGAATTTAATCCATTTTCTATTAAATAATAAAAATGTTTTTTAAATACATTTTTAAGAAACATGGATGTGGATGATAACGAGTTCCCAGCAGATAAATACGTATAAACAACCTCGAATAAGGAATATGTTGTGAAGTAAACCCTTACCTTCTTCTTTTCCTTAGTTGATGGTATGTTAAACTACTGTATAATAGTTAAAACATTGTTATTAAATTATAAAATAATTATATACATCAATATGATATCATATATGATCTTTTAACATTTCATTATTATTAATATTTAGTATTATCGTCGTTTTGGGTGATAACCGATTCGTTCTCCTTATATGTTTGGATACGTAAGACATGTTTGTAATGGATAGATTGTATCATATTCATAATAAGAATGATATTAAGTCTATAAAAATTATTTTTAAACATCAAATGAGAATAATACTTGAATGGATACGATGGAGAATGAATCTCATCGCATTTGTGGAGACGGTAGTCCGTACGTACGCACGAACGCTACTTCCATTTCATTTTTCAATTTAAAATAATCGAATACAAATGATACATAGGTATATTATTATTACAGTATAATATAATATGTTATATGTGTTACTTAATTTAATTAACACCATCCTTTATACGTTCTATGTATGGTATGAATGAGTCATATCATTTTAAGGGGGCGGTAGTCCGTACTTCCTCAAATGAAATTAGTGTATGTATATACAACATGAAAAGAATAATGGTATGATATAAAATGGAATTACATAAGATTATATATAAAATATATATCATTAATATAATATTTAATTACAGTGCCATCATAATGGCCACCATGAGAGGTGGTAAGATGTAATTGAACAATCATCGTTTCGTGAGGCGTTCGTTTTCCATCCACAGAAACACTATGTTCTTCATCCATTAGATGGAGGTGTGTATAATGTAGTTAGAATAATTCTGATAACAACATACTATTATATTTAGGACACTGGTTTTGTTACAAAATAAAGGAAATAAAAAGTGTTTAGGGGTTGGAGAAGCAAAATAAAAGAAAACAACTTAAGATAAATCATTACCTTTAATTTAGGTAACTTCTTTTGGTTTGAACCAAAGGAATTTTTTATGCGACTTCTACCTAAGTTGAGGCTTTTAGGAAGAGTAGAGGGATGTAGGGATTGTAATTGGGTAGATTTTGGATGAGCTAAATGGCTTGAGAGGTGTCAGGAGTTGCATAGAAGTGGTCTTATTTTATAGGGGAGTGGAGAGGCTCTTTAGGAAAGAGTGAAAATATTATGTTATAATATAATTATATTCGGTTTATAATTGCCCAAAAATCATTATAGTAGAAGATAAGATTCCTCAAGGTCGAAATATAATCAACCAACAAGAATTGGACAGGTTTTGGATCATATTTTAATCATTATAATCTTATTTATTTAAATCATTTATTAATGAGGTAAATACTACATCATTATTGTGTCATATATAATTTATTTTATATTATTTCTAAAAATTATAAAAAAAATACCATGATTTAGGAAATATTTTTATCTTTCTAATTAAAATTTATAATAAAAAATCTAACATATATAACCCTATGTAAAAATTGTTTTTCTAAAAGATATAAGCTTGTGTCATTTTTGTATTTATTTTAACTTAAAAAATATAAAGTGTCCCTACCACTTACAAGTGGCTCCATGGAGTCCCAAAATCTACCCAAGGATGCCCATGGTCAGAAATGTGTCTAATAATAAGGTTAGGACACGTTTTAGGGTAATTTATTGTTACTATAATGTTATTTTGTTACCCTTATTTACCAGATTTACACTTTAACCATGGTAAATAAAATATGTACTGAAGTAATTATTCAAAATGTGTAAAAATAAAATTTACCTATTTACAATATTTGGACATCCTGATTCCAAATATGGAATCCATTTTTCCAAATTCAAAACACAGAAGTGGCAGAAATTAATTTAAAATTAATTCCCACTGTCAAAACAAAAAATGTGTTTTTAAGATATAATAACTATCAAAAGATTGACACTGGTTTATGTCAGATTTAAATGTAAAATTATGTTCAATGACCAAAATTGTATTAAATGGTAAAAATATATTTTATATATACTTCAAAAACACTCAAATTCATAATTAATCACTATTAATTATTTTGATTAAAAAGGTTGTTTTTAATTAAAATTTAGTAATCTTCACTATTCATCAAAATATAAAAGTTATCCGAAAAATACCAAAATTTCACCCTAGGCTAATTTCGATATTCCAAATCCAAAAATCATGTCCATTTTGATAAATAAAATTTATAAAATTTCAAAAAGTGGGTATTACTATTCATAATGGCTAGTTTAATTATTTGTGGTGTGTTAGAACTCGAGGTTGCGTACAACACATGTTATTGCATTATTCTATGGGAAACGTACCGTGGAAGCTTGGGGTGTTACATTCTAATTTTTTTTGATGTCCCTATTCTAATGAATTAATTTATTTAGTCAAATTGAATATATAAAAGTTTAAAATATTAGATTTAAAAAGGGTTCACCTTTAAAAGTTGGTAAAAGTGAATTCTTTGAAAAATACATCATTTATTTGAAAAAAACGAATTTTTCCTTACATTATGTCTAAGAAACTCATAATATAGATTCTAAAATTATAAGGATTATATAAAGTTCAAAATTCAGTTAATACTATTCATAACCTCTTTTGAACGGTTTGTTTGGTAAGTCATGGTGAGCTTGAACTTGGTGTTGCGTGTAGTAAAAGTTATTGATTTATTTTGAAGAACTAACACACTATGAAATATTGGTGTGTTATATTCTTCCCTCCTTCAGTAAATTGCGTCCTCACAATTTGATATTGTTCTTCAAAAATAAAGGTTGAAATTAGAAAATATCTTCGTGGGAAAACCCACATCAGAAATTGGGTTAATAAAATTTAGTCTTAATATGAGGAAAAGAGTAATGGAAGGGTCACCACCAAATTATGATCTCGATTAGAAGAACAATGGTTGAAATTAGAGACATATAATTGGAGGAAAAACTTAAATATTTATAGGTAGTGATTGAGATCATCAATCACAAACAAGTGTAAAATTGAGGTCCTTAAATTCATCAATCTATGATGATATTAAATACCATCGGTGCAACAAAACATATGGTATTATGATAACACATTTTTTGTTTTAAGATCCCTTCACTAAAGTATAAGAATTAATTTCTTCATTGAATAAGAGAAGAAGAAAAATATATAGTTGACAAGTAGAGTCCTATCGTTTAACTAAGTTCTATCACAAACACATCTTTCACTCTAAAGTATAATAGAACTTAAAAATAATATTCTATTTATCCTATTCATATAGGGTTCAAGAAAAATGAATTTATAATTCATCTAGGAGAACCATAAAAAAACTACATTATTCAATCCAGGACATAATGTGGGTCAGTGGTAGGTGATACACCCTTGTCACCCTTCGGTTGTGGGTTCAAGTCCTGCGGCCTTGCCGAACGCGACAGGTTGCTGCCCAACCTTAGGGTTGTCCTTTTATGGAAATCAAAAAAAATCCCTAACTAGAATTATCCAAAATACTTCTATTCAAAATCACAGTCCAAAATTTATAAGGAATTTAATCACAATGAAGATCCTTTTTTCCGTGTAATAACATGTGAACGCCTTCATCATTTATCCTTTTAAAACACTGAAACATCCTGAATTACCATAAAACCTTATTGATTACATTCATGATCCCTTATTCCTTATAGAATAATGGATATACTCCTTCTATCCAAAAATGTTGTAAACTCCAAAAATAATGGAATATATAAATCATTAATCAGTTTCAAGGTACTTAGGAATATCCAATATAATTTATCCAAATCAATCATGTATTATTCCAAAATCACTACCTCGGTATCAGAACTAATTTATGGTTTATCTTTCTCTCATACATATATTTTCAAAAAAATTAGTCTGCAATTGAGTCACTTTTCTTAGTTCCAGAGAATCTCAAGCCCTTAATGAAATAGTACTGCAGTACAATCCTTATCTACTCCATAATTATTATAACCAGTACATCGTTGATACAATACTCAAATGACATAATTCTTTAATAACCACATAATAACTCTAATCATTCCTCCTCATCTGTGGCAGTATCATAACTTGATTATTATTCAATAGCATCATATGGGGCATACTCTGATGATTTGGACATTGGTAGGCATAGTGTCTCAACTCTTTGTAGATGAAGCATTGTACATTTGAAACCTTTTTCTTACCCTTGTAGTCACATACATGGTGTCCTTTTCATCCACACTTATAACAAACTCACATTCCCTTCAGGTAAGTTCCTGGTTGTTTCTTCCCACAGTTAACACATGTGGAAAATTTCTTCTTTTCCCTCTTCCCTTTATCCATATTTCTATCTTCCATCATTTTCTTCTCTGGCTTCCCTTCGAATCCATAGGACTCCGAGAACTCATTACTTATCTTATCAGCACATGAAACTATTTCTTCATATGATGATAATACGTGGGTGACTATTTTCCTTCTAAATTTTGGCTTAAGACCATGAAAGATATGATCCTTCTTACTCTTTGGATCATGCATATTACTGGAGTTCTCATTCATTCTACAGGGCGCCATTTCTAAACAATGGCATAAACATAATTAGTTTATGAATCGAAATACATAATTTCATACTCATAAAACACTTAACATAAATTGTACAGTTTATGGATATAATCCATAATCATAAAAATGTTTTCTTTGAGGAGTTATATACTCATAACCCCTTTATAATGGTTTGTAAAGAAAATGAGAATGATCCTAAGCATATCCCCTGGGATTGTCGTAACCAAGAGTGCAGCAAGGCCCGTTGTCATGTACCAGGATACCCTGGGTCAAGATCAAAACTCCTTGTCGGAGTTTCCACTCCTAGGTACATCTGTGCTAGAGTCGCCTATACCTGTTCGTATCCAGACAGGGACGTATTGCTCGGAAAACTCACAAAATCTCTACAATACCAAACTTCTAGAAAGTTCTTCTATACTACTCCACAAAGTCTATATTAGGGATATGTGATCTAATTAGAGTTTATCTAAATCTAGCTTCCATGGTTTGTACTAAACTTCTCTGATACCAATTGTAATGCCCCGACCCCAGTTACCCAGAGTCGGTGCATTATTACATAATTGGCATGATCACAAAGGATCAAATCTTGAAATACCGATTGGTTTAGTAGCCTTGGAAACACTAGATATAATCATATGTCTTAAATTACATCATAAATTGAATAAAATTACAACAAAAACTTGTCTTCTCATCCCCTTAGACTATTCTAGCAAGTTAGTCATAATACACTTCATCACATCTTGGGAGAAATAAAAACATTGAAAGCGGTGAGCACAAATGCTTAGTAAGGATAACAATATAGCAGAAACATTCATAAGTAAACATGAACATATAAGGAAAAGTATAACTAAAATAAAATCCTTATTAAACTTTTAACTTCATCATAACATGGAAAAGATAAAATCAAATAATTCCATTTACTTACTCACATGTATATGCTACTAGTCGAATAAACACATGCAATAATAATAACCACATTCATATTAAGAGAATGCATAATGCTAGACTATCATAACCACGTAGCCAAGGCCTCGTGCCATGACTACAAATAAAAATTTTTCAAGCACTCGGGCCAAGACACTAGTTTGTCTCATGAGACCTACCGATGCATCGAGGATCTATTGAGGGCTCCACCCGTCACTTATTAAGTCCAATGCATTCCTCATATGAACATGTTTAAACATAACATAAACATTCGTATTAAAACTAGCATACGAAATGTCAATACATTCTTAATAAACCATGAATGGTATAAAAATAACACATCCATAGTCAAACATACCACAAAACCATAAATACAATATGGATGTTTTGTGTCATAATGAATCAACTTCAAATAATCTTAAAATCCATCAAAGGATGTTGACATAGATGAAATCAAAACTGTTTGAGAGAAATATCTCTTTTTTTAATTCATTTAAAAGTCACATAATTATAAAATAATTCATTTACATTGAAAATATTCTTATAAAATTGTAAGGGAATCTTCGACAAAGTTATAATGGAGGAAAATAGCTGCACCCGCCGTATAAGTTAAAAAACATTCTTATCTTAAAATTTGTCGAAAAGGTCAAAAAGTACCTTGTTTGAAAAACGACGGAAAGATTCCTTTCAGAAACGTATATGGGTATAAATGATTTTTACCCATTTTATATTAAATAATAAAAATGTTTTTGAAAGACATTTTTAAGAAACATGTATGTGGATGATAACGAGGTCCCAGCAGATAAATACGTATAAACAACCTCGAATAAGGAAGAGGTTGTGAAGTAAACCCTTACCTTGTTCTTTTCCTTAGTAGATGGTATTTTAAACTCCTGTATAATAATTAAAACATTTTTATTAAATTATAAAATAATTATATACATCAATATGATATCATATATGATCTTTTAGCATTTCTATATTATTAATATCTTAGTATTATCGTCGTTTCGGGTGATAACCGATTCGTTCTCCTTATATGTTTGGTTACGTAAGACATGTTTGTAATGGATAGATTGTATCTTATTCATAATCATAATGATATTAAGTCTATAAAATTTATTTTTAACCATCAAATGAGAATAATACTTGAATGGATACGATGGAGAATGAATCTCATCGTGTTCGTGGAGACGGTAGTCCGTACGTACGCACGAATGCTACTTCCATTTAATTTTTCATTTTAAAAGAATGGAATCCAAATGATACATAGGTATATTATTATTACAGTATAATATAATTTTTTATATATGTTACTTAAGTTCATTTACACCATCCTTTATACGTTGTATGTATGGTATGAATGAGTCATATCATTTTAAGGGGGCGGTAGTCCGCACTTCCTCAAATGAAATTATCTTATATATATACAACATAAAAAAAATAATGGTATGATATAAAATGGAATTACAGAAGATTATATATAAAATATATATCATTAATATAATATTTAATTACAGTTCCATCATAATGGCCACCATGAGAGGGTGTAAGATGTAATTGAACAATCATCGTTTAATGAGGCGTTCATTTTCCATCCACAGAAACATTATGTTCATCATCCATTAGATGGAGGTGTGTGTAAGTGTAGTTTGAATACTTCATATAAAAACATCATAGTATATTTAGTATACTGGTGTTGTTACAAAAGAAAGGAAATAAAAATATTTTAGGGGTTGGAGAAACAAAATAAAAGAAAACAATTTAAGAGAAACCATTACCTTTAATTTGGGTAACTTCCTTTGGTTTGAACCAAAGGACTTATTGAAGTGACTTCTACGTAAGGTGAGGCTTCTAGGAAGAGGATAGGGATGTAGGGAGTGTAATTGGGTAGAGTTTGGACGATCCAAATGGCTTGAGAGGTGTGAGGAGTTGCATAGAAGTGGTCTCTTTTTATAGGGGAGAGGAGGGGCTCTTTAGGAAAGAGTGAAAATATTATTTCATAATATAATGATATTTGGTTTCTAATGGTCCAAAAATAATTATAGTCAAAGATAAAATTCCTAATGGTCTAAATATAATCAACCAATAATAATTGGACAGGTTGTAGATCATATTTTAATCATTATAATCTTATTTATTTCAATCATTTATTAATGAGGTAAATACTACATCATTATTGTGTCATAAATAATTTAATTTATATTATTTATAAAAATTATAAAAAAAAATTAATGATGTAGAAAATATTTTTAGATTTCTAATTAATATTTATAATCTAAAATCTAACTTATATAACCCTATGTAAAAATTGTTTTTCTAAACGATATAAGCTTGTGTCATTTTTGTATTTATTTTAACTTAAATAATATAAAGTGTCCCTACCACTTAGAAGTGACTCCATGGGGTCCCAAAATCGACCCAAGGATGACCATGGTCGGATATGTGTCTACCAATAAGGGTAGGACACGTTTTAGGTTAATTTATTATTATTATAATGTTATTTTGTTACCCTTATTTACCAGATTTACCCTTTAACCATGGTAAATAAAATATTTACTGAAGTAATTATTCAAAATGTGTAAAAATAAAAGTTACCTATTTAAAAAATTTGGACATCCTGATTCCAAATATGGAATTCATTTTTCCAAATTCAAAACATAGAAGTGGCAGAAATTAATTTAAAATTAATTCCTGCTGTCAAAACAAAAAGCATGTTTTTAATATATAATAACTATCAAAAGATTGACACTTGTTTATGTCAGATTTAAATGTGAAATTATGTTAAATGACCAACATTGTATTAAATGGTAAAAATAAATTTTATATATATTTAAAACCCACTCAAATTAATAATTAATAACTATTATTTATTTTGATTAAAAAGGTTTTTTTTAATTAAAATTTAGTAATTTTCACTATTCATCAAAATATAAAAGTTATCCGAAAAATACCAAAATTTCACCCTATGCTAATTTCGATATTCCGAATCCAAAAATGAATTCCATTTTGATAAATAAAATTTATAAAATTTCAAAAAGTGGGTATTACTATTCATAACGGTTAGTTTAATTAGTTGTGGTGTGTTGGAACTCGAGGTTGCGTACAACACACGCTATTGCATTATTCTAAGGGAAACGTATCGTGGAAGCTTGGAGTGTTACATTCTAAATTTCTTGATGTCCCTATTCTAAAGAATTAATATATTTAGTCAAATTTAATATATATAAAAGTTTAAAATATTGGATTTAAAAAGGGTTCACCTTTAAAAGTTGGTAAAAGTGAATTCTTTGAAAAATACATCTTTTAATTGAAAAAAATGAATTTGTTCTTACATTCTGTCTAAGAAACTCATAATATGGATTCTAAAATTATAAGGATTATATAAAGTTTAAAATTCAGTTAATACTATTCATAACCTCTTTTGAACAGCTTGTTTGGTAAGTCATGGTGAGCATGAACTCGGTGTTGCGTGTAGTAAAAGTTATTGATTTATTTTGAAGATGTAACACACTATGAAATATTGTGGTGTTATAATAATTATGTTTATAATAATGTATTTTTGTTCTTTCATGTTACCAAATCCATTGAGGAATGTTAGTCATATCTGGGAAATGAAAACATGGATACAGAAGAAAATTATGGCAATCATGTTCTTATGTAGAGTGATAAAGAAAATTTTTAGTTGAATGTTAATGATCATAAATCCATAATTAAATGTTATAAAAAAGTTCATTGATATCATCAAATTGATGATAAAAGGACCAAATTTTTGTTTGAAGTCAATTTTTTTAATTGTCGAGGAATTCATTCTCATTATAATAATGTAAGAAGATATACGTTTCTATAAACATAATTATTTACTTTGATTATGTCTTGAACTATTTCTACTTCATCTCTTAGAAAAATATGTTTCATATAGTGAAGTAATACATTATTCTCAAAAACCTCATTCAAATATCAACTTAACCCATTTCATAAATAGCCAACTTTTATAATTGGTTATGATCCAAAACTTTTAGAAATATGGTCTCTGAATTTACAAAACGAACTTATCATTAGCATTCAATAAATATGAAGTATCTATTTTGTCATCACATAAAGAATATGAAAACTCCTTCATCTTTTATTATCATGTAATATGGTAATAGATTAAATTACAATAAAATTGTATTAGAAACATGAATTGTACTAACATTATAAACTAAAAAACATGTCATTAGATATATTCCATAAATCAAAAAGTGATGTGAACTCTGGAAATGATATCATAAACCACTTTTTCAAAAAACCATTAATTAGTTCTAATGTATTTATTACATATCCAAATAAATCATTTAAATATACAAAAAAATATTTCCTCAATATTAGGAACATGTAAAGGCTAATAATTCTTTCGAACATTTATCTTTAAAAAAATTAACTTTCCCCTAAATCAAAATTCATGGTACCATTTTACAGTTCACCTCATATAACATATTTTTTACTTACCTAAAAATTATAATAGAATCCAAAAAAACATATTATGGGTTCCTTATATTTCATGTCTGTTTTCCCTCAATGGGGTTAGCACTGAGACGATGAATTCTCAATTTTCATATGTTCTATATCTTTGTAAGATCTCCTATATATATGTCCCATTATTATAACATTAAATTAAATGAAACATAAGACCACTATGATGACTCTATTATAATAAAAACATTTCCTCTTCAAATAAACTTAATGTTTTTTAATGTTTTATTTCTTGTCACATGAAATTAAACTACATGACATATAATACTCAATTTTTAAACATGAAAATCATTACATTTGAGTCATTGTCATATGATATTTAATTTAATGGAATATGGTCCATCCTATATAAACTAGACCTTTTTGTAGGGTTCTTTCATATATGACCTATCTTCCCCTTATGATATTTAGATCCATGTGATAATCAATTTAATATTTATTCTTTCTATTAACCTATTTTTGAATAAAATGACTCTTTTCTAAGGTGACTCAAATCTCCTAACATGGTAAAAACAATTGATCTTCTTCTCTCTTCAGTCCAATACAAGAATAAAAATACCCTTCCACTATATACTATATAAATTTATACATAGGATATACAAATAATAAACACATGTGGCTTCATTTCCAATCCCATGAGACATAAAGTGATTCTCAATTTTCATTTCCTTATCCTTTCTGCAGAATTCCATCGAGTTCGTTTTTTTTCTAATGTGTGAGACAAATCCATATACGGGTTCTAGAAACTACATACCTATATCGATGCATCAATACAATCGGGTTATTCATACCCCTTTTCTTGTATATGCAGAAAAATTTTGGTTAACTTTTTATGATCCTATTCTTCATCCATAATTACTCTATGTTTTATAACAAAAAATATCACTAACCCAATTCTTGTTCATGTTGAAGGACCTAAAACTAATAATTGATGAGGTAAAAAGGCTTGAGTTGTATAAAAACCAATAAATGGAATACTGATAAATATTTGACCCTTGAATCTCCAAGACGTACCCACTCATGTCTATGGAATAATTCATAGCGTATCAAACATCGATTGAGACAAAAAATTCATGTTAAGATAAAAACCCATAAAGGATATCCTGATAAAAAGTCATGTATCTTATTAGAATGAGATTACCTTTCATGGTTTATGGTAAAATTGAGATAAAAATAAAAAAAAAGGTACAATACTTTATGGGAAAAAACCTTGGACCTAAGAAAATATATGCAGTTCTCACTAGATACAAAGGTATAGAAAATAGAGAGAATATATTCATTTCACCTTGTTTTAATGCAGAATATTTTCCAAGGGAATATTTACAGTCAAGTTAGGACCACATTTCTATATTGATCATACCAATATATTCTATAATCATTTAGTTGACAAATTTTAAGTCACATATAGTCACTATATTATTGTGTTAAATACATTTTTTATTAACAATTATTGTTCATGAACCTTATTTAATACCCTTTTCTCCATGAATCAACTTCTTCCATTTGATTTCTGAAAAATCACAAATTAAATTCCTTGAGTACGTAGGCTAATCTTGAAGACCTGTAACCTTAAAAAGTCTTCTTGGTTTCCCCCATTCATTATATTCAGTAATATTCCCATTGATAGATCCAAATCAATAATGAAAGAGATTTATTTTCAACTGAATAGTTACCATTTAGCCAATGAATAACTCCTTAGGGAAGATTAATTCTTGGAAGAATGTCCCCCTTAATGTCTATACCCCATTTTATTATATATTTTTGTTGGTAACTAAATTAGTAAAGGTCAACTAATACCCTCATATCTCTATTTTTCATTGAATCATATATTATACTGATTTGATTTTCCCTTTCCATAATAAAAATATTTAATTTGACATGAACACCATTTATGTTAAAATTTTATTTATTGTATCAAATTTTGAATCATTTTTAATATTCATTATTCATTTATTCTTTCAAATTTATTAATACCTCTCCTGTGAGGACACAAATACCATGATTCGATACATTCCCATTGAAAATCCCAAAGCCTTAGGCTTGAATTATCATCTCAGAAAATACATATTGGGTAAATCATTCATATCGAATGACCATAAACTAAATGAAAATTTTTCTATCAAATGTGACCATAAACAATGTGAATCCATGATTGAGATCATCTACACTAGAATATTCCTCTATACTTACATCGGATTATCTCACCCTTTCTAGATATAATATACAACCATTTTTAATCAATGACATATGACCTGAAACATTAAAAACTTGTGGTCTAAAAACTGTGACCTTAAACTTGATTAACTATTACTCATTTTTTTCTACATTAGAGATACTAAAATATTAAATACTTTAAGGTTTTATTTTATTATGTTTCTTTAAAAATTGCCTCTTATTTTGATCAAAGTTATCAGAACATAAACACCATCCACAATATTTTAAATCACATAATAATTAATAAACTATTAAAAAAGGAAAATTATTTTCCATGTTGAAATCCCAAAAAGGGAATCTTGGAAAAAATTTGGTCTTATATCACCAATATTGCACCTAACATAACCTAAGAAAACATTAATCATTTGATATAAAAGGAATATATGATAAAATTATTGGTTGTGGAACCATAAATAAGGGCTAGAGAAAAATAAATGTTCGTTGATGATATGCCTCTCTATATGAATCTTAAATAGATATAATATTTAAATATATAAATCTCATCAAGACAACTTTTAGAATTTTTAAAAATAAAACTATTCTCTCTTGGTCAATCTATCCATGAACAATTTTGAAAACCACATTGTTCCTCTAAATTATTATTTCAGATGGCCCATCTATGTGGACAAGGTAATAATTAGATGACCTTAAGAGGAATATATCGATTGTCCACTCAATGAGTAATTAATCTTATTGAATTGTTAAATTTTATATAATATTATTATCATACAAAAAATCAAGATCTTCATAATAGATATCGATATAGAGTTTCACTAATTCAAATAGTATTTTTACTAATAACCATGAACTATGATGTAACTTATATTTTATTTCATGTTAAAAACCATAATCCTTATATAGACTCCATAGAATGATTTTTTCTGGGATTGATTCCATTTATAAAAGAATACACAGTGAAACCAATATTTTCTACATTAGATCCAGAAATAAATTCCTCATCTATTCTATTCCCCCTACAGTCCAATAATTTTTTTCCAAAAAATTCAACTTTGGTTTTTTATACTATAAACATATTCTAGGGTGTTAAAATACATGAGATGAATATTCATCTTCAATACTTAAAAATCTATTAGTCTATTATTCATCTTGGAAAAAAATAAACACATTGAATAATCATAGTAATTTTTTCTAAACATTCAATGATTTTAGTCCCTACTCATTCTAAATATCCACTTATCGTAGATTCATCTCTATTATTAAACAAAATATTCATAAAATGAGGAAAAGTTCAAAATATTACATTAAAATAAGAGTTTACACATTCAAAATTAATATAAATATATGGGAGGGAATTTTATAACTATAAAATTTATTCCTTGGACGTTTTTTGGGGGATCAATGTTATAGTTCCCTTTAAAACAATTCAATTTAATCGCATATTCAAAATACATTTATTCATGAATAAGGTTTAAATTGGAACAAAATTTTTCATATATTCTTTCACAAACATATTAATTAAGATTCCTCAAAAAAAATTACTAGTTTTGTGATGTGGTGTTAGGAACATCCAACAAGGATTAAGAGGTTGTGGCATTTTTATATTAGATGTTGTTTTTTTACTATTTTCTTTAACACCAAGTTGAACCTCATGCCTGTCAGACTAGGTATCACATACAACGATCTTGAAAAAAATAACATTATTACAAAGATTTCACTTAGATACCTACCATGAAAATCCTCTATACACAGGTCACATAAAAAAATAACCAATGTGAGTGCCTTATACACTCATATTTTTTATTCTAGCACCCTTATCTCCTATAGTGAGGGTAATTAAAGTGAATTCCTTTCATCCCCAAGTCCCTAGAAAAATGTGCATTCCTAAAAAATTATGTGAAGGGAGTTACATGAGATGAATCACTCATTTTCCCATTATTATCAATAAATAAACCCTAATAATAGTATTTTGAAAGGCATTTTGTAAAATTAATTGGTGAATGAAGCCTTATGTTCCAAATTCTTGGTACCCTTCATGTGACACCTTTTTCAGAACTAAAGTGGAAAAAAATTATGGGCATGAAATATAGTGATATTTGTTCCCTAGTATTCCAAGAGACATTATATTAGGAAACCATGCACGTGATACACCCAAGGGGACATCACTAGAGTGACACATATCATATCAGACTTTTAAATCGAGATAAAAATACACTATGTGGTCTTTAACCTAAAGGTTTACCAGTTGGGAGACACTAATCATAGACCTAATCATGGGTGGAACATTTCTTTAACCTCGCACTAGGGATACCCTTTTCCATTCCCTCCCATACCATGGAAAGGCTTTTGCAATTATCCTAACTAGGGAACCATTTCATTCTATTCTAAGAACATGGTTTTAGATCTCCCACCCATTCAATCCTAGGAAATTTTTCTACCAATATTTCAATCCAAGTATCTATTTCACCAAGGACCCATACTTGTGCCCTGCTTCACCCTGGTCCTAAATGTGGATTCTATTTTAACCTAGTGTAAAACTAAGGAAACCAAACATAAATATGGGCCTCTTAATATCTGTAAGAATGAACTTATCTAGTCTCCCTTCTCCATCTATTTACTAATATTCATAGAGTAGATAATCTAATATTTTCCAATTACTAGTGGTATATCCCTTCCTATAAAGTCAACCTTAATTTAATAGTAACCAATAGATGTCAAAAAGAAAAACCAACATGGACATCATAATATTTTGTTACCCCAATCCATTACTTCTCTTTCATAGTCACCAACTAGTAGGATGAAATAAAACGGAATCCCATGCATAAGGAACACTCAGCCTCCTATTTTTATCCCTTGAATAGAAAAATCACCGTATATGATACTTCAAATAAGTGTAAGAGAAAACTAAACCTTCTCATATTACTCTATTACAAACTAAATAAAAAATCAACCATTGGTCTCCAACATGGTGGAAGACACAACCATATCCTATCATGTTCAGTTAATATGTCACTTGATGAACTATAAATGGGTAGGTTAATGCATAATCCCTTCTCAATATCTTATTTTTCTCTATTTAATGACATAAGTAACCTTACCTTCATGATGTTAAACGATTTGTACAATTTTAATCTCCCAAAAAAACTATGAAACATGAACTACATGGATTTTGATTCTTTTTAAAATAGGATATATGTAATTCCTTCTACCGACTCAATCATTAAACCTTATGGGTTAATAATTCACAACAATAAAAGGAATATCATTTGGTCCATGTCACATTAAATTTAATGCTATGATATTACCCATTATGTGGAATTGAACTGCATGGTTTCAAATTCACCTCATAAGGATATGTAAGAACCCTTATTAATGGGTATTATCCCTATACAACAACACCTTCCACATCCCTTCAAGAAGATAAATTCACATGTTATTTGTTATGTTATTTCAATAGACAAGGAGATTCCATGGTGATTGAACTACCTGGTTGCGGCTTCACCAGTTAGATTATTGGTGTGTCGGTGGTCCGTACACCCACCAGTCAGGCGAGTATTTTCTTGTAATGTGTAATTTCAAGCGCGTTTGAGAATGGCGGCTATTCCTTAAGGGTTTATTGCCACAAATATTATATTTTATTCCTCTTCCCTTTGGGAATGTATGGGGTTCTTCCACACCCCCTTCAAAATGGATCTGACCTTTTGGCATGTAATGGGTTCTCCCCAACCCCCTCAAAAGGGATTTTTGTTTTTATTTCACTTTTTAATATATGGACTAGTCCCCAAACAGTTGGAATATATTTATTCATTTTGTATTAGTCTTATTATATCTTTTATTAAATCATACATGTATTCTTATAAAAATATTATAAATAAAAATTTTAAAATCATTAACTTCTCCCTTCATTTATTACAAAAAATAGCCATCCTATTAACTATAAAATTATATAACTAAGTAGTTCCATAAATATAATTTAATTTTTATTCTCTATTAGATTATTCTAATAGGTTAAATAAAAATTATTATTGAAGATAATTAATATATTCTATATGTATTGAGATCTAATAATTGTTGAACATAAATTCATACTATGATATGGGATGAATTATATGATTTAAAAGTTATTTTTAAAACACTATACACTGAAGATTGTTTATATACCTTATTATATAAAACCTTACTTGGTAAATTTAATTAAAAGTATAACTCTAAAATTTTAGGACATAATACTACATATTATATATAATTTTATACTACAATGGAATATGTTGAACAATAAATAAATATGGAAGTAATCATCATTAATGATGTAGAGGATGCTTTTTACCATGTCTTGATCAACCTCAACAAGTGGGACAATGAAATATCAACACTTCACTTTCATATTAATTGGAATTCATTGTAATTTCATTTCACAATACCTATTTCATGGTAATTAGTGGCCATAATGACCAACATCATAATAAACAATACATCATAACAAAGGTTTAATATATGTTTATTTTTCATAATCCTAATTTTTATTTATTAATATTTTTTCACATTTATAAAATTATCTAGATAGGGGTCCACTATTTATACATTTTTAGCCCCACTCCCCACTTTAATGAAGTAAAAATCCAACTTAGAAATTCCCATATTTTTGACCCATATGAAATTATAAATTATTTTAATCTTGTATCATATAAAATTTAAACTTATATTTTTTATTTTATCTTATGTTATATTTCTATAACATACTTAGGATCGTTGAGAATCCAAAAAATACATCTCAATTTAATGGAATATTATATATCATCTTGGTAATTTTCCACACCACATTACCAAATTCATCTTGAGGAACACATATAAGAATCTATAAAATATTAAAGTATCCTTTAAGTATCAATGAATAAATTATTAGCATATATGGTTTAAAGGGTAAAGTTATCGGTATATGTTTCCCACATCTATCTATTCTCTAGTTTAATCTTAATAGGAATATTTTCCACTTAAAACAAATAAAAATATGTTTTTTATTTAAAAAATAGTTTTATGGTAGTTCCTCACTTTGAAACAACTATTTCATAAACCATTTTTACATATTATTTACAATTATACACAATTGATAAAGATCACATTTAAGATGACAAAACATGAACAATCCATTATTTCAATTGAATCACTTTATCACATAAAATATATTATATAATGATTTTATCCATTTATACCCCACCAGCAGTTCTATTGAGTATATTAATTATTTAATAAAATATATATTTATTATATAAACCACTGACAGTTATTTTTGTAGTGAGTTTAGTATTTCTGAATAATTCATCTTCATTTATATTCAACACTATATTTTCCAATATTGTAATTATTTTCTAAACTCCAAACCCCATTTCATTATATTTTTTATTAGAATATTTGATTCATAATACAATTATTCGCGATGGTAATCATTTATATTTTTCGTATCACTAATTTAACATTTACTAAAAATTAATAATTTTTTTAAAAATAATATTAACAACCTCTCGCATATATTTATCTTTGAAATACCATTTTAAAAAATTATATATTATTTACTATTTTTACAATTTCTTGGTCTTGGTTAACCCATTATAATGTATTAGTTATAAATAATGGAACACCCATAATAATTAATTTCAGTATATTTTACCACATACCTTGGCCCACTTATGTCATCAATTATGTGTGATATAATCATTGAAAGACCAACCCCACATGTTTACTGGTTAAGCCAAAGTAAAAATAAAAACATTAATATATGTACTTTTAAATGGGGTATAATCCATTAAAAATTCACAACCATTACTATATTAATATTTATATCCCAAATTATGAAATTTCTACAAAAAAATAAAAATAACTCAATCCATATCTCTTAAAAAATGTATTTCTCATAATATTTAACAATGATAATATCAAATTACAATAACTTAAAATTTATACAATTTAGATTATATATAAAAAAATTAATACTCTCAAAAATACAAATAGAAGTACATTATTCATAATATAGATTTCAATTTAAAATTACATTTTATTAAATTTCCAAAATTATAAAGTCATTATAAATTATCCATAATGTATAGAACTATTTTATTATAATAAAACAAATAATCATTTAATTAATATATTTATTAGATATAGTCTAAATTAACAATAAATCTACATAATCCCTACTACAACATACTCAAGAAGGCTCCTTAGGGGTTTACATATGTGAAAAAATGGTGACCAAACATAGTCTAGTAAGATTTCGATAAAAGAGAGGTTCAGATTATTTAATAACATTGTAAATATAACATCAATTAAAATATATAATAAGAAATATTATAGTGATGAATTCAATTGAGTATGTGAATTATGTGAACAACACATCATAATCACATTATCAAAAGATAATTAAAATAGAAATGATGTGATAAAGGTGAATACTTTATTTTTTTCATCGACAATTAAACAATGTGATGTAATCAGAGTCTAATGTAGACCCATGAAAAGATTATCATCATGAAGATTTTATTTCCGCTAATAAAAACCATGATGTTATGAAATTCAATAAATTTTTATTATGAGAATGATGTTGTTGGTGTTATTGGAAAACACATGAATACAATATTACATACATCCGAGATAAAAAAATTGATCCATAATTTTTTGAAAATGATTTTACAGATCACAGATGATTTAATTTAAAAAAAATACACATTTCAGATTAATGATTATAATAATAACTCATTTATACCTTTAAATACAACCAGTGGTTGGATTCGGTAGGTTGATGTGATAGAGAATCACGCTCTGCATCCAATCATCATGGTGGGATCTAATTTAATGTATTATAATTTCGGGATATGATTCATCATTTATACTTCTTGTCATTGTTAGATTGGCCCCCCTCAACCCCTCTATTTCTATTATCTTCCCTCTATCCAGCCCCTTTTATAGTAACATGTGACCCTCATTCTTGGATCAAATTATAAAAATCTAATATTTATATTTTTTAATTTGATATTAGTAAATTATGGCCAACTTTTGGTCATCCCAAAATTATGAAATCATTATAAATTATTGGATCACTTATATAACCAAAGAACTTTTATGGATAGAGTTTTTTAAAATTAGAAAAAAATTATTACATAACATTAACCATGTCAATAATTAATCATTTTTCTGATTTTCATATATTATCTTATTCCAAATTAGGTCATCATCATCATAAACGTGAAACACTTTTGAACATTCCCTAAACAACATCATTCTTTTTAACCTAGGGTAAAGGAAACCGATGAAGTGGGTGAGAATAAATACCCATTTAGGGTGAAATGGGCATTAAATATTTAATTTAATTAATTACTATGGTATGATCATATGTGTATATAGAAAATTAGTGTAAAATAATACAATAAATTACCTTCAAAACCTCGATAAAAAATATATGGAATGGAATATTTATCATGATAAGAAAAGACTCATAATTTTAATTAGTCAGGATAAATATGAAATCAATATTTATCAAAAAAAATATTGTCAAATAAAGCATATAGAAAACTTGAATTCATCTTGGAATATCGTATCCATCACCCAAGTTCACTAATTTCATTATTTAAAATAATCCAGTTAGTTCCATTTTATAATCATCCACAATTAACTCTCTCCTTCTTTCTTGTAAAGAGAAAGAACATTACCCAATGCATTGGAGCTCCAAATAAATCTCTCAAATTATCTAATATATATAAGACCAAACATCATAATGATATATTTCATCCTCACCCATAATCGTCAAAAATTTAACAATAAAATTCATGAATATACCACATGGAATCTAGAATTTTCATTTTGAAACTTTTAAAAACAACATTCATTTTTTTATACAGACTTACCCATGGAAAAGAACTAATTCTAAGGATAATAAACATAAATGAATCATAATAATTCATACATAAATATATATTAATAGAATCATAAGACTACATTCTTAATAGAGTAAAATAATCATTAAATTATTTTGAAATTTTTGAAAATACCTCTAAAATAAAATTTCTAACTTTTCATTGAAAATAGGATAAAATATAATTTTCCTTTAGAAAAATTCAAATAAAAAAATTTTTAAAAAGAAATGTCAAAAAGGGATAAAAGTTAAAATAAAATTGTAATGATTTAATGGAAACACAAAATTAAAGAACAGATATTATTATTTGAAAATATCTCTATGAATTATATATTAAAACAAATATTTTTTCACCAAATTGATAAAAGTATCTCCTACAAAAAATAAATTCATGATTCCATTCAACCATTTCATAAAATTTTAAAAATGGAAAAAAAATAATTTAATCATCTTAAGGACATTATTATAAAATATTTTTTTGATAAATTTCAATGAAAATATGGTCTTGGAAGAAAAATATTCCTATATGGATAGAAAAAGAATGTCATCTTTCTTAAAAAACAATCTATCAAGATATTTGAGTTATTAGATAGAGGAAACAGAAAAGAAAATTAACTTAAATAAATTATGAAAAAATAATAAATGAAGTAATATTTTTAAGAGATATATGAGATAATTTTATTATCATAAATTTAAACATAAAAAATTTTGGTAAAAAGATATATTTTAACATAAAATCCATACCACTTTTGTAAATTTTTTATCATAACCCAAATAAATAAAATAACATCAAATGAAACTATAAATACCATTAATGCAATGGGATTAATGTTATTTCATATTTAAAGGGTTTTATGTACAAATAATTAGTTAAATAAGTGGGGAATATTGAATATATCTCATTGTAACAATAATGATTTGAGAAACAATTTCGAAGATCATAACATTGAAGTGATAATTAATCAATGAAGTTGTAATGTGTAAAAAATGATATTATATATAATACAAGTGTAAATATAAAATAAAATAATAATATCTAAATACAAAAATAATAGTGGAATAAAAAATATTAATAAGTAATATAACACAATGAAATGAAATTAAATTCTGAAACCCCTACACCATGTCCATACTTTTTATTTATATTCCTTAAATCCTATATAAAAAATTATATAAATTATTTAAATATTTAAAACATTAATTTTATTCAATTATTATAAAACTATTTAATTAATTTATATCAATTATATTTTAAATTATGTATTTTGTTAAGTCCACAACAGGTTTTTTGAGGATATTCGGTCCATTATTAAAAAATGTATTTTGTTGTTTTAAAATGTAAAAGAGGTCGTTGTTCCACAATATCCAGATTAATGATAATTATATAATTAAATCTTTTAATAATTAATTATAATATTATATCCAACCATGTAAATTTTTTGACAAATATGATTTATGTTACGTCATTGGGATGGTAGTTCATATATACACATAAATAACGTTTACATCTTTCAACAATCATAGGGGAATGAAGGAATGTATCATTTTATCACTATATAATGAAAATTGTTTAATAAATTTAATATAATTTCATTAAATACTCATATATACATCAAACGTCAGAGTTTTTTATAAAAACTATTTGACATTACATTGTATATGTGGTAATATTCACAAATGCACGAATGATATTATCATTTTTCAATGAAATGGTGTCTTATGAAAATAGATTCTATATGATCTATAAACATTGATAATTAATTAAGTAATATAATATATATATATTTATATTTATATTTAAATTAAATCTATTATTTTATCAATTCATGAGTCATGGTGATCCAAAATGAATCCCATTACTTAGTGATGTGATAGTCCATATGTGTGAATGGGTGATGATTTTGTTTCACAATTGTTCGAGTAGAATATCGATAAAAGGTTATACCATGAATATAATAATATTAATTTACTTGTTAAATCATAATGTAGTTATATAGGAAATGTTATGAGATTTTTAATGGATATAAGACATGAAATAATAAGAGAACACACATTTAATTACTATACCTCCTCTTCGAGCATCCTTCTTAGGTTTATACAGAAATACTTTATAGGTTGTTATAATGATCAAAATAATAACTCTAATATATGTGGAAAATTTTTGGGAGTTTATAATGGTAGATATTTTCAGATCATTGATTCTCTAGTTGTGTGGAGCAGAGAGGAGTGGGAGTTTCCATTTATAAGTGAGGGAGTCAACACACTTTGATTTTATGAAATATTAAAATATTTCAATTTATTACTCAAAAAAATGGATAAAAATAAATCTAATCAAAATAGGATATGATATACTATTTAATTATTACAATAAAATTGTATTCATACTTTTTTATAGGTCATTTTAACTCTAATCAATTTATTTTTAACTCTTTTAAAATGTTATAACTCTTATCATTGTAACAAGCCTTTCTACCAAAGTTAATATTCATAAAAAATAAAAAATAATGGTGAATAACAAAAAAATACCACTTGATTCCAAATTTGTAATCGATTTTATAAAATTCAATTCTTATATATTTTAGATATTAATATTAAAATAATTTATCAAAACATGATGAAAACAGTTTTCCAGATAAAATTATTTTCATGTATAAGAATGCTTTTAGACCAAAACTCATTATAATTTTAATTATGGTGAAATTAATTTGAATATTATTAAAAAATCAATTAATTAAATTCTAATTTTATTTCAAAATATATATTTGTTTTTAAATAATTAAATGGAAAATAAATTGTTTTTATAAAATTGATATTTCAACTTTATTCATCAAAATATTAATCTTTAATGAAAATATTAAAATTTCAAATTTAGATTATTATAATATATTTATTTGAAAAATGAACTTCATTTTATGAAAAAATGTTTCTTATAGTGGTATAAAATTATATATCATATAATCTCATAAAAATAAATAAATTTTCTTTTTGAAAAAAAAATATTTTTGAAGCATAAAATTACATTACTGAAAATTGAGGGTCTTTAATTATACATTAACAAATTAATTTTAATTTTATATAATTTTTATATATAATTTTAATTATAATATTATTTCAACGTATAAATGATCACATTTAAATATTAATATTTTTATAATATACCTCTATTATTTTAAAGGTCTCCAATGTATATGGTACACAATTGACTGTAGTAATATTTTTTAAAATAAAATTTCATGATGTTATATGGTACCCACATAAATAAGTTGTAAAATTATTATTTTATCATTCTTAAAATTAGACTGTGTTTAAAATAATTTTTTAAATTCAATTCGAGGAAGTGGATGATAAAACATATATTCACAAAATCAAAAGCAATTTTATTATTTAAAAACACAATCTTTTGAAATACCACAATGTAAAAAAGGGATAATAAAACATCCTTTGAAATGGGGTACTAAGTGTAACAACATTAATTTTTATAAATTATTATTTTTAAATAAATTAAAATTTTATTGATAACTTAGGTTTCATCTAACACCAAGATAATCTTGTGCAACACACAACATTGGATTGAATTAAGTTACACATGGCAGTGAGTTTTAATAAAACCATGATGTATTATTAATATATATACATAAATGTGATCTTTATAACCTAACCCTTAAATATAAGAAAATAAATTGTAATAAATAATTTATATATATTAATTATAATTGTTCTACATAAATTAAATATATTGATAAATAATAATAACTTTTTATAAAAGTATTTAGATGTTTGAAAAAAAACTATTTTGTTAAAATATTATGTTTAATTTCATTTGGTAAAAAATAATAAGATTAATTATTCACATTTTTTTTAAAATTAATTTTTTAAAATTAAAAACATTTTTGTAATAATATTTTCAAAATTAGAATAGGGTTAATTTTTGATACTTTTCTATAATGCTTTATATTTTGGTGAATATTGAAAATTATTAATTTTAATTAGTAACTACATATTTTAATTTTTTTATGAAGATAAATTTAAATTTATTTTTATTTTTAAGAAACATTACTTCAATTATACATAAATTAAACTAATTTAGGTTAGTGGATTTATTTTCATATCAAATTTTGAAATAAAATCATTGTAAACTTTTCAAAATTTTCTCTTTATATTTTTTTTCACATAATGTCTCTAATATTAATTCTAAATTATATTTTTAGAATTCTATAAATTGGATTTGGAAAATTATATTTAATTTGTATAAATAGGATAATTAATATTATCTAAAAATTTTAACAGAATTTTAGACACAAATAAATATTATCAAATAGTGATAAATATCTATTACGGTTAATGTAAAAATGGGTTTATTCCGTGGAGGTGTTAATCTAAAACAAAAGGGTGAAAAGTGACACAAAACGTATCCAAAACCCATTTTATAGACATATATCCACCTTATATCATCACTTATCATGAATTGTACTTTATTAAATCTTTATGCATGAAAAAGTGGGGATAGAGTACTTTCTTTCAGAAGAATCAAAATTGTACCACTCACCTCACTTATAAAAGACCACCACTTCACTTATCCTCATCACACTTTCAAACCCTTTTGTTTCATCCATTACCTACCCAAATAACTTAGAAATTCTTTTACTCACATCTTATAATCCTTATTTGGGACATAAATGCAACTTACAAAGGAATTTGGTGAAAACTAATGGAGGATAACTGAAGAAGGCATAACATTCATCAACGTGTACAATTATTTTATTTCATCCTACTCCTCCTTGATTTATTATTATACCAGGATGATATAAAAACATAAGTATCTACTATATAATTAGGTTTTATTTGGTTAATGTAATGACCTACAACCATCTACAAATCCATAAAATGAGTTATGAAATCATTGTTCTTGAGTACGGATGATTACTGGCTTATGAACTGATGTCTATCATTTTTCTATTACCCCCTCTCACCGATGGAAAAAATTGATTAATTATTCAAATTTGATATTTAAAATATTATAATACCTATATGTTTATTATATTATAAATAACATCATACTTTACATTCCATGGGAATATGATAGTGCCTTTCATATGAATTATGAATTTCCTCCTTAAGAAGTGATGTGGTTCAATCATGCTTTTCATAGAAGATAATAAGAATGATTTTAATAAAAATATGTTATATATATGAAACAAAAATTATTTTTTAATCAAAATATGTCATTTATCATTCCTTTATTCAATTTTAAATTAAAATGTAAACAACATTTGTGGGTGCTTATGGCATACCATCTCCAAGAACAGTGTATATCATTCTCTATCAAAACAATTTATGGATTACTCTAAATACATAAAATACTAAAAATATATAAGATATACATATTTATATATCATATTAAACATTATTTAGCTGATTAAATCATGATAAAATTAGTGGTACGAAAAATAAAAAATAAAAACATATACTAAAGACAAAGCGTTTATTAACTAATGTATAACATAATCATTGAATTATTAATAAACTGGTCATAATAAGTAATAAGATAATAACATATTGTATCATATATAAAAAATATTAATTGATATATCTATAATAAACATTTATTTATTATAAAGGAGGTTTTAATGTGTATAATGGAATTCATAATTTAAGGTATAAGATTATCATCTCAATTTTCCTTCTATTAGATGTATGTTATATTATGATCCTATATTCTTTCACGAGGTGTAAACCTCATTTTACTTTTCATATCATAAATTTATTTATCCTCATGATATTTTATATTTATATTTATTTTATTTCTCCATGGGGCTCTGGATTTAATGATTCCAAATTGGTAATGATTATATTTTACAATCTCATCGTTAATCATGATAATTTATGAATATGATTCCAATTTCATTTTGCTTATTCTAATATATTACATTTTTTTATCTTTTATAACACATAAATATTTTTTTATTATGAACCATGTAACAACCTGATATTTTATGAATAACAATTCATTTATTTTGATGTCTTATGGATATAGAAATCACATGCACACTTTTTTTCTGTTGGGTTTAAATGGCCATTAAGTATCACTACTGTTGATAATATATCCACTGAATAGTTACAAAATGATTGATATAAATATAATGTTTTTTAAAAAAATCTTTTGGACACATGCAAAGGAGAAGATGGCATCATCCAGTAGACTCAGGCCATACAAAGCTCATTTTTTAGAGTTCAGAAAAGAGGTAGTATTACTGGTCTTCGCTTTGGACAAATCCCAAGCTGAGTTTCAACACATAATAAAAAAGTTTTATTCCAACACTTTCTTTATAGTAAGGGACTTTCATAAAAATATGATGAATTTGATAAATTTATTTTTTGGATAAAAAGGGTAATTTTGAAAAATATATACCTTATTATATTAAAATATGTTTTTTGTTAATAATATTTAAAAAAAATCTTATAAATGATTATTATATTAGTTCCTTATCTGTAAATGATTATGTAATAAGTGTTATAAGAGTTTTATTTTTATACGACAAAAAAATGTTCACATTTCAATGAATTAATGAATTTTTTAAATAATAATATTTTGATAAAATATTACTATCACATTAAATTTATGAATAATAAATTAGGGTAAAATTTTTATGATGTAAATAGTAATTTTTATTATGGTTTGAAAATTATTTTTTCAAAGCAGTTGAATTTTAAATAAATGTTGGTTTACATTTTAAAAGATAAAATTCACATATTTAGATAAAATTAACATTATATTTGGAATTAGGATGTCAAAATTCTTTAATGGAGAATTTTTCTTAATTTTATAAGACAGTTGAACTTTTTGGTAAAAATTAAATATCATATAAATATAATATCTGTTTTATGACATCATAATGACCACAAATGATGTAATAAATACAATAATAGGAATTATCCACCCAATATATGTTTTACCATTAAAATAATATGATTTTAGATTTATTTTAATTATTTTATAAATCCTCATTGAATCATCTGAAATGTATAATATATTTTATGATTTCAAATTCATTTCCTTGGGAGTATGACTCACCTCCACCTACATAAGGGAAAAAATTTATTATTTTCATACATTTTCCTTATAAAATAATTTTTTTCCATCCACTTTGGGAAAAAAACATGGGCATAAACGATGGTAAGGATTGTGGTTTCTAATATTTAATTATATATATTTCAAAACCTAATTTTGTAAAATATTAAAGAATTCCCTTCTCATTTAAAATATAAACACATCCAAGAACCCAATTCTCTTCACTAAAAATCCATGTATCACTTCCCTACAATTAATTCCCTATCTTTAATTCTCTAATGTCTCTCCAAGAATTCAAGAAGCACTACTTCATTCTTTTGAAGTCAAACACTCAAGTAAGGGATCTTCCACCCTCCCCTTTTATCAAGCATTTTTTCATGTCATATCTATTAATTTCAATTATTCTTATTTTGGGATATATTATTAAATATCCTAAATAAATTAAAATTTATTTATAAATTATTATATCCCATTTCACTCTCATTATAATTTATGTGTACCCTTATGTGAACATGTTACCATTACGAATTTTCATAAGGGATTCCTTCCATTCCCAATTTTATCCTAGTTTCTTTATGTTTTTATACCCTTTATTTTCAATTAAAAATTTTGGGTTAGGATTTCACACCTCTCCCATTTTTCCCTCCATATATTTTATTGATTATATACCACTTTCTCTCTCATTAATTACTTCTGTGTACACTCATTACCACGCTGAAATTTTGTAAGGGATTTCACTCTTCTTATTTCTATTCAAGCATTTCTTCTATATTATGCATCTAAATTCCATTTTATATGTTGGGATATTATATTCAATTATCCAATTACTTTATAGTTTTTGTATAAAATATGATATAACCCTTTATCTATCTTCAAATAAACTTATTAATTTCTATATGATGTTGTTATGCTGCCGAAATTGCACCGTGATATTCTAATCCAAAATCATCATGTAGTGAATACCATACCCATTTATCTATCCATGGAATTACACTTTATGAAAATATTCTTGTTGAATGGTACTTAAATGTATATATCCCACATTCAACAAGAATATTTTCTTAGGTATGTCCTCACGTTATCCCATGCAATGCTATGTACAAATGAATGTTATGGTCTGGGAAAATAAGATTCAATAAAGATATTGTATTTTCATGTCTTATGTTTTAATGTAATGTTCCTAATTCCCAAATACACAAAACCTATTGACCATATGGGTTTTATAATGTCAAATTTTTTTTAATAAATCACGATTAAATGTAAACAAAGAGTAGGTTGTTTTAGTTTGTATCGTAGGATAGGTTTATTCCTGGTTCAACACTCCTGGGGTATATTCATTCGTAAATTTTATTCTTGGTATGAACCATTATTATGGAAACATAAAATCCCATAAAAATATATATTAAGAATTAGATCATGAAGATCTTATATTGTTGTGAAAAATTTTACAAAATAATATAAAACCACTCATTAGAGTATTTTGGATAAACCGCATGTTTGAAGAAACAACATGGGAACTGGTGGAAGTGATTTGGCAGAGTTTCCCTCATTTTTTTAGTATGGGAAAAAGAAATTTTGAGGGTGAAATTTCTTAAGAGGGGAATGTTGTAACGACCTAATATTTTATGTATAAGATTCCCTTTCTTTTAATTTCTTTTGGATATGAAAAACACACAGTCTATTTTTTTATTATTGGGACTAAATTACCATTAATTTTCCTTATTGTTTATAATACAGTCTTTAAACAGTGACCACACAACTGATATAAATATAACATTTAAAAAAATTCCACAAAGAAAAACGAGAAGATGGCCTCATCTAGTAGACTTGGGCCATATGAATCTCATTTTTCAATGCATGGAAAAGAGTTTGCATCACTGGGATTCACTTTTGACCAAGCCCAAGATGGTCTTCAACACATTAAGATTGAACTAAATCACCAACCGGATATATTCAAGTTAATAATGACTTCCACCAGAGAGATGTTATCCGAGCATCACCAAGATTATATCATCATCACACACCTTACCCATTGGTCTTATGCTAGATTTATAAGGCGATATTTAATAAGGTATTAGTTTCTTATTTTTTAATCCATTTTTATAAATAAAAGTCTTATTCTATCAATTCCATTATAAGAATTTTATTTCATTAAAAAATAATGAATTTAATAAATTTATTTTTCAGGTAAAATAGTTCTTTTGAAAAATATATAGATTATTATATAAAACTATGGTTTTTATTAATAATATTATAAAAACAATTCTTATAAATGATGATTATATCAGTTTCTTATTTATAAATATATAGGTAATCAGTTTGATAAGAGTTTTATTTTTATACGATAAAACAGAACATGTATATTTTAAGGAATTAATGAATTTTTTAAATAATTAATATTTTAGTAGAATATTATTATCAAATTAATTTTATAAAATATAAATGATTATATAATTTTTATGAAGTCAAATACAATTTTTATTAAGGTTTGAATTTTTTTTGTCAAAACCTATGAATTTTCAATAAATGTTTGTTTTCATTTCAAAAGTTAAAATTATTATATTTATAAAATAATTTAGGTAAAATTAATAATATTTTTGGAATCATGATGTCAAAATTTTCCATTGGTGAATTTTTCTTAATTTTCTGAAATTGTCAAATTTTTGGTTAAAAATCAAATATCGTATAAATAAATGACGTGATTTTTAACTTCATAATGATCCCAAAATGAGGTAATAAATAGTATACTGGGTATTCTAGGTCTAATATATGTTATCCCATTAATATTATTTGGTTTTATATTTTTTTAAATTATTTTATAATGTATTATTTAATCCTCCAAAATGTATAATATATTTTTTGATTTTAAATTAATATTCTTGAGAGTTTGACTCACCTCCACATAAGCAAGAGAAATATTTTACTATTTTAAACCATTTGACTTATAAATTAATGTTTTTAACTCTTCTATAGAAAAAACAATGGCCAAAAACCATGGTAAGGATTGTGGTTTTGATTATATAATTATATATATTCCAAAACCTACATTTGTAAAATATTAAATATTTCCACTCTCATTTCCTAAATAAACCCACCCAATATACCACTTATCTTCACTTAGAATCCTTGTATCATGTCCCTCATCTTTCCTCCCATCTCCAGAATCATCTAAAGGCTCCCAAAGCTCTTATGAAGTCCATCTTCATGCTTTTTAAGCCACATACTCAAGTTAATGATCTTGCACCCTCCCCTTTTATCAAGAATTCATTTCGTGTTATATATTTTAATTTATTTTATTCCAAATTTGAGATATGTTATTAAATATCCACATTACTACCCATTTTATTTATAAATTATTATACCCCCTTTCAATATCCTTTATTCCACTTATGATCCCTTATGTACTTGTTTCCATGCCGAATTTTCATAAGGGATTCCTTTCATTCTCATTTTTATCCATGTTTTGTTATGTTGTTATACCCTTTTATTTACCATTAAAAAAGTTTGGTTATGATTTATCAACTCCACCATACATCCATACTTATATTTGGATGATGATATACCACTTTATCTCTCATTTATTCTTTCCATGTACACCACTTACCATGCCGAAATATCATAAGGTATTTCTCTCTTCCTATTTCCAATCAAACATTTCATCCATATTATAAATCCAAATTCCCCTAAATTTGTTTGGATATTATATTACATGATCCCAATAATATCTATTACTTTTATAAATTATGACCCTTTATCTATCATCCACCTAACTTATGAATTTCCATATGACTCTTTTATGCTGCAAAAATTGCACAGTGATTTTGCAGGAAAAAATCATCGTGAAGTGAATTCCATACCGATTTCTCTATAGAGGTTATTAACCATTACACACATATAATTTTTTAATGGTACATAAATGTATTTATTACACATTCCTGGATCATTAAATAACTTATGATGTTGAATTATCCCATGTTATACGATCTATGTGGCACACTTCTGCATGAAATTAAATGTTTATGAGGGGTGTGACCTAATAGTGCTCCAATTCATTGGGTAATGTATAATATCATGAAAGTCAATGTGAAATGAAGGTTTAATCATTATAATTCTTGTGAAATGAATTTTTAATCATGATAATCCAAGTGCAATGATCCTTAGCACTTGCCAATATCTTGTTGTATGTTGTGGCCACATTTCTATGTTCTGATAATCATGTTATATATTTTCATTATGTTCATGTTTCTCTTATAATCCATTGATATGACTATTTCCAAATGTGTATTTCATTATTCATGTTATAAATTCTTTACTACCTTATTGGGATTTATATCTCACCCTTTTTTATGTATGTCCTCTGGTAATCACATGCAATGCTAAGTATGGAGTAATATTGTGGTCTTGTAAAATATGATTTCAATAAAGATATTGTATTTTTATGTTTTAAGGTGGTATGTATTGATTCTAATCCCCAATTACACTATAAATATTGATATTAGGGGTTTTTTAATGTTCATGTTTATGTAATAAAGCATATTTAAATGTAAATAAAGAGCAGGGTTGTTATAAAATGGGATGGACATATAACTCCATTCAATGCATTGGGTAATGATTTATATATCACAAGATATATAGTAATAAAATGGGGGTTTAATCTGGTTTAGTAATGTAATTTTTCCACTATGTTGGTCTTTGGAGTGAAACATTACTACTATGTTTTTTTGATAAGTGAACCCATTCCACTGTGATGTCCTAGGAAGTGACCCTTTACTACTATGGAAATGATTTTATATTCTTATGTGTATTACAAAAATATATGTCTTATGATAATATTTTTCTCTCATTACTCATGTTCTAGAATTATCTTATGGTTCATGTCTTATGAAGTAAAAAAACATTATTCCATTACCACGATTGTGTAAGATGATATACAGGGTATCATTTTGAAATTTTATATTCAATTTCCCATACCCTTATGTTCATGTTATGCTTACATATCTCCATTTATTACCCTTACTGAAAATCATTGATTATAATTTCTAATGACTCATTTATCTGTATTATGAAGAAATGTATTACGTAAGATATGTTTAAGAAATAGTCTTGTTATTAATATCATATTTTCCGGTGAGATAATTTAACAATGGACCAGTGTTTTTGTTTCAAATTTTCCAAATACACTAAACTATTATGGACCTCAAAAGTATGTTTGTTAAATATAATGAATATTCACAAGAAAAATGATGTAAGATCTGTGTATTATAAACCAATTTCATTATAGTTGGTATAAAATGACAGGATTAGTGATCCTTTGGGAACCATGATGAGATAACATTAGTGAGATCCCTAGTGATACTTCTAATGATATATATACGTATGTCTCTATGGATATGTCTTAGGATTAGTCAATTTATATGAAAATGTTATGACATTTTGGTAAATTATATAGAAAGTGGGTTCAATGAAATTTCATTTCTATCTAGATTCTACAAGTGGATGAATATCTATAATAGAGGTACCAGGGGGTAATAAATTTGAAACGGGAGCATTGAGTCGGACTCAATCTTCAACTTCTACATGAAAATAGGACTTGCGTCACCCCTAGTTTGACCCTTCCATGGGATATGATTTGTATATTCATAAAATCATTAGGAACCATCGTAAAAATATTTGAATAATGACTCTGAATGAACAAGGTTATGCCTATGGTGTCATCAACTGAAAAGTAAGTGTCACAATTTAGATGTCAGATAAGTTGTTTTTGATGATTATACTAACCATTGTGGTTATTGTTGCTCATAATATTCTTTTTTGTTAGTTTCAATGGTTGGAACCAGAATTAATCTTGATAATACTAAATATGAGGAAAAATTAATTGACTGCGTGCCACAAAATAGGATAATTCTAAGAGATATATATGTTGTGACTATTCTTAATAATATATCAAATTTAATGATGAATAATTTGAACCAAGGGAAGATTCTTGAAGTGTTAAATAAGAGTAAGATGAAATTTTATGATTGTTATTATTGTAAAAAATAATATTTAATGAAGATTCATCTTCCAACATTTCAAGAAGGTGGGAAGAAAATCTCAAATGGAGTGGAAGTGTGATCTTTGTGGAAAAGAATATCAGACTGAATCATTTTCTATGAGTTTAGTGTCTATATATGGGCACAATGGGATTTATCAGATTCAATGCACTAAACTAAGTGTTATCTCCAAGACCATTGAAATACATATGTCATTATAACTGATTAAGGCAAATGATTAAATCGTATATGTATTTTAATTCTAGAATTTTGTTGGGGTAGTATTTCAATATTGGAATATTAGTTATAAGCAGAAAAAAACTTCTTAAGTATTGTGATAATTTTGGAAATATATATGACTTATAATAAGAAGAAATTTATATTTTTGGATACCATAATGGTATTATAAGTTTAAGGTTGATCATAAGTTCAAATTTATTGAAACCAATTTTGAGGTTTCATGTGATGGCAGTTTATCCTAATTAAGGATGTTTTAAGCATTATTAATAGAAATTCGAACCCTTTGATTTTGTATATGTATTTTGTGAAAATTTTATTTAAGCATGAATTACATTAACAATTTTAGAAATAGGATTAAAGGTACTAGTAACCATTATGTTTTATCTTATCTATGATGATGAATTAATTATGGGTTTTAGTTGATCACCATAATAAGTCATCACACTTTATTGCAGAGGAAATTACACTGGATAATCTTTCTAGGATACAACTTAAGGAAGTGTAATGGTTACATAGAGTACCACATTCCATTATTTCTGATCAGGATATCAGGTTTATCCCAATTTTTTTGTTAATCTTTCACCAATATCATAATATATAGTTGTGTTTTTTCATCATGTATCATCCTCATAAAAATGGTCATTATGAGAGAAAAATTCAAATACAAGAGGATTTAGAATGAAATTGTTCTATGGATTTCAAATGTGGTGGGGATCAACACTTTTATCATGTTGAGATTTCTTGAAAAAACATATTTCCCTAAAGAATTCATATGTAATCTTACGTATCCATTTATAAAAGGAAATATAGAACTCAAAATTTATAGAAAAATGTTATAGAATAAAAGATATTTGGAACTGATAATTCTGATGAGATACTAGAGAAGGTTTGATACATTCAAAAAAATGTAAGGGAAAATAAAAGTTAAAATAAATGTAATGATGATAATCTTCAACATGATCTTGAATTTAACATTTTTGATGACTTATTTCTTTGAATTTCTTTTGGGATGGAAGAAGGGAAAACTAATATCTAGGTATGTTGGCCCCTTTTAAATAATTAATCAAACTGCGAGAGAATGATATTTATTATATGGAAAAATCTAATGAGATTATGGATCATATATAGTAATTTATAGTAAAAAATTCCACTCACGTGTTCAATTTATCATGGAAAAACCACCTATTTGAGGAATCTATGTGGGAAATTGAGGATATGATAAGGCTGAAGTTTCCTCATTCATTTGTATCCAAGTGACTAGATTTAACTGTAAAATACAATTTAATGGGGTACAATGGAACATGCCAATATTAAATGAATTTCTTTAAAATAAATGAAATTTATTGGTTATATTGGGTTAGATTATACACAATGTTAATCTTTCCAAACATGAAACATTGGGTTATCTTGCGTTACACATGACCCAATGTTCTAAAAAAACCACAAGATATTATTAATATAGTTATTTAATGACAATCGTTAAAACCTAGACATGAAGAATAATGATATGAGTAGTAATAACTACTTTTTAAATATTAATTATAATTTTTTAAATAAACAGAAACATATTTATAAGAAAATATTTATTTTTAGATAAAGTATATATGTTTTGAAATAATAATTTTCTCAAAAAAATTAACTTTTATTTCTTTTTTGTACATTAATAAAATTATTTTTTCACAAGATTGAGGTATTAAATTTCTAATATAAAAATTATATTATCATGTTAAAATAATCTTAGGGTGAATTTTTTAGAATTTTTATGAAAAGTATAATTGTTTTGAAAAATAAAAAATACCAGATTTCAATTGAATGCTTCCTTTTAATTTAATTAGCCTGTGAACATTAATTATAATTTAAATTTTATTTAAATGTAAATTATTTCAATTTTACTTCATTAATTACATTTATGTCATTAAATTCAATTTTATATTCATTTTTTATATAAAAAATGTATAAATGTTTTTCATTCTCTCTTTAAAATTATTAAAAAAATGAATATTAATATTAGTAAAATTTATATAACATGATTAGTGTAAAATGGATATACCACGGGGGATAAACTAAAATGATATGTGTCAAAAATATCCCCAAAAATATTACAAGCCCAATATATGAACATATTAAAATAATATACATTCTTTTATTCAAAATGGAATATTATTTGTGCCTTCTGACCTAAAAAACAGGGATGGAATTATTTCATGGAAAAAATTATAATTGCGTCACTCACATAACTTATAAAAGGAAATAATTTGTACTCCCCATTTCACACAATAAATGAATTTTGGATCAGATAATTCATACCCAAATATCTTCCAAAACTTTACCATATCATCTTAGAACCCTTATATTTGATATAAAGGAACCTAATAAATGATTTTGGTGAAACCCCGAGGAACCTAGAGACGAGGTGACGTTCATCAGTTAGAGTTTTTGTGATATTTATTCCTATATCTCCATAAAATTTTATTATAAACTGGTGATATAATAATCATGGAATATTATATTTATTTAAATGTTTTTTTAATGTTATTACCCATAAAATCACTACTTTCATCAAATGGGTTTTGAAATCATTGTTCATGTGTACAGCGGATTACAGCCACACAAACTGATGTCACCTTTTTTCCATTACCACCTCTAAAGGAATGAAATAATTATGGACTTATTATTTATATAATTTATTAAGGATATTACTATATTTATTTATTATTATATCACCCATATATTCATACATTTCATTCCTTTGGAATACGATATTTCCATTCTTGAGTACGTCGGTCAACCACCTTGAGAATCGATGTAATTCATTTAGGATTTACATGTGTTTTAATAAGAATGGGTTAAATAAAAGTATGTGACATATATGGAATAAAAATTATTAATTATTTATAGTGAACCATTTAATTTTCTTTATTTGGATTCGATAAAAAATGGAAACAACGTTCATGTGTAAGTACGACCTACTGTCTCCAAGAATATTGTATTTCACTTTCTATCCAAAAATATTATAAATTAATATAAATAAATATACACAGGATATATATGATATTTATATCATGGATAAAATTATAGATATTATTATATCCAGATAATATAAGTGGACCAAAAATAACGAATCAAATCCTATACGAAAAACAAAGAAGTTATTACTCAAAACGTAACATTATCATATAATTGAAAGGAAACAGGTAACAAAGGGTCCCAAAATGTTATATGGGATGATATATGTAAATAAGGTTCATTTTTATATTTATAATAAAATATTTTTATTATTGTAAGAACATGTATCTTCGTTTCAGGTATTTTTTCCACACCAAGTTGTTTTTGAGGAAATGTGGGAAGATGGAAAATTTTAGGAGTACATGTCGTGTACTTCCTAGTACACACCGTATACCCTGTATCTAGGTCTAGGTCATGTCTAACTATGTCATGGAGGCATACATGACTGTGTGAATATGTGTCAAGACTGCCTAAAGTGGGGCTTAGTAATGAAATATACATGCCTTTTACTTTAAAAGTATATGGTGTGTATATTTCTTCATAATTGATTAAACAGACCAGGGTCACATCTAATTGATAAAAACATCTTCTCCTAATCTCATCTCATCCAGGAGCAATAGATATCACAGATTCATCTTAGAGCCCCCAATCGACCTTCTGTTCTCTGATTCAACTGTTGTAGATTGTGTTGGAATCACCATTGTGATTTCTTCCTTGTTATAGTGCCCCATTCCTTGATTTCTCTCCTTTCACGAGATATTCTTGGTTAAATGTTTTAGATGATTTTGTATATATACCACTTAATAGGTCAATTCAATGGCTGAAAAAATATTATATCAATCATAAAATGTTGAGATAGGTGGTTTGTTTCGTTCCGTAGTTAGTCTTTGAATATTATGTGCAATAATTCCCAATACCTTAGAACAGGGTATTGAGTGTTTTGGGTTTTTAGCCCTATTATTTACATATATTCCTTTTTTGCCTGAGTAGAAGGTTCTTGATTGTAAATAGGGTTATTTCCATGCTATGGCTGTGTTTCCCATGTTCGTTTTGATTTTACCCATTGGGTATAGCTGCGGTTAGGCTGATTGTTTTCCATGCCTAGTGTTGTTGGGATGGTGTGATGTAATCTGATGTTGCTATATGCTTGTAGCTATTTATCCAAGTAGTTATTAAGGTTTAATTTAGATGTTTAACATCGCCATGCATGATTGACTTACCTAGGGCTGTGGAAATTAGGTGTAGAAGAACAAAATGGGGAATGGACGCTGAGGGCTTCCTAAGAATGTTGGTTTCCTTTTCATTTTGTGATACCATAGGGGGATGGACATGACTACTTCCATAGAGTGTTTTTACATCCATGTTGAAAGATCGTAGGAAGAATTTGAAATGGAGTGCTTCTACATAGTGTCTGTATTTTACTGATAAAAGACCAAATGGGTAATTGACAGTGAGTACATCACAGAGGCCTGCTTGTAGTTGATTGGTTTATCGAGAGGGGATAGGATGTGAGTAAACTCAATAGTGTTACTTGTTTTTTATTACCTTTTTACTTGATTTTTTAAAATGAATGTAATTGAACTGTAGGATTGTAAGCATTGGAGTACTTCCATGTTTACTGCTTCGTTTTCCTTATTTCCTACCATATATATTCCCTGACTATTAGGAATTGATATTTGTTTGGTTTCCTACTGGGATTTCTCTCCCACCCAGTTTGGGTCAATCTTCATGGCTCAAAATGATTATATTACTGGATTTATAAATAAGGGAAATCACCCTTCTACTTCAGGTACATTATTTTTGTAGAGATGGAGAGCATGAGACCAATATGAGTCTTATGACACTGTTGAAGTTTATTTTTTTTCTTTGTACTTTGGTTTAGTACTATATTCCATCATTGTGACTTTTTTGGATACATTTCTAGACATATGTATCATTCATAATTTATATATATGTTCTCTAGTAGGTTATTACATCCAGTCTTCCACTGTTTACTTATTCAATGTTATTACTACTTCCACTAATTTTTTCTTTTTTATTTATTCGACATTACTCTTCCAATAAAGTCCTAGTTTCCCCACTATCACATCCAAGGCCCCCACTACTTGTCAGTAGCCTCTAGCATTTAGGGAGATGCACTTGAGGCCATGTGACCAACCGGGTTCTAGGCACCTCTGGGTGGCACCCAAAACTGGGATGTTACAAAGTGGTGTCATAGGAAATTATTTTCTTCTTGAAATACTATTTGGAGATTATAGATAGGAAAAGGAAGGAATGAGTAGTTGGTAACAAGATGATCCCAGGAGTAGCTAACAAGTGTATAGAGAAAATCAAATTTACCACATATATTTCAATTTTTGTGGCTTATCAATTATTAAAGTTGATTTGATTCAATTTAGGGTTATTCACATGTTTTTTTGTTATTGTTGATATTTTTGAGGTTCTACTTTTGTTCCAACATGATGATATGAGGGTATTCCATCTCTAGCATCATATAGACACTTACTAGAGATCACATATCATTCATTATTGTCATTCAATTTAGGGATCATTACTAATTTCATGTTGTTGTAATAGATGTTGTGCTAGATATGCATGTTGTCATGATAGATAGATTGATAGAATACCGACTAATTGATAGGGTATTGGATTTGTGTAAGGTTTTGTTTGAATAAATGAGAAACATTGGTCCATGAGGTGTTATGGGCCCTCATGGATCAGAATTTAGGGGAACATTGCACTGTTATACATGTATATGACATGATTATGATATCAACCCTTGATTAGCGGGGAGTATGGGCCCCCAATGATCATAATTTTGCACTTTTATGTCATTTCTATATTTTAGGGGATTTTATAGTAGTTTTTGAGGCTTACTATCCATAAAACATTAGAATACATGGTGTGCATTATAGAATACATTCCTTGTGTCCTTCTGTTTTGGAAGTATCTTTTTTTATTAAGTACACGCCATGTGCTTTATGTACATGTAGTGTAGTTTCTAACCATGTGTATGATTGTGTGAGCAGAGACATGGGGATGGGAAATTTTGGGGGGGGCACCCTGTGTACCCTATGTGTAATCCATGTCCTAGGAGCCATGTGTTTGGTCGTGTGACTAATTATACGGATGGATTATTGGTGGTTATTACAAGTCGTGTATGGCACAAACACACTGGGTAGAGTTAGCCATGTAACCGGTTGTTGTTGTGTTCCTAACAACATGGGTCTGTGAAATTATTTCTAGAAAACATCTTGCCTAGCACAAACATGCAATGTAGTATTGTTCTAGGAGAACAATGTGGGTTAGTCGTGTGAAATAACTTGGGTAGGGGAAAATAATTTAGGTACAAGTCGTGTCTTTGGAAATAACACCATGTTAATGGGGTTTTACATGACCAGGGTTTTCACGAGTACATTTCCATGACAAGACTTAAGGGTACATGTCATGTAGTGGCCATACCCATCGTGTAACCAAGTTTTGTAATACATGACTGTTTTCATTCTCATGTTCCCTTATTTCAATTCTAAGTATTATTACATGATAATATTGAACTAAGGTGTGCGCTTGACCTTGTAGTGTCATGACACTGTGAAGTCCTTCGGTTGTACGCCAGATTCAAGGCAGTGACCAGACACCAGACATAGCAGATCACGAACTGCCTGTAGACCCTTGAGTTGTGCCCGTCATGGAACCAACCATTATCCTGGATACAGGTGTCAATATATAGTTTCGATAGTGCTTTATGAGGTTCATTTAGACCTTCCAAGGATTGCCACCTCCTAACCTTTCTATGTAATATTTGATGTTGGTTTTTCTGTAGCATCATCCTCCCACCATCAAAGGGGATGGAGGACCTCAAGCTGCAGAATCATGGTCAGAGGCCATGCTTTCGTTATTTGATCATATGGAGATACCTCCAAAGAGAAGAGTGAATCTTTCTATGTATATTCTTTTTGATTGGTCCAAGATATGGTGGGATTGGTATCATAGACGTGATGCTAGTAGGTTATGGATTGGGATGAGTTTCAATGTGCCTTCTATGATTACTTCTACTGGGAGACATTGAGGGCCGATGAAGTTCGAGAGATCGTTAGATTGGAGAAGGATACTCTCTCATTAATGGATTATTCTTCTCTCTTCATAGATTTAAATCACTTCATACCCATTCCAGGGGGAGATGAGTTATTCTTGGTGATTATTTTTGAGGATGGTCAAAGGAACGACAATTAACCTAAGGTGAAATCTTAAGGTTGACTTCCATCACCTCTATATTCAACCAGATGTTGATCATGTAGTACAATCTGAGGGATTATATAGCTATGAGCTAGGGAGACTTGGAATCCAGAGTTGGTACCCCTCCGACTGACAGGAGTAAGCGCTGTAGGGATTCTACATGTGGATATCTGAGTAGGTATAGTACTACCTCTCATGGTTAGATGGCGTGATACAAGTGCTGGAAGAGTAAGCATACGAGGCCACATTGCTTGAGAGACCCAATTGAGTATCGATCTTGCTACAAGATGGGTCTTTATCTTTTTTGTCAGTTTTTCTCACAAGTAGATAGTGATAGAGGTTATGTTTCGACTCCTCGTACTGGATCAGGGCCACTTGTTTCTCATCAGTCTGGGAATTTGATTTCTTCTGGTTGTTCAATCAGAGGTGGAGTCCACGGACATGGTATCTAGTTGGCAGTATTTCTTTGACTACAATGTGGATTAGCTCAGGGTTCTCAGGTAGGGTCACAAGGAAGCAGTATATTCCATACATTTTTAGTGGACTATACCACACAGGAGAAGGATCATGAACCCTCTACAGTTTTAGTTATGATTTTATTTTCCTTAGTTCTAGATTCTGTAATTTTTGATACATGGTCCTCACATATTTTCATATTTGTAGATGTTTTGGAGAGCCTTGGACTCTGTATCTTTAATTTTGCAGATGTCTTGATGCTGGAAACTTTATTGGGTACTAGAAAACCTTGTGTGCATCAGTGAAATGAGTTCCCCCTTGGGGTTGGTGGGTGTAACTTCTTATGGGACCTCAATGTCCTATATATGATAGGATATGTTTTCATTCTCAGAATGCACAGGTTAGTTCCCTTCTAGACTATGGTCAATTTCGATCATCGTTGGTTTAGTTTCATAACACTAGTGGGTGGGTCCTTTCCTTTTAATGGAGAATAGGATGTCTAGGCAAGTATAGTGGGACCCAAGAATCATGGTTTGGGAGGAAATATAGCTCATATTTCTAGTCTATATCAGGATGGACAGGGGACTTCATAGTTATACATTCCTCAAGTGTTCGATCATTTTACGAATGTATTTCCAGAGAAATTTTCATGTTTACCTCTAGATCCATAGGTGGACTTCTCTATTGATCTTGTTCTAGGAGTGGCACTAGTTCCCATACATCCCTATAATATGGCTAAAAGAGTTACAGAAGCTCAAGATGTAGTTAGAGGAGTTACAGGCTAAAGGTTTTATCCGACCTAGTACTTCTCCTTAGAGTTGACCTATTTTTTTGTGAAGAAAGCAGATGATACCCTCTGAATTTTTGTGCATTATTGGATGCTGAACCATTTGAAGATCATCAACTGATACCCTTTTCCATGGATTGATGATCTCATTTATCAGCTTCGAGGAGCCCGAGTGTTTTAGAAGATTGACTTGAGATCCGGTTACCATCAATTGCACATCAGACCATATGATATACCTCTTACAGCATTTCAGAGCAGGTATGGTATATACGAGTATGTGGTTATGTTGTTCGATCGCAGGAATGCACTTGCAGTTTTTATGTAACTAATGAACTGATTTCTCCATCCATACATAGATTCCATTGTGGTGGTTTTTGTGGAAGTTATCTTGGGGTAATTTTTGACCCAACATGGCTGTGTTGACCATCTTCAGTTCATTTTGTGTACATTGAGAGAGAACCAGTTATATTCTAAGCTCACAAAATGCCACTTATGGAAGGATCATATTCACATATCAGGTCATGTTATCTCAGATATAGGAGTGCCAGTGGAGCCAGAGAAAGTGAGAGTAGTATTTTCATGGGGGCATTCGAAGAATGTCTTTGAGGTACGATGTTTTCTAGGGAAGGATGGATACTACAAATATTTAATACAATACTTTTCACACAATTAAATGCCACTGAAAGGCCTATATATGAAGGATGTGAAGTACTTTTGGTCAGATTCTTTTGAGTCAGCCTTTCTGGAACTGAAACAGGGGTTAAATTCAGCATCAATGCTACTATTTCCAGAGCCAAGAAAGAGCTATAATGTATATTGTGATGCATCAGGTCTCTAAATAGGAGTAGTGCTTATGTAGGTTGAAGGAGTCGTTGCATACCGGTATCGTCATTTGAGTCCACATGAAAGAAATTACCTGATTCATGATATCATGTTGGTTGAAATTGTTCATGCCTTACGTTGTTGGAGACATTATCTGTTGGGAGATATTTTTTTGTTTTTCACCGACCACAAAAGTCTCTAGTACATCTTTACTCTACGTGATCTAAATTTGAGAGAGCGAAGGTGGGTTGAATAACATCAATCCTTTGATTTTGAGCTTGCCTATATGCTAGGAAAAGGAAACACCGTGGATGGTGCGTTGTGTAGGACTTAGATATCAATGGTTTAGGAGGCCAAAAGTGAGTGTCTACTTATGGATAAGTTCTCTGAGATGAATTTGGATGTGCACGACAAAAATGCACATACATTTCTTTCTTTTGTATCTCTTACCAATACTTTACTTGATCAAGTGCAAATGAAGTAGCTATCAGATGATGAATTCGTAGTCCTTTGGGAGAGTGTGTTAGGAGAGGACCCAATTCCTGGATGAACCATGGGTGATCATGAAATCATGTTCTTTCATGGGAATGTATGGGTGTCAGCAGACATACGTGAGGAGCTTATGGGGGACTTTTATTCCTCAGGTTTGGCAGTTCATCCTTGTGTCACCAAGATGTATTGAGATCTGCATTGTTTGTATTGGTGGAAAAATATAAAAATATATGTTTCTAGGTTTGTCATGAGGTGTTCCACCTATCAGCAGGTGAAGGAAGAGAATCATTGACCCATAGGGATTTTGCAAAAGTTAACCATTCCAGAGTGGAAGTGGAATGGTGTTGAATAGACATCATTATAAGTATACTGAGGTCATCTAGAGGGAATGATGTAGTTTGGGTTGTCATTGATAGACTCTCAAAGGTTTCTCACTTCTTGTCGGTTAATGAGACCTTCAGTGTAGATAATCTAGAATAGTTGTACATACAAGATATTTTACGTCTTCATGGGGTTCCACACTCTATTATTTTAGACAAGGATACAAGTTTTACTTTGTGGGTCTGGCAGGGACTATAATGGGATTTTGGTATAGAGGCAATTCTAAGTACAACTTACCATCCCCAGACAGATGGCCAGTCTGAGTGTATGATATTGTTGTAAATGGACATGCTTCGATCATGCGTCCTAGATTTTGGAGGTTTTTGGGTGAAGAACCTACCTATTGTAGATTTTTCTTACAAAAATATTTTTCAAGAAACTATTCAGATGGAACCTTATGAGTATTTTTATCATAGGCTATGTCGATCACCATTACGATGGCTGGAAGCAGGAGATGTAACTATATTGGGACCTCTTCTTGTCTCAAAGACCATAGATAAGATGTAGTTGATTTAGAAGAGGATGGCTACTGCTCAGTATTGATATAATTCTTATGTTGTTCAATAGAGATGACCTCTAGAGTTTGTGGTCGGAGATCAGGATTTTCTATGTGTCACACCGAGGTTGGGACACATGAGGATTAGAAGATAGGGAAATATTTTTCCGAGATATGTTGAACCATTTGAGGTTTTTGAGGGAGTCGATCCGGTTTCCAATCGGTTCCAGTTACATTAGAGGTATAGGGCTATGCATGATGACTTCCATGTTATGAAACTAATTCATTAATTTTCAGACTTGTCTCATGTTTTTTCAACCAGAGGAGGTTGAATTGGAGGTGGATGCATCGTTCGAGAGTCATCCTATCTGAATTGATGATCACATGGCAAAGGTTCTCTATGGTCAGTCTATTCCTCTGATATGAGTGTTATGGTGGCACGGGTGAGTATAGGATGAGACTTGGGAGAGTGAGGCTGATGTGTGATTGCAGTGGTCCGACCTATTTGAGAATTATTCTTCAATTTCTCTTTTCTAGTAAAATTCGAGGAAAATTTCGTTAAGGGGGGAAGTTTGTAACATCCTAGATCTTTTTTTGTGGTGTGTTTTTCATTTCTAGTTGTTTTTGAGGAAAAGTGTGATGAAGGAAAATTTTAGGAGCACACGCCATGTGCTGCCTTGTACGCGCCGGGTACCCTACCTCAAAGTCCATGCCATGTCTTGCTGTGTCACGACTGCATACACGACCTTGTGAAGACATGGAAAGATGGCCTAAAGAGTGGCCAAGTAATGGAATATACTAGATGTGTACATTCAAAGTAGAATCTGTGTATATTTCTTTTTTAATTGACTAAACGGAAAGTGTCATGATTAATCAATAGAAGTATCTTCTTCTCGACTCGTCTCATCCAGGAGTAATGCATCTCACTAATTTTTCCATGAGCCCCTGATCAACCATCTGTTCTCCAAATCAACCACCATTTATTAAGTTAGAATATCCATGGTTAGTTCTTCCTTAATATAGATCATCATTCCTTGATTTCTATACATTTGTGTGATATCCTTGGTTGAACATTTGATATGTATTTTAGTTCTACCACATTATAGGTTGATTAAAGGTCTGACGCCGGAGTATATCAATCATACAACGTCGAGGTAGGTGCTTTGTGCCTTTCTGTAGTTATTCTTTAAATATTATGTGCAATAGTTCCTAATACACCAGAAATGGGCATTGTGTGTTTAGGGTGTTTAGCCCTGTTATTTCCTATTATTCCTTGTGTGCCTGAGTAGAGGTTGTTTCATTGTTAATAAAGTTATTTTCCATCATATGGATGTGTTTTCCTACTTCATTTTTATTTTGACCATTTGGTTTAGCTTTACCGATTAGGCTTCTTGTCTTTCATTCCTAGTGTTGTTAGGATGGAGTGATCTTATACAATGTGGTTATATTCTTGTAGATGTTTAGCCAAGTAGTTCTTAAAATCTATTAGCCATGTATTTATTAAGGTCTACTTTGGATTTTGAACATCATCGTGCACCATTTACTTACATAGGGATATGGGAGCATGGTTTAGTTGACCATAGAGGGAATGAATGCTAAGGGCTTCTATAGAGTGTCTGTTTACATTTCCCATTGTGAGACCATAGGGGGGATGGACATGAGTTTTCCCTAAGAGTGTCAATAGATCCACAATGTGAGACCACAGGGGTGGATTAGATGTTCAGTGCTACCCTATAGTGTCTATAGTTTACAAACAAAAGGTCAGAGGGTGAATTTATGGTGAGTGCTTCCTCGTAGTGTCTTTGCTAAAGCTGAACCTAAGGGGTTAGACTGTGAGTACATCCCAGAGCATTGCTTGTGTTTGATAGATTGAACTATAGGGTATATCATATGAGTACATTCAAAAGGGTTAATTTTTATTATTAATTTTTTTCTAGATATTTGAAAATTAATGCAATTGAACTGTAGGATTGGTTACTTCTGATTAATTCTTTATTTACTGCTTCATTTTTCTTAATGCCTACCATATATATTTACAGACTTTTAGGCATAGATCAATGGGTGGTTGTCTATTGGGATTTTTCTCACACCCTATTTAGGTCATTCTTTTATTTCCAGAAAATTATATTGTTGTAGGTATAGATTAGTTCAAGAACCCTTCTACTTCAGGTACATTATTGATGTGGAGCTGGAGAGCATGAGACCATGTTGATGCCTGAGATGTTGCTAGAGTTTATTTATTTTCATTGAACATTGGTTTCGTACTGTATTCCAGCTTTTTGACTTATTTGGATTCTTTTTTGGACTTATGTATCATACATTATATATAGATATATATATATATCTATGTGTGTGTGTGTGTGTGATCCAGTTGGTTAATACTTCCTATCTTCCATTATTTATTTATGAGTCCATTTGACCAACCGGGTATGGGGAACCTCTAGGTGGAACTCAGAACCATGACGTTACAATTATGATCAATGTTTTAACATGTATGGTGGATTCCAAAACATATAGAATGGGATTGTTTTCTCAATTTTCAATTATTGATACATAAGATATGTTATGCACATATTTTATTTCACGAGTGGTATAAATATACCCTCTACTATGTAATATAATGAATTTATTTATCCCCATGATATTTTATGTTCCATTATATGTTATTACGTCATGGGTATCGTGATTCAATTTTTCCAAATTTTTAATGCTTTTATGTTATAATATCTTTGGTTTTCAGGATTATGTATATTTATGTTTCAAATAATAAAATAATATATTCCATATTTTAATAACCTCACTAATATTCATCCTATTTGGTTATTATTTCTATTTTTGTGTTATAGTAACATTTTTATACTGTTTTGTACATAAAATAATTGAATTTTTTAAGAAAATATGACTTTTTCCCCCACTTTTTTTGGAAATCCATTTTTTTACACGAAAATGTTTTCTAAAAATGTTTTCAAATTATTATTATTATTATCCATTTAATTTTATAGTATATTTTTAACCACATTTTACTTCTTAATAAAATATTTTCAAATAAATATTCATGTATTTATGTAATCAATGCATGCATGAATATGTGAATTGAATATTTTTTTATGTGTACTACTTGAATGAAACCTCCCATCATAATGAATTTTTTTTATTTGACTATTATATTATATGTTTTAAAAATAATTTTAAAATAAAATTAGTTTCCCAATATTTTATGCTTTAAAATGGTTTGTTCAATGCATATAGTATCTTTTCTTTATGAAATGTTTCACATGATCAAAATCATTTTCCATCTAATATGATATCGGTTACTGATACATATGTCTTACTAAGGATAAGATTCAAGGATACCATACTTATTAATTCTATGAATGGTTAATTTTTATGATGGCAGGGGAACTGTGAAACCCATTTATCATCCATGTGTTATACCAAGAAAATTTTATTTTGAAACTTGATCCTTTTTTCAAGGTTTGTTCTATGATGACATGATGATTAGATTATGAAACCTGTCTCATTTCAACATGTAATTATATGATGAAATGTTTTAGAAGACCTTTTCATTTCATGAGGTATGATATGATAAATGTTTTTTGATATTTTCTCCCTCATATAGATTTTTTCATTATGATATGAAGGGAACAATATATCCCTCCAATGCATTGAGTAATGATTTATATCTCATGATATAGACAGGATTTGATTGGAGATTGAACATGGTTTAGTAAGGGGATATGTCTACCAATATATTCTTGGGAGTGAACCCACACTACTATGATGGTTTGGGGAGTGATCCCATTCTATTATTATATCCTTGGCAGTGAGCCTTGACTACTATTGAAATTATTTTCTATTCATATGTGTGTCATAAAAATCTTTTCCTTCATTCATTGTTATCTTTCCATAGATCCAGTTCTTTTATTCTATTTTTTTTCTTATCATATTTACTACTAATATTTATTTCATGACTCATGTTTATGATATTTTATATCTATGGTCTGGTTTTTAAAATTTATTCTCTTGTTCTCATACCATCATGTCCATTTATTCTTATATAACTCCCATATTTAAACTTTATGAGCATCTGAGATAACCCTTTATTATGTTTCCATTCCCAGATTATGAAAAAATATATTATGTATGATATGTTTAAGAAGGTTTCTTATTATGAATTTTATTATGAAGGATAATATAGTTTACCTATGTATTAGTTGTCTGGGATTCCAATTACTCTACACTATTATGGTCTTTAGTCATGTGTTTTTGTAATGTAATGAATATTCATAAAAAAGATTAAATATCTATGTATGATAAACCCATGTTATTATAATTAGAAACAAAATGGTTATCCAAAATGAAACATGATGATGTTATTATAAAAGGTAACATTTGTGGAATGTGAAAATATCTATATGGAGGGGAAAGAATAACTTAAAATCTATAATAGAGTGATATAGAAAATGATCATGAAAAAGTTCATAACCCAAAAAACATAAATCAAAATGGGATTAGGAATCCCATAAATTCCTCAAAAATTAATGTATTACGGTAATAATTTTATTTAAATATTATTTTTATGGATTTTAGTAATTTCTTTACATCTATAAAAATAACATTAAGAAATATAGTTACATGATTTTCATCAAATATATAAATGAAAATTTAAACCTTAGTTGAATGTTTCAATTAGTTAACACCTTTATCTATAATATTAATCCAAATTATAAAAATTAATATTTAATGTATAAAGCACTATAATAAAATTTAGATTGATCATGAGATATATTAAAGGATGAAAAACAATTCTTCTAATATTTACTAAAACTAAAACAGTTAACTCAAAATAAAATAATACCCATGTTAACCTTTATATAAATATATAAAACATAAATCCCCAAAATATTAATAATAAAAAATATGGTTAAACATATACCAATCAATAAATATTTAAACCATAAAACAGAGAAAAATATTTTTTAATATAATTTATATCAAATCACTCTAGAAAAAAATAATTTTGTGAACTTCACAAGAATAGAATGATCCAACATTAGTCTATATAATAAAAGGTTATTGATATATTGATCATAAAAAACTCAAAATATTTTAACATGTAACTAAATAAATAATATTTTATTACGGTTAATATAATACCTAATAGGACATAATTTTTTTCACTAAATTATCCTTTTTAAAACCCAAAAAATGGATTAAATTATTATAAGGTGATACCAATTATGACCTTAAAAGGATAATTTTTAGCATTGAAAATATGATAAAAATTTATAATTATAAACCATTCTTGAATCAATAACTCTTAATCTAACCACACATTAACACATCTTAATATGAAAAGATATATAAACCTGATTATGATACTAACGACAACATTCTTGAACTTACGCTCTTGGATCTGGTGCTAAAAACATTACAATTCAATATTTCATAAAAATAATAAAGACCTATTTCAATTTATCCTCTAATGAAATCATCATCATTAAATGGTGGATCACATAAAAACACAATGACCTTTTAGTTTTTGAGTTGATAAATTTCTGAAAAGATCTAACATAACATTACACAGGTCTTTATGTGTGCATTTTTTACAATATACCAATCTTATATTATTATGTATTCTATATTTATCATCTAATACATGGAACTCTTACAAATATATCTTAATTAACAACATTATTTATAACCTAAGGAATAAAGAACATTGTAAAGGGGTGGTCTTAAATATTCATTACGGGTAAAAAAATTATTAATAATTAAATATCTTTATTGACCATGATATGATCATATGGGTATATTGATAGTGTGAATGAAATAGGTTAATTTATAACATGATATCAATTAATTTGACAAGGAAGTAAAAATTAGAAAAGATAGGAGTCATTAGATTCATTAATCATGAGCCATGTGAAATCTATATTGATCAATCGAATCAATATGAACTAATGCATAGAGAAAATGTGTTAATTAATTGAAACATTATCTTAATCACCTATGTTTAAATGTATAAAAAATAACTATAGCTCAGTAAAAACCATTATTAAATCCAGCAAGGATAAGATTCACCTTTATTCCTCAGAAGATAAGTTACATTACTCAGTAAACTGCAGAGCTATATCAAGCTTAACAATAATATAGGTTATATTAGGATAACACGTCATCAAGATATATATCAGGATCACCTATCATAATCAATATTTTTATTTATATAATACATATATATAACACATGTATGCCTACATTATCATTTTCATTCTTTGAATAACAACTTACATTCCCTTATATCATCATTTTCCCATGAATGAGTAATGGGATTCATGATAATCCCTTTAAAAGAGTTATTTCAATCCATACATAGAAATAATATGGATGGTTTCATATTATTATATTCCCAGTGAAGTGTATAGTTCATTAATAGGAGATAAAATAGGTAAAAATACCTTTAATAAAGCATTTAAAATATTTCATTGAAAATAAGGTAACATTCCATTTCTTTTTTACCATTAAAAACTAGGAAGTAAAAAAATTATTAAAATCATTTTCATTGAATATAATATTTCAAAATCTTTGAAGAATCCTCATAGAAATAAATAGTTGTAGTGGAGGAAAAAATTATTTATGAGGTATAATTTAAAATAATTATTATATTCACACCTTTGGAAAAATTACCATGATCATAAAATGACAAGATGATTCCAATTACACTTTTTTTAAAGAAATTAAAACATGGGAAAAAAGAATTAAATAAATTATATGATAATAGTAAAAAACATACATGAAATAAATTAAATAACATTTGGGTGTAAAAGAAAAATATAACTAATCAATTAGAAAAACAATGGTTGTTTTTAATAAAAAATTATTTAGACTATTAAGTAAATTGATAGATTAAAATGAGTAGAAAGCATGTAATTTTAATAAATAACAAGAGGATAAGAAATGAAAAAAATATTATTTGAGATATTGGTCATAAAGATTCATTATCTTATGTTTAATCACAAAAAATCCATGTCAAAGCTGATATTATATAATTGATAATGTACGTATTTTGTAAATTTTCTATCCTTACCCAATGAATGAATTAACATTTAACAAATAGAATATAATTGTTTTCATTATATATCTTTTAAATGGGTTTTATATACATGACATTAAGGAAAAAATATTTAATGTGGAATATCTCCCATGGAAACAAATTTTATAAGACAACCCATTAAAAATATGGTAACCTTGAGGTGATAATTAATCAATAGAGTGAGTTCGCGAAAAAAATATAATTCCACAATAAAGGGGAAATACTATGTAGAATAATAATAATTTTTTACACACATAATATTGGAATGACTTGGATAATGAATAAGTAATATTATCCAATGTAAGAAAATTGAGCTGTGAAACCCCGTGACTCAATCATATACTTGCTATGTATGTCCATAAACACCTATATAATAAAATTATATTATATATTTAATTTTTTATAAACGATTTATAGATTTATTCCCAAATCATTAAACCATTTATTTCAATGATATATTTTCACACATAATTGGTTTATTACACATTATGTGCATTGATGACTTTTAGTTCATAATTGTAAACTAACTTTCGTTAATTGTTCATGATAAGGGGGAACATTTTAAATCATCTCCAGAATGATAATAATAAATACATAGTTATCATTTTTTCACTAATATTACTTTAATAATCAACTATATATTTTGACTATGAAAAATTAATTGAGTCCCATCATTGAAGTCGTAGTTCGTATGTACACATGAGTAACTTTTCCAATTTTCATGAATGTGAGGGAAATAAGTAATGTATCATTTATTATTTCCAAAATGATAATTATATAATAAATATGATATTATTTTTTTATTAAACATATATAAATCATCCATTTAGTGACCTAAACTTATCATTAAAATATATTATATCTTAAAAAATGATTATTCATTACATTTTACATATACATGCCTAATGGCCGTAATGGATTTGTGTATTTAGATACTACATACACAAAATTCTTTTTAAATTAAATATATTAAAAACCCAAATGGAGATATTCCTAAACATTACTCTTATAATAAAAACACTTCATAAAATAATTCTTCATAATCTTGGAAAGGGAGATATAATAATGTGTGATCTGAGATGCCTAGGTATGGTAAATGGGGGAGTTATAAATTATCACATAAGAAAAAAATTATAATATGTGTATGAGAACATGATATAAGCATCTAAAAAATACCCAGTATATCATAGAAAATAATCTTGAATTTTGGTATAAATATTTGTATTTCATAATAAATGAATCATAAAGGAATTATAGAATATAATCCCTACTATGATAACATTATTATAAGTCAATAGATTTTTGCGTACACATAAGTATAGAAAATTAATTCATTGGTAGTCATGTGTCTCTTTCAATACTATCATAGTGGATTATGTTCACTCCCCAAACTATCATATCATTAATCCATGCCCACTCTCAAAAAATCATCATCGATAAAGTACCTTTAAAACTAGGTTCACTACCCATTCTAGTTCATTTTATCTCATGAGAGATTCATCGTTTCCCATTTCATTAGAGGTAAATATAAATTATGGCCCTCCAACATATAATTAAAATTATAAATATGCATTTCATAGAAACTTAAAATATTCATCATATCATAGTCCCTGAAAAGATAAAATGTTTTATAAACATTTCATCATTTCATCGCAACATTACGTGGGTAAAAAATAGGTTTCATATAGTAATTTTCCCAATGGAAAGAAAAAGGAGTCCTAGAATAATCCATAAATAATAATCATCATAATACATAAAAATAATTAAATTCAATGCTATCATTGGATCATATCTCTAATAAATTATAAATAAAACACAAAGGATTACATCATTAATGAAAATGCCTCTAAAATATATATAGAATGATTCATGATGAAAATTACTTTTTCATTTTAAAATCACTTAATTAAAATCATAAAATATCTAATTTTCAGGGAAAATATTTTATTTTTAAATAAAAATGGAGAAGTGAAAATAAAGATTCCATAAAAGGAAAGGATTCCAATAAATTCACCAGTTTTTAAATTTTAAACAATATTACATTCAATTGGACAAAGGCAATATCTTTATAGATTTTAAATCATTTAATAAATTTTTTTAATATAAAATAACTTTATTCTCATTTATGGAACTTTTCTTTTAATTTTAATTTAAAGTCATCGTGATTTATAAGTAATTGTAATTTAATCCATTTAAGCATCACTAAGATGTAAAATTCATCTATGAAATTCATTTTTGAAATAAAAAAATCCTTATATTATTACATTTAATATTGATAAATTATCTTACTAAATTTTCTATTAATTAATTAAATATTATTTCAGTGTTGTGTTAGCTTTTTTTTCTAATTAAATCAATAAAATTTGAAAATAAATTAATATAACAAAATAAGTGATTCATATTTTGGATAACCATTTAGAACCAATATTATACTATTCATATCCATATGTAAAAAAAAATTAATGATATTAAAGTCAAGAGTGTGATATTTCGCATTTACTCTTTTCATAATCTAATATAAAGGTAAATATAAATGAAAAATGGCACCAATTTTCTGTATATTAAAAAAAAAGATGGAATGGCCAACTAAAATTTCTAAAATAGGATATTGGAATATGCTAGAACAACTATAAATCCTTATATCAATGTTTTAACCCTATTTTACATGTTTTACCCTTAACAAAGTGATAATTACTTTACAAGTTAATTATTTAAAATAGGGAAAAAAATAAATGGGCAATATTAACCAAATGTGATAATCAGGAATAAAAATATATAATTCATTTTATAAACTTCAATTCAAGGTAGTTTCATTATTTAATTTTAAATTAAAAATGCAAATCCCAATGAAAATTAGTTTTCTAGTAAAATGTTTTTTGAAGTACAAAATAAGTTTCTACCAAAACACAACATAAAACTTATTATAATTACAATTTTTGGGTACATAAAAAAAATTAACTAATTTTACATTTAATATCATTTCGAAACACAAATGAACCTAATAAACCCTCGGATCAAAAAGTTATTTTTCAATAAAAATCAATATTGTATTCAATTCAATGAAAAAATATATTTTCATAAAATTAACAAAATATCACTCGAAGATAATTTTTAAATGCGTAATTAAAAACTAAAGTTAAATTTTTCAAATAATTTTTCTAAAAGTGGAATGAATGAATTATATTATTCTCTCACTAGAGTAAATTAAAAGTACTTTAGGGAAGAATTTATTTTTAAAAAAAAATAAAACATTTAATAAAAATTTCACACTTATTTATCAATAAGTATTATTTACATAAAACACTCATATATGGATTTCAAAAAACAAATTAATCCTATTAAATTAAAAAAAATAATCTATGTTATAATAGTATACAATATTATGGATCATTTAGACTTGAGGTTTTGGTAATTGCATGTTATCAATGAAATTAAATATATTTTAATTGTAATATATCATAAAATCTCAAGGTGTTAAATTCTGCAAACATAAACTAAATTTAATTTTTGTAATTTTATCACATTGATAAAAATAAATGTGTATTTCTACATTTCATAATATCCAAGGGTTCTCATGTAGTTTCTTTGAATTTAGGATTCCTTTGTAGCACTTTAACTATTTGAGTACTATTGTTTTATAAAACATTATCTATAAAATACAAGATTTATATAGATTTTCCTTCAAATTAACGATCATTATACATTAGTATAACCTTTTATTTAATTACATGTGAGGGAATATATACGTACTTCTCCAGTAGATATGCAATGAACATATCATGAACTTGACAAAAGATTACTGGAGGCTTCAGGTGATAAGCAATCATCCCAACTTATTCAAGAATCTCAAAGTGACCAAAATACCTACATGTATAATTTTTATTTTTTTAATCTCATAACATTATTCCATATATAAATTAATTATAATTCATTCACACTAACATTGAATTCTGTGTTTCCCTGATCATTTTCATGATGACATGTTTTTCAACTCCAAGATATCTTGATGTGCTACAAAATGGATTTAACTTTCTCCTCAATTTCATAATCTAGATTATGTCCCAATAGATTTATTTATAACAATACATCCAAAAAAATCCCAACACATTATTATATATAAGTATTCAGAAGTATCAATTTAAATTATTAATTAAAATTATTTATTATTATTGATTTCAACATGTGGAAGCTGTTTTTCCAAACTATTTTTGAAATCCATAGAACAATGCCTTAGAATATTATTAATGATTTTTATGTTCCTATCAAACTAAAAAATTGTTTATGGATGAATATTAGCACTAATACACAACTTTGAATCCAGGTTTTTTGGAATAATTCTCTAAAACATTGAGATAATCCTCAAATACTGATCAAATTCAATAAAATATGTTAAACTTTGAAATAATATTAAATTCTTCTTGTATATTATTAAATATGATCAAGAGAACAATACTAGAAGATAAAAATTAATTATAATGAATTCATAAAGTTATTTAATATTACTAAAATATCGATATGGGATTTATAATTTATGGAAAGTCTGAAAGAAAAAAATACATATTGATTTTTTCTCATCTCCATTCGGGTATGGGAATTTATTGTAATACCCTAACTATCTTATATCACTCATCATTAACTTTTGGATATACCAAACCACAATATACATACTCATTAATATTTTCCTCCAATTTTTTGAACAAAGAAATCTTTCATATATTCAGATATATTCATACATCACAGATTAATTTATAATGATTATCTATGAGATTAATACAACTTTACATTCTTCAAATATGTTAGGGATGAATCACAAAAAGGATTTCTAATAATTATAATTAAATCATGAGAAAGGATGAACTCTAAAACCTTTACTACAATCATTTAAAACACTACATCTTCCTTCTATACATATTTAATCAACTCTTGTATATATGAAAGAATATTCATTTGAGTAAGATAATATTTTACCCCATGTACTAAGATTACATATCAATACTTTGAAAATTTAGAAATGTTAGATCTTTTATTACACTCATTGTAGATAAGTTAGAATGATCATTTTATCTCAAAGTGTCTTCCACATTTTTAACCTTCCTAGGGTGTTAATGTATTGATCAGTCATAATCTATACTCAATTTCACTCATCTTATTTGGTTCATATTCAAATCATTCTCAATAAAAATATAATTTATTAATTTATGTCTAATATATATATACCACCTTTTACATTAAATATATAGACTCAATATATTAAATGACCAAATTTCCACCCCTATCTTCAAACCATATGGGAAATATTTATCATGAACATTCAATTAGTGTGAGGTATAATTTATCACCATAATATATTGTATGATGATGCATCCTAGTCTCTTATTTTATACATCATTATAGATCAAAACCCAAAATCTATTTCAAGGATATTTTAAAAACAATTACCATATATAATTCTTCTTTGTTCCTAGAAATTTTCCTTAAAATCATATTTCCAAATGAAATTGACTCCCTTCGGTGTTAACATTGTTTGTGAATTATATAATCATGATAAATTCTCCATAAAACATCAAAAATATCCATCCAATCTAAGAAAACTATAGATCGCTATTATAGAGGTTTGAATAACCCATAATTAAATGTAACACCCTAATATAATAAAGTTATCAAATTATATTTGATAGATTATCTATCAGGAAGCATAGAGAATAAACAACCCAAGAAATACATTTATTTAAATTTGATCTCTTTGATGGATTGTAGAACATGAATCCTCGAGTCTAAATAAACACTTATATTATATATAATTATAAACTAGTTGATACACTATAATGTTTGATTATTAATAACTAAATTATGAAAATTACATATATATATTTGTTACAAATAAAATAAGAGTCATTTAATGGAATAAATAAATGTTTTCAGAATAATAATATTTATTTCTAAAAGATTGTTTAGTCATGCTTTGTTTACGTAATGTAAAATTATTTTATTTAATTTATAGAATATTTATTTGATAAAATATAATTTAATTTTTAAAATTAGCATATAAAAATTAACTTATGGTTAATTTTTTCTATTTTTCTATGATGTTTCATTTTTTTATAAATAGTAAAAAAAAAAATTTAATGAAATTTTCTTATTGGTTTAAATTATTCACTTAGATAAGTTACATATTAAATTTGATTTTAAGTAAAATTAGTTATACTATATATTATTTTAACACTATTATTTTATTTGAATAAATTATATTTTTATTTTATTTTTAAACTGTCAATACCAATGAGAATTTTCGATTCAAAGCCCTACTTTTTCATTACATTTTCATGTATAATTTTAAATTGGATTCTTCTACATCTCTTAACAAAATTTGAAAAAAAAATTATTCTATATTATTAGAAATCTTAGTATATATTTTCTAATAATTATAAATTAATTTTTTACCATTATAAATAGTAAAACCTGTAAAAAAATTTAATTATCAGGGTTAAGGTAAAAACTGATTTAATGGATGTCAACTAATAAGATAAGTGTGAATAATGTCCTGCAAACATTTCCAAAACATAAATTATAAAAATATTTTCAACTTATAACCTTTAAATTTTCATAATTACCCATTCTATGTATACTTTGTAAAACATTGGTATATTTGATTCCATATAAAACATTCAGGTGTTTTTTCTCCCCAAATTATAAAATACCACGAACTATCCTCCCTTATTCAAAATTATATAACTATTTTTTTATTATCAAATATATACCAAAATCAATTAATTAATTACATACAAATATCTTACATCCCTTTTTGGTCATAATTCAAACCTATTAAGGATTTTGGTACAAACAAAAAGAAGTTCCCCAAAGAAGATGTAATGTTTTTAAAAGGACATTTTCATTTGCTTTCTTTTTCTAACTAAATAATATATTTTCAAAAACTATTACATGCCAAGACATGGATCAACTATATGTGAATATTTTATTATGTAAATTTTATAAATAATATTTATCTCTTATTCCATCAAATGGGAAATAAAACATTGATCATGTGTACGGCGGACTACCACCTCACGAACCGATATAATTTGTTTTGCATCACCAATTTCCAAGGATGTATATAATGATTATTTTAAAACATGTATATTATTTTTATGATGTTATTATACTACATAAATTATAATATATTATATACCTTCTTAACTTTGATTCCTTTTAAAATATGATAATGATGCTCTGGTCTGTGGCAGACTATTGCCTTGTGAAGCAATATAATTCCTTTTTAATTTACAAATTATATTGAAAATAATAAAGATAAATTTATTGATAATATCTTATATATAATAATAGTATATTTATTCTAAATGATTAATATATCACCCACTTTATTTTTATTTCACTTGTTATGGAATTATAACGTAACTCATTTGTACGTACTATACAGACCTGACCTTAAGCATTGCATAATATTGAATTTAACGAATAATTCTCCTTGAGAATATTTTCAAGTTTAGAGTTTTAGAGAATTAGGACATACCGATTACATCTCAAAAGATTACAAAATAGACACTTCTACACAGTTTCTATTTTTTTCATAAAATAAAAACTCTTGAAAAAAAGTGTCATGTCTAGTTCCATGTTTTAGATAGAAGAACCTTTCCTTGATCCCATCCTTGACCCTAATCTTCTTAAAGTCCTGTGAAGACATTTAAAAACATGGGATGAGCATAAAAATACCACTAAGGGTTATAAAACAAATAATGAAAAAACATTACAATAATAAAATATCATTTTAAGATATTTAAATAATAAATCTATCCTAAAAATCATTTTCAAACCCAAAATATGTAGAAAGAGTATATGGTATTTGTTTTTCCTTTTTAAAAAACATTTCAGCTTGTTAAGGAAGCCAAAGATCAAATAAGACTCGCAGCGGTGGAAAGGTCATTGGCACCGTGTACGTTAAAAAGAAACATACTTTTTTTCATTTAGTAAAATGCTTCAAAGAAAAAAGATTCCTTTTGAATAAAAGTCAAAGTCAATGGGGTTAATACACCATATAAAAGAAAGTAGTGTATAAAACAAAATATTCCTCAATGAAAGAAGATTGAGACGAAATCCCTTACCACGTGTCCAACATGACCTGTTCGTTCTTTAATATCCTAAATAATAAACTAAAGTTAATTTCTACTTGCTTAAGAACCTTTTTCAAGTTTATCATTCCTTTTATATAAATTATTACGATGTTATAAACATTATGTAAACATTTATTTTAATAACGTCCATTTTGTCGATATTTGTCACTTGAGTCGAAAATGGACTTCTTATAATTACATGTTGTCCATGTGGTCAATATTCCATTATATCCAGAATGGTATTCCTGATTTAGATATCATATATATCATATATATCCATTATATATATATATTTATAATAGTACATAACATTTAGAGGTAAGAAATGAAATGCACAGTTCATGGAGATGGTAAGTCGTACGTACGCATGAACGCTACTTTCATTTTTATTTCTTACTTTAGTGGAATTAAAACATAATGATACATAGTTATGTAATTATTCTAGTATAATATCATATAAAATATCATTAACGTTATCTTTTATACATCCCACATAAGGCATTAATGAGTCACGCCACTTTGAGGGGGCGGTAGTCCGCACTTCTTCAAATGAGATTATCGTATTTACCCACTATGGAAACCATAAAGGTATTCTATAAATGGGAAGTGCAGAAGAATAAGGGAATAATAAACATAATATATATAATATATAAATATAGTTCCATAATAATGTCCACCATTAGAGGCGGTAGGAGATAATCGAACAATCATCGTTTCGTGAGGCGTTAGTTTGTCATCCACTAAAACATTATGTTATTAATCCATTAGATGGAGGTGTGTGTATGTGTAGTTTGAATCCTTCTCATAACTAAATCCTAGTATACTGGGGATACTGGTGTTGTTACAAAAAAAATAATAGAAAAGATATTAGGGGTTGGAAAAGTAAAATAAAATAAAACAACTTAAGAGAAACCGTTGCCTTTAATTTCAGTAACTCCCATTGGTTTGAACCAAAGGAATTCTTGAAGTTCCTTTTCCCTAAGGTGAGGCTTTAAGGTGTAGTAGATGGATGTATAGGGATTAATTGGTCAGATTTTCGATGAGCCAAATGATTTGAGAGGTGTTTGTAATTGGTTGGAAGTGGTCTCCTTTTATAAGGGAGGGGAGGTGCTATTTAGGAAAGTGTGAAAATATTATTTTATTATAAACTTATATTCGGTTTTAAACGGTCCAAAAATCATTATATTAAAATATAAGATGAGTAATGGTCGAAATATAATCAACCAATAGGAATTGGACATGTTTTGAATAATATTTTAATCATTATAATCTTATTTATTAAAATCATTTATTAATCATGTAAATACTAAATCATTATTGTGTCATAAATAATTTATTTTATTTGATGTCTAAAAATTATAAAATAAATACCATGATGTAGGAAATCTGTTTATCTTTCCGATTAATATTTATAGTCTAAAGTAGGACTTATATAACACCATAAAAAATAATTACTAAAAGATTTTTGTTAATGTCAATTTTGTCTTTACATTAAATTAATTAATCTAAATTGTCATTTTCACTCCCAAGTGGATCAATGTGGTCCCAAAATAGACCAAAAAAAGACCATGGCAGTAAATGACTCAACCAATAAAGTTTCGACAGGTGTTAATGTAATTTTGAATTATTATAATATTCTTTTAACCTTGAATTACCCTATTTACCTTTAACCGCGTTAAATAAAAGTCAAAAGATATTATTCACCAAAAAATATTTTCATCTTATTTAACCAAATTTTACTAACTAATAACAACCATGTATGTCAGATTTTTGAAATTCCATTCAAAGAAGTGGTAAAATTTAATTTAAATGAAAAAGTCAGTTTTTTAACTACCCCTATGTGGTTTCACTATTCATCAAAAATTGAAGTTTTTTAGAAAATTACCAAAAATTTATCCTAAGATATATTTGATATTCTGAATTCAAAAATGATGTCCATTTTTTAAAATTGAAAACATAGTAATTGCATTAATTAATTTTAAAATTATTTCCCATTATCAAAACAAATAGCGTGTTTTTAAGAAACAATAACTATCAAAAGATTGATACTTGTTTATGTCCAATTTCAAAGTGAAATTAATTCCAATGAACAACATTGGATTAAATGGTAAAAATATATTCTAATTAAACTTTAAAACCAATTAAAAAGAAAATCTTACCATGTAAATAAATTAGATTAAACCATAGTTCTGAATTAAAATAAAATATTTTCACTATTCATTAAAAATGAACTTTATCTGAAAAATTCCAAAAATTTACAAAAAGTAAATTTTGATGTCCCCATTCTATAAAAGGATTTTATTTGGTCATATAGAATTTATTAAAGTGACCAAAACTAGATTTAAAAAGGGTTCGCCGATAAAAGGCGATAAATCAGCCTTTAATGTAAATTATGCTTAAAATTAGATTCATTTACATTTTAAGCCTCTAGATTTTAATGGATAAATACACGTATAATCATATTATAGATAGTTTTATTCAGTACCGCCAATTAAACGGCTAGAGTTAATGACCATTTAAAATAATAATATTATATTATTAGTGTGCAATGTAAGATTTCAAAGAAACCCGTTATTGCATATCGGGAACGCTATCGAACATAGAAACCCTTTTAAACTAAAATTAATATTTAATTAACAAATAGTAATATATATGAAATATGCCTTATTCTTCATTTACCTAGGATGTTACATCCTTCCCCCCTTTTGAAAATTTTGTCCTTGAAATTTTTATTCACATATCAAAATAAGTGGGGGTATTGATCCCTCATAGCATTTTTAGATTCTCATGTTGCCTCTTCAACCATATGTTTTTTCCACAAAACCTTTACCTGGTAAATTACCTTATTCCTCATCACCTTCTCTCTATGGTCAAGAATCTCAACTAGTTGTTCTTCATGAGAGACATTATCTTCCAATTGAAATACCTCTGGGCTCAAAACATGGGAGGGATCTGACATATACTTTCTCAACATCGAAACATGAAAAACATTTTGAACTTGGGATAAAATTAGAGGTAAAGACACTCTGTATGAAACTGATCCAACTTTCTCTAAAATTTAAAAAGGTCCAATGAACCTCAGACTCAACATTCCCTTCTTACAAAAACGGATCACACTTTTCCAAAGAGAAACTTAGAGAAAGACACGATCTCCTACCTCAAAATAATGATCCCTCCACCAGTTATCTGCATAACTTTTCTATCTACTCTGAGCTATTCTCATGTGCTTCTGAATCAACTGAACATTTTCTTCCATCTCTTCTACAAATTCTGGTCACATCAGCTTCCTTTCACCTACTTCATCCCAAAAAGCTGGAGTTCGACAATGCTTCCCATATAATGCCTCAAATGGAGCCATCTGTATACTGGAATGAAAACTGTTATTATAAGAAAATTCCACCAAAGAAAGATGTTGGTCACAACTTCCTTGGTAATCCATTGAGCAAGCACATAACATATCCTCCAATGTCTGAATTGTTCATTCTGATTTCCCATCCGATTGAGGGTGAAAAGCTGTACTAAAATTTAATTCAGTACCCAACGACTTCTGAAGGCCTTTCAAAAAGTTAGAAGTAAACCTAGGATCACGATCAAATACAATAGAGAGGTTAACTCAATTCAAACTGACTATCTCTTTAACACACAACTGAGAAAGTTGATCAAGACACAAAGTATCTTGAATCGGAAAGAAATGAGTAGATTTAGTCAATCGATCAACTATAACCCATATTTCATTATTACCTCGAGATGTCTTTGGTAATCCCACAAAAAAGTCCATGGATATATTGTACCATTTCTACTCTGGCACTGGTATAGAGTGAAGAACCCCTTTCGGTTACTGCTTCTCTACTTTAACCTGTTGACAAGTCAAACACTTTCTGGTAAAATCAACAATATATCTTTTCATTCTATCCCACCAATAAAACTCCTGAAGATCTTTGTACATCTTAATATGGCGAGGATGAACTGAAAATGGGGAACTATGAGCTTCACCTAACAACTCATTCATCAACAGTGAATCACAAGGCCTACATAATCTCTTTCCAAATCTCAAAGCACAATCATTTTCAACGTTAAAATCAGGCAACTTACCCTTTTGAACCAACTCTACCTTTTTCTGCACCTCACTGTCTTCTTTCTGCGCTTTCTTTATTCTGTCTGATAGAGTTTATCTCGCTGACACCTCAAACAAAATAGAAGAATTCCCTGCACCAACAAATTCTATGCCAAATTTCATCGAATCAAAAACCAAAGGATCTCGTTCCAAATGTAACATGGATAATAAATCATTACTTTTTCTACTCAGAGCATCAGCCACTTTATTTGCTTTTCCCGGATGGTAATGGATTGTGAAATAATAACCCTTGATTAATTCATACCATATCCTCTGTCTCATGTTCAATTATTTCCAAGTGAATATATATTTTATAATTTTGTGACCAGTATATATTTCACACTTCACTCTATACAAATGATGCCTCCAAATTTTTAAAGAAAAAACAGCAGCAGCTAATTCCAAATCATGTGTAGGTTAATTTAACTCATGTGGTTTCAACTGACGTGAAGCATAAGTAATTACCTGATCATTCTGCATTAGGACACAACCCAGTCCTTTCAACAAAGCATCACTGTAGATAACAAACTCACCATTTCTTGAAGGAAGTGCCAAAACGGCAGCATCCACTAATCTTATTTTCAATTTCTAAAAACAATCATCACACTCTTTTGTCCAAATGAACTTAACACCTTTTCTAGCTAACATAGTCCTTAGAATAGATAACCGTGCAAAATTTTCAACAAACCTCTGGTAATAACCTTCCAAACAAAGAAAACTAGGAATCTCGGTTATATTTGTGGGTCTTGGCCATTCTCCAACAACTTTTGTTTTAGCAGGATCAATAGTTATGCCATATTTTGAAATAATGTGACCAAGGATTGAAATTTGTTGTAACCCAAACTCACACATGCAGAATTTACAAAATAGTTTCTTTTCTTTTATGGTTTGCAAGACACCCTTAAATGAACTACATGTTTCTCTTTTCTTTTAGAATACACCAAAATATCATCAATAACAGAACCACCATTTATCACCTGATTCAACTGAGCCATCACTGTAGTAAACTACTCAATTCTGATTCCGACCATCTCTGGTTGCTGATTCGGAAGGTCATTCTCCTCTGTATGCCTTCCCATAAAATCTTCACTATTTCCGTACCGAAAAATCATTCTTAACACAGACATATCTTAGATGAATCAACATGGTAATCTGTAAATTCTATTTGATATCAATATTAACATAAATTACTTTATGGATATTAATTTAACAATACACTAACTCCTAAGGTTATCTAAACCATCCTCTGATACCAACTATAAGGACTTGACATTAAGCATTACATAATATTGAATTAAATGAATAATTATCATTGAGGACCTTTTCAGGTTTAGAGTTTTATAGAATTAGGACATAACTATTACATCTCAAAAGATTACAAAATAGACACTTGTACACAATTTACATTTTATTCATAAAATAAAAACTCTTGAAAAAAGAGTCGTGTATAGTTCCATGTTTTAGACAACAGAACTTTTCCTTGATCCTATCCTTGACCCTATTCATGTTAAAGTCATGTGAAAACATTTCAAAACTTGGGATGAGCATAAAAATCTCAGTAAGGGTTATAAAACAAAGAATGAAAAAATTTGTTCATAAATAGATTCAAAACATGAACTATTTTACTTAACTCATGAAATCATAAGTTTTATGAAAGACACATTGAAATAATAAATAATAAATCATAATGGTAACCTGTGGCATCCATATCATACTTACATTGTAGCTATCACAGCTACATAGTGAGTTACTTTGGAATACCCACCATAGTATATTTTGTAAATATATTTGGAGAAACATTCACGTTTACCTCCATCACGTTACCCAATGCATTGGGGAGCTATCTCGGGCTCACCTACCCTAGGTTTATCACGGAACCACCCGTATACGTAAATAATGCCCAAGAGCCATAACATGTTAATAACACATAATATAATCCTAAAGGAAAGAAAACATTTCTACATTACAATAATAAAATATCATTTCAAGATATTGAAATAAAAAATCCATCCTCAAAATCATTTTCAAAACCAAAATATGAAAAAAGAGTATATGTTATTTTTTTTAAACATAACGGCTTGTTAAGGAAGCCAAAGATCAAATAATACTCGCGGTGGTGGAAAGGCTGTTGTCACCGCGTACGTTAAAAATAAACATAATTTTTGTCATTTAGTAAAATGCTTCATAGAAAAATGATTTCTTTTGAATAAAAATAAAATTAATAGGGGATAATACACCATATAAAAGAAAGTATTGTATGAAAACAAAATATGCCCAATGAATGGAGATTGAGACGATGTCTCTTACCTCGTGTCCAACATGACCCATTCATTTTTTAATATCCTAAATAATAAACTAAAGTTAATTTATACTTTCTTAATAACCTTTTTCTTGTTTATCATTCCTTTTAAATCAATTATTACCATGTTATAACCATTATGTAAACATTTAAGTTAATAACACCCATTTTGTCGATATTTGGTACTGGAGTCAAAAATGGACTTCTTATAATTACAAGTTGTTCATGTGGTCAATAGTCCATTATATCAAAAATGGTATTCATGATTTAGATATCATATATATCATATATATCCAGTATATACATGTATTTATAATAGTACATAACATTTAGATGTAATAAATGAAATGCACCCTTCATAGAGACGGTAACTCGTACGTACGCATGAACGCTACTTTCATTTATATTTCTTACATTAATGGATTTAAAACATAATGATACATAGTTATATCATAATTAAATTATAATATCATATATAATATTAATAAATCTATCATTTATACATCTGACATAAGGCATTAACGAGTCGTGTCACTTTGAGGGGGCGGTAGTCTGCACTTCCTCAAATGAGATTATCGTATTTACCCACTATAGAAACCATAAAGTTGTGCTATAAATGGTAATTATAGAAGAATAAATAAATCCTAAACATAATATATATCATATATATATATAGTTCCATCATAATTGCCACCATTAGAGGTGGTATTTGATAATCGAACAATCATCGTTTCATGAGGCGTTAGTTTGCCATCCACAGAAAAAAAAAATTTCTTCATCCATTAGATGAAGGTGTGTGTATGTGTAGTTCAAATCCCTCTCATAAAAGAAACCTATTATATTTAGTATATTGTTTTTGTTACAAAATAATGGAATAGAAAAGATTTTAGGGGTTGGAGAAGTAAAATAAAGGAAAACAACTTAAGAGAAACTGTTACCTTTAATTTGGGTAACTCCCTTTGGATTGAACCAAAGGACTTCTTGAAGTGCCTTCTGCCTAAGGTGAGGCTTCAAGGAGGAGTAGAGGGATGCAGGGAGCTTAATTGGGCAGAGTTTTGGATAATATTTTAATCATTATAATCTTATTTATTTAAATCATTTCTTAATGAGGTAAATACTACATCATTATTGTGTCATAAATAATTTAATTTTTTTGATTTCTAAAAATTATAAAAAAAATACCATGATGTAGGAAATATTTTTATCTTTCCAATGAATATTTATATTCTAAAATAGTACTTATATAACACCACAAAAAATTACTTACTAAAATATTTTTGTTAATGTAAATTTTGTCTTTACATTATATTAATTAATCTAAATTGTCATTTTCACTCCCAAGTGGATCAATGTGGTCCCAAAATCGACCCAAAGATGAACATGGTCGTAAATGACTCAACCAATAAGGTTTGTACAAGTGTTATGGTAATTTTGAATTATTATAATGTTCTTTTATCCTTGAATTACCCTATTTACCTTTAACCGCGGTAAATAAAAGTAAAAAGTTACTATTCACCAAAAAATATTTTTAACTTATTGAAACGCATTTTACTAACTAATAATAACCATGTATGTCGGATTTTCGAAACTCCATTCACAGAAGTGGTAAAATCTAATTTAAATGAAAAAGTCAGTTTTTTAACATCCACTAAGTGGTTTCACTATTCATCAAAAATTGATGTTTTTCAGAAAAATACCAAAAATTCAGCCTAAGCTATATTTGAAATTCTGAATTCAAAAATTATGTCCATTTTTCAAAATTCAAAAAATAGAAGTGGAATTAATTAATTTTAAAATTATTTCCCGTTATCAAAACAAATAGCGTGTTTTTAAGAAACAATAACTATCAAAAGATTGATACTTGTTTATGTCAAATTTCAAAATGAAATTAATTCCAATGACAAGAATTGTATTAAATGGGAAAAATATATTCTAATTACACTTTAAAACCAATTAAAAAGATAATATATCCATATAAATTAACTAAATTAAAACATAGTTTTGAATTGAAATACAATATTTTCACTATTCATTAAAAAATGAACTTTATCTGAAAAATTAAAAAAAATTACAAAAAGTAAATTTTGATGTCCCCATTATAAAAAAGGATTTCATTTGGTCATATAGAATATATTAAAGAGATCAAATGTAGATTTAAAAAGGTTTCTCTATTAAAAGGCGATAAATCAGCCTTTTAATGTAAATTATGCTTAAAATTAGATTCATTCACATTTCAAGCCTCTAACTTTTATTGGATAAATACACAAATAATCATATTTAAGTTAGTTTTGTTTAGTCTCTCCAATACAATGGATATGAGTTAACGACTATTTAAAATAATAATATTATATTATTAGTGTGCAACTTAAGATTTCAAAGAAACACGTTATTGCGTATCGGGTACGCTATCGAACATAGCAACCCTTTTAAACTAAAATTAATATTTAATTCCAAAATATTAATAAATATGAAATATGTCTTATTCTTCATTTACTTGGGATGTTACACGTACATCCACCAGTCTAAAAAAATATTGTGATCCTTTCTCCTTGTTAAAATTTATATAACAATACTAAAAATTTTAATTAAAAGTGATATTTTATAACACTAATATCAATATAGATTTTTTATATCTATATATTGTTCCCTATAACTGGAACTTTCGTGACAAAACATGCATGAGAAAACAAAGAAATTAACACCTGAATCAACAAAAATAATGATAGATTAATAATGAATGGTTGATAAGATATTATAGTTGAATCATATATGATATCATGAATATTAATATGGTTCTATTATTAAATAATAAAATAATTAAAAATATTATACAACATGTTAATGAATATTAAATTAGAATGAATTGTGAGGTAAGGGATGTCATCTCAATTTCCCATCATTGAGGAATATTGTAATGTCATCATTGATTCCTGAAAAATAAGTGTCGGAAAACCCATAAAGGAAGAAATACTTGAATGTGTGTATAATTTTCCACACAAAAAAAAGAACTGGAGGATGGTTGAGACTTATAGATGTCATGAGCCACTAAGGTACTCACAATCATGTGACCATTTCAAGGTCACACAATGGCACCAATGCATGGCATATAACCCATGGAAATTCCAATAGATCCCCCTTCGATGAAAATTATTTCACATTTGAAGTCTCCTTATAAAACTGATGGTAGCATAGTTATAGCAGAATGAACACCCCAGGTCGGTATGGTTTTTCATTGGAAATTTCATGACCCACCAAATGAAATCCTATGAAAAATAAGGAGGGATGATATATGAAGAGAGAGATCCCCATTGGTCAAGAAACACACATGGCATATCATTATTTTAATGAATAAATTCATTGAGGATATCTAATCCATCTTCCATGAACCCTTTTCCATTGAAATATAGAACAAAATAGATAAAGGAAGGGAGGTGAAAGATGTTTACAGTCACATAAAGACATGCGATGCACTATAGGGCCCTAGTGACATGTCTGAATCAACTCAAAAAGGCCCTTTTCTGAGTCATCCTCACTATGTGAAGTGCCCTATGAAATTCTATGGGTATCTAGGGGGAAAAATAGACTTGTCCACTACATGCTTACAAACTCTCTATATGTCCAATAATTGGTTATATGAGACATCACCAAACAAAATACAATAAAAATACAAGATATTACTCCAAAAAACTCACAATACCTCTGAAACTTTGTTGGATGAAACAAGAGTGATAAAATTGAGGAGGAGAAAGGTTTTTTTAATCACTGAATGCCATGTGATGCACCCTTAACAGCCTGCGAGACACTACAATACCATGGTAACATGTCCTCCTAATCTTTAAAAATCCCTTGGTCAGTTAATCATCACCACATATAAGTCCTCGTCTATTTCTAGAAAACACCATGGAAATATAAGGGAAAATAGATATATTTTTCCATGGAAGGCTCATTCTCCTTCATATGACCCATTTCAGTCACATGACGCATTGCAAAAAAATATAATAAATAACCTCAACAACACTCATGCAATATCTCTATAATCCCTTCATTTATCATATATTATGAGGAAATAAAATAGGTCGGAGGTGGAAGGTACTTGCGGTCACAGAAAAACATGTGACGCACCCGAGGAAGTCGACAATATGATCTCTAGGAATCCTAGACAAACCATCCTTGTCTCATGAGACCCCAAGACAAGACACACAATGTTTTATGGATGCCTTTTGATAGTGATTTGGTTCTTGCGAAGTTCCACAAACATTCCATCATAATAGCATGGAAGTTCTTAAACACATCCACATGATAAAACTAGTCCCCAATAACTAGGCTATAATCCAATAATGGAGGAATTGATAGAAGAGACTCACGATTGACGAAAATTAGGTGACACACTCAGAGAGGTCCATAGAATAGACTTGCAAGACGCATAGTGTCGGATCCCTTTATCGACTCCACCATGGGCTCGTGCTATATAATTTGCAAAAAGAAGCATACAACAAAGTTGGTGATGCCTATAAATTCTCCAATCCATCATGAATAATGGTTTTGACTCTAACCAGCTACAGCATGAAGGAAATTCTCAATTTTTTGGGTCCCATGAATCACAGTGGACTTCTTAGAGCAATCGATCATAAGGTTGACTGACCCTCTATCCAGTAATACACCGATGAATAGATGGAGTAGTCCTGCAATTGTCATCAATCCCTCCACATGATCAATCATAGATAATTTGAGGGATTTTTGGAAAGACGTGTTAATAGCATACAGCATGTCTTCCAAATAACGCTAGACCTGATACTAAATAAATATAAGGCTCACTAAATACAAGGGTTAGAACCAAGATTAGATGTGTAATATTAAAGAAAAGTACCAGCACAATGACCCTCATTACCTTTATTTATGTTGTCCAATGACATGAAACAAAACCAAGGCATGTTGACCAGATCTTGTGACAGTCCTTCAGCATGAAATCTGGGACATGAAAAATACTCCAAACATTTCATAGAAAGTCACACTGTTTCCCCCATTGTATATCACTTTGATATCATGAAACCCTCCATGTCTATTACCCAAGACTTGCAACATCCTTAATATACATCACATGAATCATACAATGACATTTTATCATATCATTTGAGTATCACAATCACATATATTCATGAAAACCAATGTCTCATGACACACTACTGACTGGCCAACTAAGACTTACAACGCCCTTCAAATATGTCATTCTGGTCTCGTGAGGTATTCTAGAGGTTTTATCCAATATGTGTGACATCCTTGGGAATTTGTCACACTAAATCTTGTGACACCCTCTATATGTATTATGTTAGGTCATGTGATGGCTCTCAGGACAATCTAAATAGGTCATGCACTACCTTCTATACAAAAGTCCATGCTTATAGGTAAACCTTGGTGTGTAAGCCCCATCCTAAAATGAACTAGGAGAACTTTAATTTTTTCCATAACCAGGATATATATGATTTTTTCTTAAAGACCTAACTATATACCAAACACCCCAAGGGTTGTTCTAATACAAAAGTTACACATCTTTGCATCATGGGGTTGATCATTTTATCCCCTAGTTTCTCACCCTGAGCATAGCGCACATGGGTTTAGTAGCTACAACAAACACCTCATATGGAAATATGAATCACCAAAGTTGTACAAGGAATCCCCAGTGTGTAAACCCAAACACAAATCTAACTATGATAACTATAATTCCAACCATAACCTGGATATATATAATGTCTTTTTAAGGACCGATTCAAATTAAACACCCTTTTCAATGTTACTCTTTTCTCGACTCTCACATCTCTGCAAGTGGAACTCAATATTTCCATAGATATAATCATCTAAAATCATCCATCATTGGACTAAAAAACCATCCAAGATATGATGGCTCTAATTCCTACCATAACTAGGATATGTAAGACATATCTCCGAGACTCGAGTACCATGATAAATCATTTCAAAGATGTCCCAGTGCATATTTATTGCATCCTGAGCAATGAACTGATCATTCTCCATTCCTTGTTTCTCACAACGAGAATAGTTCAAATAACCATAGGAAGTTTTTCTAATCATATAATCTACACTATGAGTCTATATAATGACATGGGAACCCCCAATACATATTCACTATAAGATTGAACTATGAAAGCTCAAATAATCCCTATACTAATGATACGTAGGACACCCCCTTAGGGTTCGAACTCAAATAGTTGGTTCCTAAGAACTCATAAAAATTTCCACTTTGAACAAAATTAAACTTCATGGGATTATTGAACTACATGGTTTTTTATTCCTATAATAACAAGGATATTTCGGACACATCATAATGGCACAATCCCATACTAGGAACACTAACTGCCTCCTTACATGGAATCATAATCTAAATCACTTGGTTATGTGGATTTAACATAGAATGAACCTCCCATTACAATAAAATGATTGATATCCTTAGATACATACTAATGGATTCATAAGAGAGAACCAAGTCTTTTTCATATAATAAATAATTAACCTATAAACATTTTGTTAGGGTAACCAATATGGTATTGGGATAAGGAAGAGATTCAAAACATATTATTAAACAATAATAGAGTCTTATATTAAGAAATAATTCCCCCCAAAAAAGGATCAATGAGACCAACCTCTAATCCTATTGACCAATGAAAGACCCTAAGAGTCATTGGGCATGAATACCCATATGATCATCAGCCTCGATAAAGCATGTCCATACTCAGCTATGGATGAGGGAAAAATTAGGATTTTCTAGGCAAGAAGAAAAAATTGAATCCCTAATGCGTGCATTTGAGAGAAGACATAAATTACCCCTCAATAAGACCATCAAAGGGGGAACCAATTCCACAATCATGTCTAATATTAATAAAACAAAAATGGTGAACCTGATGTGAAACAATATGAATAACAAACAATTGTGTTATAATCCATCAAGCGGTGTTTTCCCCATAAATGAAAACACTGATATTCTCAATGTGAATACATCATTACACTTTTTATGGAATACATATTTATAAAAAAAATTAGTAAGACTAGAATAAATTGGAATTATTCTAAGTCTATCCTCACACTGACATGTCCACATGAGAATAATTGACAGAATGGAAATATAGGACAATAATGTTAACCTTACATATTTGATTGATCATATTCATGCATATGATATAGGACAGATCAATACCCATGTTCCTTATTTTATGTGTGATTGTAGATATTTTTCTCATCAATAGACCCCATCTTGAGGAAATGTCTTCATCAACCAGTATTCACTCTAGTAACGTAACTGTTGTTGTGACCCCCATGAATCATAAAGAGATCTCACCTTATTGACAAATCCAATGGAAGGTGTTGAATATGATGGTCTAGGAGTACTAGAAAAATGGTATGATCTTGTCCATGGAATATTCCCATGAGATTCTCTAATCACGGCTACCAGGGAATCTGCATTTCCTAGAAAAGTCTCCAACTAAGATAAAAGCCCTTGTTGCTATGACCAACCACTTAAAGAGATTATAAACAGAGCGATGAAACTCCCACCTTCCATATCTAATGAAGGTGAACTAGGTTGATGAATATGGAACAATTTTAGTGTAGGTTTCACTGATGGCACCAACAAAACATTATCACCAACATCGCCCCGTCGGTACCCATCAGTCACCTACTGAAGTTGACCAATGTTCATTCCTTCAAGGGGAACTTGTGTTATCTCTTAGAACCCCTTTGATATTGGGAAAGAAGCTTCCAAAACTGGAGCCCGAGTGGGATGAACCTTACATTATACATTATTCCTATCATAATAGAGCCTACTCATTAGACATAGTGGATGGTAAGCGTGTTACACCACCCACCAATGAAAGATTTCTAAATAAATACATTGCATAGCGGTCACTTTAAGGGATTCTACATCAGTTTAGATACCATCACTCATCCTAGGTTCATGATGTTAAAATGTATAAGTTATCCCTAACCAAATGATATTAAAATGTATGGATCTTGTCCTTGCTACAAGATGATAATCAACATGATTTCCAAGTAACTCTTTGTTGCAAGATTCATGTCATCATTGGATACATATTGATGCCTAAACCACTATTTTTGGGTCCATATATAGTATTATTTCCTTTACATGTTGGATGATCTAGTGTCTTTTCTACATGACATTAATAATGCACAGACCCAGAACATCCCCCTTCATGATAGGTGGCACAATATCCTCCCAGCATGACATAAAACTACATAGTTTTGTGATATTAATATCCATTCACATCAATTCGCCTACATACTTGATGCATGACATTAAACTGAATGGTTATTCTAGGAATACATATGGCTTGATTATAATTTTCAAATGGGATATATAGGGAGGCTTTATCTTGTATCTTTTTCCAGCCACCACATGATACACAATACCATGTTATGCATAGGGCCCTTATTGTTCATTGTTTCTCACACTGAGAATGGATCATCAAGGCTTAGGAATTATAAAAAAATGATTCCCCACATGGGTAAGGTTAGGTGTATCAGCCTCAACATGTTTTTGTCCTCACCACATGATGATAAACTATATGTAATTTTCATAAACTATGTGTTGTCTGATTTTTATTCTCATGAGATATGTAGTGACACACATACGTCCACAATTGGCCCCAAATACAACATTCTCATCAATTCATAACGGTTATCCTTAATCCTTACCACATGTATTTTAACTTCATCAAACATAAAGAACTATGTGTGTCTTTTTTCTTATCATCATTAGATATGTAGTGACCCAAGGATCTCCAATTCTGGGTCCAGCTGGAATGGTCAATAGAAAAAATGCCCAAATCTATGTATGGGTCAGAGCTACGTAGAGTATTTACCATTCTAAAACAATGTGTGTCTTGATTATCATCCTCATAAGATACATTGTGACACACAAGTCCCCATATTTGGGTCTATCCACAACTCTTCTACTTTTCTTTTTGGTCTACGTCATTCCACATTTCACGATGTTAAACTACATGGAAGTATGTAATCACCACATGACATTAAACTGAATGGAATTATGTCCTTAATGCATGATGAAAAACTACATATAAATATATCCTTACCACATAACAATAAACTACACTGAAAATTTGCATACCACATGACACCAAACTGCACAAAAGTACGTCCTTACCAAATAATGATAAATTACAAGGAAATTTCCTTATCACATGATAATGAAATGTAAAGAAAAACATCCCCACTACATAAAAATAAAATGTGTAGAACAAATCTTATTTTATACCCTTAAATAAAGGGCTATGAGAGACTTACCTCGGACAACCATAGTATGGGGTTCTTCAACTGTATTTCATGATAAACATGAATCCATATACAAGACTCCATGTTTCTTGCGTCTCAGGTCGCCATAATCTTCTATTCCCATTGGATAGTATATCAAGAATAAAGGACCGTATAGTTGAATATGCATACATTCTGATGTATTCTTCATATGCACCTATGGTTGTCTACCAAATGCATCACTCTAAAAAAGGAAATTCGAATCTTTATTAGCCCTGAAACCATTGTGATGGCTCTCAACACCCTATCATGTCTAAACTACAACCAGTATGAATGTACCATTCCATTACCCATTTCCTTAGAGAACAATATCTTTGAATTATAATATTTCTATACCATGCTCATAATAATTTGGAGTACTCTTGAAAATAAATATCGTGATTAAGATCTTTTGTCTCATCCTTTATATTAGGTCAATGTCAGTCATGACCTTAAACTACATATTCTTTGGTAAAAGACGTATAAACAAAAACTATATCCCATAATGGTCCAAATTGAAAGACATAAACTCCTAATAGAATAGACATATTACTTTTTATTATGAAAACCCTCAAAGGAAGACCTAAGAAAAAGTAGTATCTCTTCCCACTGACCTCTTCATCTTAAGAGTTTAAGAAAATGTTAGGGTAGAAACATAAAGGTAATAAATCTCATAAAGTCTATTTTTTATACCCTATAAAATCATAGCGATGATCGTTTTACCCACTACTCGAGGATAAAGTTTTAGTGTTGTTTGTCACATCTCATCGTCATCAGAATATGATCATTAGGTAGTGGATAAACTTTTAGGGTACTTGAATCCTCTTGGTATTTTAATATTTCTACAAGTAAAATGTCGTGAGTTGGGGTGTCATGAAACATTGTTACCTTCTATGTCCCATGGAAACGATATACATATTCAAAGAACTATTTCTTGAGAATGCATTAATACCTCTGGATTCTATATATTCACCTATTATCATCAACCAAATGTGTCACTCTAAAAAACTACATTCCAATTATCATGAGCAATTAAGTCATCAGGGTAGTATGAAACACCCTAGCATGTCAGAGCCACTTTGTGTAAGATTGTCCCATATTTTTCTCCAAATTTCATTTCTCTAAATCATGATTTACAATCCCCGTAGAAAACAATCCAAGAATATTCCACATCCTTGATGAAATGTCATCATGTTTTATACCATTTCTCAGGGTCATAATGTGGAACTCCATTCTCATTCCATGGATTGCCTAAGCCTCATGATTCAAAACCATAGATCATAGAGCTCGACCTTCACATTAATAGATAATGTTCCATGGGTACCAAAACCCTTATTGGATATCTTTCTTCTCATACCAAACTTCATCATCTAGACATTTGAGTCTTAGAAAATAACCCGTCTAACTTAGAAAGAAGTGAAGATCATCTTTTTTTGTCCATGCTACCGATGCATAAGGGCCTTGAACTGCCAACTGAAGGCATCTTCTTCTTACTATAAACGAGAGTAAATCCTTGAGAGACTTCACAACCCCACAAAAGATACTAGTATTCTTGATGTCATGGTACATAACTGTAATTTGTTCACATCTCATATTCACAAACTCAAAAATTTAGGTTGTTATTTATATCATCCAAACTCCAACTAATAAGGTGTTCCTAGTATCAATAGAATTCCAACCCCAGCCATATTAAATCCATAAATCACCCATAGCCCTTAAAAAAGATACCTAGTCTCAAGAACCCTCTACTTGACTATGAATACATGCCAATGGCTCCTGTATGTGCACATATGGTCGTCAACCAATTGTGTCACTCTACAATAATTGAATTCTAATCTCCTTGAGCCTCAACAACATCGCATTAAAACCCAACACCTCAGAGAGTTTTAGGTCATTACTAGAATGTCTTCAACATATGTCAAGATAATATATTAGGTCCGAGCTAAAAATACATAATAGTAAAAGTGATATTAGCTCTAATCTAAAAGACCTTGATCTAAAGAAATGTTAGGTCCAAGATAAAAGACACTAAGATAAATAAATATTTGGTCCAAGATAAAAGACCCTAAACTAAAGAAATATTCGGTCTTTGCTAAAAGTCCCTAAACTAAAGAAATATTTGGTCTGAGAAAAAAAATCTCAAACTAAAGTAATATTAGATCTGAGTTAAAAGGCCTTAAACTAAATCAATATCAGGTATGGTCTAAAAGACCGTAAACTAAATAAATATTATGTCTGACCTAAAAGAACCTAAACTAAAGCATTATTAGGTCAGATCTAAAAGTCCCTAAACTAAAGAAAAATTATGTTCGAGAAAAAAGACCCAAAACTAAAGAAACATTAGGTCTGAGCTAAAAATACCCTAAATTAAAGAAAAATTAGGTCCGAGCTAAAAGATAGTCAACTAAAACAATATTAGTTCTAAGCTAAAATACCATAAACTTAAGAAATATGAGGTTTGAGAAAAAAGACTTTAGACTATGGAAATATCAGGTCCAAGATAAATGTCCTTAAACTAAATAAATATCAATTCTAGGAAAAAAGACCTTAAACTAAAACAATATGAGGTCTAAGATAAAAGACCTTAAACTAATGCAATACCAGGTCCAAGATAGAATACCTTAAACTAAATCAATATTAGGCCCACAAAAAAATACCCAAAACAAAATCTATATCATGGCCAAGCTAAAAGGCATTATGCTAAAGAAATATCATGTCCAAGATAAAAGACTATAAACAAAATTAATATCAGGTCTGATCTAGAAGACCTTAAACTAGAGAAATATCAGGTCAGACCAAAATAACCTTAAACTAAAGAAATATTAGGTCTGTGCAAAAATACCTAAAACTAAAGAAAAATCATATTCAAGCTAAAAGACCTTAAACTAAAGAAATGTCTTGTTCGAGATAAAATAAATCAAACTAAATCAATAATAGGTCCAATCTAAAAGATCATAATCTAAATCACCATGGTAGTCCAGTCTGTAGGGTCTTCTAAGGCTCTCCATATAGCCTTAGAAAAATCAAGCTATGCTCTCCAAGCCTATCAGCTTTGGATATGAAGATACATGGAAGATAAAAAAATGATAGAAAATTATAGAATGGGTGACTAAGGGAATGAATTTTACTCCTCACTCCCCTATATATAGGATGCTTTCTTGGAATACCAAAAGTCTCCCTGAAGACAAAATGTTACATAAGAGACTCGTTTGTGACTCCTTAAAAACTCAAGTGAGAATTAGTTTTCCTCCGACTTGAGTCCTTTTCCCCTAATACATCACACTTGATGGGGGGATTGTTGACGCCCACAAAATAAGAATCAGAAAAATCATAAAAAAATACCCAAATATGGGTATTATTTTTCCTAAAAAAAATAAGAGGGAGATTTTCAAGACCTGCAAATTTTATGAGCCTCTGAGAGGCTCATAATCGTTTGGCCATTTCCTAGTCACACGAATGCTTCAACACAAGGCACTTAACCAACATAAATTCCCATGGATACCACTTAGATGAACCTTCTTTCTCATGTGTATGATTCTTAGAAAACCAATGGCTGCATGGTGATAGTCGAATGAGTACCCAAAGGATGCATGGTTTTTCATTATAAAGTTCCAAAAATCCCACTGAACCCCATCTAAAATTAGGAGGAATGATGTAAAAATAGAGACACCCTATTGTTCATGAATCTCACACACCATATAATCATTTGAATGAATAAAATTAATTTATGATATCCAAAAAAACTCACATGAACCATGAACCTTTAAAAGATAGAACATTTGAGAAAAAGGGAAGGAGGAGAGAGGTGTCTGTGATCATAGAGACATATTTTGTGAATCATAGGGCCTCGTTGAAATTTCTAAATTTCCATGAAAAGGCCCTTTGGATTGTTATTCTCACCATGAAAAGTCTCCTAGGAAACCCCATGGAACTCTAATCGTAAATGGATAGACATTCCCTCGGCTTCCTTTCACACTCCCAGTATGACCCATAATTGGTAACAAGATACATCACCAAAAAATCAATAAAAAATCCAATATATTACTTGTAAAATATCACATGACCTTTGAACATTTGTTGGATGAAATAAGAGATATTAATGATAGGAGGTGATAGGAGTTAGTAGTTGATATAAGATATGTGACATTCCCCCGGCGACCTGAAAGACTCCCAAGACCTCAGTGACATGTCCACCCCACCTTGAAAAAGCCCTTTTGGAATATTAGCCTCTCCACAAATAATTTCTTGAGTAAGTCTAGGAAAATATGTCCCCTTTTAATGGAAAACGATTAAATTTTTCAAGGGAATTCTTGCACAGTCCCATATGACCCATATGTGTCATGTGATGTATCACCAAAAAATAGAAGAAATATCCTCGATAGAACTCATTAAATCTCAAATGACTTAAAACCATTTTTACGTAAAAAATAAAATAATAGATGGAGGAATTGGAAGGTCCTCGTAATCCTGGAAAAATATATGATATGTCTGAGGAAGTCTGCAGAGTGGTCCCAGTAGACCCATAGACTAACCTTCCTTGTCTTGTGAGACCCCTAGAAAAGCTACCCATGGTATCACGGATGCCTTCAAACTTGTATGTGGATCTTTCAAAGGACCTTGAGCATGCTAGCAAAAATGAATGAAATTCATTTGACACATATTCATGTTCCAACAATTCCACATTAATTGGATATAATACAATAATAGAGGCATTGATGGAAGAAACTCATGATCGCTGAAAATCAGGCCACACACACATAGAAGTCCACAACAAATCATAGACACATTTTCTAAATCCCTTCACTGACTCCAGCCTAGACTCACACTAGATATGCTGTAAAAAGCACCATAAAATAGGGGGATATTCCTATAAATTCCCCACTCTAACAAGAATAAATAAATGGACTCTGAAAAGCTACTACATGATGTAATATCTCAAAGGAAAGGATCCCAAGAATAATAGAAGACTTCTCAGAGAAACTGATTACAAGGCCGACTGACCCTCCATCAAGTAATACACTGGCGAGAAGCAAGAGTAGTAATGCACCAGGAATAAATATCTTTGCATGATCAGTCACACATCACATGAAGGACATTAGGCAAGACATGTGAACATCATACTGCACAAATTTCAGATCATGAAAGACCCAAAGACAACTAGTATGGAATAAATCTAAGGACCTTACAGTACAAGGGTTAGAGCTGATATTAGATGTGGAAAACCTAATTAAAGGACATTCTTACTAACCACCATGTGTTTCCTGTAATCCATCCAAAGGTAGGTGACAACACCAAGACATCTCACCTAGAACAAGAGACACTTTTTAAAAATGCCATCTGGGACATGAGAAGTACTCCAGACATGTCAATGAAATTCACAAGTTTCCCCTTATATAAATCACTTTGATCTTGTGAAACCCATAGGTTTTGGGACCCCGATACGTGGGACTTATTTCATATATATCACCTAAATAATTCAAAGTATTTACTCATATTTGTTGATTCCAAAGGTTGCATTATGCATGACATCCAAGATCACATGATACCCTATGGATAGTCTAGTTGAGACTTGTGATGCCCTCATGATATGTCATTCGGGTCTCATGATGTCTCCCAAAGTTTTCATCTAATATAAGTGACATTTTTTGGACTATGTCACACAAAATCTTATGACACCCTCCATATGTGTTAATCCAGGTCATGTGATGGCTCCCAAGACATACTAACTGGGCCTTGTGCCACACCCGAGACAACAATTCCATGTCAATATGGAAACCATAGTGTGTAAGCTCCAAACATGCACTAACTATGTGAACTCAGATTCCCTCCATAGTCGGGATACTAGTGATGCATTCTTAAAGCGGGAGCTCTATAAAAAACACCCTAAGGTTCATTCTAATACACATGTTCCATATCTATATACCATGGGGATGATCATTTTATCCCCCCTCATTTCTCACCTCGAGCATAGCTCACATGGGCTTAGGGGACATAATGATCACCTCATTAGCAATATGAACCTCTACAATGGTACAAGGAATCGTTAGTGTGTAAACCCAGACACAAACCAAACTATGATAAATTTGGTTCCTTCTAAAACCAAGATACGTAGGATTCCTTCTTAAGGACAGTTCCTAAATTAACACCACTTTAAATGTAAATCTTTTCACAAATCTAACATCTTAGCCAGAAGGACTCAATTTTTCATGGAACATAATCACTCTAACTCATCCATCAGTGGTTTGAGAATCCCACCAAACAATGATGACTCTGATTCCTTCTATAACCAAGATACATAAGTTATGTCTCTGAGAATCGAGTCTCTTGATAAATCATTTCGAGATAGTACAAGTGAATATGTCCCACATCTTGAGAAATAAAAAACATTATCCATCGTTTTTCCTCACACCGAACATAGCTCACAAGATCATAGGGAGTTTTGGTAATAATATCATTTTCACTTTAATTCTCTATTACAACATTCGAAACCCAAATACATATTCCCTATAATAATGAAAAATGACATCTCTGAATCCCACTATAGTCAACATAAATAGGAGACCCCCTCCAGGATCAAGTTCAAATATTTTTTTCTTAGTACCCAAACATGTTTCTTTTCCTTGTGACATTAAACTTCATGGGAAAAGAGAACTATATGGGTTTTGATTCTTACAATAACCAGGATACAAAGTACACATCATAATCGATAAATCTCCTCCTATGATCAATAACCACATCCTTAAATAGAAGCATATTCCAATTTATTTGGTTATATGGCTTCAACCTATAAGAAAAACTCTGTAACTAGAAAATTATAGATAACTTCAGATATATACTTATAGATTCACTAAAGTGATCCCCAGTCTTCTGAATATGAAAAAAAAATTACCTTATAATCACTTTGTCAGTGTAACTGGTTCTATATCAGGATTTGGAAGAGATTCACGAATATATCATAAATATATAAGAGAGACCCATAGCAGGCAATAATTCCCCCATAAATAGGTTGTGGTGAGCCCGACCTCTCGTCCCCTTGACTAATTCAAGTCCTCAAGAGTCATTGGTCTTGAAAACCTAGACGACCTACATCCATTGGAAGGTAGGTATGTACCCAGCTATAGATGATTGAAGAGTTTAGAGTTTCTATGGAACATGAAACATATGGAATAAAAAATGTGTGCGATTAAGCAAGGCCTTAAAATCTCCTTCATCAAACCATCAAAGGGGGAACCCATTCCATGTTCAAGTTGAATCCCGTTGAAATCTTCATACAATGTATTTAATTTCTATGGTGTATATAATTCTTATTTGGTATGTAATGTCATGAAACTATGTAATTTTATCTTCCATATTAACTATTTACATTCAGTTCAAAATTATTAACATGTTGTTTTATGAACCTATTTTAGGATATGGATTTTAAGGAAAAAAAATTCAAATATCAAACCCTTTATTTCAAATAACAAGATTAAATTGTGACAATACAATTTATTTAAATTAGGAAGAGTGTAATATCCCAAACATAAAAAACAAAATTTTATTTTATATCATATCTAAAGTGTAACACCAAACTTAAAAACCCCAAAAGTATATTTCTTTAAATTTAATATCACAGATAACTTATGAAACACGCAACCTAGTGTTTATAAGAACTACAATATCATATACTGATAAAACCTAGCAATAAAATTGGTAGTAATGAATAGTACTAGATAATTTATTAAAACTATTGTTATTTATTGAATTGGATCAAAATAAGAATCATTTAATATAAAAAGAATTTTTCTGAAATACTTTATTTTTTCGGAAAGATGGTTTAGTCAAACATTAGAAACATAATTTAAAATTAATTTTTTCGAAATTTAAAAAATCTGTTTGATAAAATAAAAATTATTTTTGAAATATTAATTTCAAAATATTCTGATGGTCAATTCTTGTGATTTTTTTCAAATATTTCATTTGTTTAATAAATAGTAAAAAATACATTTTTTAAAACAATTTATAATTTTATTTTACATTTTAAATTGGTTTTCAATTATCATTTGTTTAATTATATATATATGTAATAATTTTAGTTCATTGGAATCAAATTCTTAATTAATTGTGATATTAAAACCTTATATACTTATGATAAATTTATATTTGAAAACCAACTTTTCTATCATGTCTCTGAGTATAATACTAAATTGGATTCTTCCGTTTCTAGTAGCTAAATTTTTATAAATAGATTCCATATTTTTAATAATAACAATTTAAATTATCTAATAAGGGAAAATTAATTTTTTATTATTATTAATAGTAAAATCATTAATTAATTAATTACCTTACTTAAGGTGAAACTGATTTATTGAGGGGTTAAATATGGAAGATAATGGTTAAAAATGACCAGAAAAATTCTCCAAATCCTATTTTATTTAAATATTTTTTCTTTATTACCTCAAAGTTCTGATCATTACCCATTTCTTAGGATTTTTAAATGATAATAATGTGTGTGTAATTGATTCTTTTAAAAAAAATACTTTTATGTCCACTCCCCCCCCCCCCCCCTCCTTAAAAAATTTCAACACCTCTCATCTTATTTTCAAACATAAAATTCCATTTAGCTCATCCATTCCATAAAAAAATAAAATTCATACCATCCCCCAATCATCCTTGAGTATCTGGTCTGATCTGAATTCCATTCCAGGCAGGGTTTTGGTTCAAAGAAAATGATGTTCCCTGAAGAAGAGGTTACATTATTAAAAGTGTGTTTTCATTACATTTATATTCCCACCTATCTAAAATTTTATTTAATAATCATAATAAAATAAAAATATTATATTCCATATAAGAAGTTGTTATTTTTTTAAATATGTAACCTTTATCTATATCCTCTTTTCTAAAATGTGAAACGAAATTCCATATAGTTTGTATGGAAGACTAATGCCTCATGAACAGATTAAATTATTTGTCCATAACCCCCTTTTATGGATGGATATATTGATGGATTTAACATATGTATATGATATTTATAATATTACTAAATTTCATTAATTATAATATCTCATATAACTTCTTATGTTCAAATCGTTCTAAAATATGATAACATCGCTCATGTGTATAGCGGATCACCAGCACTCTAAGTTATGATATTATTTTTTTCACATATACTTTTCTTAAAATGTAATAAAAATAAATGTAATTATTATATGTGATATATAAGAGATGATATTTATTTTATAATAATAACATATCAACTAATTAAGTACCCTCTCACATTAAAAGGGAATGATAATGTTTCTCTTACATACATATTGTCTACCATCTCCAAGAAGTGATGTGATCCGTTCTACATGTTCAAATTTAAATAAGGATTATAAAACTTTATATAATGAAAAAAAATTATATATATATATAACTAATAATATTCTAACTATGTTAAATATATATCATAAACCCCGTAACCCTAACTATTAGGATAATACACACATGAGAAAACAAGGTAATTAACACCAGAAACAATAAAAATAATGAATGATTAATAATATTGGATGATAAGATGTTATAAGAGGATCATATAGTATTTTAAAAATATGAATATTGTTCTAGTATAAATTTATTTCGTGCTTAAAACCATTATACAAGATTTCAAATCATGTTCAACCAAAAGGAAGCCTAAAATAAGGGATTCCATCTCTATTTCACATCATAAAGGCATATTATAATATTATGGGTATAATTTCCTTTATATGGTGTATATAATAACCATTTTAAATTTCATATTATTAATCCATTATATTACATATTATTTTGAGTTTCAATTTTAATTATTTCATCTGTGGGGTTTTATCATAAAAATTACCAAGTGGTAAAGAATTTAAAAACTCAATTTATTTTCCTTAGGTTATATAATATCTTCATTTTATTTGATATTACTTTATTTCATGTGTAATGAAATTAAAATATCTTATGTTTCATTTCAATTTTTTACGAGGATATAAATTTAATACCCATAATTGATTCATATATTATTTCTCACTTTAATATTTTGATCTCTAAATGTGTTTGTTTTTCAATCTCATTTTAATCAGGACTGTTTATGGTTGAATTTATTTTGATTGAAAATATTTAATCATTGGATAATATACCACATTAAATTTATACCCTTCTAGTAAATCATTATTTTATAAATTTATATTACGATTGTAATAACTCCTTGGAATTAAAAATGATTTAGAAAATGTTTTTAACAATATGTTACATTATATCTCTCTGGTAAAAAATACTTCTTTCAAAAATATTATTTATAAAAATGTATTATAAATTTTTCATAAAATTATAAAACTTTTCAATAATTACATTTTAACCTGTGTTTTACTTTTTACAAAATGTTATGAATAGAATCTTCATGATGGCTTCCAAAGATGGCCAGTTTTTCTTTTACTGAAAATGTGAAAAGATTATTCAATTTAACATGTAATAAATGTATGGAATTTATTTCCATCATGTTAAAACAATGTTCTATAAATTTAAAATTTTATTATTACAGAAAATAGTATTCAAATTATTTTTCTGATATTTTAATTTATTTTATATCAATCAAATTTAAAATGTTATTTTCTATAAAAATGTTTTAAAGATTTTTTTATGCTATTTATATTCATAAATTACATAAACTATTAATTTTCATAATTATCCACTGGGTATATATTGTATTAATACCATAATTATTCTTTCTATGGATGGTCTATGATCATTATGACCAAATATTTTTTTGGAATTCAATTTCTCAATTTATTTTTAAAGTATTAACTTTCCTTGAAATATCCACTTTAATGTGATCATTAGACATTAAATTTACCATAAATATCCAAATTATTTATCATGGATAAACTTATTTCTTACATTATATCTTATTTCAATATAAAATGTTTTACATTGAATGTTACCTTATTGAGGTAGGAATTATTAAAAAACCCATATTCTTTACGCAATACAAGAATTTTTTTTATAATGAATATTATTAATGAATTAAATATATAATTAAATATATAAGGAAATTTTTGTATATATAGTTGTACATGGGGATTGTTAATAGTTATCCCTTTGATTAATCTGTTTTCTCATGATACAAATTAGTTTACTAGCCTTAGATAATGGGTTTTTGGTATATACCTACACATAATTTTTAAAATACCTTGAGAAATGTCTTAACAATAGTGGTATCATGATTCCAAATATCAGGACTGTCAATAATTAATAATTTCATTCATTAATAATTTATTTATTATTAATAATTACATTATCATAATGATATTAGATCTGATTTAATTTTATTCATAATTGATTGTATAAATGGAATTCAGTTTTAAAATTTTACATTACCATATTTATTATACCTTTTCAAGTTATGATATTCTTGTTAATAATTAAATTGAATGTTTTTTAAATTTTTTACCTTTCCATAATAATTATTCTTTTTAGATTATTTAAATTTAATGTGTGATTTATTATTTCTCATTCCATAATTATGCTTATTGATTCATTATAACTTCCATTTTACTTAAACCTTACTAAAATTTTGATCTCACCATTAATTTTTTCCTTAACATTATTCTATGAAGTCTACTATTTATGATATACAGCGATATGCTATAGGGAATAATTTTATTCTCAAAAAAGTATTTAATTGGTTCCTTAAAGTGACATACGAAAATTATTTATGTATCTAGTTTAGAATGACTACTAGTCTATTTGGTCCTTTGGACTTTGAATTCATGTATATTTTGTCAATATAATAATGTAAGATACCAAAAACTGGGAACATGATTTAAGGTCATTACATTGAATAACTTATATCTTCCATGGATCCACTGATATACCCCCACTTGAGATTATATGACAGGTAAATTAAGCTATTTGTAGCCAAAATTAACACGAGCTAAATTTTTCTAACAGATTTTCATAACTAAGGGTAATTAGATCAATCATAAAATGATATTCATGAATTTCGATATAGAGAATCAAAAAATTATTCTGAATCATGATATTTTTATGTTCATGAGAATCAATTAAGAGTCGCATTGATCAATCATTATTGTTAAAAATAATAATTGGTGAACCCCATGTTGACGCAAATGAATCCATTTTCAAGATTCTCTTATTGTTTCTTCTTAAACTCCAATAACTCAATAAGGGCCATTATATATGGATTCATTGAAAATGGAATAGAAAAATGTATGAGTTCTATTGAAAACTAAACTTCATGAATTGGGATAAGAATATGAAATTCTTTTATAAAGACAATAATAAACTCATGTACAATAGTCTAATCATTGATGTCGAATTTCCCCCAACAATCTAAGATAAATACCCCATTTTAAAAAGAATCATTACCCAAATAATGGATGAAAAATTTATTTAAAGAACATAATAATCATCCCATTGATAAAGGATAATTGTTTGGTTTATTTTATCAATATTAACTTCCCTACTTCATAAATAGTTGAGGTATTTATGTTAGTAATATCAATCCCATCTTATGAAAAAAAATCAACTAGATAGAGAATAATGATATTTGTAGGAAGAACATTCCTGAAAAATTCAATGAGTGATGAAATATAGACATGAACTAAAATCATTATACTACTATGGGTATTCACTGCTAATTTTGCATCTAATCATTTAGGTGTCCTTTTTATACCCTTAGAAAATCATTTAGATATAAATTATTTGGTATATATAGAATCATTGAAAATAATCAAATTTTTAGATTGAATAGTATGTATACCTCTCGCCACTTTTTTGAGGAAAATAGGAATATATTAATGTCAAAAATCAGCATTCATACATAAGCAGAGCCAAGGAGGGAAATTGTCCAGCCAAAGTTGGTTGACATCGAAGAGGCCTGAGGTCGCCAGCTGATGGGCCGCGTTGTTCGCTTCCCATTTGATAAAGGATAAGGTGAAACAAGAGAAGCCCTGGCGTAGCGAGCGAATCCTTCTGATGATAAAACCAAAGGCCTGGATTCTGGTGTCATCGTGGTTAATAGAATTGATAACTGAAAGGCAGTCAGACTCGATGATGATATTTTTCCATCCTCGTTCCACAGCGAGCATCAGCCCTGCCAGAATGGCAAAAGCCTCAGCAACTACAGGTTCCCATGATGCATTATGTGATTCAAATTTTGCTGCAACGATATGCCCCAAATGATTTCGAGCCAGAAGGCCGAGAGCAATAGGCCCATCCTTGGGGAGAGAAGCATCCACGTTAAGCTTAAGACTCCCTTCGTTTGGGAGGGTCTAGTTCGGGGAGATGGAAGGGGCGATGCCTGGCATAAGATACCCCTTACACCATTGCATTAAGATGTTTTTATTGTCGATCATCATAATTAACATTTTAATATGAGCACAAGTTCATATAATACTACTACAAAACACACCTTAAACAGTTCTGGAATTTAGAAACTCTAGAAAAATGTGTTGATAGAGTCTATCTTTATCACTGCTAAAATAAGGGCTCGTAAAGGAAGACCTTCATCATCGCTAAAAAACCGCTGATCAAGGGAACCCTTTATCAGTGCTTTAATTTTGCAGTCATAAAGGTCCACAATAAAATAAAATAAGTAAACAAAAAAAATAAAAGAAACTTTTTAATTTAATTAATTAAATAATTTTTTTTCTAAAAATGAATACATTGAATATAGATATATTTTATTTTAAAAATTAAGAAATATTAGATATTATGTTCATATATATATATATGTAAAATCAATAAAATAAAATATTTAAAGAAATAAAAATTTAAAATGAGTAAATATAGAAAATCATTAAACATTTTATTACTTAAAATATTATTTATAAAAACGAATAAATATAATATATATATATATTATAAATATTAATAAACAGTATATATTAAATATAGATATATAAAATGAATATATTTTAATAATTAAACAATCAAATTAAAAAAATTAAATTACAAATTTATTAATGAAACAATTATTAATAAAAATGAATAATTATAATATATATTAATATTAATTTTTATAGAATAATAAATAAAATATATTAAATATATATATATATAACGAATAAAATGTTAATAAAATACATATTAGTGGCTTATTCATTTTTTATGTTGTTTGATTTTTCAATTTATCATATATAAAATGTTATGTTTTAAATTGATTTCACTTACATATATAAATATATGTAATTAATGCATTTTTATATAAAAATGCACACACAAATATATTTATGAAACATATAGAAACACATACACCTAATATTTATTTTATTTATTCAAATATTAACATATTTAAGAATTCTCATTGTAATATGATTTATTATATTTTTAATCAGTCAATTTTATATATTTATTCTTAATACTATTATAGTTAGGGTATTTATTTTTATTATTTTAGTATTTAGGAATTTGATAATTTTATATTATATATATATATATATATTTATTTAAATGGTTTTATTAATTTCAATATATATGTTTCTATATTTTTTAATAATTTATATATATTTATAAAAACCTATACAACTTTTCAATATTATTAATGTGTACTAATTTTGAGTTATTAAATTTCACTCATTTTTCAAGTGCAAGAATATAAGATTATATGTCGACTAATAATGTCAGAAATATATTTGTAAATAAATATTTCTAAATGTATATATTTAATAATTTATATTTACTTTATATATTTATAAACTAATATATTTATAATTATTATAATTTAATAATTAATATTTTTAAATTTATTATATACATAATTATAAATAAATAATTATATATATATATAAATAATTACAAAATTATGGTAACTTTATTTAAATATTTATAATTATAAATCCTTTATCAGTGCTATAAAATTATCACTGATAAAAGGAATATTTATCAATGCTTTTTAACACTCATAAATATCAACCTTTATCATCCCAAAAAAAGATATTTTGAAATATATCTTTATTATCCCTACAATGATAGGGAAGATAAAAAAAATTTAACATCGCTAAAAAAAGTAAATAAACATCCCTTTTATCAGTACATAACATTTCATCACTCATAAAAAGTATTTTTATCTATGATTTTATGAAATCATTGATAAAAGTGTCTCCAATCAATTTTAAAAACTCTATCCATGACTCAGTCACTCATGATTCTCAAGCTCTCATAGAACTCCTCCACTACAGGTGCAACCCCTCTATATTCCCTTGTTGAATCAAGGCTAGAATCCAATGTATGTTATTTTCTATTTTTCCTCTATCATTATTTTAGTTTTTAGGTTCCACAATTTTTGTTTTTTCACTATTCTTAACCATGATTAACCCTATATCTCATATCCTTACCACTGAAATAAAATGAGAGACCCAGGTTGACTCTCGTGTAACACTAATACCCCCAAATTCATTACAGCCACAATAAACCAATATATAATTGTCATGCACAAAAAGTAAACAACTGTATATTTCTGAGCTGAGGCTCAGAGAGGATAAATATGGTCCTTTGATAGTGCAAGATATGATTCTCTTAAATTCAACTCTCATTCAATCATTATATTATACTAAAAGATCTAATTATTTTATTTATTATAATTTTTTGGATCATATGGGATTATATTTTGAAATAAAACCTCATTTATTGAATCTTTCAACACCTCTTGGATGAAGAGAATTTTTATCATTTAACTGTGAAACATGTTCTATAATTATTATTGTGGATAAATTTTTATTAGATTTTACTGTTTTGAGATCGATATCTTCATCTTGATTTTTGGAATGCATTGGTTAACGTCCTTCAATATGTTAATCATCTTTTATATATAATAGATTACTTTTCAATATTTATATGGTGTTGAAAATCACTTTTAATGATATTGTGATGTGAATGTAGGAACAATAAGACAATTTGTAATGATTATTTGGACTATGGTGGATTAAAAAATCCAAAATTATAAGGTGAGGAATCCTTGAATAGATATAGGTGATTTTGAATGTAGGTGGGGTGATATTCACTTCTACCATACCATTAGTGTGGAGGTATTCTAATTCCTCATCATTTGAGGTGACTTTTTGAAAGATTCCTTCAATGTATGTTCCTAGGACACATTAATCCTTATTGACTTTTTGATGTGAATCATTTGTTTCAATAAGGTTAGATGGGGAACTTATAATAGTGATTTTGAGCTATTATTTCTAGGAGGGTCATTAGATATGGTTGGTGGATTATTTATGGCAGATTATTATATTGATGATGCTATAGATGTTTATTTTTCAGTGATAGGTACAATACATGTATATTATACTATTTTAGATTGTCGTAGGACACATAAAATTCCAACTAATTATTTTTAAGTATCATATATTTCATCTAGGATTGAAATTAAAACTTATTCAAAATGTTATTAACATCAATATGTTGTGTCAGTAAACATATGGAAAATGAGTAATAATTGACAATTTTATTTATGAGTATCTTATGTCTCTCTCCCTCCATTACCTATGCCAACACAATTCCACCCCCACTCTGTAAACTCATTCTAGCTTCATATGAGACCACTGTGAACTGTATCTCCATCATTTATTGTGAAAGAAGAATATAACAAATAATAATAATTAGAAATATAAATAACTATTCATAAAAAATAATGGGTTTCCTAAATAAGGTTGGGTAAATAAGGATTCTTTTTTTGTAAAATAGATATACAATAAAATACACTCCATCCATAAAAGTCCATAGTTTCATGCATATTTTAAGAAAATTTTAATATATTGAACAGAGATATAATATGCCAATATTATAGTACATCAAACCTTCACTGCCTTTATTAAATTTGTCCTATTATGCTTAATTTACTTCCATCTCTTGATGATTTACTGGAATACCTCTTTCTAACTAGACTTCCTCCCATAATTATAGTTCCAAATTTCTATGATGACTTGCCTCTTACTCAGATTGTATTTATTGATCTTCATCAATCCTCCTTTCATTGAATTGAATACCATATCGCTCAACTCATTCATCATCTATTTATGCCTTACATTCTCCTCATTTGGTACTTCCTAGGATCATAAAAAATCGCACCAAAAAATTAATAAAAATGTTAATGAATTTATTTGGATTCATCAAATTTATTTTCTTATATGACTCAATCAGTTACTTTTGACAATACTTCAACAAAAATTACATTTATTTTAAGTACGATAACATAGGATCCCATTATAACTCAACATTTAATCATACTTGTACTAGATTACTACTATGATGATTCATCTAATAGAACACTTGATGGTATTCCTCCCACAATGAGCAGAGCTCTCTGACCATATTTTCAGCTTCTTCTTCCAGATAATTTCTCTTGAAATCATGATGAAATGGCCAGTTTTTAAGCTCTCCCATCCAACTCACATCAATACCACCACAAGTTTTTGTCTCCTCTAATCCCAACCAAAAAGAAAGAATTTTTTTTGAAGAAGTAGAAAACAATAAATTTTTGTGAGTGGACGTAAATGACTTTAAGTGGATGTAATGTGGGTTTTAATGTTCATTCTTTTATTTTTATACTGTAATATGTTATAATTTCTAATTAAAATTTCATTTTAAATAATTTTTTAAACTTTTTAGAAACTCAACTTTCATCTCTTGAACAGTTATTTATTTTTTTTCTTGAGTATCATTCCCCATATCTTCTACATTACTTGAACTAAATTATGTAGTAGTCATCCAAAATGATAATGGAATGAATTTTGGTTAAAGTAGTTCAAGAATCATAGATGCATGTTTAAAAAATATAGGAAATAAATATCAATAATTAAAATGCAATAATAGTAGTTTGATAGGTAACTCATCAAGTAAATTTTTAACCACAATGATGTGAAAGAGGATAGTTTGAATGAGGGAGACCAATCCATCATCAGGATATGTAATACAATCAATATCTAAGGATGGAATAAATTAAGATAGTGAAGATTGGTATTTGAAAATTATTGAATTATAATATCTCTATTCAAGAAAATTACAATTTTCATGTTAGATTCCTGAAATTGTGGACTTCTATGCATGGATTGTATTTAATTGTAGTAATTAAAGACAAATTAAATATTTGACTACCCATTCAAAAAAATTCTTCTACAAAAGTTGTTGTTACCAATCACATGTAAGAGCAGACCCTTGATATTGAAACTATATACTTATTAGAGGATCAAAATCTTATTAATGAGAAAAACAACACAAACCAGAATCACATTGATGAATAAAATTACCAAGTAAAGAGCCCAAGGTATAAAATTTTAGGTTTCTTGGAATCAATGTCACCAACCTATTGACACCAAAAATTAAATGTTCATTAGTTATCTTTGGGTGAAAATAAGGATGAATGTGCCGATTGATATTGATTCCTGGCATTGCATCCAACATGTACCAAAGGAAATCCTTTAGAAATATATAATGGTAATGTTACAATACTTTCTCTATTTTAATGGAAAATTATATAATGAAATTTTGATTTAATTTTCATTATTCGATGGAGACTTATTTTTTGCAGAATTAAATATTTTATAGAGTTTTAAAATTTTATTGACTTTTTATATGTATATCTAAATTTGAGTAGTAATTATAAATCATCTCATATATTTATACCATTCTTCTTAGGTTTCTCGAATGTATAAAGTTTAACTTGGATAAATCTGATGATAATTTGAAATATCCCCTAAACATTCTAAGAATAATTTAAAAAAAAAATTGGATAGAATTTATTAAAACAAGAATGGAACAAACTCAATCCATATATGGAAGATTTTGAGAATGGTTGTAAAAGATCATATGATCTTGTTAGTACTTATTTTGTAATATTTTATTGAATATATTTTAAGACCAAGTTCTTTCTCTATAACTTATAATAATTTAAATAATAAATAAAAATATTTTTTAGTGTGATTTTAATCACTATATGTCAATGGATTATCCAAATGACAAAAAATAGTGTTTGAAAACTATATAAAATATTCCTTTTTATTCTTCTTATTACAATATATATATCCAAATCACAATTTCTTAGTTTAATTATAAATAATGTTATTTAATTTTCATGGGATTTTTTTTAAAAAGAAATTAATAGATATTAGATTAACCCTCTTTGGGGCTAGGATTCGATCACCTACGACTATAAAAATCATAAATCATTATTAAGTTACAGTTATGTGTATGTTTATTTGAAAATGGTAACATCCTTATGTGGTAGTATTCTTATTTAAAAACAATTATCCCCATATATTTTTAAGATGTTAATGACTTATAAGGAGAATAATTGGTCATATTTAAATTTTCTATTATAGATAATTGATTCAAATAATTAATTGATGAAAATAAAAATGTTTTATATTGATGGAAAAACAACTGGTGTTGTCTGATGTTAGTAGAACCAAAATGAAACTATAAAAAAATGGAACTATAGTAGATTTACATTTGAATTTATAGATATTGTATGAATTTATGGTCGGTAATCATTGAATGGGAATCATTTTTGTCATGTTTGAAGTTATTGATGAATTTTTATAAAGTTTATTTAATGTAATGGTAGCGTTGGTGTTACTAAAATAAGGTAAAAACTTTCATCAAGTACTTGGTAAAATAGTAATGACTAATTTATAGGGTCTATCTAATATTATTGTTTGATAAAAACACCATTGAGTACCTAGTGGTGGTGTATTTAGTACCTAATTGGTTAGCTAAATGAGAGGTGTTCCCCAATATGGACACTAGTTTACTTGTGAGCTTTTACTGACAACCTCATTGGCCTAATATTGTTTTCAATATTAGAATAATAGATATTTCTCCCTTAAAATATGTAAATCCCCTTGGAGAATATTTATACTAGACTAGGAAATACACAGAGGAGTCGCCCCTCTATTACCCAAAATTATTTAACATCTTCTTTCATGATTTAAATTTATTAGGATGTATTTTTACGACTGTATTATGTTTAGTTGCTTATATATTCTCCATTGTCCCTTCAACTCCTCAATTCTCCCTAAAATTTTTATGAAATATATTAGGGATTTGATATTAATTTCACCGAAAAAAATTAAATCATATAGTATTGGTGAGTGTTCTATGTGTGTATGTGAGAAGATAATAATATAGAATGATAACATCTTATTACTTATCATTTAATTTTAGATAAGTAAAAACATTTATTATTATCTGGTATTTTTGAAATTGGGATGAAATTTCCATGAAAAACAAAAGAAAGAATTGGTATTTAACAAAATAATTGAATGGGATTAACCAATGAGTTTTCAATATTTAGTAGCATGGGTTTTAGGATATTATATTTCACTTAATAAGTTTTCCCCTATTAAAACTTGTTAAAATAATTATGTAATAATAAATTAAATTATTTACTAATGGTATAGAATTTATTTGGGTGGGTACATGATCTATATGGTTGATCATTATAGTATATGTTGGTTGATAAAAACTAATTCATATGGAGAAGTAATCCTAAAGATGTGTTAAATCCATGATTTATGTATTTGTTCCCTAATTTTATATTTTTATAAGTGTTTCATATGATATTTTATATGAGAGTAGGGGAATATGGTGTGAATTGTAGCATACCTGATCTACATCATATAAACAATACACAAGAAGGGTAACCAAATACCTTAGTCATGCATATTCATACACTGGAGGCTTTTTACTAGCTTTGATGGTCCATGTGGTCATAGTAAGAGAATTGTACCCACTAATATTAAAAATAAATAAATCATAAAAACAGTGGAATCACATCAGTAACTTGTTAAAGCATCAATCCAAAACATAACACATGGAATGAAAAAATATATATGTTATTTAAGATAATTAATACATATTCGATCCATATTTCCAATAGAATGATGATATAATATCATAAAAAGTACCAAAAACACCCTAACTCATCATGGGGAACCACATGATCCAGTTCCATAGTCTATTGATGACTCGATTGAGCAGCCATTACTTATCCATATTTATACTCACATGTCGAAAGACTCTGCCCCCCCCCCCCCCCACCCACCATGAACCAAATATTTTTCAAGCATTCTAGAGGGCCTATTTAGGGAGTGAGTATAAGCTCCTAAGGTCACAACAAATAGTTTCCCCAGTTAATATCCACATGTATACAACTATATTAAAAGTTAATTAAATGGAAACAAAAATTATAATACCCACTCTATATAAAAATCATCAAGATATAATTGGGGTCCTCTCCTACTTCATTCAATTTAAGAATGGGATAATTCCCTTATAGCCGGTTACACCTGAATAACTCTTACCCTTCAAATTAGTACCATACAACATAATGATAAACAGAATTCTATATCCAATGTAGTTGATCCAATACATTATAATTTAATATATAAAGGAATATACGTGTACTAAAGTTAACTATTCACTATTTTAACCATCATATCAATATCCCAAAAAATACCATGTATAGTGTGAACATGCTCCCATATAATGATCTCAATCACTATCCTTGTCCTATGTCCATATTTGTGCTATATCCCTCCTCTATATCAATGAACCTCCTCATCACCCCAATCCTCTCATCAATGGAGGATACCTCCTTCAAACCAATTACTAACACCACCTCATGGACCCTATCTTATGTGGTCATAACCCAAATGGCATTGGACCTAAGGTGAATTGAAATCACCAAAAAAAACTAGGGACATAACTTGTTGTATCATCACTATATTATCCTAGGTCATCAACATCACACATATCATACCAGCATATCTCATGCCACCCATGATATGGGTCATTACCACCTATGTCAGACTGAGAAATTTTTATCCTAACAAATCTGAAAATTTTAAATCCAATGTTTTCCTTGGAAACCATATCATGAATTACAACACATTAACCAACACTTTACAATATACATCATCACTATAATTATTACCCAAGGCCACACCCCAAATAAAAAATGATACATACAAAATGAATACCAATTTTTTACACATGAATCTAACCCCCAAAAACCCACATGAATAATGGAAATATCAATTGGTTCTATACTTTATTCCACAAACGTCCCAAATCATGATTGATTATCACAAAATCCATAAACAAACAAATAAATCATTAAAATTTTTGGAAACACCTTCCATGTAAAAGTATAGGAATGCATGTCGAATCATGTAGCATAATTTTACCCGAGGGTGAATATATTAGAGAATTAGAGAAAATTCCCTCAAATAGAGTTTTTTTTCTCAAACCAATGTATTCTTAATCAAAAATAGATGATGAAGGATACTGAGCCTTTCCCACAACGACTCTTAGAGACTGACCAATCAATGAACTACCAATAAAAAACATAAATCCATCAATGGGAAGGAAAAAATAAGGAAAATTCATGTAATAATTCCCTTTCATGAATTCACTCTAGAATGGTGGATTTAAGATCATGAACCATCCTAGTGGGTCCTGTTGCATGACTCCTCAAGCTCACCAATAATAGTCAAGTTCCAGGTGACTAGAATTGAGTCAAAATATCAATAACATGGGAGGTATTGCCTATGTACATGTATACATGTACACATCTCCAAGACCCCCAAATGATGAAATGTAAAAACCCCACTAAGAAAGAAATGGTTGAATCCGTCTATATCCCGCAACCATAGTATTAAAGGAATAAAATTAATGTAAAACATGACCAGATTCAAGCTCACCACAAAGATTCTATAACCACAAGTCCACCCTATAAGTAAAGGTATTGGGATTTCTCTCTGAAAGCTGTAGGAAAACACCTCAGTCTATTCGGTTTCACAAAGAAACTTCTAGTCCTGGTCCTCCTAGGTCTCCATAAAAAGGAAGATAATCTGCACAAAACACAACATGTGTTGGAAAAGACAATACAAGGGTGAGTATAACAATACTCTTTCAGACACCCCAAAACCACAAAGAAATATAATAATGAAAAGTACTATCATCTCTATATAGGTATATGTCTACAACATATTTAACAAGAATATATAGATATACACAATATAAGACATGTGTTCTAGAGGTAAGCCACTACCATAGTATTTTAACCTTATATTTTAGTTTCAAGATTCCACAAAACACTCATCTTGGAGAACACACTCTTAAGTCCAATAGCACTGATGATATCCAACTAAGGGGTACATTTTTTAGGTATCTCCATGAGAAAGATACACTGATAATAGAAAAAGAATATAATACATAGATTATTATCACATCCCGGGACATTGGGTGATACCAACAACCCAATATGGATTAACCTGATAAGTAAAGGATCGACTCCCATGTAGTGTTGGTCACGTCAATACCTAGAACTCCGCCTAGGGAATGAAGAAAAATAGAGGTTCCCACTTCGGGCCTCTGTGAGGGGATTATAACAACTCTATCTAGGAATTACTATAGAAGTGATCATAGTCCTAGGAGTAGGACATGATTCACATCATCCTTTATGGAAGTGATAAAGGGAATAAACCCTAACAAAACATGTCCAGGATACAAAGGATAAAAGATTCAAGCCACGTAGAAATGAGTACAAGGTGTGTATTATGGGTACACACTGTGCCCCTTAACCCTAGGTACTTATCATGTGAAATTGAATGTTTCATTCAAACTTTGTCTTATACCAGAGTAAACGATGTGTGGATGGGTTATGTGCCTTGTCCCTATATTCGGGGTCCACCCTTGTACTCTAGTCATGTGCCATTACATGGAATAAACCCGTATATCCATCTCTCTATATGAGTACATAGGGTATCCCATGTACATGGTAGCAGCCATGCTATGTGGGGGAGTCCACACTAAGTAAGAAAGTAGTGTACTCCACCCCATGTCTTTTCACTTTTTCAGGATCACACTGAGTCACTCAAAGGTTGATACATGTTATGCAGTCAAAGACTACATGTCATTTGTATCAGGGTTTTCCACAACCCATCATCTTCATCCCACTCCGATTATTTGATCTTTTTTACATTCGTTTTGGTGGTTGGTTCACCTTTAAACTCAAGATACCACTTCATCGATTCATGCCATTCCCAAATCAATTTTTTTCTTCTAATTAGGTCACGAAACGTATTAAGTCTTCATTTTCCATTCCTCCCTGAAGAATGATGAAGAACATGAATTTGGGGATCCTCCATCTTCCAAATTTCCCTATATCTATCTTTTTGCCTCCATAATTATGCCAAGAATTAGGTGTGCAATAATCTATTAATTGGTATGAGTCTAGTCACAGTCGAAACGAAGAACTCCTCTGATGAATGATGAATAAGGGGAGAAGGAGAATGAACCAAATATAGGAATTAACCTTGATAAATGTTCATTTCAATCTCGATCCATCACCATTATAATGAAAATCAATCAAAAGTAATAATCAAGAAGTTTAATCTCCCAAATAAAGAACTCATAAAAACCCATCTCACAAAATAAAATTAAACCGTAGATAAATATGATAATTTATTTTTCCTCGTTCATCATGGAATTTAATAATGGGGAAAATAAAATCAAAATCACATGACATACCATGATTTGGACTAATCAAATATTAATAATGAATTTGTGTTTAATTCGTGGGCGAGATCGTTAAAAATGGATGTGTGTTGATGGTTGATCCATGATTTCATCATCCTTCATCCGAAAGGATTCTCCAGAGCACTCACTCCAACAATCCTTTAGAAGTTATAGGGTCATATAGATAACCCTATAATTATATCATAATAATATATTTTTAGAATGTCTAATCCCTATGTCAACAAAATGATTAAAAATAATATTTATTAAATTATTTTATCCATTTCACACTCGCAAAAAATTTATCAAAAATGGGTTTTGCTGACCCAGGTTAGGTTTCACCTTGGGTAAAATCACCATTATAAACTCAGTAGTTCCCCAAAATGTCTAATACATACACCCATTTATATGTCAGTCCACTTTTTTAGGAAACCATAGCCTGTTATATTTAATATTTTAATATATTCCAAACATTTATTCCTGACACACCTAGTATTATAATCTCATGTCGTCTCACTATTTGGTCTCGAAGTTAATTCATATAAAATTTAAAAAATAATAAATGAAAAATTTGAGACATTTCCTTCTGCACATTTTGGGGATTTCCATCCTCAAAATTCCAAAACAAAGGCTACTAAAAAATATATGGGTAATGAGCAAAAATATGAGCCTCTTGCTCCAAATTTCTCTCTTGGAGATTCACGTGGTACCAAAAAATATGTACGAAAGGAATAGATCACCCATAAAGGATCATTTCCCATTCATACTCAATCTCCACTGGGTACTAAGCAAATTTTTCTCCATCCTTGATTTTTTTCTCTACCCAGTCAATAACGTGTGATGGGACATGCATGTACCTCCTTAGTTATTACATGTGGAAGATGTAATGTTCCAGGTCTAACTACGAAGGTAGACGAAATTAGTAGGCCACATCTCCAACTCTACAGAGTATCTAGAAAGAGACAATCAACAACAGATATAACTTTACTCCTTGGACAAATATCTATAATCCACATCAATGTGGGACTAATATGAACACATCCTCTCCTTTCTCAAACTCCAAAGGAATCTGTCACCTATCATCATAAAACTTTTATTGCTATGTGCTATCTTAATCCACTTATGGATACCCAGAACCTTCTCTATTTCTACTCACACCAATTTCGGGCCCATGAGTGCTGATTCTCCAGGGCCAGTCAAATAATGTGGTGACCTATGGCGTCAATCATACGAAGTCTCAAATGGTTCCATACCAATGGTGGAATGGTATTTATTATTGTATGCAAGCTCTGCCTATGATAGTTGATCCTCCCAACTATGGACAAGGTCTTAAATGCAAGATATCAACATTTCCTCTAAAACCGGTATAGTCCTCTCATCCTAAACATCAATTTGTGGGTGAAATGTTGTGATCAAGAGAAACTGGGTCCCAAAACCTCTTGTAATTCCTTCCACAACTGGGATTTGATGTAACAACCCCAATAAAAAACAATCAGCAATGGAGCTTCATGGAGTCTAACTATCTTTTGAATGTAGTGTTGTCCCAACCTCTCTACTAAACTCCCCTCTCAGATTGCATCGAAGTGGGATAGAATGGTTAGTCAGTCAATAATTACCCAGTTGGCATCATTTCCCCTATACATACATGGAAATCTTTTCACAATGGCCATATATATCATATCCCACTTTTATTCTGGAACATAAAAGGGTTGATCTAAGCTTACTGGAATATTGTGCTCGTCTTTACTTGCTTACAAGTAAAGAATCAAGAGAAAAACTCAATAACCCTTTTCTTCATCATTGGCCACCAAATCTAAGGTTAGAGGTATTATTACATGTTTTCCACACCATGATGTACATCCAAAGGGGACATATGAGACTCCCATGAAACCTTCTCCTACAACATCATTGATACCATCATGTTTCGTATTAAAAGAATTATTTCCTCTCCACCTATTGAAAATCCATTAGGATAATTCCTTATTTATATATGAGCACATAGGGTCTCATAGTTGATATCCATAGGTTAAACCACCATAACTAAATGTAAGAGTGCTGGGGTGAAAACAGTCAACTGAAGGTGAGATACTCCATCCCAATCCACAAAGGATAAATGCAACAAGGATAACTACTTTGACACAATTTTCAATAGCTGTGAACTAGATCTCTTTTTGAGAGAATACACTACTATGTTCCCCTTCCCATGATTATAGAAAATCTCAAATTCATATTCTTGGAGGAACTCTATCCATTGAATCTGTCTAAATTTGAGATCAATCTGAGAGAATATATACATGAGACTATTGTGATCAGGGTAGATCATAAACTGCTCTCTTAAAAGGTAGTGTCACCGTATCATCAAAGTGAATACAGTAACAGATAAATCAAGATCATGGGTTTCGTAATTATTCTCTTCTAGTCTCTACTAGCATGAGCCATAGGCTATTACTACATTCCTCATCATCATAACACAACAAAGCCCGGTTCCTGGTGAATCACGGAGCACTATGTACTTTACAAATTCCTCCACCAATCTCAATATTGTAGTGCTCAACCAAATCTTCTTAAACGACTAAAAATTATATGGAACCTTTCCATTAACATGAAGGGATTCCACTTTCAATTCAAAAATATCATGGGTGTTGATATCATGGAGAAATCAGGATTGAATCTTTTATAATATTCTGGGAACCCAAGGAAGATCTAAACCTCTTTTGTGCTGTTATGATGCTCCACTGCTAACACTTCCTAAACATTGGTTGGGTTCACTTCCAATCCATCTTCTATAAAAACATTTATTATAAATTAGACCTCCTGAATCCAAAAATAGAATATAGAGATATTTCTATAAAGATATTTCTCTTTATGTATGTCTAGAACTATACTTATGTTTTTCATGTTCTCCTCCTCAGATGTCAAATACACCAGGATATCATCAATGAAGACCATCAGGAACAAGTCTATTTAAGGCTGAATGATCTCATTTATGAATCCCATGAACATTGTTGGGTTGTTCTTTATTCCAAATGGAGTCACTAAGGGCTCATAGTGACTATAGAGACATCATAATTCTATATTTGGTATATCCTTCTCCCATACTAATTTCTTGTGATAGCCTAACCTGAGGTCAACCATCGAGATCCATCGCACCCCTCTCAACTGATCAATGAAGTCATTGATCCTCTGTAGTTGATACTTTTTCTTCATGGTCACCTGGTTCATGTTTCGTTAGTCCACACACAACTTCAAATATCCTTATGCATTCTTGAAATAAAACCGCGGATTCCAAGGTGGAAATACTAGTTATCATTAAGCCCTACCTCCACAAGTCATCAAACTACAATCTTAGCTCGTGAAGCACTATGAGATTCATCAGATATTTTTTGTAGATATTGGTGTTGTTCTAGGGTGTAAATCAACATATAAGTTTTTATATTGGTGGGGAGGTAAACCAAGAACACCTAAATGAAATAAATCCTCATACTTCTCCACTACTATAGGAAACATGGAACACAAAACATCTACAAAACCAAGAGTTATGACATCCAACTAATGAGTAATAGAATTCTCCCTCCTATGCATGAGTCTATCCTACATAGCCTATATTTCCTTTTCACCCAAAAAATAAAACACAATTATGTCACTATGGATAAATCACACCCTTCTCCTAAAATAGACCCTCTAGGTATGAACTGTATTTAACCAATCCATACCATGAACTTTTTTATAAGGTCTCAACATTGCTACCAATATATTAAGAAATATACTCTCACCTCTAAGATTCAGGTCACACTATTGGCACTTGTTTATGATCTATGAGTTCTCTCTAGTAGGCGTCTCCAAGCTTAAAGTTTAAGTAAATAGATCAACTGGAATATCCAAGTCAAATACATGGTATGATGAAATAAAGGAATGGATAAAACCAATATCAATATATACAACTGATAAATTATAAAAGACATAGATCATATCTCAAATCATTCCTAGAGCCCCTGGGTCATAATCCTCGACTGCCAAAAGCTGTCTCCTCCCCTATCAACCATCTCTATATGATTATCTTGGACCACCTTGGGGTGGTGGTGGTAATAAGACGAAACATAAACAACCTCTTACTACTCTCTCATCTCTTATTCCACATCCACCACCCTATAGATATTCATTCGCCTTCCATTGTCTCTATCTCAGTGGTCTATCAATAGTCTTTGTGTCAACTGTACAGGGTGTTGGACAAATTCATGCATGATGTCCCCTGATATCACATGAGTAGCACCACATCAATCTTGGATGACTAGACCCACCCTACGAGCCCTGAACTATATATCCAATATCCTGGGAACTAATCTTGAAATGCCTCCACATACATGTCCTAAAGACTGAATTTGGATCCCTACTGTTGAGGTCTCTACTCCTCCTTTCCCAGTGGATACAATCACCTGTTGTATCTCCTCATCCAAGATGTTTTAACCCAACAGATCCCATTCAAGCACCCCAGAATAATTAGGAATGAATGGATGAATAAAATTGCTCAAATTTATCTACATAAACCTTTCTCAAAGGTTTGAGAACTGAAGTATTGATCTAGAACCATATCCAATGAGTATCTGGAAAGTATGGAAAACCTTAATGAATTATCAGCCACTGACATGTCTCCCTGATGGAGGTTAGGATGAACCTTGATATGAGAATTCTTTAGTATATTTATTGAAAACTCCTCTCTGAATAGGTTCTCTAACATTTTCCATAAAATCGTTTCTTTACCATAACTTTTTGGAACCAAACCCCACCATCATCCTACTGATACATAAAGAATATTTGCCGCCAATACCTCCATCTGACCTGTTAGTGTCTTAACATGGAAGAAAACTCAGGTCACCGCCTAAGTCAGTCCTTAGCCACAATTAGGTAAGACTAGAATCCAATCCTAAGGGGACTCTATCGTTTTAACTCTTGAAATGTTCTCAGCTTGTGTAACTCATATACTAGTTCTATAGGTACCACATTACTCGCTACAGGTGGAAGTGTGGTTTGTGCACCACCTAGAGGTAACATCTCTGGAATTGGTCCCTATATAGAAGCATTTCAAGTAAGGGGCTCATTCTCATCATAAACCTGCTGAATCCAAGCTAGTATGAATCATAGAGAAATCTTGTAAGTAAAAAAGATATACCGCACTCAATGTGTACATATAGAGATATTTATCCAGAAGAAGATGGAAACCACAACCCATTCCAATATGATGCACATACCATTTTTATCCCCTCAAAAAATGTTGTCATGTACCTAGTCAAAAAAAAGTGATTAGAGTCATGTTGTATGAATACATCATCCTCCACACCAACACTTGTGTATCGATCCTAAAATATGACCTCAAAAAATTTAACATTGTTAACCTAAACCTATATCACATACTCCTAGTCCTAAATTATAATTGACCACCTATTACACTACTCTAACATGGACCATCTTAGTAGGGCCCATTTCGCTACTCTCTATGCCCACCTCTAATAGGTCATGGGCTAGAGACTACCACTAAGAAGGCATATCAATTACATGGGAGGAATTTCCTATGTACCTATACACTCACACACATCTCCAAGCCCACAAAATGCTAAAATATAAAAACCCCCACAATGAAACAAATGCATGCATACATCAATATCCCATAAAAAGAGATTAATAGAATGTAATGTTAAGTAAACCAGGACCTAATATGATCCCAACATAAAGATTCTATAACCACAGGTTCAAACATTATGAAAAGGTACTTTTAATGATATCTGAATGTTGTAGGAACATGAATCAATTTGTCCTGTCTCACAAAGAATTGTTGGCTCTTGGTTAGCCTAGAAATTCCTAAGGATTTTGATCGTCTTAAAATGACATGATAGGTATGGGAAAAGCCCATGCAAGGGTGATCATAAGAATACTAATTAGGAAACCCTAGAACAAAAATTAAATAAATAATGAAAATTATATTTATCTCTACACATGTATATGTTTACAACACATATAACAAGAATATCCAGATATACTCAATCCAAGACACATAGTCCAGAGGAAAGACACAGCCATAGAATACTAGCATTTGGATTTCAGTTTGAAGATTCCCTGAAGTACTGATATAGGGGAATGCACACTGAGTCTGATAGCACTGATGATGTTCCTTCAAGGGGTACTACTTGTTGGTTCTCACTATGAGAAACAAACACGGATAGTCCAAAGATAATACCATACATATATGAGTATCATAGAGCAGGACATGGGGTGATATGAAGAACTCATTGTCAATTAACCTAATAAGTATAGGATCAATTCATGTTTAGTGTTGGTCTCATCGATACCAAGAACTCTTCCTTGATCATGAAGAAGAATAGGGTATCCCAATTCAGGACTCTTAGGAGTGGATTTGAATGACTTTATCTAGGAAGTCCTACTGAAGGGATCGTAGTCCTAAGAGTAAGAAATGATTCACACTAACCTCTAAGGAAATAACAAAGGGAACATAAACTAATGAAAATTGTCCAATATATAAGGGATAATAAATTCAATCCATATAGAAAGAAGTAAAATGTGTTTGGTAGGGGTACACTTCAAGTCGCATGACCCTAGGCACTACCCGTATAAAATGGCTCATGTCATTCAACCCATGTTTTGTAAAAGAGGACATGATGTGTGGACGAGTTACATATTGAGTCCTTGTATCAGGTGTCTTCCTATGTACTCTAGCTGTGTGCCAGTACACAGCGTCGGCCTGTGTATCTTTGCCCATGTACTAGCACATGAGGGAACCCAACTACATGGTCCAGGCTAAGCCCTGTGGGGGATTAGACACCACCTAGGTAACCTATGTACCCACCCTCCATCCCCCATTTCTGTGTACTCCTTCAGTTAAAAATCGAGTCATTAAAAGGGGTATACATTTCATGAAGTCACGAACTGCACACTATCTGTATCTGGTTTTTACAGAGGCTATATTCTTCCTACCACTCATGTCGGTTGATCTTACAGCTTCCGTTCTAGTGGTTTATTATCCATGAAAATAAATATCCAGGGACTTCAAGTCTTTCTATATCCAAATCAACATGTTTCATCTCTTCATATGGTCACAAAATGAATTATATAATCATTCTTTGATCTACAGTGAAGAACGCTGAAGATCCTGAATTAGGTAATCATCCATCATCTGAATCAATCTGTCTCTATTGTCGCACCTCTATGTTTTTATTATAATCCAAGATATATGATATCAAATAATTGTTCCAAGATTCTGTTGTGCAACAATCGATTGATCGGGGTGTGTCGATTCATGGTCCAAGTGAAAAAATCTCACGATAAACGATTAGCAGGTGGAGAAAATTACAAGAACCAAAGAGATGAATGAACCCAAATTGATGTTCATGTCGATCTTGATCCATCTCTATTAGAATGACAATTAAAAAACAAATAATCCCAAAGTATAATCACCCAACTAAACCATACAAACATAACTCATTCCGTAAAATATGATCGAACTGCATACCAATGTTTTCATTGATTTGTCTGCATTCGTCGTGGAATTCAAGAATGAGGAAAAATTAAAATCACACACCCTAATAATATTGGGATGAATTTTTGATAAATAATGAAGCTATTCTATGTTAATTTGAGAGATCCTTCAAAATTGATTTGTATCGATCATACATTTTTGATTCCATCATAATTCATTAGAAAGGATTCTCCATAGGACTCTCTAATATGATCTTCCAAAAGATCTAGGGTCATGCTAATAACCCTGGAATACTGAAATAAGGGTTTGTTTAATGAAATTTAATTCTATTCATCAAATAAATGAACAAATAAATTTTTAGTAAATTACTATATCCATTTTAAACATGTGACAAATTTTTTAAAAATGGCCTCCATCAATAAATGCTAGAACACCCCTAGAGTAAAACTTTCATTCATAACTCAATGATGCCCTTTTATTTCCGATCTATGAACTTGTTTATATGTTGTTTGAATTTTTTAGGAAAATTGGTTGTTCGTGCTCTTTAATATTTTAATACATTTCAAACATTTATTCCGAACACACCAGTTCTTGGAATAGCACATCGTCTCCACGTATAGTCTCAAAATTAATCCATAAAATATCTAAAAATAATACACCTAAAATTATATTCATTAAATTTACATAATTTAATTCAATATTATATAATTAATTTAATTTTAGTTTTTCAAAAAAACCCATAAAACCTCTTGGCACAACAAGTAATAAACCATTAGGTTCATGTTGTCGGTCTATCAGGAGGTCAATGGATTTCTTAGAGACACTTGATCCCCAACTTCTACATTTGAGTAATAGTTTCTCTAACACCAGATACCCTATTCCATCTATCTTCAAAAGGAAATTCTCAACACCATGGATAACTTCTTGAATCTGAACTCTTGATCACTTCAGACCCCTCTATCCCATCAAACATGCCTTAATACACATGGTTAGGCCGTAATATGGATAAAATTACCTCACCCAAGAACCCAATATATTTCAAACTCCCCATTATAGGATATCTAATCCCTAGCATATTTTCATCAATACATTATAAAACCTCTTCCAAAACAAGAGTGTTTACCTGATGACACACCTGAAACACTAAGAAGATTTTGGACACATTGATATGCCTCTAAAACACCATGATCAATAGACTTAAAAATTGATTCTACCTAAGGGAAATTCTAACAATAATAGTCACCTAACTTGTCTCAATACAACTATACTACCTACCATACCAATGGAACCATAACAACCATCATTATGAATTTTAGACAACCAAACTTTACATTCATATGTATCAAACATTTTACTGAATTATCATACATAAACTAGAACCTGGTCATATCATTTACACATAATGCATATTGTGCAATATTACCCCTTATATAAAGAACCAGAAACTAACATTCTCAAAGAATATCTCAAACTGTTAACATCCCTTCATATTTCTCTATGAATTTCTGATCAATCCTGCACACCTAACTCAAATTTGGAGTCCCTTGTGATTTTACCACTTACATAATCACACTTGAGATCAGTCACTGCCCCCAAATGATTATCTTGTCCACTGGTACAACATGTTTATTATTATAAATCACATCCACAATATCATACTGTTACATATTACAACTTACTCTTATGTTATCTTTATCCTACAGTTAGATATGATTTCATTAGATAAAAAACTCTAGGTTCCCATTTTTACCAAATTTATATCCCTTCTTCAGTAGTTGATCACACTAGGCATGAGCTAGACGTGATCTCCAATACTAATAACACTTCAAAGATAACCCAGTTCATGGTGGAAACATTAAACCTCTTCCTATACCACCCTACTAGATCTCCCCATATCTTATCTTCTAGTTACTTGAAACCCTCTTACCAACATCACCTAATAAAACTTCATGATTGGGCACACTCCAATCATATGTGTTTTTCTACAATATCAAAGTTGATTCACCAGTTCAAAAAATGAGGCCATCATAAATATGATTATATAAACCCTAATAGTGTTCCAAAATCTATCTGTGAATCTACCCACATTAGGGTTATCATATAAGACTAGAGTTAGTAAAGACCATATCATATTTACAAACTATGTAGTGTAGTCCATGATGGACATCGATCCCAACACCATGTGCATAAACTCATGATCTAGGTAAGTCATCAGTTTCTTAGGAAATGAGTTATCAAAGAACCATGCAAAAAAATACTTATAAATTCATTCCAAAATGCCTACATAACTGTACTTACATATATAATGAGTGCTTAACTAGTTCACTAAACATATACATCGTTAGATTCAAGTTGTGACATGGTAGCATCTCAATATGATCATAGATCATTCCGACCCACCTAATTCAACACTGTTCATCCTGTAGTCCTCCCTCTACTTGGAATAATATAAGATGTGGTTATTGGAACTCACTTGATAGATATATCATGGATGGATAAACTACCTAAGATCCTTGATCAACACTCTAGACATGAAAAACAAGTTTCATCCTAATTTGATTACAAAACCAATGCATCAACTCTTCTATATATTTTTGATGACCTACATACCTTAGAACCTATACTAATGTATCAGGCTCAATGCCTCCCTTACGTTTTTCATTCAGTGCATGCCTCAATGGAACCACATCTCTACCATCCAGACTCTCAAATAGTGGTCGTCGATGTCTCATTTTTATGAGAACCAACATCCATGATCAATTCATAAAAAATAGACCAGATTTGAAAATTAAGGAAATATATAACATGAATTTTCTCTCACTATACCATATACTTCCCTACCCACATCCATGTCTATTATCATCTTACTTTGGAGCACCAAATTTCATGTTTCAAGGTGTTTTATCACAAACTCCACAAACAAAAATATAAAGGATCCACAAAACTAATAACACTGTGAATAAAAAACCAAGTATTAACTAAGTTGAATTTCCCTAAAAAGATATATGGTAAAATTCTATATAGGTTGTTATTAACACATTAAATAGAAAATCCTATTTCAAAACCATAATGAAAATCAATGTCAGTCTTATGCATGTCATGCATGTTATATATTCCTATAACAATGTATACGTAACTTATCATTCAACTTTGGTCAATGTGTGACACAACAAATAAATAACATGAAATTTCATTTTTATTTAGAAAAAATGACTCAACTATATTCATGAAAACATAAATAATAATCAGAGTTACCATATGACATAAACTTTATCAAGCTGTTGTGTAGGCTTGGTAAACATCATGATATCTATACCGAGTGTTGTTACATCCCTAAATTTCAGCTACCATTCTGAAATAACTAAACGAACCCACTAAATACTATTTTTAACAATCAATATCATAACACATTGAATAATTCCTAACTCAAATCACGTTAATAGCTCCCAAGATGGATACCCACTAACCTCAGGCATGCCTCACGATGTGTTAGAGGATAATAAATAGCAATGATTTTTTAAGGGATCATAGTGGTAAAACTATAACCACTGATTAGAATAGAAAAAAATAAAAATAGAATAAATATATAAATATTCATTAAATATATCAAACAATAACATAAAATATGGATTGATAATACTAACTATAATATCATACAAGTCAAAAAAACAAAAAAGGTAACCTAAAGGTCGATTATATATATACATTAATTAAAGGGACAAAAAATAATCCATCAAAATAATGAAGAACTACTCAATATATATCAATATTAAATTGAAAATATCCTTGAGAATCCACTACTCCATCCAATTATGTTTTTGAGACCCCAAACATCTGATACATAAATACTATATCTTATTAGAAAAATATTCATTACAAAAAAAAATTATGATCCCCACCAGAATATGTATGGTCTAGTACCTTTAGAATCCTAGGCACAAAAAAATAGATCCATAATTGTGCTATTACATATCCCACAAAATTGTTCCAAACTAGAAACTTTATTATAAAAGTCATATATAATACCTTCATTCTTGCCCAGGGAAAAGGGAATGAAATAAAAGGTGAGATCAGATTATTATTAAAGTAAAACAAGAGAGATATCAATATAACATGAGAATATTGGTATGTGAGCTTGAGAATAACATTTGAAAACAATTCCCATAATATCACATACCTAAAACATGTGTCATGGCATAAATAATTGTATATCATAAGACATGAATCATAACGGAATCAAAGAACGGGATCCATGTGATCATTACTTTAGCATAAGACAAATAATTGTTTCATATATATAATTAACGAAAATATTGTGTCAAGGATACCGACAAAAATATTAATAACATCTATGTTTTGGTATAACTAAACATGTACCTTTTTTGGTCTTGGGATAACCTACCATATATCTACTTTTGTGCTTGGGATAACCTCCCTTGTAACTCCTTTTGGGCTTGGTATATCCTCCCTTGTACACCCTTTTTGGTTTCGGATAGCCTCATGTATACCCTTTGAGAACATATAAAATTAATAATTACCTAATGAATTATAAATAAATATATCTTTAAACCATATTGGATTTAATATAATCTCCATATTTGGTTATATAGAAACCACAATACTTGGTTATAACATAACAACCATCACATAATGAAAATAGTACATGTTTGTTCCACAATATAATAAAACATTTATCTTATCATAAACAATGGAATGAAATGGGTTTCATATTCATTACATCATAACATAACACATGTTGAAGAAATTGGTTTTATATACACATAACCATATCCTCATAGCATAACCCCAGAAAAAATAAGTGGTCTTCATATTCATTTTTTCAGGGCATAACCCCCAGAAAAAAACAAGTTTCATAAAGATATTGTCATAAAAATCATAAATAATTTGACGAAATAGTAATAATAATATCCTTGTATAATATCCCCACAAAATCATAACTACCATCAATGGATGTCATATTATATGTAAAATTGTTTTGAAAAGGCACTTGGAACATTTCTTGAGGAAAAACATTTTTTAAAATCACTTTTTGAAAAGAAAACATAATTTTGCATTGAAATACTTTTATTTGAAAAATAATCATTTTAACCTATAATTAATCTTTAAAAATAATGATTTTGTTATTATATAGGAAAATAACCTTCATGTAGTACACATTCAAACAATGATTCCTCTCATATTATTGACAAAATCCAAATCTAAATTGTTTAGAAAATTACATGATTATTTCATTCAAAAAAATTGCAAAAAGAAAATCATTTCTAAAATTTTATTTAATAAATCATTTATATAATTTCAAAAAAAAATTAAAAACATTTTTTTGGATGAAAAGAGGGTTTAGATTGAATATAAAAATAACAATGATTTTTCTTAAAAAATATTTTCAACTTCTAATTACATAAAGATAGTAAAATGAAATGAAATATATATTCTCATGACATAGACAAATTTAAATAAATTTCATAAGTTTCTCCAAATGTGAGTTATTGTATTTCATCATCATAATCAAAAATATAAACAATCCAGGTAAATAATGATATCATATCATAATATAAATACCACATTAGTAACAGTAAAACTTAAGCCCCAAGAAATTGATGTCATGAAATGGATGTGTGATGCCCAATATTTTTTATAAGGTTCATCATAAATTACATTCATAGGAAGTATATACTCCACATAATATAAATAGGTGGTGAATATGGAATGTGTCACATAAATGTAAAAATTGTTAAGAAAATCCTTTACCATATGTCCCAACTTCTTTCTTATATGTTAAAAACTCTTTATAATATATATAAGTATATTATGAATATATTATTTAACCGTACTTATATATATGTTTCCATATTTTATTTTTCATTACAGAATCTTTTTTAAATCACATATATCACATATTTTAATTAAATAATAATTTTTATGTCATATATATCACATTTTTTCATTAAAATCAACCTTTTTACCTTCCATGTAAAGAATTAATGGATCACATCACTTTTCTAGGTGGTTTTCCTCTGTAAACGTGTATAATGATATTGTATTCCCAATGAACAGAATGTATTAAAAAATATGTTATATCATGATTCCATAAGCATAATAATATCATAAATGTAATATATAAAAAATTAATCCATAATTATTATACTTCTTTGAGAGGATATATGGAGAGTGGATAACATCGATTTATGAGGTGGTAGTCCAATGTACACACAAATGATGACTTCATGACCAATTTGATGGAAGAAGAGAAGGATTTTGGCTATTTTATTCACATAATAAAAATTTAATTTATATAGGATATATAGGTTATCATATCATCATTGTTTTAAAAAAATTAATTTGGTGGATAAATAAAAAACAAATTGATCAATTAGGGATGCTATATCTTCAATGGAAAACTTATTTTGGTTTTAACAAAAAGGCTTATAAGGCTTGATTTAAGGCCACAATAATATATCTATTATTATAAGATGGTTATAAAGAATTAATTTTGTTATGTATTGTTTTTAATAATGTGTTTTGGTAGTGTTAAGAGGAGAGAATAGTAGGTTTCATTTTATATGTTAAGTGGGCGGCCTACATGTAATTTTGAATAGATAAAGGTGTACCCATATTTTTCACATGCCAAAAGGATCCAAAATGGTCCATTATCTTGCCTATAAGATTTAATGTTTAAATATGGAAACACAATTTGTTTTGGACATGTTTTGGGATATTTTTAATCCTTATATTTTAGTTTAACCACCCAATAAACCCACATTTACCATAACCATGGAAAATAATTTTTCCTATTTTTTCTATTATTTATGGTCAAAACTAAATTTATATTATTATAGAATATATCTTATAATAATTCCAAATATGTAATCCATTTTTCAAAATTCATCTCATAAAATTTACAAAATTTTATAAAAAATGAAACTCATAGATGTGATCAGAAAGTAGGTTTTCAAAGAGAAAACATTTATAGGTAGAGAATATTTTAATATAAAAATTAAATATTGAATTGACTATAACGACCAAATAAGATTAATAGATTTATTATTTAACTAATTTTTCTATTAAAATCATCACAAAACAATTTGAATGTTTTTAAATTATTCAATACAAATGAAAAAATAATTATAAAAACCAACATTTTCACTATTAATAGGAAAAATTATCTATTTAAAAAATTATAATAAATACAAACTAAAATAATTTTTCCATATCATTTTCAAAATTGAAAAAAAAAATCAAATTAAATTTCTAATAGTGGTGTAAAAAATTATTTTGAAATGGGTTTGTAAAAGGGGACAAAAATATTGTTTTTAAAAGATTAATGTTTTTCAACATAAAATTGGATTTATTCTTAAATATTATCAAGAAAATATGTAAGATAAATTTCAAACATTTAATTGAGAACATAATTTGTGAATTTATTTATAATAATTCTTAAAATTGATTTTTTTTTAATTTATTTAGGTAAAACTTATTTGTATGTATAAAAAAATTAGAATAAAATTTCATTTATTTTCAAATAGGTTTTATCTACATTTATAATTAATTATTAAACAAATAAGCCATATTATATAAATTTTTAGACCATATATTTTTATAATTTTGTTAATCCTATTCACATCCACTATTCCAATGGTTATGTGAAAAACAATCATATTAAATAATGGTATTTTAATAGTATGTCATGTTTCTTTTAAACAATTTGTTTATTGTAATACAAGAAAAACAGAGTGTTGCGTGTAATAAAATCCAAAAAAAAGTTTCTCATTTAATGAAACCTAAATTCGATATTGTTTGTCATGAAATATCTCAAAAAATCTAAACTTATTTGAAGTATATATATTTCATAAAATCTATGTGTGTTACATTTTACCCACCTTAACATGATTTTTTCCTTTAAATTAGTCGCATTGGTAAAAACAATAGAGGATAATTCTATCTCCTTAAACCATTAAGTTCCCACATAGCATCATAAATCAGGTATTGTTACCACAAAATGTTGAATATTTTAGTCTTCTTATTTCTTATAACTTTTTCAATTTGATCTATAAACTATACTGGTTGTTCCTCTGTAAAAATATCATGCTCTAGTTGTATGACCTATGAGTTTTGTAAATGTGAAGGATTAGGTATGTACTTCTTAAATAGAGATACAAGTAACTCATTGTGAACTTAATAGAGGTATTTTAGAAGCACCAATCGATATGCTACAAGACCAATAATATTAATAATTTCTAAGGGACTAGTATACCTTGGGCTTGGCATTCTATTGTTTTGTTAGAACCATTTCTTCCTTTGGTTATGATTTAATCAATCTACCCGTCATCTCTTACTGCAAAAATTAAATATCACTATATTTATTCCTAAATAACTAATTTATTACAATGTCTACAATATAATTACAATTCATTCCTTCTATTTGTAGTTTTAACAACATGGTTTTCACTAGTTATCCAGTATGGCCAAATCATCATGTAACATTGTAATCTATTAATCTCTAAAAACATGTACAAAGTTAAATTTAAAATAGTTCATACATGGTTAACCTTATTAACTATCCAAAATATAAAAATCAAAAACTATATAAATAAGACCACAAAATTTCAAAAATGAAAATATCTCAAGTCTCCAAAACAACATGAAGTATCTCTTATATGTATCATTCCAATATTTGAATATCGTAACGAAGTATAAACATTAAACAAGGTAACCAAAAAAATTATTTCCACATCAGCTATATATTAAGGGTTATCATTCCCTTAATAATCTATTTTTATGAAATATAAACCTACCATTCAATCACTTTTCTAAGTTAAAATCATTATTCAACGTATTCTTGAAAACCCATAATGAAAACATTACAATGAATAATACGTATATATTTCAAAATTATAGAATTTCAATACCTAATCAATCTATCATTATACTTCATTCATAAACCATTAACTATTATTCATCATCTTATTCCATAAAACCTCTTTCCTTTCATATATCCATTATATTCTCATTATTATCATTAACAAAACAATTACCTGCAAAAAATTTCTAACCCTCTTCTTGAGAATTCCCCCTAGGAAATCAATTTTTATAATGAAAATTATTATAATAATTATAACATTAATCCTTTGAATAATTATTATCGAAACCATTATTCTTAACCATTGCGTTAAATAATCTTTTCATTTTACCTTGGAAATGACTTACTCTTAGTCCTTCATCTCCAAAAAAACATCTTATTTTTTTTATTGAGGCATTACCTGGAGTTATTCCATCGACATTCTTGACATATAAGAATCTGAGCCTTCTTTCATCAATGGCATCCACCACCTGAACTCCAAATAAAATATATCCTTCTCTTCATTTGGTAAACCAAATTGTTGGTTAAGGTGAAAGTTGTTAATCTAATATCAGGATAAATTATTTATCATAATCACAATAGGATTCACTTTATTCATCATTCCAATTGGTTTCTCATAAACATATTTTGTATCACATTCAATTTTAATCATTTTTTCCTCTGGTTCCCTCCATTGACTAAAAAAATATAGTGTGAGTTACAATAATCATAGTATGTGACCACATAATCATGAAAAATTATGTAGACGAAAAACATGACATCTTTTTTCAATCTATGAAACATTGTTCTTAACATTGGTGATGTACAAAGATTTCACTAATATTTTTAAAATTTAATAGCTTATTTTTAATTAATATGTTTACCAATTTTTTATTTTTTTAGTTTATTTTTTTAGTTTTTTAGTATTCTAGATATTTTTATTATTTTTATTTAATTTTTATAATTATATAAGTAATTTTGAATATTTATTAGTTATATTAATTTAATATATATTTTATTTAACATAATATTTTTATTTTTATTAGTTTTGTTAACATTATTTTATTATTATTTTACTAATATTAGTTATTATTTCATTTAATTATTTATATTAATATTTTTTTTTGTTTTTTTATTTTATTTGTTTTATATTTTTAATAATTAATAAAATAGTATCTTTATTATTATGTTTTTTATCAGTAGTGATATTATTTTTATAGTTTTTTTACATTTTCATAAATATAAATTAATATATATATTTATTCACCTATAATAACATTTTCTTTTAATTATTATTTTTTCAATAATTAATTAGTATTATATTTATCTAATTATATTTTTTAATCATAATAATAATTATTATTATTATTATTAATTTTATTTAAAATTTAGATAATTAGATTGTAACACCCCATGATTTCCTAGTACGTTATTTCTTCAAAGTAATTCAATTACTTGCACTACAAGCAACACCGAGTTTGAGCATAACACAACATACTAAACTAGCCGTTCAAAAAGTGGTTATGAATAGTATTAACTGAATCTTTAATTTTATATAATCTATAAAATTTTAGAATCCATATTATGTGATTCTTAGACCTAATATAAGAACAAATTCATTTTTTTATTAAAAGATGTATTTTTCATCAAATGGAATTTTACCGCCTTTTAATGGAGAACCTTTTTTAAAACCAATATTTAACACTTTTGTATATTCACTTTAATAAAATTAAATTATTCTTTCTAATAATTACATAAAATTTTCTATTTGTATAAATAATTGGAATTTTTCTAATAACTTTCATATTTTGATGAATAGTAAAAATACTAAATTTTAATTAAAAACAACTTCTTTAATCATAATTATTTAAAGTGTTAAATTATAATTTTGAGTGGTTTTAAAGTATAATAATATTATATTTTTACCATTTAATCCAATATTGGTTGTTGGATGTACTTTCACATTTAAACTGGACATAAACAAGTGTCAATCTTTTGATAGTTATTATTTCTTAAAAACAAGCTTTTTGTTTTGACAGTGGGAATTAATTTTAAATTAATTTTGTCCACTTCTAGGTTTTGAATTTAAAAAAATGGATTTAATATTTGGAATTAGTTGGTCCAAATTGGGTAAATAAGCAACTTTTATTTTTAGAAATTTTAAATGTTTACTTAAGTAAATATTTTTTTACTATGATTAAACGATAAAAATAATAAATAAGGGTAAATATAATTTTATAATAATAATAATAAATTACACTAACAAGTTTTCTAATCCTATTATATGATACATATCTGACAATGGTCATACTTGGGTTAAATTTGGGACAACATGGAGCCACACGAGAGTAACAATGACATTTTATATTAAATAATTTAATGTAAATACAAAAATTACAAAAACAAAAAAAAATTAGTAACTAAATTTTTACATGGGGTTATATAAGTTGTATTTTTTACTATAAATATTATTTGGAAAGATAATAATATTTACTACATCGTGGTATTTTTTAATAATTTTTGGACATCAAATAAATTAAATTATTTATGACACAGTAATGATGCAATATTTTCCTCATTAATAAATGATTTAAATAAATAAAATTATAAATATTATAACAATATTCAAACCCTATCCAATTCAAAATGAATTATTTTATTTCTACCATGATTCATCTTAAATTTTTTATTAATGAATATTTGACCTTTTTAAACTGAAGATGAGGTTGTAATAAAATAATTGTTTCAAACATTTTTAATGAGCCCCTCCTCTCCCTTATAAAAATCCCTCAATTCCTACCCATTTCTCACACTATTCAAGCCTTTGTATCATAAAACCCTTACCCACATATCCTCCCAATATCCCTCACTTCATTATAGAGTCCTTACTTTAGTCATAAAGCCAACCTATGGAGCCCTTTTGTTCAAATCAAAAGGAAGAACTCAAAGAAGAGGTAATAATTTCACCACCCTCTTTCAAGTTCTTTTCTTCTTCCACTTCCACTATCTTTGTTGTTTCCATTATAAAATAACAACTCCAGTATCTTTTAAATACTGTGATGTTATTATGAATATGGTACAACCATATTCATTAGTTTATTCATCCTAAGAATGACATGTCACCATACGTGTGTACGTACAGCTTACCATCTCCACGTCGTGGTGTAGTTGTTATTCAAATACAATAGTATTTAGATGGGTATAATAATGATGTATAATTGATATAAATAACAAATTTAACAAGTTAAGTATTCTGTATATATGATATAACATCTGTTTACATATGTTTTTAAATCAAAATAATGAAATTGTCGCCTGTGTGCACGTACGGATTACTATCTCCCCGAACGCGATGACATTCATTTACCTATCCTAACCATTCCTGAATAATATTCATTTGGATATTAAAAATAATTATTAAGAAGATAATATAATTCTTTATATGAATCAAATACATCCTATCTATAAAAAATACGTCTTATGTATCAAAACAAATGAAGGAAAACGAATCAGCTAACACATGAAACGACGACACTACTGAAATATCATTATCAAAGACATATTAGTAGACCGTATATGATATAATATTAATATATATGGTTCTTTTATAATTTAATAACAATGATTTCGCCATTAAATAATAGGTTAACCTACCCTTGACCAAGGAAAATAACAAGGTAAGGGTTAATTTCACAATCTCATTATTATCTGAGGTTTTTTTATGTAAGTATATACTGGGAAATATTTATTATCCTTGTCCATGTTTCATAAAAGTGTTTTCAATGGGATTGTTTTAAGGGAATTTTTTACTAAATCATGATTTTATATGTTTTAAATATTAATTCTTCTAAATCATTCTCATTAATGTCCATGTTTTCAAAATGGTTTCTATGTATTTATTTTTATGGACATGAATGGCTTTAAAATGTAAATTCCTTTCAAAATATTCAAATTGGTATGGGACACTTTGATTCAAAAATGTATTTAAATGTCTTCCTTTCTAAATTATGTGACTTTTAAATGTTTTTTCAAGAAAGAGATATTTCTATAAAAAAAATAGTTCATCTATGTCAACATCCATTATTGGATTTTAAACTTGTTTGAAGTTGATTTATTATGATACAAATCTTCAATATTGTATTGAAGGTTTTGTGATATGTTTTACTGTGGATATTTTATTTTTATACCATTCATGGTTTATGGTTAATGTATTGACATTTCATATCCAAGTTTTAATACGAATGTTTAGATTATGTTTTACCATTTCTTATGAGGAATGTATTGGACTTAATAAGTGATGGGTGGATCCCGATATAGCTTCTCAATGCATCGGTAGGTATCATGAGACAGCTATACGTGGAATTGGCTGAGGCCTTTCGCAATTTGATATAGGGTTTTGGACAAGGCCGTAATCATTTTTAGACGTATTGGATGAGGCCTTGACAAGATGTTTCAGAATGTTCGACATTATACATTCCCTAATTATGAAAATAATATTCATGGTTCATGTGGTTAATCGACTAGTAGAATACCCAAGTCTATGTTTAATTATGGAATTATTTACTCAACTCATTTTCCTACCATAAAAGTGTTCATGTTTATTATTTTTAAAGGCATGTGTTTTTATTTATTCATAATGCCTAATATTTATGTTATCTTCTGTTGTATTTCTTACCCTTACTGAGTGTTTGAGCTTACCCCATTCTTATGTTTCATTTCCCCAGGATATGAAGAAGTTTGTTATGAGTTATTTTTAGGTATAATTAATTATTCTTGTATGTTTATAATTGAATAAATTAGTGTTGTATTTCTTTTGAATTTGTAATGTTGAACTTATGTATTAATCTTGTTTCCAATAATACTAAACAGATCTATCTTTCGGGACATGGTTTCCTTGTGGTCATGCCAATGTTATGTAATAATGCACTGACTCTGGGTAACTGGGTTCGGTGAATTATAGTTTGTATTAGAAGAAATATGTTATAAACCTTGGAAACTAGATTTAGAAAAACTCTAATTAGGGAACAATGCCCTATGATAGACATTGAGGATTAGTATAGATGAACTTTCTAGAATTTTAGTAACGTAGAGATTTTTTGCATTTTATAAGAAATGCATCCCATTCTGGATATGATAAGGTAGATGTAGCTATAGAACAAATATACCTAGAGGTAAAACCTGAAAATACCACTTTGATCTAGACTTGAACGAGAACTGGTGCACGATAATGGGCCTTGCAGCACTCTTGGTTACGACACTCCCGGGGGATATGCCTAGGATACTTCTCATTTTCTTTACAAACCATTATGAAGGATTTATGAGTATAAACATCCTCAATGAAAACATATTTATGATTATGGATTATATCCATAAACTGCCCAATTTATGTTAAGTGTTTTACAACTCTGGAATTATGTATTTCGATTCATAAACTAATCTAGTTTATGACATTGTTTATAAATGGAACCTAGTGGAAGGAATGGAAACTGTATCAATTCACATAATCTATATAGAGATTTCCCTCTTACTCAAGATAATTGTAGCGGAGCTGGTGATGAAACTAGTGCTGATCAGCTTATCACCATACTAGGTTAACTCACTCAGGTTATGAATAATAACATTACCTGTATAGAGCACCCTGATCCACAATGCGGAGGATCAATGTTAGATCACTTCATGAGGCAACAAACACTAACATTAAATGGAAGTAAAATCTATTATTATTTGAGCGATGGATAAATTCCATAGTGAAAATATTTCATTCTTAGGGGAGAAGCGAAATGGAAAAAGTTTTCATGGCAGTTTATCGTCTCATGGGAGATGCTGATCAATGGTGGTCATTGATTAAAAACACAAAGGAGGATAAATAAGTATCATGTATGGAATGGAGGGAGTTTAAAGATATTTTCATAGAAAAATACTTTCTTGTGGCCATCGAGTGGATAAGGAAATGCAATTTCAAAGTCTGAGGAAAAAGGAGGATGAGAATCTCACAATGTATGAAGCCAACATTACAAGGTTAGCATGGCATGATGCATATTATATACATAACCCAATATTTAAGATTGATGATTTCTTTGATGGTTTAAAACCATTTCTCTGTCAAGAATTAGTATCGCAATCCTTCTCATCATACGAAGATATTGTCTCATGTGCTATCAAGACATAAAAGGAATTCTCTATGTCTTACGACAATAATGTAAAGCAATAGAAGAAGAAAATAGTAGATTGAGAGACAGATAAATGGTTAATGGAAAATAAGGATTTTCCATTATGTTATAATTGTGGGAATAAACACCCCGGTACTTGCCTAAAAGTAATGGGATTTTGTTACATGTGTGGTGAAAAGGGCCACCAAGCTCTTGATTGTAAGGGAAAGAAAGTTGATGTCATTGTTGAATGCTATAATTGTAGAGAAATGGGGCATTATCCAAATGAATTTCCTAAGTTCCAAGGAAAAGTACCTTATAAAAGACCAAGGGATAAATTCCAATCTTATGCTATTACGTTAGTTGAAGTGGAATAATTAATGTATTTGTGTTTTTGGACTCAAAAATTACATCCTTGTTATAAGAATAATGTGATATATATACGAATTGTACTACAGTACTTGTTGTTTTCATTAAGGTTTTAATATTTTAAAGGTAATCATATTTTCAGTATGTGACGATAAGAGAAACTTTACTTGGTCTAAGGAATCTTCTGTTATAATTGATTTTGGAATTAAGAGACCTTTTAGAGAGAGTCTAGACAGAGGTATTTTGGATAACTATAATGGTTGGAATGGATTAAGTTGATCTTTGGATATTATTGTTTAATGTTTAAACATTTTTATGATTATTTTTGGAATATATTATAATACTTTAGTTTTCGGAAAAGTACAGCCTGTAGGTCGGGCGATAACCCATCGCGTCAGACAAAGTTGTAGGGATTGAACCCACAACCATAGTGCGACAGGTGTTTATTACCTACCACTAGACTACATGAAGTCCTTGGTTATTACAAAATATTTTCTTCATTTAAATGGAATTTTTTAATATTTGTAACCTTATACTATTAGGATAAATATAATATTTCTGAGTTCAATTATCTTTTGGTGTGAAAGATTATTTTGTGGTAGAAATTACATGAAGGACGAAACTCTACATGTCAAATATATATATATACATATATATATTTCTATTATTTTAGGAGGAAATTAATTCTTAAACTTTAGGGAAGGGATATTAAAACCAAAAAAAATTATCCTAATACCGAATGTTTTTTTGAACTGATGATATTTTAAACCATCATAGATCGATGGATTTGAGGCCCTCAGGTGTACACGTGTTTGGTATTGATGGCCTCAATCACTCCATATAAATATTTTTGTTTTTCTCCAATTATATTTTTGTAATGTCAACCAATGTTCTCCTGTTAGATATCATAATTTCTTGGTGACCTTTTCATTTTTCTTTCATCTTATTTTGTCTAAATTTTATTAACCCTATTTCCAATGTGGGTTTTCCAAAAAGGTATTTTCTATTTTCAATCATTTTTTTCAAAGAAAAATTTAAAATTATAAAGATGTAATTTATTAAAGTAGGGGAGAATGTAACATCCCACGATTTTATAGTATGTTATTTCTTCAAATTAATTCAATAACCTCCACTACACACAATACCGAGTTTGAGCGTAACACGACATTATAAACTTGACGTTTAAAAAGTGGTTATGAATAGTATTAACTGAATTTTGAAATTTATATAATCTATAGAATTTTATAATCCTTATTATGTGTCTTTTGGACATAATATAAGAAAAATTCATTTTTTTAGATAAAATAATTATTTTTCTAAAATTGAAATTTTACCGTCTTTTAATGGCGAACCTTTTTTTAAACCAAATATTTATCACTTTTATATATTAAATTTATTGAATTCAAATTATTCTTTTTAAATCAGGACTAAAACTTCTTTGTTTGGATAAATTTGGGGAATTTTTTGATAACTTTCATATTTTGATAATTAATATAAAATAATAAATTTTAATTAAAAACTACTTTTTTATCTAAATTATTTATATTGTTAAATACTATTTTTGAGTGGTTTTAAATTATAATTAGGTTATATTTTTACCATTTAATACAATATTGGTTATTGGATGTAATTTCACATTTAAACTAGACATAAACAAGTGTCAATCTTTTGATAGTTATTATTTCTTAAAAACAAGCTTTTTGATTTGACAGTTGGAATTAATTTTAAATTAATTTCTGCCACATATATGTTTTTAACATGGAAAAATTAATTCCATATTTGGAATCCCTAGGTTTGAATTTTGTAAATAGTTATCTTTTTTTAGACATTTTTAATATTTACTTCAGAAAATATTTTGTTTACCATGAATAAAGGGTAAATATAATAAATAAGGGTAAAATATAATATTATAATAATATTAAATTACCCTAACATGTGTCTTAATCATATTGGATGATAAATAACCGACCATGGGAATCCTTGAGTTGAATTTGGGACCCCATGGAGCTGTATGGGAGTAATAATGACATTTTATATTAATTAATTTAAATTAAAGACAAAATTCACATAAAAAATATCTTTTTGTAAATAACTTTTTTCATGGTGTTATAAAAGTTATCTTTTCAACTATAAATAATATTTTGAAAGAAAAAAATGATTTCCTAAATCATGGTATTTTTTTATATTTTTCGGACATCAAATAAATTAAATTATATATGACATAATGATGATTCAATATTTACCTCATTAATAAATGAGTTAAATAAATAAGATTATAAATATTAAAAAATTATTGAAAACCTATCCAACTATTATTAGATTATTTTATTTCTACCATGAGTAATTTTAACTTTGTTATTAACAAATATTTGACCTTTTGAAATCAATGATGAGGCTATAATTAAATAACTATTTCAAGCATTCCTAAAGAGCTCTGCCCCTCCCATATAAAAATACCTCACTTCCTACCCATTTATCACACATATCAAGCCTTTGGCTCATACAACTGCTGCCCAAATATCCTCCCAACATCCCACACTTAATTATAGAGGTCCTACAGTAGTCAGAAATCCATCCTAAGGATCCCTTTTGATCAAATTAAAAGAAAGAACCCAATGAAGAGGTAATAATTTCACCACCCTCTTTCAAGTTCTTTTATTATTCCACTTCCTCTATATTTGTTGTTTCCATTCTAAAAAATTAGCTCCATTTTCTTCAATATATTGGGATGTTATTATAAATGTGGTACAACCATATTAATTATTCTATCCATCCTATGAATTTCATGTCACCATACATGTGTACGTACGGCTTACCGTCTCCACGTCGTGGTGAAGTTGTTATTCAAATACACTATTATTTGGATGGGTATAATAATTATGTATAATTGAAGGAAATAATAAATGTAATAGTTTAATGATTTTGTATATATGATATACCGACTATTTATATATGTTTTAAATCAAAATAATGATATTTTCTCTCGTGCGTACGTATGGATTACCGTCATCACAAATGCGATGACATTCATTTATCCATCGTAACCATTCAAGAATAATTTTATTTTGGTTATTAAAAATAAAGAATAAGAACATAATATCATTCTAGATATGAGTCAAATACAACGTATCCATACAAAATATGACTTGTGGATCAAAACATAAAAAGGAAATCGAATCAGTTAACACCCGAAACGACAATACTACTGAAATATCATTTTCAAAGAAATATTAGAAGATCATATATGATATCATATTAAGGTATATGGTTCTTTTATAATTTAATAACAATGATTTCACCATTAAACAGTAGGTTAACCTACCCTCGACCAAAGAAAATAACAAGGTAAGGGTTAATTTCACAACCTCATTATTATCCGAGGTTGTTTTATGTAAGTATCTACTGGGAAATATTTATTATCCATGTCCATGTTTCTTAATAGTGTTTTCAATGGGATTATTTTAAGGGAAATTTTACTAAAACATCATTTTAAGTGTTCTAAATATTTATTCTTCTAAATCATTCTCATTAATTTACTTGTTTTCAAAATGGTTTTTAGGGATTTATTTATATGGACATGAATGTTATTAAAATTTTAATTCTGTTCAAAAGTTTCAAAGTTTTATGGGAAACATTGATTCAAAAATGTCTTCAAATGTCATCCATTCTAAATTGTGTGACTTTTAAATGTTTTCATGTAAAATAAATATTTCACTAAAAAATATTTGATTTCATCTATATCAACATCATTTGATGGATTTTAAACTTGTCTGATGTTGAATTATTATAATACAAATCTTCCATAGTGTATTGATGGTTTTGTGATATGTTTGACTGTGGGTGTGTTGTTTTTATACCATTCATGGTTTATTGATAATGTATTGACATTTCTTATACTAGTTTAAATAGGAAGGTTTAGATTATGTTTCACCCTTTCATATGAAGATTGTATTAGACTTAGTAAGTGACGGGTAGAGCCCGCTATATCTACTCGATGCATCGGTAGGTCTCATGAGACAACTAGATGTGCAATGGCCGAGGCCTTTCCCAATTTGATATATGGTTTGGGTCGAGGCCTTAATCATTTTTAGATGTCTTGGCTGAGGCCATAACAAGATGTTTCAGAATGTTCGGCATTATACATTCCCTCATTATGAAAATAATATTAATGGTTCATATGGTTATTTGACTAGTAGAATACCCATGATTGTGTTTAAATATGGAATTATTTACTCATCACATTTTCTTTCCATAAAATTGTTCAGGTTTATTATTTTTAAAGTCATGTGTTTTCAATTATTCACCATACCTAATATTTATGTTATCTTCCACTGTATTTCATTCCCTTACTAAGCATTTGAGCTCACCCCTTTCTTATGTTTCATTTTCCCTGCATATGAAAAAAAAATTATGAGTGACTTTCTTTCATAATCTAATAGAATTGGATGTTTCTAGTGGAATAAATTATGGTTTTTTTTATTTTCAAGTTGTAAAGTTGAACTTATATATAAATCGTGTTTCCAATAATACTAAACAGATCGGTATTTTGGGGTATGATTTCATTGTGATCATGCCAATGTTATGTTATAATGCACCGACTATGGGTAATTAGGGTCAGCGCGTTACATAGATTATTTTAATTTTGAATATTAAATAAATGTTTTGATTTCTGAATTATTGTTTATTTTCATTTTTCCTCCTCCCACTTGACGCGCTCTCCCAACCCACTACCCCCTATTAAATATGTATTCCCCTCCCCAATATCCTACTACCCTCCCTTATTTCCCTACCACCCATCTTCCAAACTCCTAGTTTTCACCCCTCCCCCTTGAGACCCCACCACCAACAAACATCTTTCTTTAGCACCGCTCCCTCTTGTTCCACCCTCTACCTCCACTTCCCTCACCACACTACCCCTCTACACCCTCCCCCTTTCTTCACCCCGCTGAATCAATCAAGCCCATATCATCTCCTACTTCATGCATAGCACCAGGAGTGCCACTCACATGCCCACAATAAGAACGAGCGGACTTCCAGTGTGAACATCAGTGTGAATCCTCCACCCCGTATAGTACCTTTCCCTTCTCGAAACCCTCCTATTCTCTTTTTAGTAGGTTTTATTTTTTCTATTATTATAATATGATTGGTTCAATTGAAAAAACATTGTGCACAGAGGTTCTGTTGCAATTGATTATCGGCAGGTGATGAGTGCGCTGCACAACATGTGCGCTGACCGACACGAGCATTATTTTTGTAGCACAGGTTCAGTTTTCATACTTCATAATTTTATATCTATGCATATTTTATCATTTGTGTTCTCAGGAAATTTATTTGTTTCATGATGTTGACAGAATGATTTTTATTTTGTGTATGTTAAACTAATGTTTTATTTTTGTGATTAAATTTTCAATTAAATTTGTTTTCATTTGAATTTTTAACTGGTTTAATTATATTTTCAATGATTTAATTTTAGAAAAATTAAAAATGGACATTTTCATTTGTAGTTGACTATGCAATACTGAGAAGGTTAACTATTTGGATCTACTATAGTACATATAGATGGAACATATTTTTGAGAAGTGGGATATGCCATTTCGCCAATTGGTTGTGTATTCGAATGTGTCTCCTTGTTTATTTATCACACTAGATAAGGGGATTTATATAAAATAGGATACTAAAAAAATTGGTTTTAAAAATGATCTATAAATGTTGAACATTAATAATTTAACTATATAAATATTTATTCACAAAAAAGGATTTTTAGCATGGATTCATAGTAATTTAATTATGATGTGAGCATATCGAAAGAAATTTGTTGATTCGGAGTTCATCATCATTTATATTGTTTCATTTTATTTTGTTTTTTTAGTTTTCCCAATTATTATTGTTATTAAAATAATTAAAAAATAGGATTTCCCCCACCCATTTTCCATCTTAAAATTTTATAATGATATAATTTTAGAGAACTAGATTCCATGATCTCTATTGTTCAACCTTACTCGCCACCTTCACAGTAGCTAGTTGGTTATAAAAACTTTCAAATTGGATGTGTTGCAATGTGCGTTCCAAATTTCTTGAATGCTTATTTGGGTGACATTTGGATTGCCACTTATCACGCATTTATTTAAAGATTCAACACTCTATTTTTCCAAAAAAAAGCCAAATTTTTTTATGACCCATTGTCATGTAGCCTCATAGATATTTAAACCAAATGTGAATCCCATGAGATTAATTTATTCTTTTGATTTCCACCCTAGGAGATATTTAATTCATAGAAATTATATGGTAGACATGCAAGTGTTTGAGAATTTAAAAATGCTTTGATCAAAAAAAATAAACAATGAGAGTGATAATGAGGTAGGATACATGATGTAAAGGTACTAATTTGGTTCTTGAATGAATTAAATTAGATGGAAAATGGATTTAAAAAATAAATTTTATTTTTAAATAAAGAATGATCTATGATGGGTAAGAGTGATTGAAAAATTTTGAACTTGTAATATTGATATTTTGATTTTTATATGTTCCCACTAGTGTATCCATTTTTATTGTTTTCTGAGAAGTGTGAAAGCTTGTTTGATGAGGATTTTATGTACAAGGAATTTGATAATATTTTTATAATTTTCTAACTTTTTTTAAATTAATTATGTTAATAATAATTATTTTTTTATTTTATATATGTAGTTTGGTTTTATTTTAAATATTTTAACAATTTATAGTCTATTAATAAACTTAAATTAGTAATTTAGTTTTTTTATTTAGTTATATTAATTATATATATTATATTGAACATTATATTCATATTTTTATAAGTTTCTCTAACATATTTCTATTATTATTATTTTTAGAATTTATTAGTTTTTATTTGAATTATTTATATTAATATTTTATTTTATTTTAATATATATTTTATTAATATTAATAAAATAAGATCGTTATTATTTTGTTTTTTGAGTCAATAGTAACACTATTTTTATATTATTTTAACATGTACTTAAATGTGTATATATATTATTACCAATAATAAAAAAAAATTATTTTTTATAGTTAATTATTATTTTATTTATTTAATTCAATTATGTTTTTGTAATAACAATTATTATTATTATTATTAATTTTATATAACATTTATATAACTAGATTATTTTAAATTTTAAATTTAAATTAATGTTTAGATTTTATTTTTTTATCCTTTTTTTTGTTTTCCCCTCTCCATTAACACACACCCACCTCAAGCTCTCCCTCTTCCAGAAACAACCCACTCCCCCTTGATCAAATCCCCCTCCCTTATCTCTCTACCTCCTTTCGCTCCCCTCTCCCTATCACCCAGTCGTCGCCCTCCCCCTTGAGACCCTACCACACCCCATCACCCTACTTTATCCTCTCTCCCTTATCCCCCCTCCCCATCTTATGTCACCCCTACACCCACTTCCCTCACCTTGCTACCTCCCCCCCCCTCCTATACTACACCAAGCCTCCAGCGTCACCTTTTGCAGGTGCACCACTGGGTGATCCCCTCTCATGCTCACAAAAGATCAAGCAGTCTTCCCTCTTGAAAAACATGACTCCTCCACCCTATGGAATTCCTTTCCCCACTCAAAACCATGATATTCACTATTGGTAGGGTTTGTGTAATGACCCAAAGTTTTATCAATGGAAATTCCCTTATTGAAATTATGTCACATAAAATAACATTAGGAAACACAATTCCACATCATGCTTAAATGATCTAGAAAATACTATGTGAGCTTTATAGCCTAGCTATTTAACATAATTCTTTCACTTCTGTGTTTTTAATTTCAAAAAACTGACATATACGTTTGTGATCAGTAATATATTTAGAGTCTAATAACAAAAACATAATTTTTGGTGAATAGTAACTTACACTTATGAATATTAAGTTGACCCTTATTAATAGGTAATCAGCCAAGTGAATATTAATTGTAAAAATGATAGTATAAATAATCTTTTTCCATCTTATAAGTGAAAATATGATATAATTATATCATAGTATAAATAAAAAAATACTTTAAAAAATATTAATTAAGTGTCATTATTTTTATAAGTCATAAATATTTTATGATTAATTTAAAAGAAAATTTATTCTCACAAAATTTATTCATAAATTAATATTTTTTTTTCTTATGATTTTAAGATAAATTAATGAGACCTTAAGTAATTTTTCAAAGTGTTAAAAAATTTGTTATATTTTTAGAAATTTGTATTTTCCATATAAATGATGATTTTATTTAGAAATTAAATTTCACATATTTAGAAAATTATTTTGAAAAAATATAGTCCATTTTTTAATTATAAAATTGAAAAATTGTATTGTAAAATTATTCGGGTTTTTCTGAAATACCTAAATTTTTAGTGAATAGTGAAATTCGATAATTTATGAAATATGCTAAATAAATGAATTATTGTATAATTCATGAGTCATAGGTTATGTAAATTTCCATTAGGTTAAACACACAAGAAATATTTATTTTATTTAGTCACATTATTCTTCACTATTTCTTTTCATGGTAAAAGTAAAAAACTAATGATTAAAATAATAAGAAAACACTCCTCTCCTCCATTATAAATACCACCCCTCATACCCTCTTCTCCTCGCACCTATCAAGCTTTCATACATGAAAATATTCTTCCCAATACTCTTCCTTAGTCTATCACACTTTTTTGGAGCTCTTGGTCTCATCAAAAGACCATGCCTAGGTGCCTTGAGGAGGATCTCAATAAGAGAATTCATGAGGTAAATCCTCTCTCTTTTAATTATTTTTCTTTCAATTTCAATTTATTTTTTAATTCGTTAAGCACCTCCATTTTTCCAAATGAAATGGTAACTCCAATAAATTAAATATAGATTAATTATATCATGTTAATGTAATATCAAACATTAAAATCCACCCACTCTCTCATTCTTCTTAAAAATGAAATCATCATTAGTGATGTGTCAATTTACCGACCTTGTGGGAGATGCACATCTATTTTCATGAAATATATTCAAGTATATTAATAATACAATTAAATGGTTAAAAAAGATTGTAATGTTTATTTTATAACCCTTTTATGTTCTGTACATAACATTTACCCATAATACTAAATGATAAAACAAAACCAGATCATAGAGTTTGAAAAACCCCCAAAATTTACCTAAAATGACCATCATTAACATTCATCAAATTAATCGTACTCATGTTATATAAAAAATACTTTGTAAGATCTTTTAGACTTATAAAATATCATTAATAACATATAATAACAATTCTGGATGTTCATCCTCATTATATATTAACTTATATTCATGAATACAATGTGAACCAATCTTGGAAACCATGAAAATGAATGCTCCCAAACGACAAAATTAAACTTAATTACCTATCAAAAGACTCATAAAAGAACATAATAACACCAAAATTAATCATATTCATGATTAAAAGGTTCTATTATTTTAAATTAATTAATCTAATGTGATTTTAAAGGATATTATTGTGAATAAATCTTTTGGACAATGTAATGGGGATTTCTCAAGCCTAACTCTCTTTCTTTGTGGTTACCCTATTTCACCCGATTTTTAGAATGGTTATTCCTTAAAAATAAATTATTCATCATTATTTTTTACTTTTTGTGATATAGGGTTTTCTACTAGATTTAATTATGAACTTAATGTTATCCAAAAAAATCTTCCTTCAAAACACACATTTTACTTCTAACTCCAGGTAGATGATTCTAACATCAAGTTTGTTATTCCCCCATTCCTTTGGGAACCATCTGTTTATGAATTTATTCTTATGTGATGAAACCCATTCCTGGCCATGGGTTATTTATGTTTAGGGTTCATATATTTTCTATGTGTAATGGTTGATAATTTAAATGATATGATGTTATGGGTTCACCCGGAATTATGTAGAATAATGTAAATGTTATGATGTGAGGGGAGAACCCAGAATTATTATGTGCTCTAATGAATTGTGTAATGTGAATAAAATAATGACTAAATAAGAATATTTTTGAAAAAAATATTCTATCTTAGATTACATCTATGTGATGTTATTGACCACTAAGACATTATGTTTCATTTTTATCCATTTCCACATTCCATGTCTTTTCTGAATTCTTCCGCTCATGACTATGATCATATGCCATGTATTTCCAAAACACTAATCCTTCATATCCTAGATGTGTAAAGATATTATTTTGTATATCATTAAGATAATTTAATAGTAATATAGGAAAAATAAGTTTCATTGTAGTTGGTATCATAGGAAGGTTTAGTTAATTTGGGAATTAGAATTAGAGAACCATAGTGAAAACATTTATTATGAAACTACGTATATGTAATCACCCATGATGTGTTACTAAATATATATATATCCCATAATATATTCCTTTATACTTCATTAGACAAAGGAATAAATTATATATTCCTGACTTTTTGACTTATGTGTTGTTCTAACCTTTTCTATTTTAGAAATCGGTGGGAACTAGGAGAAACCAATCCAACGGTCCATGTGAGGGACAATACAATAATTTCCTAAATGAAATCCCCAATTCTTTGGGAGGCGGAGTTCAAAATTTCTTGCTAATTTTTTCCCAACAATATCAGGTTTTGAACAATAACTTAAATATTGTGGAACATCCTCCTTCACCTAAGAGGGGGAAACTAGATATCAAGTATTTTATACAGCAATGACCACTGATGTTTAGTGGATCTTCTAATCCACATGTTATGGAATAATGGTTAAACTCAATAGAGAAGATCTATAATGTGCCTAATTTTTCTGAGATGGATATGGTGACTCTAGTCATTTTTCATCAATATGGAGAGGCCGACCAATGATGGGCGTTAATTAAGAACACCAATATGAGGGATGAAAGTGAAGAGATGGAGTGGGAAGACTTTATGATAATGTTTCATAACAAGTAATTCTCTCAAAGTCATCAAACTAAGATCGAGATATAATATATAGATCAGAATCAAAATAAAAGAGAACATTTCATGGCCCACAAATAAAATTTCACATGGATTTCAAGGTATGATTCAGGTTTGGTTATCAATAATTATTGACCAATTAATATATTATTTACTGGTTTAAAACCACATATACTAAAGGATCTTTTAATTTGACACTTTGGGATTTATGAATAAGTTTTTGGATGTTTTCTCAATGTGGATATGGGGTTTGGATAATGGTCTCATCGATACTGTGAAAAGAAAACAAAAGATAAAGTTTCAATCCTAAGGATTTAATGAGAAATTTCATAAGAAAACACAACCACCCCCATGTCAAAAATATGGGAGAAAGTATCATGGGAACTACCTCAAAGGGGAATGATAAATTCTTCAAGTGTGGTGGTGAAGGCACCAAGATCGAGAATTTATAAAAGTTATGGAAAGGCCAGAAAATGTGATGGAGTAAAGGAGATCAACACCCAGGGTCCAATGCTACAATTGTAGGAAGTAAGGGAACTATGCAAGACAGTGCCCTAAACCTCATGTTCTTGAGGCTAATAAGTTTCATTAGCCACCAAATACAAAGGAGATAGAGAATTCATATTCCATCACTTATGTGGAATTGGATCAATAAATTTAGGTTATATAATATACCCTTCATATTCACTCAATAATGGAAAAAGTCATATTTTATTTTTGCTCTATGAATTCCTGTATATCGTGCATGTTTTCTATAAATATTGATACAAATCCCTAAATAATAGAAGTATAAATATATATTAAATCACCTGGTGGTGCAATAATTTCAACCCAAGTGTTGGGAACTTCACCTGTTAAAGGATATGTGAAGATTCTTCAAGTAAATCTCATGATACTTTCCTTGGTGGAATTTGATGCTATACTGGGGATGGATTGGATGTCTTTATATTGGGAACATATAAACTATCAAGAAATGGAAATATATTTTTAAATTCTAAACCATCCCATGATCCTCTAAAAATTGACGGAGGATCATGAATCTCCTTTGAAATATCATTCAATGACGTGGGTGTTGATTCCTTATTAGGAGGGATACCTCACTCAAATGGTTGAATTAAATGAATTTATCCACATAGTGTAAATTTCTATCGTGAAGGAATATATTGAAGTATTTCTTGAAGAGTAAGACAGACTACCCCAAATAATGAGGTAGGTTTCCCAATAGAACTCATACTAAGAGCAAATCATATCTCAAAGTGTCTCTACAAAATGGATCCTATCAAAATGGAAGATTTAATGAATCAGCTACAAGAGAATTTGGAAAAAGGGTCCATACTCCCTAGTGCATCACCTTGTGGTGTGCTAGTGCTCTTTATCAAGAAGAGGGATAAGACCACAAGGCTATGTATAGATTATCAAGAATTATCAAGAATTCCACAAGATTGTTATAATGGACATGTATACTCATTTGATTATTGATGAGATGGTTAATTATTTTAGATGAGATTAGTACGTCTCAATAAAGGATCTCTATTCTTGATGTTAATAGCTAAAAGTGATGAAGAAAGATACTCATAATACTACCTTCCATTAAAGAAATGGGTTTATGAGTTTTTTTATTCCCTTGAGACTTACTAATCCCCTTGAAATGTTCAAGGATTTAATGAATTGAGTTTATAAATAATATGTTGAAAAATTTGGGGTTTCATTTATTGATGAAATTATTATCTACTCTAAGAGTAAGGATGAACATGAAGAACATATTAGAATTTTTTTGGTGACATTGATGAAGAAAAATTTGTATGCCAAGTTTAGTAAGTATGACTTTTGGATGTATAAATTCACATTCATGGGACATGTGATCACAAAATGAGGTATTTCTATGGACCCTTCAAAAACCAAGGTAATTGAAAAATGGCCCAGACCCTCTATTGTCACAAAAATATGTAGTTTTATTAAATTATCAAGGAACTATAGACATTTTTTGAGAAATTTCTCATGATTTTCCATCCCTATAGCTAAATAAACATGGAAAAAGGTAAGGTATATCTGGAAATATGAATGTTAGGAAAGCTTCAAGGAGCTAAAAAGAAGGTCAATCACTACACATGTACTCACATTACAAAAAAGTGGATAACATTTTTTGATATACAGTGATGCTTCCAAGAAATGATGGGGTTTCATACTTATGAAAAATGATGACGTGATATCCTACGCCTCATGAAATTTGAATATTCAGGAGAATTACTACACTAAACATGATCTAGAGATAAATTCTATGGTTTTTTCCTTGAAAATTTGGCAGGATTACCTCTATTGGGTTTAGTGTAAAATATATACCGACCACAAGAGCCTAAATCTTATATTCACATAGGAGGATCTCAACATGAATAAAAGGGGATGGTTAGAGATAATCAAAGTCTATGATTTCCCTCTTTACTGTCATCCCCGAAAGGAAAACAAGGTAGCCCATGCTCTAAGAAAAAAAGAACCTGCTACTCTATCCATGATGTGTATTGACAATGATCTTATCTTCATGGATTTGAAAAGGGTGCATTTTGAAATCATATTGACAGGGAATACATCCTACCTTTCCCAAATTATTTTTCAATCATCTATTCAAGAGAAGATTAAGGAGGAAAAAAGTAATGATATGGAGTTGAAAAAGAGTGTGAATGTAGTAAAAGAATGGAATATCTAAGGGTTCAATATCGATGATGATAGTATAATTTGGTTGGGAATAAGGATTTGTGTTTGTTCATCTCCCGGTATAAGGAAGGAGATATTGGAAAGTGAACATAGCTCATATTTCTCTATCTATCCTGGATGCACCAAGATGTTCTGTGATCTCGGAGAACACTTCTGGTGGGATAACATGAATAGGGAGATTGTGGAATATATCTCAAGGTGCTTGATATGTAAGAAAGTTAAATTTGATTGACAAAAGTCAAAAGGGATGATGCAACTATTGCCTATATTCATATGGAAATGGGAGAATGTCACCTTGGACATTCTCACATGTCTTTGAATGACATCTAAAGTTAATAATGAGATATGGGTTGTGGTGGACTATCTCTCTAAGACTGATCACATTATAAATATTCGAGAATATCACTTGCCTGAACAACTTGCTAAAATATATGTGAAGGGAGTGATGAGAAAACATGGGGTTTGCCTCTTGAATCTCTCTGATTGTAATCCTAGGTTCATATCAAAATACTAAAGGATTATTCAATATGCCTTGAGTGCTGAATTGAATTTCAGCAAGGCCTATCACCACAAACTGATATCTAATCTGAATGGACTGTTTAGACACTCAATGATATACTATGATCAATCTCTTTAGAATTTATAGGTTTTTAGTATCAGTATCTCTCAAAGGATGACTTATCATACAAAAAATCTTCCACTCGAGTATTCATATGTCTCTATTGGAAGCTCTGGAGGGAAAATTTTGTAGAACTCCAACACTTTTGGATGTACTTAGAGAAATAATGCTGCTTTGACCTGATATTGCACAATATATTACAGAAAATGTTAAAGATATCTATCAACATATCAAAGAATCTTAGTGTTGGAAAATTATCTATGCTCAAAATAGTCAAAGACACTTGGATTTAAACGTTATAGATAAATTCTTCGTTCAAATATCACCATGGAAGAGAGTCATGTGGTTTGAAAAGAAATTAAATCAAATACCATGGTACATTGTCCCTATTAAGATCCTAGATATTGAAGGATCTATGGAATATCGGCTTGAAATTTACCCAAATATGGATCAAGATCATAACATGTTACACATTTCTCTCTAGAGGAAGTACAAACCAGATCCCCCACTTGTATTGAAATCATAGGAAGTATCGTTGGATAATGTTCTCTCTTATAAGGAGAAAATAGAAAATATTTTGGATCAAAGAGATGAGATTCTATGAAACAAGAAAAAACACCTTTTCAAAGTGTTTTAGTGGTTCCATAAGTATAAAGAAGCAACTTGGGAACTGGAGGAGGCGATGAAGGAAAAGTGCCCTCACCAGTTTTTGTAAAATGAAATTTCGAGGGTGAAATTTCAAAATGGGGGAAGAATGTAATGAACCAATGTTTAATCAATGGAAATTCCCTTGTTAAATATAAGTCACATAAAAAATATTAAGAAACACAATTACACATCATGTTTAAATGAACAAAATTACACTAAGGGACCTTTTATAGTCTAGTTGTTAAACAAAAGTTTTTCACTTCTGTGTTTTGAATTTTGAAAATATGATATACAGTATTGGGATCAGTAAGATATTTGGAGTCCGATAGGACAAACATAATTTTTAATGAATAGTAACATACCCTTATGAATAGTATAGTTACCCTTATGAATATTAATATGACCATTATGAATAGTAAATTCATAAATTAATATTTTGATATCTGACAATTTTAAGACAATTTTTTGAGACATTAATTAGTTTTTATAAGTGAAATAAAATCAGTTATAATTTCAAAATATATATTTTCAAAGGAAATGATTATTTTATATAAAAATAAAATTTCACATATTTATAAAAATATTTTGATAAAATGGAGTCCATTATTTGAATTATACACATTAAAAAAAATTTAAGGTGAATTTTTGGGTGTTTTCTGAAATACATTATTTTTAGTGAATAGTAATATTCGATCATTTATGTGTTGAAAAAAAGAATTTTTTGTATCATGAATGAGAAATGGATGATGTTAATGGCCATTTTTTTGAACTCACATAAAATAAGTATGGTATTTATTCAAAATAATACTCACTATTTCTTTTCTTGAGAAAAATGATAAACTAATGATTAAAATAATTAGAAAACACCCATCTCCTCCACAATAAATAACACTTATCACACCCTCTTCTCCTTTCACCTATCAAGAATTGTGACATGCATAAATTCTACACAATAATCTTACCTAGTCCCTTTTCTTTTCTAGTATCTCTTGGTCTCATCAAAATACCAAGCCAATGTTCTTTGTGGAGGATCTCAAGAGGATAATTCAAGAGGTAAATCATCTACCTTTTTAAAATTTTCATTCAATTTCTTTTTCTTTTTTTACCTCAACTAACATAATCAGAATGAAATCCTAACAAAAATTCCATAAATATACTGAAATTACTTCATGTTAATTTAATATCCAACATTAAACTCCTCCTTCTCTTTCATTCATCTTAATAATGAACTCATCGCCCATGATGTGTTAATTTACCGACATCGTGGGGGATGCACATTCGTTTTTATTAAACATCAAAGATGTTAATAATAGGATTATATGGTTAAAAAAATGTTTTAAAGTTTATTTTATAACCCTTTTTATGTTCTATAAATAACTTTTACTCATAATACTAAATTATAAAACAAAATGAGTACGTAGAGTTCAAAAAATTGCCAAAATTAACCTAAAATGATCATCATTAACTTTTATCTAATGAATCATTCTCATAGTATATAACCAAATACTATTTAAGATCATTTAAACTTTTATAATTTCATTAATAACATATAATAACAATTCTCATTGTTCAACCTCATTATAAATGAAATTCCATTCATGAATACATAGTGAGCTGATCATGGAAACCATGGAAAGGAATGCTCCCAAATGAAGAAATTAAACATTATAACTCATCCAAATGACCATAAAAGAACATAATAATACCATAATGAGTATTAATCATGTATAAAATGTTTTAAAATTGTGAATTCATTAATCTAATGTCATTATATAGTATATTAATATGAAGATATATTTTGGACAAAAGGTAAGGGGATTTATCAAACCCAACACTATTTCTTTGGGTTTTCCCTCTTTCTCCCTGTTTTATGTATGCTTATTCCATACAAAATAATATAATCATAGTTAAATTGTATATTTTGGGATATTTTTTTTCTATTGTTTCTTATGAAAAACATAATGTTTTCCAAAAGAACTCTTCTTTCAAAAAACACTTTTACTTCTAACTCAAGGTTGATTATTCTTACATCAAGTATGTTATTCCCCCATTCTTTTAGGATCCAAAATATTATGAATGTTTGATAATGAGATGAAACCCATTCTTTTCGATGAGTTATTTATGTTCATGATTAATATATGTTAAATGTGGAAAGCATGAAAATGTAAAATTTATGATTTAACGGATGTGCCTAGAATTATATAGCACAGTGTAAATATTATGATGTGATGGGTGAACCCAGAATTATATAGATTTCAAATGTATAGGGTAATATAAATAACCTCATGAATAAAGTGAAAAATTCATGAACATTATTATATCTTTGGTCACAACTATTTTTAGTACTCGACCACTAAGACATGATGTTTCATTTTTATGCATTGCTAAATTCAATGTCTTTTCATAATGATTCATATAATGATTTTGATCTTATTCCTATGCTATGATGAAAATGATTGTACTCACCCCAATTTTAAATTGTTTCATTTTATTATCTATCCTCTTTCTAGGATTTTATCTCCCCCTTTTTTTATTTATATCCTTTGGTGACTATATGTACTAAATAGAATTCATGGGCCTATAGGAATCTAGAGAAGAATGAATTAAATAGATGTTTATGTTTTATTTTGTGAAATTTATTTATGGTCCTAGTTTTCCCAAGATACTGAGTCTTTGGATCCATGATGTGTAATTAATTAATTTTGTTTATATTTAATATGATGTAATAATAATGTAAGAAAAATCAGGGTTATTATAGTTTGATATAGTATTGTTATTAGCATATTATTGGTGTAAGTGAAAAATCATTGTGTACCATGGTTTGGTTGCATTAAAAGATCGGAGTGTTACAAGTGCACTTCCAGGTGAGTGTGTAGACCTACAGTAGAATTATTTTAGTAGAGTTCATACAATTCTCATGCTTCATCATTTTATTATGGCAGATATTTTTTCAGTTGTGCTATCAGGGTAATTTCTATGTGTCTCGATGTCAACCAAATATTATATCTATTGTGTATGCCAGGCAATCATTTTATTTTATGGTTAAATTTTTAATTGATTTTTTTTCATTCAAATTTTATTAAATTTCTAGAATCATTATCGTGGAGCACACACATGTCTATCATTATAAAAAACTGAATTAATTTATGTTTCATATATCATTTTCCAAAATGATTAACATGTGTAATTTGGCTCCATAAAAAATAACCTACCCATTTATCCACAACTTGAACATCCATGAAAATGAAATTATCAAATTGGTAGATTGACCAAAACTCAAATTCATCCACAACTGTAATGTGTTGAGAATCAAATTCCAAACCTTCCTAGTGGAAAATTCAACCCACATTTCAAAAATCTTATTTATAGTCAAAAACCTTGGACAAATGTGTGACGTGTGTTGTGAAACAACACTTTCAGAGTCCGATATAGGATAAAAAAGACCAATTATTCAAAAAATTCACACTTAATTGATGTTATCCATGATCAACCTTCTCCAAAAACATGAACAATTTCATGTCATAAGCTGCGAATATCCTTATATGTGTTTGAATTAGTTTCTAAAAGTCTATAAAAAATTTAAATATAATGAGGTGACAGATTTATATTGATCTTGTGACTATTTCCATCATAATTGCATGGAAAAACTAAGTACTGGTTAGAAAATCATATCCTAGAAACATTTTTTTCCTGGGAACTATTGATAATAAAAAAATTTATTGATATTTCACAATATAATCTTTGAAAAAAAATAGACCTAGAATTATTTTCTTATAGTGAATAATAATCATTAGGAGAACCTTGGAAAAGATTCAAGTACGTGTTAAATATATTTCCTCATCAAGGGAAGAAGTTGGAGAACCATTTGAATGGTGTCTACTATGGACTTCATCCCAACAGTAATTCCATAATCAACACAACTACTGGAAATGAATTTGTGGATATTGATCCTGAAGATTTGTACATGATAATTCAACATATGGTAGAACACAGTTTCTAGTGGCCAAAGTATTTTTTAATAAAAAAATAATGATTGAATCTAGTTTATTCTCACATGTTCATGGCTTTACAATTTGAAACACTCAACAAGTGTATTGAAAACCTATCACTGAGTCATCCTAAGTCTGTTCCAATCCATGTAGTTCAAGATGAACACTGAACATATTGTGGTGGTCCTAATTATTATCAAATTTTTTTATAAAAAACCTTTAAAACACAAATTTTTTAATCTAAAATTGTGTTCTAGAACTTATAAAATTATGGAAACAATTACAACACAAACATAAAAAAAATAACCTAAATCATGGTCTAAAGAAACTGCTGACTAATCATCCAATAAACTAAAACATGGGTCCATCTGGGTTCCCTACTCAATCATCCTTTAGATGCACCATGAAATCACTAGAGCATGGATCGCTATAGAAAAAAAGACCACCATTCCATCAATAATAACAATGTAATGTTAAAAAGTAAACAATATAATTTTCCCCTCCTAAAACATATGGTCAACCATATTAGGGAGTACTACATCGAAATTAATGATGTACAATTAATAATGTTTTGAGTTAAAATATATGGAATACCAAAACAAGTAGGAAGAAACCCAAAACATGTAAACAAACACCCAACAATTGTAATTATAATAATCAAAATCATGTTGGTTGGTAAGCTGCATAAATTCATGACTGAAAAGAAAGAACTCTACTGAGTAGCACAAGTGTATACCAAAGAAAATAGGTAAATGATATCAAATTATGATGTTTAACATAGTTTATAGAGAACAAAATTAAAGAATCTCAATAAACATATGAGATGCCTACACCTACCACTGAGAATGTTGACTCAAAAAACATATAAATCTACTTTGGCGATAAATAATTGGAAGATAAAATTGAACTTAAAAAATGAAATTATAAAAAGAAAGAGAAAATGTTTCAATCAATGAAAGATAGAGCACTCACACTCCACCTCCTCCATTTCCAAAAGGCCTAAAGCAACTGAATTTGTATTCTCATTTTTTTAAAATTCATGGAAATGTTCAAGAAGCTTCACTTAAATATTCCTTTTGTGCAATCCAGTACACAAATGAAACAATGTGCAAAATATCTCAAGAATATTATATCGAAAAATAATAAAACTAGATGATGTAGAAACAGTTTTAATGTACATGGAATATTTAGTAGTCATACACAAATTTGTTCCTCCTAAACTAAGAGACCCTTGAATTTTCAAAATTATTTAAAATATACTAGTATGTCAATATAAAAGAGCATTGTGTGAAATCAGAGCTATTATAAACCTCATTCCATCTGGAGTTCTTGAGGAACTAGTGTTCAAAAAATTAAATCCAATGAGGATCTCCTTGAAAATAGATCACAAATCAGATAATCATACTTGGATAATTATAGAGGACTTACTCGTTAAGGAAGATAAATATTAATTTCTTACTAATTTCACTATATTTAGTATGAATGAAGATAAGGATGTCCCTCTCATTATTGGGAGAACTCTATTAGAAACATTCAGAGCACCGGTTCATTTCCAAGATGCGAAATTAATTCTTGGAATTTGGGATGAAAACATAACATTTGATGTCCTAAAATATATGTAAAACCCCTTTGAATGTGACTATCATATCATTGATACACTTGAAAATTTAGATGATTTAAGAAGGTATGCATTGAATTTTGAGGATTTACATAGTGAAAATAAAGAGTTAATTGAATCAATCAATGAATTATAATTCATCAAAAATATAGTCGATCCTTTGGATAGATAGGATTTCACCTCATTGACATAATCACTTGAGAAACCTCCAACACTTGATCTTAATCCTCTTCCAAAAAATCTAAGATACAGATATTTATTATATTTAAAAACCTTATCAGTGATCATAAATTCTAATCTTTGAAGAGAATAAGAAATAAAATAGCTCAATGTCATATCATAATGGAATCTCATAATAGGTTATAATATTTCTGATTTATAAGGTATAATTCTTGAATTCTTCACTCATAGAATAGGTGTGGAAGATAATTCGAGACCTTTTATAATAAAAACAAATATTCTTAACACCTCCAATAAAACAATTATTCAGGAAATAATTCATAAAATTTATTGATAATGGTTTAATATTTCCAATATCTGGTAGTCAGTGGGTCATCCCATTTTAATTGGTACCTAAAAAGGTTGGGACCATAGTTTTTGACAATGATAAAGTATAATTGATAACCAAAATAATAGTGATTGGATGGATAGTTTGCATCTATTATCGAAAATTAAATGATTCCATAAGAAATGATCACTTTTTATAACTCTTTATTGATCAAATCCTTGAAATATTTGTAGAAATATGTTATAGTGTATTCTGGATGGATACATGGGATATAATAAAATAGTTGTGAAAATTGTAGATCAAGAGGAAAACACATTCAATTCACTGAAAGGTATATTATTTTATTTGAAAAATCCTTTCTAGATGTGAAATGTGCCTTCCAACTTTTAATGATGCATGATGGAAATATTCCATGATGTGATTGAAGGGTTTTTTGAAATATTCATGCATGAATTCTCTATATATGAGGATTCTTTTGATGAATGTATGGAAAATTTGGATAAGGACTTGAAACTATTTAATGAAAATAATTTTATGCTCAATTTAGAGAAATTTCACTTTAGAGAACAAAGTGGAATAGTTTTTTGTCATTATAATTTAAAGAATGGTATTGAATTTTATGCATCCAACATTGGTATAATCTATGAGATACACATTCCTACATCAGTTAATTCAATTGGAGTTTTTCTTTGGAATGTTTTATTCTACGAATATTTCATTAAGGATTTCATTGTAATTTCCCACCCCCTTACCACACTATTGGGAAAATATGTCACATTTCATGTAGTGACTAAATATATGGAAGTATTATATTATTATAGAAACATTTGGTTTAAGCACTAATAATTATTTCATGAGATTAGGGACATCCATTCTAGTGAATATGTGATTCCATTGAATTCGTAGTTCGTGCTTCCTTGGGACAATGAAAATATAAGATATTTAGAAAAATATGTTATTATATTTAAACATTGAATGAAGCTCAACATAATTAAAAAAAACTTTAAAATACATAATATAATTTATATTCTCTTTTGATAAGTTTGTATCTCATCTGTAGTTCTATAAATTCACTCTCTATATGGATCACTCTGTCGAGTGGTGGTTGATGTCAATAAAGATATGAAGCACAAAATCATTCAATGGATATTTTTACTTTCATAATTTGACATTGAATTCAAGGACAAAAAGCGAACTGATAATTTTCTTTCTGATCATTTATCATGTCTAGACTATAAAACAAGTTAAATCAATGAGTAATTAATCAATGAAAAATTTCTGGATGAAAAATTGTATACCACTGAGATAATCACACCTTCGTATAATGATTTCATGAATTTGTTTGCTTCAAGAATGGTATAACCATATTTATCAAAGAGGAAGAGAAAAATATTCTTGAATGAATAATATCATTATTTTTGGGATGATCAATTACTTTTCATGGACTATACAGATAGAATGATCCTAAGATGCATCCCAGAAGAAATTGATAGTGTTTTGTACTTGTGCCATGATAGGGAAGCTCAAGGACATCATGGAATTCATTAAAAAATTAGAAATGGTTCAAAATGTGGTTTTTACTTTCCTACCAGGCATAATAAAATATGTATGTTCATCATGAATTATGATAAATAACAATGAATTGGGGTTATAAGTTGGAAGTGTTAGATGCTACAAAATTTAATCACGGGTGTCAAAAAAATTACATATGTAGAATTGAATTTGATGTTCCTTTTCCTAAATATTTTGGAAAATCCAACATCCTAGTTTTTTTGGATAGTGTGTCAAAGTGGGTGAATACAGAAGAATTTGAATAAAATACCACTAGAGTTGTCATTAAATTTTCAATGCAACACATTTTTACCTAGTTAGGATTTCAAAGGCTCATCTTCAGTGACCATGGTACCCACTTCAATAATGAATTGTTTCATAAGATAATGAATCTCCAATGATGTGACAACTAAATAATCACCCCATACCATCCACTGAATAATGGCCATGATGATGTTTCAAACATAGATATTAAGGTAATTTTTTCGAAAACTGCGGGTAAATATCCAAAACATTGGACTTCCAAACATAATGAAGCACTTTGGCCTGATATGACTCTATATAAAACTTCTATTGAAATGTCTCCATATCTCCTTCTCTTTAGAAAAACTTTCCACATCACTATATAACTAGAACAAATAGCTTATCAGGTAGGGAAAACACTAAATTTTGATTTCAAAACTCCAAAAGAAAAGAATTTTCTATAGATGAATGAATTATATGAGATGGGGAGGGAGGTGTATGATAATTCATTGATCAATAAGAGATAAATCGAGTCTCGAATGAAAAACTTATCCAAAAAATAAATTTTCACAAAGTGAAAAAGTTACTCTTCAACTCAAGACTTCATATCATGGAAGGAAAGCTTAAATCAAAGTGGTTGGGTCCATACACTATTACAATTTTATATCCCCATGGTGTTGTTGAAATATCTAATGGGAAGATTCCTCCAACTCATTTTAATGGTCAACACCTCAATCGTTATCAAACATATGATAAATTATGCCTCATTGAATAAGTTTTCATAAATTAATGATGTTCTCATCTAGATGAAGATGTTAAAATTAGTGCTAACTAGGATACATCTCAACTACTTCAACATTTCATGGTCTCTATTTACACACATTCTATCTCTCTTATTAGGTTCAGTTGAATGAAAAATTTCATTACACTATTATAATATTCATATCTAGCTCTTCTACATCTTTTATGGTCATTGATGTGCCTATTATGTCACCATATGACCTTGTATGATGGGTGACTCATCATCTGGATAATTTAGAGAACTGGGTTTAAGAGATTTCATTAGAGATATATTCTCAGTATCTATCACTACCATGATGATCATTGATTTTATTCCTTCCACACCAAATTAATTCTCAATATTCTCATGATATGGTTAATCCCATCAAATAGCCACATGATCTCAATGACACGCCTAGTAATTCTTGTAATAGGTTAAGGAATTATGATTCAATGGACCATGTTAATTGAAAATTTTCAATCTATCCAGCTGAATACATAATACTTAGCGCTTCCTGGGAGGAAACCCTTGTTTTTCTCCTTTCTTACATTTTCATTTATTTTTTCTAGTTTTTTAGTATATAAACCTAGAATTTCTGGAATATTTTTAATTACTCCTAACATTTTTGTGCACTTTTTACACTCCTAGATATCTTCATTTATTTTTATGATATTTGGTGTTATATTTTTAATATTATATTTTTATGTTTTGTCCATGTGTATATTTTATAGGTAAACCATTTTTAGAGCATCATTTAATGTAGGTATCCTTTCTATGTTTATCTTCTAATACTCTAGGAAGTGTTTTTTTTTTATGCTTCCAAAAACACCATGTAAAACAACTAACTAATATATATATATATATAAAGGATAAAAATTTTCTTTTCATCATTTGAACCCTTATAAAAGATTTTTTATTTTTTTGTTACATGGTCAGAGGCATACCGCTTGTCTCCATATACAGTTTGAGCACATGATTTCTATTAGACATGATTTGATTCTTGATATATTTCTTAAATGAATTAATATATTAATCTATTCATAAAAAAATTACTAAAACTCGTTTATTTTTTAGACACCAATCTTCACTCATGACCATATATACTGTCAAAAAAATTATTTCCAAACCCATGAGTATTCTGGGCCATTTTTTGCTTCATCTTAAGTTTCTCTTTATCTTGAGGGAATATTATCCATGTTTTCTATTCTAGAAATTTCCATATATTCAACCAAAGTGACAAAAAGTTTTAAATTTTCACTGAAATGATTGGGAAATTTGATTGATATTTATCCCCTTTGACCCACTAAGACACCAATGAATTTTCACCATAATAGAGCCTTTATAATCCATGAATAATATTCTTTAGGATGATCCCACAAAAGAAACACTTACCTAACAATTTCTTGAATATTTTCCTGATAATTTTCAATCTATGTGTGGTAGAGACATATATTCATAGTGAGAGTTTTTTGAGAGATAGTGATTCAATTTATTCATAGAGATTAACATTATATCATCCTGGTCATATGTGTTATATTTCATAGTATCCACAATCATTACATGTATTTTGATATGGTAATATAGAATCATTTGGGTTCCAATAATTAGTACATATGTGGCCATTACGTGGTAACCCTCACTTTTTGGGATACCTATAAAAGTGATGCCTCATTACTCAAGAAGCTAGAATGTTTTCTATATTCCCTACATTCACTGATAGTATACAACATACGTGTAACTTTTCCTCCTTTATTTTGGTATTTTATTATATTTATTTTATAAGGTTTTATAGTAGATAATCATCAGTTTTTCATCCCATACTTTTTTAGTGATATGTGTCCCTAAAAATACCATTTTATTTTTATATTCTTAGGGACCAAAAAAATTTCAAGTGTGGGGGTGAGATTTTGAGGGATACATTTGGATTGAAATGTATCATGAATTTATTTCAATATTCAAAAATAATTTTTTCAAAACATTTAATCAAATTATTAACTACTATCTTGTATCCATTGATACTTCTGAACCTAATGTGAGTACCCTGGTAGTAATGTATTATTTTGATTCTCACTAGGGAAGATGCAAAATTCAGGGGAAACTTATGGTAAGCATTCAGGTGTTTGAGAATTGTTATAATCAATGAAATTTTTTTTGAGCAATGAGAGTGGAAGTGATGAATATCACATGATGCAATAGTTTAGATTTTGTATGAAAAATAATGCGATTGGAAGGAAAATGATTTTGAAAAAAATTGTAATTTAAAAAAAAGAATTATATTTTGTGGGTAAAATGATTTAAAATTTTTTGAACTTGTAAATTATTATGTTCTAATTTATCTATAGGTCCACTTTTGTATTATTTCTAATTGTTTTTCCTAAGAGTGAAAAAGATTATGGGTGGAGAATTTTATACAAATGTATTTCACTAATATTTTTATAATTCTCTAACATAGTTTTAATTAATCAGTTTAACTATTTTTATGATTTTAATTTTTAATTTTTTACTTTTGTTTTATTCTAGATATTTTGATAATATTATTTAATTTATTTACTTATATTAGTAATTTAGTATTTTTATTAGCTATAATAATTTTATATATTATATTTTACACTATATTATTGTTTTTTTAGTTTCAGTAACATTAGTTTATTATTATTTAATGAAATTTTATTAGAATTTTTTAATTGTTTATATTTATATTTTATTTTATATTGTGTATATATATATATTTAATATTAATAAAATAGTATCAATTATTATAATGTATATTTTTTATCACTAGTAATATTATTTTCATATTTTTTTACATGTGCCTAAATATATTCATTTACCTATAATAACATTTTATTTTAATTATTTTTTGTTTATATTTAATTATTATTTTATTTTTTTAATTATTTTTTTATTCTATTCTTTTATTGTAATAATAAAAAATTTTAGTATTATTTATATTAACTTTATTTAACTTTTAGTTAATTTGATTATTTTAATTTTGAATTTTAAATTAAAGTTTTTATTTTTGAATTTTTTAATTTTCCCCCTCCCCTATGACCCCTCCCCCACCCCCACTAACTCCCACTCTTCAAGATGCCTCTCATCCACTTTATCCACTCCCCCACACTATCTCTATACTACCCTTCTCTTCCCTCTCTATATCTTCGAGCTGTCGCCCCCTCCCCCATGAGACTATGCCGCCCCCTAGCCCCCTACATTAGCCCCTCTCCACAGTCCCATATCTCCCCCCTGAGCTTCCCCGACATCCCGCACCCTGGATCCCCCCCACCCCACTTTCATAGAAACCAATCCACAGACATCTTCTTCTATACACAGACCACCATGGGGGCCTCTCACATTCCTGTAATTGATCATGAAAACATCCAATGTGAAAATCATTGATATTACTCCACCATGTGGCATTCCATTCCCCCACTCAAAACCATATGATTTTCTATCAGGTGGGTGTGATTTTTTACATCATTCGCATAGAAGTGGTTTGGGATAAATATCATCATGCACCGAGGTTCGGTTTCATTCAAAGATTAGTGGCTGATTAGTGCTCTGCATGACGAGCATGTCGGTCAACATGAGCATTGTTTTGGTATCACATGTACAATTTTCATTCTGTATAATTTTATTATCATGCATTTTTTTTGGTTATGATTTCATGGTAATTTCTATGTATTGGGATATTGACCAAAAAATTTATTAGTTGCACATGCTAGGCTGAGATTTTATTCTATGTTTAAAGTGTAAATTGAATTCATTTTCATTTGAATTTTTATATTCATTAATAATATAGTCATTTATTATATTTGTACAAATTAAATCTCTTTATTTTTATTCATAGTTGAATCAGAGATACCGATATGGTTAACAATTTTATCCAACAGTAGTGCACATAGTTGTCACAACTTTGTGAGAATCATTTTTTTTCAATTTCCCAATTGGATACATACTCAAACATGTCTCATAATTTATTTATAAAACTACAAAATGAGAATTTAAATAAATTAGAACATTAAAAAAATAATCCCCTAAAAGAACTATAAATTTTAAACCGTTGATTTAATTAACCAGCCCGAGATATCCCCCGACCCGGACCGCGACATGGCCCGAAGGGCGTTCTTGATCCACATAGTCTAGCTACTGCTATCGGACCTCAAAAAATATAACCAATAGGAAAAATTTAATACCAAAATACCAAGATTATATAAATAAACCATATAATAAGATAACCAACAACTAAATCAAAATAAACATTAATAAATAGATTCAGTTTCAAATAATAGTCACGAAAGGAAAAAATAAATACAAAACTAAAACTAAACCACTACAAACAATATCTATGTGACCTCAATTTAACCACCATCACAAGACTAAACCACTAAAAGATCATGCTTGAATAATATAACCTAAACAAGAATCCAAACCATCAAACAAGTTCTGTTCTACTGACCCTGGATGGTACCAATAGGGTGTGAGCTAAAATCTCAATAATCAATCGCAAAATAATCCATGCATTTTCCTTACCAAAAAATATTACATTAAAACTAGTTTTAAATACATTTAGAAAAATATTTTTTTCATATTTTATTTAACAAACATAGATTTCATTATTTAAAACCCAACAGACTCCACCTTCCATTTTAAAAACAAATTACACAACTATGACCAAATCCCAAACCAAATAAAACTAGGGATATGAGGAAAATAAATAAGTTGGGTAAGTATAAAACTAATAACAAAATGATATAAACATGTAGATATCTGAAGTAACCATAGGCTATCCAAAATATCTATAGAAGACCCCTGAACATACTCAGTTCGGAACCACCTATCAGCACATGGTGAAACACCTAATTATATAACCAACTGGACACCCTCAACTATACAATCCAATGGAACATCCCACCTACACTATCTACAATCAAGGGGTTACAAAGCCATCTAATCAGGTTTTATTATAAACTGTCACTCAACCCTCTATATAGGTTCCCACTATATATATATATAACTATATATATATAATTATAAAAGGTTTCAATCAGGTTGTCACGACATATGAACTTTCAATCCACTCTTTAAAACATAGAAATTTCCAAATGGGTCTTAAGATTTACAGAGTAAAATCCATTGACTGTAAAACATTCCAAAACTATTTCCAAAATAATTTCAATCATCACTTTTATAATTTCAATTCTAATCAGGTTGTTAAACTCTACAACTAATACATTTTCAAAAAAATGATTTACAAAATTTTGAAAAATACACAATCTTACAAAACATTCCTAACAGGCCCTTACGACCATTGTTTACCCCAACATAATCCATGTTCCAATCAGGCATACCTTTTGAGATTTCATTTTGAATCACTTTTAGAATTCACTCAAGGTAACGAACAATGTTTAGAAACCAAAATCCATTCAAGGTACCGAGGTTCCATTTGAGAACAAATGAAAAAATAACGAAACCAACATTGAAGGAAATACAATTTTAACAAGCCATATTCACCGGAACACACATCTATGTGTTCACTCAGTGCACTCCTAGATGTTCCACATCCAATGAAACATCCTAGGAGTCCACAAACACCCAAAAAATTTCCTTAACTCACCCCATTATTTCCAAAACAAACCCTACAATATCACACAATATAAAGAGTGTAAATAATCCTTTTAAAAACCATGAGACTCCTCTTAGAACATTTTAACACAACCATCAATCCATAAAAATTATTATTTCACCCATCCAATTCCAAATCAACCCTTTTACCATTTTATAAATCACAGCAAGTACACAAGGATTAGGAAAAATGGTAGAATCACATCAAAAGCTATTTTAAATAAATTCTACCACCATAAAAATAGTATAATAGTAAAACCAAATGAACCATTAGCATGATAATAAAATTTAAGAACTAATTAAATGAATACAACTATCAACAAAATTAATTGGAATGGAAAAAAAATCACATATCTTAGTGGTGTGTGAATGTAATCAAACCATCAAAAAGGGAGGTCTAATCCATGTGGACCCTTCACACTCCCTAGAACCAAATAAAACATATCCCACACACAAACTATATCCATTAGGTTTCGTTCTAGGATGTGGAACCCAAAGAAAAGCCAAAAAATTATGAGGGGAAGATAGAAGGGAGAAACAATTCAAAAGAAAAGCTAAAAACATACCTCAGAATCAACGGGGGAGAATCATGGAGGGAGGAGGATCCAAGGGAAGGTTGTTTTGGGACCCCTTGGTGCTTGAAATTTGACCAAGGAATAGGGGGATTAGGATCAAAAAATAAGGGGAGAAAGAAAAGTAGGTTTTATGATTTTAATGAGGTAGAACTACGGAGTAGTTTGGATGTATGTTTTACTGAAACTGTGTTCCAATTGTGCAGTAGAAACTACCTAAGAAGGGATTGACTACACAACCAGGCCACCAGTTTTGGGAGACTATGTGAAAATATGTGGTCTTGTTTGATTCCTAAACTAGATGAATGGTTACCTAGGCTAACACAAACGATTTCTACTACCTGTGTGGTGACCAAGCATAGGCTGAAAAATATCACCTGAACATTCAAAATTTAAAAAATATTACAGGGTCTCAACCCAGACATCATCAAGAAAGATTCAAGACTAATAAAAGGAGAAAATAAATAGGTGTTTGAGGTCGGGGTGTGTCCATCCCCCCCCCCCCCAAAGACACATTCTTCACACAGAAAGTCGTGCAAACAGAATAAAAATTAAAACCTGAGTTTATTCCCGATCAAAACTGAAGTATACCATGAACCTCAGGGTGACTATTCACTCTACAAGGCACACACAACCAATCCAATAGAAACCACAACCCAAGGATGGGGGGATAAATCAAGAGGGTTTTCCCAAACACAAGAAGTCAACTAGCATGAAAATATCAAAACCCAGATACTCTACCTCTAGGAGGGTCCAATGTGGGAACTCTAAACCGATCCAAACCAACATCCATATCACGAGTGAAAAAATAGACCACTAGTACTAGAATATTTTCACACACAAACCAAACCCCCAATATTAGAGGAAAATATAATGAAAATAAACTCCGACTGAAACAAAAAAAAATGAACTGGATCCTCTTTCCACCCATCTCACAAACCCCAAACATCTCCAAGTGATCACAACTAAAACCAAAATAATAACAAACCCACGTGAGGGAAAAAATATGTTAAGAAAGAAAAATAGTGATAAAATAAACATTTAGAAAAATAGAAATACTTGGATAAAAATATATAAAGTCTATCACACAACAAAAGTATAAGTCAAAATTATAACATCATGAACAAAAAAGATTTGGAAACATTGAATATATCAATCCCATCATAGAAAAAAAAACCAGAAGGTAGCTTCACACATCCTAGGTAACTTCTAATTGTGTAAAATCATCAACCCATGACCTGTGGATGGAAATTTATGGGTTGAAGCATATTCTACCTCAAAGTCAGGCATGAGCATCTCTCAATCATAAACCCTACTTCGAGCAATTCTTTCTAAAGAATATCTCTAGATGGACCAGACATGCATAATGATCTAAGTTCATTGGAGGGATGAAACAACATGTCATTAAATGCTCGAACCAACCACACTAGAAACCCACTCATTAACATGGTTATCATATACCTTCATTTCCCACTTTCCTTGTTGAACACACATGAGCTCTTCACTCTTCTTCGTATTCACCTCTTAACGTATGAGACCTTGGATAAACGTGTCCTTAAACACATTCCAAGTAAATGAAACATGCATCATCGATGGGATAACCAACTTATACTCATCCAATGTTAGACCCTCAAACAATCACTATATATCATGAACTCTGACAAACTTGGGATTTTCAAATGATATGGAGAAGCGCTCAACTTATTCAAGACACTCCAATGCCTCTAACAGACCTTGATCACCACAAAGGATAGGTTTCGCATTGTAAGAATTAGAAATTGGGTATAACTCATCAGAAATTTGGGAACCATTCTGGGTGTAATTTTTTGAATAACACAAGAAGCACAAATCCAAAAATTGACATTAAATCAATCATAAATCAAAAGGAAACATCCCAAGCTGAACCAATAATATCACAAACTAAAAAAAACCAACACAACCAATAATCGCACCCATTTACATTTTAAATTTCTAGACCACCTCATTTCTAAAATAATTCCTAAACAAATAAAAAAATTTCACCAAACAAAAAGAAACCAATTTTTTAAATTAGTTTCCCTTTCAAAAATCACATTAGAAGAAAAAATCTAAGCCTTTAGTTGCAAATATGCACCCATGGAATCTGATAAACCGTTGCACATGTTTTCATCCACATCCATCAATACCTTCTAACACGCACATTCCACACACACCCTCACATGTTAAAGCATTCATAATGAGTACCCAAGGTTTGTCCCAAACCATTTTTTCCCAATATCCAAAAAGGTTACCAAAAATTTCAAATCAAAACATTTTCATTTAGAAATTATTTCACGAATTTAAATCCATTTTAAAGAAAACATTTTAATTTCAAAATTGACATTAATTTCTAAAATCACACTTACACCAATCAAAACTAGAAATAATCCCGACTTACATCAAACTAACAGAATGATGAACTTATAATCATGTCTAACATGGGGAAATTTTAGTAGATCATGCCCAATGTAAGAATCAGCAAATAATAATTACTTGAACCATTTACTCATACTCCACATGGGTCACTACTCTATGTGAGACTATGAAAAAACATTGGTTTGCCTATATTGTTATCCCTCGATCCAAAATAAGAAAATTAGGCTAAAATCTAGGACTAACCATGGTAACTTGAGGATCAGTATGAGTAAGGGTCCATTACTCCCTTCCCGCACCTACCCCATATGTACCGAAAGTCCTAATATCTAACAAACGGACACCCCAAATTACAAGGGCCTACTATGATACCATTTTTTAATAAACCATCCTCAGATGTCACCAGACCCGACACCCGACCTGGTCCACATCATGGACCAAAGGTCATTCACTATCCCCTAGGGTAGGAAACTAGTGTCGGGCATCAAAACATAAAACCAATTAGAATGATTTAAGACCAAAATACCAGGATCAGATAAATAATCCATAGAAAAAGATAACCAACAATTGAACATCAACGAATATAAATAAAGAGATTCGGTTAAAATAGATAACCATGGCTGGAAAAATAAATACACAACTGAAAGTGAATGAAACCAAACTAAACTACTACCAACAGTCTCTGTGTGACCTCAAGGTCACCAATATGCCAATATTGACCCACTGAAAGTGAAAACTCAAACCATATAACCTGAAAAATAAACTAAACCTGCAAACAGTTTGGGCTTACCAACACCAAATAGTTAAAGTAGGTTGTGAGCTAATAGCTCAGCAGGAAATCACCAAAAAAATAAAAATATTTTACTTTCCCAAAAACATTCCATCAACACTAGTTAATTTTTTTATAAATATAAGTTTTTCAGATTTTATTAATCCAATATATATTTTGAGATTAAAAAAACAACACATGCCACATTCCATTTTTTGAAAAAATTACCAATTTATGTCCAAAACCTAGACCAAATAATATAAGAGATGTGATAAAAATAAATAATTATGGTAATAAGAAAAAAATGAATAAAAAGATATAAAAAATCATATATATAATATAACCATGGGACTTCTTAAAAATCCCTAGAATGCCACTAGATGTACTCAATTTGGAACCACCAGTCAGCATATGGTGAAGCCCCTATGTCTATAACCAAATAGTCTCCCTCAACTAGTAAATCAAGTGGAACATCCCTTGTATACTATCGTCAATCCAACAGGTACCACCCATCTAATCATGTTTTATCAGAAACCATCAATCGATCCTATAAAAGACACCTAAGAACCCATGGTAAATATACATAAACTATATAACTAGAAAGACCTCACACATGTGGCTCACATTACCTACCATCACCACACCTACCTACCCCAAACACGAGCACCCTATAAGATTACACATAAATGTAAATCCCTTCTATAGAGGGTCCCAATATATATATACACACATAGACACACACATATATATACACACATCAAATCATTAAATTTTTTAATTAGGCCATCATAATATATGAACTTCCAACTATTTATTTAAAACATGGAAATTTCTAAATGGGCCTTTAGTTTAAAAATCCAAAGAATTTACCAAAAAAATTCAAAACTATTTCCTAAACAATTTCAAACATCACTTTCTTAATTTCAATTATAATCAGGTCTTTAAATTGTAAAACCAACACATTTTCATAAAACCCTTTCCAAAATTTAGGAAAATACACAGTCTTACAAAACATTCCAAATGGCCCCTCGAGCCCAATGTTTACCGATGCATAATCCAAGTTCCAAATGGGCATACAATTTGAGATTTCATTTTGATCAACTTTTAGAATTCACTCAGAGAAACCAATAACATTTTGAAACCAAAATCCATTTAAGGAACAAATATTCCATTTGATAACTAATAAACCAATTAAAAAACCAATATTGAAGTAAAGGACAATTTTAACATGGAATCTTCACTTGAATGAACCTCCCAAGAGTCCACAAACACCCAAAACCATTTCCTTAACGTACACCATACTTTCAAAAACAAACCATAGAATCTCACATAGTAGAGAGAGTATGAATATTTCTTTTAAAAACATGAGACTCATTCTAAAACATTTTACCCCAATAATAAATCCATTGAAATTTACATTTCACACAACCAAATCCAAATCTACATTTTAACATTTTAACAAACACACCCAGTGCACAAGGCTTTGGAAGAATTTTATAATCACAAAAAAATAAATTTTTTATAAATTATACCACTATATAAACAATATAATAAGATAAAAAATTGTACAACAGGCCTGAGAATAGAATTTAAAATTAATTGAAAGAACTGAAGTATCAACAGAATGCATCGGAATGGAAAAACACAAATTCACCTAACTTAGTGGTGTGGGATTGAAATGAAACCTTCAGAGAGGATTTATCTAAGCACCACGAACCCAAAACACACCCAAGAACCAAAGAAAGCTAAGCACACACATTCCCAATCCATTAGGGTTTTAATTAGGGAGAGGACCCCTATGTAAAACCAAATAATGAAGAGGGGATGAGATAAGGTAGACAAAATGGGCACGTAAACCTAAAAACATGCCTTAGAATCAAAGGAAGAGCATTATAAAAGGAGGAGTATCAAAGGGCATGGGGGTTCTAGGACCCCTTGGTGCTCCAAATCTTACCATGGATGAGGGGATCGTGTTAGGGTAAAATATTTGGAGGGAGAAAAGAGGGTCTCAGGATTTTAATTACCTGGAATGATCTGATGATTTATCTACATAGTTTACCAAACCGTGTGACAAATGTGCGCAATCCACTGCCTAAGTAGGGACCAACCACATGATTAGGATGTATGGATTTTGAGACCATGCACAAACCATGAGGTAACTTTTGTCTGCTTCTTGGAGAGGTTTCACGGTTACCTGGCCTAACCCATATGCTTTCTACTAATCATGTGGTGACCGTTCACATAATGAAAAAGCTAGTTGAACTTTTAACATTTTAAAATGTGCATAATGTCTAAAATAGAACCTCATGTAGAAAGATCCCAGACTAAGATAATGAAAAATTAAAATCCATCTGAGTTAGGGCTGCCATAGATGATAATTGAATAATATAAATATTTAATCACAAAAGATAATTTGTATTATGGTTGTATAGTAATTTAATGACGACATGAGCATCCAAGACACAATTTTTTGATTCAAATTTCATCTCCATTTATTTTATTTTATTTTATTTTATTTTATTTTATTTTATTTTATTTTATTTTATTTTATTTTATTTTATTTATTTACTCAATTATTAATTTTATTAAACTAAATACAAAATAGTAATTCCCTCAAATTTTTGTGAATCTGAACATTTTCCAATGAGATAATTTTAGTGAAATATATTTCATGCAGTCTATGGTTTGACCCTACTAGCCACTTTCATAGTATTCAATTGGTTTAAAAAATTAGAATTGTATTCATTGTAATGCAAGTTCAAATATTTCATTAATTTTCATTATCAATAAAAATCTTTCATGTTTGTTCATATTGTGTTTTTTAATTCGCAAAGTATATCCATGCGGAGTGTCAAACCAGGTGTACAGTGAGGCCCTTTTTCAAGAACTAAGTGATAATCATGGCCATATCTGGGAGCTCATTTCTATTTTATCACCCCAAGGAACCTTTGTGTTAGAGCCACATCAACTTTTAGTATCTAGATAAGTGTGTAATTTCTTGGAAACCACTCGCTCATTCAATTACCATAATTCTTGAACATTTTTCTATACATTGACTCATCATTATACATATACAAATACATATATCTAGAAATATCATAAAAAATATACCAAGGGGTATTAATAACATTTATTAATCCTATTTTCCAAAAGTTAACTAAACACTACTCTTCCACGAATTATAGAGAACCAAACATATCATATAAAATTATTACTTATTATTATATTAATATTCATTCCATAACATAACAATACATTCCAAAATCATTTAGGTCTAGTGTGTTTGGTAAGATGAACACTTGAACGACTATTCATATGTCAGTAACACCATCTTTTCCAATGTTCTTCTTTACGAGCACCCATCTTAGACAAATAATATATAATAACATTATTTATATCTAATGAAAATGAAATAAAATAAATGGTGAGCTCATATTACCTATAAGGGTAAAAAAACGAGATATCGATCTGACATGATTGTATGGGTATGAGAACCTGATAATATCAAATGAAAACTATAACCTATATATCACATATCATAAACTTTAGTCATGGAAAAAATCATCGATGTTCATAGGTTATGAATCATAATAGAATTGAAGAAAATAATCCATTAGATAAATACATATTTATAAGACATATATCTATAGAATACACATAATCATAGAAAATATTATGTCATAGTTACCCACCAAAACATTCAAAACATGTAAGGCTTGGGATAACCAAACTTGTACCTGCTTCCAGATTGAGATAAACTTCATTGTAGCTAATTTGGGATTGGGATAAATTTAGGTGTATCCCATTTATAGTGTAGGGTAACCACATATATATACCCCCTTTTGGGCTAGATATACGCTCCCATATACATTTTGAACTGATATAACATTAATCAATACACAAATAAATAGAGGAAGACATCGGTCCATATTTTATTAGTTATAATATAACTTCCAACTTTAGTTATAATGTAACTGTAATACCTGATTATAATGAAACAACCATTACATAATTAAAATCATACATATGTGTTCCATAAATCATAAAATATCCATTATATAAAATCCCATTTATGTAAATGGGTTTTATAATCATTACATCATACCATAACCAAAGTTATATTAATAAATTTCATAGACACTTCATCCTTTCATCATATCACAACCCAAGGAAAAATAAGTGTGTTCTATAAGTATTGTATCCCTGTATAACAGGTGGAAATAAATGGGTACCATAAAAATGTTACCATCATAAACAAAAACCAATGAAATAATGAATAAGAATAATATAATTTTATTATACACCTATTAAATAATAATTAACATCTAAGTATGTAATATTAAATGTAAAATGATTTTTAAACAACATTAGGAACATTTCTTGAGGAAAATAACATTTCATTAAAAATCCCTTTTTTAAGTAATGAAAATTCATAAAAAAAATTGGAAATAAAATTATTTGAAACTAATATTTTAAAATCATAAATAAATCTTTAAAAACAATTAGTTTCTAATGAAGATGAAAAATACCATTCCAGATGTACACATTGAAACAAAAATTCCTTTCACATTTTCATAAAAATCCAAATGGGCTTTCTATAGAATATGATAGAAATGTTCCATTCAAAAAAATTAGTAAAAATTAAATCATAGAAAATAATTTTTTTTATTAAATAATTAGTATAATGATAAAAACAATGTTTCAAAACATGTTTTTTTTAGTAAAAGGGGTTTTCAACGAAAGAGAAATTAAATATTTTTTCTCTTGAAAATATTTCGTTGAACACTTAAAAACATAAAGTGAGAAAAGTTAATATGAAAAATGTGTCAAAATTAAATTTCTATATAAGAATAAAATATAATATTTTCTTTATATATTGATCCAAATATTTCATCATTGGAATCATAATCATAACAAAATCCTAATAAATGATGAAATTGTTTCATTAAACACTTCCCAATTTTGTAACATTGAATCATAACCCCATGAAATTGATATCATACAATGGATATGTAAATAAAAATATATTTTAGGTAAATAATCACAAAATATATTAATTTTAATCATATACACCATATAAAACAAATATGTGGTGCATATTCCATGTCTCTCATAGAAGTAAAAAGTGAAATTGGAATGAAATATCGTATGTCATGAATTTCATTATAAACATTAAAAACTTCCATATAATAAATATTACATTCATATAAATATATTATATAACCATATAAATATATATAATACCAAAAATTATTTACTTGGGACTGTTTATTACCTGTTTATTGACAATTATTTGTTAAATTCTTGTTTTAGGCAACAACTGGTTTGTTTTTCGTATATGCTTTGATTTTTTATTTTTGGTATTATTAAATTGATCCTGGTTCAATTATCCCCATAATATTAACCATGATATAAATATCATATATATATATTCCGTATTTATCTATTTAGAGTAGTCCATAAAAGTTAGAGAGATAGTATAAAATACATTGTTCCTTAAGGCTGAATATATTACATATGCATAAATGTTGTTTCAAAATTCGTGATGGGATGAAGGAAAAAAAATATAATATATTTCCATTATAGAATAATTTTTATTTTCTATATATCATTTATTTTTATTAATCTCATATTTATTACCTTCAATTTAAAGTGAGAATGAATAACATCTCTTCATAAAGATGTAGTTTGTCGTACACATGAACGACGTTATGTTATTCTAATAAAATGGAAATAAAGAATTAATATGTGATATAATGATTCTATAATCATCATAATAATATTAAATATTATATATAAATATTCAATCCATCATTATATCCATCCATGAGAGGTGGTGATGTAAAATGAATTACATTATCTCATGAGGTGGTAGTTTGTCAGACACATGAATGATGATTCCACGATCCATTAGATAGAAGAGGAGAATGATTTGTGTTAAGAAATTAAAATAATAACATAAAATATACATTAGAAACTTATTTTATCATATCATCACAGTTTAAAAAGTATTTAAGAAAGTTTGTAAATAAATATAACAAAATTTTCTTATAGTGAAATTACCTCTTCTTCGAAAAAATTCTTTTTCTTTGAAGAAAATTACTTTATTGGTTAGATTTATAAACAAAATAGGGAATATAATATAATATTAGGGAATTAAATAAGTTTTTTGTGAAGTTATTTTTAAATTTAATGGGTTTGGGATATGAAAAGTGGATATGAGAGGGTGTGGACTTTTTAAGTGCGGTGAGTGGAACACATGCAATTGTTGAAAAGAAAATAGTGTGCACATGTGTTTTAAATGAAAAGGATTAAAATGGGATATTATATAAAATATAATATATAAGGTAGAAACATGTCAATATAATGTTATATGGATATTTTTTGGGTCATTTTTATCTCGTATTCTTTTCTTTTAACTCCTAGTAACCCCATTTTTTACCTAAACCACAAAAAAAATTGTTAATATTTTTAAAATTCATTTTCGACAAAAATTAATTTATCCTTTATATATAGTATAAATTTTTTATTTAAAATATTTAATCCATTTTTTTAAATTCAAGTCATATAATTTGAAGGATTATATTTAAATGTAAACCTGTAGATGCAAAAAAGAAAGAATGTTTTCAATGATTAAAAAACATCATAAGTAGAGAATGTTTTTATATCAAAATTATATATTAAATTTTTTCCAATGAAATATATTTGATTAAAAAATATATAATTTTACTAATTTTACTTTTAAAACCATCTTTAAAAAATATCTACTTTTAAATGCTTCAATAGAATTGAAAATTGTTAATAAAACTCAGTATTATTCTACAATTAATCAAAAACAATTCTCAAAATTCTCAAAATAATTACCCTAAGATAATTTTTACAAGTATATTTCAAAATTTTACTTTATTTATACGTTTATATTTTCAAAAATTTGAAATTTTATATTTTAAAATATGTTTTCAAAAGGTAAAAAACTAGTTTTTATAAATAAAAAATATTATTTTGAAGCATAAAATTATATTTATTCTCATCTCTTGTATAAAAAATGCGTGATATAAATGTTAAAAAATTTATTATGTATATGATATATAAATTAAATTAAAATATTTACAAAATTATATTTTTTAAAATTGATTGATGTTAAATTCATTTGTGTCCATAGAAATAGTTTTTCGAAAAAATATTTTCTTTATTTTCAAATAGTTTTTATTTTCATTTATAATTAATTGATCTCTAAAGGGTATTATTTTATATAAATTCGTAAAACATATATTTTCATAATTTATATAATTATATTCATACACTTCTTTCAAATAGTTGGTATATTACTATCATATTAAATAATAATAGTTCAACAGTCTTCCACGTTCCATTTAAACTCAGAGTGTTTTGTAAAGAAAGCTAAACTCAGTGTTTCATTTTATGAAATATAAAATAAGTGTTTAGTGTAATGAAAAATATTGAAATAATTAAATTTATTTTTAAAAAAATATCAAAATATCAATGTGTTACATATGCATAGGTCGTAGGACTCTTTACATTGTCCGTTTCTTGAACAATATTGTTTTCATGCATCCTAGAGGGAAAATGCACTGTGTATGTATGAACATTGTAGGAAACCACCAATATTATCCTTTGATAATATCCACATGTATATCCGTGTAGGAACATCATAATAAATAGAATCCAAAATAATACAACTCATTCCATATCATTCTCATCAGCATATAGTCGGGCTCCTTTACCTACCTCGATAGTGCTAAGGGGGAAATACAATCATAGTATTTCACACTTGAAGACCCCTTGTTCAACTGACCAATTCCATAAAACACATAGATACAAACCAAACAATTTCCTTCAAAACTAATACAATCTATTATCATGGATTCTCTAAAGGAATGTCACATTCTAGGCCACAAACCTCATGGTCAACCATTCACTATTCCAACCCCCATCTCAAAATATAGATGAGGGCCAAGAACAAAGAGAACCCAGCCTCATCTCATGATCTCAATCACCTTCACTATCTCATGGTTATCCCAAAATTCTTTCCATCCTCCTTATCAATGAAAAATATTATCATCCTATGTCTCATTTATTTAGAGAATATTATCATGGAACTAGTAGACAGCCCAACCTTATGGGCCTTATCATTCATTCACATGACTCAAATAGAATTTAACACATGGTGATTAATAGTCACCAATAACATAATTTCAAAACTTGTAGAACCACCATCTTCCCATAAATATTTAAAATAACCACCCACATTGTATTGGTATATCTCACACAACCTATAAAAGATTCCCTCATTACCTATGTCATATCGATTAATCCATGTTACCCCAAAGACTCACATGGCACATAAAATGTGTTCTTGAGTAAACATATCAATAATAACATCTTAATTTCAAAAACATTGAAAAAAATTTCATCATTTACATCATTTCCCATGGTCACCCAACCATGAAAATTTGAAACACACTCATGGAAACCAAAATTACTCCTATAAAACTATTCCTTGTCACCACCAATAGAGTAAAAAAGATCATGTGGTTTGGTCCAAGGTCTAAAACATTAATTTAACCATTCTTGATTTTAACATAACCCATAAAAATTCATATAACTAAAAAATATATACACCACCTTCTATGTACTAACTTAGGATTTCACATTGATTCCAATGACATCATTTGACCTTAGTTAAAAGAAATTGATGATCAAGAGAAAAACCCATAAGAATTATTTTAGTTGAAATATCTCACAATTTAAAAAAACCAAAAAATAGTAAATCATTTTAATACATTATAATAACAACTCTTAGGGACTAATCGATTGAAAACCTATTAATGAGTAGCTAGATTCTAATATGGGGGAAGGAATGAAGGATGAGTTTTGGTTGAGTTTTGCTTACTAATTTCTCTCATAGATGAGGTTTTACCACATATAATGAAAATAAATTAAAAATTTAATCAAAAATTTAAAAAACTCCCCACACACACATAGGGTAACCAGTCACTAACCAAAATGTACATTCTTTTGGTCCATTAGGAGGTCGGTCGACCTCTTTTTGACACCTTCTATCTATTACTACCACTGGGTACTTTTTACCCTACCACTGGGCAAACCATTCTCTATTTATTCAAAAAAATTCATAACACATTATTTTAATTATTAAATAAAATATTTGGGCCTCTTTTAACCGCTCTAACACTTTATACATTCAAAATGCACATTGTTATGGAACTCTTTGGCTCAAATTACCTCACTTGAGAACTCTGGCTATTATATGAATCCCCTAAGATGGCTTTAATGAGTATTAAATCATGTTATGTATGAAACATGAGGTCTATTAGGATTATTATAGGTTACCATAGTGTAATCATATAGTATATAGTTGTTTAGATCCATGTGATTATTGAATAATTACGGTTATATTTCATATAAAACTATTAGAGGGTGCATGACTTTAAATGATGGATCTAATATCCTAGAGATGTATTTTTCATTTTTTTTTGGAATTAATTTTTGATTTATAGACCAGGGGTTACACTAGTAAGCTATTTATCTACTAATTATACAGGACATGGGATTTCAAAGTGACGTGGAATTTGGTTCCGAAAGTATTTTATCACAAATAGACTTAAGAGGATTACCTAGGTTCTAAAGGATATTCTAAAGTGTGTGGACTATAGAGATAATCAACTAATGACCAGTTCACAATAGGGTTTATACATTGGTATGATATTGTTATGAGACATCTTATCCATGTCACCAAATTAATGTTGGACTAGTGAAACGGTATTAGGAATTTAGATTTACCAAGGATATAATTTTATAATTGCAAATGTTTACCTACCAAGGGTAGGGTATCACATGATTAACTATGATGGGCATACTCCTTTGTCTATGGGAATGGTTTTATAGGATGTAGTTGGGGGTTATGGATTATGGGGAGGGATTTATATTGGGATGGTTGGTATAAATGAGTGTGTAAATTCAACTAATATATGTAATGTAATAAATGATATTAGTAATGTTATCTGGGTTGGTTTCATTAGATTTCATTTTTTATGAGGTGTAGATTGTTATTATTGAGGTGACGAATTTTGGTTAGGGCCCCCATTTTTTTATGATTACTCTACATTTTCATTTTCATGTGATATGTAGACTGTTGAAGGATTTTTATGATCGATTCAGGCCTATTATTTGAGATATAATATGGGAAAACTATGTATACACTATATGTAACCCCAAAAGACATTTTTTAGTTAATATTTTTTTAATTATATTGGTGATATCTCAATCACTAATAAACGGTGGTCTTTCATACACCCTTGATAATTAATAAAAACACATTAATTAATTCCTTAAAACTGATACAAAATTATTTGTATTTAGAGTGGTAATAACCTATTAACCAATTCCTAAATAATTGGGGATAACCAATTCTCTATTTATTTATTTAATGGATGGTGATATCTCATTCACTAATGCTGATAATAATAGTGGTGATAACATATTCACCACCGCATTGAGGATTAGTTATAACCCCATAACATTTTCCTTTTTTATGAAATGTGATACTTCATTCATAATAAGTGACATTTAAATATATATTAAGATAGTTGATGCAATTTTTACCACCGAAGAAAGTTTAGATAATTATCCATTCTAATATATCAAATTAATTCCCAAACCTATCCTATGATGAAATTTAAAGAACACATTTCCACCTAGATTACTATCCATTGAATTGTGTTAATTCCCTATTTATATAATTAGTCGATTGGAAACTCCATCCCATTATGAAAATGGATGAATTGGGTATGATTCGATCATCAAAGAGGATTCTAGACCACCATATAGTTTCATTTACTTTATATATGTGATTATTAACTTATTTTATTTAAAATGGTAGATAGATGAAAATATATTTGGATTATTATTAATATCATTATTGGTGGATCTATAGTATTTTATTATATCACCCTTTAAACAAACCATGGTATATGTGTTGAAATTATATTTGGTATACTTGTGGGGAATGTGCCCTTAGCATAGGTGACCAGGGTGTAGGACTTAGTGAGGATGGGGAGATAATTCCATGGTGAGGTCAAAGACTAATAGAAGTATATCCCTATTATTAGTTTATATATTTTATTTCAATATATAATATGATCATTGCCTTAGATGATCATTTTTTTATGTATGACTATATTATTTTTATAAGTTTAATTTTTTTAGTATATGGCATATGGATTTGACCACAATTAGCTAAAAATTTTATTTCTATATCAATACACTTTGATGTTTATCAGTTATGGGTGTTTTACTTATTTACCTTTTATTTTAGGTTAGATATAAGTTCTATATTATCCATTGTTAATTTATCCTACACTCACCACTAGGGGGAAGCCACTAGAATGTGTAGAGGGTAGCCTGAGTTTACGTAGAACTACAACATTGGCCATGTAAATTGGTTCGAGTTTGGTATTTTATATAGTTGTATCAAATCATTATTTTTATAGAATTTATAATTTCGGATATGATAGTTTCATATTTGAATGGTCTGAACATTGGATGGAATCCTTATATGGTCCTAGAAAACATAATTATAGGAAGAAAATTAAATTTCGAAGGGGTTAAAATTGTTGTTCTTTTTCTTGATGTTACACATGATATATTTTTGAAAAGTTAGATGTTTCTTAGTCGTGGATTTTTATTTTTCTCTTATATTAGGGTGTTAACATGGGTGCATTCATATATATTATTTTTCATATAATACCATATGTAATGTTCATTCTTATGTGTGATTAAGAATTTTTTTTTTGATGAAATCAATAGTTCTTGGTTATTCCAAACATCATCAATAACTAATTCATAGATTTATCAGACAAATTTTTGGTTGTTCTCTACATTGCCAAGGTTGAATGTGAATACATAAAAGATATAAATTGATTTATAGTGATATATCTATTATATACATTGATATATGGATGATAACCCTTTAGTTATTGGTATGGGTATATGGATACCCCAATGAGAATGAGATCCTTAAGTTAAGTGCTTTCGCATATGAGTTGGCTTGATTTTTGAGACAAATTAATATAGGATTAATTGGGAGTTGTGATTAATATTGGTATATATTACCTTCATTATAATGGTATTTGGAGATGAAAATATATGGATCGACATAGGAAAAGTAGAGTGAATCTGATGAATAAAAAAATACAGGTTATTAATAAAGATAAGTTTTATGGTGTGAGGGTAGCCTAAGAGATAGAGATTTCTAACCCATCATGGAATGACTTAGAGTTATAAATTGTTGTTCTATTATTTATTTATTATAAACAATATATGAGTGATGTTCGATCGAGTGTTTAGTATTACACCTATAATCATATTAGGTAAGTATTTGGAATAAATACATATGTATATATTTTTATATTATGTGAAAGGGGGGATGTCTAGTTGTCTTATTAAATGTATGATCCAAGGATTGATGGGACAATACTGATTGAATAATTTGTTGATGATGGTTTCTAGATAGTTTTTGAGTATACATAAACCTGTAAATGATATCCTATTGGCAACCGTGGTAGTTTTGTAGAATTGTGAGAGTGGTTTTGTGTACTATCATTCTATACGGATAAGAATGTAGGGTTTTTGAACTCTTTAGGTGGAATTTGTGAGGTTTTAACATAATAATAGTATAAGTATCATGATATTACGTGTTAATTAAGTATGATCAACCATTTCTACCTTGAATTACATGCTTATTGTAGAATATTTGATAAAACCATTGTAACTATGACCATCCTATAGTCAATACACCATTAAAGTTTTTCAGCAAAATGTTTAAAAATCATGGAATTCAGATTTGAATCAATGATTGACCAAGTATATTGGTGTTCAAGACATTTAATGACCATATAAAGGTTCCATTAAAATTTTTATGACCAATAATTTGATAAAATATTTAGATTTATGATTCTATAAAATGATTTAGTTTGACAAGGATACACTCTATTAAATCTAAGATTTAGTTTTGCTGGTGAGAACTAGAATATTGAGGTATGACCTATGTACAATTTAGGATGTTTTTATTTTTATTAAAAATTTACCAAGGAGATATAAAGATCATGTTTAAATAGATAAGTTAAGCTCATATGAGTAATTTGTTAATAAAAATTGAGAAATTTGAATGTTGGTGACACATCCAATGGTTTTATTAAACATTGAGGTGTTAATTGTCTAGTTTGGATAATAAAAAATGTTGACAGTTCATTAAATATTTTGATTTTGGAATTAAAAATATTCATAATTTAAATCATAGTGGAATATATAGATTACTATATAGAATGTCATTATTTTTTGGAAGTTCACCTCATTAATGGGTAATAAATATATCTTTTTGAACATAGATTTCATGGTTATGAATCCTTTATGAAATTTTATAGTGGTAGCACAAATCACAAAAAAAATTATAGACCCTATAAAAATTCCCATGAGATGGGTTTACTGAATTATAATTAGGGAGTATCATGGGGTATTTAAGCTATGTAATGTGAAAATAAGGATGGAATAGAATATTAGATTAAGGATAGTAAAAATCTTATAGTAGGGAGAAATCCTTTGATGGTTTTACTATGTGATCATTATTAGAATGAATATTGTTATCAATGTAAAAACCCACACCCCATGGTATGACTCATGAGGTGTAATTGAAAATATAAGTAATCCCAATATCCCACCTCTAGTAGATGATGGGTTGGAAACTGGCAAAGTGGTATTGAATTACACATATGGGAGGCATTTATTTAATAATTTCTATAAATATAAAGAATATTCAAAAATAGTGTCTATATAAAAAAGAACTAATATCCCATAAATTGATAAAATTTCATATATAATGATAAAATCATAAAATAAAATACTAATAGAAACTCAAATGGTAGATACTCAAGAATAATATCATTGGAAGTAATTTCTAGCATTATCACCAACTCCATCCCCAAAATATAAAATATATTTATATATATAAATAGGTAATCATACACATATAAATAGTAGTATCATCCTTAAAACCTCTTATAAAAATATAAAAGAAATATAAAAATGCATCATTTAATAATCATTTCAAATAATGTTAACTCATATAAAGAAAACTACTAATAAACCTCACCAAGGCTATCTCTCCCAATATTTCATCCAAGTACAGTAACATAGTAAAAATAATAATATATCATGAAAGTAACTTGAAACCACTTCCCCACTAATATGGTCTCTCTTACACGCTAATAGAATAAATTTTGTTCTTTAATTCCATCTATATCGTAATATCTAGACACCCACATACCATATCATGTCTATAACCTTATATTCAAAACATAACCCAACACAACTACAAATTTCCACACAGTAGGGTAATGTGATAATAAATCACATCAACATAATGAAATCCTTTACCACACATGCCCCATACAATGTATCCATATAACATTAAAAAAATCATGTCATCTGTAAAACATATACTAAAACATCAAGACATTAAAACTTGTATGTATGTATATGTATATATAAATATATATATATATATAAATTCTATAGCCATCCCAACCAATATTACATAATAATGTAGAGTGAGATAGAGGGATATTCAAACCATCTATTTACTCTATAACGTAGATGTTGGTAAAACCACAACGAACCCTTATCTTCATATAGGCACCAATAATGTTACTCAACTCAACTTGTGCTACGTATGAAATAATAATAAATAACAAGGATATAATAAACCACACAATCCCAACATAAGGGTAAACATATATACTAAAATGACTTAGTCACTACTACCTATGGATGTCACTTCATCCCGAACATAACTCACTAATAACTGCTACTACACCACTATAAAAACATACCCAATGACACAGAAGGTCACATAATATTTAAACCAAAATCTTAATTAATCATGTCATTATTCAATTAGAGATTTACTATTAACAAATACATTTTACTAATTTTTCCATATTTTAATTTTAAACATTAATTAACAATTTCCCATATTTATCAAAGCTTTCAAATGATTAATTTCATCCTTTCTTTCAATATTAGTTCAAAAATTACCAAATTATAATTTATTAATTTATTTCTACAAAACGTATGTTTCCAAGAAACATTGACACAAGACACATCATCTTTTCACAATAACACATCATTTATTTCATTTTATCAGGAAAATGGCCTTCTTAACCATTCAATATAATTAAAAATAATCTTAATTATTACCTTTCCAAATCAATTAACCATTCCATCATAGTAATGAAAACTAAAATCCATTAACATAAACATTATGAACATGACCACAAAAAACCACCACTCTAAAATAAACATCCACAAACCACAACCAAATGACACTACACGCTGAAAAAAAATAATATAACAAAATATTTACCAAAACCAAAAATAACTTGAGAGAACAACACTAAACAACCTCTAATTAATCATAATTCTATATTACATAACAAAAATCATTTATTAGTCATCAAAGTTGGGATTTAGATTTCAAAGACACCATTTATTTACAAATTAAAGTAGTTAAATTTTTATTGAAGGAAGTCCAAATCTTTAAACTGAAAACCCCCATTTTTTCACAAAATAACATATAAAATAAGAAAAAATTATTGTAACTACATTGCACCTCAGAAAAAATGTGTGTGATAGACTATATTCTCTTTCATTTCTTTTCAACTAATTTATAATCTTATTTAGGTACATTCTTACCATAATCCCAATAAAAATATGGTACATTAATCCATAGTTACTTTAAAATAATACAATATAAGTCTAGAAACCACTCACATAATTGAGAATTCATTGAACATGACTCAAAAATGATTAGAACAGGAAGTCAGATGAAACCAAACTCAAAGAAAACCACCACAAGACATAATCACAAAAACTCCCATTAAAATATCATCAAAACTCAACAAAACTGATGATAACTCACTACCATATATTCTAAGAATAAGAACCATAAATAATGAAAGTAGGGAAGACAAGAGAGGTGTCATAGACCAAAGAGAGAATGATTAAACTATGAAAAAGTTTTAGATTCACCATGGGAAAGTAGGGAAGCACAAAATGGGAACATGAGCATGGATAGGCTTTAAATGAATATAATAATATCAAAACAAATAAGTGGTTGACCATTATGTGTATAGAAAATTATATGTCAAATTTTAATTTCATAGTGAGATATAAAATGATCATTTTGGAATTTGTCAAATCCATATCTAAAAACCCTATTCATAAAAATATCATATCCCCTTATTTTGGATTTCAAATTCAACCACTTTAAAAATAGGGTCAACATAAAACATTTCATCTAGTCTTTCATAATGATTATATAATCCTCAAAACTTATTCCCATTGATGTTCCTCTATAGTGTTGTGGAATAAACCATTCCATTTCAGACCTACCTTATGATGAACCATATTAAAGATCACTCTAGTCAAAGGTGTATCACCTCTATGCCAGCCAAAATGAGTGTTATAACCATATTCTCCACTGAATCCAGAAAACATCTTACTCTACACACCTATAACATCACCACATATCAAAAATGGAATGGACTATTACAAAAAAAATTACTTCCTCATAAAATTACTAAACATCCCTCTTTGAAATACCTCCAAACATTACCATGACATCTCTGAATCCTAAAAAAATGGTATGGGAAGCTGTGGGATATTACATTATATACAAATGAAATATTTACTCCCTAGATAATATTAACCAAACCCATAAACTATAATTAATCTTAATCCCAATCACCCCAAAGTGATTCCTCTCAAAAGAAACTCACCCTCATCAAAACACAACCACCATAAAAAAATAGTAACCTCAAACAATCTACCATTAAACAAAGACTAGAAATATCACATGAAAATTAAAAAAAATTAAAAATATTTCTCGAAAATTATCATGTATATATATCTCATTTCCACAAAAACACTTAAAAAAACAACCATGCCTCTAACAAACATGAACCAAATAAATGACACACCCATGCAGTACCTTTTTCAATTGGTCTTGAATTTCATCCAAACACTTAATAGATTCCGTATATTCTATAAAATTCTTATTTACCTAAAAATTGAAATGGAAGTCATCATGAAGATACTTATTAATCAGTAACATTATGAAGATTTCAGATATATAATCTAGTTGTGGTGGAAGATTAAAATCATACACCACCTCCTTAATATAATATTACACCTCAAAAGGACCAAAAAAATGAGGAAAAATCATGCCACCTTGAAAAACCTTATACTAACTATGATGAGGAGAGTCCTACAAGAACATATGTGTATCACCCCAAGATTTCATTGTATTTTATCTCTTTAATGTAATTCAATAGCTTTTGCAGCACACAACACCAAGTTCGAGCTCACCATGACTTACCAATCAAGCCTTTCGAAAAGTAGTTATGAATAGTATTAACCAAATTTTGAATTTTATAAATATCTTATATAATTTTTACATTATAAATTTGTTTTTTATAGACATAATATAAGGAAAAATTCAATATTTCATATAAAAGAGGTACTTTTTACAAAAATTCATTTTTTTTCTATTTAATGGGAAACCATTTTTAAATCCAATAGTTGATAGTTTTGAATATACATTTAGTGAAATTAAATTATTCTTTAGAAGTAGGACATAAAAGTGTAGTTTGGAAAAAAAAATTGGTACTTTTTGAAAAACTTTCATATTTTGATTATTAGTGTAAAATACCAAGTTTTAATTGAAAACAACATTTTTAATTGAAATAATTTATAGTTTTAAATTTGAATTTGAGAGGTTTTAAATTATATTTATATTATATTTCTATCATTTAATATAATTTATGTCATTATAACTAATTTCACATTTAAATTGGACATAAAAACATGCCAATCTTTTGATATTTTTTACATTTTAAAAACCCACTTTTTGGTTTTAACAACGGTAATTAATTTTAAATTAATTAATTAAACTTCTATGTGTATAATTTGGTAAAATATGCTTTCTTTTTTAATTCAAAATAAAAAATTATCTTAGGGATAATTTTTTTTATTTTTCTGAAAACAGTTAATTTTTGATGAATAGTGAAAAACCATGTTATTGTTTAAAAGAGAATTTTATTTAAATAATAATTATTTATCATTTAAATTTATTTATAAAAAAATAGATACATAATACTTATATTAGTCTAATGTAATTAATTGGAGTCATGTTAAATTAATATTAGATACATAAAATTTTAGTAAACTTTTTAACGTCTTCTACTCGCCTTCTAGGCACATTTGCACATTTTCATAAAACGTAATTTTATAGCTTCTATGAATTGAATTTCAAAAATAAAAATTGCACAGTTGAAATAATTTAGTAAAATTTGGTTCAATAGGATGAAAATAATTTTCCGTGAATTGTAACTTTTGAATTTTATTTACCAAGGATAAAACTGAATAGGGTAATTAAAGGTAAAAATGATAATAAAATTACACTAAAACATGTCCTGATTCTATTGGATATGTTTATTTATACCTAAATAAAACATAGGAATAAAATATGATACTTTTTAATAAAATTGGATTAGATTATGGTATATGTTATTATTTTATTTAAAGAAGAGTTAAAAGTGTAAAATTCAAACATTAATATCTAAACCTTTTTTAATGTAGGGTTATACATAAGATAAATTTGAGTATAAATATTAATTATAAAGATAAAAAAGGTTCCTACATCATGGTATTTTATTTATAATTTTTAGACATTATATAAGTAAATGTATTTATGACACAATTATGATACAATAATTACTTTATTAATGAATGATTAAAATAATTGATATTATAAATATCCAAATAAATGTAAATTGAGGAATTTGATACATTAGAAGAATTTTCTAGGTTACTAAGACATTATATGGTTGATTCAATGTATTGTTTTAGAATAAATAATAATTAATTATTTTTACAAAAACTAAATACTAAATACTGTCAAAATTGACATAAATGAATTTTTAAAACAAATACTATATTATTAAATGATATAATATTTATAAAAATATAATTTTCGTCCAAAGTACATATATAATTATATATATTTCATTAATTAACCAATTTTTGTTCACTTGGTTGTTTATAGTTAGTTTATTAACCATATAATATAAAAATACAAGGAGACATGGTAAATGTTAAACTATCAAACTAAGAGTTAAATCTAAACGATAAGGTTAATATATTGAGATAACATGTCTAAAACCTATTATTAGAGAATATTTCTACCCATACCCACCGTATCCTAGAAATAAATCAATTTTTAGCAATTAGAAACTGAAAAAAATTATAAAAAAATAATATTTCAAGCTTTTCCTAAAGTGAGCCTCACCTCTCTTATAAAAGGGTACTGACCCTTATCTTAAATTCACACCTCAAAATCCATTTGTCTCATCCAACCCTTGATCAAATATTCTCCCAAATACCCTAAATTAAACCAATGGGCCTTACTTTGATCATATCTATCCAATGGATCCCTTTTTATCAAATCAAAATGAAGCACCCGAAGAAGAGGTAATAATTTTATCATCTCTTTCAATATTCTTTTCTTCTTCCACTTCTTCTTTAGTAGTTGATTAAACACCAAAATAACAACTCCATTACCTTATAAATAAATTTATTTTATTATATGGCACAACTATATTCATTATTCTGACTATCCTATGAATGAAAAGGTTACCATATGTCCATGCATACTGCTTATTGTCTCCACGTCGGGGTGAAGTGTGTTATTCAACACTTCATTATTTGGATTGGTATAATAATGAGTATAATTGATGTAAATAATAAATATAAAATTTTCATTATAATGTTTATATAATATAACATACAATTACATATGATTTCACCATCAATAGAATGATATTTTTGCTCGTGCGTACGTGCGGCTTACCGTCTCCTTGAGGCGATGAGATTCATCTTCAATGATCACCATTAAAGAATTTTTATAAATATATATATATATATATATTGATTATGTATTAAATATATGAAATAATATTCTTACTTTAGTTATATATATTTATGTAGATAAATATATATCATTAACTTACATCCATACTATACAATAAGATAACAGAAACAACATTCATGCATATGTATGGACTACCGTCTCCATGAATGATTTTTCCATTTCCTATATCTTTCTATTATACATATTTATATTAATTATATATATGACATATAAATTTTTTTTTATATTATTGATGTATATAAATCATGATATATGTGATAATATCTAGAATAACAAGTTAAACACATAAGATAAAAAAAAGGGATTATTACATGAAATGATACTTTAGCATGGAAATTATTATTAAATGGATAGTATAAATTCATAGATGAGTCATATATGATATCATAAATAGTTATATGGTTTTTATAATTTAATTACATTTTTCATTATACAGGATGTCAAATGTACCCTCCAATAAAGTAAAAAACAAGTTATGGGTTAATTCCTCAATCTCATTATTATATGATATTGTTTATGTGTATGTATTTAGTGGGACATTTTTATCATCCATGTATATGTTTCATAAAAATGCTTTCAAAATAAATATTTTAAGATTTTTTGGAACATAATATTTATCAAGATCATTATATTAAATTTTTTAAATTAATTTCTATGTTATAAAAGGATTTAAGGGATTTATTTATTTGGACATGATTGATTTAAAATGTTAATTCCTTTCAAAATTTTCAAATTGGTATGGGACACATTGATTTAAAAATCTCTGTTAAATGAATTCTTTTATAAATGTGTGGATTTTAAATGATATTAAAAAAAGGGATATTTCTCTCAAAGAGTTTTACAGGTCATTTTCAACTATGAAACATCCTTTAATGGATATGATTCATGATTGAGGTAGATTTATTATAATACAATCTTCCATATTTTATTAAATTTTTATGATATTTTTGACTATGTATGTTCTATTTTTTATACCATTTAGGTTTTTTTGGTTAAATTATTGACATTTTATATGCTAGTTTTAATATGATTTTTTCTGTTTTGTACAAAATTTTCAAATAAGGAATGAATTAGACTTTGTAAGTGATAGGTAGAGGCCACTATTACTTCTCAATACATCAGTAAGTGTCATGGGAAAAACTATTGTCTTGGAATAAGGACTTAAAAAATTTATTTCTAGTCTTTGCACGAGTCCTTGACTATGTGGTTCTGATGTCCGGCATTATACATTCCCTCGTTATGAAATTATTTATTAAATAAGATTATTCTACTAGTAGAATATCCATGTGTATGTTTATATGGCAATATATGATTTATTTTTCCCATAATATGTTCAATTTTACAATTAAAAGACTTTTTTTATTACTCATAATACCATAATAGTTTATAACTTCTGCTAAATTATTTACACTTACTGAGCATCTGAGCTCACCCCTTTCTTATGTTTTATATTCCTAGTATTCCAAGATGTGTATTGTGATTGATATGTAAGGTTAAGATAGGAGAATAATGGAATTCAAAAAATATTATTAATGTTGTTTTTATGTTTCAATGTGTAATGTAATGTTCATGTAAGTAATCTATTTTCCATGACTATTAAACAAATAGGTCCTTAGAGACTTGATTCCATCTAATCATGCCAATGTATTTAAATAATTCACTGACTCTGGGTAACTGGGTTCATGGAAATACAATATGATTTGTGAAATAAAACTCAGGGTTCCTCCTCCAATCTCAATAACACTTTTTGAGGTATTTGGACACATTCATCAACTCCTGAATCATTTTCACCTTGTCAGTTTTACTTGACCCTAAATCTGGTCCAAGGACTGACGACTACCCAACATTAAACCATTATAATATAGATATTGATAATACGAATTCATATAAATATTTTGAAAAAATTATTTAATAATTTATTATTATTTATCTAATAATACACTTGGTATTGGTTTCTTTGAAAGGAGTGGGAATTCAAGACTCAGAGAAGGAGATGGTAAAAAATTAGAAAAATATACCTTACATGTGGTGAATCCCAAGTATATGATATATACTTATCAATAATAATACCTTATATACAAATTGCAGTCATTAAAATCAAATAAAAAGGTTTTAACCATGTTCATGAAGTGAATCTATAATACATGTCTTGGAGGACTTGAGTTTCAACTCTAAGGAGATATAGGGTGTGAACTGAATACACAATGGCCATTGATTGAAACCTAATTTCTAGTGAAGATTAATGATGTGAAAACTGTGTGATCCAAAATATTAATATATTAATGTGGATATTAATTTCACAGAATTAAATAAAACAATATGGAATAAAAGACTTAATTCATAATCCATATAAAGAACCTCCATGACGTGAACCATTTACACACCATGCAGTGATGAGGGTCTATATATATCTAGCAGCCCTAAAACCAAAAAACATAAGAAAACCCAATATTATTTGTATATTTTTTATTTTTTTTCTTTACCCTTTTCATTATAGTTTATTTCAATTTCATTTCATTATTTTTCTAATAAATAATTTCCTACCAATTCCCAATTTGATATTAGTTTATTTTTCGTTGATGTTATAATGTTCCGATGTTAATAGAAATTGTTGTTCAATGAAAATTATTTCTATTTTAATCATTTTTATGTCATATATTTTATATTTAATTGAATTTTAATTATTTCAACTAGAATTTGTTTGAATTATGTTTTTCACTTTTCATATCAAACATTTTATGATCTATTTCCTTGATTTCATTAAACACCATCATGCTCGGAGAATCCTCCTAGGGTTAAGGGTCAACAGTAACGAAGGCTTTGAAACTAATGAATATCTACGTTAAAAATTTGAAACCATATAGATATTAATTAGGTTTAAACTATTGTAAATCCAATTATATTTCCACTACCCCAACTATCAGAGGTGAAAAATGAACATCCATGAAATAATTAGAGTTGAACAGGCTAGGACCAATAGCCTCTAATTCTTTCATCTGAGATAATAAGATTCATGCACTTAAGATTTCAACGATCTCTATACCAAGGAATATTTTTCATCTTATGTAGGTCCAATTGGATGGACCAAGATAAATTGGTGACCTTTTCACCACTTTTCATCCTAAGACATACATCTATCCCAATATAGATTTAAGATTACTCATTTAATTATACCTTGAAATTGAGCATGAACCCTTATCCTGAATCCCGTTTAAAATCCAAGATACCTTTTTTAGTAAACCTAAAAAAATATTGATCATGAGGAATCCTAACCAAAAGGTTCTTTCCACCATATTTATTTCCCATGAGATTTTTTTCTGGGTTCGACCCTAGATTACCACATTACTACACAATAGTATCTTAGTGAAATTTATGAAATATAATTTCTATTTGATCAATATTCATTCATAGTTAAAACCCCCATTTGGGTCGGTCATATCTAAAATCCCACTCATAAAATTTCTAACATAGATTCATGAAAATGGATGATTTATAGCTATTATTATAATAAAACTAAACTAATGTAAATTTCAACATCAATGAATCACCATAATCTAGAATATCTACATTCAACATATCCTATTTTGGATGAATGGATTGATTCTTCTAACCATATATTCGATTATGGAAGGTAGTGTTAAGGAATAACTAAGGGATAAAATAATATTTAATAAATCCCCATAAAAATTATTTAAAATGAGGATCCCGGTTAGATATGATGTTCCTTAGAATCCCATAAAGACTTATTATCTCATCAACATACCACCATACCAAAGAATCTACAACACCCAACTCATTATTTTCTAAAAAATTATTTTAATTCATAAATAGATAATTAATCACCCAAATAGAATAACACCCTCAGTAATATAAGAGTAAATGGGAATGAAATATATTAATATGGCCTCCCACTATTACTCAAGAACATGCAATGGTTGTCTAAAAATTATATAGATGAGATTTTTGGTATTAACCCACTTATATACCAATCATTGTTATAGAAATTCATCTATTGACCACTTCATCACTGACCGCCATTACATTCTCAAAAATAAAGGACACATTTTCCACACTCCATAGCCTATTATTAAGGGTTAAATATGATACTCACTGAGAACCACCTCATACATCACTAATGGTACAGATAACTTCCCTAAAAATAATATTCAATGTTGATCATTCCCTAAATATACTTATGGAGAATATATATATAATATGATCACGAAAACACTCCACCTAAATATCTCTAATTTTTTACTCCTAAACCTATTACAAATGGATGATTTCATAGTCAACTACTAAAGATAACCTCTACCACTATCTTCCCACACAACAATGTGTAAATGTAAAAGAACCTTTATCTATCTCTTTGCATATCCATAATCTTAACCAAATATTCTCATGATTACCTATATATCACATCATCAACTATATTCTCTTTATCTATTTTTTAAAAGATCCCAATGTCATGGTATTATATGAACTCTACCAACTATTGTTGAAATAAATTCAAAATTTCAATCAGATAAGATATGACTTAAAATTTTATGCCATATGAAGACAACACATTGTTCACAAATGTAGTAATTATACAACTAATATAGAAACCCTAAATTTTTATAAATATAAATTACACATTAATTTTTAACTTTCCATTAAATTATATAAAAACATGCACGATGACCATAAAGGTTTAGTATCTTCAGAAACATGGATATATGAACCAAAGGTTCCTTAGTGAACTACATATTCTCCCAGTATGTTATTCCTAAATATAACCCTTCTTATAAATATTATACTTAATTACATTTTTCAAAACCTAGTGAAAGGAAACATAAGTAATGGTGAGCTAAAATACCTGTTAAGGTTAAAAAAAGGTACATATGAATGATCAAATAATAATAACAAGAGCAAAAGGGTATGAGAAAATAAGAATAACATTTGAAAATTATACCCTATATAACATAGATAATTATATTGAATAATCAGATAAATATTGGAAATTCATATGAGATGAATCATGAAGAAATCAAATAACATGACCTATTAGAGCATAACATTGATATAAATCATAGATTGTTTGCATACACATAATCATATAAAATAATTTACAATTTATTCAAGGATCATTTCCAAAACTATCTTAGTAAAATTATTCCACTCCCCAAACCAAAATATATTTTAGGTTTTACACCCAAGACTATCATAGTGGACAAATTCCCTTATTCTATTGGGTCCACTCTTCCTTCTAGTCATATTTATTTAATCTGATATCTGTCAATACCCAATGTATTGGAGGGATTTATAATTTTGGGGCATCCCATTATATAATAAAAAACAAACATATATGTTCCACAAGATCATAAAACATTAATCATATCGTAACCCATATAAGAAAAATGGGTTTTATAAACATTTTATCATAAAATGATACATGAAAAAGAAACAAGTTTCATAAGCTTAACCCATCGAAAAGTAACATGCCTCTTAATTGTCTTTTCTTCATAATCATAATCCATCCAGAGAAACAATTAGGATTATTTTGTTGGATCATATCCTCATTATATCATAAGTTATATTGTCGATTATCATCATTTATTTATATAAATACCATTATAATATCATTAAAAACATTCTTTAGGAAAATAAAATTTCTATATTGAAAATGGAATTTGGAAATCTCAAAATTTAAAAATTATATATGAGATATTTTTTCAAAATAATATTATAAACACGCAAATGGATATTTAAACTATTAAGTGGTCCTGAGATTAGGAAATATCATTCAATCCATACAGGTTAAAACAATGAATTCATTCACATTTAAGGAAAAATCCAAAATTATGTTGTCTAGTAAACGATAAGAACATTCCTTTAAACCCATTTTTAAAAAATTAAAATAAGGGAAAAATGAATTTAAACAATAATTGAAGAATATTATAAACATTACTTAAAATATTTTTAGAAAACCTGAACCTAGAAAATAAAATAGTTTCAACTAATGAACGAAAGAATGATTTTCCCTAAAAAAAATTTTTTGGACTCATAAGTATATAAAGAGATAAAAATGAAAGGAAAACATGTAATTTATAGAAATAACAAAATGAGGATAAATTTTATGTGTATTGGGAAATAGATCGTAAAATTTTTTCATCATAAATTTATCTATATACAATCCTGGTAAATGATGATATTTAAATATAAAACCCTTTCAACTTTGGTAGATCTGAATTGAATGTCCCGTAAAAGAAATAGCGCTAGATGAATATTTATATCCTATAATTTTAAAATTAATAATCATATAATATATTTATGGGTAGTACATACACCATATAAAAAATTTAACATTTAGATGAAAATCCATTACCACTTTGGTATGTTTTGAATAACAATTTCAGTGTAATAATAACATCAAATTTAACATTAAATATGACGAATTACAATAAAATTATCATATAACATGTTACGTTGAGGTATTTGAACCTCATAAAATAATCTAGGTGCATAATAAAACATAAATCCCAATGAAATAACTTGGGATGATAAAACCTTAACATAGGTCTAAATTTATTCCTAAATAGTCATACCTCTGATATAATAAAATTATGTTTATAATAAGTATATTATATATTCATAATCATATGAATAATACCATATATTATTTTTAAAATACTTTTATCACTGACTAGCCTAATTTGTTTTCTGGAAATAATACTGAAATTTTATCATCCTTTGAACATACTTCTCCTGAAATTACAAAAATGATATGATCTTGTAAAACTACCATCATAAGGTTTTCAATATATGTCTCATAAAAACTACTATAAGGATGCCTACACAGTAATCTGATATAGAAAATCCCTACCATTGTCTTTCCCTACATCAATATGTACTTTTTGGGTCTCCCTTGTCACTCTATTTACATCTTGACACTCCTAAATACTATATTCACGTGACTTCCCACTAAGTGAATAAATTTAAAAAAAAATCAATAGTGTATAGAAGATTAAGAAGTCATTGTCCCACAAGAACCCTATCCACAATTTCAAAACTAATTCAAATCACATGAAGAGAATATATACCAAAAAATATTATGATCTATGAACAACAAAAATTATTTACTCTTAATGTAATTATACCATAGATTTAGATCAAACACCACAGCTTCAAACTTGAGATCATGGGTGGTATAATTATACTAATAGTGATGTAACTACTAAGATCCATATGAGATCTTTTCCTTAAATTATATCATAATTTATCCTAAATAGAGAATATAATATACACAAAAGACCATAAACATGAATCTTTCCTCATTAAACTTAAGGACAAGATTGATAACTAGCTTCTACTATAGGTTTTAAAAACCTACCTAACACTGATCCTGTAATATTAAATCCTTGTTCTTCCTAGTATTGGATATAAATGGGGTATAATATGATATTAATATTAAATGAACCCCCAATAATATCCTGTATAACCGATAAATCTATGAACCTATATGAAATAATAAGGTTTTTTCATGTGACAACTTCTTTAATCATTAATAAATCCAATACTACTCCATGTTGAAATTCCACATACACAAGGCAGTTCACCGCATTCATCTAAAAAAAGAACTTTGATAGTTTCTTATAAAATTGATGTTGTAAAAGTACTTATATGATACAACTCAAACACTAATAATGCTCCTCTTAAGACATCAACTATATGATGATGTTATCAAGTAACCCTACCATGAATTGATAAATAAACTCATAGTACACATAATAAACAAACACTAATGATTTTTTTTCATTCATGACAACAAATTGATGAAATATGAACTCAATGTTCCCATAATGACAAATGATGTTATTTTTATCAATATCATTGTAGGAACCCAAGATTTCATGATATTATCATAGGATAAAATTCGGTATTTTTCTGAAAAGACTAATTTTTCTGTGACTAGTGAAAAATGCATATTTTGGTAAATCTTACATTTATTTAATTTCAAAATTCCAAATAATTATTTTAATATAGTATAAATTTATAAAATGTTTTTTTAAAATTAATCTAATTAATTACATTTTAATTTTCATTATAAGTGATTTATGTATAAGTTCATTTTTTGGACTAAAAAACATTTTTCTAAGAAAAAATTATTTTATTTTCAATTTTTATATTATAATAAATTATTAAACTTTGTTTAATTTAATTTTATAAAAAAATTATTCCAAATTTCGAATCATGAGGTTTAAATTCCTAAAATAGGTCATTAAGAATTGTAACCACGGTGAATGTTAATTACCTTGATAAGGGTAAAACAATTAAAATGAGGTCAAAACTGTTGGATAAAGATTTAAAATGATTATATAACTTGTAATTATCCTATTATATGAATTTTTTTCATCCATATCCATCCAAATATAATACTTATGTCTACATGGTTCCATATTTCATTGATATTGACCATTATATTATTTTAAGAAAATATTAAAAAAAATGTCACACTCCTGACGTTAATTTCTATAATATTTTTTTCAAAAGCATAAAAAGACTTTATCTGCAGTTTATGAAGATAATTTTAAATTTTAAATAATTTTTTAATCATTAAACATATTTTAAAAAAAAATATTGGATGATTATTTTAAATTCTTATGCACGATTGATATAGAAATTATTCAATTAATAGAAAAATAAAATAAATGATTTTAAAATATCAAAATTAAAATAAATTGGTTGAATTATTGAGTTACATGAAATTTTTCAATTTATAAATGATGGACCTTGAAATATTAAAGTAATGGGAGAGATATTATCATTCTTAAATTATTGTTCAAACAACTATCCATGTAATAATTAATGGGGAATAAAAGGAGGATGTGTTACTATGAAATAGGGTGAGAAATGTTCCTGACTTCAAACATGATTTTGATAATATGATAAGATTTATGAATTGATTAAATGTTCCATCAATTATTGGCATGAAGAAGAATATATTGGAAAATATTATAGCTCATGATTCTCTAATCATCATGTAATTACGTAGATGTATATATATCTAAAAGAGTATTGTTATTGGGGGGAGATGAAGAGAGATATTATGCAGTATGTACCTCAGTTCTTAGTTTTCTAGGAAGTTAATTATCTAAGATAGAATTCTGAGGGGTAGTTATAATCACTACCCAAACTAGAATTAAAATTGGAAAACATCACCATGGATTTCATCATTAGACTTTCCAAAACATATAAATACCTTAATGTATTTTTTAGTTGATCTCATTATGAATTCAGTTCACTTCATTACTATAATAGAATATTTAACGCTAAATTAGATTTTTATGATATACATTAATGTTGTGGTAAGGTTATATAGGCTACAAAATTATATTATATTTAATTAGCATCCCTAGTTTAAATTGAAGTTCTTGAATTTGTATTGGAAATATATATAAAAATAAGAGTAAAAATATGATATTCTTGGCTAAATAAGGATAAATAAAGCTATTATAACCCAATCAAGCTAAGGTAATGGAAGAAAAGGTTAGAGCCTTTCCGAATCACATAGTGGTATCCTATAGCAGATGAAATTTTTAATATTAGAATCATCTATGTGATCTTGAATTTGATGTTAGTGAAAATGATATCCAGTGAATTTAACTATTAAATAATTTTATGAGAATAATAAATAATGGAATGATGATCCCTCTAAATATTGGTAACTTTTTGATTCTTGATTGATTCAGGATTATAACTTATTTTTTGGAACTCCCACTGAAACTCTCTCAATTTCATAATGAGTTTGGTGTATCTTTCTTAAGGAAGTACATACATTATCCTTACCAAGTACTAAAATCCTAGGTTCTACTTTTATAGAATGATATTTAGATGAAGAAAACCAGTACAAATCTTGGATCATAATGATAAATTTCTATACCACAAAACTACACAAATGGTTAAATTTCGTTAGAGGAATCCAAAATTTAAGGAAGCTAGAAGGGAACCCAAGGATGTGTTGATGTAGGTATATACTCATTTTTAATAATAGAGTGATTAAAATTTTATATTGAAATTAATTTTTTCTGGGTTATAATGTAATGCCCCAATATCTTATATATATCTCATTTGAAATAAATCTAAAATATTCACTAGGTTTAATTAAATGCAACCCCAAGTCAATATGTACAAAGATATACTAAATTATTATTACATACTCTTTAAATTGGAATAATTAATTGAAATAACCAATTTATTAAAAATATGTTTAATGGTTTGTTAAAATTAAATGTTATTGATTAATTTATAATTAATAAGTAACTCAATTTCCATTAAAGTAATTTTATGCTTTAAAATTATGTTTTTTTTTAAAATAGTTTTTTTCAAAAAATTAACCTGAACATTGTAATTAATTTATAATTTTTTTAGAAATTTTATTTTTGAAAATAAAAATAATTTTTAAATATTAATGAAAATATTAGTTTATGATGTATTTTTGGGATTTTTCTAAATATATTTATTATTCATTGAATGGAAAAAAATTATAAAAACTATCATTCATTTACAAGTAAAATTATTTTTATGTTTTGAATTTGAAAATAAATTAAAATAAGTATCCTTTACTAATAAATCTTGTAATTAAATTATAATAATCATTATTATAATTTAATTTGTTACAATTTAATTTCCTGGCATAAAAACAAATTTTCTAAAAACATTTTATATGTTCACAATATATTTTGGTCTTCATAAATTAAATTAATCAATATTGAAAAATATATTTAAAAAAATTATATTTTTTTATATGCAATAATATATTTTAACAACCAGTTAATTGTTTTTACAATGAAATTAATGTATGTAAACAATGTTTATGATTAAAGAATTATTCTTCTAAAACGGGTTTTCGTTGTATGTTGCGTGCTTATTGAAAATTAAATTACCCCACTTTTAAAAATTGTATATGGTAAAATAAATTAATTTATATTAATCGTCATAATTTATATAATATAATAAGTTCAACTTAATGTTTTCATAGAGAATTGTAAAAATAGTAAAATTGTATTATATCAGTAATGGTTGAAATGGGTTTAATGGGGGTAAAATCATGAAATAAGGGTAGTATTCCCGTATAATTATTATTTTTTAAAAATATATCAACATTAACATATAAATATATGGAATACCATGCCATTTGTATCTACCTTCCCATTAAAGTGGCCCTATATCAATGAAATATTTTAAGAAATTCCATGTCTGTCACACCCCACACTTATAAAAGGGCACCTATTGTCCACTCATATTCACAATATTTGAGAATTATAGATCACTAATACAATATTGAAAGACCATAAAAAAATACTTACCTTCATCATATAGCTTCTTTTCCAACCCTAATACAAATCCCTCAAGTATTAAAGTGTAATATAAAGGTGCTATCTTGATGAACAAGTATAGATATTAACCAAAATATACAATTTTATTTATTATTATACATACCAATTTTATATCCAAAAAACGATGAATCATGAATAATAAATATAATGCGATTTTATTATGGTTATTTCACAAAAAAAAATATTACTTTTTTCAACTGAATGGGAGATGAGAGTATCAATCGTGTGTAAGCGGGGACTACCACCTCTACCCAGCGATGTGTTTCATTTTCTGCCACCCTCACTCATGGTTGGTTTTTTTGATATATGAAATGATTATTTAATATTTATAATAAAATAATTTCCCTTTAAAGGTGATTTATTATTTATCTTTCTTTAATTTCATTCCTTGAAAAATAGAAATATCACTATTGTGTATGTACTGACTATCGTATTCACATAGTGACGTAATTAATTTTAAATCATAGAATTATATAAATTGTAATAAATATGTATATATATAATATATAAAATATTTATATGATTATTAAAATAAATTAATGTTGAAACATTGATAAAAGTGAAAGTACCATAACTTATGAACCAAAATATACAAGAAAAATGACGTAGTTTACAGTATAATTATTGATGTTAATGGATGGTTATAATTGAAAGGGTGATTTATTGTTATAAATAAACCATATATGGAATTATATTTATTAATATGGCCATATTATACAATAATTATAATTTTAAATTGGTTATATATGATGGAATAGATCTTATAAAGAATCATGAACTTAAGGTAAGGGTTTCAATCTCAAACTTTTATCTTTGAGACTTGTTTATGTTATACACAATATTTTCATTTAAATGGTTTAAATAATTACCATTTTTCATATTTATATCATTATTATATTATTTTTCATAAAATTTTCAATATATATTTATGACACTCATGTCATTTCTATTCAAATGTTCCAAAGGCTGTAAGTGTTTTTCATCTCAATTTCTCTTCATTAAGATATGTTTTAATGTTACGCACAAATTTATTATTTATGTGGTGTATATGCTACAAAAGAATTAATTTTTTAATACTCAATTATTTTATAAATGGAATTTACATAGTAATATGATTTTAAATCATCTAATGAGTTTAGATTCAAAAATTAATAAATTTGTAAGAGTTCTCCATCTCAATTTTGTTTCGTTGAGACATGTTTGATGTTATGAACCAATTTCGGTTTATGAGGTGAATATACTAATCAATTTATATTTCATATCATGAATATATTTATATTCATGGTATTTAACATTTATTTGGAATATATATCTTTTATAAGTGTTATTAATCAAAATTTACCAAAGTGGAAAGAGATTTATGTTATTATCTCATTTTTATAAAGATTGTATATACATAAATTTTATAACGATTTAATTAGTTTATCTATTTATCAAAAATAATATTTATTTCATTATAGTATATTTATTTTTATATATTTTATTTTTAGTTTTCATTTTTCAATATTTAATAACTTAACATATTGAAATAATATTTTTAATGTAAAATTAACCTCGTTTTCCCTTAGCTCAGGAATCCTTTCTTCCATGTCCATATTTTCATTAAAATATTTTCAACAATGATTTTAATATTATTCAAATATTATTTAAATCATATTTATTAAATTTTAATTTCCTTTCCAATGTTTAATTGGATCCTTTTAATCTCATTCCAAATGTTGTACTTTAAACCTACTTTCTGAAAATGTGAATTAATTTTTTGTTTTAGCTTACACTGTATGAACAGCTTTACCCACCATCATAAATACACTTTTAAATTAATATTAAATGGTAATTTTCAATTTTTATTTTAAATAAAAATTTTACCTTAATGTTTAAAATCTTTTTAAATTTTGAATAATGATTTAAAATAAAATGGTATTTTTATAAATAAATGTTCTTATGATCTTTTAAATGTATATTTATCTATCACAATATCCTTTTATGTTTATATTTATTTTTTGGGGATTTTATCTAAGGTTACCATATTTATTCTTCCTCTGTATGGTTTATAATTCATGTAGTGTGCCTAAGTCTCTTCCCCAAAAGTATAGTTGCCTTTACCATACACATTAAATAATCATAAGGTCTTTATGTGAGATCAAAAGGGGAAAACACCTATTTCTTAGTAAGTCTACATTTATATGTCACATTCAATGTAATGAAAATATTTCATCCATATTAAATCAATGTAATAATCATCATTGATTAACTCTAAAAATTATTCTAATGCTCAATATATTTGATAACACTCTATACATTCCTTCTCTAAATGTTATCACACTAGGTCCAATAATGAATATAAGAGTGACCCCTAAATCCAACCTCTAGTGTCTCACATGTTAGCAACTTTTAATAATATTATGAACTACTACATATGGGAGGCATTAACCTTATATTTCTAGTAATTTGATTAATATCCACCAATCAAATCCAAATAAAATCGAATTGATATCCCAAAAATGAATTTAATGTTCTACAAAATAAAAATGTTATAAAATTAAATACAAGTAGTAAATCAAATAGGAATAACTCATAATCACCATCCATAATCTCAATGACCTAATAATGTCTAGTTTACTCATCAACTTCATCCAATAAATTTAAAAACATATATAAATATAAAGGGGGTATACATGTAAACTTGGTAGGATCATCCCCATATCCTATCATGAAAATTTGGAAGAATCATTGTATTGTCCCAAGATTTTCAAAGAAATAAGATGCTCGATAATGAAAGAGATATGCAACACAAAGCATAAACAAACCACAAAATATTATTATATAAATATGACCATCATAATCTAGTAATTAAATTACAAGTTATGAATAAAATTAACTAATATATATAATATATATAAATGTACCACCAGATATAAATTTATTGAAAAATTATTACTAAAAAATCAACCTATTTTTTATTAAATTAATTTTTCTTTAAAAATTAATTTTATTCAATAATGGATTTAATTTATTTTTGTAAGAAAATAATATAATTAATTTTCTAGAAATTTTTTAAATTTTATTTGGTAAAAAGGATATCATTTTTAATTCAAAATTTAAAAATTATCTTTGAGTAAATTTTATGGATTTTTCTAAAGATATTTATTTTCCAATGAGTAGTAAAAAATATTGAATTATATTGAAACATGTATTTTTCGTTAAAAAAAATTTGAAGATACATTTTTCATAAATGGATTTAAAGTAAAATTAGTTATAATATATTATTAATACTTCAATTATGTCCATTGGAATCAATTTTATGGTTGAGTTTAGTATCAAAACATTAATATACATAAAAAATGCATTTTTTGAAAGAAAATATCTTTTATTTCGTTTTGTGTTTTAATTTTAAATTAATTTCAGAAACATCTAGCAACTGAATCATGAAAAATAAATTTTCTATTTGGAATAAAAGGTCCAAATTTTAAAATATCCTCCTTTTATTAAAGGTCATTTTGAATAGTAACCATTGTCAATAATTGTCACCATGTTAAGGGTAAATCATGTAATGAAGTTTCAAAATAATATCACAATGACTAAAAAATGATTGTATAAGTTATATTAATTTCAGTTAATGATTCTATTTAATCTATATACATACAATATTCTAATATATAACCCTTTTTTAATTCTTTACTGACATTAAATGTTATAATATTTAAGTAATGGATAAAGTCAAAAATGAGACTCTCCTGATTTTAATATCTATAATATTTTGTGACATAGATAGAAAACAACATATGTTTGGTTCTATAAATTAATTTTAGTTATGAATCATTTTTAATCATGCTAATATCTTTCAAATTTTATATTTATGAACAAATTACTAGAAATGCATGAGCAATGCTAAAAATGAATTTATTCAAATAATATAAAAATAAAATAAATGATTTTAAAAAAATTAAAATTAATATAATTTGAATGATTTAATGTGTTATAAAAAATTAGATAAAATAACTTTTTATATATATTTTAAAGTATATTATTCTAATTCCATTACATTCAGGTTTTGTTCAATGTCAAATTAAATGAATAGTTCTGAAAAAGACATTAAAGACATTTTATAAAAAAAATTAATTAAAATTTTTAAAATACCTAAAAATACTATATTTGAACAAATGACTCATATATGGTTGAAAATATCAATCATGGTCAATTTTTGGGATTATTATCCCTTTATAGTAACTATAATTAGCCCTAAAGAGTAAAAATATTATTATTGTGGTAATCATCAAAAGGGTAACTCGGGGTTTAAAACCCAAATATATGGATGAAATTATCACCTAAACTTGTAAAAAAATTGCATGAAGGGATTCCAACTTGAGATGATATTATATTGAGATAAAATCAATTTTTATCCATTTTAAAAAGAAAACTAATTTCTAATAATTTAATACTCTAAGAAATTCCATGATTACAACTCTCCTCTTTTATAAAAGGTCATATTCTCCCTTTTTTCATCACACATAAAACGAATTTTAGTTAACAAAAATATAAAAATCTATTCTAAAAATACCTTACCATATTCTAGAGGTCTAATTTTAGGAATAACACAAACCTTATAGTGATTAAGGTGAAAAGAAAAGGAGGATTTCTAAAGAATAGGTACAGCTCTTAAGGGGATTGTTTGGCTTTTTTCCTCTTCATAATTAAAACATTATTCAAACATGATAAAAATTAACACCAGTATTTTCAATTTAATAGTATCTTTTTATAACCTATATCTATCTTCTATTCCAAAAAATGTGAAACAAAATCATCGTTCATGTGTATGGTAGACTACCGCCTCACAAACAGATTTAATTTATCTTCTATCATTGCCTCTCACTACACGTTATAATGATGGATTTAATTTATAAATATTATATTAATGATATTTTTGTAATTATTTAATATTAATATATCCTATAATTTCTTTCCATTCCATTTATTGAAAAATGATAATTTTATTCTTGTATATGTATGGATTGTTACCTCTATAAATCAATGTGATTCACTTTTCCTCGCCTAACATATTGGTGGTTTATAAAATTTATTTAAAGAAAAAATATTTTATTTATGATATAATTATCATTTGGTAATGATAAAATAATACTTTCCATCAATAGAGACCTAGAAATTTTATAAATATTCTCACATGATTTTTACTATAAAATTATAATAATTACAACACAAAGATAATTAGGCATAGTGTATTTAGAAGAAAAGGTTAGTAATACTAAAAGGTGAGACTAAAATAAAATTTCATTATTTTATTATCCAAAAATGATCTCTTAAATCATTTTGTATCCTAAAACTGCTTGTGATAACCTAGGTAATACATAAAAAAATATGGTGAGATAAAAAACCTAATAACAGAATAAACAATATAATGAAGAAAAACTTATGATTCAAAGGTATACCATGATATCATATATGAGAGATCTCAAAAATAATAGGATGGGAAAATAAAATAAATAACATGGAATCATAATATCAAAGTAATATAGGAAATTTGGTAGCAAAATAGAAACATGAATCATGACTAACTTCCAAAAAATTATTAGATGGTTTTAAAGTCCCATAATGGATTAGGTTAACTTCTTAATATCATTTATTATTTCTCATGAGACTATATATTTACGCAATTAATTGAAGAACTATCTATTTTAACCCATTATATCCTATTCAAGATTACTTATTCCATAAAAAAGATATCAATCATAAGGAATAAACAAAAAAAATCCCCCATGTAAAGAAATGGGTTGCATAATATTTTCTCATATAATAATCAAAGGAGATTTAATAATGAATACATTTTAGAGATGAACATAATGTAATTATTACCTCTTCAAAGTAAGAGATACTATGATATTTATTTATTTGAGACATATATAAACATAATTTACTAGAAATAAATCACATCAAAGGTTCTTTATGTTAAAGAAAATGTCTCCAAAATATTAAATAGAATATTTCATGAGGAAAATACACTTTCACTTTAAAATCACTACTTAAAAATCATAAAATTTACAAAATATTACTGAAAATACTTTCTTTAAAAATAACCATTGAAACATGTAAACTAACATTAAATTAATTTTTTGGTCATGATGGAGAGTAATTTTTTACATATTGTATAAGTTAAAAAACAATCATTCCACACTATTGTCAAAAGGTTACAAAGCACCTTATTCAAAAAACAATAAGAATATTATATTAAAACCATTTTTAAAAAAATAAAAAATGGGTAAAATTTTCATTAATAAATTATTTTGAAGAATGCTAAATACATTATTTATTTTTTTATCCAACAGAGATATGGAAGAAAAAAAGATTTTTTACTGAATAGAGAAATAAAGTCATTTTTGTTAAAAATATTTTATCATTAATTTTAATTATTGAAGTGTTTAAATTTTTAAAATTAATTTAAATGTTCTTAAATAACTATAGAAGAATAAAATGTATTGGGTTTAGGATATAAATATGAAATAATTCCTTTATGGGAAACTAAAATATAAACAATCCCAATTAATAATGAGATAGTGAAATAAACCCTTACCACTTCTGTAACTTTTGAATCATAACCCCCATAAAATAATTAACGTAAAATGATAAATTAAATAAAATTAAGATAAATAGATTAATGATAAAAAATTTAAATGGTGATTATAGAACCCACCAAACTAAATGAATGGTGAATATGAATTTTGTCACATGGATGTAAAATGGAGATGATAAATCCATTTCAAAGATCGTGTCATTGAAGTGAAAATTAATTAAGGAAGTTATTTTGTGTTTTAAAGGTAATAAACCAAAATAAAATTGGAAATGAAACATATATAAATTAAATTTTTTATTAATTACCATTTCTAGGCTTAATGTATTATACATAATCCATTTACATCAAAAATTTTGATGAAACTCTTAATTACTTATTTTGTTATGTCTAGATAGGGTGTTTTGAGGATACTTAGTTCATAATTTTAAAACATCATCATTGTATTAACAAGGATAAAATGGTTCAATATACCATCATATATATAATAATTATCATGATATAATTATTATTTTTATACTTCATTTATAATTTTAAAACCATCTAGGAATTGTGGTCATGAAAAATGAACTACATTACAATCATATAGACGGTAGGTCATATATTTGCATTATAAATGTTTCCCTTTTTCACAATAAATATTGAAAGAAGGTAAATTTTATATTAGCTTTATAAAATTATTATTATAGAATAAATATAATTTTATTTATTTTAATACACTTACATATACCATCAATTTTATGAAAAGATAAAAAAAATAGATCACTTCACGAGGTGGTATCCCTCCATAAAGACGAACAATGTTGTCATTATTCAATAGATACTAAGTTAGGATATTATATGATATGTTACATTTCTATAATGGTTAATATTTCCTGAACATAATATATAAACATTAAAATTATCAACCTTAACATCTTTGATATAATATTATAGAAAACAAATTACATCAGTTCGTGAGGTGATAGACTACCTAACATATAAACATTGGTTTGGTTTCCCATTTGTTAAAAGAGGATATGAATAAATATTATTCCCTAAACATAATAAAATCGTATTATATTATTGATACATTTTTTATTATATTTTAGTTTTTAAGACATAATTTAATGTCGAAAAAAATAAGAAAAAAAGGATCTCGATGAAGATGATTACCTTCTCTTAGAAGATCATCCCTTACATCTCTTATTAAGGACAGTAAGGTTTGTGTTTTTAGAAACAATTATCTCTATAATTTGTATACGGATTTTTGGGATATATTTTTTTAGATTTCGGTCCAGAAAAATGGCTTAATATGGGTCAATAAGTGAGGGCATGTGTGCCATTTTAATAACTATGGAGTAGTGTCATTTTTATAATTACCTAAATTTACTCAATAATGGGAAGTCACTATCAATCCAATTACCTCAAAATTTGATAAATAACGGAGTTTATGGGTGATATGGTCAATATAAACCAAGACCATTCAAATATAAAACATATTTCAAACATGTTATTCATTTTACCTTTAAGGTTTCTCACTGACATTTTTAGTTTTTCATAATAATATATAATTTTTAACTATTTTTTCAATTAATTATGGCCAAAATTAAGTTTAACAGATTAAATAATATTAATAATTATTATTCGAAATAGGGAATCATTTTTATACATTTTTAAAACAAAAATTGTAAAAATAATATTTAAAATTAAACCTGCTTATAATTATATGAATTTAAATTTAGATAAGTACATGTGTAATATATGAATTTAATTTAAATATTTTCTCAAAAGGGGTTATTTTAATTAATTAAATTGGATAAAATTTATGCATTTAAAAAATAGTTTGTACAACACTAATTTTTAAACCATATAATTAAACTTATTCCAAAATCATGTAAATTGATGATAAAAAGGAAATTAATTATATTATTAAAAATAAAATTTTTAATAATTAACTTTAATACCAAATCCAAAATATAATTTAACATTTAAATTCATTTATTTAGTTAAAATAAATTGTAGTATTTGAAGATCAATAATATCACTATTCATTAAAAATAAAAACTTTCAAAAAATTCTCAAATTTTAGGCTAAGTTAGTTTTTATATGATAATTTTAAAAAAAATATTCTTTTTTAAAAAATAAAATATCCAAATTTTCTACAAATTAGCTAAATTTTTTTTTTGTGAAAAATGAAATTAAAAACATTTATGAAGAAATTTATTTAAGAAAACTTATATTAAAAAATAGGATATTGATTTCCTTGGAATTTATTAATACATTTGTATTTAGTAAGACCAATATAAATATTCCATAAATTATTTAATCCTATTTATACCAGCCAATATAATGACTAGGTTTTATCGGTAACATTTAAATAATAAAATTTTAATTATATATCATGGTTCTTTTAAACTCAGTGTTGTGTGTTGTATACACTATCAAACATAGTAATATTTTAAATTCTTGTGTTCTTACATTTTATGCACTTAAATGAATTATTTCATCACGATTAGAACACGTTCTCAATAATTAAGGGTTTGACATATGAAAATCCTTTTATATAAACCCTCTACATAAAAAGGTTTAATAAAGCTTACTCTTAAAAAGAGGAAAATAAAAATGCATAGGTCATCTAAAATAACAAAAAAAATATTTTTTCCATATAGTTATTACATTTTATGGAATGTAAAACATATATATAGAAACAAGATCAATTTAAAATATATATTTATACCCATTTTAATATATAATACAACATCAATTTATCAAAAATGAATAACGTTTTTATTTCATCATCATTTTTATAATTTCAAGGTTTTCTTTTAACATTTAGATTAAGAACAAAAGAAAATATACCAAATAAAGATTATAATTTTAACCTTTACTAATTTTTTAACCATAGTATTTTTCTCTAAATGGTGAGTATTTATAGTGATTAATTTTATGTATGAGACATTAAAATTAACTTCTAGAATATCACATGATTCCAAAAAATGCTTTCAAGATATTCCTCTTATATTTTGACATTATCCAAAACTAGAAATGTATAGAACAAGATAAGATAATTAAAAAAATGAATACACCAACATATTGATCTCTCAATGTAACATTGAACATAAATAATTCCATAACTAAATCACCCAACATCAGAAATAAACTCATCCTTCAAGGATATAATCATTATATTCCCAAATAATATTTCAGGTCAAATCATATTTTAGTTCTAAGGGTAACATATACCTCAACCTAATGATACATTTCACAAAATACAATTAATTGACTCAAAATCCAAACAAACAAAAAATATTTGATCTTAAAATATGTTTCCCAAAATCAACACAATATATATCCGTAAAATCACTTCAGTATAAACAATTACATACTAAAAAATACATCACATGGGCCAGTGGTAGGTATTTCACCACTATCTCCATTAGATTGTGGTTCCAAGCCCTACGACCTTTCTAAATAAGATGATTTTTCACCCAATATATTGGTTTTCCTTTTTATAAATCTATATTAATAAAATTCCAACAACATTTCAAAAATATAATAGAAATATTATAAAATAATAGTAGTTAAAATATAAAAAATTAACCTCTAAAATTTTCTATCCATCTCATTATTTTCCAAAAATTTAAATAATTTTAATTGACTGTAATTACCCCAAGATGAAGAACATATCAAAGATTAAATTTTACACAATCATGTGTTTTATCATATAATATAACATTACCATTAAATCAGATGTCCATGTCATTATTTCTATAATAAAAAATTCTTGAAAATCCTTAAACAAAATCTACTATAAAAAATCCCTAGAATTTTTATGATTCCTATAACTGGAATACCATTGATAAAAATACTTCAAAAACCTAATTCTTGAGTTCAAACACATTAACACTTAAATAATTATAATTCGATGATAATTAAAACATATGAACTTAGGAATTAATCCTTGGATTATGGAGTTGACACAGATAAGGATCATGTTCTGATATCTATGATATTAAACTATTTGTGGTGCCTTAGGATAAACTATATTTTTGTATCAGGTTAATAAGACACCTTATTTTTCTTTGGAAATTAGCATCTTTGTTCCCTTATTTTCTACACAAAAAACTTACACTTGTTAATTTATGTTATTTTATATAGTTCCACTTCCAAAAATTTTTACATTTAGGAATTTTAATCTTCTTTTCTTTATCAGTATTATCACTTGAACTTTCATAAGAAGTCATTCTTATCTTCTTTGATGTGTTTGTAAATTCAACAGTGTTTAAGTTTTTAATCATAATTTGAGATATCTTATTTATCATGATCCAAATAATTTTGAAATCTGTTTCCATTAGTTTAGGAATCTTGTTATAGAAATAATTACACTATCCCTGACATTGGTTATTAGATTTTGTTCTAATATTTCTTGCCATTCACTAATAGGATTAAATGAAATCCGATTATAATTTATTAGCATACCAAATGGAAACTCATAAACATACAAGGAAATACTTATAAATGATAAGTATATCCTATAATATGTGTATTTATGTTTATATATAGGTTATCCATGGTAACAATTCATATTATTTTTTCTAACTGAACAATTCACTAGAGTCCTTCATAATTGTTCATAGAGAGTTTATTAATTTCCAAAACATATCCTCTTGAGGTGTCAAACAAGGTGTATAGTATGTTTTCGGGTCGTGCACCAGGAGATGATATATTAAAAGATTAATATGACCTTTTTATATTTATTACCATTGATTAAAACTATTACAGAGCCACATCAACCTATAGATTAGATACAGGTATGTAAATTATTGAAAAAAACATGCTCTAAACTTCACCAAAATTCCATGATATTTTCTTATATGTAAAATCATCATTATAATTTTATATAAGGTTCTTGATAAATATTAAAACTCAAATACCAAAAAAATCAGCTTTATTTATTACTAACTATAGAAACCAAGGACTTTTACACATATTATCCCATGGTTTTTTACATAAACATCCAATAATTAAAATTCAAAGATTATGAGGATTGGTATCTTTGGAAGACGGTGTTTATAATACAGCAAAGTGACAAAATAAATATTTTTTTATTATCCATAATAAGATATCAAATCCATTAGATATCCTGAAACGAAATGCGATCACACAGGGAATATATAAAGAAAAGTGAGTAGCTTGAAATCCCAGAAAGGGACTAAACATGGCGAGGAAGCATAAATTGTTAGTATAAGGTATAATCTGATATCATAAAAGAGAGGGATAAAGAGTAATCTCTTGGTATCATAACATAAATAAAATGATATCATCATATCATGGAATCATAGTAAAAGTGAAAACAACATAAAACATGACATAAACTTGATTCAAGGCTAACAACCTAGATAATATCACTTGGTGGACAAAGTCACATAATAGATTGGTTTTTCTCACTAATGTTATACATGAAGCCTAAAGAGACTAAATATTTACCTATTACATTAGAAAACTATCTGGGTGTAATCATCATAACATGAATTAGATTTTGTGATACAAAAAAAATTAAATCAATTAAAAGGCATAAACATAAGATTACACATGGAATGAAATGGGTTGGATTATATTTTCTTATATCATAATAATTGGAAATTTCATAATGATGGAATTTTAATGAAGAAAATAAGTCAGGTATTTCCCCCATCAAATTAATGGATAATAATCTTGGTATATTTTTTAGATACATATATATATAATATAGAATAAATCCATAACATAAAATGTTGTTGTTATTGATAATAATGTATTTAAAATATTACATGAAATATTGTTTAGGAAAATATCTATCCCACTTTGTAATCACTTTTATAAATAGAAGAAATTTATAAATACTATAAAAAAAGTTATTAAATATAACCATGATAAATTATAATGTAAGCTTCAAATAATTTACTGTTCATTACGGTAGGTAATTTCATACATATCATAAAAGTTAAAAAAAATTAGTCCTTTCACATTATTATTAAAAGGGTAAAGCGTGCCTAATTTAGAAAATGGAAAGAATATTTGTATAAAACCATTTTTAAAAAAATAAAACATTTTTGAAAAAATATATTTAATTATTTGGATACTTTTAAAAACATTCTTAAAAATATTTTTATAAAACATGTATATGGAAGAAAATGTATTTTTGAAAAAAAATGAAAATAAAACCATTTTATCACAAAAATGTTGTATAAATCATTTAAAGAAAAAAATATAGTAAAATGGTATTAATACAATAAAATTTAATGAGAAAACATTTTATAAGGGAAAAATTGGGTTTAATAAATAAATATCAAAAAAATCAAAGTTATACTCAAATAAAAAATCCAAAATAATGATGAGATTGTGAAATGAACTCTTACCACTTTGGTAAAATTTAAATCATATCCACCATGAAAAAACAAGATTCAAATTAATCTCTAAATACCATAAAGATAAAGGGATTTATGATATAATATTGAAATGGGTATTAAATATAACACACAAAATAAATAAGTGGTTAATATGGCAGATGATCCAGAAAAAGTTAATGTGAGATGATAAATTCATTACAAAGATCGAGTCATTAATGTGAGAATTAATAAATGAAGTAATTATTTGTGACAGATTTATTCCTAGATAAAATAATTATAAATGATACATAAAATATTTAATGGTCACAACACACACAATCTAATCATATTAAAGATAGTGAAGTAGTAATTTTACCCAATGAATAAAATTTAGTTATAAAATCCCTTACCTCAAGTATAGACATATCCTCTATGTCCTTTATATACTATATAAAAAACTAATATTAGTTTTTTTTTAAATAAATTTTTTATGGTTTAATATTATATACTTAAACCATTTATATTATTTATTTCCATTTCATATTTAATTACTTATTATATTATCTCCACGTCATGTGTTTTGATGTTTTCTCAGTTCATAATTTCAAAAATAGAATCAGTGTGTTGACCACCATCAAAGGGTAAATTTTTCTATAATATATAGAATTATAATCAGGAAATAATTAAAAAAATTTAACATCAATTATACTTATGGTTATGAGAAATGAACTACGTTATAATCAAGGAGGTGGTAGTTTGTATGTACACATGAGTAACATTTCAGTTTTTCAAAGATCATGATGTAAATTTGGTAAGTGTCATTTTATATTTCCACAATTATAATTATATAATATTTTTTATTTAAATACATTTATATATATATCCATGTGATTTGGTAATAAAAAACAAATCACATCTCTACGTGAGGTTGTAGTCCTTTTTACACACGAATGGTGTTATCATTTTTCTATGGATGGCAAGGTGAGAAGGAATATGATATTTTTATTTTCAAGAATTATTAATGTATCATGAATATCATATATAAAAATAAAATTCATCATAATCAAAATTCATGAAAAGAATTTATGGGAAATGAATAATTTTAGTTGGCTAGATGGTAGTCTGTCACACACACGATCGATGGTTTGGTTTCTTATTTTATTGAAGAGGGTATTGATAAATATTATTAAGAAAAAAATAATTAACTCTTAGTATATTTGAGATACTGATGATATAATAGTGTAATTTCTATGAAATAATTTAATTAGGAAAAATAATAATTCAAAATAACAATCTTGGTGAAGATAATGACCTTCACTCAAAAGAACCTCCTTTGGATATTTTTTTAAGGACCATAATGTTGGTCTTTTCGGAAGTCCATAAGCTCTAGAATGTGTCTAAGTATGTTTGAAAGAGATTTTATTAGATTTTTATTGATTCAAATGTCTTTATTGGTGTTAACAATTTGGGGCAGTTCTGCCGTTCATATAATTGAGGAGCAGTGGCATTTTTTTAAATACCCAAAACAATGATATAATGAGAAGTCACTCTCAAATCATGTGCCTAGAAAATTAATAAACAATGAATTTTAGTGTTAAAATGATCAATATAAACCTCTAAAATTATAAAAGAAACTTTTTCCAAATATTATATTTCATTTAACTCTAAGGTTACTCACTTTTACCATTTTACATTTTCACTACCCTATCGATTTTTTTACTATTTTTTATTATTTAATATCAACAAAATTAAGTTGAATTTATTACATAAAATTAATTATTTTCAATAAAAATACAGAATAGATTTTATCCAGTTTAAATTAAATAATTTATGGAATTTAATAAAAAATAAACCCGCAAAACATGTTAAAAATAGTTTTTCATCAATTGTATTTTTCATGAAATATATGGTATTATAATAAAATTATGACTATAAGTAATTATTATATGAATTAAAATTCATATAAATATTTATTATTTATTATTTTAATTATAATATTTTTTTACTTGTTTTTTTAAGTAAAATATATAAACTTTATGTACTAAAAAGAGTTTTCAGAAAACCACATTTTTAATCATAATAATAAATTTTTACCAAAATAATGAAAAATTATGACTCAAATGAAATCAATTATATAATTATAAATAAAATTTTTCTTATGTTACCTTAATAAAAAATCCAAAATATAATAGAACTTTTATATTCTTTGATTTAATGAAAATAAATGACAATATTTGAAAAATTTCTAATTTTCATTACTCATAGATAAATTGAACATTTCAAAAAAATCCCAAAATTTTACCATAAGTTAATTTTTATATGATAATTTAAAATATTATTTTACTTTTAAAAAATAACATATATAATAATTAAGTAAATCAAAAAATAATACTTTTTAAAAGAATAAAAAAAGTACATCCTAAGCTAATTTTGACATGATGAACTCAAAAATAGAGATAACTTTTTTAAATATAAATTCTATAGTTTTTAAATGAATATTTTAAATAAACCATCTAACACATTGAAACTCAATTTAGTTAAAAAATCTATTGTAATTAAAAATTACCTAATATTCTTCTAATTTATATAACTATATAAAATAAAATTAATGAAAATAGGTAAATAAATTATTTTAATATTACCTATGTTTTTACATTATAATTGCATAGTCCAATCAACTAGAGGATGAGTATCATAAATTTAAACCCTTTCATTTTCTATATTTAAAGATTTTCAATTACTCTTATGAATTTGGAATTAATAGGTTTAGTTTCACTCCTCATAAAGGGGTGAACACTATCCATTTTCTTCATTATGGTTAATATCATTTGATGTGTAATAAGGCTACAAAAGTTTTTCAATTCAAGTAATATTTTCCATGATGATAAAAAAAAATTAATCGAAGTATATTTTTTATATCATTCATCACTTATGGTATCCCCATGAAGGTATATGTAAAAATTAATCTTATACATAATAAAAATAAACACAATATAGATTTAAATAAGGTGGATCCTAATTTTATCTTTATTTATATAATGTAGGATGAGTGTTATTTCTCGACCGAAACTCTTCTTTCAAATTAGATCACATTTTCTTATTCAATCACCCTTGATTTTATTATATTAAACATATAAGGGTAATATAAACTTATTCTTTCATTCTACATTTCTATGGTGTGGGACTTTATTTTTCACTTATTCAAGATGGGCTTATTTATTAATCATATTTTCATCCAAAATCCTATTGTTTCCAACTAATCTATCCAAAAAATCATGTTAACCATTGGAATATTACCAAAAATATCATTATAATTATATTTCTTCCTTATAATTACATTTTTAGTACATGTATCATCCAATGAAAAAATTATTCTGTTCAAAAACAACACATATACTAATAGCATTGTCATTAATTTTTTAGGAGTGACATTATCTTGTTTAAAAATTCCAAATAGTTTCTTGACTTCCTTAATGTTTCTTATCTTTTGTAATATATTATGAAGATAAACTTCCTCATCAAATAATTCTTTCATTATAGAAAACCTAATATTCCTACCATGGATTTCTTCTATTATTTGTCTCGTATTTATTCCTACAAAACTATTTACATTGTAATTTTAACATTGTTCTATAGTATACCCTTTTCTACCACATTATTAGAATCTCAACATTGGTTTGACATCTTATATTACTTTCTTATTTAGTGTATTCTTCTTGGTAACATCCATTTCTTTTCCCCCCAAGGTAGGCCTACCTTTAATATTCCTTGTATACTTTAACCTTTATATAATTGATATTTGTATCACACTTGAATCATGCTTGGTTGAGATAAAGAATCACTAAACATCACAATTACCACATTCTTTATAATTTTCAAAGAATCTCTCTAAATCAATAAATTTTTTCATTGTCGAAAGATTTTATTTATTCTATTTAGGTTGGTTGATTTTAGTAGGATTTCTCATGAATTCTATTTTTCTCCCCCTAATTTACCCCAATTTTTTTCTAGAAGATGACATGTTATGAAAATAATAAATTTCCTTGTTTCTAAACATTCCAAAACACCAATTATAGACAAAAAATATTAATTTCTTTATCCCTGTTTTACTTTACATAGATTTAACATCATTCTAATTTGGAGTATAAAACCAATTTATTTGGAAACCATGTGGGAAACCATATCTTTATTTATTATTTTTTTCCACCACAAAGGAAGTGTAATATTTTTTACTTTACCAACCATATTTTTTTGGATCATAAGTTGTATCTTTAACTAATAAATGGATTGAAATTATGTTTTTCATAATGTATATATTGATGGGGGAAATTATTTTGAACTATATTGAAATATATATCTTCTAATATTTTTAAACTTCTTCTACCTCTAGAATTAATCATACCATAAGAAATACTCTTATCTAAAATCTTATCAAAATAATCTCTTTGTTCATATCATGATGAAGATTCATCTTGAGTAACATATTTTTTTTAAAAAATTTATTATATCTCAATACACAATATATTCAAATTATTTTTCAATTTTAAAATATATCTCACTCTATCGTAACAATGAATTTTTATCTTCTGAATCTTTTCATCATCCAAATTAATCATATATAGAATATAATGATCAAGTTATTTTATAATTTTTTTCTTATTCTATGGCTGATTATTCTAATCATCAATGATTATTTTTTTTCCATCCTCTATTACATGTGACTTTTCCTTAATGACTTCCTTAAACATAACATTATCACAATAAATTATTTTCAATTCTTCTTTAATCTGGGATAATTTTTCATTATAGACGAATGTGGGTTATTCCTTTTCTTAAAAAAGTATGTGATATATTACCATTTTTAGATCTTTTTACTAAATTCATTATCCATCTCATCAAAGTTATATTCCACCTATGATTTTTTTAACATGAAAATAAATGACAAACTAAAAACTTTAAATAATAACTTCAAAAAATAAATATCTTCATATATTCCTTCACATCAGAGTAAAGTTATTCAATAGATTTAGTATTCTTACCTTCATTATACTAGTTCTAACTAAATCCCTCCATAGGATAAAATTAAATTTATTTTTCAAATAAATAATTTCGACATTAATTTCCCTCATAAGATAGTGTTTCCTCTTTTATATGCTTCTAAAAAGTTAACTTCCATAAATTTTCTACCTCTTTCTTCTTTATACTTTTTAAATTTTCTATATGAAACATTCATGGTGTCACAAATAGGAATAACTTCTATTTTATCCATCTAAGTAATCTCTATAAATTTTTATTTCCTTAGTTGAGGAATCACTGTAACATATGAAAATACTCAATTTATGTAAATTAGTTAAAAAACTAGAAATAAAATTATATCCAATTAGAGAAAACCATTTTCATTAATCCCAATTAATGTACTTGGTGGATCATATGATCATGATGGGATAAGGGAAATCAATGTAGACTAATTCTACTAGATTATTTATTCATAAACTCTTTACCATTTTTATTATTCATACCTCTATCTTGGCTAGGATGTATGGATATTGATTATACACCCTCAAAACATAATCCCATATGTAATGTAGATAATGAAAAGTATTAATAGTATAATTTCTTTTTAATAATTTTCACTCCCAATATAGAAAACGATTCCTTGTTATGTGTAGTTATTTTTTAAAAGTTTTATATTTTTTTATAATCATAAGTGTTATAATTGGTAAGTTATTATCCTATACCCAAGTGAAGGTATCATCCTTAATCTATCATAAACAAGATAAATAAATTAATATTCACTATATTATTTAAGTATAGATATCATTATATTTCCTCCCAATACTCTTCAATGTTCCTCTAAAAGCTCTAAGAATTAGAACTTTTTTTATCTCAGGGATGTATCTATATTAATTATAAGACATAACTCCTCAACATAGGTCTTCAACTACAATTTAATATTTTACTTAGATTATATCTCAATCATATGGGTAATTTAACATTTTGAAAATTAATTTTCAAAGATCACAAAACATCAAGAAATTCAACATATGGAACTTATGCATGATACTGAAGGGAACATGCCTTACTCTATCTTTTATTTTACTATAAATTTAGTTATCATAGTTATATGAGTATCATATTTAATTATTCAAAACATCAACTTATGGATTCTCAAATTTTAAATTTGACTGATCTTATAGATTGTACTAGTCATCTTCACCCTTTTATCTTTTAAATATATCATCAATAGAACTATAAACTAAAGACCCCCTAAATATAGCTAAACACACTCTAATAAATCTGAGAGGACTTGGGATCCCAATTTTGAAAAACCTAAAGACTCATTTATTCAATAAAATTCCTTCTATTTCTTTTATAGATGACTAGATCTAACGTCACCAAATATCTCATAAAACTAAGAACAAAAATTAATCTATTCTTCCATAAATCATTGCTAAAATGGAATACATTTTTGATAAATTTTGTAAATTTGAATTCACAACTAAATATTTTCACGTTGAGTTTTACTTAACACAAATGTGATGTGAAATAACTCAAAATATTTTAGTCTTCTAATTTATAACTCATTAACATTTGATTCTTCCACTTACTCTGGATCACTAAAACTGTTGACAAATATAGAACCATTGTTTATCAAATGACTTAAACTATAGTAACACTAATATTTTACATAAACATGAATGCATGACTAAATATCATCACTTCATGCTAACATCAACTTTTATCTTCCTCAACTAGAATATATAATTTTTCAAAACATTAATTTATGATCTCCATGACACCTTCAAGCATCATAAACTTTATCTCCAACCAACATGGTCTTTTATTTAACTTACATTAAACAAATATCATCTCTAATACCCTTATATTATCTTAGATCAACATCACTTACCAACTTTAGTCTATCATCTAGATCAATTCACGAATGAGTTCCCCCATGAAAATGATTCAATTCAATGATATATTAGTCAGAATGTTCTCATTTTATGGTGACCTAATTAATTACTATTATTGATGAAATTGAATAGATATCATATTTCAAACATATAAAATTCATGCATGGTTCTGTTCATCCTCTACTTCTTCCTTTTGGTCAAATATGCTTGAATCATAATGTATATATAGTCATTATGTTGTTTTTTTCTTGATATTAATAGTACAACATCATCATATTAGATTCTAGATATTCTTATATAAAATACTCTCATTATCAAACACATATTATTCTAGTTTTTAGTTTCAAACATCTAGATACAAACCTTCTTAGGTTTTAATCTTATGAAGAAACCACCTCTATAATTAATTCTTTAGACTTCTAAACAGAAGAATATTCTTGGGAATGTATCATCCAAAAAAATAAGCTCATATTTATAGTTATCAAACATGGTGTGATTATTTATTTCATATTAAATATCATAGGCAATCATTTCTTGAAAACCTCAACTGCATCATGAGCTTCTCATAATCTCCTATGGTGATTCACTTGACTATTGTTGGTGCGGAATAATATAAGTGAGGTGTGGCATCAACTAACTACTTGGAAAACCTATGTTTATTTATAATATGACATTAAATATGTTTCATAACTCATCAAGCATCCATATATTAAAGAATGAATAGTTCCCATATTTGAGTGAGTCCCACAATGGACTTCTTCTTGGGGAAACTGCTTGTTCATTACTATAGATGCTCTAATGTGGAGCATTGAACTCCTAAGGTGCCACCCTACACCATGGACATTGGTCTTCCTCTATTTTTTTGTTCCACCCCATGCCATCTTCTTACTCTTCAAATTCCATTACTGACACACGCTAGCCATTTTATCATCCACCGTTTCCTTGGATGGCTTGGTTGAGTTTAGATACTTCTTCATGGAGGAAATTCCTAATTTCTAAGGTCGTCTAATGCTAGCACATATTTTTTATAAATTGAAATCATAATCCCTTTTCTATTTTCATCTAGTGAAAAATTATTCCTCATCATGATATTTTCTATAAATCATTTATAATTATAATTAAATTAAATATATACTAAAATTAACTTATGTATCATATTGTACATTTATTCTATTCCATTTTTAGTTCCTCTAACTATTGTCCTTACAAATTAATTCCTTTTTTTAGAATCATGTTCAACTCTAAGAATCCAAATCATCAAATAAACTTACAACTTAAACCAATCTACTTAATAAATTTTAAAAATAAAATATATGTTATTTCAATAGCCAAATACTTCAAACATCACTTTGAAACTGTTATATTCAATTCATTAAACTTCTATTAACATTATACATTATTCTCACAATATATTAACTACAAAATAATTAGATGTGAATGGGCCTCTACATTACATCCAAACACCATCTTCCCAATCATCCAATAAAACCATCTAGAAACATTTAGTTTTTATCATCTTTAAGTAGATATAGAATTTTTCAATATTATATCATCCTATAATTTAATATAATACCTATGACCTATGGTAATAGGTAAACATCATATCCTAAACTTTCATGTAATACACACTCTAAAGTGACTTTATTTATGAGTATTTTTAAAAGATTAATTTCTGAAGGTCAGAATTTTATTTTAGATAAACAATATTTGTATTGGACTTCTTCCATATAATATTATCTTAAGATGAAAATTTTTATATTTCAGAAAAAAAAATGGTGAGTAGTGAAGTATACTCTTCCAATAAATATTGTTCTTTTAGTCCATAACTATTATATTTGTATGACATTGAAATTTATGAATCCAATTTCTGGGAAAATTATTCATTTTATAATTTATATTATACATTTAAAAATATATATTATATTTTAAAACCTATTATAAATATTTTTGATCACATTTAATATTTTCATCAAAAATTACTTTAATATATTATAAATTTATCATATTAAAAATTATTTTTAGCAATTATAGAAATTGAATCATAAAAAATTGATTTAAATTAATCATTAATAGTTTCAAATTTTCTAATAAGAACTACTCGATTTATAAACATAAATATTATGTTAAATTAGGTAAAAATAGTTATTGTTGTAAAAGATTAAATGTTAAAATTAATAATTCAAAGAATAAAGGGTTTAAAAAAATTTAAAGAATGTTTCTAATATATTGGTAGAGATATTATTGACATTATCTCACTCTCCACTCAATTATTATATATTTTTTGAGTCGCGTGACATGTTCATCTTGTTTAACCTTTATATTAGTTTTAAATATTTACAAAAAAAATATTCTCACCAATTATAAAAGGTATCTCTCTATAACCCATTAATATCACCATAAAAAAAATTTATCTTGTAACTCTACCTATTTTCCTACTCTAAGAATCCCATTTTAGACTCATAAGCTTTTGGTTACAAGATATTTTCCCTATCCCTTATTATCCCAAGAATCATTTCATGGAAACCCAATTTTCTCAATGTAAGATTAATTTTTTCACAAATATATTTTCCTTTAATCCTTATATTAGTAAAAAATACATTAAGGTGTCATTGTAGTGTTGTTGGTTTGATTGTATTTATAGAAAAAAATATGTTTCCATGGTAAGTTATGGAGTTCCAGAGAACTTGTAAAAAAATTATATTGACAGAAGTCCAAGATAAAGGAATATATTCTCTAGAGATGGAAAGAAATTGTGTATATAATGTGTTATTGTTTCCCATTATTTGAAAAAAATTTGGGTTCCAACATTTTGAGGAAGGAAAAACCTCTATTTTGGTAGGGAAATTTTTTCATGTAAACATGAACAGTTATGTGAAATGGTGATGGTGATTCCAAATATTTCTCACAAGTCAAGATTTGAGAGAATCGCATCAAAATGCAAAAAACAAAATTGTTGCACACAAGTTAATAATGTGTGTGAAAGATGGTTTTTTAGGACATAGAATATGGATTTGTGTGCGCCCATGAATGTGAGTATTGCACCAGATATAACATCAAACTGGAAATTTGTGTGCACAAAGTAAAACATTTAAGGATCTTGTGCACATGGTCATATGGATCTATAAAAAGATGGATACCACCCTCATTTGAGAAACTCACCCCTTTGATAATATCAAGGATATGAATCTCATAATAGTTTCTTGAAAATCATAAAAGTGGCACTCAAGATGTGTTGCATGAAGTAACAACTCAATTGTATGTTGCACACAGAAAACAAATTGTTTCTACATGACCAAGTGAGTTGTGCTCAAAGTTTGAAAGATGTGACCACAATTAATTTCTATGAAATCCCAAAAGTTCCAAAAAATCTGGGAGTTTTGTGGCCATGAATTAATGTTTCACATAAGTTTATATAGTTACACAAAATACGTACAATGTTTTCGTGAAAGACAAAGTTTTGTGGAATGATAAGGTTTTTCCTAGTAAATATATAGTAAAGTGGTATTTATAAATTGGATGAAAGTGGGAAATAATGATGCAACGAAGTAGGTATATAACATATTGATTCAAGTAATAAAAATAAGATTCTTCTGAAAGAGAATTGAGCACACTTCATTTGAGAGAGTAGTGAGATTTTAAATTGTGATTGGTTTTAAAAAAAATTGGATAGTGATCTCACCCCAAACATTGTAAAGTTAGTGATCCCGGGTGTATAATTGATATATATTGAACATTATTTTGGTAGTGTTCCATTGTGGATTTGGTACATTAGTACATTACCATTGTATGCTCCTTGTGCTTAGCCCATTGAGGGAGAACCAAGTAAAAAAAATTTACTCATGCATAATTTTATTTTGGTTAATACATTACTATGGTAAATGGAGATACGAGTTATCCTTAAATGGGTAAACAATATATGAATGGGATGTTATTTTAATCTTTCATACCCTCATTGAACCCCCTAGGGTATTTAACCTTGCTGGGCTAACACCATCTATTTCAAATTTAATCCTCCCAATACTATATTTTGAATTAATGACTTACAGTATACTTAATGTTTTGATTTTGTGAGAATAAATATTAAAAACCTTTCCCTTTTTCCTTATGAAAATAATAAACCACATTCAGGTTTGTGTGTGTGTGTGTGTCTGTGTGCGGACTACCACCTCCACAAAGCATCATGTTTTTTTCATTAATAACCTTACATGGATGAACATGATATTGAATTTAAAATTTAAGTATGATATTTAAGGACAATTTTATATTCTTAAATGATAAACTATATTACTCTTTTTTCCATTTTATGGAAAATTAAATCATCATCCATGCGTACAAGTGAACTAGTACCTCCATGGGATGATTAATTTTTGTTTTTCTAGTCATTGCAATTTTATATAGATGGTCATGAGAATTTTTTTAATGGATAAATATGATTATTATGATATAATTAATGTTATTTCTTAACAAATTATCGAACCTATTAATGATATGATCAATAAATGATCATCATTAATTAAATTATTTAAAACATGCATACTAAAATGAAAAACATTTTTTTTCATATTTAGAAAAATTTTAATAACCCTTATTTATTCTTAAAATTACATAAAATTATTATATACAATAAAATATACATTAAATAATATCATTATGCTTCTATTATAATGATATTAAAACTAAAAAACCTCATAACCATCCATTAGTCAAGGTAGGTTCATGTTTTGGTCGGATTAAGCACCTACATGAACAATGTTATGAATTTAAATATTTGATAACTATAAAAACATAATTAATTTAAATAATATTATAAAAATTATTTTATATTTATTATATTATTATTATATTATTATTATATTATGTATCTATAATTTTTATATTGATTATTTAAATTATTATTGAAATATCATCTTTGGTCGCTAAAATTTCAGAAATAAGACAACACTGATTCCACTTTCAAGAAAAATAACAAAAATACTAATAGAATGGAATAATAGATTTATAAATCAACAATATTTCTCTATAATTGTTACTTATATTATCAATGAATTATGAATTTTCAAAGAATTATAAATAATAACAATACATTTATGAAACTAGTACAAATGATCAGACTCAAAACAACTGATGTGGGGAAATTAGAAAAATAAGTAGAATTCATATAGATAATTACTATATATAGAGGTTATAATTGAAAATGGATATGTGTAGGGTTTTTAATTTAGTTATTAATATATATTTTTGTTATAAAATATGTAAAACTCATTTCATGGATGTTTGTACATGAGGGAGGGTTTTTTGTATCAAATTAATCTCTTTAAACATGTTTTATATTATGAACCTATTTTTTATATGATGTATATAATACCAATTTGAGATGTTATATAATGAAATTATTTTATTCATTGTAGTTAAATATAAATTTAATTCCTATCTTTTAAAAGGTTTTGATTGAATTTCAACGCAATTTGTAACTAGGATTTTCTATCTCTATTTTTATTCATAGAGACTCGTGATATAATCACTGACTATTTCATTGTGAAAGTAAATGATTGTGTAGTTTCCTATAAAAAACATCCTTATTTGGACATAGGAAAGTGGATTCATCTATGAAACATATGCACCTAGATGTAATAATATTTAACATGGTTGATTGGTCATTAACTTAATCATCAATATAATGCACAATAATCAGTCCTAAGACTTCACACTTGTCTAGACACTCTGAGGGGATATTCTTTGGAATATTCACACTCTATTTATGAATGGGGGTATATTTTTTCATATTTTTTCATTATATTGATATATATGTTTTTAATTCATTCTGAGGTTCCTTATATAATGGTATTAAATGTCATGTTCACTCTCATTATGAATTTGTTGGATATAACCAACTAATGGGTCGGGCCTAGATTTATATAAACACCTTGATTCATCAATAAGTCTCATGAGACAAAAAAACATCGTTTTTTGTGTGTAACTCTCACTGTATCTGTATAGTATCATGGAATAAGGCCTTGATATAATTTTTAATGTTATTCATTATGTATTTCATTAGTATGGTATCAATGATTATTATCATCCATGTTTTTATTTGCTAGCATGAATATAGAATTCCCTTAGTTTCAATTGATTATGTATTCAGGATGTTAATTTATTACTTCTACATAAATTTTTATAAGTTTATGTTGTGATATATTCATTTTTATGCTACTCTTTACTGATCATTTGATCTCACCATAGTTTTTTTCTTTTCCAAATGAAACCTAGAGGATAATTGTTTGTAATTTTTAGGGATATAATGGAAGGGATAATAATGTTCTTGAAATAACTATATGATATTTTCATGTTTTATATTATGTTTCAAAAGGTAATTTATAAATTTAACTAGTCTTTTAAGAATAATAAAATAGGTTATCCTTTAGAAACGCCTTTATTAAATTCCAATAATGAAATATAACAACCAGTTTCAGGTTCCTAGAGTCTGGGTTCTTATATTTGGTATCATAGAAAGTTTATTAGAAACCTTAGGGAATATATTTGAATAAATCTAGTAATATAGAACATGTACAATGAAATACCCTCAATATTTATTGTGTAATATCTATAAAACATATTTTTAATTGAACTTTTCATTTTAATAGAATGAGCTAATTATGTATTTTTCATGGAAACTAGTTGGAGAAATGAAAACCATATCCACAGCTGTATAAAATGTAGGGATGTTCCTCTTGATAAATTAAATTAATTTAGAGTTTATGGTAATCAAATCAACACCATATTTTGAAAGTTGAAATCGGTTATGAAAAATAATATCAGCCACCTAGAGTGAACTATTGATCTAAAACATGGTGTAACTATGTTAGACAACTTCATGTTACAAAAACCTAAACTATTCATTGGAACTACTAATCCCTTAGAATATGAACAATGGATAATTTCCTTAGATAAAATGTTACTATCTTTGGGAAGTAATGAAAAAGGAAAAATTCATCATGGATGTCGATCATCTAAAGGTAGATACTTCACCTCCCAAGACATTTATAGACCCCCCTATAGTATTTATCCTTAGTCGAATTATAATAAGAAAGGTAGATCAAGTTTGATCTATAGATTAGAAATATATCCTATGAAAATATTATGTAAACATTGAATAAAAATTCATGGATTTATGTCCAAAATACTTTCCTAATCATATATTGTATCATGATGTTGATTTCTCTATTAAACTCATTCCTAATGCAAGACATATATTTAAAACACCTTATAGAATAACACCAATTTAGTAAATGGATTTGAATAAATAGTTGTAGTAGTTGTTTGATAAGTGATTTACACTCCCTAGTGTTTCACCAAGAGTATCAACTATTTTATTCATGAAAAATAATTATGGATAAATGAGATTATAAATCAATTATAGGGATATAAATATATTTACTATCAAGAATAAGTATAATTCACCACATTTTGATGAATTATTTGACCCAAATCAAGGATCACAATACATTTAAAATATTCATTTTCTCTCTGGTTATCTTCATATAAAGGTGAAAAAGTATGATATATAGAAGAAGACATTTTAAACAAGGTATGGGAATTTTTGTTTTGTTGCATGACCTTTGGATTTTCTAATGATCCTTCAATCTTTATGGATCTAATTAATAGATTATTCAATTATTGTCTTGACAAATTTTTGGTGGTATTTATTTTTGATATATTAGTATACTCTAAAATCTATAATTATCATGATAATTATTTGAAAATAATTATAGAGACCCATAGAAAACTAGATTTACATGGGAAATATAGTAAGGGTGACTTTTGGTGCAATGAAGTTTCTTGTTTGGGTTATATTGTCTAATAGGATGGAATATATGTTAAATATAAAAATATGAATAATATAAAATAATAGAATACAATGAAAAACTAAATATATGTATGTATTTTTCTAGGTTTAACATGTTACTATCGGTGGGTTTTTCAAGATTTCACCCAGTTTTCCAACATGTTAACCAAGTTAATAGATATAGGGTTAAATTTAAATGGTCAAGAGGGTGTTATGAATGTTTTTAAGAACTGAATATTATATTTACAAATGCATTGGTATTAACTTTAACATCAAGTATAGAAGTATTTTTTGGGTCATTTTTATCTCGTATTCTTTTCTTTTAACTCCTAGTAAACCCATTTTTTACCTAAACCACAAAAAAAATTGTTATTATTTTTAAAATTCATTTTCGACAAAAATTAATTTATCCTTTATAGATAGTATAAATTTTTTATTTAAAATATTTAATCAATTTTTTTTAATTCAAATCATATAATTTAAAGGATTATATTTAAATGTAAACCTGTAGATGCAAAAAAGAAAGAATGTTTTCAATGATTAAAAAACATCATAAGTAGAGAATGTTTTTATATAAAAATTATATATTAATTTGTTTCCAATGAAATATATTTGATTAAAAAATATATAATTTTACTAATTTTACTTTTAAAACCATATTTAAAAAATATCTACTTTCAAATGCTTCAATAGAATTGAAAATTGTTAATAAAACTCGGTATTATTCTACAATTAATCAAAAACAATTCTCAAAATTCTCAAAATAATTACCCTGAGATAATTTTTACAAGTATATTTCAAAATTTTACTTTATTTATACGTTTATATTTTCAAAAATTATAAATTTTATATTTTAAAATATGTTTTCAAAAGGTAAAAACTGGTTTTTATAAATAAAAAATATTATTTTGAAGCATAAAATTATATTTATTCTCATATCTTGTATAAAAAATGCATGATATAAATGTTAAAAATTTTATTATGTATATGATATAGAAATTAAATTAAAATATTTACAAAATTATATTTTTTAAAATTTATTGATGTTAAATTCATTTGTGTCCATAGAAATAGTTTTTCGAAAAAATATTTTCTTTATTTTCAAATAGTTTTTATTTTCATTTATAATTAATTTATCTCTAAAGGGTATTATTTTATATAAATTCGTAAACCATATATTTTCATAATTTATATAATTATATTCATACACTTCTTTCAAATAGTTGGGATATTACTATCATATTAAATAATAATAGTTCAACAGTCTTCCACGTTCCGTTTAAACTCAGAGTGTCTTGTAAAAAAGCTAAACTCAGTGTTTCATTTTATGAAATATAAAATAAGTGTTTAGTGTAATGAAAAATATTGAAATAAATAAATTTATTTTTTTAAAAAAAAAATCAAAATATCAATGTGTTACATATTCATAGGTCGTAGGACTCTTTACATTGTCTGTTTCATGAACAATATTGTTTTTATGCATCCTAGAGGGAAAATGTACGGTGTATGTATGAACATTGTAGGAAACCACCAATATTATCCTTTGATAATATCCACATGTATATCAGTGTAGGAAAATCATAATAAATAGAATCCAAAATAATACAACTCATTCCATATCATTCTCATCAGCATATAGTCGGGCTCCTTTACCTACCTCGATAGTGCTAAGGGGGAAATACAATCATAGTATTTCACACTTGAAGACCCCTTGTTCAACTGACCAATTACATTAAACACAGAGATACAACCCAAACAATTTCCTTCAAAACTAATACAATCTGTTATCATGGATGCTCTAAAGGAATGTCACATTCTAGGCCACAAACCTCATGGTCAACCATTCACTATTCCAACCCCATCTCAAAATATAGATGAGAGCCAAGAACAAAGAGAACCCAGCCTCATCTCATGATCTCAATCACCTTTACTATCTCATGGTTATCCCAAAATTCTATCCATCCTCCTTATCAATGAAAAATATTATCATCCTATGTATCATTTCTTTAGAGAATATTATCATGGAACTAGTAGACAGCCCAACCTTATGGGCCTTATCATTCATTCACATGACCCAAATAGAATTGAACACATGGTGATTAATAGTCACCAATAACATAATTTCAAAACTTGTCGAACCACCATCTTCCCATAAATATTTAAAATAACCACCCACATTGTATTGGTATATCTCACACAACATATAAAATATTCCCTCATTACCTATGTCATATCGATTAATCCATGTTACCACAAAGACTCACATGCCACATAAAATGTGTTCTTGAGGAAACATATCAAGAATAACATCTTAATTTCAAAAACATTGAAAAAAATTTCATCATTTACATCATTTCCCAAGGTCACCCAACCATGAAAATTTGAAACACACTCAAGGAAACCAAAATTACTCCTACGAAACTATTCCTTGTCACCACAAATAGAGTAAAAAAGATCATGTGGTTTGGTCCAAGGTCTAAAACATTAATTTAACCATGCTTGATTTTAACATAACCCATAAAAATTCATATAACTAAAAAATATATACACCACCGTATATGTACTAACGTAGGATTTCACATTGATTCCAATGACATCATTTGACCTTAGTTAAAAGAAATTGATGATCAAGAGAAAACCCCATAAGAATTATTTTAGTTGAAATATCACACAATTTAAAAAAACCAAAAAAATAGTAAATCATTTTAATACATTATAATAACAACTCTTAGGGACTAATCTATTGAAAACCTATTAATGAGTAGCTAGATTCCAATATGGGGGAAGGAATGAAGGATGAGTTTTGGTCGAGTTCTGCTTACTAATTTCTCTCATAGATGAGGGTTTACCACATATAATGAAAATAAATTAAAATTTTAATCAAAAAATTAAAAAACTCCCCACACGCACATAGGGTAACCAGTCACTAACCAAAATGTACATTCTTTTGGTCCATTAGGAGGTTGTTCGACCTCTTTATGACACCTTCTATCTATTACTACCACTGGGTACTTTTTACCCTACCACTGGGAAACCCATTCACTATTTATTCAAAAAAATTCTTAAAACATTATTTTAATTATTAAATAAAATATTTGTGCCTCTTTTAACCCCTATAACACTTTATACATTCAAAATGCACATTGTTATGGAACTCTTTGGCTCAAATTACCTCACTTGAGAACTCTGGCTATTATATGAATCCCCTAAGATGTCTTTGATGAGTATTCAATCATTTTATGTATGAAAAGTGAGGTCTATTAGGATTATTATAGGTTACCATAGTGTAATCATATAGTATATAATTGTTTAGATCCATGTGATTATTGAATAATTAAGGTTATATTGCATATAAAACTATTATAGGGTGCATGACTTTAAATGACGGATCTAATATCCTAGAGATGTATTTTTCATTGTTTTTTGGAATTAATTTTTGATTTATAGACCAGGGGTTACACTAGTAAGCTATTTATCTACTAATTATACAGGACATGGGATTTCAAATTGACGTGGAATTTGGTTTGGAAAGTATTTTATCACAAATAGACTTAAGAGGATTACCTAGGTTCTAAAGGATATTCTAAAGTGTGTGGACTATAGAGATAATCAACTAATGACCAGTTCACAATAGGGTTTATACATTGGTATGATATTGTTATGAGACATCTTATCCATGTCACCAAATTAACGTTGGACTAGTGAAATGGTATTAGGAATTTAGATTTACCAAGGTTATAATTTTATGATTTCAAATGTTTACCTACCAAGGGTAGGGTATAACATGATTAACTATGATGGGTATACTCCTTTGTCTATCGGAATGGTTTTATAGGATGTAGTTAGGGGTTATGGATTATGGGGAGGGATTTATATTGGTATGGTTGATATAAATGAGTGTGTAAATTCAACTAATATATGTAATGTAATAAATGATATTAGTAATGTTATCTAAGTTGGTTTCATTAGATTTCATTTTTTATGAGGTGTATATTGTTATTATTGAGGTGACGAATTTAGGTTAGGGCCCCCATTTTTTTATGATTACTCTACATTTTCATTTTCATGTGATATGTAGACTGTTGAAGGATTTTTATGATCGAGTCAGGCCTATTATTTGAGATATAATATGGGAAAACTATGTATACACTATATGTAACCCCAAAAGACATTTTTTAGTTAATATTTTTTTAATTATATTGGTGATATCTCAATCACTAATAAAAGGTGGTCTTTCATACACCCTTGATAATTAATAAAAACACATTAATTAATTCCTTAAAACCGATACAAAATTATTTGTATTTAGAGTGGTAATAACCTATTAACCAATTCCTAAATAATTGGTGATAACCAATTCTATATTTATTTATTTAATGGATGGTGATATCTCATTCACTAATGCTTATAATAATAGTGGTGATAACATATTCACCACCGCATTGAGGATTAGTGATAACCCCATAACATTTTCCTTTTTTATGAAATGTGATACTTCATTCATAATAAGTGACATTTAAATATATATTAAGATAGTTGATGCAATTTTCACCACCGAAGACAGTTTAGATAATTATCCATTCTAATATATCAAATTAATTCCCAAACCTATCCTATGATGAAATTTAAAGAACACATTTCCACCTAGATTACTATCCATTGAATTGTGTTAATTCCCTATTTATATAATTTGTCGATTGGAAACTCTATCCCATTCAGAAAATGGATGAATTGGGTATGATTCGATCATCGAAGAGGATTCTAGACCACCATATAGTTTCATTTACTTTATATATGTGATTATTAACTTATTTTATTTAAAATGGTAGATAGATGAAAATATATTTGGATTATTATTAATATCATTATTGGTGGATCTATAGTATTTTATTGTATCACCCCTTAAACAATCCATGGTATATGTGTTGAAATTATATTTGGTATACTTGTGGGGAATGTGCCCTTAGCGTAGGTGACCAGGGTGTAGGACTTAGTGAGGATGGGGAGATAATTCCATGGTGAGGTCAAAGACTAATAGAAGTATATCCCTATTATTAGTTTATAGATTTTATTTCAATATCTAATATGATCATTTCCTTATATGATCATTTTTTATGTATGACTATATTATTTTTATAAGTTTAATTTTTTTAGTATATGGCATATGGATTTGACCACAATTAGCTAAAAATTATATTTCTATATCAATACACTTTGATGTTTATCAGTTATGGGTGTTTTACTTATTTACCTTTTATTTTAGGTTAGATATAAGTTCTATATTATCCATTGTTAATTTATCCTACACTCACCACTAGGGGAAGCCACTAAAATGTGTAGAGGGTAGCCCGAGTTTACGTGGAACTACAACATTGGCCATGTAAATTGGTTCGAGTTTGGTATTTTATATAGTTGTATCAAATCATTATTTTTATAGAATTTATAATTTGGAATATGATAGTTTCATATTTGAATGGTCTGGACATTGGATGGAATCCTTATATGGTCCTAGAAAACATAATTATAGGAAGAAAATGAATTTTCGAAGGGGTTAAAATTGTTGTTCTTTTTCTTGATGTTACACATGATATATTTTTGAAAAGTAAGATGTTTCTTAGTCGTGGATTTTTATTTTAATCTTATATTAGGGTGTTAACATGGGTGCATTCATATATTTTATTTTTCATATAATACCATAGGTAATGTTCATTCTTATGTGTGATTAAGAATTTTTTTGATGAAATCAATAGTTCTTGGTTATTCCAAACATCATCAATAACTAATTCATGGATTTATCAGACAAATTTTTGGTTGTTCTCTACATTGCCAAGGTTGAATGTGAATACATAATAGATATAAATTGATTGATAGTGATATATCTATTATATACATTGATATATGGATGATAACCCTTGAGTTGTTGGTATGGGTATATGGATACCCCAATGATAATGAGATCCTTAAGTTAAGTGCTTTCGCATATGGGATGGCTTGATTTTTGAGACAAAGTAATACAGGATTAATTGGGAGTTTTGTTTAATATTGGTATATATTACCTTCATTATAATGGTATTTGGAGATGAAAATATATGGATCGACATAGGAAAAGTAGAGTGAATCTGATGAATAAAAAAATACAAGTTATTAATAAAGATAAGTTTTATGGTGTGAGGGTAGCCTAAGAGAGAGAGAGTTCTAACCCATCATGGAATGCCTTAGAGTTATAAATTGTTGTTCTATTATTTATTTATTATAAACAATACATGAGTGATGTTCGATCGAGTGTTTAGTATTATACCTATAATCATATTAGGTAAGTATTTGGAATAAATACATATGTATATATTTTTATATTATGTGAAAGGGGGGATGTCTAGTTGTCTTATTAAATGTATGATCCAAGTATTGATGGGACAATACTGATTGAATAATTTGTTGATGATGGTTTCTAGATAGTTTGTGAGTATACATAAACCTGTAAATGATATCCTATAGGCAACCGTGGTAGTTTTGTAGAATTGTGAGAGTGGTTTTGTGTACTATCATTCCATACGGATAAGAGTGTAGGGTTTTTGAACTCTTTAGGTGGAATTTGTGAGGTTGTAGCATAATAATAGTATAAGTATCATGATATTAAGTGTAAATTAAGTATGATCAACCATTTCTACCTTTTATTACATGCTTATTGTAGAATATTTGATAAAACCATTGTAACTATGACCATCCTATAGTCAATAAACCATTAAATATTTTCAGCAAAATGTTTAAAAATAATGTAATTCAGATTTTAATCAATGATTGACCAAGTATATTGGTGTTCAAGACATTTAATGACCATATAAAGGTTCCATTCAAATTTTTATGACCAATAATTTGATAAAATATTTAGATTTATGATTCTATGGAATGATTTAGTTTGACAAGGATACACTCTATTAAATCTAAGATTTAGTTTTACTGGTGAGAACTAGAATATTGAGGTATGACCTATATACAATTTAGGATGTTTTTATTTTTATTAAAAATTTACCAAGGAGATATAAAGATCATGTTTAAATAGATAAGTTAAGCTCATATGAGTAATTTGTTAAGAAAAATTGAGAAATTTGAATGTTGGTGACACATCCAATGGTTTTATTAAACATTGAGGTGTTAATTGTCTAGGTTGGATAATAAAAAATGTTGACCGTTCATTAAATATTTTGATTTTGGAATTAAAAATATTCATAATTTAAATCATAGTGGAATATATAGATTACTATATAGAATGTGATTATTTTTTGGAAGTTCACCTCATTAGTGGGTAATAAATATATCTTTTTGAACATAGATTTCATGGTTATGAATCCTTGATAAAATTTTATAGTGGTAGCACAAATCACCAAAAAAATTATAGACCCTATAAAAATGCCCATGAGATGGGTTTACTGAATTATAATTAGGGAGTATCATGGGGTATTTAAGCTATGTAATGTGAAAATAAGTATGGAATAGAATATTAGATTAAGGATAGTAAAAATATTATAGTAGGGAGAAATACTTTGATGGTTTTACTATGTGATCATTATTATAATGAATATTGTTATCAATGTAAAAACACACACCCCATGGTATGCCTCATGAGGTGTAATTGAAAATATAAGTAATCCCAATATCCCACCTCTAGTAGATGATGGGTTGGAAACTGGCATAGTGGTATTGAATTACACATATGGGAGGCATTTATTTAATAATTTCTATAAATATAAAGAATATTCAAAAATAGTATCTATATAAAAAAGAACTAATATCCCATAAATTCATAAAATTTCATATATAATGATAAAATCATAAAATAAAATACTAATAGAAACTCAAATGGTAGATACTCAAGAATACTATCATTGGAAGTAATTTCTAGCATTATCACCAACTCCATCCCCAAAATATAAAATATATTTATATATATATAAATAGGTAATCATACACATATAAATAGTAGTATCATCCTTAAAACCTCTTATAAAAATGTAAAAGAAATATAAAAATGCATCATTTAATAATAATTTCAAATAATGTTAACTCATATAAACAAAACTACTAATAAACCTCATCAAGGCTATCTCTCCCAATATTTCATCCAAGTACAGTAACATAGTAAAAATAATAATATATCACGAAAGTAACTCGAAACCACTTCCCCACTAATATGGTCTCTCTTACACCATAATAGAATAAATTTTGTTCTTTAATTCCATCTATATCGTAATATCTAGACACCCACATACCATATCATGTCTATAACCTTATATTCAAAACATAACCCAACACAACTACAAATTTCCACATAGTAGGGTAATGTGATAATAAATCACATCAACATAATGAAATCCTTTACCACACATGCCCCATAAAATGTATCCATATAACATTAAAAAAATCATGTCATCTGTAAAACATATACTAAAACATCAAGACATTAAAACTTGTATGTATGTATATATATATAAAAATATAGATATATATTCTATAGCCATCCCAACCAATATTACATAATAATGTAGAGTGAGATAGAGGGATATTCAAACCATCTATTTACTCTATAACGTAGATGTTGGTAAAACCACAACGAACCCTTATCTTCATATAGGCACCAATAATGTTACTCAACTCAACTTGTGCTACGTATGAAATAATAATAAATAACAAGGATAGAATAAACCACACAATCCCAACATAAGGGTAAACATATATACTAAAATGACTTAGTCACTACTACCTATGGATGTCACTTCATCCCGAACATCACTCACTAATAACTGCTACTACACCACTATAAAAACATACCCAATGACACAGAAGGTCACATAATATTTAAACCAAAATCTTAATTAATCATGTCATTATTCAATTAGATATTTACTATTAACAAATACATTTTACTAATTTTTCCATATTTTAATTTTAAATATTAATTAACAATTTTCCATATTTATCAAAGCTATCACATGATTAATTTCATCCTTTCTTTCAATATTAGTTCAAAAATTACCAAATTATAATTTATTAATTTATTTCTACAAAACGTATGTTTCCAAGGAACATTGACACAAGACACATCATCCTTTCACAATAACACATCATTTATTTCATTTTATCAGGAAAATGGCCTTCGTAACCATTCAATATAATTAAAAATAATCTTAATTATTACCTTTCCAAATCAATTAACCATTCCATCATAGTAATGAAAACTAAAATCCATTAACATAAACATTATGAACATGACCACAAAAAACCACCACTCTAAAATAAACATCCACAAACCACAACCAAATGACACTACACGCTGAAAAAAATAATATAACAAAATATTTAACAAAACCAAAAATAACTTGAGAGAACAACACTAAACAACCTCTAATTAATCATAATTCTATATTATATAACAAAAATCATTTATTAGTCATCAAAGTTGGGATTTAGATTTCAAGGACACCATTTATTTACAAATTAAAGTAGTTAGATTTTTATTGAAGGAAGTCCAAATCTTTAAACTGAAAACCCCCATTTTTTCACAAAATAACATATAAAATAAGAAAAAATTATTGTAACTACATTGCACCTCATAAAAAATGTGTGTGATAGACTATATTCTCTTTCATTTCTTTTCAAATAATTTATAATCTTATTTAGGTAAATTCTTACCATAATCCCAATAAAAATATGGTACATTAATCCATAGTTACTTTAAAATAATACAATATAAGTCTAGAAACCACTCACATACTTTATAATTCATTTAACATGGCTCAAAAATGATTAGAACAGGAAGTCAGATGAAACCAAACTCAAAGGAAACCACCACAAGACATAATCACAAAAACTCCCATTAAAAATATCATCAAAACTCAACAAAACCGATGATAACTCACTACCATATATTCTAAGAAGAAGAACCATAAATAATGAAAGTAGGGAAGAAAAGATAGGTGCCATGGACCAAAGAGAGAATGATTAAACTATAAAAATGTTTTAGATTCACCATGGGAAAGTAGGGAAGCACAAAATGGGAACATGAGCATGGATAGGGTTTAAATGAATATAATAATATCAAAACAAATAAGTGGTTGACCATTATGTGTATAGAAAATTATATGTAAAAGTTTAATTTCATAGTGAGATATAAAATGATCATTTTGGAATTTGTCAAATCCATATCTAAAAACCCTATTCATAAAAATATCATATCCCCTCATTTTGGATTTCAAATTCAACCACTTTAAAAATAGGGTCAACATAAAACATTTCATCTAGTCTTTCATAATGATTATATAATCCTCAAAACTTATTCCCATTGATGTTCCTCTATAGTGTTTTGGAATAAATCATTCCATTTCAGACCTACCTTATGATGAACCATATTAAAGATCACTCTAGTCAAAGGTGTATCACCTCTATGCCCGCCAAAATGAGTGTTATAACCATATTCTCCACTGAATCCAGAAAACATCTTACTCTACACACCTATAACATCACCACATATCAAAAATGGAATGGACTATTCCAAAATGTTTTTTCCTTCCTCATGAAATTACTAAACATCCCTCTTTGAAATACCTCCAAACATTACCATGACATTTCTGAATCCTAAAAAAATGGTATGGGAAGCTGTGGGATATTACATTATATACAAATGAAATATTTACTCCCTATATAATATTAACCAAACCCATAAACTATAATTAATCTTAATCCCAATCACCCCAAAGTGATTCCTCTCAAAAGAAACTCACCCTCATCAAAACACAACCACCATAAATAAATAGTAACCTCAAACAATCTACCATTAAACAAAGAATAGAAATATCACATGAAAATTAAAAAAATAAAAATATTTCTCGAAAATTATCATGTATATATATCTCATTTCCACATAAACACTTTAAAAAACAACCATGCCTCTAACAAACATGAACCAAATGAATGACACACCCATGCAGTACCTTTTTCCATTGGTCTTGAATTTCATCCAAACACTTAATAGATTCCATATATTCTATAAAATTCTTATTTACCTAAAAATTGAAATGGAAGTCATCATGAAGATACTTATTAATCAGTAAAATTATGAAGATTTCAGATATATAATCTAGTTTTGGTGGAAGATTAAAATCATACACCACCTCCTTAATATAATATTACACCTCAAAAGGACCAAAAAAATGAGGAAAAATCATGCCACCTTGAAAAACCTTATACTAACCATGATGAGGAGAGTCCTACAAGAACATATGTGTATCACCCCAAGATTTCATTGTATTTTATCTCTTTAAAGAAATTCAATAGCTTTTGCAGCACACAACACCAAGTTCGAGCTCACCATGACTTATCAATCAAGCCTTTCGAAAAGCAGTTATGAATAGTATTAACCAAATTTTGAATTTTATAAATATCTTATACAATTTTTACATTATAAATTGGTTTTTTATAGACATAATATAAGGAAAAATTCAATATTTCATATAAAAGAGGTACTTTTTACAAAAAATCATTTTTTCTATTTAATGGGAAACCATTTTTAAATCCAATATTTGATAGTTTTGAATATACATTTAGTGAAATTAAATTCTTCTTTAGAAGTAGGACATAAAAGTGTAGTTTGGAAAAAAAATTGGTACTTTTTTTAAAACTTTCATATTTTGATTATTCGTGTAAAATACTAAGTTTTAATTGAAAACAACATTTTTAATTGAAATAATTTATAGATTTAAATTTGAATTTGAGAGGTTTTAAAGTATAATTATATTACATTTTTATCATTTAATATAATTTATGTCATTGTAACTAATTTCACATTTAAATTGGACATAAAAACATGCCAATCTTTTGATAGTCTTTACATTTTAAAAAACCCGCATTTTGGTTTTAACAACGGGAATTAATTTTAAATTAATTAATTAAACTTCTATGTGTATAATTTGGTAATATAGGCTTCGTTTTTTAATTCAAAATAAAAAATTATCTTAGGGAGAATTTTTTTTATTTTTCTGAAAACAGTTAATTTTTTATGAATAGTGAAAAACCATGTTATTGTTTAAAAGTGACTTTTATTTAAATAATAATTATTTATTATTTAAATTTATTTATAAAAAAATAGATACATAATACTTATATTAGTCTAATTTAATTAATTTGAGTCATCTTAAATTAATATTAGATACATAAAATTTTATTAAACTTTTTAACGTCTTCTACTCGCCTTCTAGGCACATTTTCACATTTGCATAAAAAGTAATTTTATAACTTCTATGAATTGAATTTCAAAAATCAAAAAGACACAGTTGAAATAATTTAGTAAAATTTGGTTCAATAGGATGAAAATAATTTTCCGTGAATTGTAACTTTTGAATTTTATTTACCAAGGATAAAACTGAATAGGGTAATTAAAGGTAAAAATGATAATAAAATTACACTAAAACATGTCTTGATTCTATTGGATATGTTTATTTATATCTAAATAAAACATAGGAATAAAATATGATACTTTTTAATAAACTTGGATTAGAGTATGGTATATGTTATTGTTTTATTTAAAGAATAGTTAAAAGTGTAAAATTCAAACATTAATATCTAAACCTTTTTTAATGTAGGGTTATACATAAGATAAATTTGAGTATAAATATTAATTATAAAGATAAAAAAATTCCTACATCATGGTATTTTATTTATAATTTTTAGACATTATATAAGTAAATGTATTTATGACACAATTATGATACAATAATTACTTTATTAATGAATGATTAAAATAATTGATATTATAAATATCCAAATAAATGTAAATTGAGGAATTTGATGCATTAGAAGAATTTTCTAGGTTACTAAGACATTATATGGTTGATTCAATGTATTGTTTTAGAATAAATAATAATTAATTATTTTTACAAAAACTAAATACTAAATACTGTCAAAATTGACATAAATGAATTTTTAAAACAAATACTATATTATTAAATGATATAATATTTCTAAAAATATAATTTTCGTCCAAAGTACATATATAATTATATATATTTCATTAATTAACCAATTTTTGTTCACTTGGTTGTTTATAATCAGTTTATTAACCATATAATATAAAAATACAAGGAGACATGGTAAATGTTAAACTATCTAACTAAGAGTTAAATCTAAACGATAAGGTTAATATATTGAGCTAACATGTCTAAAACCTATTTTTAGAGAATATTTCTACCCATAACCACCGTATCCTAGAAATAAATCTATTTTTAGCAATTATAAACTGAAAAAAATTATAAAAAAATAATATTTCAAGCTTTTCCTAAAGTGAGCCTCACCTCTCTTATAAAAGGGTACTGACCCTTCTCTTAAATTCACACCTCAAAATCCATTTGTCTCATCCAACCCTTGATCAAATATTCTCCCAAATACCCTAAATTAAACCAATGGGCCTTACTTTGATCATATCTATCCAATGGAGCCCTTTTTATCAAATCAAAATGAAGCACCTGAAGAAGAGGTAATAATTTTATCATCTCTTTCAATATTCTTTTCTTCTTCCACTTCTTCTTTAGTAGTTGATTAAACACCAAAATAACAACTCCATTACCTTATAAATAAATTTATTTTATTATATGGCAGAACTATATTCATTATTCTTTCTATCCTATGAATGAAAAGGTTACCATATGTGCATGCATACTGCTTATTGTCTCCACGTCGGGGTGAAGTGTGTTATTCAACACTTCATAATTTGGATTGGTATAATAATGAGTATAATTGATGTAAATAATAAATATAAAATTTTCATTATAATGTGTATATAATATAACATACAATTACATATGATTTCACCATCAATAGAATGATATTTTCACTCGTGCGTACGTGCGGCTTACCGTCTCCTTGAGGTGATGAGATTCATCTTCAATGATCACCATTCAAGAATTTTTATAAAAATATATATATTGATTATGTATTAAATATATGAAATAATATTTGTACTTTAGTTATATATATTTATGTAGATAAAAATATATCATTAACTTACATCCATACTATACAATAAGATAACAGAAACAACATTCATGCAAATGTATGGACTACCGTCTCTATGAATGATTTTTCCATTTCCTATATCTTTCTATTATACATAATTATATTAATTATATATATGACATATAAATTTTTTTTATTATTGATGTATATAAATCATGATATATGTGATAATATCTAGAATAACAAGTTAAACACATAAGATAAAAAAAGGGATTATTACATGAAATGATACTTTAACATGGAAATTATTATTAAATGGATAGTATAAATTCATAGATTAATCATATATGATATCATAAATAATTATATGGTTTTTATAATTTAATTACATTTTTCATTATACAGGATGTCAAACGTACCCTCCAATAAAGGAAAAAACAAGTTATGGGTTAATTCCTCAATCTCATTATTATATGATATTGTTTATGTGTAAGTATTTAGTGGGACATTTTTATCATCCATGTCTATGTTTCATAAAAATGATTTCAAAATAAATATTTTAAGATTTTTTGGAACATAATCTTTATCAAGATCATTATATTAAATTTTTTAAATTAATTTCTATGTTATTAAAAGGATCTAAGGGATTTATTTATTTGGACATGATTGATTTAAAATGTTAATTCCTTTCAAAATATTCAAATTGGTATGGGACACATTGATTTAAAAATATCTGTTAAATGAATTCTTTTATAAATGTGTGGATTTTAAATGATATCACAAAAAGGGATATTTATCTCAAAGAGTTTTACTGGTCATTTTCAACTATACAACATCCTTTAATGGATATGATTCATGATTGAGGAAGATTTATTATAATACAATCTTCCATATTTTATTAAATTTTTTATGATATTTTTGACTATGTATGTTCTATTTTTTATACCATTCAGGTTTTTTTGGTTAAATTATTGACATTTTATATGCTAGTTTTAATACGAATTTTTCTGTTTTGTACAAAATTTTCAAATAAGGAATGAATTGGACTTTTTAAGTGACAGGTAGAGGCCACTATTGCTTCTCAATACATCAGTAAGTGTCATGGGAAAAACTATTGTCTTGGCATAAGGCCTTAAAAATTTATTTCTAGTCTTTGCACAAGTCCTTGACTATGTGGTTCTGATGTCCGGCATTATACATTCCCTCGTTATGAAATTATTTATTAAATACGATTATTCTACTATTAGAATATCCATGTGTATTTTTATATGGTAATATATGATTTATTTTTCCCATAATATGTTCAATTTTACAATTAAAAGACTTTTTATTACTCATAATACCATAAAAGTTTATAGATTCTACTAAATTATTTACACTTACTGAGCATCTGAGATCACCCCTTTCTTATGTTTTATATTCCTAGTATTCCAAGATGTGTATTGTGATTGATATGCAAGGTTAAGCTAGAAGAATAATGGAATTCAAAAAATATTATTAATGTTGTTTTTATGTTTGAATGTGTAATGTAATGTTTATATAAGTAATCTATTTTCCATGACTATTAAACAAATAGGTCCTTCGGGACTTGATTCCATCTAATCATGCCAGTGTATTAAAATAATGCACTGACTCTAGGTAACTGGGTTCATGGAAATACAATATGATTTGTGAAATAAAACTCAGGGTCCCTCCTCCAATCTCAATAACACTTTTTGAGGTATTTGGACACATTCATCAACTCCTGAATCATTTTCACCTTGTCAGTTTTACTTGACCCTAAATCTGGTCCAAGGACTGACGACTACCCAACATTAAACCATTATAATATAGATATTGATAATAAAAATTCATATAAATATTTTGAAAACATTTATTTAATAATTTATTATTATTTATTTAATAATACACTTGGTATTGGTTTCTTTGAAAGGAGTGGGAATTCAAGACTCAGAAAAGGAGATGGTAAAAAATTAGAAAAATATACCTTACATGTGGTGAATCCCAAGTATATGATATATACTTATCAATAAGAATACCTTATATACAAATTGCAGTCATTAAAATCAAATAAAAAGGTTTTAACCATGTTCATGAAGTGAATCTATAATACATGTCTTGGAGGACTTGAGTTTCAACTCTAAGGATATATAGGGTGTGAACTCAATACACAATGGCCATTGATTGAAACCTAATTTCCACTAAAGATTAATGATGTGAAAACTGTGTGATCCAAAATATTAATATATTAATGTGGATATTAATTTCACAGAATTAAATAAAACAATATGGCCTAAAAGACTTAATTCATAATCCATATAAAGAACCTCCATGACGTGAACCATTTACACACCATGTAGTGATGAGGGTCTATATATATCTAGCATCCCTAAAACCAAAAAACATAAGAAAACCCAATATTATTTGTATATTTTTTATTTTTTTTCTTTCCCCTTTTCATTATAGTTTATTTCCATTGCATTTCATTATTTTTCTAATAAATAATTACCTACCAATTCCCAATTTGATATTAGTTTATTTTTCGTTGATGTTCTAATGTTCCGATATCAATAGAAATTGTTGTTCAATGAAAATTATTTCTATTTTAATCATTTTTATGTCATATATTTTATATTTAATTGAATTTTAATTATTTCAACTAGAATTTGTTTGAATTATGTTGTTCACTTTTCATATCAAACATGTTATGATCTATTTCCTTGATTTCATTCAACACCATCATGCTCGGAGAATCCTCCTAGGGTTAAGGGTCAACAGTAACGAAGGCTTTGAAACTAATGAATATCTACGTTAAAAATTTCAAACCATATAGATATTAATTAGGTTTAAACTATTGTAAATCCTATTATATTTCCACTACCCCAACTATCAGAGGTGAAAAATGAACATCCATGACATAATTAGAGTTGAACAGGCTAGGACCAATAGCCTCTAATTCTTTCTTCTGAGATAATAAGATTCATGCACTTAAGATTTCAACGATCTCTAGACCAAGGAATATTTTTCATCTTATGTAGGTCCAATTGGATGGACCAAGATAAATTGGTGACCTTTTCACAACTTTTCATCCTAAGACATACATCTATCCCAATATATATTTAAGATTACTCATTTAATTATACCTTGAAATTGAGCATGAACCCTTATCCTGAATCCTGTTTAAAATCCAAGATACCTTTTTTAGTAAACCTAAAAAAATATTGATCATGAGGAATCCTAACCAAAAGGTTCTTTCCACCATATTTATTTCCCATGAGCTGTTTTTCTGGTTTCGACCCTAGATTACCACATTACTGCACAATAGTATCTTAGTGAAATTTATGAAATATAATTTCTATTTTATCAAAATTCATTCATAGTTAAAACCCCCATTTGGGTTGGTCATATCTAAAATCCCACTCATAAAATTTCTAACATAGATTCATGAAAATGGATGATTTATAGCTATTATTATAATAAAACTAAACTAATGTAAATTTCAACATCAATGAATCACCATAATCTAGAATATCTACATTCAACATATCCTATTTTGGATGAATGGATTGATTCTTCTAACCATATATTCAATTATGGAAGGTAGTGTTAAGGAATAACTAAGGGATAAAATCATATTTAATAAATCCCCATAAAAATTATTTAAAATGAGGATCCCGGTTAGAGATGATGTTCCTTAGAATCCCATAAAGATTTATTATCTCATCAACATACCACCATACCAAAGAATCTACAACACCCAACTCATTATTTTCTAAAAAATTATTTTAATTCATAAATAGATAATTAATCACCCAAATAGAATAACACCCTTAGTAATATTATGGTAAATGGGAATGAAATATATTAATATGGCCTCCCACTATTACTCAAGAACATACAATGGTTGTCTAAAAATTATATAGATGATATTTTTGGTATTAAACCACTTATATACCAAACATTGTTATAGAAATTCATCCATTGACCACTTCATCACTGAACTCCATTACATACTCAAAATTAAAGGACACATTTTCCACACACCATAGCCTATTATTAAGGGTGAAATATGAAACTCACTGAGAACCACCTCATACATCACTAATGGTACAGATAACTTCCCTAAAAATAATATTCAATGTTGATCATTCCCTAAATATACTTATGGAGAATATATATATAATATGATCACGAAAACACTCCACCTAAATATCTCCAATTTTTTACTCCTAAACCTATTACAAATGGATGATTTCCTAGTCAACTACTATAGAGAACCTCTACCACTATCTTCCCACACAATAATGTGTAAATGTAAAAGAACCTTTATCTATCTCTTTGCATATCCATAATCTTAACCAAATATTCTCATGATTACCTATATATCACATCATCAACTATATTCTCTTTCTCTATTTTTTAAAAGATCCCAATGTCATGGCATTATATGAACTCTACCAACTATTGTTGAAATAAATTCAAAATTTCAATCAGATAAGATATGACTTAAAATTTTATGCCATATGAAGAAAACACATTGTTCACAAATGTAGTGATTATATAACTAATATAGAAACCCAAAATTTTTATAAATATAAATTACACATTAATTTTTAACTTTCCATTAAATTATATAAAAACATGCACGATGACCATAAAGGTTTAGTATCTTTAGAAACATGGATATATGAACCAAAGGTTCCTTAGTGAACTACATATTCTCCCACTATGTTATTACTAAATATAACCCTTCTTATAAATATCATACTTAATTACATTTTTCAAAACCTAGTGAAAGGAAACATAAGGAATGGTGAGCTAAAATACCTGTTAAGGTTAAAAAAGTTACATATGAATGATCACATAATAATAACAAGAGCAAAAGGGTATGAGAAAATAAGAATAACATTTGAAAATTATACCCTATATAACATAGATAATTATATTGTATAATCATATAAATATTGGAAATTCATATGAGATGAATCATAAAGAAATCAAATAACATGACCTATTATAGCATAACATTGATATAAATCATAGATTGTTTGCATACACATAATCATATAAAATCATTTACAATTTATTCAAGGATCATTTCCAAAACTATCTTAGTAAAATTATTCCACTCCCCAAACCAAAATATATTTTAGGGTTTACACCCAAGACTATCATAGTGGACAAATTCCCTTATTCTATTGGGTCCACTCTTCCTTCTAGTCATATTTATTTAATCTGATATCTTTCAATACCCAATGCATTGGAGGGATTTATAATTTTGGGGAATCCCATAATATAATAAAAAAACAAACATATATGTGCCACAAGATCATAAAACATTAATCATATCGTAACCCATATAAGAAAAATGGGTTTTATAAACATTTTATCATAAAATGATACATGAAAAAGAAACAAGTTTCATAAGCTTAACCCATCGAAAAGTAACATGCCTCTTAATTGTATTTTCTTCATAATCATAATCCATCCAGATAAACAATTAGGATTATTTTGTTGGATCATATCCCTATTATATCATAAGTTATATTGTCGATTATCATCATTTATTTATATAAATACCATTATAATATCATTAAAAACATTTTTTAGGAAAATAAAATTTCTATATTGAAAATGGAATTTGGAAATCTAAAAATTTACAAATTATATATGAGATATTTTTTTAAAATAACATTGTAAACATGAAAATGGATATTTAAACTATTAAGTGGTCCTGAGATTAAGAAATATCATTCAATCCATACAGGTTAAACCAATGACTTCATTCACATTTAAGGAAAAATCCAAAATTATATTGTCTAGTAAACGATAAGAACATTCCCTTAAAACCATTTTTAAAAAATTAAAATATACGAAAAATGAATTTAAACAATAATTGAAGAATATTCTAAACATTACTTAAAATATTTTTAGAAAACCTGAACCTAGAAAATAAAATAGTTTCAACTGATGAACGAAAGAATGATTTTCCCTAAAAACATTCTTTTGGACTCATAAGTATATAAAGAGATAAAAATGAAAGGAAAACATGTAATTTATAGAAATAACAAAATGAGGATAAATTTTATGTGTATTGGGAAATAGATCGTAAAATTTTTTCATCATAAATTTATCTATATACAATCCTGGTAAATGATGATATTTAAATATAAAACCCTTTCAACTTTGGTAGATCTGAATTTAATGACCCGTAAAAGAAATAGCGCTAGATGAATATTTATATCCTATAATTTTCAAATTAATAATCATATAATATATTTATGGGTAGTACATACACCATACAAAAAAATTAACATTTAGATGAAAATCCATTACCACTTTGGTATGTTTTGAATAACAATTTCCATGTAATAATAACATCAAATTTAACATTAAATATGACGACTTACAATAAAATTATCATATAACATGTTACGTTGAGGTATTTGAACCTCATAAAATAATCTAGGTGCATAATAAAACATAAATCCCAATGAAAAAACTTGGGATGATAAAACCTTAACATAGGTCTAAATTTATTCCTAAACAGTCATACCTCTGATATAATAAAATTATGTTTATAATAAGTATATTATATATTCATAATCATATGAATAATACCATATATTATTTTTAAAATAATTTTATCACTAACTAGCCTAATGTGTTTTTTGGAAATAATACTGAAATTTTATCATCATTTGAACATACTTCTCCTAAAATTACAAAAATGATATGATCTTGTAAAAGTACCATCATAAGGTTTTCAATATATATCTCATAAAAACTACTATAAGGATGTCTACACAGTAATCTGATATAGAAAATCCCTACCATTGTCTTCCCCTACATCAATATATACTTTTTGGGTCTCCCTTGTCACTCTATTTACATCTTGACACTCCTAAATACTATATTCACATGACTTCCCACTAAGTGAATAAATTTAAAAAAAATCAATAGTGTATAGAAGATTAAGAAGTCATTGTCCCACAAGAACCCTATCCACAATCTCAAAACTAATTCAAATCACACTAAGAGAATATATACCAAAACATATTTTGATATATGAACAACAAAAATTATTTACTCTTAATGTAATTCTACCATAGATTTAGATCAAACACCACAGCTTCAAACTTGAGATCATGGGTGGTATAATTATACTAATAGTGATGTAACTACTAAGATCCATATGAGATCTTTTCCTTAAATTATATCATAATTTATCCTAAATAGAGAATATAATATACACAAAAAACCATAAACATGAATCTTTCCTCATTAAACTTAAGGACAAGATTCATAACTAGCTTCTACTATAGGTTTTAAAAACCTACCTAACACTGATCCCGCAATATTAAATCCTTGTTCTTCCTAGTATTGGATATTAATGGGGTATAATATGATATTAATATTAAATGAACCCCCAATAATATCCTGTATAACCGATAAAGCTATGAACCTATATGAAATAATAAGGTTTTTTCATGTGACAACTTCTTTAATCATTGATAAATCCAATACTACTCCATGTTGAAATTCCACATACACAAGGCAGTTCACCGCATTCATCTAAAAAAAGAACCTTGATAGTTTCTTATAAAATTGATGTTGTAAAAGTAATTATATGATACAACTCAAACACTAATAATGCTCCTCTTAAGACATCAACTATATGATGATGTTATCAAGTAACCCTACCATGAATTGATAAATAAACTCATAGTACACATAATAAACAAACACTAATGATTTTTTTTTTGCATTCATGACAACAAATTGATGAAATATGAACTCAATGTTCCCATAATGACAAATGATGTTATTTTTATCAATATCATTGTAGGAACCCAAGATTTCATGATATTATCATAGGATAAAATTTGGTATTTTTCTGAAAAGTCTAATTTTTCTATGACTAGTGAAAAATGCATATTTTGGTAAATCTTCCATTTATTTAATTTCGAAATTCCACATAATTATTTTAATATAGTATAAATTTATAAAATGTTTTTTTAAATTAATATAATTAATTACATTTTAATTTTCGTTATAAGTGATTTATGTATAAGTTCATTTTTTGGACTAAAAAACATTTTTCTAAGAAAAATTTATTATATTTTCAATTTTTATATTATAATAAATTATTAAACTTTGTTTAATTTAATTTTATAGAAAATTATTCCAAATTTCGAATCACGAGGTTTAAATTCCTAAAATAGGTCATTAAGAATTGTAACCACGGTGAATGTTAATTACCTTGATAAGGGTAAAACAATTAAAATGAGGTCAAAACTATTGGATAAAGATTTAAAATGATTATATAACTTGGAATTATCCTATTATATGAATTTTTTTCATCCATATCCATCCAAATATAATACTTATGTCTACATGGTTCCATATTTCATTGATATTGACCATTATATTATTTTAAGAAAATATTAAAAAAATGTCACACTCCTGACTTTAATTGCTATAATATTTTTTTCAAAAGGATAAAAAGACATTATCTGAAGTTTATGAAGAAAATTTTAAATTTTAAATAATTTTTTAATCATTAAACATATTTTAAAATTTTTTTATTTTGGATGATTATTTTAAATTCTTATGAACGATTGATATAGAAATTATTCAATTAATTGAAAAATAAAATAAATGATTTTAAAATATCAAAATTAAAATAAATTGGTTGAATTATTGAGTTACAATAAATTTTTCAATTTATAAATGATGGACCTTGAAATATTAAAGTAATGGGAGAGATATTATCATTCTTAAATTATTGTTCAAACAACTATCCATGTAATAATTACTGGGGAATAAAAGGAGGATGTGTTACTATGAAATAGGGTGAGAAATATTCCTGACTTCAAACATGATTATGATAATATTATAAGATTTATGAATTGATTAAATGTTCCATCAATTCTTGGCATGAAGAAGAATATATTGGAAAATATTATAGCTCACGATTCTCTAATCATCCTGTAATTACGTAGATGTATATATATATAAAAGAGTATTGTTATTGGGGGAGATGAAGAGAGATATTATGCAGTATGTATCTCAGTTCTTAGTTTTCTTGGAAGTTAATTATCTAAGATAGAATTCTGAGGGGTTGTTATAATCACTACCCAAACTAGAATTAAAATTGGAAAACATCAACATGGATTTCATCATCAGACTTTCCAAAACATATAAATACCTTAATGTATTTTTTAGTTGATCTCATTATGAATTCAGTTCACTTCATTACTATAATAGAATATTTAACGCTAAATTAGCTTTTTATGATATACATTAATGTGGTGGTAAGGTTATATAGGGTACAAAATTATATTATATTTAATTATCATCCCTAGTTTAAATTGATGTTCTTGAATTTTTTTTTGAAATATATATAAAAATAAGAGTAAAAATATGATATTCTTGGCTAAATAAGGATAAATAAAGCTATTATAACCCAATCAAGCTGAGGTAATGGAAGAAAAGGTTAGAGCCATTCCGAATCACATAGTGGTATCCTATAGCAGATAAAAATTTTAATATGAGAATCATCTATGTGATCTTGAATTTGATGTTAGTGAAAATGATATCCAGTGAATTTAACTATTAAATAATTTTATGAGAATAATAAATAATGGAATGATGATCCCTCGAAATATTGGTAACTTTTTTGATTCTTGATTGATTCAGAATTATAACTTATTTTTTGGAACTCCCACTGAAACTCTCTCAATTTCATAATGAGTTTGTTGTATCTTTCTTAAGAAAGTACATAAATTATCCTTACCAAGTACTAAAATCCAAGGTTCTACTTTTATAGAATGATATTTAGATGAAGAAAAACCAGTACAAATCTAGGATCATAAAGATAAATTTCTACACAACAAAACTACACGAATGGTTAAATTTCTTTAGAGGAATCCAAAATTTAAGGAAGCTAGAAGGGAACCCGAGGATTTGTTGATGTAGGTATGTACTCATTTTTAATAATAGATTGATTAAACATTTATATTGAAATTAATTTTTTCTGGGTTATAATGTAATGACCCAATATCTTATATATATCTCATTTGAAATAAATCTAAAATATTCACTAGGTTTAATTAAATGCAACCCCAAGTCAATATTTACAGAGATATACTAAATTATTATTACATACTCTTTAAATTGAAATAATTAATTGAAATAGGAAATTTATTAAAAATATGTTTAATGGTTTGTTAAAATTAAATGTTATTGATTAATTTATAATTAATAAGTAAGTCAATTTCCATTAAAGTCATTTTATGCTTTAAAATTATGTTTTTTAAAAAAATAGTTTTTTTCAAAAAATTAACCTGAACATTGTAATTAATTTATAATTTTTTTGGAAATTATGTTTTTGAAAATAAAAATAATTTTTAAATGTTAATGAAAATATTAGTTTATGTTGTATTTTTGGGATTTTTCTAAATGGATTTATTATTCATTGAATGGAAAAAATTATAAAAACTATCATTCATTTACAAGTAAAATTATTTTTATGTTTTGAATTTTAAAATAAAGTAAAATAAGTATCCTTTACTAATAAATCTTGTAATTAAATTATAAGAATCATTATTATAATTTAATTTGTTACAATTTAATTTTCTGGCATAAAAACACATTTTCTAAAAACATTTTGTATGTTCACAATATGTTTTGGTCTTCATAAATTAAATTAATCAATATTGAAAAATATATTTAAAAAAATTATATTTTTTTATATGAAATAATATATTTTAACAACCAGTTAATTTTTTTTACAAGGAAATTAATGTAAGTAAACAATGTTTATGATTAAAGAATTATTCTTCTAAAACGGGTTTTCGTTGTATGTTGCGTGCTTATTGAAAATTAAATTACCCCACTTATAAAAATTTTATATGGTAAAATAAATTAATTTATATTAATCGTCATAATTTATATAATATAATATGTTCAACTTTATTTTTTCATAGAGAATTGTAAAAATAGTAAAATTGTATTATATCAGTAATGGTTAAAATGGGTTTAATGGGGGTAAAATCAGGAAATAAGGGTAGGATTCCCGTATAATTATTATTTTTTAAACATATATCAACATTAACATATCAATATATGGAATACCATGCCATTTGTATCTACCTTCACATTAAAGTGGCCCTATATCAATGAAATCTTTTAAGAAATTCCATGTCTGTCACACCCCACACTTATAAAAGGGCACCTATTGTCCACTCATATTCACAATATTTGAGAATTATAGATCACTAATACAATATTGAAAGACCATAAAAAAATAATTAACTTCATCATATAGCTTCTTTTCCAACCCTAATACAAATCCCTCAAGTATTAAAGTGTAATATAAAGGAGCTATCTTGATGAACAAGTATAGATCTTAACCAAAATATTCAATTTTATTTATTATTATACATACCAATTTTATATCCAAAAAATGATGAATCATGAATAATAAATATAATGAGATTTTATTATGGTTATTTCACAAAAAAAATATTACTTTTTTTCAACTGAATGGGAGATGAGAGTATCAATCGTGTGTAAGCGGGGACTACCACCTCTACCCAGCGATGTGTTTCATTTTCTGCCACCCTCACTCATGGTTGGTTTTTTTGATATATGAAATGATTATTTAATATTTATAATAAAATAATTTCCATTTAAAGGTGATTTAATATTTATCTTTCTTTAATTTCATTCCTTGAAAAATAGAAATATCACTATTGTGTATGTACTGACTACCGTATTCACATAGTGATGTAATTAATTTTAAATAATAGAATTATATAAATTGTAATAAATATGTATATATATAATATATAATATATTTATATGATTATTAAAATAAATTAATGTTGAAACATTGATAAAAGTGAAAGTACCATAACTTCTAAACCAAAATATACAAGAAAAATGACGTAGTTTACAGTATAATTATTGATGTTAATGGATGGTTGTAATTGAAAGGGTGATTTATTGTTATAAATAAACCATATATGGAATTATATTTATTAATATAGCCATATTATAAAATAATTATAATTTTAAATTGGTTATATATGATGGAATAGATCTTATAAAGAATGATGAACTTATGGTAAGGGTTTCAATCTCAAACTTTTATCTTTGAGACTTCTTTATGTTATACACAATATTTTCATATAAATGGTTTAAATACTTACCATTTTTCATATTTCTGTAATTATTATATTATTTTTCATAAAATGTTCAATATATATTTATGACACTAATGTCATTTCTATTCAAAAGTTTCAAAGGCTGTAAGTGTTTTTCATCTCAATTTCTCTTCATTAAGATGTGTTTTAATGTTATGCACAAATTTCTTATTTATGTGGTGTATATGCTAAAAAATAATTAATTTTTTAATACTCAATTATTTTATAAACGGAATTTACATAGTAATATGATTTTAAATCATCTAATGAATTTGGATTCAAAAATTAATAAATTTGTAAGAGTTCTCCATCTTAATTTTGTTTCGTTGAGACATGTTTGATGTTATGAACCAATTTCGGTTTATGAGGTGAATATACTAATCAATTTATATTTCATATCATGAATATATTTATATTCATGGTATTTAACATTTATTTGGAATATAAATCTTTTATAAGTTTTATTAATCAAAATTTACCAAAGTGGAAAGAGATTTATGTTATTATCTCATTTTTATAAAGATTGTATATACATAAATTTTATGACGATTTAATTAATTTATCTATTTATCAAAAATAATATTTATTTCATTATAGTATATTTATTTTTTTATATTTTATTTTTAGTTTTCATTTTTCAATATTTAATAACTTAACATATTGAAATATTATTTTTTATGTAAAATTAACCCCGTTTTCCCTTAGCTTAGGAATCTTTTCTTCCATGTCCATATTTTCATTAAAATGTTTTCAACAATGATTTTAATATTATTCAAATATTATTTAAATAATATTTATTAAATTTTACTTTCCTTTCCAATGTTTAATTGGATCCTTTTAATCTCTTTCCAAATTTTGTACTTTAAACCTACTTTCTGAAAATGTGAATTAATTTTTTGTTTTAGCTTACACTGTATGAACAGCTTTAACCACCATCATAAATACACTTTTAAATTAATATTAAATGGTAATTTTCAATTTTTATTTTAAATAAAAATTTTACCTTAATGTTTAAAATCTTTTTAAATTCTGAATAATGATTTAAAATTAAATGGTATTTTTCTAAAGAAATGTTCTTATGATCTTTTAAATGTATATTTCTCTATCCCAATATCCTTTTATGTTTATATTTATTTTTTGGGGATTTGATCTAAGGTTACCATATTTATTCTTCCTCTATATGGTTTATAATTCATGTAGTGTGCCTAAGTCTCTTCCCCGAAAGTATAGTTGCCTTTACCATACACATTAAATAATCATAAGGTCTTTATGTGAGATCAAAAGGGGAAAACACCTATTTCTTAGTAAGTCTACATTTATATGTCACATTCCATGTTATGAAAATATTTCATCCATATTAAATCAATGTAATAATCACCATTGATTAACTCTAAACATTATCCTAATGCTCAAAATATTTGATAACACTCTATACATTCCTTCTCTAAATGTTATCACACTTGGTCCAATAATGAATATAAGAGTGACCCCTAAATCCAACCTCTAGTGTCTCACATGTTAGAGACTTCTAATAATATTATGAACTACTACATATGGGAGGCATTAACCTTATATTTCTAGTAATTTGATTAATATCCACCAATCAAATCCAAATAAAATCGAATTGATATCCCAAAAATGAATTTAATGTTCTACAAAATAAAAATGTTAGAAAATTAAATGCCAGTAGTAAATCAAATAGGAATAACTCATAAACACCATCCATAATCTCAATGACCTAATAATGTCTAGTTTACTCATCAACTTCATCCAATAAATTTAAAAAACATATATAAATATAAAGGGGTATACATGTAAACGTGGTGGGATCATCCCCATATCCTATCATGAAAATTTGGAAGAATCATTGTATTCTCCAAAGATTTTCAAAGAAATAAGATGCTTGATAATGTAAGAGATATGCAACACAAAGCATAAACAAACCACAAAATATTATTATATAAATATGACCATCATAATCTAGTAATTAAATTACAAGTTATGAATAAAATTAACTAATATATATAATATATATAAATGTACCACCATATATAAATTTATTGATAAATGATTACTAAAAAATCAACCTATTTTTTATAAAAGTAATTTTTCTTTAAAAATTAATTTTATTCAATAACGGATTTAATTTATTTCTGTAAGAAAATAATATAATTAATTTTCTATAAATTTTTTAAATTTTATTTGGTAAAAAGGATATCATCTTTAATTAAAAATTTAAAAATTATCTTTGAGTAAATTTTATGGATTTTTCTAAAGATATTTATTTTCCAATGAGTAGTAAAAATATTGAATTATATTGAAACATGTATTTTTCGTTAAAAAAGTTTTGAAGATACATTTTTCTTAAATGGATTTAAAGTAAAATTAGTTATAATTCATTATTAATACTTCAATTATGTCCATTGGAATAAATTTTATGGTTGAGTTTAGTATCAAAACATTAATATACATAAAAAATGCATTTTTTGAAAGAAAATATCTTTTATTTCGTTTTGTGTTTTAATTTTAAATTAATTTCAGAAACATCTAGCAACTGAATCATGAAAAATAAATTTGATATTTGGAATAAAAGGTCCAAATTTTAAAATATCCTCCTTTTATTAATGGTCATTTTGAATAGTAACCATTGTCAATAATTGTCACCATGTTAAGGGTAAATCATGTAATTAAGTTTCAAAATAATATCACAATGACTAAAAAATGATTGTAGAAGTTATATTAATTTCAGTTAATGATTCTATTTAATCTATATACATACAATATTCTAATATATAACCCTTTTTTAATTCTTTAATGACATTAAATGTTATAATATTTAAGTAATGGATAAAGTCAAAAATGAGACTCTCTTGCTTTTAATATCTATAATATTTTGTGACATAGATTGAAAACAACATATGTTTGGTTCTATAAATTAATTTTAGTTATGAATTATTTTTAATCATGTTAATCTCTTTCAAATTTTATATTTATGAACAAATTACTATAAATGCATGAGCAATGCTAAAAATGAATTTATTCAAATAATATAAAAAAAAATAAATGATTTTAAAAAAATTAAAATTAATATAATTTGAATGATTTAATGTGTTATAAAAAATTAGATAAAATAACTTTTTATATATATTTTAAAGTATATTATTCTAATTCCATTACATTCAGGTTTTGTTCAATGTCAAATTAAATGAATAGTTCTGAAAAAGACATTAAAGACATTTTATAAACAAAATTAATTAAAATTTTTAAAATACCTAAAAATACTATATTTGAACAAATGACTCATATATGGTTGAAAATATCAATCATGGTCAATTTTTGGGATAATTATCCCTTTATAGTAACTATAATTACCCCTAAAGAGTAAAAATATTATTATTGTGGTAATCATCAAAAGGGTAAATGGGGGTTTAAAACCCAAATATATGGATGAAATTATCACCTAAACATGTAAAAAAATTGCATGAAGGGATTCCAACTTGAGATGATATTATATTGAGATAAAATCAATTTTTATCAATTTTAAAAATAAAAAAAAATTCAAATAATTTAATACTCTAAGAAATTCCATGATTACAACTCTCCTCCTTTATAAAAGGTCATATTCTCTCTTTTTTCATCACACATAAAACGAATTTTAGTTAACAAACATATAAAAATCTATTCTAAAAATACTTTACCATATTCTAGAGGTCTAATTTTATGAATAACACCAACCTTATAGTGATTAAGGTGAAAAGAAAAGGAGGATTTCTAAACAATAGGTACAGCTCTTAAGGGGATTGTTTGGTTTTTTTTCCTCTTCATAATTAAAACATTATTCAAACATGATAAAAAATAACACCAGTATTTTAAATTTAATAGTATCTTTTTATAACCTATATCTATCTTCTATTCCAAAAAATGTGAAACAAAATCATCGTTCATGTGTATGGTAGACTACCGCCTCACAAACAGATGTAATTTATCTTCTATCATTGCCTCTCACTACACGTTATAATTATGGATGTATACATATTATATTAATGATATTTTTGTAATTATGTAATATTAATATATCATATAATTTATTTCCATTCCATTTATTGAAAAAATGATAATTTTATTCTTGTATATGTATGGATTGTTACCTCTATAAATCAATGTGATTCATTTTTCCTTTCCTAACATATTGGTGGTTTATATAAATTTATTTAAAGAAAAAATATTTTATTTATGATATAATTATCATTCGGTAATGATAAAATAATACTTTCCATCAATAGAGACCTAGAAATTTTATAAATATTCTCACATGATTTTTACTATAAAAGTATAATAATTACAACACAAAGATAATTAGGCATAGTGTATTTAGAAGACAAGGTTAGTAATACTAAAAAGTGAGACTAAAATAAAATTTCATTATTTTATTATCCAAAAATGATCTCTTAAATCATTTTGTATCCTAAAACTGCTTGTGATAACCTAGGTAATACATAAAAAATATGGTGAGCTAAAAAACCTAATAACAGAATAAACAAGATAATGAAGAAAAACTTATGATTCAAAGGTATACCATGATATCATATATGAGAGATCTCAAAAATAATAGGATGGGAAAATAAAATAAATAACATGGAATCATAATATCAAAGTATTATAGGAAATTTGGTAGCAAAATAGAAACATGAATCATGACTAACTTCCCAAAAATTATTAGATGGTTTTAAAGTCCCATAATGGATTAGGTTAACTTCTTAATATCATTTATTATTTCTCATGAGACTAGATATTTACGCAATTAATTGAAGAACTATCTATTTTAACCCATTATATCCTATTCAAGATTACGTATTCCATAAAAAAGATATCAATCATAAGGAATAAACAAAAAAAATCCCCCATGTAAAGAAATGGGTTGCATAATATTTTCTCATATAATAATCAAAGGAGATTTAATAATGAATACATTTTAGAGATGAACATAATGTAATTATTACCTCTTCAAAGTACAAGTTACTATGATATTTATTTATTTGAGACATATATAAACATAATTTACTAGAAATAAATCACATAAAAGGTTCTTAATGTTAAAAAAAATGTCTCCAAAATATTAAATAGAATATTTCATAAGGAAAATACACTTTCACTTTGAAATCACTACTTAAAAATCATAAAATTTACAAAATATTACTGAAAATACTTTCTTTAAAAATAACCATTGAAACATGTAAACTAATATTAAATTAATTGTGTGATCATGATGGAGAGTAATTTTTTAAATATTCTATAAGTTAAAAAACAATCATTCCACACTATTGTCAAAAGGTTACAAAGCACCTTATTCAAAAAACAATAAGAATATTATATTAAAACCATTTTTAAAAAAATAAAAAATGGGTAAAATTTTCATTAATAAATTATTTTGAAGAATGCTAAATATATTATTTATTTTTTTAGAAAACATAGATATGGAAGAAAAAAATAATTTTTACTGAATAGAGAAATAAAGTCATTTTTATTAAAAATATTTTATCATTAATTTTAATTATTGAAGAGTGTAAATTTTTAAAATTAATTTAAATGTTCTTAAATAACTATAGAAGAATAAAATGTATTGGGTTTAGGATATAAATATGAAATAATTCCTTTATAGGAAACTAAAATATAAACAATCCCAATTAATAATGAGATAGTGAAATAAACCCTTACCACTTCTGTAACTTTTGAATCATAACCCCCATAAAATAATTAACATAAAATGATAAATTAAATAAAATTAAGATAAAGAGATTAATGATAAAAAATTTAAATTGTGATTATAGAACCCACCAAACTAAATGAATGGTGAATATGAAATTTGTCACATTGATGTAAAATGGAGATGATAAATCCATTTCAAAGATCCTGTCATTGAAGTGAAAATTAATTAATGAAGTTATTTTGTGTTTTAAAGGTAATAAACCAAAATAAAATTGGAAATGAAACATTTATAAATTAAATTTTTTATTAATTACCATTTCTAGGCTTAATGTATTATACATAATCCATTTACATCAAAAATTTTGATGACACTCTTAATTACTTATTTTGTTATGTCTAGATAGGGTGTTTTGAGGATGCTTAGTTCATAATTTTAAAACATCATCATTGTATTAACAAGGATAAAATGGTTCAATATACCATCATATATATAATAATTATCATGATATAATTATAATTTTTCTACTTAATTTATAATTTTAAAACCATCTAGGAATTATGGTCATGAAAAATGAACTACATTACAATCATATAGACGGTAGGTCATATATTTACATTATAAATGTTTCCCTTTTTCACAATAAATATTGAAAGAAGGTAAATTTTATATTAGCTTTATAAAATTATTATTTTAGAAAAAATATAATTTTATTTCTTTTAATACACTTACATATAACATTAATTTTATGAAAAAAAAAATTAGATCACTTCACGAGGTGGTATCCCTCCATAAAGATGAACAATGTTGTCATTATTCAATAGATACTAAGTTAGGATATTATATGATATGTTACATTTATATAATGGTTAATATTTCCTGAACATAATATATAAACATTAAAATTATCAACCTTAACATCTTTGATATGAGATTATAGAAAACAAATTACATCAGTTCGTGAGGTGATAGACTACCTAACATATTAACATCGGTTTGGTTTCCCATTTGTTAGAAGAGGATATGAATAAATATTATTCCCTAAAAATAATAAAATCGTATTATATTATTGATAATTTTTTATTATATTTTAGTTTTTAAGACATAATTGAATGTTGAAAAAAAATAAGAAAAAAAGGATCTCGATGAAGATGATTACCTTCTCTTAGAAGATCATCCCTTACATCTCTTATTAAGGATCGTAAGGTTTGTGTTTTCGGAAACAATTATCTCTATAATTTGTATACGGATTTTTGGGATATATTTTTTTAGATTTCGGTCCAGAAAAATGGCTTAATATGGGTCAATAAGTGAGGGCATGTGTGCCATTTTAATAACTATGGAGTAGTGTCATTTTTATAATTACCCAAATTTACTCAATAATGGGAAGTCACTATCAATCCAAGTACCTCCAAATTTGATAAATAACGGATTTTAGGGGTGATATGGTCAATATAAACCAAGACCATTCAAATATAAAACATATTTCAAACATGTTATTCATTTTACCTTTAAGGTTGCTCACTGACATTTTTAGTTTTTCATAATAATATATAATTTTTAACTATTTTTTCAATTAATTATGGCCAAAATTAAGTTTAACAGATTAAATAATATTAATAATTATTATTCGAAATAGGGAATCATTTTTATACATTTTTAAAACAAAAACTGTAAAAATAATATTTAAAATTAAACCTGCTTATAATTATATGAATTTAAATTTAGATAAGTACATGTGTAATATATGAATTTAATTTAAATATTTTCTCATAAGGGGTTATTTTAATTAATTAAATTGGATAAAATTTATGCATTTAAAAAATATTTTGTACAACACTACTTTTTAAACCATATAATTAAACTTATTCCAAAATCATGTAAATTGATGATAAAAATGAAATTAGTTATATTATTAAAAATAAAATTTTTAATAATTAACTTTAATACCAAATCCAAAATATAATTTAATATTTAAATTCATTTATTTAGTTAAAATAAATTGTAGTATTTGAAGATCAATAATATCACTATTCATTAAAAATCAAAACTTTCAAAAAATTCTCCAATTTTAGGCTAAGTTAATTTTTATATGATAATTTTAAAAAAAATGTTCTTTTTTAAAAAATAAAATATCTAAATTTTCTACAAATTAGTTAATTTTTTTTTGTGAAAAATTAAATTAAAAACATTTTTGAAGAAATTTATTTAAGAAAACTTATATTAAAAAATGGGATATTGATTTCCTTGGAATTTGTTAATACATTTGTATTTAGTAAGACCAATATAAATATTCCATAAATTATTTAATCCTATTTATATCAGCCAATATAATGACTAGGTTTTATCGGTAACATTTAAATAATAAAATTTTTAATTGTATATCATGGTTCTTTTAAACTCAGTGTTGTGTGTTGTATACACTATCAAACATAGTAATATTTTAAATTATTGTGTTCTTAAATTTTATGCACTTAAATGAATTATTTCATCATGATTAGAACACGTTCTCAATAATCAAGGGTTTGACATATGGAAATCATTTTATATAAACCCTCTACATAAAAAGGTTTAATAAATCTTACTCTTAAAAAGAGGAAAATAAAAATGCATCGTTCATCTAAAATAACAAAAAAAATATTTTTTCCATATAGTTATTACATTTTATGGAATGTAAAACATAGATATAGAAACAAGATCAATTTAAAATATACGTTTATACCCATTTTAATAGAGAATACAACATCAATTTATCACAAATGAATAACATTTTTATTTCATCATCATTTTTCTAATTTCAAGGTTTCCTTTTAACATTTAGATTAAGAACAAAAGAAAATATACCAAATAAAGATTATAATTTTAACCTTTAATAATTTTTTAACCATAGTATTTTTCTCTAAATGATGAGTATTTATAGTGATTAATTTTATGTATGAGACATTAAAATTAACTTCTAGAATATCACATGATTCCAAAAAATGCTTTCAAGATATTCCTCTTATATTTTGACATTATCCAAAACTAGAAATGTATAGAACAATATAATATAATTAAAAAAATGAATACACCAACATATTGATCTCCCAATGTAACACTGAACATAAATAATTCCATAACTAAATCACCCAACATCAGAAATAAACTCATCCTTCAAGGATATAATCATTATATTCCCAAATAATATTTCATGTCAAATCATATTTTAGTTCTAAGGGTAACATATACCTCAACCTAATGATACATTTCACAAAATACAATTAATTGACTCAAAATCCAAACAAACAAAAAATATTTGATCTTAAAATATGTTTCCCAAAATCAACACAATATATATCCGTAAAATCACTTCAGTATAAACAATTACATACTAAAAAATACATCACATAGGCTAGTGGTAGGTATTTCACCACTATCTCCATTAGATTGTGGGTCCAAGCCCTACGACCTTTCCAAATAAGATGATTTTTCACCCAATATATTAGTTGTCCTTTTTATAAATCTATATTAATAAAATTCCAACAACATTTCAAAAATATAATAGACATATTATAAAATAATAGTAGTTAAAATATAAATAATTAACCTCTAAAATTTTCTATCCATCTCATTATTTTCCAAAAAATTAAATAATTTTTATTGACTGTAATTACCCCAAGATGAAGAACATATCAAAGATTAAATTTTACACAATCATGTGTTTTATCATATAATATGACATTACCATTAAATCAGATGTCAAGGTCATTATTTCTATAATAAAAAATTCTTGAAAATATTTAAACAAAATCTACTATAAAAAATCCCTAGAATTTTTATGATTCCTATAACTGGAATACCATTGATAAAAATACTTCAAAAACATAATTCTTGAGTTCAAACACATTAACACTTAAATAATTATAATTCGATGATAATTACAACATATGAACATAGGAATTAATCCTTGGATTATGTAGTTGACACAGATAAGGATCATGATCTGATATCTATGATATTAAACTATTTGCGGTGCCTTAGGATAAACTATATTTTTGCATCAGGTTAATAAGACACGTTATTTTTCTTTGGAAATTAGCATCTTTGTTCCCTTCTTTTCTACACAAAAAACTTACACTTGTTAATTTATGTTATTTTCTATAGTTCCACTTACAAAAATTTTTACATTTAGGAATTTTAATCTGCTTTTATTTATCATTATTATCACTTTAACATTCATAAGAAGTCATTCTTATCTTCTTTGATGTGTTTGTAAATTCAACAGTGTTCAAGTTTTTAATCATAATTTGAGATATCTTATTTCTCATGATCCAAATAATTTTGAAATCTGTTTCCATTAGTTTAGGAATATTGTTATAGAAATAATTACACTATCCCTGACATTGGTTATTAGATTTCGTTCTTATATTTCTTGCCATTCACTAATAGGATTAAATGAAATCCGATTATAATTTATTAACATACCAAATGGAAACTCATAAACATACAAGGAAATACTTATAAATGATAAGTATATCCTATAATATGTGTATTTATGTTTATATATAGGTTATCCATGGTAACATTTCATATTATTTTTTCTAACTGAACAATTCACTAGAGTCCTTCATAATTGTTCATAGAGAGTTTATTAATTTCCAAAACATATCCTCTTGAGGTGTCAAACAAGGTGTATAGTATGTTTTCGGGTCGTGCACCAGGAGATGATATATTAAAAGATTAATATGACCTTTTTATATTTATTACCCTTGATTAAAACTATTACAGAGCCACATCAACCTATAGATTAGATACAGGTATGTAAATTATTGGAAAAAGCATGCTCTAAACATCACCAAAATTCCATGATATTTTCTTATATGTAAAATCATCAATATAATTTTATATAAGGTTCTTGCTAAATATTAAAACTCAAATACCAAAAAAATCAGCTTTATTTATTACTAACTATAGAAACCAAGGACTCTTACACATATTATCCCATGGTTTTTTACATAAACATCCAATAATTACAATTCAAAGATTATGAGGATTAGTATCTTTGGAAGACGGTGTTTATAATACAGCAAAGTGAAAAAATAAATATTTTTTTGTTATCCATAATGAGATATCAAATCCATTAGATATCCTAAAACTAAATGCGATCACACAGGGAATATATATAGAAAAGTGAGTAGCTTGAAATCCCAGAAAGGGAATAAACATGGCAAGGAAGCATAAATTATGAGTATAAGGTATAATCTAATATCATAAAAGAGAGGGATAAAGAGTAATCTCTTGGTATCATAACATAAATAAAATGATATCATCATATCATGGAATCATAGTAAAAGTGAAAACAACAGATAACATGACATAAACTTGAGTCAAGGCTAACAACCTAGATAATATCACTTGGTGGACAAAGTCACATAATAGATTGGGTTTTCTCACTAATGTCATACATCAAGCCTAAAGAGACTAAATATTTCCCTATTACATTAGAAAACTATCTGGGTGTAATCATCATAACATGAATTAGATTTTGTGATACAAAAAATATAAATCAATTAAAAGGCATAAACATAATATTACACATGGAATGAAATGGGTTGGATTATATTTTCTTATATCATAATAATTGTAAATTTCATAATGATGGAATTTTAATGAAGAAAATAAGTCAGGTATTTCCCCCATCAAATTAATGGATAATAATCTTGGTATATTTTTTAGATACATATATATAAAATATAGAATAAATCCATAACATCAAATGTCGTTGTTATTGATAATAATGTATTTAAAATATTACATGAAATATTGTTTAGGAAAATATCTATCCCGCTTTGTAATCACTTTTATAAATAGAAGAAATTTATAAATACTTTAAAAAAAGTTATTAAATATAACCATGATAAATTATAATGTAAGCTCCAAATAATTTAGTGTTCATTACGGTAGGTAATTTCGTACATATCATAAAAGTTAAAAAAATTAGTCCTTTCACGTTATTATTAAAAGGTTAAAGCGTGCCTAATTTAGAAAATGGAAAGAATATTTATATAAAACCATTTTTAAAAAAATAAAACATTTTTAAAAAAATATATTAAATTATTTGGATAATTTTAAAAACATTCTTAAAAATATTTTTATAAAACATGTATATGGAAGAAAATGTATTTTTGAAAAAAAATGAAAATAAAACCATTTTATCACAAAAATGTTTTATAAATCATTTAAAGAAAAAAATATAGTAAAATGATATTAATACAATAAAATTTAATGAGAAAACATTTTATAAGGAAAAAATTGGGTTTAAAAAATAAATATCAAAAAAATCAAAGTTATACTCAAATAAAAAATCCAAAATAATGATGAGATTGTGAAATGAACTCTTACCACTTTGGTAAAATTTAAATCATATCCACCATGAAAAAACAAGATTCAAATTAATCTTTAAATACCATAAAGATAAAGAGATTTATGATATAACATTGAAATGGGTATTAAATATAACACACAAAATAAATAAGTGGTTAATATGGCATATGATCCAGAAAAAGTTAATGTGAGACGAGAAATTCATTACAAAGATCGAGTCATTAAAGTGAGAATTAATAAATGAAGTAATTATTTATGACAGATTTATTCCTAGATAAAATAATTATAAATGAGACATAAAATAGTTAATGGTCACAACACACACAATCTAATCATATTAAAGATAGTGAAGTAGTAATTTTACCCAATGAATAAAATTTAGTTATAAAATCCCTTACCTCAAGTATAGACATATCCTCTATGTCCTTTATATCCTATATAAAAAACTAATATTAGTTTTTTTAAAAATAATTTTTTTATGGTTTAATATTATATACTTAAACCATTTATATTATTTATTTCCATTTTATATTTAATTACTTATTATATTATCTCCACGTCATGTGTTTTGATGTTTTCTCATTTCATAATTTCAAAAATAGAATCAGTGTGTTGACCACCGTCAAAGGGTAAATTTTTCTATAATATATAGAATTATAATCATGAAATAATTAAAAAATTGAACATCAATTATACTTATGGTTATGAAAAATGAACTGCATTATAATCAAGGAGGTGGTAGTTTGTATGTACACATGAGTAACATTTTAGTTTTTCAAAGATCATGATGGAAATTTGGTAAGTGTCGTTTTATATTTCCACAATTATAATTATATAATATTTTTTATTTAAATACATTTACATATATATCCATGTGATGTGGTAATAAAAAACAAATCACATCTCTAGGTGAGGTTGTAGTCCTTTTTACACACGAATGGTGTTATCATTTTTCTATGGATGGCAAGGTGAGAAGGTATATGATATTTTTATTTTCAAGAATTATTAATGTATCATGAATATCATATATAAAAATAAAATTCATCATAATCAAAAGTCATGAAAAGAATTTATGGGAAATGAATAATTTTAGTTGGCTAGATGGTAGTCTGTCACACACACGAACGATGGTTTGGTTTTTTATTTTATTGAAGAGGGTATTGATAAATATTATTAAGAAAAAAATAATTAATTATTAGTATATTTGAGATACTGATGTTATAATACTGGAATTTCTATGAAATAATTTAATTAGGAAAAAGAATAATTTAAAATAACAATCTTGGTGAAGATAATGACCTTCACTCAGAAGAACCTCCTTTGGATATTTTTTTAAGGACCATAATGTTGGTCTTTTCGGAAGTCCATAAGCTCTGGAATGGGTCTAAGTATGTTTGAAAGATATTTTATTAGATTTTTATTGATTCAAATGTCTTTATTGGTGTTAATAATTGTGGGTAGTTCTGCCGTTCATATAATTGAGGAGCAGTGGCATTTTTTAAAATACCCAAAACAATGATATAATGAGAAGTCACTCTCAAATCATGTTCCTAGAAAATTAATAAACAATGAATTTTAGTGTTAAAATGATCAATATAAACCTCTAAAATTAAAAAAGAAATTTTTTCCAAATATTATATTTCATTTAACTCTAAGGTTACTCACTTTTACCGTTTTACATTTTCACTAACCTATCTATTTTTTTACTATTTTTATTATTTAATATCAACAAAATTAAGTTGAATTTATTACATAAAATTAATTAAGTTCAATAAAAATACAGAATAGATTTTATCGAGTTTAAATTAAATAATTTATGGAATTTAATAAAAAATAAACCCGCAAAACATGTTAAAAATAGTTTTTCATCAATTGTATTTTTCATGAAATATATGGTATTATAATAAAATTATGACTAGAAGTAATTATTATATGAATTAAAATTCATATAAATATTTATTATTTATTATTTTAATTATAATATTTCCTTACTGGTTTTTTTAAGTAAAATATATAAACTTTATGTACTAAAAAATAGTTTTCAGAAAACCACATTTTTAATCATAATAATAAATTTTTACCAAAATAATGAAAAATTATGACTCAAATGAAATCAATTATATAATTATAAATAAATTTTTTCTTATTTTACCTTAATAAAAAATCCAAAATATAATAAAACTTTTATATTCTTTGATTTAATGAAAATAAATGACAGTATTTGAAAAATTTCAAATTTTCATTACTCATAGAGAAATTGAACATTTCAAAAAAATCCCAAAATTTTACCATAAGTTAATTTTTATATAATAATTTAAAATATTATTTTACTTTTAAAAAATATCATATCGAATAATTAAGTAAATCAAAAAATAAAACTTTTCAAAAAAATAAAAATATTACATCCTAAGATAATTTTGACATGATGAACTCAAAAATAGAGATAACTTTTTTAAATATAAATTCTATAGTTTTTAAATGAATATTTTAAATAAACCATCTAACACATTGAAAATCAATTCAGTTAAAAAATCTATTGGAATTAAAAATTACCTAATATTCTTCTAATTTATATAACTATATAAAATAAAATTAATGAAAATAGGTAAATAAATTATTGTAATATTACCTATGTTTTTACATTATAATTGCATAGTCCAATCAACTAGAGGATGAGTATCATAAATTTAAACCCTTTCATTTTCTATATTTAAAGATTTTCAATTACTCTTATTAATTTGGAATTAATAGGTTTAGTTTCACTCCTCATAAAGGGGTGAACACTATCCATTTTCTTCATTATGGTTAATATAATTTGATGTGTAATAAGGCTACAAAAGTTTTTCAATTCAATTAATATTTTCCATGATGATAAAAAAATTTAATTGAAGTATATTTTTTATATCAGTCATCACTTATGGTATCCCCATGAAGGTATATGACAAAATTAATCTTATACATAATAAAAATAAACACAATATAGATTTAAATAAGGTGGATCCTAATTTTATCTTTATTTATAGAATGTAGGATGAGTGTTATTTCTCAACCCAAAATCTTCTTTCAAATTAGATCACATTTTCTTATTCAATCACCCTTGATTTTATTATATTAAACATATAAGGGTAATATAAACTTATTCTTTCTTTCTACATTTCTATGGTGTGGGACTTTATTTTTCACTTATTCAAGATGGGCTTATTTATTAATCATATTTTCATCCAAAATCCTATTGTTTCCAACTAATCTATCCAAAAAATCATGTTAACCATTGGAATATTACCAAAAATATGATTATAATTATATTTCTTCCTTATAATTACATTTTTAGTACATGTATCATCCAATGAAAAAATTATTCTGTTCAAAAACAACACATATACTAATAGCATTGTCATTAATTTTTTAGGAGTGACATTATCTTGTTTAAAAATTCCAAATAGTTTCTTGACTTCCTTAATGTTTCTTATCTTTTGTAATATATTATGAAGATAAACTTCCTCATCAAATAAGTTTTTCATTATAGAAAACCTAATATTCCTACCATGGATTGCTTCTATTATTTGTCTCGTATTTATTCCTACAAAACTATTTACATTGGAATTTTAACATTGTTCTATAGTATACCCTTTTCTACCAAATTATTAGAATCTCAACATTGGTTTGACATCTTATATTACTTTCTTATTTAGTGTATTCTTCTTGGTAACATCCATTTCTTTTCCCCCCAAGGTAGGCTTACCTTTAATATTCCTTGTATACTTTAACCTTTATATAATTGATATTTGTATCACACTTGAATCATGCTTGGTTGAGATAAAGAATCACTAAACATCACAATTACCACTTTCTTTATAATTTTCAAAGAATATCTCTAAATCAATAAATTTTTTCATTGTCGAAAGATTTTATTTATTCTATTTAGGTTGGTTGATTTTAGTAGGATTTCTCATGAATTCTATTTTTCTCCCCCTAATTTACCCCAATTTTTTTCTAGAAGATGACATGTTATGAAAATAATCAATTTCCTTGTTTCTAAACATTCAAAAACACCAATTATAGCCAAAAAAATATTAATTTCTTTATCCCTGTTTTACTTTACATAGATTTAACATTATTCTAATTTGGAGTATAAAACCAATTTATTTGGAAACCATGTGGGAAACCATATCTTTATTTATTATTTTCTTCCACCAAAAAGGAAGTGTAATATTTTTTACTTTACCAACCATATTTTTTTGGATCATAAGTAGTATCTTTAACTAATAAATGGATTGAAATTATGTTTTTCATAATGTATAGATTGATGGGGGAAATTATTTTAAACTATATTGAAATATATATCTTCTAATATTTTTAAACTTCTTCTACCTCTAGAATTAATCATACCATAAGAAATACTCTTATCTAAAATCTTATCAAAATAATCTCTTTGTTCATATCATGATGAAGATTCATCTTGAGTAACATATTTTTTCCAAAAAATTTATTATATCTCAATACACAATATATTCAAATTATTTTTCAATTTTAAAATATATCTCACTCTATCATAACAATGAATTTTTATCTTATGAATCTTTTCATCATCCAAATTAATCATATATAGAATATAATTATCATGTTATTTTATAATTTTTTTCTTATTCTATGGCTGATTATTCTAAACATCAATGATTATTTTTTTTCCATCCTCTATTACATGTAACTTTTCCTTAATGACTTAGTTAAACATAACATTATCACAATAAATTATTTTCAATTCTTCTTTAATTTGGGATAATTTTTCATTATAGACGAATGTGGGTTATTCCTTTTCTTAAACAAGTATGTGATATATTATCATTTTTAGATCTTTTTACTAAATTCATTATCCATCTCATCAAAGTTATATTCCACCTATGATTTTTTTAACATGAAAATAAATGACAAACTAAAACATATAAATAATAACTTCAAAAAATAAATATCTTCATATATTCCTTCACATCAGAGTAAAATTATTCAATAGATTTAGTATTCTTACCTTCATTATACTAGTTCTAACTAAATCCCTCCATAGGATAAAATTAAATTTATTTTTCAAATAAATAATTTCGACATTAATTTCCCTCATAAGATAGTGTTTCCTCTTTTATATGCTTCTAAAAAGTTAACTTCCATAAATTTTCTACCTCTTTCTTCTTTATACTTTTAAAATTTTCTGTATGAAACATTCATGGTGTCACAAATAGGAATAACTTCTATTTTATCCATCTAAGTAATCTCTATAAATTTTTATTTCCTTAGTTGAGGAATCACTTTAACATATGAAAATACTCAATTTATGTAAATTAGTTAAAAACTAGAAATAAAATTATATCCAATTAGAGAAAACCATTTTCATTAATCCCAATTAATGTACTTGGTAGATCATACGATCACGCTGGGATAAGGGAAATCAATGTAGACTAATTCTACTAGATTATTTATTCATAAACTCTTTACCATTTTTATTATTCATACCTCTATCTTGGCTAGGATGTATGGATATTGATTATACACCCTCAAAACATACTCCCATATGTAATGTAGATAATGAAAAGGATTAATAGTACAATTTCTTTTTAATAATGTTCACTCCCAATATAGAAAACAATTCCTTGTTATGTGTAGTTATTTTTTACAAGTTTTATATTTTTTTATAATCATAAGTGTTATAATTGGTAAGTTATTATCCTATACCCAAGTGAAGGTATCATCCTTAATCTAACATAAACATAATAAATAAATTAATATTCACTATATTATTTAAGTATAGATATCATTATATTTCCTCCCAATAATCTTCAATGGTCCTCTAAAAGCTCTAAGAATTAGAACTTTTTTTATCTCAGGGATGTATCTATATTAATTATAAGACATAACTCCTCAACATAGGTCTTCAACTACAATTTAATATTTTACTTAGATTATATCTCAATCATATGGGTAATTTAACATCTTGAAAATTAATTTTCAAAGATCACAAAACATCAAGAAATTAAACATATGGAACTTATGCATGATACTGAAGGGAACATGACTTAATCTATCTTTTATTTTACTATAACTTTAGTTATCATAGTTATATGAGTATCCTATTTAATTATTCAAAACATCAACTTATGGATTCTCAAATTTTAAATTTGACTGATCTTATAGATTGTACTAGTCATCTTCACCCTTTTATCTTTTAAATATATCATCAATAGAACTATACACTAAAGACCCCCTAAATATAGCTAAACACAATCTAATAAATCTGAGAGGACTTGGGATCCCAATTTTGAAAAACATAATAACTCATTTATTCAATAAAATTCCTTCTATTTCTTTTATAGATGACTAGATCTAACGTCACCAAATATCTCATAAAACTAAGAACAAAAATTAATCTATTCTTCCTTAAATCATTTCTAAAATGGAATACATTTTTGATAAATTTTGTAAATTTGAATTCACAACTAAATATTTTCACGTTGAGTTTTACTTAACACAAATGTGATATGAAATAACTCAAAATATTTTAGTCTTCTAATTTATAACTCATTAACATTTGATTCTTCCATTTACTCTGGATCACTAAAACTATTGATAAATATAGAACCATTGTTTATCAAATGACTTAAACTATAGTAACACTAATATTTTACATAGACATGAATGCATGACTAAATATCATCACTTCATGCTAACATCAACTTTGATCTTCGTCAACTAGAATATATAATTTTTCAAAACATTAATTTATGATCTCCATGACACCTTCAAGCATCATAAACTTTATCTCCAACCAACATGGTGTTTTAGTTAACTTACATTAAACAAATATCATCTCTAATCCCCTTCTATTATCTTAGATTAACTTCACTTACCAACTTTAGTCTATCATCTAGGTCAATTCACGAATGAGTTCCCCCAGGAAAATGATTCAATTCAATGATATATTAGTCAGCATGTTCTCATTTTATGGTGACATCATTAATTACTATTATTGATGAAATTGAATAGATATCATATTTCAAACATATAAAATTCATGCATGGTTCTGTTCATCCTCTACTTCTTCCTTTTGGTCAAATCTACTTGAATCATAATGTATATATAGTCATTATGTTGTTTTTTTCTTGATATTAATAGTACAACATCATCATATTAGATTCTAGATATTCTTCTATAAAATACTCTCATTATCAAACACATATTATTCTAGTTTTTAGTTTCAAACATCTAGATACAAACCTTCTTAGGTTTTAATCTTATGAAGAAACCACCTCTATAATTAATTCTTTAGACTTTTAAACATAAGAATATTCTTGGGAATGTATCATCCAAAAAAATAAGCTCATATTTATAGTTATCAAACATGCTGTGATTATTTATTTCATATTAAATATCATATGCAATCATTTCTTGAAAACCTCAACTGCATCATGAGCTTCTCATGATCTCCTATGGTGATTCACTTGACTATTGTTGGTGCGGAATAATATAAGTGAGGTGTGGCATAAACTACCTACTTGGAAAACCTATGTTTATTTATAATATGACATTAAATATGTTTCATAACTCATCAAACATCCATATATTAAAGAATGAATAGTTCCCATATTTGAGTGAGTCCCACAATAGACTTCTTCTTGGGGAAACTGCTTGTTCATTACTATAGATGCTCTAATGTGGAGAATTGAACTCCTAAGGTGCCACCCTACACCATGGACATTGGTCTTTCTCTATTTTTTGGTTCCAAACCATGCCATCTTCTAACTCTTCACATTCCATTACTGACACACGCTAGCCATTTTATCATCCACGGTTTCCTTGGATGGCTTGGTTGAGTTTAGATACTTCTTCATGGAGGAAATTCCTAATTTCTAGGGTCGTCTAATGCTGGCACATATTTTTTATAAATTGAAATCATAATCCCTTTTCTATTTTTATCTAGTGAAAAATTATTCCTCATCATGATATTTTCTATAAATCATTTAAAATTATAATTAAATTATATATATACTAAAATTAACTTATGTATCATATTGTACATTTATTCTATTCCATTTTTAGTTCCTCTCATTATTGTCCTTACAAATTAATTCCTTTTGTTAGAAGCATGTTCAACTCTAAGAATCCAAATCATCAAATAAACTTACAACTTAAACCAATCTACTTAATAAATTTTAAAAATAAAATATATGTTATTTCAATAACCAAATACTTCAAACATCACTTGGAAACTATTATATTCAATTCATTAAACTTCTATTAACATTATACATTATTCTCACAATATATTAACTAAAAAATAATTAGATGAGAATGGGCCTCTACATTACATCCAAACACCATCTTCCCAATCATCCAATAAAAACATCTAGAAACATTTAGTTTTTATCATCTTTAAGTAGATATAGAATTTTTCAATATTCTATCATCCTATAATTTAATATAATACCTATGACCTATGGTAATAGGTAAACATCATATCCTAAACTGTCATGTAATGAACACTCTAAAGTGACTTTATTTAAGAGTATTTTTAAAAGATTAATTTCTGAAGGTCAGAATTTTATTTTAGATAAACAATATTTGTATTGGACTTCTTCCATATAATATTATCTTAAGATGAAAATTTTTATATTTCAGAAAAAAAAAATGGTGAGTAGTGAAGTATACTCTTCCAATAAATATTGTTCTTTTAGTCCAAAAATATTATATTTGTATGACATTGAAATTTATGAATCCAATTTCTGGGAAAATTATTCATTTTATAATTTATATTATACATTTAAAAATATATATTATATTTTAAAACCTATTATAAATATTTTTTATCACATTTAATATTTTCATCAAAAATTACTTTAATATATTATACATTTATCATTTTAAAAATTATTTTTAGCAATTATAGAAATTGAATCATAAAAAATTAATTTAAATTAATCATTAACAGTTTCAAATTTTCTAATAAGAACTACTTGATTTATAAACTTAAATATTAAGTTAAATTAGGTAAAAAATAGTTATTTTTGTAAAAGATTAAATGTAAAAATTAATAATTCAAAGAATAAAGGGATTAAAAAATTTTAAAGCATGTTTCTAATATATTGGTAGAGATATTATTGACATTATCTCACACTCCACTCAATTATTATATATTTTTGGAGTCGCGTGACATGTTCATCTTTTTTAACATTTATATTAGTTTTAAATATTTACAAAAAAATTATTCTCACCACTTATAAAAGGTATCTCTCTATAACCCATTAATATCACCATAAAATTTTATTTTATCTTGTAACTCTACCTATTTTCCTACTCTAAGAATCCCATTTAAGACTCATAAGATTTTGGTTACAAGATATTTTCCCTATCCCTTATTATCCCAAGAATCCTTTAATAGAAACCCAATTTTCTCAATGTAAGATTAATTTTTTCACAAATATCTTTTCCTTTAATCCTTATATGAGTAAAAAATACATCAAGGTATCATTGTAGTGTTGTTGGTTTGATTGTATTTATAGAAAAAAAATATGTTTCCATGGTCAGTTGTGGAGTTCCAGAGAACTTGTAAAAAAATTATATTGACAGAAGTCCAAGATAAAGGAATATATTCTCTAGAGATGGAAAGAAATTATGTATATAATGTGTTATTGTTTCCCATTATTTGACAAATTTTTGGGTTCCAACATTTTGAGGAAGGAAAAACCTCTATTTTGGTAGGGAAATTTTTTCATGTAAACATGAACAGTTATGTGAAATGGTGATGGTGATTCCAAATATTTCTCGCAAGTCAAGATTTGAGAGAATTGCATCAAAATGCAAAAAAGAAAATTGTTGCACACAAGTTAATAAAGTGTGTGAAAGATAGTTTTTTGGGACATAGAATATGGATTTGTGTGCGCCCATGAATGTGAGTATTACATGAGATATAACATCAAACTGGAAATTTGTGTGCACAAAGTAAAACATTTAAGGATCTTCTGCACATGGTCATATAGATCTATAAAAAGATGGATACCCCCCTCATTTGAGCAACTCACCCCTTTGATAATATCAAGGATATGAATCTCATAAAAGTTTCTTGAAAATCATAAAAGTGGCACTCAAGATGTGTTGCATGAAGTAACAACTCAAATGTATGTTGCACACAGAAAAGAAATTGTTTCTACATGACCAAGTGAGTTGTGCTCAATGTTTGAAAGATGTGACCACAATTAATTTCTATGAAATCCCAAAAGTTCCACAAAATTTGGGAGTTTTTTGACCATGAATTAATGTTTCACATAAGTTGATATAGTTACACAAAATACATCCAATGTTTTCGTGAAAGACAAAGTTTTGTGGAATGATAAGGTTTTTCCTAGTAAATATATAGTAAAGTGGTATTTATCAATTAGATTAAAGTGGGAAATAATGATGCACCGAAGGAGGTATATAACATATTGATTCAAGTAATAAAAATAAGATTCTTCTGAAAGAGAATTGAGAACACTTCATTTGAGAGAGTAGTGATATTTTAAATTGTGAATGGTTTTAAAAAAAATTGGATAGTGATCTCACCCCAAACATTGTAAAGATAGTGATCCTGGGTGTAGAATTGATATATATTGAACATTATTTTGGTAGTGTGCCATTGTGGATTTGGTACATTAGTACATTACCATTGTATGCTCATTGCGCTTAGCCCATTGAGGGAGAACCAAGTAAAAAAATTTACTTGTGCATCATTTTATTTTGGTTAATACATTACTATGGTAAAGGGAGATACGAGTTATCCTTAAATGGGTAAAAAATATATGAATGAGATGTTATTTTAATCTTTCATACCCTCATTGAACCCCCTAGGGTATTTAACCTTGCTGGGCTAACACCATCTATTTCAAATTTAATCCTCCCAATACTATATTTTGAATTAATGACTTATAGTATACTTAATGTTTTGATTTTTTGAGAATAAATATTAAAAACCTTTCCCTTTTTCCTTATGAAAATAAGAAACCACATTCAGGTTTGTGTGTGTGTATGTGTGTGTGTGTGTGTGTGCGGACTACCACCTCCACAAAGCATCATGTTTTTTTAATTAATAACCTTACATGGATGAACATGATATTGAATTTAATATTTAAGTATGATATTTAAGGACTATTTTATATTCTTAAATGATAAACTATATTACTCTTTTTCCCATTTTATGGAAAATTAAATCATCATCCATGCGTACAAGTGAACTAGTACCTCCATGGGATGATTAATTTTTGTTTTTATAGTCATTGCAATTTTATATAGATGGTCATGAGAATTGTTTTAATGGATAAATATGATTATTATGATATAATTAATGTTATTTCGTAACAAATTATCGAACCTATTAATGATATGATCAATAAATGATCATCATTAATTTAATTATTTAAAACATGCATACTAAAATGAAAAACATTTTTTTCATATTTAGAAAACTTTTAATAAACCTTATTTATTCTTAAAATTACATAAAATTATTATATACAATAAAATATACATTAAATAATATCATTATTCTTCTATTATAATGATATTCAAACTAAACAACCTCATAACCATCCATTAGTCAAGGTAGGTTCATGTTTTGGTCGGATTAAGCACCTACTTGAACAATGTTATGAATTTAAATATTTGATAACTATAAAAACATAATTAATTTAAATAATATTATAAAAATTATTTTATATTTATTATATTATTATTATATTATTATTATATTATGGATCTATAATTTTTATATTGATTATTTAAATTATTATTGAAATTTCATCTTTGGTCGCTAAAATTTCAGAAATAAGACAACACTGATTCCACTTTCAAGAAAAATAACAAAAATACTAATAGAATGGAATAATAGAATTATAAATCAATAATATTTCTCTATAATTGTTACTTATATTATCAATGAATTGTGAATTTTCAAATAATTATAAATAATAACACTACATTTATGAAACTAGTACAAATGATCAGACTCAAAACACCTAATGTGGGGAAATTAGAAAAATAAGTAGAATTCATATAGATAATTACTATATATAGAGGTTATAATTGAAAATGGATATGTTTAAGGTTTTTAATTGAGTGATTAATATATATTTTTGTTATAAAATATGTAAAACTCATTTCATGGATGTTTGTACATGAGGGAAGGGTTTTTTGTATCAAATTAATCTCTTTAAACATGTTTTATATTATGAACCTATTTTTTTATATGATGTATATAATACCAATTTGAGATGTTATATAATGAAATTATTTTATTCATTGTAGTTAAATATAAATTTAATTCCTATATTTTAAAAGGTTTTGATTGAATTTCAACGCAATTTGTAACTAGGATTTTCTATCTCTATTTTTATTCATAGAGACTCGTGATATAATCACTGACTATTTCATTGTGAAAGTAAATGATTGCGTAGTTTCCTATAAAACACATCCTTATTTGGATATAGGAAAGTGGATTCATCTATGAAACATATGCACCTAGATGTAATAATATTGAACATGGTTGATTGGTCATTAACTTAATCATCAATATAATGCACAATAATCGATCCTAAGACTTCACACTTGTCTAGACACTCTGAGGGGATATTCTTTGGACTATTCACACTCTATTTGTGAATGGGGGTATATTTCTTCATATTTGTTCATTATATTGATATATATGTTTTTAATTCATTCTGAGGTTCCTTATATAATGGTATTAAATGTCATGTTCACTCTCATTATGAATTTGTTAGATATAACCAACTAATGGGTGGGGCCCAGATTTATATAAACACCTTGATGCATCAATAAGTCTCATGAGACAAAAAAACATCATTTTTTGTGTATAACTCTCACTGTATCTGTATAGTATCATGGAATAAGGCCTTGATATAATTTTTTAATGTTATTCATTATCTATTCCATTAGTATGATATCAATGATTATTATCATCCATGTTTTTATTTGCTAGCATGAATATAGAATTCCTTTAGTTTCAATTGATTATGTATTCAGGATGTTAATTTGCTACTTATACATAAATTTTTATAAGTTTATGTTGTGATATATTCATTTTTATGCTACTCTTTACTGATCATTTGATCTCACCATAGTTTTTTTCTTTTCCAAATGAAACCTAGAGGATAATTGTTTGTAATTTTTAGGGATATAATGGAAGGGATAATAATGTTCTTGAAATAATTATATGATATTTTCATGTTGTATATTATGTTTCAAAAGGTAATTTATAAATTTAACTAGTCTTCTAAGAATAATAAAATAGGTTATCCTTTAGAAACGCCTTTATTAAATTCCAATAATGAAATATAACAACCAGTTTCAGGTTCCTAGAGTCTGGGTTCTTATATTTGGTATCATAGAAAGTTTATTAGAAACCTTAGGGAATATATTTGAAGAAATCTAGTAATATATAACATGTACAATGAAATACCCTCAATATTTATTATGTAATATCTATAAAACATATTTTTAATTGAATTTTTTGTTTTAATAGAATGAGCTAATTATGTTTTTTTCATGGAAACTAGTGGGAGAAATGAAAACCATATCCACAGATGTATAAAATGTAGGGATATTCCTCTTGATAAATTAAATTAATTTAGAGTTTGTGGTAATCAAATCAACACCATATTTTGAAAGTTGAACTCGGTTATGAAAAATAATATCAGCCACCTAGAGTGAACTATTGATCTAAAACATGGTGTAACTATGTTAGATAACTTCATGTTACAAAAACCTAAACTATTCAGTGGAACTACTAATCCCTTAGAATATGAACAATGGATAATTTCCTTAGATAAAATGTTACTATATTTTGGAAGTAATGAAAAAATAAAAATTCATCATGGAAGTCGATCATCTAAAGGTAGATACTTCACCTCCCAAGACATTTATAGACCCCCCTATAGTATTTATCCTTAGTGGAATTATAATAAGAAAGGTTGATCAAGTTTGATATATAGATTAGAAATATATCCTATGAAAATATTATGTAAACATTGAATAAAAATTCATGGATTTATGTCCAAAATAATTTCCTAATCATATATTGTATCAGGATGTTGATTTCTCTATTAAACTCATTCCTAATGCAAGACATATATTTAAAACACCTTATAGAATAGAACCAATTTAGTAAATGGATTTTAATAAATAGTTGTAGTAGTTGTTTGATAAGTGACTTACACTCCATAGTGTTTCACCAAGAGTATCCCCTATTTTATTCATGAAAAATAATTATGGATAAATGAGATTATAAATCAATTATAGGGATATAAATATATTTACTATCAAGAATAAGTATAATTTACCACATTTTGATGAATTATTTGACCCAAATCAAGGATCACAATACATTTAAAATATTCATTTTCTCTCTGGTTATCTTCATATAAAGGTGAAAAAGTATAATATATAGAAGAAGACATTTTAAACAAGGTATGGGAATTTTTGTTTTGTTGCATGACCTTTGGATTTTATAATGAACCTTCAATCTTTATGGATCTAATTAATAGATTATTCAATTATTGTCTTGAAAATTTTTTGGTGGTATTTATTTTTGATATATTAGTATACTCCAAAATCTATAATTATCATGATAATTATTTGAAAATAATTATAGAGACCCATAGAAAAATATATTTACATGGGAAATATAGTAAGGGTGACTTTTGGTGAAATGAAGTTTCTTGTTTGGGTTATATTGTCTAATAGGATGGAATATATGTTAAATATAAAAATATGAATAATATAAAATAATAGAATACACTGAAAAACTAAATATATGTATGTATTTTTTTAGGTTTAACATGTTACTATCAGTGGGTTTTTCAAGATTTCACCCAGTTTTCCAACATGTTAACCAAGTTAATAGATATAGGGTTAAATTTAAATGGTCAAGAGGATGTTATGAATGTTTTTAAGAACTGAATATTATATTTACAAATGCATTGGTATTAACTTTAACATCAAGTATAGAAGTATTTTTAATATATAAGTGATGCATTGAATAAATGACTTGGTTGTTTCCTTATATAGAATGACATGGTGATTACCTATGAATCAGGGTGATTTAAAATAAAATAACATAGCTATCCCACTTATGACCTAGAGTTTTTTTCTTTTATATATTAATTAAAATCATGGAAAAACTACCTATATAGTAAAATATGTGATACTAATAGTGAAAAAGAGTTTGATGTATAGAATCGCTCCAAAGTAGCTCAGTATGAGGATAATAAGATAATTGGAACTATACAACGACTTTGATTTCTTCATACACTACCACCCTAGTAAGGAAGAAAAGGTGTTTGGGGCATTGAGTTATAGGGTACATATAGTTCTACAAATTATTAGGATAAACAATGATCATATATATATCCAGTAAATATGGATATAGTTATTTTAGGGAATTCGAGCCTTCATTCCTTTCTCAAAAAATTACTAAACCATCCTTATGAGATAAGATAAAGAAATCATATAAGGAAGATGAATACTTTCAAAGAAATATTAATGTAATAAATGATGGTAAATTGATAGAATACATCTATAGGTATTTATTATTTATGTTTTGATAGAAGTTACAAGTTTTATCTATATCATAGTTGAAGATATAGATAATAGATGAAAAACAAATTTTTTTCAACACACACTAGTAGAACAAAAATTTATAGATATTTAAGAGAAAAATTTTATTGGGATAGTATGAAGTAAGAAATTTTGAACTATTTGTTCATATTCTTAATATGATAGTAGGTAAATGCTAAAAGATAAAATATTATAGGATCTATGAAACCACTTCTTATACCTATAAGGAAGTGCAACAATATTATATTGTTATTTTCATTTAGACTTTTGAATACTCTAATAAAGAATAATGCTATATGGATCATCATCAAACTCTATACTAAGTCTATTAATTTATTAGTAGTGAAAGATGATGAAATACTTGAGTTAATTTATTAGTTCTATATTAATGATATCATGAGACTCTACTGGGAATCTCTATCAATTTTATTTTATCATGACCCTCAGTTCACATAAAAATTATGGAAAGATTCTTAAATTATCTCTCAATATAGAGGAACATTTTATCACCTCCTATCATCCTTAAACTGATAGGAAAATTGAAATGACTATTTAGACACTATAAGACATGTTGAGATCATTTTATCTTGACTAAATAGGTATATGGGATCAGTAAATACCATTGGTGGAATTTTCATATAATAATATCTTCCATTAAAGCATCCAGGTAATACCATATGAAGTATTGTATGGGAAGATGTGTTTTACAATAACTTGATCGGAAGAAGTCAGGGAAAGGAATCTATTAGAATCCAAACATATAGAGGAGACAACAGAAAAATTATATACTATTTAGAATCATATCAAAGTGTATTAAATAATACAAAAGATTTATATTGATAATCAAAGTAATGAATTGGAATTTCAGGTTTTGGATCATGTGTTCTTATTGGTTTCTCCAAGTAAGTGAGTTTTAATATTTTTAAAAGATGTGAGTTTAAGCACTAGGTACATTGGGATTTTGAAAATTATATGTGATAATTAGAGTTTTAGATTATATATTGTTGGGACACCATATCTTGATAAATTACATGTAATTTTTAATTTTTCATTACTAAGTAAATACATGTCATATCCAATGAATGGGATCACATATTATAGTAATGATTTGGATCCTAAATATTCCTATAATAAATTTCATGTCTATATTCTTGACACTAGAGATAAAAATTTTTGGAATCGAACAACTCAATTGGTGAAAGTGCTTTGGAGAAATGTCAAACTATAGAAGGAATCATGGGATACTGATAAATCCATGGGGAATGAATACCTAAATTTGATCAGTAGTTGATATATACACCAATTTTTAGGATTAAATTATTTAGGGGGGGAGAATGTAATACATGACACCTGACTTTAGTTGGTAAACACCATATTAGGAACTATTACATAATGTGCACTCTAAATAGCCTTTATTCATCAGTATATATAAAATTGAAACTTTAAAATGTTAGAATTCTATTTTAAAAAAATAAACTTGGATTTTTTATTCTTTATAAATATATTATCTTAAAATGATTTTTTATGGATTTTTCTAAGAAATTATTTTTTGATAAATAGTGTTATTAACCATTTTTACTAAAACTATTACTTTTTTCCAATATTATTATATAAGTATGAATTATATATTTTAAAACCATTTTCCTAAAAAAATATTTATTTTATAATTGATATTGTAAATTTTTATACAATATTTATATTTTATAAACCTATGATTTATATTTTATAACTCAAGTAATAATTTTCCGAAAAATTATTTTAATATTTTATTAATATAAATTATTAAATAAATTATACTTATTGAAATATAATTAGAAAAATTGTATTTCAAATTTTTAATAGTTTTTCCCATATTATCTGATAAATACAAATTTATTTTTAGTTATAATTATTAAGTTACTTTAGGTAAAAACTAGTTACTATGGTAAAAGATCAATTAGAAAAAGTAGTAATTCAAGGGGTAACGAGCTTAAATTGTGTTAAAAATCAAATTTTTTGCTTTATTCACAACCTTATATCACACTAAAATAATTTATTGTATATTTTCTATGCCACTTGATATGTTCAACCAGTGAACCCTTTATATTGAGTTGAAATTTTTAAAAAAATTAATTGTCACCACTTATAAAATAGGCCTCCCACCACCCAATAAATACCACTCAAAATATTATTCTTTCTCGTAAAAATATGACCTATTTACTTACCCTATAATTTAATTTCACATTCATAATATTTAGGTCAAAATATATTATCATAATCCCTTATTTTCCAAGGAATCCCCTAAGAGAAATCCAAAGTTCACAACATGAGTTCATTTCTTTTTCTAATATATTATCCTTTTATCATTCAAATTAAAATTTAATTTTACAAATATTATATTATTAATTATTAATTTACTTTATATTAAAATTATTTATCTTTTTAGAATAAACATTAAGACATTTCCATTTTTTATTAAGAAAATTAAAAAATACATTAGTGTGTGTGTCTGGACTACAGACATCACAAAAGTTCATCATTCATTTTCCTTAACCACCTTATATGGTTGGAAATAATATTGAATTTAATAAATAAATATTATATTTATAACATATTTTATATTCTTAAATATTAAAACATATTATAAATTTCTCTAGTTCTATGAAAAATTAATTCAACAACCATACATACATGTATATTATGGCTTCCATGGAATGATTGATTCAAATCATTATTTTTATGAATGACATAAATAGATGTTCATGGAAATGGGATTAGTGGATAATTATTATTTTTATTATATCATTAATTATCTATTATTAAAAATTGATGAACATATTAATTATATGATCAACAAATGATCATCGTTAATTCAATTGTTTAAATCAAGAGTACTAAGAGGAAAATATTTTTATTCCTAATTTATAATATTTTAATAACCATTAATTATTCATATGATTAATTTTAATTATGATATATCAATATAATATAAAATAGAAGATATATTTATTCTTTTTTATAATTATATTTCAACTAAACCACCTCACAATCATCAATTAATCATAGTATATTCATGTTTGGGCTAGTTTAAAAACCTACAAGAAAAATGTTTTGAATTTATATCATGATGACAAAGATAATTTAATTATGAGTATAATATTATATAAATATGAATATAATGACTATAATATGGTTTTATAATGTTTATATTAAGTTTTTAAATTATTATTAAAATATCATCTTTGGTCTCTAAATATTTTGAAATAAGCCAACACTGATTCCACTTTCGTAAAACATAACTGAAGAATTAATATATTGAGATAATAGAATTATAAATAAATAAAATTTATCTATTAAATTATGTATTATTTTCTATAAATTATAAACTTTGTACTAATAATAAGGAACAACAACACTTTTATGAGACTGGAACAAACAATCAAACTGTAAACACCTTATGTGGGAAAATATGTAAACTATCTAGAATTCATATAGAGAATGACTATATATTGTGGGTATAATTGATAATTATTGTGACTAAAGTTCTTAATTTATTAATTAAGAAATAAATTTTAGTGATACTTGTGTTTAAATTACATTCAGGAATGTCAAGACAAGATGTATAGGTTTTCCATCTCAAATTTTTATCTTTGATAAATGTTTTGTAGTATGCTCATAATTTTTTTATGTGGTGTATATAAAAACTATTTTAGATGTTATATAATGAAATTACATTATTGATTTTATTTAAATAACAATTTTAATCTACATATTTCCAAAAAAAATTATTGAATTTCTACTCAATCCTTACGTGGGGTTTTTCATCTCAATTTTCATTCTTTAGGACTCATGTTATATTCACACACCACTTTAATTGTGTCTTCTTATACATTTCATAAAATAAATTCACAATAATCATCATTAATTTAAAGAAACTTATAATACAATATTACATTCCCTCCCTTATAATTTTTTTATTCTAGAGTTACCAAAACCATTATAATACTCAATCATTTCTATAGTGGAAAAATATTCCCATGTTATCCTAAAGTAAATGTGTCTATAGTTTCATAGATAATACATGACTCTATAGATACTAGGAAGTGAATAAAACTGTGGAAAAAATTCACCTTTGAGTAATAATCACAAAAATGGTCAGTTGAGCATTGTCTCAATCATCACTCTGATTCATGATGAGTGGGGAAAAGACTATAAACCTAGATAAACACTCCTATGAATATGCTTTGAAAAAATCACACTCACATTATGAAATATGATATATTATGTTTTATATAATTTCTTTAGTCTCCAACCAATAGAAACTATTTAACCCAATTATTATCTTCTATGGATAACCCAGCTCATTGAATGTTACATTTTCTTTATATTTCTTTGATATGAGTACTTCCAGTTACATTGAAAATACCCCAAAGATTCTATGTTGGTTATCAGATGTTCTCCTATACATCCACAATTTTCTATTTAATAGGGAAGTATTTTTATTCCATATTTTTTTATTATAGAGATATCCATGTTTTTTATTCATCTATACATTCTTTATGGAATGGTACGAAATATCTTGTTAACTATTATGGTGAATGAATTGAACTTAATCAGGTGAAAGGTGGGACATAGCATTATATATCCCCTTGATGCATTGACAAGTGTCAAGGGACAAAAAATCATGGGTTTTTTGTATAGATATCCCCATATAAATATTTATTAATGGAATAAGGACATTAAAAAATGTTGTAATTTCCATAATTATGAATTTTATTAGTATGAGATAAATGATTATTATTATACATGTTTTCATTTATTTTCATGGATATATCATTCCTTCTATATTAGTTGATTTTGGATTAATGTTTGTTATTTTTTATTTCCATACCAAATGTGACATGTTAATGTTATGAAAGCTTCTATTTTTCCCCTTACTGAGCATCTTAACCAAACGTTATTTTTTTCCACTCTATAGAGAACTAATAGGAGAACTATGTGTAAATTCCAAGGATATGATGGAATGTCTAATATATATTTTTCAAAATGTGTTCATTTTTATCTTATTATTTAAAATGTATTGTATGTATATATGTAGTTTTACAAGAATATAAAGTTATATGATACTTCTGTAACTCTTATATTATGTACTAATAATGTCATATAACTACCAGATCTAGGTTCCAAGAGTCTGGGTTTTTATAATTAACTTTCCGATTGTTAATTCATGGACCACCTTTGGCTACCACTGTATTCATCTTCAATCTTCTTATTATACTCAAAAATTATTATTATTCTCCTTCTAAAATTATTTAATTTACCTCTTATTAATGTATCATTAAATATCTAAATATAAAACTACTCATCACGGTCCATTTGGAATCATTAATATTAACATCCCATTTCACTACCAACCACCACTTTAATAAGTATTATCTTTCCATTTAGAATAAATAAAATGAGATTAAAATTCAATGAATAACATAAAAAAGTAATTATAATATATGATAAAATATGACTTGAAACAAGCATGTTGATTTTAGATTGGAAATATTTTATACAATATGACAAAAAGGCTTTTCACTTATAAACAAAATTTATATATTTTAAACCATATTTTAAAAAAATTAAAATCAATAATTTATTAGAAATAACAGTTAAAAAAAGAGGAGATAAAAATTGAATAAAAATTCATATATATATATATATATATAATATTGGAACAAAACATCGTTAAACCAAAAACCAAATAAGATAATCATAAGTCAATATATCAATAGTATAAGAACATTTTCATGTAGCCCATTAGAATTCTATAGTAATAGATTTAAAATAAAACAACCCCTAATCAATTAGACATTCCTCAAATCCATAAATTTTCCCATATAAAATAATTTGGAAAACATATTTGGTTCAAAAAATTACTTTTATTTTCAATTAACTTATTAAAACCCCTTTAATATTAAAAAAACACATTATATGCATAAAAATTGTTTTAAAGGTAATGAACCAAGAACCTATGTAAAAATAACCTTTTAGGTCAACATAAAAAATCACCAAACATTGAATAACATTAATTACTTTTTCAAAAAATATTTTTCTCATATAGATATATCATAATTAGAAAAGGGATTTATGGGAGCCCAAGAATTGTATAAAATGACATAGAAATTATATTTTAAAACAAGGCCTATATATATATATGATGAAATCAACTCACATTTTATGGTGGAAGAAATATCGATGATAATCCTTATAAAAACAATCCACTAATACTGGATAACCCCAAGTTAAATACTAGCTTACCATATCCTCTAATGTTTTTAGAAATGTTTAAATATAGAAGAGATAGAGAAAAAAGGGGTTAGAAGAATAATAATGAATATTTACGGGGTATAACATAGATTTATTTGAGGAAATCATAGATTTTGAACCAATAAAACAAAAAAGTGGAAGAGGGAGAGTATCATATGGCTAGTCTCGATTGGGAAAATCGAAATTGAGGGGAAGAGGTTCAAATTAGTTAAAATTTTAGAGGGGAGGATTTTTTAAACCAAAAGTAATATATTGGGAAATTAGCCTGGGTAAGATGAAAGGGTTTCCAAATAATTCATAGACTATTAATAATCTCTATGATGACCAATAACCACTCATGCATTTTGGTCGTATGATCACTAATAACCATGTGTAAATTGTGATACCTACAAAATTTTTTAAAATTTGGAAAATTTCACACCCAATCATTACAAATATGTATAAAATCAATAACTTATTAAAAAATAGATAAATTTCACATTGGGTTGTTACATAATATCTACCCATGTAAACTAATCTATGATTCAAGTGGACTCAATATACAATTGTTTCTTTAGAGATGTGTATTTCCTCTAGTATTCTAGTATACAGATTTATCCCTAGGTATATTTATTTCCTCTAGTGTTTGTATATATATACACTACTATATATAGATATTTTATATCCACTAGTACATTAGTGATATTTGGAGATGGGTATTTCCTCCAACTCTTATGAGATAGGTAGATACATGTATATTCACTAAAATCTCATTGTTAGTGTATCAAGGATGAATTATCGAGAAGGAAACCAATTATGGGTTTTGGGATATGATTTACATTATTTTATGAGAAGATTTATTATTTGGGGAGTGTTTTCAAAGTGAGACATGGTTATATTGATGAAAAATACTCAGTAATGTTCATATAATGGATGATAACATTGGGTGGCATTAGGTTGTATACATCTTACTTATGGTGATGAACATAGATGCTAGATACTATGGGGTTATCTCACTACATGATATGACCATACTTGGTATTGTTATACACACCCGTTGATTCACAGTTGTGCATTTTCTCCATGTTTTCATGTAGATTATATTATTTCAAGGATAGATGTTCAGGGTTACAAGAGATGTATAGTGCTTCTGGATAATTGTTGGAGTAGGGACGGTCATGATAATTGAAAATCTTGTGTCTCTTATTTTTGGGAGATGCATCTATTTGGGATGTGATATTGTATCTATTGATTAATTTTTACCATTTTACATTATAAATCAATTTATATATATATATACATAAATCATGTTGCCCATGTTTTGATTTCATGCATCTTTAGTGGATGTTGGATGTATGACAAAAACTGATTGAATGATTTATAGGTAAATCCTCCCATATTTTTTGGATACCTCATCATTGGTTATTATCCCCTCACCTAGTAAAGGTAATCTTAGGATGTTAACCTACTATAGTAGAGATGTGATATATTGGTATCAGAGTAATAGGATGGAGTATAGTGTAATTCACATGTGAGGTTGGTTAGTATCTAGAGACTCTTACTAAGGATCACTTGTACATGTTTCCAGAATTGATGAAATCATAAATGATGTGGAGGATAATGTATTACTAAGAATAAATATTTTTTAAAAAAAATTATTGAGACCTTACTGTGTGAAATTGTATTATAAATTATGTACCACGCATCATGTATTCCCAAATCATGACTTTGTGTGGATCCACATAAATACTTTATTAAACTGACAAAAAAGAGAACTATCAAAATACTCTTCATTTTATATGAGTTCAAGGTTGATATGAATTCTGGGAGATACATGGTAGTTATTTTTGAGATTGGGATATTTCTTGGAGCATAATTAGATGTGATGGAATGATGAGAAAGATATCACAAATGATATTCTACAAAATATCTCTGGGAGATGGATTTAAAGGACTCAATAAAACTCATATAGTATTCTCACTATAGAGTGTTAATGATTCCTTATGATATTATTTAAATATTAATTTACTTTTACTAAAATTTACACATATTTTTTTGTGATTTGATTGAAATTTTTAATTCATTTTTAAAAGATATTTGATTATTTGTGGACTTTTGTTTGTTGGAAATAGTTAATCTAATGAGTTTCATTAATTAGAGTTCCACTAATGGGTGTTTCAATAATTTTTGAGTCCTTATGATTAGATCCTTGGAGTGGAATAATGGTTTGAGATGGGAGGAATGTGGTGTTGATGTATACACTTATAAGAAATAAAATTCATGATTGGATATATAGTGACTAAAAGACACCAGATTTATTTAAAAGACTGTAAATTGTACATTTATCCTCTATTTATAGATGACGGGAAACCACATGGGAATGAACTATGATTATTTTATATTTAGGTCAATATTGTTTTTTATTTTGGGGATCAATGAAAATGTTATTAATTCACTATAGATAATAGTGCATGGATTTTAAGATATTTGTGCCCAGATATGTGGTGGAATCTACCGTGTGTCTCTACCCTAGCCAGTTGAACTGTTATATCCTATACTATACCCATCGAGGTCATTTATACATGGAAATAACTACCTAATTCATATTTAGTGTATTGGGTTTTGAAAAATTTGTATCCATTAGGAACCATTTTGGAAAAGAAGGGTGTAAATGTAAGATCACCCTTGATAGTAACCCCCATATAACAGTGAAAATGGACTAAACAAAAATTTCTCTAAGTATCTAGGAATATCAATTAACCAAGTTGTATATAGAATTAGTTCTATGTAAATTTAGAATAGATGAGGTGATAGTGATATTATGGTTCTGATGTATTATGTAATGATTGTTATGTTGAAATGTTGTTAGTATTTTCTCCTTAAAAGGAATCAAGAGATACGGTATGATCATCATTACATATTCCATGTGGCTTTTACTATCTAAAATAGAATATTTTAATACACTTGGTGAGGCATGTGAATTATGTCATTATATGGTTATCAGTTTACAGTAGTGATTTCCTAGAAGATCAAAGGATAATAGGGTGATGGGGTATATGGTAGTTTGGAAATATATCATATATTTAGGATTGATTTTGGTGTAATTTTCATTAGATGAAGTGAATATCCATGATATGAGAATTTATTTCTAGGAGTAATAGTTTATTCAGAAAAAGACAAGTGTATGTCTTTGATTATATTGTTAATACTAAACATCAGGAATTAAATTTCCTGGTGTATTTTTGTTTTTATTTTATCATGGGTCCATTGGGTAGGGCGTTTGGTTTCCTTACATTCTTTCATGGTGGACCATTGGATCTCTTTTTGGGAACCCAAAGAAACCCTTGTAGTGGGGATTTAAAATAAAAATGGATGTAAGTTAATTTTAATTATTAGTCATCGTTGATTATTAAGAATGAATCGTTGTTTGGGATTATTGGTTGGCCTGATATCCTATATTTGGTAGAGATTATGTGCTAGTATTGATCTAGTATTCATCTGGTATTAATATCCTTTATTTTATTTTGTTAACTAAAATATAATAGTTTTTAAGATATTTTGTAACAAAGAGATATATTCTTATATAATCCTTGAGTTTTTATTTAATCTATGGATTATAGTTCCCATTAAAATGTTGGATAGTTAATTTTGGTGATATATAGAAGAATGTGTTAGTAAATCCTTTTATCTTCAAATAATAATGTCTTGAATATATTAATTCTTAATGTTTGAGCTATTTCAGGGTAGCCTCTTTCAGTCCATTTTTGTCGGTATCAATGTGTTTAATCCTTGTAAGAATGCGATGATCATCTCAAGTTTAGTTGGATGGAAGAAAATTTCTTAAAATTAATCATTGATCTAGTTAGCTTAGTGATGATACAAGTGTTATTATTATGGTTTCCTAAAATAGTGAAAGTTTTGTGGTAGTTCCAGTTTACTACATTGTGTTTCATTGCTACTATTTATTGGTTAGAAATTTTTTAAAAGAATATTTATTCAAGAATAAAAAATATGGGAATAAATATTTTTTTGATTATTTTTTTGGACAAAAAGTTTTAATGTGGGTAGGATGTAATAGTATTGGTTACTTCTTGATAATTCCTTCTCTTATGTTAGGAATTTTATGTTCAATTTCGTATTGATGGATTGATTAGAAATTATTTAAAATTAAATTATCTTATTTTGTTGATATATTAATATTTAAAAGTGAATTCTTATAGAAATATTAATTTTTTTAACAAAAAAATAAAATAGTAAATTTTACTATATCATAGAGTCATATTGGAAAATGGGATACACCTTTGAATCACGAATAGGGTGTTTACACTATAATAGTAGTTTTATATTTTTTTATTATTATAGTTTATCGAACAAAGTAGATATTTTTTAATGAATTAATAATAAAAAAATTATTTTATTATTTTTAATCCTAGAATCCACCCTTCTTCATCATATTTTAGAGAAAATAGATGAGATATTAAGGTTTTATGGACATCTAATCATCCATGGAGAGTGTAGAAAATAAATATTAGAAGATTTTCAATGGAGTATTACCAGATCATTGGATACTGGTATGGTTCTTTAATCTATAATCCATTTTTATGCCTAAGTTTTTCTTAACATGTTCTATGTCTAAGGACTCAAATTTAATAATAGAATTTTAGTATTTTTTTCATAGATAATAATGAATACAACTCCCTTAGATTAATTAAATTATAATTTTGTCATATTGAATAATACTAGATATATGTTTGAAGGATGGAATCAAAAATATGTTTATAACATTTTTATTTGGTTAATTCATAATCACAGTTATACCATGTTCAAATTGAATCAAAAATAGATCTAATGCCTTTAGATTAACTCAAAACTAAGTTATAGCTTCGAAGATATCTTAGAAATAATATTTCTTTATTTTCACCATATCTATACATTTTTTGTGTCTTAGAGACCTGATTTAATGAAAGTGAGGTCATATATTGGATCAAACAGTTGGAATATATTGGGGTATGAATTTTTTATCAATTTGGTAATAGTTAACTACCATGGATAGTGGAACCAGAGAGATCTAAAGTGAGGCAGAAATATGGTGTTTTGTGTCATCTAATCTAATATCAGATGGATATATTCATCCCACATAGGCCAAATTTTAGGTGGAGGTGGTGGTATGGTGAAAAGGGAATACGCAATCTGATTTAAATGATAAAAGTATGGTAGATAAGACAATTTTTCCCTAGTGTTGTTTAAAAAGTGTGGTTTTCTACATTGATCTTCCAAATCTGATCATTAGAAAAGATTACTCTGGATGAAGGGTATTTCAATGTGTCGGGTGAATCATGTGGAAGTGATGTTCTCATTTTTTCAAGAAGATTAAGATGCTACAATGTGATTGGAGATGTAATATGGGACACCAACATAGCCCAAACTATTTTTTATACTTAAATGACATCATAAACAATATTAAACCCATCGGTGGTAGGACAGTTTCTGCGTGTGGTAGAACATGGGTCCCACATGGCTCCCCAAAATTTAGTGGATTCTCTTTGGTACATGTGAAGGTTCCTAGGGGTCCAAATTATACCCTATAAGTTCGGTTTGACTCATATCAACATCAAAAACCTAATCAAATAAATTTTGGATCATTTTGGGGAAGTTATATGGATGGATTATGTTATTTATGTTTTAATGAATTTGAAAATTTGTTATTATTGGAAAATAATAATAGAAATTAGTTAAATCATTTGAATAAGTGGAGGATTTATATTGTTTACTAGGAACTGATTTGTGAGACAAATGAATTTTATGAAATGTGAATAACTAAGCCAGGCATTTTGATTTTGGTTGATGATAATTACAGAAAATCCTGTAATTAAGTGATGATGATGATATTTAGTAAAATAGTGGTCACCACAAAGTATATTATTAAAATTAATCTAGTGGATGAGTTATTTAACCATATGGACTAGTGGATGTTCTTTGTTAACATCTCAGTGGATGAAATTAGAGTTTATGTAAATAAAAAATCAATTAAATTAGCAATCATTTCACTTCAATGTGTTGGAATAATTTATTTGAGTTATGAATTTATAATGGAATAATAAATTATAGGCATTGGTCTATTCAAAAGTTTATAATGAATAGATTACAAGAGTTACCCCATACAGTATAAGGGGATTATCCAGATGGTAAATGAAGTATAAGAAACCTGGTAACCTATTAACCAAATGTGTTATATAGAATAGAACTTTGTGGAGTTGATTGGATGACTTAAATTAATTCATTTATATCATTGCTTGAAATGAAATTTAATATAATAATTAATTTTGGCAAGGTGATTGAAATGAAAATGGGTGATGATGGTTAAGAATATTATAAGAAAATAATTTAATTATAATAATGAATGGTGACTTAAACCATTGGGACTAAGCTATAGTAATCATTCAATCAAATATTTGGATGTACTTTGAGAATGGTTGGATAAAGTATTCAAGTAACTTTGGTTACTTGAGATGATTTAGATAAAACTACCTTTGAATAATCTAATTTCTTCCTAGTTTTTATTTTCATAGATGAATAATTCAATAAATAATTTTATAATCATTTAATTATTACCTCTATCATTTCTTGAGTTATAAATGTGTATATTTGTTAGGGATATTGTGGAATATAGTATCAAGAGATGATCTAGTGTGAAGTAATATCAAATTTTTATAAAATTACTAGTAGGATAATTGAATAACTAAATATTATATGTTATCAAATTATCATTGAAATTATACGATATTGGCTCAAGGTAATAGTATTGGGATTATTTATAATATCTATATTTCTATAGATGAAGTCTTGTGAGGATGATTTGTAAATCCTTGGTCATGATTATGATGGTTGATTATGCATACTAATCTTATTTTATATATCATTTTCCCTAGTATGGTTATATATCAATTAAGATAAGATATAGTGTTGGATATCCTATATACTCACCCTCTCACTAAAGTTAGAGTCGATGTTAGTGGCTATACTCTTTCTTACCCACCGATCTGGGTAGAGACTATAAATGATTTATAAATTTATCTACTTCTTCCCACCTAAAAATCTTAGTAGATATAGAACATATATCACTAGGATATATGTGTAGATGGGTAACTCTTTCAGCATCTATGGTCTTGGATAGATAGAGATGAGTAATTCCCATAGTGTCCCTAATAAAAAACTATATATGAGATGTGTGGAGATGAGTAATTTCTCTAGTATACTAATAATAATAATTCATAGGAAATTAATTAACCTGATAGGTGACACCCCTTATATCCCACAATAGGGATCGAGGTAGATGATGATGCACTAGATAAGATCTCTCCCCTTACCCATAGCTCTAGGATTCTAGAGGACCAGATAAATAGTTTTAACCCTAGAGATGTGTATTACCTCTATTATTATATTATATAGATTTAACAAAAAAATATGTGTGTTTCCAATGATTTCCACATATGTATATGCTAATTTCTATGGATATGTTTATTTTCTTGGGTGCTTAAGAGATAATTGGAGATGTGTCTTTCCTTTATTTCATATATGATAAGTGGACACAATTATATCCTTTACCATATCATAATTAATGTATCGAGGGTGGATTATAGAGTGGAAAATATATGATGGGTTGTAAGATTATATTTTATTCATTTTTATAGAATATTTTTTATTTGGAGAGTGCTTTGAAAGTGAGTAAAGCGTATATTATCCGCATTGATTATGAATGTCGATATGTTAGAAGATAAATTTGGGTGACATTGGGTTGTCAATAGTTTACTACCATTAATACATGTAGATATTAGATATCATGGGGTCATCTCATGCCATGGGATAACCATAGTGGTTATTTCTATACTCACCCAATCATGTTCACCCTGATATTTTGCACCATGTGTCCATATAGATAATCTTAGGTAGAGTGTAATGTCCTTGAATTCCATGTAAAAATTTTTGAAATTTAATTTTGTGATTATTTCAAGACCAGGATCTAAGACGGCATGTGATTCCAAGGCCTGGAGTGGTCAGAATGTATTTTGGAACAACTTTTTAATGTTTATTAAATAATTCTGTGAGCGGGTGTTTATAACATTTAAACTGGTTCTCGGATCAAAAATTAGAGGGCACCAATGAACTCAAAGTGTCATTATTCTCCTAATAATATCCTAAAATTGACTGTCTTGGGTTGATCGAAAAAGATAGTTTATGAGACTTTGATAAGAATAATAAAATAACATAAAAAGGTTATTTTATTGTTTTATCTTCATCATTATGTAGCAACTGATCAGTGTTGTTGCACAACGATGAGGCGAAGCTGAATCCATTAACAAACCTCATTGATGAATCAGTGTGGCGATGCTGCAACATGCAGTGTATCTTTATTGTTTAATTAAATAGGGATTCAGGGTTGATAAACAACCCTGGAACTCCTCTGATGAAAATCAAAGGAAACCCCTCCAATGATGAATGCCGATGAATTGTAAATTGGAGATGAAATCCTTGGAGATAAGATTTGGGACCAAATATTAAAGAACAATGAAGGAATATCATCCTCAACCAATCCACTTTTCCCTAGATAGGGGTTTTTTTCTCGTTGAATTTGATTCCCGGTTTTTCTTTAAAAATAATGAACATATATCGAACCACTAATAGTTTCATCCTTGTGTCGTCTATTCTTGCGGGATAGGTTTGGAATTGCGGGAATTTAAGGGAGTGGTATTCATGATGTTTATTCTTCCTTGTTAAACCATCTAACAAGGATGAATCCATGTTAACACAAACAACATAAATGATCCTTCCTACTTAAGTTTCTTGTGTGTCCCCCATTTCTATTTATTCATGTATTTATGGCTTATGAATGTGGAGTCGTTTCACCTTCGATCCATGGAACAATGACCCAAGAATGAAGATCTGAATACATGATGACATTAGGGTGGTGCGGTGATGAAGGAATGGAACATCTTCTATGAAATGGGGCATCCATATTGAAGTCCAGCATTAGAGACGGTGTCAGTATGTGGTAACAGCCGCATGGGGAAGGTGGCATGGAGGAGGCTAGGAACCATGCAATGAGCCGATACTATGGGTATACTCAAAGTGAGTTTTCATGGTAGTCGAGATACAATCGATGTCATGTGGAGTATATTCTCCAGAATACAAGTTCACTGGAGATAAAGAACCCTATAGCTAGCTATGACACGATGGATATGATGAGTAAACCTCAGTTTTAAAAGATTCAAGCGGATCCCAATGGTCCAATAGCCAAGCGGACCTTAGTGGTCCAATAGCTCAGCAGACCTCAGTGCTTTAGTATCTCAGCAGACCTCATTGGTTTGGTAGCTCAATGGACCTCGGTGGTCTAGCAGTGGAGAGGATCTCAGTGGTCCAATAGCCAACTGTACCTCAATATGCTATTAGCTGAATGGACCTTAGTGGTCCAGTTGCAGAGCGAACCTCGTTGACTCATTAGGGATGAGTCCCTTAGTAGTACAAAATGATTCAAATTTTCAAATAATAATATTACTTTCTATACTTTGATTTATACCTGGTGTGAGTTGTCTTTGCTTTATGGAATTTCTTTTTAGTCTTTCTATGTGGTCTTTCATTGTGGTCATTCATTTTTTGTTTGGGGTCCCTACAATGTATTGTGTTACTCACCCAGCAGGGGATTCTACATCATGTGTCATGTCTCATGTAGGGGATTGATGCTTTAATGGAGGCCTTGGTCTTCTGGGACCAGGTGGAGCTTAGTAAGACGGGACAGACGGGAATAATTCTACGTCTATATGAAACTACCCTTCACTTACCCTTCATGTATGGTCTCGAATGGATAGACCATGGTAGTTTTACATTACTTTGTGATTTTGGGCCTGTATTGTGGCCCGTTGGTGCTTTAGTTTTGTATTGTACTTTTTGTAGTTATCTCACTGATAGTTTTGGTTTACTTTGTGTTTACTTTATGTAGTTTGAGCATTGTGCGTGTGTATAGGTTTAAAGTAATATTTCTTCCCTTTTTGGGATATGCATACTCTGTTCCAGTCGCTATCCCCTGGCCTATGGAAGGTGGGATTGGGGTAGTCACAAAACGGACCCTCAGTGACAGGTCATGAAATGGAGGATATAAGATCATGGATCATGGATATGGATGGTAGATCTAGATAATTTGTGAAGCAAGTAAGATCATAATGATGGCCACTCTAATGTCATCAATTTTTGTGGATTGTATATATTCGAGATGTGATATTGTATTTGGATATTTTTTTTACCATCTCACATTATTCCTCGATGTTATGATTTATATATATATATATATGAATTTTTTATCTTGTTTTGTTTTATATTTCATACAAATATAGTGGGTATTGCATGTGTAATAGTAGGTGACCATTTAATTTAGATATAATTTTTTCCATATTGTGTAGATACCTATACACTAGTCACTATCCCCTACCCTAGTTGAGGTATTCTTATAGAGTTCACTTACTAGTGATATTGGTCAAGACATGCTCAATATTATAAAATATAGTAAATTAATATATATATTTAAATATATATGTTTTTTAGATTTTTAATAGTCATTTTAAATTTCAATTTTCTATAAAAACAAAAAATTAAAATTAAAATCATATTTTAGTATTGACATATAATGATATAGAGGTGTCTTTATATATATGAATTTATATTAAGGGGTTATCATAAAGGGGTAGATGGGGTGGATTTGTATCCTCTCAGTACTCCCATTACACTCATGTATTCATGTTCAGCATTTAGGGTTACATACATTTATGTATAGTAGATATGGTCCTCCTATACATTGCTTACTCTCGATTTTAATTCCACCTTCTCAATGTTTCATTCTTATACTTTAGTTTTTTTTAATCTTCTTCCCTTCAAGAATTTTCCCTATAATTTATTCTACTTCTCCGCTATTGGTGTCTATTGTTGATGGAGACATCCACCAACCACCACCCATCTTCAACCAATCACATCAGGACAAACCCCAACCTTGGTAAGTGTGTTTATGACCAAGGTGGTTTGGTTTAGAGATAGGGGTGACATCCTATGACATATCTCTTTTTTTGTAGTCTCATATGTGATTTTCATCATTAAATATCCTCTTATGTCTTCCATTCTTATCCAATCAATACTAGAGGTCAGTCCATTAACAGTGATAGAAAAGGGATTCTTCAGTTCTAAAAAGAACTAAAAACTTAAGCAATTTTAAAAGTGTGTTTCCTTAATCATATTTTTTCTAGCACTGATAAAGGAGGCATTTATTAGTGCTTGTAAAAGTGCTCATAAAGTTGTGCAGTTGTTGTAAAGCCACAGAAACCCTATAATTGCAATCCCAATCAATATAAAAACAGTCAAAAAGACACATAGAAAAAAATATTGAAATAAAAATATAACATTTCACTATTATTTCAATTATAAATTTATCAACAAAATATTTACACTAAGTTGATATTTAAAATTAATCCAAGAAAATTACAACCAATATAAAAAATTGAAAATCTTATAGTTGGATTCTCTAAATCTCATCCCCCATACAAAATATTATCCTTGAAATAAAACCAATTTGGATTTTATTAATAGTAAATAAATAAAAATATATATTTTTATTATTGTATAATATGCATATGATAAATTATATTGTTAATTAATGTATATATATATATATTAATGATATTTTGAGTTAATCATTTATGGAATTGATCTTCTTTCAATTCCTAAACATCATAAATTATGTATGGATCATTTTCCTAAATTTTGAAAGAAATTTGGGATCATTTGTTTTGTTTTGGCCTTGTGATACATGTTTCAAACTAAAATGGAACTTTTAAATCCAAAACACACAATTATAATCCTAGAATCCACAACATGTATCATATTGAAGTATAGATAATTCCTAAACATAAAAAATGTATTATGGATCATTTTCTTAATGTTTAAAAATAATTTAATATCATTTTCTCAGTTTGGGCGATGTGACATGGGTTTCAAACTAAAATGGGTCCTTTGAAATAGAAATATACACATTGATTCATACCCTCCACATCATTTTTCTAATTGATGTAAAGTATATCCCAATATGTCAAAAATGAATTATATATCATTTTATTAAAGTTTCAAAACAATAAAAACTCATTTTCTCTATTTTTTATATAAAATGCACTTTTTTAAATAAAATGACATTATTATATTGAAAAAAGAACTTCACATCATACCAACCACATCAAGTAATGGATTGATGAGTGGTTGATTACTACACATCACAAATGAATTATGGATCACTATCCCAAGGTTTGAAAATAATCTTAGCCCATTTTCTTGGTTTTCAAAATGTGTTTCATGGTTTAAACTAATATGACACTTCTATATTGAAATCATTCCCTTTAAATCAGACATAATGACTACATCATGTTTTAGATTGATGTTTCATCGATTCTTACATTTCAAAAATGAATTATTGATCATTTTTATAAAGTTTTTTAAAAAAACTCATTTTATCATTTTTGGCTATGTGATACAAATTTTAAACAAAAAATGACACTTCTATATTGAAAACACACACTTATAGTCATTCCATTCACATCGTATATTGGATAGATGTATGGTTGATTCATATATATAAAAGATAAATAATGAAATAGTATAATAATATTTTAAAAAAAATAAACTCATTTACTTATTTTTTCCATGTGACATGCATTTTAAAAAAATGACACTTGTATATTGAAAACATGAACTTTGAGTCATACCTATAATATCATCTATCAGATTGATGAGTGGTTGAATACTACTTGTCACACAATTTTCATGGATCATTTTACTAACTTTTGAACATAATATAGGCTCATTTATACAATTTTGGATATGTGATATTACCTTTAAACTAAAATGAAATTATTATATTTAAAACACACACATCATTTCATACTAGAAAAATTGTTTCTTGGGTTGATGTGCGGTCAATTACTACACATCACAAAAGAATTTTGGATCATTTTAATTATATTAGAAAACAATATGAGATCCCTTTCTCATTTTTGGTACTTGGAAATATTTTTTAAACTAAAATGGAACTTCTATATTTTAAAGATACACTTTTAGTAATACATTTCACATCGTATATTGGATTAATTTTGGATCAGTTCCTACACAAAAAATAATTAATTATAGATCATTTTCCTAAATTTTCAAAACAATATGAACTCATTTTCTCTATTTTTTATATGTGATCTTCATTTTAAACAAATATTACAATGTTATATTTAAATAATGGTCTTTGAGTAATACCAACCACATCATGTGTTGGATTAATGTGAAGTTAATTATTACACCTCACAAATGAGTACTGATTTTTTTTCATAAAGTTTAAAAATATCACGAACTCATTTTCTCCTTTTTATCTATGTGATGTGAGTTCTAAACATAAATTCAACTTCTATACTTAAAAAACATATTGTATGTCATACCTTCCACATCATGTTTTGGATTGACATGTCGTAAATTCTTACAATTCGTAAATATCTTATAGATCATTTTCCTAATGTATCAAAACAATATATATGTTTTTAGTATGTCACATGTTTTTTAACTAAAATTCAAAATTAAAAATTAAAACATAAATTGTGAACCATACTGGTAACATTTTGTATCAGATTAAGGTTTGTTTGATTACTATAAATAAAAATTATGATTTGTATCATTGTGATAAAGTATCAAAAAAATCTAAATATGTTTTCTTGGTTTTGAGTGTGTGTCTTTTGTTTTGAACTAAACCATCAATTTTAAACTAAAAACATACAATTGAAGATATAGCAGGAATAAAATTTATTTGATTTAGGTTTGGTTCATTCCTAAATATCATGAATTACTTGTGGATCATTAGTATAATGTATCCAAATAATTGGAATATGTTTTCTTAGTTTTGAGTATGTCACGTTTGTTTTTAACTAAAATGTTAGTTTTTAACTGAAAACGTATACTTTGAGTCATAATGGAAACGCCGTCTATCATATTGAGGTGTGGCTTATTCCTAGACATCATAAATGACTTATGGATCATTATCTTAATGTTTCAAAAAAAATATGAATTTTTTTTCTTGATTTTGATTTTCTGATGTATGTTTTGAACTAAATTGTAAATTATAAAGTAAAAAACATATAATTTGAGTCATACTGAGCACATTTTTTATTGGACTTATGTGTAGATTATTGAGGTTCGAATGATTCATACTTTTTTCAAGTCAATATTTTTGATTGATCATTTGTTAAGTCATAATTTACCATCAAATGTAACCAAATTCCATTGTAGATGAGAGATTCTACTTGAAATGTAGAGTCTATTTCAAAAATTAATATAATAAAATTAGCGAGATCATAGATATTGTAAATGAATCCTTGAAATTCACTTTATGGTTCAGACTACATTTGGTTTCCTCTTCCATATGAAAGGAATATTTTCTCTCCTTTCTAGCTTGATTCATATAGTTGAAAGAAAATTATGACTTCCGAAAATATCAATGAAAAAACTAAATAATTATCAAACAAGAATGAACAATAAATTGATTTAAAATAGTTGTTATAATTATTAAAAATTAATCTAAAAAAGCAGTATGAATTCACATTTTCATGATTTTTGTATACATTTTTACCCATTTCCTTATTATTAATATCTCAGTTTCAGCCTCAAATTCCAATCTCTCGTGAGAACTAACAGCTTGAGACATGTTACTAGCTCATCCAAAATCTGAAGAGAATAACCCTCTCTTATACTTCTCCTTGAGAAAAAGGTCAAAAATAATATATAATAATTATGATACTAATGATTTATATCACAAATTTATATATATGGTTATATCCCGCATGATATCACAAATATAATAGGTAATCACCTTAATTTTATTTTGGAAAAAATTCTAAAACCATGTACTCTTCCCACTCATATCTAAAAAAATACTTCTTATTTTGAGTATTTATATTGATAGAAATTTTAGTATTTCTAAGACAAATGGATAAACAAAGTATTATGTATTGTTTTTAATGAAAATTAAATTACCTTAAAAAATTATTTGTTTTTGGATGCTAAAATTTTTTTGGTATATCATATCGATCATAAATTTTTAAATTCAATACCCACAATCATTATCATTATCATGATTTTTACATTATATAAATATTGACCAAAATAACTAAATTATTTTGAAATATTTTTTAATAGTTAAATCAAACTATATATACCTTAATCTGATTCCATTTGATGAAATAAATAATCTTCTTTTGTTTGTCTTCGTATTCATACAATAATTTATCTTATATATATATATATATACCTATCATAACAAAATTCTCATTAAAACACAAAATGAAACATATAATTAAATTTTTATCTCTAAAATATTGACAATAGTGCATTAAAATTTCAAAATAAATATCATGTGGGGTTGATTTTTTGGAAATCTATGCATTTGATCCAAAAAAAAAATTGGGTATCCACATTGATTGTGATCAATATCTAGTGCTTCGAAAAAAACAAATAAGTAATGAAAAAACTATTTTATATGATTAGATTGTAGAGTTTTACCCCCTACATTATAGTAATCATGAATAATCGATCATTAGTTATCTTCTTCTCAAATTACCCACTTATTTAATCTTTTATCTTATCATTTTATTTCAAGTTCATAGATATATCATGCGTAGATACCATATCGGGATTAATGAATCCAATTCATGCTTCATAGATTTTTTCCTATATATATAATTAATATAAATTTCTGAATAAAATATGAATGGTAAACTTTAATGAGCATAATGTTGGATTATTAAAATTTACCACATGTATGTATTCACAACGGAGACTCTTATCCATTCAAACTTGATAATCTCATTTGTACTCTCAAGACAAACAACATCTATAATGAAATTTCAAAATATTTCTTCTTCATATTTAATGTAGGTAATATCTCTATTTTAGAATGTTTTGTATGTATGAATTTTTAAGGTTAATATATATGATATTGAAACTGAGGAGAGAAATTAATATTGGAAGATCTTTTTGATTTCATGGTTGATTTACTGGACTTTCTTGATCCGACCATCCATTTCCATGTCGTTTATAATACCATACCTCATTTTAGAACTATTTCATCCACTATTATATGTCTAAATTTGAAACAATTGTTAAGGACATACCACATGTATCTTTTTAATATTAAAAAGACATTTTATGAATGGTTGAATATAATCATTGACTACGGTAAAATCCATATCATCTAGTGGAATGGGAAACTAATGCTTGACTTTTGAGCTACTTCAATTCCCACTCTAATATGATATTTTTGTAGTTTATTATTATGTAGTGTATCACCTGGGATATTATAAACCTTACCCCACACAACAAGGTGATGTATGGGGTTTTATAGATATAAATCATATACAACTTTACCATGCAAAATTTTAGTAATATAAAGTTATCAGAAGTTTTCTATTCAAATTTTGGATAATGAGTAATGAAAAAATTTATTACCATAGGTAATGTAAGTGGCTAAGGAGAATTATTGGCCTCAAATCTAGTGGGTATATTTGATCTTTATGTATTGTTCTCTGTTTCACTTCCAGTTCAATTTGATCCTTTTGTATATTTAGGTCAGCCAAACAAAACTGTAAAATAATATTTTTCAATTAATTTATCTACACTTATATTCCTTTCATCATCTCATATATATCTCCATATGTATTTTTCTTTTTGAGGTATGTTTTAGAGATCACTGTAAAACCTTGACCTCTAATGCATCTATATTTTTTCATCCACTTCAAAGAAACTGAAAGTCATTTTTCTTCTAGTATAGAGAATGTTTATTCTTATTTCGAAATCATATAAAACATAAAACCATAAATAGACATTTTTATGTAATAATATTATAAAGTATAATGAATTAATATTATGTCATAATTAGACATGCTTCCTATACTACTAGTGTGTTTTCATTAACTAGTTTACCCTCTTTATTAACGTGATCCTCCTTCCATAACACATGAAGTGGGATGGAAGTGGATTCAGATTTTGATTCATCAATATACATTTTAATTTTGTAACTTATGTTGTTTCATATCACATAAAAATTTTATTGTAGATTTAAAATATATACCATTTTCTTATCAAATGAAGTATATGTTGTCCTTACTTTTTGGTAGGGGTACATTGGTTTTACTAGACGTCTTTATTTTCATCACCCCTTTTTTATTTCATAAAATAAAATTTTTCAAATAAAGTAGATAAAATAAAAAATTTCATGAATAATTTTATCAACTACAATGCACCTGAAATGATTTTTGATCATGATGAGTAATGAAATATTTCCATGTATTTGTTTTATAATGTGTGCATACATATCTTGTGGGTGTGTCTTTACCTTCCCCTCAACATCCTTAATATTTTTCCCTGTAAGAGGTTTCCATAAGCCTCAATGATATTTTCCGTCATCAATTAACATATATTAGTTATGAAAATATTCTAAAATAAATAAACTTTATACTGTATAATGGAACGTAAATCAGTGTTTAATTATATAATTTTTCAATAAAATAGAGAAATTATATCATAACATTACACTAATAATTTTCATAAAAATAATGATATTACATTCTTCTTTTATTCATTATCAACTTATTATTTATCCCCTAATAATTCTATAGTTTTTTCATTAACTTATTTTTCTTCCTTGAGGTTAGAGACATCATCATGTGAAGAAGTCATTTTCAGCATCTGTAGTCAAATATTTAATTTATATTACATAAATTCAGTGAAGAGCACATAATATTTTGAAGAAAACATTAGAAATTAAAAAACAATTTAACCATATCATTGAACAATTTTTTTTAAAGGTTTAATGGATTTGGATCCTCTATCGAGAATACATATCCCTTCTTTATGGACCCCACTAACATATAAATAATTTTCTACATTGGGACCTCCATGAAATGATTGTGACCTCCCAATGAAAGGGTTATCCCCAATTTAAATTTCATCAAACCCAAAAGTTGTTTTAGTCACCAGTAGAAGAATGGACCAATTATTTTTTTCTAGATCAAAGACATAATATATATGCCCTGTCTGTGATCCCGTTATGAATGGATCGTCCTTATACACTTCTATATTGAAATTCACCTTCAGAAATCCATATTCACTGAATTTTACTACACTTCTATTTTCTACCCATTTTCAATGGAAAATCATCACTTTAAATATTGTATAATCTAACTCATATATTTGTTTTATGATAATAATATATGAAATATTATCATAAATTTTATTTTCATCCTCAGAACCAGATACATGCATCACTTCCACTATAAGTGAAAATCCACTGATTTTTACTGTACTGTGGTCATCTTGTTCTTTTGTATAGAATGTAAAACCATTACATACAAAACCAATGTAAGATATAACATTTACATTTGGTCCCTTGGATATCCATCAAAGTAATTTTTCAATTTAATCCCTATTTTCAGATTACTCCTGAAAAATATGATCGCGTAACCATCCTATAAATTTTTTTATTATTTATATTTTATATCCATCATTCTTCCCTTTATGGATTCAAATGTCTAAGAATTAATTTGTGAGATTAAAAATATGGAGAAACCTATATACTATTATGTAAAATGTAATGGTGAGCTCGTTCGCACTCTTTTCGGGTATTTGTAAAAACATATCTTCCAAAAACCCATTAACCCATAAGGCATATTCTATGAAATGGATTTTGAATACTGATACTATAGATATTGAATAGGTAATCAGTATTGAATTCAAAAGCTTCTTCAATACTATATCGATCTACATTAAAAACTTCTAGTTGACTTCAACACTTGATGTACCCCTTCAAAATTTTCATATATCATTCCATTGGGTACATCCATCTATAAAATATAGGACCACATTTTTGAACCTGTCTAAGTGAACCATAAGGAGGACCTCTATACCAAATAATGGTGGTAGGAAGAACATATCTAATTCACATAATATGTATATAGTCTTCTTATTCATGATTAGAAACATTATTGGGCCTATAAATTTACTACATATGGATCTGAAAAATAATTATAGTCTTGTTCATATATGTCATACTGTTTTTGTTAGAATACAACATAAAGTGAAAAACATAAAATCTTGTATAAAAAGTGATAGTCATGTGATTTTAGAACCCATAACTTCAAATTAGTTATTGACACAAATTTCTTGATATTTGGTGAATAACCCTTTAGTACTTTTACACTATAAAGGAACATGAAAATTTTAAATATTTTAAGTTTGGATAGAGTTTAAGATTCTAAATAAACAAAATTACACATTTCACCCTTCACTGGTGCCAACTATTCCATTTTTTTCATTCCAATCACATCCAAATAATCCTTGATATCATATTTTATTTATTTAAGAACATTTAGTAACATTATAATAATATTATCATATAAATTTTTTATATATGCATGAAATAAATAAAATATATGATGTACAAATAATTCTTGTATGGTAATTCAAAGAAAATTGATCTCTTTTTCCAACTAGATTTCATAATTTGTTTCAAAAAAGAATTAACCAAAATTAGTTTAAATCTATTTTAATATATTTAATAGTTAATCACCCATTAGTGTAGACAATTATTTACCTTTTTTTATTCTGATTGAATGGGGTCATCTAGGACCATTATTTATTTAATTAAGGTAAAAAAAATCGGTTTCCTAAAAATGCAATCTTCATGGAATGTTTCAACCAAACTATGTGTGTTAATTCTTCATAGATGGGACACAGCAAACTTACTTTAATGTTATAGCCTAAAAAATTCCCATAAGTATAAAATTCATTTATTTATCTATGAAATATGTCTCCCAAAGAAAATTCTTCACTTATATGAGCATCATACAATATAATGTATTTTCCTATATCAATTTTATGATACTCATACTCAATTTTCTTCCATTGAGGAGAGTCCACTGGGTGATGTAGTTTCCCGTGTTTAATTATTGTATTTTCATTCAATTTGAATTATCTTGTGTTTTCCTAACATCCATATATCCCTCTAAACTATGGAATGATAGGAATGTACCATATATCTTTCTAAAGACTTTATTCATCTTTCTTTTATCAATTTGTGCCAATATTAGGAAATTTTATGAGTGATTCATGATCATTATGAAAAAATATGTAATCATTTGGATAGTTGTGTGTTTTTTCAAAGATCATTCCCATTGAACATGGAATTTTTTTAGCATCATAGGTTTGACAAGGAAGCTCATTTTATTTGGTATCGTGTCATTCAGGAGAGAAATTATTTTAAAAAAGATGGTTTCACTCCTTCCAATACCATCTTTCAAATTATATAACTTCTATACAACTAAAAATGTAGTATTATTAGAACAAATAGTATACAATGGCCCGTTAGAATGGATATTTAATTTATCAAACAAAATTGGAAAATCATGAGGGTTATGTTCATTTTTCTTTTTTATTTATTCTGAATTATATCAATCATTATTTAAACTGGTTTTCATATAAAGTGATCCATAAAACATATTATCATCCTAATTAGTGTGTACATTATGTTTCTCCCCATTTTTATCCAAAAAAATTATATCTCTGATCTATTCTATGAAAAATTAAATTCTCTTATAACTCTTATAAAATAATTTTTCTTGAATATCAATAATGTATACATGGACAAAAGATTTTAGAATGTTCATATTATACATCATTTAAAACTTGATGAACTCTATAACTCCAAATTCATACTATTTTTTCAATTTATTAGAGTGCATCAATTTTTTACTTAAAATCCATCCTATTGGGTTCATAAAATATTCATTTTGTATAAAAATTATAATAAATGCACATAATATATTCATAATAAAATGGGAATGTTGTAGATAATTCTAATAATGGAAACCCAACATTTTAATGTTATCGGTGATGAAACTTAATAATTTATAATCTTGTACAAGGGTAACGTGAAAAGAAACAACATAGGGTAAAGATGTGGTTATTAGTCCGGGTTCTCGATTTGATGTTGTGAGGGATAAAAAGGAGATAATTCTAGGATTAATTATATATCCTTCATAGGTGGGATTCCAACAAGAAGGATGATTTTTAGTTTATTAATTTCTTCACTTCGTGTGTGGTTGTCTGGGTGGTGTTTTATTCATTGGGTTCTTAGGAACTGAATTTTATGATCATTTATCCCATGAAGAAACAATAAATTCAACATAAGTTGAAGAAGTGTCTTGATGGTATTAGTAGAAATATTTATCTAAAACTAATGATAGAGTATAAGTCTAACTACCTAGGATCATCTGGAAACAAAATTCAACATCTGTTGAATAAATATAGAGAATAAAATATGGAAAAATTCTAGATTTGAAACTAAGAGTGAGTTTTAAATAATATAGAAGTAGAGAAAGTTGTTTTGAATGATGGTTATGGAACCAATTTAAACAGTATAGGGCAGACAAAGTGGATCTTTAAATAATGTATTTAGAGTCCCTATAATTGGGACCATGGTGTAAATAAAATTATGGTCTTGTCTCAATGGGATGGATTGATAAATTCAATTGGAAAAAAATATCAAAATATTGATGACATAAGAAAATCCAATAGTGTTAGGAATGAATGCAAGTGGGGAAAAGTGTATGAACTCAATAAAAAGTAAGGGTCACTTACTAATTGGAACCATTGTCTAAATGAATACATACATTATATTTTTGTAAATATATACTCGATGTAACTATATATAATAGATATAATATTTAATGTTCATGTTTTTAAATTCCAATATTTTTTTATTTTTATTGTAGGTCATAAATATAATGTAAATAATTTTTATAATTTTAATTGTGATTTGAATTTTTAATCAAATAATCTTGGGAAAATTTTATTTAATTGAATATGATAATCCTAAATATATTTAATTAATCCAAATGTGAATGACTCATTGGGTGGTAATGTGTGATATAAATATATCATTGACACTCTATGTTCATTTTTTTCCTTTCCTAAATACATTAATATATTATCATTAGTACAATTTATTATTTCTATTTTGGGATTCTATGATTCCAGTCACCATATTAGATTCTTGGATCATCTATAATCCTATCAAAAAACCATTAAACTAAAAAATTTATGGATATTAATACTATCTTCTTAGATACTATGAGGAAATGGGGTAAAATGAAAGATTTATAATTGGGTAGTCATTTAAAAAAATTATTGTCATATTTTTATTTATTAATGAATTTAGTGAATAGTAAAATTCCCCCCGATCTATATGAAACCCATTACCCTAGTATCAAATTATTTTGTATATATTTTTAAAAAACCTATAGTTTTACATCAAGAAAATCATTCACATGAAAATATCTAAAATTGATGTAATGAATTTTCTAGTTTTAGAAATGTTGATGGAATATTTTTGGATGTTAAAGTCAACATGTAAAAAAATTATTTTACACATTTTTTATAGCATTAGGGATGATAAATATTATATTTACTCATATAAAAATTTTAATAGAAAGTAAAAGCGTAAATATCCCAATGAAAATAATTAAATTCATTAAAAGTTATTTAAGTCATTCCATGCTTCGTTGAAGGGAGACACTAATATAGTGAAATTATATGATATCCATATATTAGGCATCCATATTGGAAAAAATGCATTATTGAAACCATCCCAAGGTATTGATGTTGAGTATTATGTTATTTTAAAATGATTTTAAAAAAATATTTATATATATAGTGTTGTTTGTGTCATATCTTCAGAACTAGATAAGGAAAGAGGAGGAAAAGTGAACCATCTTGCAAATTAAACATTTTGATAAGGGAAATAAATTTCAATCCCTCCAAATCATCTCATTTCCCATGGAATCATCCCTACCAAACGACCTATATGAAAGGGATATCATAGGTGGCAATTCATAGTGATACCAAGTATGTGTGGGAGAGGTTACGTGCATCGACGATAGTATATAGATACTAATAAAAAAGAAAAGAGTATAAATAATAACATGCCTTAGGTTTTGAGAGGCTTGATGTGACCACGAAGGTCGAGGGAGAGGGGTGGCCGAGGTGGCAATCCGTGAGAGCTTGAATGGAAAAACAGAACTAAGTTAGATTGGGGAAAAATTATAATATTGGGAACGGATTTAGTTTCACTTTTAAAAAACACTGATAAAGATGGGTTATATCAACACTAAAATAATACGTGTTAATTAAACCCCTCTTTAACGGTGCTAGAGTATTAGAACTAATAAATATAGGTTTTATCAAAGCTTTTTATAGGGTTGATAAAGGCCAATATTTATCGGCACTAAAAACAACCAATAAAAACCTATATAAATATATACAATAATATAATTAATATAATTAAAAAGTTTAAATGTATATAATTCTAAATATATATATTTATATATCTAAAAATAAATATTTATATACTTATAAATATATTTAAATAATTTTAAATATGTATTTATAAATATAATTTTATATATATATATATATCAGTATTAGAAATAAATAATTATTTATCTATTTATAAATATATTAAAATCATTGTAAATATGTACTTAAAAATATAATATTCAAATATATTTACAATAATAAAAATAAATATATATATTTGAAAATTTATTTATAAATAATTTTATATAATTATAAATATATTTTTATAGTTATAATTATAAATATTAAAAAAATATTATTATTTAATTATTAATATATATATATACTTTTAAAAAAATATTTATTTATTTATATTTATAAATATATAATTTTATAATTATAGTAAAGATACATTTATAAATTTATTTATATATAAATATAAATATAAATATTTATAAATATTTATTTACAATTATATTAATATAAATATATTTTAATATTTATTAATGAATATATAATATTAAATGAATTAATGCTAAAAATGAGTAAAATTGAATAATTAAAAATGGATTGACATTGAAAATATTATAAAAATGTATAAGTTTTATTAATTATATAAATTATGAAAAAATTTAAATATGGATATATATTGAAATTAAGATGAATACATATTGAAAATATCACAATATAATAAATAAATATGTATAAATAACTATTAGAAAATGATTAAATTTTAAAAAAATATAGTGTTTACTGATTAAAAACATAAGGCATGAAATATATTATGTTACTAAATTAAATTCTAAAATGAATATCAAAATTTTTATAATTTACATCCATTTTATTTGTGTGTGTTTCTATATAAGATTACATTAATTATGTAAATGTGGGTCTGAAATTTATGTGTGTGTGTGTGTGTATATATAACACAAATTTTATATGTCTTAAATTGAACTATGACATTATATAATATGTAACGTTTATTAATGAAATACATAATATTAAGAATTAATTAATTTAAAAATGAATAATGTAATTAAATGTATAGATTATTTAAAAAATGAAAATGAATATATGTTAATGATAAGGGAGATGAGGTTTTGTAGAGAGCTTCTCTCTCTAGACCACGATGGGATCTTGTTCAAATCCCTTGTTGCGATGTTCTCTGAATTTCAATGGTGGAATTATTCCTTCATAGAGGATGTTTCAATTCATACAAGCATATTGTGCCTACTTTGAACCAATCATGGGAGGTTCAGGATTTCTTGGCGTCAGCTATAACATACCCTCACCACGACGATGTTGACACAGTTTTTAGATCTGTGCCAGTGGCTCCGACTTCTTACAGTGGTGGTGTTTGCCTCGGCTTGTACAACCCAACATCTAGACTGTACCTGTCGACTGTGCCTTAGCTCGGTGCCGGTTTCTTCAATTCCCTGTTGTGAAAATTCTCAAGACACGAAAGGTCTCCCAGGACCTGGTTTGTGCAAAAATCAGGGCAGATCTACTGGATTGGGTCCTTCATGCGTGCCGCTGGGAAAATCTGCACCAGCTGGTGGTTCTTCTTCTCTCTATAAGGATGCAGCTCCTAGGGTGATTTGTCACAAGGGCAATGTCGCACTTGTTAAAGTAGATTCGATTGCAATTGTGGAACAGATGCATCTCGGTAATCATTCCATCATTGTATGTACTATTTTACCGCATGGGTCTAAGCAATGGATGTTGGATGAATTGTTTGTGAGAATATCTGAAATTTGGGGTTTTGGAAATTTGAAATTTTTTTCGATGGGTCAGGGTTTTTATCATCTCCTTTTCCCCTCTGACGATCTGAAGATGAAGGCTTTGGGGTATGGCTTGATTGCTCTTAAACCAGGTGTAATGCATATCAAGGAGTGGGAACAGAGTAGTAATCTTGAGGATATCTGAAAATCTTTTGTCTAATATTTGGTGAAATTCTCTAGACTGAACTGGATTTTTTCAATCCAGAGATTTTATATGACATCGTGCTTGCAATTTTTCATCCTATTAAATTGGACAAAGAAATTTAAATCGCTCGGTATGGTCATTTTGCATGCTTTTTGGTGGAACTGGATCTTGGTTCAATGCTTGTTGATTCGATTTTCCTCTCTACCGATTCTGATGAATTTGTGCTGAAAATTGAATACGAACATTACCACTTTTTGTACAGAATGTATGCTAGTTGGCCATGATGTATCAACCTATCTAAGTGCTTTGAGATGTGTTTTTTTCTACGTGTGGGAACGATGAAACTAAATGTTTTAAGAAGGAGAGGATTGAGAAATTAAATAATATGAAGTCTTCTATTGTGGAGTGGGTGCATGGTGAAGGCTTGCCCATTAGTGAGGCCATGTGCGGTGTTGATAACGGATATGGGATTGTTAGGGGAGATAAGATCTCCATCTCACCTGAGGATGGTGAGATTTTGGTTAGGTCAGTCTCTGGTAGGACGTATGGAACAAATAGAATAAGGAGGTCTAGCTCTCATACCAACACTGGAAATCATGAGTGTGCTCTTATTAATGAAACCTGGGAAGGTGTGGGCCTAATATCTCTATGCAGGCCATTGCAGGTGGATTGGATAATTTTAATGTTGAACCTGTTTGTCGAACTCTTAATGATAGTGATTGGTTGAATCTTGTTGAGTCTACTCATGGTACCCCCAAGCGGTCATGGGTGGAAATAGCAGCAGAAGAGAAATCTAATCCTATGTCTAGAATTCAAAGAGAGGTTAATGAGGATCTATCTCTAGAAAGAGCTCTGCTTAATTTAAATATTATGGGAAAGGGTAAGCCGGTGGCTAATTCTCTAAAACCGACAAAGCAATATTGCGTTATTGTGACATATGGATCCCCACACTTGGTGAGTGATAGAAAATCCAAAAGAAAAAAAAGGCTATTGTGGATAAGGAAGGATTTCAAATGGTGCTTCCTAGGAAATCACATATTTTGGCTATTCCAATGGTTGATGATTGCAAGTAGACAAAGTGGACTTTCCACCCAACTTTTACGGTCTAATGAAGAAGACTTATAAGAATTTTGGCAAGGCCTCAGATGAAGAATGTCTTTATGCAAGGAGGAAGAACATGAATATCACTTTTCTAGGTGACCAGGAAGGGGAACATTAGATGGAAGTATTTGATAAGGAATTGGTTGATTGATTTTTTCTACAGTTAGAGGCAACCTTCTACATGATGGTTCCAGATGTGTTCAGATGCAAAGACCACTTAGTTGTTGAATGAGTACTTGTAATTAATTTTAAGGATGGCCTCAATTAGAATCCTGATGTGAAATATCATGGTGTGTCATGGAAATTAAAAATCATAGAGGAATTCTTCTGGTCATCATCTGAGGATGATCATATTCCACCACAAAAGACAGGGCGAAATGGTGGATGCACAAAATGAAGGGGCAGATATCCCCAAAATACGGGTGTTAGGGGAGATCTTGGGAAACGAACTTCTATTTCATTGATTTATTTTGACGTTTGTTTTCATCTCTCTCTATGTACTTTATACACTTTATTTTTCTTTAAATTGTCAGGGTCATGGATTTTGGCTTGCTGAACCCGTGGCTGGTCCTATTTGAGTATGTTAATGATATTGAATACATATTAATTATATAAATTAAAACCATATTAAAAATATTGATTTTTAATGAATAAACATGTATAAATAAATATTAAAATTGATAAAATTACAAAAATATTAAATGAATAAAAATTGAAAAAATAAAATAAAATATAATTAAATTATTAATGAACAAATGATACTAAAAATGAATAAATTTTCAAAAAAAATTTTAAAAAGTAATAAATAGTTTATGTGTTTGTGAAATTAACATATCACATGTTTGATATATGTAAATTTCAACTATATTAAAAACTAATTAAATTTTAATAAATAAATAAATAAATATTTAAAATAAATAAAGTAAAAAATTATTAAACAAATAAAAATTAGAAATGAATAGATGTAACACACAGATATATATATATCAATTAAAAATCAATAAATAAATTAAAAAATATTAAAAGAATAAATATTAAATATATATATATATATATATATATATATAATTAGTAGTTGGGGGTAAAATTAAAATGAAACATATAAACACACACAAACACCACACACCCAACAGATTAGATAAGCAGGTCATAGCCCCCCAATGGATAACCCACCCATAAAGATCCTATTTTTTATTATATATAACCCTTAATATGTGAGTTTTAGGGTCCTTCATCATCGATTCTTGGACTATTACATCACCATTGACCTTACCATTAACACACCTCTGCCTGCAGACCCATTTTTGTTGTTGGAAAACACACACCCAACAATTATTATTTTATAACACTTTCTTCCAAAAGCAGCACGCTAGAGTTCAAGACCTTTATCATCATCATCTTCTAATAGTTGTCTCACACCATCTCTTCTAGAATATATTGATCCCACCACCAATATTAAAGAGTCCATCTTACACCTCTCACACAAGTTAGAGTCATGCTAGTCCCAGCACCTGCCAACGCCTCCAATATGCACTGCTATCTGGGGCATTGCCCCTTGTAAGAATTATCTATTGTACTGCTATTTTTTAGGGCCACCATTTTTACCTCACCTATGTTTGGCACCGTCAGAATCCATCTCCTCTACCCATCGCATCGACATTTTTTTTATTGAGGGCCACTATCGATCTCACCCATGTCTGATGATTTCTAAAGCCATCTCTTAAAGTGAGGTTCTTCCATCATAACAAGCCTCCTCCTCTAGAGCATCAAACCCACATCATCACACCTTGATGTGTCCTTTAATCGTGAAAACTTGTTTCCAATGTTGGTGCCAGTGGAAGATAGTTGTAACACAACTTCTCTAAGGGTCAATGAGGGGAGCATAGTCTGAGGTATCACGTCGACCTCCAATGATGTCTCCCTAGATCACCCTCCCACACCATAGTAGCTTGGATCTATTGTTTTCCACCCATTACCAATGCATCGATCCAATCAGCATCGAATGATGGATATTTTTCTAGCTGCATGATAGGTAGCTGGTGCACTAACCACACTGACCCCTTGGCTACTTCAATATTGGCTTATGAAGATGTTAATTGTGTAGGGTATTATTTTTCAAGGTAAGTGGGGATTGGTGGAGGATTCCTGTCAAACTTGGACTCCTCTATCATGTCTATATAAAAATGGTTTGGGATGCCTCCTTCAAAAATCATATTAGATTTGAGGCAAGGGAGTGCTCTATTGTTAGAGGGTAGGGAGAGCTCCATGTGAGAGAGAAATAAAGGGAGGTGTGGGATGGGTAATTTTAATCCTTTGTTCTTGTTGAAATAAAGTCTGGTTTCTCCCTCCATTCTTCTCTCTTAGTGGCCAGTGAACCACAACAAGTGGTATGAGAGGCAGTTCAAGTGAAAGGGCAATGGGCAGTGGAAATTTTCTGGTGATCGGAAAATTCTAGTTTCCCGGAATCAGGTTTTGATGTTATATTCTGAAATCCTATGTTGAGACGATTCCTACAGCACAAATGACATAAAACATAACTAAAACAAGCTTCCTAGGGCCAATCAATGTTTGGTAAAACTTCGAGTGCTACAGTAACCCTTTCTGGAGAAAAAGTCACTGTTCCGGAACAGGAGACTTTTTCGGTGAGTTTCTGGCCGCTTCTCCAACATACCACATCATCTCCATGTCATCGGACAATCTCGGCCCTTGATACTGTTTTGATCGTAACATGATCAATCGGTATCCAATTTCAATGATCAAGGAGTCGATTCCACCATTTTCGATTGTTCTGGATGCAATGATGAGCTCCATTTATTTAGATTCTTCATTAATGTTTTCAAAATTGAAATTAAATGGAGGGACCATCCATGGGAGGTGGTCGAGGGGCCGAAAATGGATTTCAAAGCGAGAGTAGGTCTATAGATGGTAGGAAACCATCATACAAATGCTACCATTGGGGCAAGATGGGTCACATGAAAAGGAACTGCCAAATGTTGCTACAAGAAAATGGTCAAAGTGGAAACCGACAATGATTAAATGGATATGTGCACATGATAGTCTCCAGGGAAATCACACTTTGCTCCAAAGACAAAGAAGAGGCATGATTTCATACATGAGACCAACACACATAATGGGTGGTCGATATTGTAGCATTATACCACATCACACCACATCGTGACTATTTCTTGACTTATCAAGCTAGTGACTTTGGTGTAGTCAATAAGGGGAATACCAGTTCGGTAGAGATTATTGACATGGGTGATATACAAGTCAAGATGAATTTTAGATACACAATCACTATGAACGATGTTTGGCATGTTCCAATTCTTTGGCTCAGCCTGTTATCTAGTATAGCCTTTGATCGACAAGGCTATGACAACATCATCAACAATGGAGCCTAGAAGATGACAAAAGGAGCCATCATCATCACCCGAGGACACATATGTGGTACCTTGTACAAAACTCATGTGAAGATATGTGAATATATCCTAAACACGGTGGAAAAAAGAAATTCCATCCAATATGTGGCAAGGAAGGCTCAGCCACACGAGTGAAAAAAGGTTATCTACTCTAAAGAAGAAGAAATAAATCAGTATTTACAAGGTTTTATCCCTTGATCATAGTAAATACTTATTTTATGGGAAGCAGCAAAGAGTCTCTTTAAATAATGCTTCATCACAGAGATCAGAGATGCTGGATCTAGGGCACTCTAATGTATGCGGACACATGGAGGTGGATTCACATTGAGGTAAAAAATATTTCTTATCCTTTATTGACGATGCATATCGAAGTGTGTGGGTTTTCTTCTTATGGAAGAAGCACCAAGTAATGGACAACATCAAGATGTTTTATTCCATGGTGGAGTGTGAAACTTGAAGGAAGCTGAAGTGTCTTCGTTCAGACAATTTAGGAGAGTACACATCCATGGAATTTGATGCCTATTACAGGAGTGAGGGAATCCTACATGATAGAATGGTCCCTCTCACCCCAAAACACAATGGAGTTGCAGAAAGGGCGTACAAAACTATCATGGAGAAGGTCAGAAGCATGATAAGTTTGGATAAGTTCTCTAAGCCATTTTGGGGAGAAGCTGTTCAGGTTGCACGCTACCTCATCAACCAATCACCGTTAGTCCTGCTAAATTTTTATATTTCACAAAATAGATGGTCTGGTAAACATCCCTCTTAAATTCATTTACGAGAATTTAGATATTTAGATTTTGCACATGTATTCAAGGAGCTCATGCAAGAGCTAGATGGTAGATCTTCTTCATGCATCTTTCTCAACTATGAAGATGATGTGTTCAAATACAATATTTGAGACAAAAATGATAAGAAGGTGATAAGAAGAAGATATATCGTGTTCCTTGAGAACTAAATGATCAAGGATATTTAAAATCCAAGAATGTATTGTAGGGAATGTGTCGAGGACTAAACTCATGATCCAACACCTATATCAGCACCGCCTGTTATTGAAGAAAAGGAGGTGCATGAAGACTAATTGATAGCAGATCAGGAGGTAGTATAGGAGGATATTGAGTAGGGGAAGACTCAATCCTCTCCACAAGAAGTGGCATAACCATAATAGGATCTAGGTGATGTTGTGCCACCCGAACCTAACATTTCATAGGTTCAAAGATCATCATGAGCTAGGATTCTATCAAAACAGTATCTGGAGTCAGATTACCTATTGCTGACAGATGAGGGGGGCCCAAAGGATACTAGTAAGCAGTGTCTCATCTTGTAAAAATCATGTGGCTTCATGGAATGGAATATGAGATGGATTCTTTGATGAAGAACCAAACATATGGTTTGGTGTAATTACCCAAAGGTAACAAGGAACTTATGAACTAATGGGTGTTCATGTTGAATAAGGATGGCAGTAAAAGGGATGTCAAGAAAAATCCTCTGTTATTTTTCAAGAGATTATATCAGAAGAAAGTAGTTGAATTTGATGACATATTTTCACCTCTGGTGAATATGGATTCAATCTGAGTCATTTTGGCTAGCATGAAATTGGATCTTGAACAGATGGACATGAAGGTAGATTTTCTTCATAGTGAGCTCTCTGAGGAGATCAATATGAAGAAGCCTGAAGGTTTTGAGGCTTTTATACATGAAAACCTCATCTAAAAATTTAATATGAGCATTCACAGATTGAAACAGGCTCCCAGAAAGTGGTACAATAAGTTTGAATCATTTATGGTGAGTCATGGCTACAAGCGGATAGAGGTGGACCAGTGTGTCTAGATCCTGAGATTTCATGATGGTAACTTTGTTTCCCTTCTACTTTATGTTGATGACATGTTGATCATTGGGAAGGATGCATTAGTGATTATCCATATTAAGGAGTTATCTAGGTCATTTGATGTGATGTACTTGGGAGCAGCTCAAAAAATTTTGGGGATGCATATCATTCGGGACAGAAAGAGGAATTTGTTAAGGCTATCTCAGGAGAAGTATGTTGAACGCGTTCTAGAACATTTTAACATCAAAAAAATCCAAACTTGTATGAATTCCTCTTCCTAGCCATTTGAAGTTGAGTAAGAGTGTATGCCCATAATCCAAATAAGAAATCGAGGTGATGGAGATGATACCATACTCCTCAGTAGTTGGAAGCTTGATGTACGTTATGGCGAGTATGAGAACTAACATTGCCCATGCAGTGTCATTCGTGAGCCTGTTCCTCTCTAATTCCCTGAAGCATCACTAGTGTTGGTCGGAGTGGTTTACTCAAGAGGGGGGTGAATTGAGTACCAATTAAAATTTCTATATTTAAAAGCAGTGTCTTAAAGACCCCCAAATAAAATAATAAATTAAACTGTAGTGAATTTATATTAATGTAGAGATTCTGTTAGGTTCTCAAGGGATTGATTAATTCCCAGGTAATCAACACAGGAGTGTGTGATTATCTTTTGAAACTAACTTACTAATCTACACTTAACATAAACACTTGCTAATTTAATTATCAAAGTAACTTTAAAAACAGTATTGGTTTTAAAGTGATTAGCAGCGGAATAAAACTTTGAAATAGATGGCACAACAATGTAACCAAGAGGTTCAGTCTCAAGCCGAGACTTAGTCCTCTCAAAAGTTTATATAAAAATGATCCACACCCTGGATCGGGGTTCAACAGTTTACAACTGTCCAGGTCCAAGACCTCTACCACTGTTCTTCGTGGGAAACAGTACAACAGCAACCAGCTGTCCAGGTCACACACGACCTCTACCACAGTTCTTCGTGGGAAAGAAAGAATGAAAGAGTTTTGTAAGGATTTACAGATCCTTCAGTTTGAGTACAAGAGACAGTGTATGTGTTAGATATAGCAGATAACACACACTGCTCGAAATGAATGGTAATAAATCACAGAATAAGAGATGTAGAGTTTAGAGATGGTTCTGGTGATTGCAGTATAGCTCTGGACTCCTTTGGATTCGATTAGCAGTGAGTCTGAGTCCTCTTCTTGTTTCTGTTGAGAAACAGAGTGTCGTATACTCCAGGTTCACAGGTGGTGAGAATGTAGTCGATGAAGTTCTTCGTGTATGCACAGAACTCTTCTCGAGTATGCTTGATTGTCTATGAGCTTCTCTGTGTTCTTCTCATGCTTTGTGTCGTTTTTGGTATATTGGATGCACCGCACTTTTCTCTTTCTTCACACGTTTGCGTTCGCATTCACATCTCTGGTATGTAGTCTTCTCGTATTTATCTCCCATCAGGGGACAGAAAAGATTTCTTTTCAGCAGGTACGAGGTACGGGTTCCTGACATCCGACAACCTTTATCAGATATTTGACAAATCATTAAAATGTATGATATGACCGTTAGATAGATTAAATATAGGAAATAAAGAAATTCAAACAGTGAGTTGAGTGATCGGTAGGTAAACAGCATCGGTAGCTTGAACATCGGTAGCTTGAACATCGGTAGCTTGAACATCGGTAGCTTGATGTCATTAGTTGCTTTGACTCTATCGGTGGCTCTATGCGTCGGTTGGTACATGCATCGGTCGCTCCATGCGTCGGTAGGTACATGCGTGTATCAATGACTGTTTATCGGTAGCTCCATGCGTCGGTAGCTTCATGCGTCGGTGGGTACATGCATCGGTAGCTCCATGCATCGGTGGCTGTGAGTCTATCGGTAGCTTCGTCCATCAGTGACTTATTCCATCGGTAGCTATTTATACTTACACCGGTAGCTCTACGTTTGTATCGGTAGCTGTATTTATAAGTACATCGGTAACTCTGTGTTAAGTCTATCGGTAGCTGTCTGTCGGTAGACTAAGTCTATCGGTAGACTGGTTACCGGTAGCTCTTTATCAGTAGCTATAGGCAGATTACTTATCTGTTTTAGGCAGAACACATCCGATTGTGTTAGAATCAATTTATAACTTGTATGAACATGGATAAATGATGATTAACATATTCCAAAGACTATTTAAAAAAGATGTTATTGGTTTGATCACAGATTGGAAAGAATTAAAGTATAGATCAACAATACTTAACAATATCATAGAGGATGAAGACATAATTGGGATTTTCAACACAAATAAATACATGATTGAGATTATCAAAACAGGTGAGGTCAACAATCTCCCCCTTTTTGATAATCACAATTTATGATATTGGCATTTAACATAGTGAAAATATAACAGTAAAGAGTATAATATTGAATTCAATTTTCTCAGAGAAAACAGCATCATAGATAATAGAAATAGTATGATATAGACATAAGTTATCAGAGGTAAAAAAAATAATAAGGTACTATATAGACATAAGGTATCAGAGATAAAAATGGAAACAAAACAAAGGATAATGTGTTTCCCCTTATGCCTTATTGTTCTCCATTGAAAATATTTCTCATTTTGTTCTCCTCCTTATTCTCGCATAAAAAGTTTCTCCCCCTCTCTTATTGTTCTCCCCCTTTGTGATAATCAAAAAGTGGGAAAGCATATATATAGATATATATATAGGAGAGAAATAAAACAAAGAGAAGTAAAAAGTGGTCTGTATTATAGTTAGTCAAAAAGTACAACAAAAACAGATTACAAAGGAATTCCTATCAAAAAGCTTGGCCACTTGTTCACTCCGCATCTGCAATGTGAGATTTTCCTTTAGGATCAGAAGGATGCTCGGGTGGTGAGGATTCAGGTGAAGGTTTGGGAATGCCAGAAAAGATCAAAGGAGGCTGGGCCACTGACACAGAGTCAGGCTTGTAAGTTGAATATTTTTGGGTAATCATTGGTTTGAGGCTTTGAATGGCTTGAGCAGGAGTCAGCTGGACTGAGGGAGCAGCTGAGGCAGAAGCAGGCAAAGCAGGAGGGATGATGACTGGTCTAGCATCAACATGCAAGAAGGGCAGCATCAGATTTCTAAAATCCATAATAATTCCTCCTCCTCTTTCCATAGCAGAGAGGAAATCATCTTTGTTCTCCATGAATTTCTCTAAGGCAGGAGTCAGTTCTCTCAGCTTGCTCACTTGTTCTTTGAAAGCTTGGGTGACTGGAGGGAGCTTCATGTGCTCCAACATTAGCTTGAAGTGGTGTTCGAGTTGATGCTTGGTGAAAATCTTGGAGAAGTAGTAGTCCACTTTGCTTTTTATGGCTTCTTGAGAGGCAGAGGCTTCTCTCATAAAATCTTGAACTATCTTCATGATTTCTCTGGCAGAATCCCTTGTAGAAAGCACCACTCGGCTTAACTCTGATGAGTCCCCAGAGCCACTGGTAGGAATAGAACCAATCTCCTCCTTCAATATTGCTCGAACTGAGTTCATATCAACTGATGGTTGGGATGTGAGAGGGCCAAGAGAGAAGGAAACAGTTTCTTTAAAACTCTTTGACAAACCACTGATTAGGCTTTGAACTTGAGAGTCCTGTAATTGAACATGATCCTTCACTGAGGTTTTGAAACTTTCAAACACTGAGACAAACTGGCTGACTACACTCTTCACATAGGCTAGATCCTTGTCAGCTTGAGACTTGGAGCTCATATAGGAATCCAAAGCAACCACTGATGTCTTGAGAGCTTCCAGATCAGCTTCGATTCTTGAAGACTGAGTCTGGCATTCTTTCACTTCTTCCATAAGCTCAGACATAAAGGAAGATAAATTACAAGCCAGAGATAGCTCGAAGGATCTCTCTAGCACTTTCATTTCTTCATAAAAGCTTTCCTTCATCTCAGCAACTGAAGCACTGAATGATTCTTTTATCTCATCCTTCATGGATTCAAGATCTGATTTGGAGACAAAATCACTTGAGACAACTGCAGCAGATTCCCTTGCTGAGGCCAAATTAACTACAGAAGTAGTCATTATTGAATTAATTGAGGATGCAAGAGAGGTTTCCATTAGCTTCACTTCTTCAACAAAACTGGATTTGAGGTCTTCTTTCAGCTTAGTCAAATCATGAAATCTGACCACATCGTCTGGCAACAACTCAGCAGCAAGATCATAATTGGTCTTTGGTCTATCCACAGACATCTCATTGTCAGAATCTGGATAATCTAATCCACAGACTATAAACCCTGGGTCTTCTACCCAGTCTCCAATCTCAACAGCTACTGTAACATTCCCAAGCACAGACCGATGCTCCCCCTCAATGGGTGCATTCTCATGTATCACAACAGCCTTTTCTGCTGGCCGTTCTTCATCAGAATCTTCTACCACAAGTTCTACAGGTGTAGCATTTAGAAGATCTTCTGATACAGGTACAACTTCTTCTCTATCTCTTTCTTTTTCAGCAGCAGGTATAGCTGAGTTTCCAATTAAGGGACTCATACTTAACCTACCAGAAGCAGGCGATTCAACTGCATTCTCCTTTTCCTCTTCTTCTTGGTGAGGTACAGACTAGTCTTCCTCATAAGTAGGCAAAACTTCCTCTACTTTTCCTTTCCTAGAATAAACCAGTTCTGCAACAGGACTTGGGGGAAAGTCTGGATCTCCTCCAACATCCATAGGAGTTTCTTCTTCTTCCTCTTCTTCTGTCTCATCACTATAAGCAGGTTCCTCTTCATCAGGTCTTAGACTCGGATCTCTCATATCCTTTGGTCTTGAGGGATAATCCACAGGATTAAACCTATCATAGATTTTCTGATCATCACTGACCCATTCTCCCTTCCATGGGTTCCAGTTAATTTTCATATACTTGCAAACAGTCGAGGTGATGCAGAAATTGTTCTTGACTACAACTGTCTCATCCTGAGACTCAGCGATTTCTTTCACTTTTATCATCACTGAAATCAGCTTGGCAAAGAACAAAGCATTGGTCTTTGACTTTGGTCTAATCATGTCTTCCATTTGAAGCATCAACAATCTGCACAGATTGACTTTTACACCATGTCTTAGCAAATGAAGAAGATAGATATCTTGATATCTCAGATTTGCAAAATCTCCTCTCCTCGGTATCAACACATGCTGAACAAATTTGAAAAGCAGTCGATTCTCTCCATCCATTTCAGCAGCTACCACTTGCCTTTGATTTCCATTCCCAGTCAGCTCTTGTAAGGCGGTCTCATAATCAAAAATGTCACTACTAGGTGGCATTGCTCTTGATACATACCCAGAGACACCTTCATGTGGTACTTTTAAACTCTCAGCCCACTCTACTGAAGAAAAAGACATCTCTTTTCCATTTACAAAAGAGCTTACCCGATTCTCATTCTCAGACTTCTCAAAGGTTACAAACTCATAGAACTGCTTTACCAAATTCGGGTAGTATGGGCCATTGTTATTCGAGAAACAATCCACCCATTTCTGGTCTTCCAGAATCTCGAGCACTAAGGATTTGCTAGGCAGTAGCCATTCCACGCACAGTTCCTTCTCGATTACTATATCTCTATTCTGCAAGTGAGGATTCACTGGTCGCCTTCCCGATCTAGTTTTGACTTCACTAACACTGGCTTTATGCTGTGTCTTCTGCTTCTTAGCATTTGGTTCTGCACTTTCATCTCTGACGATAGGAAGCTTGGTTTTTGCCATCGCGGGTTTAGGGTTCTTGGTCGATTTGGATGCTAAGGTTCGAAGGTGAGAGATTTTGAGCTCGGTGAGGTAAGAAGTGGCTTAGACTTAGTTTTATCATTTAGGAATTCCAAATAAACGATTAAAATAGAGTAATAAAATAAAACGATTCGTATTCTTGGCGGCAGACAGAAGTTTTAAACTTTGCATCGGTGTGAGTTAATCATCGGTGAGAAAAACAAATCGGTGAGCGTTGTACATCGGTGAGAATTTCTACGTCGGTGAGAAACTTACATCGGTGGGAATTTTCACATCGGTGAGAATTTTCACATCGGTGAGAATTTTCACATCGGTGAGAATGTTCACACCAGTGAGAATTTCACATCAGTGAGAATTTTCACATCGGTGAGAATTTTCACATCGGTGAGAATTTTCACATCGGTGAGAATGTTCACACCAGTGAGAATTTCACATCAGTGAGAATTTTCACATCGGTTGTGATTAAACATTCCCAGTTCATGTCTTATGAAACTTAGCCTATCCGAACTTAAAGGTTTAGTGAAAATATCAGCCAATTGATGTTCAGTGCCAATAAATTCAAGAGAAATATCACCTTTTTGATAGTGATCTCTTAGGAAATGGTGTCTTACATCTATGTGTTTGGTTCTAGAGTGAGATACAGGATTCTTGGAGATGTTTATTGCACTGGTGTTATCACAGTTGATTGAAACATGTTTAAAAACGTATCCATAGTCCAAAAGAGTGTGTTTCATCCACAGAATTTGTGCACAGCAACTACCAGCAGCTATATATTCTGCTTCAGCAGTAGATAATGCAACCGAGTTCTGTTTCTTACTACACCAGGAAACTAAGGATTTTCCAAGCAAATGACATGTTCCTGATGTGCTTTTTCTATCTAGCTTACAACCAGCAAAGTCAGCATCTGAATAACTCATTAACTCAAAGGATTGTCCTTTTGGGTAAAACAAACCTAAGTTAACCGTGTGTTTGAGATATTTAAAAATTCTTTTAACAGCAAGCAAATGAGATTCTTTTGGGTTAACTTGAAATCTAGCACACATACACACACTAAACATAATATCAGGTCGACTAGCAGTAAGATAAAGTAAACTACCAATCATACCTCTGTAATTTGTTTGATCAACTGGTTTCCCAGTTTCATCTGTGTCCAATTTACAGGTAGTACTCATAGGAGTTTCACTTTCCTTGATACTATCCAGACCAAAACGTTTTAAAAGATCCTTTGTATATTTACTTTGATTCAAAATAATACCATTTTCATTTTGAAATACTTGAAATCCAAGAAAGTACTTAAGCTCTCCCATTAAGCTCATTTCAAATTCATTTTGCATACTTTTTGAAAAATCAGTACATAAAGAGTGTTTAGAAGATCCAAAAATAATATCATCAACATATATTTGTACAACTAAAACATCTTTAGAAATTCTTTTAATGAAAAGAGTTGGATCAACAATCCCTTTAGTAAAACCTTTTGAAATAAGGAAATTGCTAAGTCTATCATACCAAGCTCTTGGTGCTTGTTTTAAACCATACAAAGCTTTAGAAAGTTTAAAAACTTGATTTGGAAAATGGGGGTTAGCAAATCCAGGTGGTTGTTCCACAAAAACATCTTCAACTATAAAACCATTTAGAAATGCACTTTTTACATCCATTTGATATAACTTGAAATCCAGATGTGCAGCATATGCAAGTAAGATCCTAATGGCTTCTAGTCTAGCTACAGGTGCAAAAGTTTCCTCATAGTCTATGCCTTCTTCTTGACTATATCCTTGTGCAACTAGTCTAGCTTTATTTCTAACTATATTTCCAGATTCATCTACTTTATTTCTAAAAACCCATTTTGTGCCTATTGTCAAAGTGTCCTTGGGTCTGTCAACTAATTCCCAGACTTTGTTTCTTTCAAACTGATTTAATTCTTCCTGCATAGCTATTACCCAGAATTCATCATTGATAGCATCATTGATATTTTTGGGTTCCAGCTGTGAAAGAAAGGCTTGATGTTCAACCTGATTTCTTAGAGAAGCTCTAGTTTGTGTTCCTCTATCCAGATTACCAACAACAGCTTCTAAAGGATGATTCTTTAGAATCCTCGTTGATCTAGTAAAGGTTGGACTAGAAATTTCAGGTTCATCTATAGGTTCGGGTTCAACAGAAGCAGATTCTGGAGAAAGTCCAGAACTGGATACTTTTATAACAGGTTCTTTAGATTTATCATTAAGGTCCAGAATAGATAAGTCTTCTTCAAGATTTTCAAGAGAGGTTTTAGGCTCATGTGGATCAGTTTCATCAAACTTGATGTGAACAGATTCTTCCACACATTTGGTTTTCTTATTGAATACTCTATAGGCTTTACTTGAAATAGAGTAACCCAGAAAAATTCCTTCATCACTTTTGGAAGCAAACTTATCCAGATTATCTTTAGTATTCAGAATAAATACTTTGCAACCAAAAACTTTAAAGTAATTAACCTTAGGCTTTCTATTGTTCCACAATTCATAAGGGGTTTTCTTAAGAACAGGTCTAATCAAGACTCTATTAATAACATAACAAGCTGTATTTACAGCTTCAGCCCAAAAATAAATAGGCAGGTCATATTCATTGAGCATGGTTCTAGAAATTTCTTGAAGAGTTCGGTTTCTTCTTTCTACTACACCATTCTGTTGGGGTGTTCTAGGGGCAGAGAAGTTATGAGTATAGCCATTGTGTGAGCAATAAGATTCAAAATCTTGATTTTCAAACTCACGACCATGATCACTTCTCAGGGTCTTAATCTTGAGTCCACTAAGATTTTCTATAGACTTGGAGTATTTAACAAAGTAAGAACAAGCTTCACTTTTGTGAGCTAGAAAATATACCCAAGTATATCTAGAAAAGTCATCTACAAGAACATAAACATAGTGCTTCCCATTTAAACTAGAAACTCTTGATGGTCCAAACAAATCCATGTGAACCAATTCAAGTGGTTGAGAAGTTGAAACTTCTTTCTTTGATTTAAAAGAAACTTTGTGTTGTTTTCCCTTTTGACAGGGGTTACACACTCTATCATTTGGGAATTCTAACTTAGGTAGGTCTCTAACTAGGTTTTTCCTAGAAAGTTTTCTAAGTGAGTGAATGTTGCAATGTCCTAATCTTCTGTGCCATAGCCAAGATTCTTTATGAAAAGCATTCAAACAATTAATATTCTGCTTAGCTAAAGAATTCAGATTAACAGCATAAACATTTTCATTTCTTGAGGCAGAAAATACCAAAACATTCTTAGAATCAAAAACTTTGCAAGAATCATTTTCAAATTTAACATGAAAACCATCATCACATAACTGAGAAATACTTAATAAATTGTATTTAAGGCCATCAACAAATAAAACTTTAGAAATTAAAATTGAATCAGTGTTACCAATCTGGCCTAGGCCGATGATTTTCCCTTTTGAGTTATCACCAAAGGTGACAAAGCCTCCATCAACTTTTATTAAACTCTTGAAACAAGAGAAGTCTCCTGACATATGTCTTGAACATCCACTGTCCAAATACCACGTCTCTTTACAGGAGCTCTTTAAGCAAGTTCCCTACAAAATAGATTTAGATGGGAGATGATTTTGGTACCCAGATCTTCTTGGGTCCAGACAGGTTAACCAATAACACTTTAGGTACCCATATTTGTCTAATGGGTCTCATCTAATTTGTAGAATTGACATGCTTTGAAAGATAAACTTTATTAGATCCATAGCTATGTATATAACTGGTTGAAGCATATGAAGTTCCAGAATTACCTTCATTCTGTCCAGATTTAGAAATGAATCTAGTTTTAGCAATTTTCCTTTGTCCAGGTTGGTATCCTATACCAGTAGTGTATTTAGGTGCTACTTGCTTTCCTAGCATCTGTGTTAGAGCATTCTTGCCATTGGTGAACTTCTCTAAGTCTTTTCTAAGTTGCTCATTTGACAGTTTCAGTTCTGTATTTTCTTTTAACAGTTGAGCATTTTTCTCTCTTTCAATAGTAAGTTCGGTTTTAACTGTACTGGTGAGAGCATGCTGTTTCTTTAATGACTTGTATTTATCCTTAAGTTCATTACATGTCTCTTCCAGCATATCACAGTATTCAAACAGTTCAGATTTAGACATGTTATCACCTTCAGAATCATCTCCAGAATAATATGACTTTGAAGCAGGAGTTTCAGCAGTTACCTCAGAAGTGTTTGCCATAAAGCACATGTTGGCTCGATTCCTTTCAGATTCTGAAGATTCAGCTTCACTTGTGCTGTCTTCTGAAGCACTCCAAGTAGCCTTCATAGCTTTCTTAAACTTATTGTCCTTATATTCATATTTCTTTTTATATTTCAGCTTTGGACAGTCGGCTTTAATGTGTCCTTTTCTCTTGCACTCATAGCAGACAACATCATCTGACTTGTCATTCTTCTTCCAGTCCTTTTTCCATTTGCCTTGGTGATCATACTTACCCTTATAATTTGTTTTTCTGAAGAACTTCTTTTTCCTATAAAATTTCTTAAATCTTCTAGCAATGTGAGCCATCTCAGCATCACTGTCAGAATCACTTCCACTGTCTTCACAGCTTGAACTTTCAACTACAGCTTGAAGCTTTTCCTTGTCCTTATTCTTTGAGGTTGAGGATTTGAAAGCAACAGACTTTCTTGCAGGTTCATTGTCTTCCTCTTTGTTCACTTTAAGCTCTTCTTCATACATCATCAGCTTGCCAATTAGTTCCTTGACAGGTAGAGCAGCTATGTCACATGATTCTCTGATTGAGACAGACGTGCCTCTCCATCTATCAGGTAGACATCTCAAAATTCTCATAATTTGTTCCTTCGATGAGACATCCTTTCCCAGCGAGATCATTGTATTGACAATTTCGTTGAACCTGAGATACATGTCAGAAATGGGTTCGTCAGGCTTCATTTTAAAATTATCATACTTGATAGTATAAGTGTTCAATCTCATTTCTTTAACATTAGTTGTTCCTTCATGAGAAACAGCTAAGGTATCCCAAATTTCATATGCAGTTTTACATGCAGAAATTCTATTAAACTCTTCATCTCCTAGAGCACAGTATAAGGCATTCATAGCTTTACAGTTGTTATTGTAGGCAGTCTTTGTAGGTTCATCCCAAGTAGATCTAGCAGTAGTAGGAATTTTGTATTCTGATTCAATAGCAGTCCAAATATCAAAACCTATGCTTTCTAGATGGATTTTCATTTTCAGCTTCCACTGAGCATAATTAGTTCCATTGAAGTAAGGTGGCCGGTTAGTAGCAGCACCCTCAAGTCTATTGTCCATGATGAGAAAATTTTAAAGAGATAAAAATTTAGAAATAACAGAAATTTTAAGAACTTTAAAATACAACTAAAATCACAGTTCAAAAGCAGAGTACTTTTAGAAAGTATTTTCAACCTTTGATACCAAGTGTTGGTCGGAGTGGTTTACTCAAGAGGGGGGTGAATTGAGTACCAATTAAAATTTCTATATTTAAAAGCAGTGTCTTAAAGACCCCCAAATAAAATAATAAATTAAACTGTAGTGAATTTATATTAATGTAGAGATTCTGTTAGGTTCTCAAGGGATTGATTAATTCCCAGGTAATCAACACAGGAGTGTGTGATTATCTTTTGAAACTAACTTACTAATCTACACTTAACATAAACACTTGCTAATTTAATTATCAAAGTAACTTTAAAAACAGTATTGGTTTTAAAGTGATTAGCAGCGGAATAAAACTTTGAAATAGATGGCACAACAATGTAACCAAGAGGTTCAGTCTCAAGCCGAGACTTAGTCCTCTCAAAAGTTTATATAAAAATGATCCACACCCTGGATCGGGGTTCAACAGTTTACAACTGTCCAGGTCCAAGACCTCTACCACTGTTCTTCGTGGGAAACAGTACAACAGCAACCAGCTGTCCAGGTCACACACGACCTCTACCACAGTTCTTCGTGGGAAAGAAAGAATGAAAGAGTTTTGTAAGGATTTACAGATCCTTCAGTTTGAGTACAGGAGACAGTGTATGTGTTAGATATAGCATATAACACACACTGCTCGAAATGAATGGTAATAAATCACAGAATAAGAGATGTAGAGTTTAGAGATGGTTCTGGTGATTGCAGTATAGCTCTGGACTCCTTTGGATTCGATTAGCAGTGAGTCTGAGTCCTCTTCTTGTTTCTGTTGAGAAACAGAGTGTCGTATACTCCAGGTTCACAGGTGGTGAGAATGTAGTCGATGAAGTTCTTTGTGTATGCACAGAACTCTTCTCGAGTATGCTTGATTGTCTATGAGCTTCTCTGTGTTCTTCTCATGCTTTGTGTCGTTTTTGGTATATTGGATGCACCGCACTTTTCTCTTTCTTCACACGTTTGCGTTCGCATTCACATCTCTGGTATGTAGTCTTCTCGTATTTATCTCCCATCAGGGGACAGAAAAGATTTCTTTTCAGCAGGTACGAGGTACGGGTTCCTGACATCCGACAACCTTTATCAGATATTTGACAAATCATTAAAATGTATGATATGACCGTTAGATAGATTAAATATAGGAAATAAAGAAATTCAAACAGTGAGTTGAGTGATCGGTAGGTAAACAGCATCGGTAGCTTGAACATCGGTAGCTTGAACATCGGTAGCTTGAACATCGGTAGCTTGATGTCATTAGTTGCTTTGACTCTATCGGTGGCTCTATGCGTCGGTTGGTACATGCATCGGTCGCTCCATGCGTCGGTAGGTACATGCGTGTATCAATGACTGTTTATCGGTAGCTCCATGCGTCGGTAGCTTCATGCGTCGGTGGGTACATGCATCGGTAGCTCCATGCATCGGTGGCTGTGAGTCTATCGGTAGCTTCGTCCATCAGTGACTTATTCCATCGGTAGCTATTTATACTTACACCGGTAGCTCTACGTTTGTATCGGTAGCTGTATTTATAAGTACATCGGTAACTCTGTGTTAAGTCTATCGGTAGCTGTCTGTCGGTAGACTAAGTCTATCGGTAGACTGGTTACCGGTAGCTCTTTATCAGTAGCTATAGGCAGATTACTTATCTGTTTTAGGCAGAACACATCCGATTGTGTTAGAATCAATTTATAACTTGTATGAACATGGATAAATGATGATTAACATATTCCAAAGACTATTTAAAAAAGATGTTATTGGTTTGATCACAGATTAGAAAGAATTAAAGTATAGATCAACAATACTTAACAATATCATAGAGGATGAAGACATAATTGGGATTTTCAACACAAATAAATACATGATTGAGATTATCAAAACAGGTGAGGTCAACAACTAAGACGCAGTCAAGTGGATTCTGAGGCCTCTTAAAGGTACTTAAAACTTATGTTTGTCCTATGGGGATCTGAACCTATCTTGGAAGGATATACAAATAGAGATATGGCTAGAGATCTTGACAGTAGGAATTCTAAATTACAATACATCTATACTTTTTTCAGAGGATTTGTATCATGGCAGTCTAGGTTGCAGAAGTGTGTCGCTTTATCCATGATGAAAGGAGGGTACATTTCTACTTCGGAAGCTGGAAAATAAATGTTGTGGATAAATAATTTTCTCCATGAGATTTGATTAATCTAGAAGAAGTAAAAGGTTCATTGCAATAATCAAAGTGCTTTTTATTTGAGTAAGAACTCCATGTATCATTCCCGGACAAAGAACATTGACATTCTCTATCATTGGAAATGTGAAGTGATGGATCAACAACTGCTGTGACGTGTGAAAATCCACATGAAGTAGAACCCAGTGGATTTGTTAAAAAAGGTGGATTCTCAAGAGAAGCTAGACCTTTTTAGATGCTTCAGCAGATTGCAGAAGGAGGGGAGAATTGATGGGGATTTTTCTAGCTGCATGTTAGGTTGCTGGTGCACCAACACTATCAACCCCTTGGGTGCTTCAACATTGGCTTCTGCACATGTTAATTGTGTAGGTCGTCATTGTTGAATGTAGGTGGGTGTTATTGGAAGATTTTTTTTCAAAATTTGACTCCTCCACCATGGCTATATAAAGAGGCTTTGGGATGCCCCCTTCAATAATCATATCAGAATCGAGGCGAGGTAGAGCACTATTTTGAGAGGGCCGGCAGAGCACCATCTGAGAGAGAAATAAAGGGAGGTGTTGGAGGGGTAATTGTAATCCATTGTTCTTGTTGAAATATAGGATGGTTTCACCCCCCATTTTTCTCACTTAATGGTCAGTGAACCACAACATCGGAGGCCTCCTACTCTCTAGCCCATGTTGAAGACCCATGTCACCCTGCTCTCACACACAAGGGTTAAAATAATAATGTTGGCATTCATGATGCCAGCCCCACCAAACACAGCACTCGCAAAGCAGATTACATAACATGCAGGCTAGGATTTGAGCCCCATACATTCCTAATGCAGTACCCCAGTTGAGTACCACTCAACTACGGCCTTGGACACATATATATATTATAAAAAAATAAACGAACACTTGAAATTATAAATGAATAAATAATATTAAAATAGTACATATTAAAAAATAGTTTAATTTAATTAGAATATTAATAGATCCAAAACAAATATTTAAAAAATTCATAAGAAATTAATTATATGACTTTTTAAAAAATAAAAATGAATATATGTTTAAATAAAAATGAATATATATTAAATATGTTAACTGAAACTGTATTAAAACATTAAATGTTAATCGATAAATATAAATAAATATTAAAAATAAATAAAATTTTAAAAACATAAAAAATGAATAAATTACAAAAAAAAATATTAATAAAACAATTATTAATAAAAATGAATACATTATATATATATATATTTATTTATATATATATATATATATATTAATTCTAAATAGTAATAACATGTATATATTAAATATAGATGTATGGAATTAATAAATGTAATAATTAGAAACATATTATATTAAATATTAAATATTAAATATAATTTAACAAAAAAATAAAAGTATAATATTAAAAATTTATATTATTTGTGTATTTCTGTCCTTATAAAATTGAATTAATATCATATATGTATATGTGTGAAATTATTTTATGACATATTAAGTGTAACATATTTAGTCTATTTTTAATTAATAATTAAATATTTATTATTTGATATATAAATATATATTTCTGTGTGTGTGTGTCAAATTAATAAAAATAATATTTTCAAAATAAAATTTCATAATTACTCAATTGTTTTAAATTAATAATAAATATTTTTAATTAATTTAATTAATTATTTTCACTAAATATATGGCATATAAATTTATATGATTTATAATATATATATATATATATATATTAAATTTATTCAAATATATTAAAAACATTATTGATAATTTTTTCAATATTTTTTTAATTTATTCATTTTAAATTTTTTTTGTTCAGTGATTACATTTTATTCATTTTATATATTAATATTTAATATATAATATTTTTTATTTTTTATAATATATATTTATATATATTAAATTTATTTGTTTTTATTAATAATAATTTCATTAATAACTTTTTCTAAATATTATTTTAATTAATTATTTTTTTATTTATTTTTATTTAATTTTTAAAGATTTTAAATATTTTTTTATACTAGAGTAAAAAAATGCGGTCAAAGGTTGGCCATGTTTGTTTCATTAGTAAATTTTTTAATATTTTTTAAATTATTTATTTTTATTTTTTATTTTTTTAATTATTACATTTTATAAATTTTATATATTTCTATTTAATATATAAAATTTCTTAATTTTTATAATTTATATATATATATATATATATTAAAATTATACATTTTAGTTAAAAATATTTTCATTAATATATATTTTTTAATATTTTTGTAATTTATTAATTTATTAATTTTTATTTGTTTAATTATTTCATTTTTTGAATATTTTTACGATTTATATTTTTTATTACTTTAAAAATGGAGCCAAAGGTGGATCGTGTATAGGTCCATAGGGGAATGACCACCTGTGAGCCCGCAGATAGATGGGTCGGCATTGTTGACTGGGCAGGTGGGCCATTGTGTGGAGGCATCAGCCCCTGTGGCCCATGTGTGTGAACCGGTATGTTGGTGTCAATCCACCACAACTATAGCATGTAGTAATAGCAGAACAACCAGTTTTATAAAGCATCACTAGAAATATGAGATGTCTGATGTGGGATGAAGTCATGCTAGACAACCCTTTATCAGCGTTAAATAAAAGTGCAAGTAAAGGGTGGTCTTTATTAGAACTTTTATCTAGCATTGATAAAGGCAACTAATGTATATTGCATATATTTTAGAAGTTCATAATGATAAAATTTGTATTCAGTCTAGCATAATGTAGTTTTATGGATGCATGGTATGGTAGTGAAAGCTAGGTAAGTGGTGGATCTAGTTTTATGTGTTCGGTCTGATTCCATGTGGCATTGGATTGACCCTTCAAGTTTTTTGCGGTCTTTCCATGGGTCATTGATTCCAAATCATTATCTTATTCATGCAATGGATTTCAAGTGGTGGCTTTGATTCAGGTTTCTTATATACAATTTTTAAAAAAAAATTAAATTATCCATGGTTGAATGTTTTTAAAAACAAATACAAAATGGCATGAAGGACTTTAATGCCTTTGGCCATATTCAAATTCATGAAGGTCCTTTCCACCTTTATTGCTAAAGTTGTAAAAATTCATTAATGAACATAATTTATTTGTCAAAATATGATAAAAATCAACTAATAAATTAAAAATTTAAAGGTTTGTATATTTAAAAAAATTAATTTTTTTTTGTTTTGTTTATATACATATATATATATAATTTTTAATAATACCATTATTATTAAAAATTAAATTTGTTATGTTAAAATTTTAATTAAGATTTATTTTAAAATTATATTATTAACTAATTTATTAGTTACGTTAATAATTATATTATTTACATCATTATTAATATTTATTATTTTAATTATTGAAAATATTTAATAATGTCTTTAATAATTATTAAAAATGTAATTACTAAAATTTAATTATAATAACATAATTACTAATACTTTATAGTAATTTAATTAATAATATAATACTTATTAAGGATTATGCCCATTATTTTTTTAAATTTTAAATGTTTATTTATGTATTAAATTATTTGACATGAAAATTATATTTTTATTATTATATTTATGAAAAAAAATATGTGCAATTATTTTTCATATATTGAGTTGGTTTTTCAAATTTCATGTAGATTGTATTCAAACATTATAATTTATAGGGTTTCATTGTTACTTGTATGAAACATAATAATGTTTCGAGTTTTTGAATTGGAAATACTATAAATAATAATGTGTAAATACAATATAAATAAAATTTGACACACTTACTGAACATAAGAAAAATAAATAAAAATAACAATCATTTCATAAAAACAGTTAATGAAAATTAATTTAATTAGAAAAAATATTTTTGTTTTAAAATATTACATTTGTAATTATAAATTTTTTTCCATTCCTCTTATTTTCAACTATTTTTTAAGTGTTTTGTCAATGTAATAAATTTGATTTATATTTTAGTTATACTATAATTTATATGCATATATTTTTTAATGTATAAATATTATTTGCTTAATAATTAATTCTATTTCTGGTAAAATAATGTTCATTTATTATCTTGGTGAAATTATATTTATTTTCAATAAGTTTTTAGATGTTTATGCTTTGTTTTAAGTTTTAGTTATAGTTTCTTCATAGTTTAAAATTTATAAATTTTTAATGTTACCTATTTTAAATTTAATAAGTTTTCATATGTTTCATGTAATCAAATATGAAATCATATAAATTTTAAACTACACGTAAAATATAAATAATTATTAAAAAACTAGCTAAACTTATAGAAAGTGGTTGATAGTAAAAATAATTTCATTAATTTAATAGACTAAAAATAATATAAATAAAATACATTACTGTTTTAAATAGTTTATGTCAACGGAAAACATATAAATAGATGAGTACAATATCTGTCTATAATGATTTCCAATCCCACATGAGGGTGTATTAAGGGGACACCCATGTCGAGATCACCGAACACTTTGTTAGGTTGGAGTATGATGAGCTGGAGAGGGAGCTTCCTCAGGATTTGGAACCTAGAATATATGATGTTGTGCCTATGACTCAATCGGAGGAGGCGGAATATGGATTTTGTTATGTTCACCTGATCTTTCTCACACTACTAAGTGGAAGGACCTACCATCATCTTCTGGGTAAACCATAATAACTATAAGGGATTGGTTGTGAAAGGTAGAGGCATGGGAAATGACTCATGACATTAGTTCATATTAGATATACTTGGTAAAAACTATTGATATCATGACAATATAAATGGATCTTATTACTCTTGGTGAACATCCACAATCAGCTAAGGCCGGACTACTTGAGTTGAAACATCTTCCTGTGGAATAGGTGATCCCTCATGTACAACACGACATGGTCTACTTCATCTCTATCATGCATCCTCAACATCATTAGTAGTTTGATCACATTCTTAGGAAGGAACCTCCTCTTCCTATGTAGGTACATCATATCCCTGATTTGGATGATCTTTAATACTATCATGTAGAAGATAATATATTGGTATCTTCTCCTTTGTTGAAACATGGTACATTTCCTAGCTAAAGTCCCCACCCTCCTCCAGATCAAACAAGGGGATAATATGTTATAGTTGAATATGATGTAAAGATATGAAAAATGAATTAAACAAATTATAGCAACTAAACTAATGTAAAGTTACACTACCACAAAACAGGGGTTTCACAGCGCCCCCCTTTATCAGAGCTAAAAAAAGTACTGATAAAGGGGACCCCTTTATCAATGATTTTTTTAGTAGAGTTGATAAATTTCAAAAAATATCATTAAAAATAATATATTGTTATATAAGTATATTTATATTTATATAAATATAATATGTATTTTTTAAATATGTTTTAGATAATTATAAATAGACTATTACATTTCATATATAATAAATTTTGTGAAAATGGGTATAATAGATTTAAAAAAATATTATTAGTTAATAATGTTATAATTATCATCGATTAATAGTCATTTAATTACAATTTGAAGACAAAAAAATAAAAAAAAAATAGTAATAGATCTAAAATAAGTTGAAAATGTAACTCAAACTTCTAATGTCCATAACTTTTTATTTGGGTGTTTGTTTGAGATATACAACCTATCAAATCAAATCTTGTGATGATCTCGACACACTAATGATCAAAGGAAAACTTCTGAAACATTTTTTTGAGGCCCAAAAATCCCTAGAAGGCCTCTAAAACTGAGTTTTTATTTGAGATACCCCGATTTTTTGATATTCAAACAGGTATAACTTCTGATCTGGATGTCCTCTGGGAATATACCACATATAAAATCAAATATTGTTTCATTTTCTTCAATTTGACTCATTGTAGAGTTGAAACAGACTTCTGGATTAGATGTTATAGTTGTTTTAACATTTTATAGCTTTTTAGATACATATATATATATTTGTATTCATTCGTAAATGTGTGTGTGTGTGTGTGTTTGTGTCTGTGTGTATGTCTATTGTGTGTGTTTATATATGTGTGTATGTATTTATTAATTAATTTATAAATACATATAAAAACATGTGGTTTCTTATTTTGAGAATATTTTCAACGGGGCTTGTATTAACAAGGACCTTCTTCCCAGAGTCATCACTTCTTCTGTCCAGGAAAAAGACAACGATTTTCTCTTGGGCACTATTCTTGATCATGACATAAAGGATACTGTTTTTGGCCTAAACCCTAACAGCACTCCTGGACCTAATGAATACAATAATGGTTTCTTTCACCTATATTGGAATGTTATTAAAAAGGATGTTTGCAAGCTTGTTAGGACTTTTTTCTCAACTGGGTTCCTTCCCCATGGTATCAATGCTCAATTCCTTACCTTAATACCTAAAGTACCCAATGCCTCTGAAATTCACCTGTTTCGGCCTATCGCTCTCATCAACTCCATATACAAAATTATCACAAAGCTCATAGCTAATAGTATCTTATCCTTGTGTAATAAAATTGTATCTTGGAATCAGTTTGGTTTCATCAAGGGGAGGTCTATTCACGACTGCATTTGCATTGATTCTGAATACACCAATGCCCTCAATAAAAGCTACAAAGGAGGCAATATTTCTATCATGCTTGTCATTCGGAAATCCATTGATACTATTGATTGGGGTTTAATTTTCTCGGTTCTCGGGGCTTTTGGATTCAATGATACCTTTATTAGCAGGATCAACTCTCTCTTCAACTCCGCTTCTATCTCTATCTTCATTAATGGCTCTCCTAAGGGTTATTTCAAATGTTCAAAATGAGTCCAACAAGGTGATCCTCTCTCTGTCATTAGTTTTTCTATTGCGGAGGATTACATTAGTCATCTCCTCACCTCTTTGGTACTTTCAAACAAGAATAAGCCCATCCCGGCTGCCAGAAACCTCAATGTCCCGACCCATCTCCTTTATGCGGATGACATTATTCTTTTCCATAATAGTGGAAAGAGAAACATCACAACTCTCAAATCTGCCCTATCTCATTATGAAGAGATCTCAGGGCAATCCATCAATTGGAGCAACTCTTTTATTTTCTTTGGTAAATCTTTCCCAGCTCCTAAAAAAAGTCACATCATTGAGAGTCTGAGTATCAAAGAAGGGTCATTTCCATTTACTTATATGGGTGTCCCTATCTTCTAGGGTCGGCCTCAGCCCTTGTATTTTAATGATCTAGCAGACCAACTCATTAATCAGCTTTCTTCTTGGAAAGGAAAATCTCATTCTATGGCTAGTAGGATCTTCCTGGTGAAAGCTTCTATTGTCTCCAAAATGGTTTATTCGTTGATGATATATAGATGGCATGTCAGTCCCCATAACAAAATTAATACCTATATTAAGAATTTTGTATGGATGGGGAGTATTCTGGATAGGGAACTTGTTATTGTCCCATGGTCTACATGTTGTAAACCTATTAAAAAGGGTGGGCTTGGAATTAAGAAATCTCAAGTTCTTCAATGAAGCCCTCTAGGCTAGACTCACATGGAATTTAATCTATAGAAAAGATGAATCCATCTCCTTCCTCAAAAATCGTTTACTAGATAAGCTCAAATCCTGCAACATGAGTTATGTTATCTCTTCCCTCGGTCCATCCATTAGAAATTCTTTTATCAATATCATGCATAACTCTAGATGGCTGGTTTCTTCTGATTCTACTCTGAAATTCTTGCTTGACAACTCGACTGGTGTTTCCCTTATTTAGATGCTTTTATCAAACGATGCTCCAAATTCTATAAACTCCACCATAAAGGACGTAATTAATTCCCACTTCTTAGATCATTCTGATCATATAAAAACTATGGTTGATGACTACACTTTCTCGATAGATGAAGACAGTCTTATTTGGGAACCAGCTCATAATGGGATTCCAGACTCCAGATCCTATTACAAGCATCTCTTCTCTCACTCTGAGTCCAATTTCTCTTGGTTGAATCCTTTTGATAAACCCTGGATAAAGCCATCTAGATTTAATCTAGTCTGGTGTATTGCACACAAGCACCTTCCCAGAGATGTTTTCCATCAATCCTTTGGTGTTCAACTCACTTCTAGAAGTATGATTTGTCATCAACATAGGGAGTACATCAATAAATTATTTTTTCCTATGCTACGGCCTCTGCTCTTTGGAATTTTGTTACTGACATTTTTTATTGCAGATGGTTAATTTCTGATTCTATCTGCTCTTTCCTCAAATATTGTGTGGAGATTTATCTTTCGCCGCTGTTTAAAAATATCTTTCTTGACACTATTTCAGAGTTCCTACACATTATATAGTATGATAGAAATGATATTATACATAATGATGTCTTATTAAATATTAATGCAGGTCGCTCGAGAATTCTGATTGCTATTAGAAATGTGTCCACTCTTCAAAATTCCACCTGCACTAACTCGGTTGGTGACTTTGGCATTCTCCATCGGCTCGGAATTAATGGGATATACAATCTCATGAAGTGTCTCTTCGAAGTGTTCTGGTAGTCACTGATTTCTGGCTAGATAATGATCAATTTATATGGAACCTTGAAAGGAAGCCCTGGACCTGCGGGCTGTGGAACCATCTTCAGAGACTATCATGGTCAGCTCCATGGCTGCTTCTTTGGTGTATGTGCTTCTACCTCTGCCCAAGAGGAAGAGATGTTGGTGGTGATACATGTGTTCAACTTTGTCAAATTAAATGGTTGAGACAATATCTGGATTGAAAGGGACTCCACCACCATAATCCAAGCCATTTGGAATGGTGTGGTTCACCTTTCTTGGCCTCTCACTACGCTTTAGAAAATTTTCCTTAGCTTGCTTCAGGAGATACATTTCCACCCATACCTAAAGGGAAGAAAACAAGGTGGCGGATGGGCTTTATAACAAATGGATCAGCTGGTCCATTACATGGAGTGATACCTTACTAGTTGATCTCCTTCTGTTTCATGAAAAGGATTGTAATAAAATTTCTTCCTTCAGACTCTTGTAATTTTCCTTCCCCTTTTTTAATAATACTTTTCTTTATTGGTCTTTGACCAATACATTGACTTTAAAAAAAAAAATATAACTATATATATATATCATTAAATAGAGAAAAAACCAAATAGCTTAGTAGAAAATGTGTAGGAACGCAAGGGGGGAGGTCTCGAGTTTGAGTTCAGGTAGAATCAGGGGCGCACGGACAAGTGGGGATGTGCAGGGTAAAGTGTAACATATAGAGAATTGAAGGGGGTCCACCTAGCATGGATAACAGGGGCGTTCGAGCGCTGCTAAAATCTCCCTCGTGCATTGTATTTTCTTTTTAACTTTTTTTTTAATTTTTTTTGACTTTTATTAGCTTTAAAAAGGCACTGATAAAAGGGACCCCCTATCTTCACCTTGATTAATAGTAATTTTCTAGAACTGTTAATGCCCTTTTCTAGTACTGATAATGGCCATATTTGTAGTAGTTTTATTGACTTACGAGATCTTGAATCTCTATATCATGTGAAGTAAGACACTGTATAGAATTCATTCAAAACCATATCTCATACTCAATCTATTGTGATTAATAGAATCACATCATATGTATTCCCTTGATACGAAATGATGAACATCTTTCCAAGAGATCTAGATAATTAGTATGTCTTCAACACCAGTCCACTTCCCACTTCTCCATTGGCTTCACGAAATGAAGTGATGATTACATTCTAGGTTAAACTAAAATACATTGGACAAATATAAATTAGCACATGACACAATTAGGATAGTTCAAATCAAAAATAAGAAAAGTGAATGAGAGGCATAAAAATGGTGGAATTATGAAGCCCATTATTATAGTATGTTGGAATCAGGTCTAATAGATCTTAGTATAGAAGCCATGAAATCTGAAATGACATGTGACATTTGTTAGAATATTTTGTTACTAATTTCAAAAAATTAAAATTTTGTGAATTTGATTCATCAACAGAGGATTGTATATAATTACATCAATGGGTAGTAGACTATCCAACATGAGATGGTATACACCCAAATTGTGTCACAGAGTCCTGATGAAGTGGTTTGACTAACTTGACCATAACATACATCATTTAAAGATATAAATAATAATTAATTGGTTATAATAACTCCTAATGTCATGAAAACTATTAATATGACGGATCATACCAACATGCACATAGAGCATCACACAGCACATTCATATGGTGCTCTAGACCAACAACAATAGTGACTAGGGGAGGGATGTATTCTCATTTTCTCATTATAATGAGGATGATACAACCCCTAGATCATTTTGATATGATTGGAATGTCATGAATAGTGCCTTGTACTTGTATGCTAAGCAAAAAGAAGCCTGGATGTATCTTCCAACCTAATCAAATGCCCCTAGTATCTCAAAAAACATCATGTGGGTATGAATACCAGAGTGATCAGCAAACAATTTCCATCTAATAACCCATAAGACATCTACATGAGCATGAAGCATGAAAGACCTCTCGTTAGCATAAGTTGGAAAATGTGTGAAGTTCTTTTCCATCCAGCTCATAGATAGAGAAACTCCATATGTGGATGTATTGTAACCCGCAATTTTGAGACCAAACAATTCTTGTACAATATCATGCCAATGTAAATGGGTGAGTCCTATAACAACAACACCATATAAGAAGGCATGTCATAAATTTCACATAATCAAGGATAATGGTTATATCTCTCTCAAGAAAGTGTACTTAGGTCTCCATATTTTGGTGGGGGGAAAGGAGGTGATGATCAATGACTTTATAATTAGATACAATAATGCCATAAAATACAACACAATATCGGTATGGTATAGTAGTATTTGGAGGCAGAATGTCATGTTAATGGTGTGTTATACACACTCTAAATTGTTGAACCTCATGACTTTCTATAACCTCTTGTGAAACATACCTATAATTCTCATTGAACAAATCATTATCCTCTATCTCTATATAAAAAATATTTTAAGTAAGTGTAAAATATAAATATAATTTTATATTTAGCATAATGTGATGACTGGTATAATGTAGGATATAACATGCCTATTCTCATTATTTAATAGAATTTTTATTATCAAAAGAAAAGATCATATATTAGTGTTTTAAAAACATAATTCAAATGATTTTATAAAATTATTTTTCATCTATGTTTTGACTGGTAGAATGTGGGATATAACAATCCTAATCTCAGAATTTAAAGTATGTGGTTATGGCACTAGATCCGGGAGTGCAGGTCCAGGGTGCTAAAATTATGCTTTTAAATTTTACTTCACATTGGGATGAATTTTCAACGAAGTTACCACATAAACTAGTTTTTACATTAATAGAATAAAACGTGAAAAAATGTGTCTTATAACATTGGTAAAATTTTAATCGAATTTCATGCAAAGATAAAAAGTTTATAGGCCCAATGGTAAAATGAGATCCAATCTATCCAATCCATCCTAGAACTGCATTAAATTATATTTTTATCCCTATAAATATATTGTATATCTTTTATGTTATACATGAAAAAATGTATAAATATTAATGGGTAATAATTCAATAAAATTTTAAGTAAAAATTCAGCAAATAGAAAATATTATGATAAAATTATTACGATGAACTTAAAAGGGGGCATAATTTTCATGGAATTTTAAAATTCAATCTCAATGAACATATTTTCATTAAATATATATATATATAAATATTAATGTTATGAAATTATATCATTAATAATCAACAAAATATTCAATAAAAACATGGTTTATCAACTCCCAACACTTACTCTTTTGCGCTCCTGAGAAAAATCACATGTCATAAAAGTACAAAAAATGATGCATTTTGAAATTTATGTGTCCAATAAAGAAATATAATCATAGAATGATTCACAAAATAGAATTCAATATGAACAAATTTGGATTTACTTTTCCCATAAATTCTTCCAAAACAAAATCCCCTAAGATAAATGGTAGTAATTAGGTGGAAACAAGTTATGAGTCTGCTATGAAAATAATTCACCATGTGTGCGTGGGATAACCATTTAAAGCTTGTATCTATATAATTTATTCATTATAATTTGGTCAACTAAATATTTTAAACTTACCTAATTCCATTCCACTAAACTTTTTCCACATACATCACAATCAAATTCCAAAACTCACTCGCTTATGTATTCCTGGAAGTCAGGATTTGAGCTCTCAACCTTTATATCCCCATTTGATGTACATTTCATCACTATCATTTATTATATTTTTTATGTGTAAAATATTTTGATATCACATACACATGCATAGGTCAATCTGATACAATAGTGAAATCGACGAAAAGATAAATAAACTTAGGGAAAGACCATGTTATAAATTGGAAAAAAATACTTGAATTTAATATATCTTCAATTAGGTATGAAAAAATCAAAATTAAGTTATGTGGGGATATAAAATAGAACAAATTTCACATAAAATTCCCAAAAATTAACAGCGTAAAAAACTCAATGGTTCATAATGAAAAAATCAATCATATCATTGAACAACTTTCATTTTTACAAAAATCAACCACCAAAGATAAAAACATTAACATGATTAATATACTTACCATGATATTTGAAAAATAAAACTTGAATTTTCAATAGGATCCATGGATTTAATGAGCATGTGAAAAGGAAATTAGTTTTTTTATTTTGAAAAGAAACAACAATTATACGGGGAAACACACAAAAAATCCTAAATAAAAAGCTACCCAAAATGCCATCCCCTCCCCAAGACGTAAAATGATACATTTTCCTAAATGTGAACCTATGAAAGGAAATATTTTATTGAAATAAAGAATTTAAATTTGGATAGTGAACATAAAAGAGATAGGGTAAGGGATAACTTGATGTTCTCAAGTGTTGACGAACTCATGTTGTGTGATGACATCAGCTACTTGTGTGGAGAATCCTTTGAAGTATTGCTTCAACCACATCCCATTGATAATAAAACTCCTTCATGTGGATTCTTCTTTGACCTCAACTGCACTATAATGAAAAACATGAGATAAAATATAATGGCCCAACTATCTAGAATGAAAATCATTGGGCATCAACTTCAATTATGAACAATATAGAAAGAATTTTTATCCCTTGTGAAACTCCATTTTTGGATCATTGTATAATGATACGACTGTTATATATCATTATAGAGCCTTGAGTTATGACATGAAGAAAATATAATCACCTCAAGCTCTTTATGTTTCATATTCCTTTGATCTCTAGCTTGGGCTAAATATACGTGTCATTTATTTATATCCCAATATGCCTAATACTCGACATCCGTAGGAAGATAACATGATTTTCCAAAAATGATCGAGTAGAGGGACATAGAAATGGGAGTTTTGAACATTATCATATAATCCCATCAAAATCATTCATGTATTTTCTCTAATCCTTACTATTTGGCTTTACAATTTTCCCCAATATCTATTTCAACTCTTGATTTGAAACTTTAGTCTGAAAATTTATTTGGGGTTGGTATGGTGTTCATGTTTTGTGCGTCCCCCCATACTTTTAAAGGAGGGAATCCAAACACTACATCATATTTTAGTTTATTTATCACTAAATTTTTTCAGCATTAGTGAAATGTGAAAATAAATGTTTCCTTTATCAATGATTAAAAAAATCTAATAGAACAAAACCTTTAGCATTACGTTTATTTTACGATGATAAAGGTTGTCTTTATCACCAATAGTTAATGAACTAATAAAACTATCATGTGAGTCCCACATCAAACATGCGGATGGTTGACCACATATTTTTATATGATTTCACGACATTAGTATACCAGAATCATGTTCTAGGGATGGGCTCTCACATTCACTCCCACACACATAAATGGGAATATTACTACATGCATAGGCCCCCTAGGCCTTGAACCAATCTCTAATCATCATTGGCCTTAGCCAAACTTCTTCTCAGTAGGCCACCCCTCTTTTGGAAACCTAAATGGCTAGCCCTTCTGGTTGAGGGCTTCATGATTTTTTAATTTTTTATAATTGAATATTATTTCATATATAAAAATATATATTGATATATATTATTATGTTATATATATATATATATTAAAAACTTGTATAAAATTTTTATTTGTTTAATATTTTTATAAATGCCTTCATTTTTAATATTTATTTTTATTTATTTATTTATTTTATAATTAAATTCTTATTTCGTATATAAAAACATATATTGATATATATATAATTATTGATATATATAAAAAGATATCGATATATATTAAATATTAATATATATTAATATATATATATATAGTAATTTTTTGCGTTTAATTTTTATTTTTTTATATTCTTTATAAAAAATTCATTTTTGAAATTTATTTATATTTATTAATTATTTTCATAATTATATTATTATTTCATATATAAAAATATATATTGATATGTATAAAAATACATAGATATATATTAAATATTAATATATATTATTATATATATGTATATATACATTAATATATATTGATATATATATAGAAATAGTATATTAAATTTTTTATTATGTATATATATAATGTATTAAATTTAATATATATATATAGTAATAAATAGTATATTAATTAGTTAATTAAAAATTAATAAATTAGAAAAATATTATATATATATATATATAATATAATACGAAATACATTGTTTATAATTAATAAAAATGAATAAATTTAACATATAATTAAAATAATAATTAAATAATTGATATAATATTTACTACTATATATATATATACACTAAATTTATTTATTTTTATTGATAACCATTTCATAAATAATTTTTTTAATAATTTTTTTTAACATTTATTGTTTTTAATACAGTTGTAATTTACATAATTATTATATATTAATTTTTATTTAGATATTTATTCATACAGGATCATAAGCTGGATCGAGCCTACCCATAAATATTTTATAATTAAAATTTTCAAATTTAATGTCATGAACCAACCTGGGTCGACCCTGAACCGGTCACCCGAGCCGGTCTGCGACATGGCCTGAGGGGGCGTTCCCAATCCTCCCGGGCTTGAGACAAGCACCAGGGCATCAACAGAGGTTGTGGGAATGATTTCATCCAGTAAAAATAAATAAATAAAGTAGTAGAAATAGAACAGAGCAGCACAAAATAAATAAACAGAGTACAGTAACAAAACAAGAGCAAAATAAAATAAAACTAACCGAAAGAGACAACCAATATCTCTCTGTGACATTGAGGGTCACTCTCCAACTCACAACCAAACGCCCCCCAAGGCAAACGCACCCCAGCTGTTTCCTGCACAAACACTAAAAATAGAAAAGAACTATGGGCGTGAGTATTAAAACTCAGTATGTCGATATCTATTCCGAATGCACTACCTTTAAAATAAAAGAAACATCATCTCAAGTTTGAAATACAATTTATAAAAGTATGTTTTTCTAAATATTTTACATAAAAACAAAGTATGAACCATTTCCATTGACCATTTCAAAATTTGGGTTAATTTCATTAGTGTCAATGGATTTTTAGAAAGGGAAAGTGAATTTTATATTTTCAAATTTGTACAAAGAGGATTAAAAACATTCATTTGAAGAACACTTCAAGAAACCAAGTCAAAACCAATTTATCACTTTCCAAAGAAAAAGATATACAAAAATGCACAAGAGTAAGTACACAACAAGGGAAATGTGGAAATACATACAAGTACCAAATCATCACTGCATGTAACTAAAAAGTCACAGACATGGGTGAACCTAGGAGAACGAGAATAAACTAGAAGAAACCAATACATGAGATATCATCCTCATTGACATGTCACACAAGATGAAATCAAAATTCCCAATACGCTCGACCATCCTTTCTTAGGCAGGCCAAGGGAAAATCTTATAGTAATAAACCCAATATATCCACCTATTATGAGCTATTGGTTAGTACCACAACCTACCAGTGCAACAATCATTCTTTGAATATTCTCTCAATTTTAAAGATTCTCATGTCTCAAGTATTTAAAAAGAGGGTGATCCAATTGATTCCAACCAAGCATCCAATCATATACATACATATATATATATATTATAAATAAATAATTCACAACTGACATGACCTCAAGCCACTCCTTGGGACAAATTCTTGCCTTTTAAATAATTCGAGCACTCGGGAGCCTCTAAGTGTGGGCTCTCAAACAATTAGTCACAACCAAGGCAGGAGAGTTATCCTATGAGGGTTTTCATCAAAAAAGTTACATCGTTTTCTATAAAGTTCCAAATGGGAATTAAACACCTTTCACAATCACCACTTAAAAAAATACTTTATTATAAGACCAAAACCAGTTTGAGACCATTTAAGGAGACCCAAAGCACTCCCTCATAGGCTGCCAATATTTTTATAAAACCAAACCAAAAAATTTTATTTTTTTTCAAATAAACCGTAAGAGCCAACCGGGTAATTTCTCAGGAGAACTAGAATACTTGTTCACGCTTCAGAAGAAATCATTTATCATTAAACCATAATTAAATTTGATATTCCATGAATTATGTTTAAAATCCAAATAGGAATTCTTTCACTACTGGTTGTTCGTTCGTCAAGAAAGCATTTCAAGCATCATGTATAAAATAAACCATTCTTTTTACACCAAATAATCATTTATAAAGTAATTATCTTATATTAATTCTCATTTATTAAAATTAATAAAATATTTAACTGATAAATTATCGTTCACAATCATAACAAAATGACAACATTTTCACACTACAGGAATTGAATTATAACTTTGAATAATAAATTAATTGATCTTAATTTGCATTATAATATTTAGAAAATATGTATTTATATATGGCGAAAACATCAAGAAATAAAGTAACTTAAATTTTAAAATCAGTGCAATGGAAACCTACCTTGGCATGCAGTCCAAACACAATGGCACATCACATCTCGCACAGATGCACAAACACGCACAAGCCAACGACCGTAGTAATGCAGGTCTTCCTCACTAACATGCTGCAACAACCCCACAACTAAAACACATAAACATGGACTCAAAACAATTCAAATGAACAAATGGCACAAACACCACCTCGACATGCTTTCAAAACACAACTCGCACCACACCAAATCAGAATGCACAGCACTTGCATAGTTAAAATAACGAATTACACAACTCTACAAAATACCCACATGTCAAAAATCACTTTTTAAACCCAGCGCACCACAAAAATATTTTCGAAACACAATTCACACCACATATATTATTTAATAAACCAGTTAATAGTTTATAATACAATTTTAAATAATACTACTAGGTTTTTATGTCAAAACTCACTCAAAAGAACAAGTTTAAAAACATTAATAATACGAATCTAAAGGTAAACCCCAATGAAAACATTTAACAAAACCATTTCCACAAATACTTCACTTATCCGTATTCAATCGCATAGACAAAAACACGTGCATGAATGGATGAATATGCCAAAACCTATTTTTAGAAAGTTAAACCAACAATAAATCAATACCATAATACAACTAAGATTATAATAATAGTGTGAAACATAATATAAGATTTAATTAAAAAAAACCATGAATTAAATGATTAATAAAAGGATGCAAGGGAAAGGAAACATGTACCACAACATGTGTGAATGCAACAATGTTTCAGCGGAAGAATGAACTAAGATTCACGGTCCCATTGCACACCTGAAGGGGAGCGGCGCGTCGAAGAAAAGACAACTGGGCTGGTCACATGCAAACAAGGATTCCATGAAAGAGGTGGACCGCGTAAGGGAGGACTGTCAAAGGAAATGTGGCTACCAGTGAGGAGTTGTCGGTGAGAAAATTGGTTGTTGAAGGAATCATGCATGCTAAGGAGGAGGTCGACTGGAGAAAGGGTTTGCGTCAAAGATGTCGGGTTGCAGTCGGGAAGTACGATGCACCAGGAGGGGGAGTCAGCCACACACCGGATGGACGGCTGACCAGAGGAGGTGCTAGCAAGGAGGGTGGCTGGAAAAAAAAGTGTTGGTGCAGAGATGATTTAATAGGAGGGGGAGGGTCACTCCTGCTGGAAGTGGGGGAGAGGGCTGGAGCGAATCAGTCAGCACACCAAGATGGCATCGCGGTAGGAGAGAGGCGTTGCAGAATAGAGGCACAACGAGAGGCAGGTCGCAGGAGGGCGGCACGGTGGGAGTCAGTCCACAGGAGGGCGGCACGGCGGGAGGCAGTCCACAGGAGGGTGACATGATGGCATGCAGTCTGCAAGAGGGAGAGATAGGGTGGCAGGCTTCATGTAGGGAAGGAGGACCCGAGGCAGGGGTCCTGATGCACAAAAGAGGATAATGAACAAGGGGGGTGCTGCAGCGAGGGGTGGAGGCGGTTGAAAGCGGAGAGCGGAAGGGGTGATCATGCGAGGAAGCAAGAGGAGAGCCATGTGCTATGGGAAAGAAGAAAAAAAGGGGGTTGGCAGCGCAGAAAAGACCAAGGGGATGAAAAAAACGTGAAGTGGTAGGATTAGGGTTAAAAAAATAATAAAATAAATAAATAAGTAAATAAATAATAATAATAACGATAAAAAAGATAATAATATTAATAATATTAATAACAAAAAAATTGTACTAATATTAACTAAATTTTAATTAAAAAGAAAGATTTGTCTCATTTCATTTTTGAATAATTATTATAATCGGTCAATTGTGCAGTCTCCAAGACTGAACGCAAGGTCTCCGCTAGCGGTGCGGGGACCGCGCATTGGCCCTAAACCCGCCAAAAACATCAAACTTTGAAAATTTCAAATCGGGACCCATCTAAACCTCGTTAAAATGATTCAAGAACAAGTAAATAATAAAAATAAAACAAAATAAATAGGCATCTAAGGTCGAGGTGTGACATTTAATATATATATATATATATATTAATGAATAGTATATTATTTATATATATATTTATAATTAAATAATTAATATGTTGTTTATAATTAATGAAAAAAATTATTATATTCTTAATATACTAATTAAATAATTGATGTAATATTTCATGCTATATATTAAGTAAATAATTAATATACTAATTAAATACTTATTATACTAGTTAAATAATTAATATAATATTTATTGCTATATATATATTAAATTTATTCTTTTTTAATAACTTTATTCATTTTTATTCATTATTAACAGTTTATTAATTATTTAATTATATATGTGTCTATATTATTAAATTTCAATCATTTTTAACCTACATTAATTTAATATAATTTATCCATTGATAATGTCAAGTGTGTGCTTATGTTTTTATAATTAATAGATTTTAAATATTTATTCATTTAATAATTAAAAATCTATTAATTTTTAATGTTTTGTATACATAATTATTCATTAATATATTTAGTATTTTTGTAATTTATTCATTTTCAATTTTTTATAATTCATTTTTTTTGTAATTTTAACCATTTTCTATTATTTATTTATATATTTTTTTATTTATATTTATTGTTTTCAATATGGTTGTAATTTATATAATTAGTATGTATTTATTTCCATTTTATCATATATAAATATTCCTTTTTAATGTTTTTAAATTATCTTTATAATTAAGAATAGTTATTCATTTTCTAAATTTATTCATTCTTCTTATTATTTATTTCATTAAAAGACACTACATATGATTTATTTTTATTGTCTGATTTAACAAATATTAAACTTCTGTATATATATACATTAATTTCTGACACAAAAATATTTACATAATTAATGAAATATTATATTGAAACATGCACCTAATATATATTTAAATTATTAAAAAATTAATATTCATTTCATAATTTCATTTAGAAATATAATATATTTAATATATTATGTTTTTAATTGTAAAATTTTATTTATTTAGTTTTAATATTATTTCAGTTAGTATTATTTATTCATTTTTAATATTTTTTAATTTTCATTTTCTTAGAATTTAATGATTTTATAATATTTCTTTATAATATTTCTTTATATATATAGATTTACTATGTTTTAAAATTTTCTATATGTATTCATCTTCATTTCAATATATATATAGATTTTATGTTTCTTAATAATTTGTATAATTATTAAAACTTACCTATTTTTTAATTTTATTAATATCTACAAATTTTTTATTATTTAATTTCACTCATTTTTAACATTCATGTATTTAAGATTATATATTCATTAATAATGTAAAAAACATAATTTTACATAAATATTTATAAATTACTATATTTATAAATGTATATTTACAATATATATATATATATATATTATGTGTTTGGGGGTACAATTACATTAAACATACAAACATCACATGCACAAGCAGCAGAGGTAGGTCATATCCCTCCAAGGGATATCCCTCCCATTAAGCCTTATTTATTCAGTACAAGGCTTGAAGGATGAGTGGGTATAAAGCCCATTACATGGACTAAAGGACCGCAAGCTGGTCTGAAGTCTCAGTGCAGTGTCATGCCTACATAATGCTTACGTCATTTTTTGCCTAAGTCATGTCTGCATCGCAGCCAGCATCACCACCTACACGCATCACTGCCTCCCAATGGAAATTCACTCTTACCAGAATTTGAACCAGAGTCTCATACTGGATTACAGAGATAATTTACCACTCAAGTAGGCCCCCAACTATAATATATATATTTATAATTATAACTAAATAAATATAATTTTTTTTAAAAAAGTAATTATATAATTATAATTAAATAGTTTTATATTTAAATATTTATAAAATTATAAATAAATATATTTAAATAATGAATATATTTATTATATTTATATTTATTAATTAAATATATATACAATTATATACAAATATATATAAATATATTTACAAATGTATTTATTTATAATTATAAATATAAATATAAATATATAATTATAATTATATTTATAAATATAATTTTATAGTTCTTTTAATATATTTGTCATCATATAACGATATAGTTTTTTATTTAATTATAATTAAATAAATTTAAATTGTCTTATTATATTAATTATATTATTAAAATTATTTATATAGGCCTTTAGTAGTGCTAAAACATTAGTGCTGATACGTATACCTTTTATCAGTGATTTTTTTCGCACTTATAATGGTGTCTTTTATCTCCATATATTATTTTAGCACTCATAATAACCACTTTATCATCATTTTTTGGAAGTGAAAATAAAACACATTCTAATCTTTTAAATATATCCCTATCCAAACCAATTTACCTCATGAAATTTGAGCTCTCCTAGAAGTTCACCTTTGTCGCCGCTCCCCCTCGACCTTCTCTCAGGAAAATAAACTCTCTCAAATATAATGTATGTTATTATTTCTCCTCATATATTTTTTATCAGTGTCTTCAGTCACTTATCTCATGAATGCCTGGTCTAAACTACTTTATTATTTTTCTTTATTTTTTTCTGCCACAACTCCTCTCCTTTTCAGCCTTCAGCCCTAGCTGACCACCCACCATCACAAAGTATCCCTCTCTCTACCACCCTTTCCCCATCTTCCATTCTCTCAGCTGACCGATATAGCATTCCTTCTCATTGTCTCTTTCTAACCACCTCACCTGGATAGAGATTAACATATATTTATTCATCCATATAAATTCTAATTTTTATATTTTTTCCTATTTGATTTAAATAGTTATTTCCATATTTTACGTGAACACTAATTTGGAGATATTTCATTATTTTTATTCTATACTATTGTGTCAAATAAAATATATAGAGATTCTACTTCAATTATTTGATTTCCCATGAGAAATGAAACATATTTTTTGGAATACAATTGAAATGAATATGAATAATATGTTAAATGCATTGATGTGATTCCATTAATAAATATTTATGTGTTTTTATACAATTTATTTATATTATGAATAATATTTTCATATATATTAAATTTCATTAAACTAATAATAATATGTTGTATCTTATATGTGTATTTTTATTAGAATTACTCTTAAGAATTTGCAATTAATTATGATTCTAAATGTGAAATTATCAAAATAATGATAATTTAATAAAAGTATAATGGATGTCTAAAATTAGTAAGTGTAAAAGATAACGATAAAGAATGAACAAGTTTTTCTAATCCTGTTATATCCTATAAATTATTGTTTAACTATTTAATATAAGTGGGCACATTATGTTTTAATATATATATGGAACAAGATTTAAGGATTCTAAAAAGATGACAATTAAAAGAAATAGTGATATTAAAGGTTGATAATTCATGTAGTTAATTTGGTAAATTATTTTCAGTGTTATATAAGAAATATTTTGTGAGAGGATGTAATATAAGGTTGTAACATAACTTTAAGGGGGTTTTTTATTTCAGTAGGTGAGATTTAAAAATATGTAATTAAATAATCAAGTGGTGAGTAATGTATTAGAATAATATAATAGTAAAATTTAGTGGTAATATCTTGCATGATGCTACGATGTCCATTAGATAATGAATTGATAAGAATTATTTATCAATTTTTTCATTATTTTTAAATTTTATAACCCACTATGTTAATTCGATTACTATTGTTGTATGTGATCGTCTTCTGGATTAATTGCATGTGTGGTTGTTTTATTTATTAATAGACCTATCAATTCCTAGAGAGGTTTCAAGGTGTTTTAGAGTGTTATTTTTATTTTTGTATTATTATCAGAATCCTAGGATTTAAGTTGTTGGGAGTTTTCCGTGTTTCATATAGATATTTTGAAAATTATTTTTTGGATTCATTTTTTTATCTAGATACCTGAAATATGAGGGGAGGACTTGGAAACTTTTAGTCATGGTCAGAGGTGTGTCGGTATGTATAAGTTTCATTTATTATTTATAACATTATTTATTTTGATATTTATGTTTCATTAGGAATGGTTTGACTGTACCCCATGAAAAGTCCAAATTTAAAACACATTTATCTCAAAAACTTACAAGATTAGAATATAATTAGAGAATTTTACAAATTTTATTATAATGTCCACTAACCATACATGTGGACTAAATTTTATTAAGAATGGGTATACACTTTTGGATATACCTATAAATATTTTGACTATAAGATGTGGGAGATAACATATAGTGATATGTGTCATTATTAGAGGTGGAATCAAAATTTTCTGGATCTCAATGATGTAAAATCCATGATTACAGATTTTTTTATAATTTTTATTAATGGAATTTATTTGTGGTGTTTTGTGTAAATTGAATAGAGGTTTGTTATATTATAGGATATGTGAAATATATCAAAGATTCATAACTCTAATATTTTAGAAATAGGGTCTTTTTAGTGCATTATTTTAAAAACATATTTGTTGGTATTCCTATAATAAATGATATAGAATAATCTATAAAAATAGAGAGTAACAAGGAACCCAAATTAATTTCTATCATCAATAATAGTTTTATCCATTTTTTCATGAAATTACAATCTTTTTAACTCTATTCAAAAATCTGGGGATTACATGACCATGTTTGTTTCAAAGAAATATTTTATTACATAAATTTATAAGACCAGTTCATAATGAAATGACAGGAAAGAAAATTAATTTCCCAAGGGTTTTTCCTTCTAGTAATAAATAAATTTTGTTTTACAACATATTAATTACCACCTATTTATCCCACCTAACATAAAGTAAAGAACCTAGAACAACAACCAAATTTCTACCATGGGTTGTTTCTTTCATGTCTCCCTTGTGTAAAATGATAACTTGTTAGAAATAATAGCTGATAACATTAAAATTTTGGGTTCCCCTTATTATAATTATCAATAATTTTCATTTTATTATGAATATATTATGTGTATTTATTTATTTTTTATACAAAATGAATATTTTATGAACCTAATAGTATAAATATGAATCAAAAATGGATGTAAACTAATAGTATAAAAAAAGAGTATAAAATGGATTTAAAGGGTTCATCGATTCTATAATAAATCTTTCACATGACCCTTCCCAAAAAATACCTCGTGTTTATGTTGTTTTTATTTAAGAAAAAATAGTTTGAAAGAGTTTTATGAAAATTTTATTTTTCATGGGATAGAACAAATCTCTAAATGTTGGAATAAACATGGGGAACAATTGAATGCTCACATTGATTGTGATGACACTATGATTTATGGATCATTTGATATGAATACTGGTGTAAATGATGATGGATATTATATGGAATAAATGAAAATATAAATTGAATATGCCCTTTTTTATTTTACAAAGTTGTTTGAGAAGTTAAATCATTGTGATAAGACATCATTATCTACGGGTTGTACAAAATACACAACATTTCAAGCAGTATTGAAGTTATATAATTTGAAAGCTATAAGTGGATAGAGAGACACAAGGTTTATTGAAAAACATGTTCTCTTGAATATCATTCTACTAAAAGATAATGAACTTTATTATAAAACATATCATGTTAAATGAATCTTACTTTCAACGAGAATGATCTCTAAAATATACATGCTTGACTAAATGATTTCATATTGTTTCTCAAGGACCATTAATCACTCCTAAAATTCCCAATGTGTGGCATGAATCGATACAATAAAGAGGAATCAGGTCCTTATAAAATATTAGGTTACATTCCAATCATTCCAAGGTATCTAAGACTATATAGATATAAGGAAACTATCATATAACTAACATAAAATGAAGATAAAATAATTGAAGACGAGAAACTATTTCATCTAGTAGACTCTCTTTAGTGGAAGAAAATATATATTGAGTCTCTTGAATTGGGAATGATCTGAAAAAATTATGTCATGTGTTATACATATATGGAAGAAATACTTTTTGTGTATTGAGTAGTACATATAGTTTATTGTTAGTTATCTTGGGAGATTATAACTTTCCTCCATGGTTATGCATGGAGTGAAAATACATTATGTTGTCTCTATTTATATATGGACTAAAATAACTCTATAATGATATTGATTTCTATTTGGATCCATTGATTGAACATATAAAATTGATGAGGGATACAGGTGTTAGAATGTATGATTCTCAAAGAAGTGAAGAATTCACATTGAGGTCCATGTTGTATAATAAGATAAATGACTTTCCTACTTTTGGAATTTTTTTAGACTACAACATTACAAGAATGTTGTTGTGTCTGATTTGTGAAGAATGAACATACTCAGTTGGGTTGAAAAATTCTTCAAAGACTGCATTATTTGTAATTCAAAAAAAATTCCTTGATGACAAAAATACTGATCCTGGATGATAGAAACTGATGGTAATATTGATCAAGGTATAACACCATCTCCACTAAAGGGTGATAAACTATTTGGAAAAGTTAAATATATTGAAACTATTTTCGGAAAACCATTTTTTAAAAACCTTCTGAAATCAGGTTGGAAAATGGGATCAATTTTCATTGAATTACCATATTGGAATTTTTTTATGTCAGGCATTTTCTAGATGTCATACATATAGAAAAAATATATATTTGATAGTTTTATTAGTATGTTACTAAATGTTCATGTAAAAAATATATAATCAATGATAGTTTGAATATAATATACATGGGGATAAAAGAATATTTCACACAAGTGAATAGTAAAAGGAAAAATTTTCTTCCTCTAGCATCATACACTCTATATTGAAAGGATAAATTGAAAAAACATCCATAATGATGTAAATGTTTTATACGGGTATTCACCATATATAAATAATGTTGTGTAAATAACTAATTTGAAGTTACAAGGAAGAAAATCACCTGATTGTGATGTTTTGATGAAATATTTGATCCATATAACTTTAAATTTCATTCATCATAAAAATTATGGCATGCATTAATTGGACTCTTCTTCTTTTTCAAAGCTATATGCATTAATTTTATAGGCCTAAAAAAGATTCCAATAATGAATAAAGAGGTTTCTGTCATATTATATGAATTAAAAATTCTCTTCTAACTATTATTATTTCATATATTGGTCCACCTAATGGTTTACTTGGTAACAGAAGTTCAACTATGTGGTCTTGCACATTACTGATGGATGTACCCCCATTGAATGGTATATGAAGACATTAAAAGGGTATTTCAGGAATCAAATTTGTCCAAAAGGATGTTTTATAGAATGATATATTGGTGAATAAGATTTTCAGTTCTTTATTAATTATTAATCAGACATTGACAACAACGGTATCCCAATGTATTTTCATAGGAGATGCCTTATAGATGGATGGATTTATATAAGATACATTATAATTACTATCACATACTAAAAATAATCTCACCATTACATTTTACATAATAGTTAAAATTTTGATCTATACATTGACACCAACAACAAAAATCATAGACATTTGAATTTATCAACGGTTGAAGGATGGATTTAAAATAAACATAATCAATAGTATATTGGATGGTTCTAAGATCATATTTATAAGGAGTTATCTAAAAATAAAATTTCATTTGTTTGAAAGAATTTGATGGCTAGCCTGGGGAAAAATGAAAATTTTATATCTTATATTTGTTTTGTAATTAATGGTTATACATTATATATAAAAATCATGATAAGGGAACTATGATGAAAATTAGTAGAGTTTTTCTTCTAGTAGAAGCGATGCATATATTTGTTTCAAAAAATAGAAATATAATTTATGAAAATATTTTATATTTTTATATCTTCTAACATATATTAAAATTTGGATTATAAAATATTTCAAGTGATGATTTTCCACTACCAATGAGTTGAAAACAGGATTTTAGTGAATGTTGATGAAATAAGCTTCATGAAGGTTAATTTTAGTGTAGAACTGTATAAGTATGAGTCTTTCATAATGGAATCACAAGAAGTATGGGAATTTATATCTCAAATCACAAAAACAAGAATTCTTCAATTGTTCAGCTAGAGACTAAACCAACAATAGGGTCAAATGAAAATTCAATCATGGATAACCCAATCATTGGGAGATCTAAATAATTTCATGCAATCCCAATATAGACAATATATTTTATGTTAGACAGGTCTATAATGAGATGATTTTTATTCTCATTAGAGGATCCAAATCTCTTAAACCATTAAATAAAATAAAGAGTTTTCAATGAGAAGTTTAAATATTTTTTAATAAAATATGTTTGTCCACAATATTATTTTTTATCTATGTTATTAATATAAATTGAATTAAATATTTTAATAAACATATTGACAATGACTTTTGCACATGATGATGTTACCAATTGTAGGGTATAATAAATAGTTGATGATGAAACTGTAGATTTAGTATGGGATCAACAACATGTTGATGAAAAAACAAGAACTATGTAGCATCACTGTCTTGACTAAAAATTTCAAGGAAATAAGTAGGGTAACAAAATTTGAGGTTGGTTGGAATCAACCTGGCCAAACTATTGACCCCAACAAGTAAATTCTCAATAGTTATATTAGGGTTATAATGAGAATGAATGTTACCATTTATATATATTTGTGACACCATGTCTATCATGTAACAAAGGAAACCCTTTGGGAAAATATCAAGGTAATTTTACGATATAATTTCTATATTTTATTTAAGAACTATATTATGAAACATTGATTTATATTTCATTATCCTTTTCAGAATTCATTTGTTTTAGATGATTTACATAATAAATGTATATTAATGGAAAATAGAAAATACTACAGAGAATTATTATCACTTCTTACCATGTATAAACTTACGGATGTTGAGGGGAAATTAAATCCTCACCCACTAGTTAATTATTCAGATATTAAAAAGTAGAAATCATGGAGTGATTTCATCAGTCAAACTGATGAGAAATAATTTAATGTGAAATATAGTTGATAATATATTATTTTAAATTATTTATTTCACCCAATTTGATTCAAAATTATTAATTTATTTAACCCAAAGGAGTTATTAAAATAAACAACATTCCCCAAAACTAATTTATCCCTATTTTAAAGCACTGATGGAGTACACTTCACAAGAGAAGAAAATGTTATGTATCTTAAATCTACAATAATATTTTTATGTGATATGAAACAACATATGTTCCTTTTTTATATGTATATCTATGAATCAAAATAAAAATCCACTTTTATCCCATGTTTTGTGGAAGGAGGACCATGTAAATAAAGAGGGTAAATAGTTTATTACAACTCAAAAGTAGTATGGGAAAAAAATTTAAGTATGAAATAATAGTTATTTTTTCTTATTGATAATAGTATTGAATAAAAATATCTATTTATGTTAATATATTTTTTATAAAATCTATACATAATAATTGTTCGTGAACGTACTTGAAGAAAACCTAATCTCAGTAGCTTTGAAGTAGCCAGAACAATATAGTCATATTAGAGGTATAGTTTTTAGATTGTCACCTCGAACATATTTGAAGAAGATAAAATGGGAATATGACACATATCGGCTGATGAAAGGATTTCAAGATCCAATAGATGCTTTATAAGATATTATAATCTAGTCTGGTTTGGCATACCAATAAATTTGAAAGGATCAAATAGAACCAGTAGTGGAATAAAGATTAGCGCATAAATAACCAAACAACCCAACTAGATTTGAGGCTAGTCATTCCACTCAACTATATACCTTACCTGAGGTAATAAATTTTTTCATTACTTTCTCTCTAAAACGTGTATTAAACAACTTTTGATAACTTTATATTACTAAAATTAAATATGGTAATTTTTTATGTTTTTTCTATCTATCAAAACCCATGCACCACCTTTTTGGGATAGGTATGGTGTATAATATCTATAGTGACATGATAAACAACAAAGAACTCCCAAAAGATCACATTAGAGTGGGGATTGAAGTATCCCAAGAGTTGAGTATAGAGTTTCTTATTCTACATAATGATCTATATATTAAAATGTTCAAGGATCCTATTGGAACACTCTTAGTACGGTCGTTTAATCTTATACACATTCATGAATTATGTCCATAAAAAATTTTCCAAATCAAAACCCAATAAGAGTTGATGAGAAAAGGTTTGAAGTGGGGTGTGTTATTATAGATGGATAAATTGACTGATAAATTGAAAGGTCATATCAAGATAATCTAGTTGATAAACTAATAAAAAAAAGGACCTTCAAAGAGTATCCAATCCCCATAGGTTCCACAATAACATATGTTAACAATTAAAGTTCATTTAGACACCAAATTCAATAATGGAGATGTGTCCTATATTTAATATTAAGAATAAATATTTGGATATGTCATTATAGTATGGTTGGTCTCAATAGTATAAATGAGATTTTTAAATTTGAATAGCTGAGAGTCTCAATTCTGAATACATACATGAGGTACATTTTCATAATTCGTGTTTGCAAAAAATAATCAATTTTTTTCATTAATGTTAAAACCTAATCATATTTTCTATTGGAATTTATATTACTACTATATAAAGTGAAATCCTATAAATAATGACTTGGATTTATTAATCCAAATATCATTTCTATGGAATAATTCACTAGGATTGCAAGAAATTGATATGAAAAAATATGATCCAACCAAGGTATTTGAGAAGAAAATAATAGATGAAAGACTCTTGTTGATGCATATAATGTCAGGGTAAAAATATAAAATCAAATAATATAAACCATATTTTTTTCATTACTTATTGGATTTTGTTTTTTGGAAGAACTATATAATGATGGAAATCAATTTGTCTACCCCAACTATTTATTTTTTGGATCCAATACATTTATTTCCATAAAATTGACCACAAATGACGTGTATTGTGAATTTGTAATGCACTATAATCAATATTTTATAGATAAAAATTGAATTATATATTACTATATATGTTTTAAAAATAATTTTTATGATAGGGTGATCAATAAATATAGGGTAAATCATGGTATGATGTCGATCACTGAACATAAATATCCTAGGATTTATTCAAATCGAAAAATATTAATGTTTATAGAAAAATATTAACCATCAAAAGATATTTTAAAATAATTTACATTTTTTGGTAAATGTGTATGTAGTGTCCAAAGTAAGATAAAAATAATTATTTTTGATATTGCATTTAAAATATTATAAAAGATAACATATTCCATCAAAATACTAGACTCCATGGATAGGTAATTTCTGAAAGTAATTATAATTTCCAAAAAAATATTTCTTAATAGTTTTTTTGTTAATATTTATCCAAACTACCAATTTTTCAATAATATACCTACTCAAAAAAATAAGATAATTTTTCATAGATGAGTGGGAAGTGTACATAGTGTTGGAATATTTTTTAACATCAAATTTAGGTGATTACCTATTATATTTGAGATCTAGAATAGGCTATTACAACAGAAAAATATTTTGGATGTGATGCATTAGCATCTGAATGATTATATATTATTTTTTATCAATTTCTCATGGAGAAATATAATGGAGGAAATAAATTTTTTACAGATAATGAATAGAATACATGTAGTCATAATGTATAGAGAAATCATAAATATTTGACTTGATAATACTTATTTATTTAATTTCCTTATAATTTTTATCTAATACTTATTATGTTAGTTTTAAACATTTTTTCACAATGCACATCACATAATCAAAACTAAAAAAAAATTCTTTTTGTTTTGATACCTTTGAAAACTAATCCATAATACATTTTTCATGTGTAGGAATTTACCGTAGGACAATAAGACACCTGATGTGATTAATATGACTCTATATAAATGTATTCAATATTAATTTTTAATTTTAGTTTGAAATTCATAACATATAAAAAAACAATAAAATAAGCTTGAATTATTTTCAAAAATTAATAAATTGTTCCATTATTCATTTTTCATTTGTAGGATTGACCACATGACAGTCTGGCACATGATGTGGTTAGTTTTACTTCAAATATGTGTTTTCAATAAAAAATTATCATTTTAGTATAGAAAACATATCAAATAGAAAAAATAAAGAAAATGATCTCGCATTGTTTTACAACATTAGTAAAATAGTAAATAATCCATTTTTGAGGTGTAAGAGTTGACAAAACATTAATCTAACACCCGATGTGGTAAGTATGACTCAAAGTGTCTATTTTCAATAGAAAAGTGTCATTTTAGTTTAAAGCATGTGTCACATATCCAAAACCAATCAAAAGATATCGGATTATTTTCAAACATTAGTAAAATAGTCAATAATTCATTTTTCACATGTAGTGATTGATCGAATTCCAATAAAACATACAATGTGGTCAATATGACTTGGAGTATGTTTTTTCAATATAAAAGTTCCATTTTTTGTTTAAAATGCATCACAAAACCAAAATCAAGAAACCAGTATCATATTATTTTAAAATTTTAGGAAAACATTATATAATTAATTTTTAACATGTAGAAACTAACCACACATAAATATAACACCTGATGTGGTCGATATCGCTCAAAGTGTGTGTTTTTAATATAAAAGTGTCAATTTATCTTAAAATACACATCAAATATCCATAACTGATAAGAAAAAATCGGATTATTTTCAAATATTACTAAAATAATCTATAATTATTTTTGGATGTGTGGGAATTAATCACACATCAATATGACACTCGATATGGCTGGTATGAATCAAAGTTCATGTTTTCAATATAAAAGTGTAATTTTAGTTTAAAATTAATTTCACTTCTTCAATACAAATAAAACACACTCGGATTGATTTCAAAGAATAAGAAAATGATCCATAATTCATTTTTCACAGAATGTGACTAGTATATCTTGAAGTGTGTATTTTTAATATATAGGTATCATTTTAGTTCAAAACACATGTCACCATCCAAAACTGAGAAAACAAGCTGAGATTGTTTTAAAACATTAGTAAAATAATCAATAATTCATTTTTGATGTATATAATTCAACTACATGTCAATCCAATACTAGATGTGGTCAACATTACTTAAAGTGTGTTTCTTTAGTAAAGAAGACCCATTTTAGTCTAAAACAAGTCTCACAAAGACAAAATTGAAAAAAATAGCTCGGATTATTTTCAAAATTTATTCAAATGATCAATAAATAATTCTTTACATGTAGGAATTTAATGCCTTCCAATCTAAAAAAATGATGTGGTTGGTATGACTCAAAGTTTTTTGTTTTTAGTATAAAAGTTTCATTTTATTTTAAAACACACATCAAATAGAAAAAACTGAGAAATCAAGATCATGTTATTTTAAAAAATTTGGAAAATTATCTAAAATTCATTTGTGATGTGTAAGAATTGAATGCACATCAATATGACATATAATGTGACAAATATGATTCAAAGTGTGTGTTTTCAATATAAAGGTTTCATATGAGTTTAAAATGTATGTTAATATCAAAAACTAATATAATGATCTTGGATTATCTTCAAAATTTAGGAAAATTATCAATAATTCATTTGTGATGTGTATAAATAGAACACATATAAATCTAACACATGATGTGGTCAGTATTACTCAAATTTCATATTTTCAATATATAAGTTCCATTTTAATTTAAAGAATGCATAGGATAAACTAATCATTAAAAACTCATATTTCTTACAATATATATGGAAATAATCATCAAAAAGCCGAATCTAAGATAATGATCTTGGATTGTTTTTTAACATTAGTAAAATGGTCCATAATTCATTTTAGGCATGTGAGAATTGATCTCACATCAATCAGATACATGATGCGACTGATATGATTCAAAGTGATTGTTTTCAATATAAGGGTGTCATTTTAGTTTGAAAAGAACATCACTAGTCGAGAATATTAAAAAAGATCATATTGTTTTCATACATTATTACAATGATATATAATTTATTTATGATGTGTAGAAATTTTCAGCACTCTAATCCGACAAAATACGTGGTCAGTATGTCTCAAAGTGCGTGTTTTTAATATATATGTTTCATTTTAGTTTAAAATGTGCATCATGTAGGAAAAACTGATTATAATAAGATCAAATTGTTGTCATGACATTTTATTTATATTACTTAGTTAATTTCCTTATTATTTTTATCTAATACTTATTTTTTACCTTTCATAGAGATAATGCTTGAAGACAAATAAGAAATGGCATGATAGTTAAAGGCTCATTCACAAAAATCAATTGATTGTAAATTGGATAATATTCCTATTGAGTTTTTTACCACTATATATGTGAGATAATTAAAGATAACCTAATTTTTAGAAAAAAAACAATAAATAGAGTGATGTGTAAGAATCAACCACAACTAAATCTGATACATGGTTTTCCTGCTATGACTCAAAGTAAATGTTTATAGTTTAAAATTGAAACTTGGAGTGCAATTTACTTCTTTATATTATTGCTAACATAATAATTTTTTTATATAGGTTCATTCTTTTGATTGGGATAGGGCGGATTTCTCCAAAATGAATAGAATGATCAGGATTTAGGGCCAAAGATAAATGAACATTGATGCTTTTTAATATTTGTGACAAATTGAACTTACTCATGTAATTGTACAAACCAATGTTTGAAATATCTATAATACTTTTTTTCTTTTAATTGTGTTGTAAATTTTATTTTAATTAAATTTTATATTTTATTTTCACTTTGATCAATATTTTTTCTGCTGTAGTGAGCTATAATTTTGATAGTACACAACAATAGTATGTCCCTTTATCCACACAAGAAAAAAGTACTAATAAAGTTTTTATTTATCAGTGCTTGGAAAATCCCTAATAAAGGTATCCTTTATCTGTTCTAAACTAGTTATGATAAAGGACCCCATTTATCGGTGCAATTTTTAGTACTGATAAAGACTGAAGGATTTTAAGGTCACATCGATTTTCAGTGCTTTTTTCCATTGAAAAATCTTTATTATAGCACTATTGAAGGCATTATGTTTAGTAGTAAAATTTTAGATAAAAAAATTGAAATCCTTTGTTACTCTAAATCATAATAATATTTTTCATTAAAAAAATAAACTACAAAATTAGAATCATATTTCATTGTGGCCTTGGACTCCACCCATTTTATAACTTAATTAATAGAAATAAGAATTTATAAAAAATAATATATCTTAGAAACAAACCCATAAAATCAATTCCAAGCACATAAAAAAACTCACAAATTGAAATGTGTATTTGGGGAATCTCATGTCTCCTAGAAATTTTTACATTATATTGTCATTGTGAGCATGCATTACAAATCAAATGAACATCATGGAATAAGGTAGGCCAATATAATCAAGAGTCTAAGAATATCCTAGAAATCCTTTAGGGTCCAATGATTCCAACAAAATCATATGTATGAAAAAAAATTCCAAATACCCTTAATCCCATGATTATGCACACATGTCATAATGACATAGTTTCTACAAATATTCCAAAGGTAACATTCATCCCACACATAAAACCTAGACTCAGTCTTCAATTTTTCAACATTGTGCTTCCTTATATTTTTAGTAATTTTAAAAGAAAAAAATTAATTCACAAAATCATCATATTAAGAATGTGTACTTGGGATGGTATAGTGATTTTCTTTCGGAAAAGTTTGATGGAATAGTACCTATTTTTTGGAATCATGCTTCAACATGTGAGTGATCTTATTCATGTTTTTTGTCACTAAGTTCTTTTACACCATATTTTTCTTTATCTCAATCTCAAATTCTTGAAAAAGGATAATCCAATGAATAATCCTTGTATTTTCATCCATTTTCTTTAGGAAGTACCTTAAAGATGCATGATAAAAGGAGAAAATCATTTTAGTTCCAAATAAATAAGAATGAAATTTATTTAAATAAAATATAATAGAAATAAACTCATTTTCCACTATTTTTTAGTTTTCATATATTAAATCAAGTGTATTTTAAGAATAAGAAATCACATGGGATCACCTTTCAACCCTTTGTGATAAGATCACTCTATCTACATATTTTAAAGTGTCACACATAAGTCAAAAGGGAGATCCCTCCATAAGGGTTGTATGATTGGTGGTGTGGTTATAATTTTCTGTATCTTATTAATGTAAACCCTACAATAATCGTTAGACATGAAATAAAAATCCATTTGATATAACAATGATAAGGGAAGACAAATATTACTAGTATCTTTGAAGAAGCATTTAAAAAAACTACTTATCATAGGAAATATATAAAACCACACACACATCTAGGATATGGTACGAATTATGTAATATCTACATTTTAAATATCAACCCTTATGTTATGTTTTTAAACCAAATTCTCTAAGACAATGCTATTCTCTATAATGAAATGAAATTTATAAAAGTTCAAAACCATATATTTTTCAATGCCAATATGTAACACTTTATCTAAACTAAAAAATACAGACATAAAATTAAGAATCATACACTATAAAATTATCATAAATACATCAATGAACTTATCTAGAAATTTAGATAAAAATATTCATCATTCATCACTTAATGTTTCATGGGGTGTTATAAATTCCAAAAGTAATCATTTGGTAAAAAAAATTACTGAATGGGAAATTTAATGTCATCTTATCTTGGTCTTATTGAGAAATAATAACCATAAAATAACAAGAGAATATATCTATGAAATAATAATAATTTTTACCAGCATGTCTTTCATGTGGTTGAACAATGAATGGGACTGGTAAATGATCCTCATGGGTGGATTGATTTAGTTTCCTATAATCAATACAAACTCACCAATTATTTTTTACTCTATTTGGAAATAAATAATCTTTCTCATTTCTAACAAAATTAAAACTAGTTTTCTTATATATAACCTCAAAACGAGTAACTTGATGAGAATCAGAGATAGAGTAAATGATACATGCCTCAATTAATTTTTCAATTTCTTTTTAAAAAACTTCTAAAATATCAAGATTAAGTTTCCATTATTTATTTTTCACTGGTATATCTCCATCAATCTATAAAATATTATACATGAAAATAGATGGTATAATACCTAATATGTCAACCAAGGTCCCTCCAATTTCTCTAATTTTCTACCTAAAAATATTCAATGGTTTTCTTTCATGTTCAAGATAAATATTATTACAAATGATAACGAGTAATATGTTACCACTAAATAAGTATAAGTATTAGATATTTATTTTTAATGGATTAAGTTCTCATGTGGGTGGGTGGTGTATGGATGGAGACATAAAAGGAAGAGAAATATTTTCACAATAAATATTAGTATTATAATAGACATCATAAAAGTCATAATATAATGTATTTAATCCATTATCACACTCAATATAAATGTCATAATAAAAATATGATACTCAAAATCAGAATATGAATCTATATAAAAATAAAAATCAATAGAGGTGTGATCATGAAAAATAGCACTGGAAATACTCTTATATATCATACTAGACCCAATGCTCATAATTTTCCTAAACACAAGACAATCAAAATCCATGGGGGTTTTTTAAAACTAGTTCAAAATAGTACACAACATAATCAAAATGGCCATATTAAGGGTACTTTATAGAGTATATAGTACTAAATCTCAAAATATTATCCCAAAACTCCATGGAAATTGTACTCTCATGGATATTTATTATCATTTTTGTAGTTTCAATAAAGGTCCTACCTTAGATAATGGAATCATGAGAATTTACCTAATTATCCTCCATGTAAAGCATGAATAAATCCATAGAAAATATATTAACTCTTACCTAAACAAGTACATCCTCAAGGATGACTCTTGGATATTCTATAACACTATTTTCCAACTGTATTATCACTCTTATCATCTTAAACTCACCAAAATATATGGAAGAAAAAGTAGAGTGATGCATTACATTTTTAGAAACTCCAAATTCACATAAATCATTAGAATATTTTAACTCTCCTATGGTTCATGGGATGGGGAATGTTCTAGGATCCTTGCACATTAAGGGAATCAACTTATTTGGTGTAATTAATGATCAAACATTCATTAAAATATTTATCTAATAATTTAACTTAAGACCTATTCAGTTGGTACAATGTTATTTAAAGAACTTAACACACATTGGGATCTTCATAATAACCTCAAGAAGTGGGATGTTTTCTCCAACTATTTTTTATGTGTCTAATTCCAAATTTTTTATCACCTCTTCATATATCTTATTAGATTATACCACACTATTTGGAATTGTAATGGGTTTTTTAGGAACATAATCAATCTTCTTATTACCTTTATCTTTATCCTATGGTTTCTTATTAACATAAGGGGATAATGGAATCTCTCTGAGTGGGATGAATCTGGGTGGACTTCTAGGAACACTTTTCTCATCTATTTTCTTCCCACAACACAATGTGATGGAAGTAAAATTAATATTGAGATTTTGGAATTCTTTTTGAGGGTATATTTCCCGATTTCTTGTTTACAATTTTATGGTGGGTAGTGAAAATATATCTCATTTTCACCCTTATCTACCTCAACCTTATAACATGACTCTTAATATCATTCTATAGATTATGAAAATTTTTCTTCAAAAGATCAATAGAGTTTAAATATTCCATTGTATGGGAATTCACTTTTTGTTTACTGGTTCATGATTGGGCTTAAAATATCTTTTAGGGTTATTAAAACCCCTATTGGTAAGATTGACATTGATATTTTCCATTGAAAAAATAAACCCTTTTATTGTTGAGATTCATACCTCATGTCCAGTTGATCATTCCATTATTGGTTGTATATTGGTGTGTGAATTTCCCAAAGGTGGTTTTTGATTGTATTTGTTGTGAAATAGGGTTTTCAAGGTAAAAATGTAAAGATCAGATCTCATGTGAAGTAGTCAAAATCCACCTAGGAAAGTGGAAGTGCTGGTAATGACTTGGATTTTCTATGGTTTTATTTTTATAAATTAATATAAAATTTTTAAGGCCATGCACTGAGATTGTGTGATATTTTGAGGCCTAGTGTTCTTGGAATGATATAGAGAAAAATGTTGTTTTTTTAATAAAGTGCATGGGTAGTTACTTATTTAAATAGAAATAAATTTTAAATGGGCTCCCATATTATAAATATGACGGAACCATTCAATTCAGAGTAATGACTTTAACTTAGGTGAGGCCTAAAACTGAATAGTGTCGGTCGATGGTGAAATTTAGATTTTGGATGTAAAAATCATTAAAATATTTTAATGAAAATATTTTTTTAATGCAGTTGATATTTTATTTAATTTATTGTTTTTCATAAATCCTTGGTTACCACCATAACCCTATATTTTCCCTAAGGTAGAGAGAAGAAGGCTCTCACTACGTTTTGGCCCATCAAGATCGAAAATATTATCGGAGCATGGCAGATTGGAGAATGTCGATGGATCAAGAATCCAAGATGACACATACTTCCATTATTTATTAATGATTGATCCAACCTCAAGGTATGTTGTTGATCTCTTTGTGATTTATTTCCCCTTATTATATTCAAATGATGAACATGGACTATCCCAGAGACATGTTGATCCACAATTCAATCATCCTTGTGGGAGGGATAATTTTCATGGGTCTAAAGGGGATTAAATCTTGGTGATTTGTATGATTTTTTTCTTCATGATCCCCAAAACCTAAATGTATCATGGATGACATGAACAAGTTCAATATATGTTCATTGGGTGTTCATGTGCCTTATCTCTCCCTCCTAAATCTCTTGCGTTCTTTATGTGTTCTTCGCCATCTCTTTTCCTTATGAAACCCTATCTGAATAGAATTGATCCCACGATGGTGTAAGGTGGCGGTAGTGAAAGGAGGCATCCAGAGGTGGTGTCTCTAGCTAGTTCAAACAAAGAATAGAAGTAAAAGGCTGCTAGTGGGGAGGAAGGCAGGGGTGGTACCACCAACCCTGCAAGAGTGGTTGGGCTAGGTGGGCTGCAGAAGGAACTGGCTGCTAGTAGGGAGGTTGGCGTTGACAAAGTGATGCGGTCCAGGAGGGACCCCATCATAGAGGAGTCCCTTGGTGGCATGGGTTAGGGGAATCAACTAGGGGTTACTACAAGAGGTCGCGGCGGTGGTAGATAGGACGTGGCTCAACGCCGTGTCGAACAGAGGACCCTGAAGAAGTAGTGAGGCAATGGGAAAAGGGGGTGGAGGCAGGTTGGCCACGTGAAATGTCATCTGAGTTAATGTTGATCTGGGGAGCTTCTTAGCCACACAGTCGAGCGACTGAGTGGATCAAAGGGATTTGGCTAGTGTGGGTTGCGTCCGGTAGAGAAAAGTTCACCCATGCGATGTGGGCGGGGCTGAAGAACCAAACCGCTCCAGTAGCCTATTGGGATGGACTGTATGGCCAAGTGGGGCAGGCCCATCATGGTGGGCCAGTTTGGGTTGGCTCAGACTAACTGGGTTAGGTCGACCTAATCAGATTGGGTCAGACCTAGACCGGACCATACCCTTTTTAATAAATAGGCCATATCTTCCGAATGGGAGGCACATTTGACAATCCTTCAATAGTGTTAGGACCCCTAGGACGAGACGGTCCTTCTAGGATAATCTAAGTGAGTTTCTATGGAATTTCATTTATGAACTAATTTCTTGAGTAGTATGTTCTCCCGAAACAAGTCCACTATAAGTTGAATCCTATGGCTAGATGTGACTATGTGATCTTGGTGACTACAAGACTTGGGGGTTGCATGGACCATATAATCTTTGTATAACATAGTTGCTTTGTGATACATTTATGATTCATGTGCCATCGATATTCTATGCCCCATTGATGCTTCGTGCACCATTAATTCTCTGTGCACCATCGATGCTTTGTGTTCCATCGATGCTCTGTTCACCATCAACACTCTGTGCACCATCAAATCCCCATGCTCCATCTCTACTCCAGGAGTTATCGATACATTGTGCCCCATTGACACTCAATGTTCCATCAATGTTCCATGAACCATCGATGATCCATGCACCATCAATGCTCCATGTTCCATCGATGCTCCCTATGCCATTGTCACTTTTACTGTCATGGAGAATGAGAGATATGTGGACTAAAACCAAAAATACTTCTCTTCATGATTTAGACATATACATGTGGGAGATGACCATATTGATTTTACTTCATGTGTTTCCTTTTTGGTGTACTTCATGTGTTTTCTTTCAAGTATAATTCGTGTATTTCAGAGTGTTATTACTAATGTGGTTTTGAGGTGTCCTACTGGGTGTTGTTTTACTCACCCTTGTATGATATTTTCCTACTTGTGTTGTGTCATGTGCAGAAGATTGACAGTTTGATGGTGTCCTAGGTAGACTGGGACTAAGTGCTTCTTAGAGTGATCAAACAGAAGTGGGGTGCTCATATGACTTCAGACTGCTTTCGTACACCTACACATCAAGTAGAGTTTTCTATCGATGTGTTTTAGGAACTTGTGCATTCACTTGATAGACTCTTTATTTTAGTGGGATTGTATTCTGGCACTATTTACATTATAGATTTACTATAATTATACTCTGTGTTTGGTATCTTAGTCTATGAATCCATTATTTACTTATTGTTTCTATTTTTTTGAATTTTGGGCTTGTAGATCTCATCGTGTGTACAGGTACTTAGGAAAACGAATCCCATTTTCGTGATATGTCTAGTTGGTGTATGTTGACATCCCCTGGCCTATCATAGGTGTTCTTGGAGTAGTCATTAAATGGGCCCCTCTAGGATGGGTCGTAACAGAGTGGTATCAGAGAAGATTGTTTCTAACTAATGAACCAAGAGTCTATGAGATTGGTTTGGGGAAACAGTGTTAAATGTTTCGAGTTTAGCTTCCAGTCCACAGACTCTAGTATTGGCATGGTGATCGACGTAACCATATAGTAGGGATATGAATTCTTTTTTTTGAATTGGTATATGAAAACATTATTTTAAGTGGCAATAAATGGTACATATATCATTTAGGATTTTTAGTGTGTTCTCATTTCCTTCATGAGTCAGCTCACCAGGTATACTCTATTGAATGTGGTACATCTTCATCAATTTCAGGGTGTCTCTATGCAGAAAGACATCCATGATTCTGATGCATGATAATGAGGATGATCCACCTTGTGACGAGGCATTGGTATAGGGACAAGTACTAGAGATAGAACCCCATGTTAGTCTACCAGTGATACCACCACCCTAAGAGAAGAAATTAATACTGGTGCTACCGGTAGAGGATGAACATAGGCTGAGTGTGTTGTATGAGTTACAAAGGCAGTGAACTCCTAGGTTCATGGGTGAGCCGCACCCTAGGTATATTGGGATTGGATGGAGGAGTTTATGAATGTCTTCTTCCTAGTGAGGATGCCAATCGAACAGATGGATTTCCTAGCCCTGAATATGCTACAGGGCTTAGTGGGGAGATGCTAGAGATTAGTTATCTAGACAAATGAGGAGGCGAACCTCACTTGAACAAACATTGAGTGTCTCTTCAGGGAGGAGTTCTTTCTAGATGTGTTATACACTATGTGTATATATGATGTACTATATCTACAACAGGGCAGCCAAACAATATCGAAGTACTCGGCAAGATTTACATATCTTTCTCATTATTCCTCAGATAAGGTGTAAGACCTGTTCTCCAGGGCTCAAACCTTCAAGAAGGGACTACGCCGGGAGATCAGGGAATACATGATATCCCTTATCATTACAAAATTGTTTGGGGTACTGGAGTTAGATCTACAAGTATAGAGATTTAAAGTGAAGTAGACACTGACAATAGGAGCTACCATCAGGCATCTCGTAGTTGAATCTTCGGCAGTAGGTAGCCAACTACTGCTGCAGGGATCAAATTAGATCAGATAGTTCAAAGGATGAACCTAGGACATGTGGTCAAATGTGCGAGTCTCATACAGGATAGCGATTCATACAAAGGGCAGGTTGGGTTACCCATGCGGTGGTTGGGTACATCTGGATAGATATTGTCCATCCTATCATATGATCGATAAGCAGATGGTCAAGGGACCAACGAAGAAGAGGCGAAATCAGGAACAAGGAATCCCTCTAGGTGGAAGACATGGTAGAGGAACTAGATGGGTAGTAGGAGGTTGTGGAGGTTTGAGGTACTATCACCACCACCCTCAGGAGGTCCACCAAGGGCTCAGGGAGCACGTGGACAGGGATGAGGCCAACTTCCAGCGATAGAGGATTATGAACCTGATGGTCTAGGAATGATAAGAGGTACGATCTATGTCTTTTTCACCCTAGCTATATTTTTGATAGGTACAGGTGCCTGTAACGACCCAAACTTTTATCATTAAAAATTCGTCTTCATATAATTAAAAATTTTATTATGAAAAATTGTTATATAAAATATGAACTTCCTTGGTTTTATGTTTTTGGATACCACAATAACATTAACAATTTTTACCATTGATAATATAATTGGTTAATAGTGATCACATGATTAGTATAAATATAGAGCTTTAACAAATGCAATTTACTCAGAAAGTATAAGTGATGGTCTCATCTAGTAGACTTTCCCCATACAAAGCTCATTTGTTTGATCTCAGAAAGGAGGTGGTGTAATTGGGATTCACTCTTGACCAAGACCAATCTTAGATTCAACACATTAAGCTCAAACAGAACCGCCTACGGGAGAAGTGTAAGTTAATAGAAATTACCACCCAAGCGATGTTATCCAATCCACCCCAAGAGTATATCACCATCGCACACCTTACCATTAACTCTTATGAGGGTGTTATAAGGGGTTATGTAACAAGACCTTATCACTATTATTATGTGAATTATTTTTGTATATAATAAATAATATACATTCATTTTATTCTTGTTATGTTGTAAATAGTTTTTAATGAACAAATAGTATTTTTAGTTAATATTCAATTAAGAAATCCATTTGGATGGATTAATGGATTTTTTTAATTAAATAATATATTAACTAAATATTATTACTAAATTGTTTTTTATATAATATATATGATCTTATAATTATTATGAATACAATTGTGATTTTAATTAAGGTTTGAAAGCTATTTTCTTCAAAACCCATGGATTTTTTATAAATGTAGGGTTTTTATTTTAAAAGAAAAAATTCAAATATGTTTAAAATTATATAGATTAAATGAATATTATTTTTGAATTATAACTTCGAAATTATACAATGGTGAATTTTTAAAAATTTTCTGAGACAGTCGAATTTCAGGGTAAAAATTAAATACTGTTTAAATATATAATGTGTTTTATGAAATCATAATGACCCAACAGTGATGTAATAAAACACTATAAACATTATGTTCAGAAAAGATTTGTTTTACCATTAAAATAATTTTATTTTAGTTTTTTATATTTATTTTACAATGATATATTGGGCCCTTCAAGACTTATAAAACATTTTAATTTTTTAAATTGATTTCCTTGAGAGTGTGACTAACCACCACATAATCAACCCTATTATTTTAAGAATTTTGGACATTAGACTTAAAAAATATTGTTTTTCACTCCCCTTTTTTCAAACCCATGGGGAAAACCATGGGCTGGTTTGTGGTTTTGATTAGTTTAATGAGTGATGTCCCAAACCTAAATAATAAATAATTCCATCACCTTTCCTATATAAACCCACCCAAGATCCCACTTCCTCTTTACTCAAAGACTATGCAGTTCATCCAAAATCTAACATCATCTCTCTATAAACCTCCCAATTCCCCCCAATCTCCTAATAATCCTCTCTCAAGCCCCTCCCAATCCTTTGGATTCACACTTCCTTGTAAGGGATTTCTTCCTTTCTCATTTTTGTCCAAATTTCATTGTCTTTTTATGCCATTTTATTTTCAATTAAAGATATTGGGGTATGATTTCATACCTACCCCATACTTCAATAATTATGTTTTAATAATTATATATCCCCCTTCCCTCTCATTAATCACACCCATGTACACCAGTTACCTTGCCGAAATTCCGTAAGGAATTTCTCCCTCCCCATTTACATTCAAGCAATTATTTTGTATAATGAATTTAAATTCCATTAAAATGGTTGGGACATGTATAAATATGATATCCTTAATGTTTATTTCATGTAAAAATGATGAGACACCCCTTTATCTCTCATCAACCATTTTTATTAATTTTTATGTCACGCAGCTATGCTGTCGAAATAACATCGCGATTTTCCGAGCCAAAGTCATAGTGTAGTGAATACCATGCCCATTTCTCTATCAAGGGTATTAATCTATATGCACATTTACTTAATAATTAAAGAGTTTCATGTATGTATTCCACATTTCTTTATTGTGGAATAAATGAGTATGAATGATTACATGTTGTATGATCCCAGTGGCACACTTATGTATGAAATAAAATGTTTAAGAAGGGCGCACCCTGATAGTGCTTCAATGCATTGGGAAAAGATTAGTATCATGATACGTCATGTAAAATGAGGGTTTACTCATGATAATTCATGTTAAATGAGATTTAGTCAAGATAATTAATGTTCAATGAGGTTTTACTCATGCTCTATTTAAAATAAGACTTGTATCATGCTAATACCATGTTAAGTATTGTTGCCACATTTCCAAGTTGTGATGATCATGTTTTATAATGACTTTATGTTCATATTTATCTTTTGATCCACTGATATTCCTATTTCCTAACATGTATTTTACTATTAATTTTATACCTTTTTTACTCCCTTACTGGGATTTATTGCTCACCCTTTTCTTATGCATGTCCTCAGGTTATCCCATATAATGCTAAGTATGAGGGAATTTTGTGGTTATGTTAAGGATGTTTTAAATAAAGAAGATGTGTGTTTTATATTCTAAGATGTTATGTAATGTTTCTAAGCCCCAAAGTCACTAGACCTCATGATAGTTTATGTTATATCATGTGAATTTTATGTAATTAATTTTGTTTAAGTGTGTAATAAAGAGTAGGTTTTTTATAGTTTGTATTAGAGGATAGGTTTAGTTATTTTTGAGATTTTGATTAGAAAACCCTAATGAAAGCCTTAAGGATAAGAATAAGTATAATAAAAACATCTGTATGTTTTGTTGAGTACCGAGTAAATGGTTTTTCAAGAAAATACATCTATGTTTGGATATGAGTTGGTAGAGGTAGATCTCGCACAGATGTACCTAGGAGTGAAAAATACAACAAGGAGTTTTGGTCATGACCCGAGGTATCCAGGTACACAAAAATGGGCCTTGCTGCACTCTTGGTTATGACACTTCTAGGGGATATGCTTTGGTAAATTCACAAGCTTAGTATGAACCATTATTAGGGGAATTAAAAAAAATCTCCTAAGAATATATGTTGTGAAGAAGATCATTTATAATATAAATTGAAGCCTAAAGATTCATAAGTTAAGGAAATAAAATTTATTTATAATTCATACGTTTTTGTCTTTGGATTACCCTTTATTTGTTACCCCGAACTTTCCTTTTATTCCATCCAATGGCCAATAATAAGAGGATGTAGGCTAACAATTGATGTGAAGATCAAGGTGGTGATTGTTCTAATAAGATTCCCAATCCGATGGGAGAAGGAATCATGAATATTTTTACAATACTCTCTCTGTTAACTCAAGATTTGAATAGAAACATCATTTAAGAGGAACATTCAACCCCCCCAAGAAATAACAAGTCTCAATTGAGATGTTCATGAGACAATTACCTAATGGATCATCTGATCCATCAATCACCGAAAAAATGATCAAATCCATTGAAAAGATCTTCTCTATCCTTCAATGTTCCGAGCAAGAGAAGGTTCATCTTGCTGATTATCGTATGGAGGGTGAAGCTGAATAGTGGTGGACTTTGATGAAAAATACGAAGCCTGAGGAGGAGATCGGGGCATTGGAATTGAAGTATTTCCCAAAGATGTTTTTTGATAAATATTTTCTGCGCACCCTCTAAATTAAAATGGAAAGGGGCTTCTTTACCCTCAAGAAAAAAGATAATGAATCCATCAGAGCTTACATGAAAAACTTCACAAGGATTGAACGATACACCTACAAATTTGTTGTTACACCCAAATGAATGGTTGAACCCTTCTTTAGTGGAAAAAACCAATCCTACGGAAAGCCCTCATGACTTTGATAGCTATGAGGAAATTGTCTGATGTGCCCTCAAGGTCAAAATAGAGAATAGATAATTTCAGGGGTATCAAGGGGATAAGAAGCGTAAGGTGGACTTCAATTCTAGGGGTCTAATGGATAAATCAAATGGTGATAAGAAAAACCCACACCCCACTTGCCAAAGATGCAGAAAGAAGCACCCCAGAAAATTCCTGAAGGGGGCGAGGAAATGCAATAGGTGTGAAATAGAAGTGAACCTGGACATTAACTACCGACAATAAAATCCCGCGGTTGTGAAATAGGAGAAGAACTCTCCATTAGACCCTCAATGCATTGTTTGTTTCTTCAACTATAATGAATTAGGGCACCTTGAATATAAATTCCCTAAGCCAAGGGTTTTCTGAGGCAACCAACAACATCCAAGGCAGTAAGAGAGATCTTTTCCAATCACTATGACTGAAGTGAGCCCCGAAAATGAAGTGGTGATAGGTACTATAGTTATTCATTTCAGAATATAAAACATAATTTTTTATAATTTTTCTACACATTCTTTTATATCCCGATTGATTAGCAAAACAATCCCAACACCACCAAAAATCATGGAAGTAAAGATGTCAGTGAGTCGGAAAATGGGGAAATCATTGCATCCTAATAATATAACTCCTCCCTTGTCATAATTTGTTGAGTAAACTTCTCGGAGAACCTCTTCATACTCCCTTTAGTGGAATTTGATGCAATTATCAGAATGGTTTGGCTTTCATTATATAGATCCAACATAAATTTCCAGGAGAGGGAAATCACTCTCCATATAGAAAATCGACCACTCATTTTATATAAGTGCAGGGAGGAAGATGAATCTTCTTTAGAACCATCATCTCAAATGTGGATATTACTTCCCTATGATAATGTGCATTTATCCTAGATTATTGAGTATAAGGAAGCAACCATCCTTGAATACATGCCTATTTTGAGGGAATTTGATGAAGTTTTTCCCAAGGAATTTCCTGGTCTTCCTCCTAGAAGAGATGTTGAATTCTAAATTGACTGTATACCTGGGGTGTTTCCAATATCCATGAATCCATATAGAATGGTTGTTTTGGAGCTTTAAGAGCTAAAGAAACATCTATATGGGAATCTAGATAAAGGGTTTATACACCTTAGTGCTTCACCATGGGGTGCTCCAGTCCTCTTCCTCGAGAAGGATGGGTCAATGTGCCTTTGCATTGATTATCGTGAGATCAAAAATTCACAATAATGAATAGGTATCTTGTGCCTCAAATTTATGACTTGTTCAATCATCTACATGGAGAACAATACTTCCCCAAGGTGGATTTGTGGTTAGGATATTACAAACTAAGGGTGAAAAAGGATGATATCCCCAAGACTTCTTTTCATACAAGGTATGCGCAATATGAATTCATATTAATTCATTTTGGACTCACTGATTCTCTAGAAATCTTCATGAACATGATTAATAGAGTATTTAGAGATTACCTCAATAAATCTATGGTAGTCTTTATAGATGATATTCTAATATACTCCAAAACCAAGGAGGATCATGAGGACCATCTAAGAACTGTACTAGAAACCTTGCGAATGTAGAATCTCTAAGCAAGGTACATCAAGTGTGAGTTTTGGTTAAATTAAGTCTAATTATTGGGTCATATCATCACAATAAATGGGATATCTGTGGATCCCTCCAAGATATCTGTAATTAAGGGATGGTTGAGGCCAACATCCGTAACGGATATCCATAGCTTCCTAGGGTTATCTAGATATAATTGCTAATTTGTGATAAATTTCTCACAATTTTCCAACCCTCTTACCAAGCTAACTCGGAAGGGAGTAAAGTTTTCATGGAATGATGAATGTGAAGAAAGCTTCAAGGAGTTGAAAATGCGGCTTATCACTATGGTCGTGTTCACATTACCCACAAGTGGAGAACTTATTGTGGTATTTGATGATGCTTCAAAGAAGGTCCAAGGATGTGTGTTGATGAAAAATGACAAACTTATTGCCTATGCTTCAAGGAAATTGAATGTTCATGATCGAAACTATCCAACACGTGACTTGGAGTTGGCTATAGTGATCTTTGCTTTGATTTTTTTTTGCATTATATCTTTGGGGAGATGTGTGAAATATACACAGATCCCAAAAGCCTCAAGTATATATTTATACCAAGAAAGTCGAATATGTGCCAATGAAAATAGTTAGGGATGATTAATTAATATGACTACTCAATCCATTACCATCCTGGGAAAGTGAACAAGGTGTCAGATGCTCTAAGTAGAAAGGATCCAACAATTCTATCATTAATGATAATTGAAAAGGATCCAATCCACTTGAAAATATTAAATATAGACATTGTAATCATTAATAAAGAAACATCATGAACCCTTTCACAAATTATTTCTTAATAATCTCTTTTGAAAAGGATAATTGAATCTAAAAGAAAGGACATATAAATTATGAAAGGGTGGAAGCTATCAAAAATAAAAAATCCTTAGTGTTCATGGTTGACAAGGATGGAATTTTAAGATTTGGGTCACAATTATACGTGCCATACAATCTTGAGGTAAATAAGGAGCTTCTGGATGAATCAAAAAGCTCAACCATCTCTATTCACCCAGGGAACACGAACATGTATCGAGATCTCTGAGAAAACTTTTTGTGGGACAATATGAAAAGGGATATTTTTTAATATACATCCATGTGCCTAGTATGTCAGCAAGTGAAGGCTGATAGGAAAAGGTCCAAGGGGATAATGCAACAACAACTCATACCAACATGGAAGTGGGAGAACATTACCATGGAATTTTTCACTAGACTTCCAAGGACATATAGATAAAACAATGCTATATGGTTTGTTGTGGATCATCTTACAAAGACATATCAATTAATCAAAATTAGGGAGTATTTCTCAGTGGATCAACAAGCATGGATATATTACATGGAAGTGGTAATGAGGCATGGATTACCACTATCAATTGTATCTGATCTAGACCCATGATTCACTTATATGTTCTGGAAGAGTCTCCAACACACTTTGAATAATGAGCTGAACTTCAATACAGCTTGTCATCCTCAAACGAATGGCCAATATGAGTGGACTATCCGGACACTAAAGGACATGTTGAGATAATGCTCAATGGACTTCAATGAAGGATGGGATCAACATATCCCTCTTGTTGAGTTATCATACAAATAGTTTCCAACAAAGTATCCTAATGGCTCCTTATGAATGCATGTATGGTAAGAGGTGCAGAACACCGACATGTTGGGATGAAGTTGGGGATAGAAATATCCTAGGTCCATAGATGGTAAAAGAAATGGTTGAGAAGGTTAAGACCATCCAGCAGCATAATAATGCTACTTTGAGTTGACAAAAGATCTATGTGGATAATCGTTGAGGAGTACTAGAGTTTGATGTTGGATATATGGTATTCCTCTACATATCACTGTGGAAGAGAGTTATGAGATTTGGGAAGAAGTTAAAGCTTAGTCCAAGGTACATTTTTCCTTTTGAGGTCCTTGATCATATTGGAGAAATGTCCTATCGACTAGGAATCACACTAAACCTATCTCAAGTGCATGATGTATTCCATGTATCACTCTTGAAGAAGTATATACCTAACCCATCGCATGTACTCATTACAGAGGTGGTACTATTGGATAATGACCTCTCCTATGAAGAGAATCTTGTGAATATCCTATATCGTAGGAAAAAAGTTCTAGGAAATAAGACAATTCCTTTCATCAAAGTTGTTTTGGTGAAACCAAAAGTTTGAAGAAGAAACGTGGGAATCAGAGGAAGTGATAAAGCAGAGTGACATGCAACTATTTTTGTGTGGGAAAAAGAAATTTCGAGGGTGAAATTTCTTAAGGGGAAAAGATTCTAATGACCCAAACATTTATCAAAGAAAATTCCTCTTGATCTAATTAAATTTATTATTATGTAAAATGGTTAGATAAAATATGAACTTCCTCGGTTTTATGGTTTTGGATTTCAAAATACTGTTAAGAATTATTACCCTTGCTAATATAGATATTGAACAGTTATCCCATAATTAGTATATATATTGAGCTTTAATAAATCCAATTTACTCATACAGAGGAAGTGATGGCCTAATCTAGTAGACTTGCCCCATACGAACCCCATTTGTCAGAGCTCAGAAAGGAGGTGGCATCATTGGGCTTTGCTCATGACCAATCCCAAGCCGAGCTTCAACACATTAAGCTCAAATAGAACCTCCTACGGGATAAGTGGAAGTAGATAGAGATTGCCACATGGGCAATGGTGTCCAAGAAACCACATGAGTCTGTCACAATCGTACACCTTACCCTTTGGTCTTATATGGGTGTTATAATGGGTTATGTAACAAGAAATTAGCACTATGATTATGTGTATTATTTTTCTATATAATAAATAATATACATTCATTTTATTATTATTACGTTGTAAATAGTTTTTAAAGCACAAATAGTGTTTTTAGTTAATATTCAATTAAGAAATCTATTTTGATGGATTAATGGATTTTTGAATTAAATACTATTTTTATTAAATATCATTACTAAATTATTTTTTATATAATAAAAATTACCATATAATTATTATGAATATGATTGTGACTTTTAATATGTTTTGAAAGCAATTTTCGTTAAAAGGTTGGAATTTTTGATAAATGTTGGTTTTTATTTTAAAAGTAAAAATTCACAAAATTAGAAATTTATTTAGATAAAATGATTATTATTTTTCGAAGCAAGACATCTAAATTATCCAAGGGTGAATTGTTCATAATTTTCTGAGACAATACAATTTTGGGGAAAATTAAATATTGTTTAAATATATAATGTGTTTTATGACATCATAATGACCCAATAGTGATGTAATAAAATACTATAATCATTATGTTCTTAAAATATATTTTTTTCAATTAAAATAATATTTTTTTGTATTTTTATTTAATTTTCAATGCTTTAGCGGACCCTTCTAGAATTATAAAACTTTTCACATTTTTTAAAATGATTTTTTTGAGAGTATGACTCACCTCCACATAATCAACCATATTGTTTTAAGAAGTTAGTACATTAGGATTATAAAATATTTTTTTCCACTCCCCTTTTGATAACCCAGTGGAAAACCATGGGATGGTTTGTTGTTTTGATTAGTTTAATGTGTGGTATCCCAAACATAAATAATACAGAATCCCCTCTCATTTCTTATATAAACCCACCCAAGATCCCAATTACTTTTCACTAACAACCTTTGGATTTCATCCAACCTATTCTCTAATATTTATAGAATCCTAAAAAGGTGCCCCAAGCTCACAATAATCCTCTCTCAAGCCCCTCACAAGTCTTTGGGATCACACTTCCAAGTAAGGGATTTCTTCCTTTCTCATTTTTGTCCAAATTTCATTGTGTTGTTATGCCCTTTTATTTTAAATTAAAAATATTGGGGTATGATTTTTAACCTACCTCATACTTCCCTCCTTGTTTTTTAATAATTATATACCCCATTTATCACTCATTAATGCATCCCATGTACACCTGTTACCATGTCAAAATTCCGTAAGGAATTTCTCTCTCCTCATTTACATTCAAGAAATTATTTTATATCATGAATATAAATTCTATTAAAATTGTTGGTAAATGTATATATATGATCCCCTTACATAAAATTTTATTTAAAAATTATGAGACACCCCTCTTTCTCTCATCAACCATTTTTATGAATTTTTATGCCAGGCCGTTTTGTTGGTAAAATTGCACCATGATTTTCCAAGAAAATCATTGTGTAGTGAATACCATTCCTATTTCTCTATCAAGGGTATTCAAAATTATGAATATTTTTTTATTACATAAATATTTTCATGTATGTATTCCACATTCCTTTATCATGGAATAATTGATGAGGAATGATTCCATGTTGTATGATCAATGTGGCACACTTATGCATGAAATGAAATGTTTACGAAGGGTGTGCCCTGATAGCGCTCCAATGCATTAGGTAAAGATTAGTATCATGATACGTCAATTTAAATGAAGGATTACTCATGCTAATTCAAGTGAAATTAGGATTTAATCATGATAATTCTATTACAATGAGGGTTCTCTCATACTCCATGTGCAATGAGCCTTGGCTCATGCTAATACCATGTTAAGTGTTGTTAGAAAATTTCCATGTTGTGACAATTATGCTTTATCATACCATTATGTTCATGTTTCTATTATACTCCAATGATATTCCTATTTCCTAACGTGTATTATATTATTCATGTTATGCTTTTTTTACTCCCTTACTGGGCTTTATAACTCACCCTTTTCTTATGCATGTCCTCGGGTTATCTCAAACAATGATAAGTATAAGGGAATGTTGTGGTTATGTAAAGGAAGATTTCAATAAATATGTTGTGTGTTTTATGTTCTAAGTTGTTATGTAATGTTCGTAATCCCCAAAGACACTAGACATCATGATATTGTATGTTGTATCATGTGAAGTTTATGTAATAAATCATGTTTAAGTGTGTAATAAAGAGTAGGTTTGTTATAGTGCTAGTCAATATTTTCTCTCTATGACCCTTGTTTGAGAAATAGAGATTCTAGTAGAACCCTTAACTTGATCCCTATACTTAGATATTCTTATAGGAGAAGATTATATTATCACAAACTAGTTCCCATAGTGTTCCCTTAAACCTGGGGGTGAGAGTTTTGGTTGGGATCACTTTGTTCCAGTGTCAATGTCTTAAAATGTTATCCTTGGTAAGGACTGGTTATTAATGGTTCATGCCCAGATTGATTTTTTTAGTGGAATAGTGCAATGTTTCCCCAAAGATGTGAATTTTTTTTCCTTTGTCAGCAAAAAAACATAAGAAATGTAGTATGAAATTACACATAGGAGTGTGTAGCTGATCACACACCATTTGGCTAGTATGACCCTCAGATAAGTGGTTGAGACAAGTCCTCAGTTTCCTGTGGTGGTGGATGAGTACGAGGATGACTTTCCAAAAGATGTTCTAGGATTACATCCCAACAAGGAGGTGGATTTCTGCATTGATATATACCCCGAGAGGACATCGATATATACACCTGCATATTGGATGTCTCCTATAGATCTTCATGAACTGAGGGTATAGTTGGAAGACTTGTATAGGAAGGGATTCGTGAGACCCATTATCCCAACCTAGGCGGACCTAGTTATGTTTTCGAAAAAGAATTATGGAATCTTTAGGTTATTTTTAGACTTTTATTGCATGAACCAGGGGACCGTGAACAATAATTATCGACTATTGAGGATTTGTGACCTCTTCGATTAGCTGAAGGGAGTGAGGTGGTTCCTAAAGATTGACCTCAGATTTGGTTATCACTAGATTCCTGTACGAGATGAGGAAATCCTGAAAACAACATTTAGATTTCATTATGGCCACTATGAGTACATATTGATGTTGTTTCGTGTGATGAACACCCCATTAGTGATCATGGTACTTCTGAATAGGATATTTCATCCTTACATAGACCAATTCTTTGTGGTCTTCATTGATGACGTTTGGGTGTACTCAGCGTCCGAGGAGGAGCACACAATACACTTTAGAATGGTCCTCGAAATGATCTGAGAGAACCATCATTATGGGAAGCTCTCGAAGTGGAAGTTCTGGATTCATGAGGACCACTTTCTAGGACACATAATTTTATAGACTGGAGTGGAAGTGCATCCGATGAATATTGAAGTGGTGCTTGCTTGGGAGCTACCAAAGAGTGTAACTGTGGTGTGGAGTTTCCTAGGTTTATCTCAGTACTATCAGAGGTTTGTACCAGACTTTTCTAGGGTAGTATCACCCTCGACAGCATAGACTCGGAAGGGGTATCCTTCCACGTGGATAGAGAAGTGATATTAGCACTTTTCAGAGATGAGTCATTGGTTTACAAGTTCTCCTATCTTGAGATTACTAGAGGAGGGTGTTGATTATGTGGTGTTCTATAATGCATCAAGGACCTAACTTAGTTGTGTCCTAATGTAGGGGATAACCATTATTGTCTATGGTTTACACCAGTTGAGGAAGCATGAAGAGAACTATGAAACCCATGATCTGAGCTTGTAGTGGTTGTATTCGCATTGAATATGTGGTGACACTACCTAATGGGTGACTGGTTTACCATCTACTCTGACTATTAGATTCTCAAGTATATCTTCTCTCAGAAGGATCTAAACATGAGATACAAATTATTTCTAGAGTTCCTTTAGTGCTTTGACTTTGATATAGTCTATACTTCTGGGAAGGGGTAAGTAGTGGTGGACTCTCTTAGTAAGAGATCCAGATTACAGTTGTTGAGTGATGCAATAGATTAGTTGGTCACATTACAGAAATCCTTTTTTGATAGAGATGTAGTAGCTTCCCTCTAGTCTATGGTTGTCACCCCTCAACTCTTATTGTGAGTATGGGTGGCATATTTTGGGGATATCGACTGTGAGACCCAATGTGGTCAAATGTTCATAGGGCATTCCCCTGATGGATATTCATGAGGTGGGGAGCACTTTGTTCTTTTAGAGGATGCTCATTAACACCAGCAACATTGCGGTATGTCTTGAGGGAGTTCCATACTTGCCCTTTAGATTTACATCTAGGAGTAGAAAAGATGTATCGAGACCTTCGACGTCAGTTTTGGTGGAGAGGGATGAAAATGGTAGTGGTAGAGTTTGTTTCTAGATGCCTCAGTTGTCAGAAATTGAAGGCTGAGTACCAGGTTACAATGGGTTTGACCCAACCACTTGAAATTCCAAAGTGGAAGTGGGTTGGGATAATGATAGACTTCGTGGCTAGTTTACCATTCACATCTAGGGGGAACTATACAATCTAGGTGAGCATTGAATGAATCACCAATTTGGTCCAGTTTCTACCAATCCATGAGTAGAGATCAGTAGAGATATTAGGAGCCCTCTACGTGCATGAGATCATTTTACTCTATGGATTCCAATCAATGATAGCCTCGAATCGTGATTCTCACTTTAAATCCCAATTTTGGAAGGGATTTAAAGTGGATTTTGGGAATTATTTTCACTTGATCACAATGTTTCATCCCCAAATGGATGGCTATATAGAGAGGACTATCTAGGTTCTTAAGGACATGCTACAAGATTTCATCCACGACTTTGACCAGAGTTTGGAGGATTACCTACCACTGGTGGAGTTTGCGTACAACAACATCTATCACTCCACCATTGGTATGAAATAATATGAGGCCCTATATTAGATACTATTTAGGTCACCACTATGCTAGACAGACCTAGGAGAGTCATCACTCATGCGTCCAGTGATGGTGTGGGCTACCACTGAGAAGGTACAAATCATCCAGGAGCAGATGAGGACTGCACAAGGATGGAATAAGTCATCTTCTAACATGAGGCGAAGGCCTCTAGAGTTCAAGGATAGAGACCATGTGTTCTATCGGGCCTAACCTCGATGGATATTATGAAAATTTGGCTTGGGTAGTAAGTTATATCTGAGATACATCAACCCTTTTCAGATTCTATATAGAGTTGGTGAGGTTTCAAACCACCTATCTCTACCCCCATAATTGCACCAGGTGTATGATGTCTTCAACATGTCGCAGCTGAGGAGCTACATGCAAGAATCATTACACGTCATCGACTAGGGGAGCTAGACATTGATGATAACGTGACTTTTGTGAAGCACCCGATGTAGATTGAGTATTGATAGAAGTGGATCCTTCATGAGCGGTCGATTCTTCTAGTGTGTGTTCGACAATAGCATCGAAATCTTCCTGAGAGCACTTAGGAGTGTGAGGATCATATTCATGATCAGTACCCTAATATTTTTATATAGTATCCATTTTTTCACTTTCAGGGATGTAAATCCCTAAAGTTGTTATAATTTAATGGATTTTATTTTCTTTATATTTATTTTTATAAATTATTTGGCAGAGCTCTAAAGTTAGGCACTGAGATGGTTTGAGATTCCGAGACCTAGTGTGACCGAATTGATTTGGTGAAAAATGTGAAGTTATTAATAAAGAGTGTAGGTAGTTTCTTCTTTAAATGGGAATAACTTCTAAATAAGTTCCCTGATTAGAAATCCTAAGGCACCATTGCGTCCTGAGAAACAACTTTACCTTAGATGGGGCCTAACATCTATAGGTGCAGGTTGATGATGAAAGCTAGATTTTCGATGTAAACATCATTAAAATATTTTAGTAGAAATATTTTGTTTGACACAATAGATATTCCCTTTAAGAAATCTTTTTTAAAAAATAAATGGTTATCTCCATAACTATGGAGCTTCCCTAAGGTATAAAGAAGAAGGCCCTCCCAGCATTTTGGTGAATAAAGATTGAAAATATGATCAGAGCATGGTGGATTGAAGAATGCTAGTGGATCAAGGATCGAAGATGAAACAAACTTCCTTTATTCAACAATTATTGATCCAAATTTGAGGTAGGGTTTTAATATATTTGTGATTTCATTCTCCTTATTGGATTATAATAATGAACAAATACCAACCCATGAACAGGTTGATCTCTTGTTTGATCATTCTTGTAGGAGGGATGATTATTGTTAGTTTAAAATAGATTAAATCTTGGTGATGTTCTTACTTTTGTTTTCTTTATGACCCTGCTAACCTCAACATATCAAGGCCAATGTGAATAAGTTAAAGATCTTTTCATTGTGTGTTTATGTTCCTTATCTCTTCATCCTGAATCTCTTCCATTCTTTAAGTGTTTTCACCTTCTCCATTCCCTATTAAACCCTCTCTGAATAGAACTAATCCTGTGATGGCGTAAGTCTATGGACGGAGGCAGCAACACCGGCTGGTTTAGGTGGAAGGAGGTAGGGAAAGGCCACCGGTGGGGTAGCCAATAGCGGAGGTAGCACCAGACCGGAAGGGATGACCGAACTAGGCAGGGTGCGGAAGGAATGGGACACCTGTAGGGTGGCCAGCATCGACGATGGGATGTGGTCCAGGAAGAACCACGTTGGAGTGCAGGCCTACAGAGGAACAAGCTATGGGTGCTGATCAGGAGCCATGGTAGGAGGTTGAGGCAGTGGCAGTTGGGGCATAGCTCAAAGCCGCATCAAAAGGAGGACCCCGGGCATCAGTGAGGATGCATGAATAGGCAGAAGAGGTGGGTCGGCCACATGGAAGGTGTTCTGACACCATGTTGACTGGGGGAACTGAATTACCATGTGTTTGGGTGACAGTGTGGAAACAAGCGATTCTTCTTGGGCAAGCAGTATCTAGTGGAGAAAAGACGCCATGTGTGACACTGGTCGGGCTAGAGAACCGGGATTCTCTAGTAGCCCAGCGGGCTGGACTGTGTAGCCTAGTTGGTTGGTTCCATCAAGATGGGATGGTTTGGGCTATCCAAGACTGACTGGGTTGGGTGAGGTCAGCAGGACCGAGCTGGGTCTGCCGAACCATACCTTTTTTATTAAATTGTCCATATCTTCCAAAGTGGAGGTCTATTTGAGGAGTCATCTATGTTGTTAGGACCCTTGTGACAAGACGGCACATTTTGGATACTCTAAGTGTTTTTTTGTGGGAATTGGTTTACAAACTAATAGATTGAGGAGTAGGTTCTCTTGAAACAAGTGCACTACAAGAAAAATTCTACTGGTAGTTGTGACTATGTGATCTTGGTGACTATGGGATTTGGGGGCTTCATGACACATCGACACTTCATCCACCATCGATGCACCATTATACATCAATTACCCATGTTCCATATATTCTCCCTACGCTATCGATGCTCTGTGATCCATAAATGCTTTTTGCACCACCAACACCCCAGGTGCCATCACCACTCCAGGAGACATTGATGCTCGGTGTTCCATTGATGATACATGCTCCATCGATGATCAGTACGCCAACAATGCTCCATGCACCATCAATGCTCTGAACATCGTCAAAACTTTTATGTTCATGGAATTTGATAGATTTACAGACTATAAATAGAAATCCTTCTCTTCTATCATTAGACTTATACCTGTGTGAGCTATCCATATTGATTATACTTCATGTGTTTCATTTGTGGTGTACTTCATATGTTCCCTTTGTGGTATACATAGTGTATTTCATAGTGATATTACATTTTTGGATTCAGGGATTCCGACTAAGTATTGATTTAATCACCCATGCATGGGCTTTTCTCGCACATTTCATGTCATATGCAGATGATCAACACTTTGATGGTGTCCTAGGTGGAATAGGATCATGTGGTTCTTAGAGTTATAATATGAACATGTGGTGCTCCAACGTCTTCAGATAGTTTTCCTACCCCCACTCTTCAGGTAGGGTTTTCTATGGGCGATTTTCAAGAACTTGTGCCTTGACTTGACAAACTCCTTATTTTGGTGGGCTTGTATTTAGGCCCTATTTACATTCTATTTTTTACTGTCATACTCTTAGGTTGGTATATTAGTGTATTGATGATTTTTTACTTAGAATTTTTACATTTTACCATTTTGGTATTGGATATCTGTGTTTGTGTGTACAAATACTTACTAAAATGCCTCTCATTTATGGGATATGTCTACTCAGTGCTAGTCGCCATCCCCAAGACTATTGGTGGTGGACATGGGGTAGTCATGGCATGGGACCCTTTGGGATGTGTTTTGACAGTGCTTCCAAAATAGATAAATGGAAAATAAATGGTCTTTGGAATATCAAATTAGAGAAATTACTTAGAACCTAAAGTTAGGAAATCCATAAAAGGATTAAAAAATTGATGGTTTCATCTTTTACTGTTTATAAACTCCAGGATGTTGGTTTATGTGAATATATATGGATCAAGATAGATTGAAGTGGATATTTATATAAACAGATAGATATAATAAATGGAATACTCTTAATTGAGTATTTTATATGGTATAACACCTCATAAAAGAATTGGAAGGAGTTAAGAAATATTTCAATAATTCCAACAACTATTTGAGGTTATTGTGAGATAATTTGATGATTTTTAAGAATCCCTATATCAATACCATGTTCTTTTAATTATACCTACCAAATCTTGTATTTTTAAGGTCACTAAAAATGGCTAATTCCTGAACATAAATATTTTCATACTATAATCATGATACTTTTATTCTAAACATAATACTTTAGGTATCTGGTCATAGACTTTGAGGTGGTCATGAGGCTTTGAGCTCTAACATATGATTCTTATAATCATAAGTTTTTTCCGACTATGTGACTTCATTTTAATACATTGGAGTATTTTTAAAAGTGATAAATAGATTTTTCAAGTGAATTCAGTCGCAGTTTAAATGTTTATCGTAAGACTTCACCATAAGTATTTGAGCTTTCTATATGACTTCTCTTGAATGAAAAACTTTTTGAAAAAGTATAAAATTGGAAAGATAAATAGTGTTATACTTCTAGATAAAAATATAAAACTTCTTATAATGATAATATATATCTAAATGTAATCCTTTCTGAGCATAAAACATTGAATTCCCCAATGTAAGACTTAAAGACTTTTAAAAAATTGAAGTTTCTACTGGAAAAAAAATTGAATTTCCAAAATTTCAAATATGATGATGTTAATAAATAATTAGGACGATACAAGAACTATAAAATCATGGTAAGAAAATCATAAACACGTAGAATAGTGTGTGATTAAAGAATGATCAAAAATAGATGTTGTCTTTCATACCTGGAAAGGCAAGACAAAAAAATGAAAAGTGGAGTTTCAAAAATTATTTAATTTTTAGAAAATAAAAAATCAGTCAATTATAATATTTTTCTTTCAATATCATAAAATATTGATGATTTTATAATCCATGATCCCATTTTTTTATGAGAGAAGACTGAAAAGGGTATCTCAACAAAATTTATTCTTTGATGAAGAAAATGAATACATTAAATTTTCAAGATTAATTTAGATGAAAAACATCGAACCTAAAGATATTAATTATCAAAACCTATACCGATTTAACTCAATTTTTTTTATAGATGAAAATATTAGATTTATGTTTGGTAATTTCACCAATATAGTAAACATGAGAACAAATTTGAGCTGATAATGTGTAGAAATCTAAGATCCAAGGCTATATTATATTTCATAGAGATTTTAAAGCTATAAAATGAGTTCTATTCTACATATTAATTTTTTGTAGATATGAGCACAATACTAAAGAATAAAAGTGTATATTTTTTAGATATTTTTAAGGAATAATAGGTTGAACCTACTGTGTGTTTTTATATGAATATAATAATCATCTAAGCTAATAAACTGAGAAATAATCATATTAAGAAGAATTTGTGCCTACTATTGAGATTTCGAAAAGATATTTTCAGTAATTTTTTAAAAGAAAAGTGAGTTGAAATAAATGATTGAATTTATGGAATGTCATTTTAGTTGAAAACTGAACAACATGAAAAATTGTGAGGACAAAATTGATTATTTGATAATACCACTTTTCTACTGGCATTGGAAAATTTTGATTTTATTCAATTTATGGATATTGAAAAAAAAGAATGCCTTTAATGGATCTACTCATACACAAAATATTTGAAGTTATTGAGGACAAACAAAAACAAAAATAAGATTCTATTGTTTCTTCTAGAGAGTTAAAAAATATATAATCTAAGATTTATGATGTTAGGTAGAAAATATGAAGAAATAACTTTATAAAAGAAGAAGTGTTTATTATATGTTATAGAAAAGAAGAACAACAAGAAGAAGAATCATCCATAAATCTAAGATCAGTTTGGGAGATATTAAGTTATTGAGTAGGTTGAACTCTTGGTGAGAAAGTTGTGACGATTAGTGAGGATGATCTGATTCTAGGAACCCAATTTCAGGCATCTATGTTGAAGATATTCACACATTCAAAGATCATATGTTGAGAAGTAGATCTGAATTGTAGATGTTGTGACATCCCTATGCCATATATAGATCTACTTATAATGAAGTGACTTTAAATAAATCACTTGAATATATATGGCGGTACCCCATAGAACCTATATAGTTTAAATTATATTGAGAGACCACCATGTGACTCGATGACTATAGTGTGAAGCGGTTAAAGAAATATTGTGTAAAGCTAGTAATAGAAGTCTTGTGACAAAACAATCAAGTGTATACACAATAAGACCCTATGTATATGTACTAAACACCAATCCAATACATTTAGATGTTGATCATTATAGTGGAGAATCCATGGCTAGGGTGCATAACCAGTTAAGGAAAGCAGTGGTACTTATTAACAAACCATTTAAGTACTCGTGTTGTTCCTTTATTTATTGTAATATATAGGGAGGTTGTGAGTAATACAATGTTAGTGGATCAAGATAAAACATATCACTACTACAAAATAGGCTTTTATCAGCACTAAAAAGTCCTTTATCAGCATTAATAAATGTTGAAAAACATTAAAAAATATGAAAACCAGGGAGCGGCTTCAACATAATTTGAACCCCCCCTTCAACAGTCCCCCCCCAAACCCCAGCTCGCACATCCCAGTCTTTAATAGCACCCCCACCCATATACAGTGCTAGCCCTTATTCCACCCGCGTGCGCGACCTACCTCCCCCTCGATTCGAACTCGGAACCTATTGCATGCGCACATAAGCCATTACCACTCGACCATATTGTATTTTCTTTTCATTTATTTATATATCTATTTATTTATATATATATTTAGTTATATTTACTCATACAATAATATATAATTATATTAACATATATATGTATTTATATTAATATATATATTGTTATATTTATATATATTTATTTATTTAATTATTTTGTTATAATAATATATATATATCTGTATATTTAAATATATATATATAGTTATATTTAAATATTAATATGTTTATTTGTATATTAATATAAATTTATAAGATCGGTTTTAAACACATTTATAAAATATTCTTTTTTATGTGTGTTTATATATAAATAAATAAATTCATATATATAATACACACACACACACACACATATATATATATATATATATAAATATTATAAATTAAATGATATTTGATATGATAGGTGGTAGAGGCTGAATGAATAGGCAGATCATAAGTTACAGTTGTTTGAAAAAATAGAAAATAAGATAAAAGTGTTATAAATGGGGGCTTGAAAAACCTAACAAACCGCAGAGTCACTAAATCGAGAATAACATCTGATCAAGGTGTCTGTTTCATCTCTATGACCAGTCAAACCAAATCTCATAGAACAAACTACAATATAACAGGTGTTGGAGGCCAAACAGACACATATATCAGGATTTATTACCTTTTCTAGAAAATTTTGACAGAGCACCGGACTCGGAAAAGGAGTTTGGGAGGCCTTCTGATGGTTTTATAGGATTTCTGGGTCTAGTAAATGATTGGAGATTTGTATTGATTATTCCATATTCATAGATAGCTTCACTTCCTTTTATTTGATAAGTGGTAGAGCCCAATTGGACACCCAGAACAAATGTTATGGTCGTTTAATGTTGGAATTTTTTAGAGAGGTATAATTAATATATATTGCTTTTATTTTGTCTTCTTATGGTTTTGATTGGATTTTGTCCTCACTCGTCTCATGATCTTCAATTTTAATGGTCATGGCGCTCAAACTGAAAACTAGAGCAGAAGTCATGGTTGTTTTAGTGAGTTATGAGTTTCATAGTTTTTTAGGTTCTAGGAGGGTTGCTCAATTTCAAACAATCATACCTTTTATTCATGGTGTCTGTTTTTTCTCTACCACAAATAAAATAGAATATTCATAAAATATATACACTTTTGTGACCACTGTAACCCTTTACCACGTTCTTAAAGGCCAAAAAATCCAATAATTCCTCTCAACAGTCATATGTTCTACTTCGGGTGTCCATTTTTCCATAAATTCTGATGAGAGTGTTCGTTTTGACTCTACCAAATATCAAATCAATGATTGAGAATAGAACTACACTCCAGTGACCAGTAGAAAACCTTATCATGTTTTTAAAATTCCAAAAGGTCCTTAATCCCTCCAAAACAACCATAACATCCGATCTGGGTGTCTATTTTTCATCTACCAGAGTCTTAGATTAATAATTCTATATATGCACCTACTAGAATAGAAATGGTAGTTTCCTACATGTTGGTAAAAAAGTGGTTGAATAAAGAGGAAAATAAAAATAGAAAAGGTATTGGGAAAGAAAGTTATCAACCACTTTTGTAAGTTGAACAAAATAGTAAGTTCTCATCTATTGAATCTATTTACAAATATTCTTTTGATTATTCAAGTAGTTTTGAAGAGTATAAAGATGTAAAAATAGATTAATAATTTTAATCTCATATTGTATTTTATCCAAATTAAGTTCAAAATGAAGTTATTAAATATATACTTGGTTCTATTAAGGAACTATTTGTTGAAAAAAAACACAGTAAGAAGAAAAAAAGGATTCCATGGAGAATGCATTGTCTATGAAAGTTTTCATATGAAACCCCCTCACAAAGCTATTTAAAGAAACCAATGAAACTATCTCACTTTATAATGATAGATATTATAAATTAGTTGAATATATGAAAATAATAGTTTATTAGGGGGGTTTTTTGAGGATTCCATTATAGAAGATGTCCATGTATTTGATTAATTTTATAAAGTCACAATGAATTTCAAGGATGCATAGTTTGATGCAAAAGAAAAAAGATTCAAGGAGTGGAATAATTCACTAAAAAAATACTTTCAAGATGCTTGAGAATTAAAATAATAAAATTAAGAATAATTTTTAATTAAGTATTAGATTGTTGGAGGATGATAACTATACCCTAAACATTAAGTACCTTGTGTTGAAAGTCAAATTCCAAAATATACATGAGGAAAAATCTAAAACTTCTTGATCTGTAGATAAAATATTAATTGAAACACAAAATTTGGAAGTAATACTTGCACCAAAAAAGGATCAAAATAGTGTAAAATAAATCTATAGAACATGTAAATAATAATCTACCTCTGATTCTTTGAAAATTATATACCATTGTATAGTTAATTTTTTTTACTAAATATGGATTTTCTAAACGTTTTAGAAAAATTATAAAAATAGTACAAATGTAGAGGAGTAAAATATTTCATACATCCACCAATATATTAATAATGGAGGTGATTATTTCCTATTGAATTTTTCACCTAATAGTAACATGAATAGTTGGGTTTCTAGTCGAAAAACAACAAGCTTGTAAAACTAGATAGCTTGCACCGAATGTGAAAAAGGTCAAGGTTAATTAGAAGTGTAGGCACTATTAGAGGTTTCAAAATAAATACATTGACTTTTTTAAAAATATGCAAGTGGTTAAAATTCTAATAACGCCTAAAAAAGTTGCAGAAAATTTAATGAAAGAATAAATCCTTCTATAGTGAGAATGACCACACATAAAGTTAAGAATATGTATCAATAAAATATATTTGAATGTCTGAATAATTCCTATGAGATGTGCTACATATATTATCACAAAAGTAATAAATACTAGTAAAAACCTACTAGGTATAATAGATGTAATGGGGAGAATAAAGAACCAAAAATTTATAAATATTTAAGAAAATAATAAATAGAGTTTTACATGGGTTTTAAAATAGTGGAAAGAAAGTCATCCAAGAAGAAATTGAAGAAATATAACAAGGATATCAGACCTATTGGGAAGAAATGTTTCTACTATGGAAATAAAGGCCAAACCATGGACCATTGTAAAATATAAATGAATATTATTAAGGATTAGAGAAGTATTAAAACCAAAAGGGAACCAATTTAGGAAATAAACAATCAAATTGGTATGGTTGTTGAAACTTTTGATGAAGAGTATTAGACAATTCCGTAGAAGGAATGTGTTAAGGAAAATGAATGTGTTTGTGGAAGCTGTAAGAATGAAGTCACTAGTGATATTAGATATAACACATGGAATATTAAATAATAAATTTTAAATAATAAATAGAAATAACTGGTGATATTGAGTTTTAATATTGCTACATAAAATAAGGCAACTACATCCAACAACAAATCCAAGAATGTGCCAAATGTTTGACTAACCATATAGAAATATTAGTTGAAATTGGCTCGAAATCTAGAGAAATATGAAAATAAAGAAAGTTATTTTTTTATATGGTTGATAAGATAATTCCATATCTAAAAGAATCTAGAAAAAAAGAATACTATGATTCCCAAAGGTGAATTGACCTAGAAATCTAAGGTTGTAAGCATTAAAATAAAAAGAGTTCAATTTTATGGGTTGGTAAACCTATCAAAAACCTGCTACTCATGTTGAATATTTATTGGGATATCCATATTATTATATATTTAATCTAAAGGTTCTTTATGGTTGGGATATTAAAGGTTAATTTTTATAGGAATAATTCCTTAATGGGAACTAGAAAAATAATTGAAGGTTGTTCGAGATTTATTAAATTCCTAAAAACATGAATGTTGTATATCCCTAACATATACTAAACTTTGTGGTATGAAAATCACTCTCCATATCCTTTTATGACTTATAATTATTATAACTTTCAAGGGGGATTGTTTTCCTATAAAAAATCATATGTATTTTCATTGAACGTGGACTTTCTAGTCTATTTTGTGGGGATGAGTGTGAACTTATAGAACATTATTGAAAATATATTAGATTTTACCCTACTATGAGAATCTATTTGTATCACATACTAACTTGATTCCAGACTTGTTTTTTATTTTAAATTAATAACTCATGTTTTCCACACCTGGGTTTCCCATATAGACATTGAGTTGGTTGATTGGTGACACACTTCTCAAATACATGTGATGCCACATCAATTTAGACGATGTCGTGATGGCCCTAAGTGCCCATAATCACTTGAAATTAGTAAGAAGTGATTCTCACCAAAATTAATCTCGTTGGTGTATTAAAGGGGGAGAAATTTGAAGAAGAGCATCCCCTTGTATTTCAAGTGTTATCACTCTGAAATTATTTGAGAAAATAAACGGGTAGAATCTTTTTGATAATTAACCTATTATTTTAAAAATTGGAAGATTGTCTTACACTTTTTATATATATTTCATTAAGGGGGAAATATCATATGATGAGATATATCATATTGACCACTAGCGTCTATATAGTTTTATTGGAATTTAAAACAAACATAAAGGGGTATTGAAGTTCCCAAATGTAGTGTTTTATTTTATTTTATTTTTCAAATTGGTTTTTTAATGTGATAATGAAAATATGAATTCTCAGGTGAAGTAGTTAAAATCCATCTAGGAAAGAATAGTTACTACCATGAGGGATAAATGGAAAATTAAAGTTCTTTGAAATAGATGGTTGGATAGATTACTTGGAACAAAAATTTGGATAACCCATCCCAAGAGTAATAATAATGTTTTCTACTTCAATTAGTGCCTATAAACTCTAGGATGAAGGTTTATGTGAATAAAGATGGACCTGGATTGATTGAAGAGGATTCATAACCTAGTTAGAAGATATAAATAAGTAATTACTCATAATTGAGTATTTTATAAATTATAATACCTCAAAAATTCAATGGAGTAAGTTTTGAATTATTTTAATAAATTCAACAATTATTTGAGGTAGTTTTGATAGAATTTCATGAGTTTAAAAAGCCCTAGAGAAATACCAATCATATTCAAAGATACATATAGAATTATACATTATGGAGATCAATATAAATGTATTATTCAAGAATGAAATGTTTTCTTATTGTGATTATAATATGTTTCTTCTAAACATAAGACTACAGGTATTGAGCATAAGAATTTATGGTGATTGTTAGAATTTGATCTCCAACATAAGATTCTCCCAATCAGGAGTCTTTATGAATTATGTGACTTTATCATAATACATTTAAGGCTACAAAAAATAGATAAATTTGTGATCATATGACTTAAAAAATAAGTATTGGCCATAATTCTTAATAGTAAGTCTTTGAGATTACTATATATATTCTATAAAATGTAAAACATTAGGATAAAGAAGAAAATTGGGAAAAGAAAGAGTGTAAGACTTATGATGCTAAATATAAAACTTATTATACTTAGTGAATGTATTAAAACATAATCCTTTCCAATAATAAAAAATTTTAGTCCCAAACAGAATACTTCAAGACTAAAAAAATTGAAGTTGTTACTAGATGCAAAACTAATTTTTCATATTTCGTATTTGATAAAGATGAGAAATAATTTGGATGATTCAAGAATTATTTGATCATGATATAAAAATTCAAAACATATATTATTATGTGAGATTTAATCAGGAGAATAAATAGAATATTTTCTATTTTATGTAATAGTAATATCAAATAAAACTAGAAAATAGAGTTTCTATAATTATTTAATTTTGAGGAAATCAAAATTTATCAATGCTTATTGTATGATTTCAAGATCAGAAAATAATGATTATTTGAGGTTCCATGATCCTATATTTTTATGAGAAGTTTATAAAAAAGTGTTTATTTACATTTAAAATTTGATGAAGAAAATAAAAACATTGGGTTTTCTAGAATAATGAAGATGAAGAACCATCTAAACTCAAGATGGTAATTATCAAAGCCAACATCATTTTGATTCAATGTTGTTTGAGTGTTCATGTGGATATGATATTTTATTTTGAGAAATTTCTTAAGACTGTAAGATTTATATTGAAGATGATTTTTTTATTTTTATAGAATTGTGATCTAAGGAAATATTTTTTTCACGGAAAGCCTCATGCTATAAAATGAGTTCCACACTGTATATTTATTTGTTATATATTTGATTATAGATATAAAGATTCAATGTATGGACTTTGTGGATAGTTTTGGGTAAGAATATGTTGCGATTCATTTGTGTTTAAAACCATAGAAAATATTCAATTAATCTAAAAAAAATAAGAATTTAGGAGATGAATAAGAATTTTTTCATGTTTTAGATATTTTTTGAAGATGTTTTATAAAGACCCTGACCCTAGTATCCCAGAATAGGTGGTCACTATATTGCATTGATATAAGATACAAGTGATTGCATCCAAAAGGATCGGATAGTTTTGTAGTCTTGGAAAACTATATATATTCTTTAAACTCATATTACAATTGAAATCTAAAAATACAACATAGTATTTTCGTTGAGAACAAAATTATTCCCTTTATAATACCCCTACCTATCAATCATAACACACTTCCTAAAATCCTATTGAAATGAAACATAAGAAAGGGGTGATCTGAGATACTCATTAAGGGAATGTGTAAAGTGTAATTCATCATAAATAAATAAGTTATAAGCAATATAGAAAGGTAATATTTTAAAACAAATTTAATTTAATCAATAACTTGAGTGTAAAGAATAATATGGTAGGAATAAATGATTGACAAATAATGCCATATAAATAATCACATGAGCTTTAAAATTACCCGTCGATATCATAAATAACCGAATAATCATATGAATATAAATAACTAATATAATAATTATTTCATGCATATTTATAGATATTATAAACATACCATCAAGTCATTATTACAAGACATATTACATGAATGGATAAAGCCTCTGCAAAATACTCAATCTAGTTTGTCTAATGAGACATATTGATGAATCGATGGAACATAGAGGGCCCCACCCATCACTTACTAAGCCTAATTCATTCCTCATACTAATGGCGTGAAATATAATCAATGTATATATTCATGATGAAAAATTATAATGTGAAATATTAATAATTTCTCTAACCAACAACAAAAATAATAAACCATCCAGGGAAATATGGAAAATGTTATTAAAATGGTTAATTACCAATTAAAATAATCATAATCCACTAGGAAAAATAATAAGGATGGTATAATTACAACATATCCCTAGTGAATCATAACTAAAATAAGGGTTTTTATTTATGCTAAATTGAAATACTAATAAAAATCATTGAAAACATTCTTGAGAAAAATACCCTTTTCACTTTGAAAAATTGGTTTTAAAAACTAAAAAATCCTAAAATATTATGAAAAAAAATCCTTTAAAATAATCATAAAAATTGAAAATTAATATTCTAATAAATTATAATTCATGATAGTAGGAAATTTTATTCATGTCAAGTGTGTGAAAACTATGATTTAATTCTCATTTTTAGTAAAAATTCAAAAAAGTACCTCTTTTGAAAAATAATGGTAAAATTAATTTTAACCCATTTTTTAAAAAACATGGGTTTAAATTAATTTAATAATTAATTTTCAAATTTTAAAAATATTTTAAAAAATATTTTATGAAAACTTGGAAATAGAACATAAATATTCTCGACTATGTATAAAATAATGTTTATTTTCTTTAAAACAAATATTTTGGAATCTTGAGAAAATAAAGTAAGGGAATTGAAAGGAAAATATGTAATTTATAGGAATATCTAGCGTACAAAAAATATTTCATTTAATATATAAATATCAAATCATTCTCTTGGAAAATATATAAATATAAACAATCCTACATAATGATGAGATTGTGAAATAAAACCTCACCACTTTTTTAAATTTTGAATCATAGCCCCCATGAAATAAAATAAATTAAAATGAAAAATTAAATACCATGAAGATAAATATATTCATGATATAACATATCAAAATTTTATTATATACACTACTTGAAATAAATAAGTGGTGAATATGGAATATGTCTCATGGAAGTAAAAGAAGGATAAAGAACCCTTACCTCTGGTCAAAATTCCTTATTACATATTTAAACCTCATGTATAATAAATATACACTTTTTATACATATATTAAATGACAATAATAATATACATAATACCTTATATGATTTACTTATAACTTTTTATCACCCTTTTATTAATAATTATTTATTAAAAATAGTATTTATGATGATAACACCTTCATTTTTCATGTATTTTATGGTTTGGTAGTTTTGGTTCTTGTACTAAGATCATGGTTCTATAATATCAAAAATTATATCATGATATAAATAAAATATATATTCTTTTTATATTTGTTTATATTAATCTGTAAATTTTATATATAATAAGTGAATTACATTTTTTATAGATACAATAGGTTATACGTACGAATGATCATAGTTTCTATTTACTAACAGATGGAACAAAATATAGGTAAATAATAATTCACCTTTAAATAATTATTATTATATCATATATTTCTTATATATTCTCCTAATATATACTTGGTACAATCCATGTCAAAATTAAATGAAAAATATATAATATCGCTTTGTGGAGAATGTAGTCCACACGTATGTATGAGTGACATGATCATTTTTCAATGAATTGGAAGGAAACAAGGTATATGTGATATTATAATTTAATATGTATAATTGTGTCATAAATACAATATATATATATATATATCAATATACTCATATATGATAGGTGGTGTGGAAAATGATTTATATTGGTTCGTGAGGTGGTAGTTTTTCGTACACAAAATCGACAATTTCATTGAACATTTGATGGAAGAGGATATAGATATAGATTATTAAGTTAACATAATAATATCTCAGTATATGTAATATATAGTTTTAATTATTTTAGCACAATTTTATAAGGTTTTAAGGGTTAGAGTAAGAAATTAAATGAAGACACGTGGTTAAAAATTATACATCTTCTTCGGAGAACCACTATAGGTTTTTACATAAAACCTTCCTTGGGTGGTTTTTTAAGAAACCATAGACTCTAATTAATGGTTAGGGATGTAATTAAATTATTTTGGTAGGCTATATATTAACCAATGGTCTCTCTATGTGTATATAGGAGAGGATAGGGGGTCTCCTTTTATAAATTGGGGAGAGGAAAACTTGGATTTTTTTAAAAGAATAAAATATTCTCGCATTTTACACACATAAAATTGATAAAAATATACCATTCCCAAAAATTATATTATTTAATGTCTAAATATTTAAATAAAATATAAATTATATAAGTATTTAAGCCATTTTTTCTCTTATATCTTTAGTTTAACCCTTGATAAACCCATTTCAACCATAATCATAGAAATTAATTTTCAATGTTTTTACAATTCATTATGACCAGAAATTAAGTTGAAATTGATAAATAATATTAATTATAATGATCCCAAATATTTAATCTATTTAAAAAATATTAAATTCACAAAATATTTTGAGTTTAATTTAAAATTAAACTTACGAGCGTGATGAAAAGGTGGTTTTCCAATACAAAACTTTTTTTAAGTATAAAACATTTTTGTATAAAAATTCAACATAAATTAAATAAAATGAAGTAAGTAGAGTTAATAAAATAAAATTTAACTAATTTTAATTTTAAAATAAAATATATTTTTCAGTATTCTTTAAAAACATAAATTTTCATCACAAATCGTTATTTTTCACTATTCATTCAAAAATTAATTTTTTAGAATTTTATCAAAATTTAAATTCAAGATAATTTTTAAATGAGGATTTAAAAATTTATTTTAATTTTTTAAAATACAATTTAAATATTTCTTAAAAGTTAAATTTATAAATATGTGCACAAAATGTGACAAAACTGCTTTTTTTTAAATCTAGTTTTTAAGTATAAAATTGGATTTATTATTATCTCATGACTATATAAAATATAAAATGAATGACATAACTTCTAATAAAATATATAATATATTAATTTCATTAAAACTATTCACCAATAGTTATTAATTTTATTTATTAATATAAAAACACAATATGGGCATAATAATAATTTTTCAAGAAAACATTTTTTTTTACTTTCAAATAATTTTTATTTCTATTTATAATAAATTTATAATCAATGTATTTATTATAAATTTTTAAGCCCTATAATTTTCATATTTTATTTATTAATATTTATACCCTCTAATTTAATCTCTAGGTTATAATGGTATATTACTTTATCATTCATTTAAACTCAGGGTTGCGTGTATCACAAGCTATCAAATCGGTTAAATTTATAAAGAAATATATTTTAAAGTATCAGGGTATTACATATAAAAGAAATTTTTTAAAATAAAAGTGATTTCAATTAAATTATTGTATTTATATAATTTCCATTGAGTTTAAAACTAAATTTCATGAACAAACATGAGAACAAAATTGGGTGTTTGATAATACCACTTTTTGGCGGGCATTGAAAAAGATTCAAGTTATTATATTTATGTATATTGAAAATGAAATAAGGAATTTAATTCGAACACTAATACATGTGATATTTTTATAATATTTATGAGTACTGAAAACAAAAAAAAAGAATTTGTTTCTATAACTAGAGAGTTCATGAAAAATTTAGGATCTGAGAGATGTGTGGTTGTGCTGAAGATCTTAAGAACATCAATCTAAGTGAAGAAGAAATATCTGTTATAATAAATAAAGAATAAGAAGTATAATAAGTGGATTATGTTTCCATAAATCTTAGAGAAGTTTGAGTGAGATTATATTTGTTAGTAGAGATAAATATTGGTGACTAGGTTGTGAATATTCGTGGTGCTAAGCTGATACTAGGAACCTAGTTGCTTGCATCTAAGTTTAAGAAATTAATGTACTTGAAGATAATATGTTGAGAATAATTGGATAAACTTTTTAAATGTTGTTACATGCCTGTGTTTTCTAAATATTTACTTCCAAGTAATTAAATTCAATGAAATAACCTATATATATATATATATTGTGGGACTCCATTGAACTTGTGATACTTAAGGTATATGGGGAGACTGGCATTTGAATCAATGACTACAGAGTAAATTTTTGGAAGAAATACAGTGTGAAGATGGTAATAATAGTCCGATAAGAAGTAAGAATGTGTGTATACATTTAGACTCTATATTGGTCTGATGAGAACTAATCAAATATAACTGGATATTGATCATTATAGTACATAATCCATTGGTGGGGTGTATAACCAGTCATGGAATTAAGTACATCTTAGTATTAAACCTTGTAAATATTTATGTTGTGAATTTATTTACTACACTATTTGGTGAGGTTGTGAGAAACACAAACTAAGTTGAATGATACTGAACAAATCTAGAATGTCAAAATAAAAAAGCAATTTTATAATGAACCATTGATTCAATATTCCCCTCTTAATGGTCCACTGACCCTCTTAGTAGAACAGTGTGAAGGAATCATACTTCTTCTATGGGGGTGATTATTTTTTTTCTAAAAAGGTCTACTAGGTAATGTGTATGCATAATCTTAAGTCACTTTTAGTTTTTTAAAATGATTTATTAGATTATCTATGGTAGTGAAAACCTAACAAAGTTTCACAGGAGTGGGTGGAGAGTATTTTTGAGCCAAGGCTATTTTTTCATCATAATTTTTAATGCATCCAACTTGGTATCAATTAACTTATTTTGAAGAAAATAATTACTTAACTAATGTACTCTATGTATTTCTATTATACCTTGATCCATCAATTTTTTGGAAATTTTGTGCCATCCTATCAATCAATGTGTGGGTATCCATTGGGGTTTTTTCAACCAATTATTTTCCAATCACAACATCCACCATACTCTTCTCCGAGAGAGTGATACCTTAATATACTTGATGATATGTTACTCACTGATTTAGTGATGCAGGAATCTTGAACATAACTACTTAAATTACTCTCAGAACTCATACATTGACTCTCATTATGCTTACTTTAATCTTGATATTTTTTTTCAAATTATTGTGGTCCTTGATACTAGAAATAATCTCTGTAAGATATTATGTTTCAAATAATTATAATATATAGTATATTAAAGTTTTTAGTATTACATCCTATATTTTATAGTTCTATCAAGTGACAATAATAATGCTCTTAATTTGACTTGGTATTTAGATATATTTTTTGGTTTCAAAGTTGATAAAACCACATTTAATTATTTTAAATGTTTATTTGGATCCTCACCAATTAATCCATGAAATTTGGGGAGATGGAGAACTAACTTATATTTTAGATCAACTTATAATTTTGTAGTTGTATATGAAATGAATCTCAATTAGTATTAACAACAGGTGAAGCCAACTTTTGAATAATTCTCTCATTTTCATTTTCTTTTACATCAATTTTATGAGAATCAATTTTAGTTTGAGATTAGTCACCAGGTAAAATACTCTCAAAGTGTAAAAAATAATGAAAATGTTAAATTTCAACACATTATGATTTTTGAGATTGTTTGATTCAATTTTTAATGCTTCAATCACCTTCAGGTTTTGGTTTAAAATGAACATTGAGTTTGGATCATCTCATAAATAATATAGATAAAAATGAAACAAAATTAGTGAACTATAATGCCATAAAATTAGGTTTCAATTAATAGTTCAAAAAAGAAAATTTGGGGAATAAATAATAGAAAATATATGGGAGGTGGATAAAATAAACAAAATAAGAATGAAAAAAAATAACTGATATAAAATAGGTTGAAGAAAACACTTCATTCCCCAATAATGTTGATAATTTAATGAGCATTATCATGCATGCTCTCAAAATATTTGTGACTATTTTATTAAGTGAATTTCAGGGTATGAATAAGGTTATTATTTTGAGGAGGAGTTTTATTAAATATCCACTAATATTTTTAAACAAATAAACAAAATAAATAAATAATTGAACCAAAGTTGGTGGGTTTTTTGAGTGATTTTGGAACAAAATTAAGTGAAGAATAAGATAATCACTTTGAAAAAACCAATATCAATGACAGTGAAAAATATAATCCATACCTTAATTTTTCATTAATAATAATATATTATGATTAAATCTATTAAATTATTTCTCTCCAATTTTTTACCCTTGAACCCTATATAAGAATACATGACTACTAGGATAAGAATAAAAGTTCACTAAGCTATCTTCTGAATTTCCAATCATAGAACCCTATATTTCTTATGGTCCCAAAGACATATTATGATTGGTATAAAACTAGGTAAACAAATCCACACTATAAATTAATATTATTTATGTTTTTTGGATTGGATTATAATCCTATAAATCTATCCCTAATTGATTGGATTTAAAAATTAAAGTATGTCCCTCACAAATCACACATGCATGGCCTCGCGTGCAACCAGTGAATTATTTTAGAGCTCAAAAATTTACACAGTATTTTTAGTAAGCATATATTTAATAATTTTAGATATTAAAGGGATTAAAAAAAATTAAAGAGTTAATAATTAGATCAACCACAAAAAGAATTACGCTCACAGGAGCAGATTTTTCATCATGGAGATGATGTGAAAAAGAAAAGTTTTAAAGGGGTATAACCCAATATCATATCCACTATTGTATTCCAAAACTAAGAATAAAAATACAAGGTTTAAAAAATATAAACAAAAAATTTATAATGAATATTCAAAGAGATTAAAATCCCAAACACAAAGAAACACACTGTTTAAGAAGAATATGTGGTCCATATTTAAAGAGATCCACGAAATAATACTTCCTTCTTCAGAAAGGTTAGAGGTGTATAAAAGAACAAATTTATTCTTCTAGACCATATTAAATCCTTAAAATCCATCTCATCAAAGTCTGATAATATCAATTAAATAGAGTGAGTGAGTGTTGGGGTTTTAAATTTCAACAAGGGAACCTTGAGAATTCTTCTTCCAAAATTTACTCCTTGAGATGAATTTTAGAAATATTTCCCTTGTCAACCATCTATCACTTTAGTTTAATTACATTATTTTAATTTACTATTATAGCATCTTACAAAATTTCATATCATTATATAAAATTATGAAAATGTTATAGCCCAAACGGAAAAAAAGATCCAATATATCTAGTCCATTCCATCTCTGAATTAATGTTCATTTTCTACCCTCCAAATGTGAAATGAAAATTTCAAAACCTGAATAAAAAAATGTATAATTTTATTTGAGAATATATCTAAAAAATTTCTATTCATAATTATTCACACATTTAATTTTAGGATAAAATTACTATGTAGAACTTAAAAGTGAAAACCCCAAATTCTTATGGAATTTTAAAATTCAAGCTCAAGTCAAATATTTTACAAAAATATTTAAATAATAATTAATATAGGGAAATTATATCAATAATTATAAAAAAAATTAATAAAAAAATATTTTATCATAAAATGGTAAGGAACCTACCAATTTATATTAGGATGATATTCTCTTCACCCTTGGATAATTAAAAATAAATATCTACTTACTTTTCATAATCTTTTCTCATTTACCTCATTGTGTTTTCAGTTTTAAGGAATATATATTAAGTCATATTTATTTGTTCACACCTGTCATCTATCTTTGAATTAATATCTTCTAGTGTCATTTCTTTTTCTAAAATCTTCACTTTTTTAATTCTAATATCTTCTATGTGATCTCTTATTTTCACATCTTTACTTTTTTATCCTTTGAAGTAGTTTTATATTATTCTTGAGAAGTGTATTTTTTTCAAGGATGGACTCTGATTATAACATTATCATATACTCTATATATCCTTCAAAAAACATTCTTCAATACTTGATGTGACTTCATTCCTTTTTTCCTAATATTTGAGGGTCATTTTAAATTCTGAAAGATCATAATCTTACTCACTTTAGGATGATGATTCTTCACTCTCTTCTTTACTCATTAAATATTTATTAAATTTTTTTCAGGGCTCATGTTTCTTAAAATTTTGAGATTTTAATAATTTTATAACTATTCTTCTATAATGGTCTTCATTTTCACCCTCACTCTCAGTTTCAATATATTTATTCTTTAAGAAATTAATTTCAAAGTGTATAACACCTCTATAATTAAATAACTTAAGAGGGATATTACCATTATACATGCCTCTTCCTATTATCATGTTTTATGTAGTACGAGGCATGTTTCTTTTTTGTTCTCCATTATCTTTATCTTCTGATTCTGATAGTGGTTCATATTTTTTATCTTCCTATTATATTAAATCCATGGATTTCAATTCTATTTCATCATTTATCCTCTTCTTGTACACCATGTATTTTCACATATCATAGTTATGAATAGTGTTAGAAATATCATAAAGAGATTGATCTCTAATATCATCCAAGGAAGCACTAGTACAAATGCCTTATTATCATCCATTTTTTTATTTTTTATGTCACTTTTTAGCTAACATTAATAATGGAGATGTTATAAATATTGTATTTAATGTTAGTTAAAAAGAGACGTTGTAAATAAATAATGGAATAGTTTTTTACATTAGTTATTTAATAACCGATGTAAAAAAACCTTCATCTAAAGACTTTTTAACAATAGTTATTAAATAATTGATGTTAAAAACACTTGGAATGATGGTTTTTTACCTCATTTATTAAATAATTGACCTAATATATTATATTTTATTTCTGTTACTAAATAATAAACATGAATGGTCTTCTTTATGAAGGTTTTTACATCGATTATAAAATAACCAATGTAAAAAATCATATACCATGTCGGTTATAAAATAACTAAGAAAAAACCCAAATTATCTTTTTTTAACATTGGTTATAAAATAACTGATGTAAAAAATATTTTCTAAAAAAAATTCATGTTAACCTTACTCTCCACTACTGACCAAACCAAAAATATATAGAACCAGAAATAGTGCAACAAAAAAATTAAATAAGAAAAAACAATCAAAACCTTTAGGAAAATTACACATTCAGAGTTACAACATTAATAAATTACAATATTAACTAAAAAACTAAATCCAAAAAAAACTACCAAATACACATTTACAATTACAACATTCAAAATTACAATATTCACTAAAAAAATTAAAATCTAATCAAACCTATAAAATAATTTTACCATTCCACTTGTACGTGTGTGACCTGTTGTCCACTATAATATTTAGTGTCATCAAAAAATTAAAAATAAAAATTAAATTAGTTAACATGTATAATAAATAAAACAAATGAAATATTAAGAAATATATAAGGAAATATAACCTCGTCGAACTTGGTAACTGTTCCAGTTGTAATTATTTAATTCATAAATCATAACACATAATATCTAAATTCAATGATTTTTTATTGTGTATTACAATTCTGTTTAAATGAGTTTGTCAATTGAAAATATCATTTTTATATAATACATCCAAAATGTACTAATTATAAATGGATATTCACCTTTACTTCTACATATTTGATCTCAGAATTCTTTTTCTTTGTGGATCTTCAAAATAAATCCCATCCCTTGTTAGAAAATAATATGAATGAAATAAATTATAAAATTATTATAATATAGATTTTTAAGAAACTAAAACTTAATTTTCTAACTAAGGGTCTATCAATCTATATACATATATCTTTTCATTCTCCTTGTACATTTTATAAAGATACATAATACAAAAAAGGCATATGTTTAAATTTTAAAACAAAATTAATGTAGATAATGATTTACATTAAGAAAAACATGGAAAAAACATAAATCACATAGGTACCCAACTTATATTCAGTAAAAATATCCATTACACCATTTTTTAGAATCCCCGCATCTATTGAACACCCACAAAGATGAGATTCCATTGGAAATTTATAATGACCTACCATCAAATTTTATATCATAACAATCTACTAGAACTACTAGAATCTATATCTAATTTCATAGCCCTTTATTTTTGTTTTTTTAATGACATGTCCCCCGAGGCCTATGTTGTGACTACCCCAGGCCAACCTATAATAGGCTAGGGGCTAGAAACTATTACTGAGTAGGGATATCATACAAATAGGAGGCATTTTTCTAAGAACCTATACATGTACATGCAACTCCAAGCCACTTTGGTTGGAGAGTAAAAATAGTAATTAAAGAAAATTAATTAAAACTACTGCAACCCCACAACATAGTACGATAGAAGGTAAAGTAGTAAAGCACAACTGGCCCAGAATACAAGCCCACTAAGAAAAATAAAACTACAATGTTTGACCTCAAAATAAGGGTAATAAAGATACTAAAAATACCTCAGCTTGTCTAATCTCACACGGCACCGCTTGGTCCTAGTCCTAGTCTTGATCCACCTAGGACTCTACCAAATATTCAGAAATCTAGACAAGACATGACACATTTAGGAAAATCCCATATAGGGGTAAGTAAAATAGTGCTCAGTAGGGTACCCCGAAATAAAAACTAAAAGACCACAATGGAAATACCACTAAGAAGATACAGTCAACTCAGCATAGGTATATGTCAAAAATATGTATAACAAGAACATATAGAAATACTATTCTCAGGAACTAAGAATCATAAGGTTTCACCCTCATAGGCAGCCACAGGATTATCATCATAGGTTTGAAAGCTAACACACAAAACAAAGAGATCACACTCCACAAGCACAACCATCCTAGATGAAACCCGTCTGAGAGGTAAACTCTATCTGGAACAACTCTTCCATTACTAATGGTACATCTAAGAGATCACGATCCATTATTAACATCCTACTAGGACCTTCTCTAGTGCTTAGCACCATAGGATTAGTCATCATTGTCTTTCACCTAACACAATACTAATGGAACCCAAGTGGAGAGGCCCACCCTAACCATTGTACAATGATGAGAGAGCTATACTCATAACCATATTGTGAAACATGTGCATCTTATATATGGAGTGTCACACACCTCATTCCATCAAGGGATAACTACCTTTTATCTAGGTATCATTTACTTCAAGTGGATGGGCCCACTCCTCATAACTGTGTTCGACATCCGAGGGAGCTCCAACTCCAATAGGGGACCAGATCCCCACCTCTACTCTGGACAGGGGAGTGAAACTCCGTATGTGAGGACACACACCCTGATCCCATAGGGGTTAAAAATCATGAAGGACCTACATCGTGATCCCATAAGGGAGTACTACTTTGTAAGTTGAGGACTCGCACCCTACTTGGTAATGGAGTACTATTCAATGAAAAGAGGATCTGCACCCTTGTACGACATGGGAGTACCAACTCTGTCAGTTCATGTGTGGAGGACCCATGCCCTGGACTAGCAGGGGTGTATTGAATCCTATAATAGAGTACCTACACCCTACTTGGTAGGTGATTATTGACTCTATGTACGTTAGATATCGAGTAACTGCACCCTAGTCCTATAGAGGAGTATTGAATCCATGAATAGAGGAATTGATCCCTGATCCCATAGGGGAGTACCTACTCTTCCTTCACAAACATCTCTGGGAACCCTCACCCTAGTCCTTTAGGGGAGTAACACCCCCTGAGGAAGATACCCAAAGGAATCAAACCCACTCCGACGACATGGGGAGTCCCAACTTTATAAAACACATTGATCCCCAATCAAGTGTGCTTCTACTGGGTGGACCCACTCCTCAAACCATTAGTTTGTCTTCCAAATTTCATGAATACTCACTTAGAGTATCTAAAAAAGACCATCTCATCATAAGGGTCTCAACACTATAGGTGTCTCATCAAATGGATGATCTGTTTGAAAGTTATTGGTTTATTTATGAAAAGGGAGAATATTGGGGCTAAGTATAGTCCCACCCAGTCAGACCAACCTGAACAGAACCAACATAGGGTCCACTGACCAAAACCACCGAGTCTGACCTAGCCTGTTAGGTCGGCCAGGCCTGGCCCAGCTAGGCTGAGCAGTTCAGCCTGTCAGGCCGCCTGATTGCCCAGTTCAATCGATCTGTCCCACATTGCACAGGTCGATCTCCTCAATCATGTGGCTCTGTCGCATGTCACATCACCCAGTGCAAGGGGGTGTTCCACCCACGTCCATTCAGTCTACTCTTGAGAACCAAAAAACTTGTGTGTGGCCCACCCATGTGCATCCAATCACATGGCGCTAGGGTGGTCAAAGCGGAGATGTTGTGTCTCACCATCCTCACTACATCCATCATGGGCTCCTCATGTCACCACCTTGGTTGCTCGTCTTCCACCTCACTGGCACGAGGTAGCCGCAGAATGCCCCTGGTGATTACTGCTGGAGGTGGTGCCCCGTTGGCTCCTTCTACAGGCCACCAGACTCACTCTGATGCTATGATATTCGTTCCGAAAGATGTTCTAGAATCCTCAGAAAACTATCCTCACTATTTTGGGATCGAATACATGCCATGATCCATCCTGGTGAAATTTAGTTCAAGTGTAGATATCTTCTACATTGCCTCGATCCATTAACCACCATCATCTTCGCACCTCTGTCATGTTGCATCCATCCCAGGTCCACATTATCATATTGTTTTTCCATGAAATGAGTGTGGAATGATCAACTAATTGGGGAAGTGTTGAGTCACATGCCAAATTAAGAATTCCCACGATGAATGATGAATTGGAGGAGAAAATCATAAGAATCAAAGAGAGGAAATAACCTTAATTGATATTTATGTCTATCTTGATCTATCTCCATTAGAAAGACAATGGAATACACTAAAAGAAATAACTAAGATTAAACTTCCCTAAAATCCCCTCAAAGATAAATCCATTTCTGAAATACACAAGATCTGTGAATCAATCCATTTTTCAATTGATTCAGGTTTCTTTTAGAAAATAATAGCAGTGAAAATCACAAAGGAAACAACTACCCTACCCGAAGTTTGGATCGATCGATTTCAGGGGTTGATTTTCGATATTTGATCCTTGATTGATTGGATCCACTTCTCTCTGATTCACATTTTGACATCAATCATCTAATCTATTGGAGTTCTTAATCAATAGAGACTCTCCTATTCATCTCAAGAAAACTCCAAGGTTATGGCAAAAAACATGGATCTCAGACAAAGATTAGTTTAAAAAAATTATCTACAATGATAAAAATATTTTTACTTAAAACTATTTTAATGAATTTTATGTCCAAGAACTAACATTCACCCTCGACCCATGCAGGTCGTGGTTAGGTCTTTATTTGGGTAAAATCACTATTCTGAATGAAATTGTTCCCTCATATTTCTGATCCAGGCATCCATTTGAGAGATATTAAAGTTCAAAGTTCATAATTTGAGTGCTTCTAATTAAATACTAAACTTTATTAATCAATTTATTTTGAGAGCATTGTGCCTCAGAATCGCACACTATCTTAGTGCCCAATCTCATAATTTTCCCAAATAATTTCTAAAAATAAATTCATGAAAAATATGGGTCATTAAATTCTCCCCACCTTAGGAATTTCCATCCCCAAAAGGCAAAATCATACTCTCAAAGGAGAAAAAAATGAGATCCCTACTTGTCTTCCATGCCATCGAGCTTGTTAAGGGTCAGTATGCTACTTAAAACCTAGACTCAGAGGAACTAATTAGATCAACCACTCTCATATCCAGATTTTTCTAGGAAAATACTGTGTAATGACAGGCACAATTCACTTTAGCTGTGACAAGTGACAAATCACCAAGTACCACAGTCCATATGTTGTCATTAAGTATAGTGGAACACCTCCATGCTAACTTGATGTGGATACTGATGGAACTCCATAGTTCACACACACCTTTTTATGAACTGTACAACAGCCTCCACAAGCATTACACATTCTAGGTTCATGCTGAACGTGTGGGGGGTATTCAAGAAAAAAATAATCATGCCAAAGAGAGAATGTTGGGTCTTACTAGGCCCTCTGTCTACATCCTCCAACTGTCATATTTCAAGCTAAAATAGAAACACTACCACACTCACTAGTGGCATCCCAACTGAGTATGGATTGTAAGAAAAAATATCATACTATAGAAACATCACAGGGTCTAATTCTTCCACCATGGAAATAATCCCAAGCCAAAGAAGTCAAGAAGAAAAACTCCACCAGTAGGGACAGAATCTACACTGATGCTTCATCAAAAAACATCACCTATAATATGAAAGACCATGAGATTCGTCCATTGTACCTCAATAATGGGTTTCACAGGACCCTTTCCTAGTAAGAAATTTTTGAGATTCCACCCTGTGCATCCTGGGTTTGCCTTTCACTGAAAAGGAAACCCTATTTCATCATCACAGACACACCACACCCTTCACCTAAAATAATAAATCTAGCCATGAACAATAATATTCCATACCAAGAATGATGTTTTAAGGCCATGATATAATGACTAAGAGATCCCAACTGGAACAATCTCCTCCAAGAGTTGGGTCACACTATCAACTATAGTGTGTGATTATCAAGTATCCTTTAACATGAGTCTCTAAGAATGAGTTTCTAGTCCATAGTTTGACCAGAACCTCTAAGTCTCAAAAAAACTCATGTTAGATGGATAAAAACTAGAACCTATGTCCATTAGTACAGAAGAAAAAGAAATAAAATACATGATTTGTACCTAGGATCTCCCCTAGATCCTCTTGGTCATAAACCATGACAACATGCAGCTATCCATTCCCATAGCCTCCATCACCTAGATCCTGGCACGGACCACCTGGTGGTGGGTGGGTAGCACTATAAAAATGTCTATAACCTCCTTCTACTCTTCCTACTCTTCTACCTCTCCCTCCATCCTATAGAACAATTTGCTCAAAGTGTTGTCTCTAACATGGAGGCTTATCATCCGACTATCTTCTAGCATCACGGTGGGCCGAACAATCCCTCACGATATGCCCCCAGTCATCGCAAGTGTTAAAATGCATCTCCTGTGATTGATCTTATCCTCGGTGCTACTCCTACACCACAACCCCACGTTTCTATGTTTAGGAAAGGGTATTCCTCCTCTGTTGTGATCCTATCACTTATTTTCTGCTATATCTTACAAGAACCTCTATCTCTTAACCCTTTTATAGGTCACATCCATCTTCTCCACATCTAGAAATATCTAGACCACCAGGGTTCTCTCCAGTACCCCAGCATATGTTGGAATTATAAGGGATATCATCGACACCTTGACATCCTAGTGTACTTCCTGATCAAAGGTTTGGGTCCTAAAGTATGAGTCATGCACCATATCCGTAGAGTAGTGAGTTAAGTATGTGAATCTTTCAATGTACAATGCTACCATCATGCTTCCATTTTGTAGGTGTAGTAGCTCTTATATACGCACAGAGTGTAATGTCTCTGAAAATAACTCAACCTTGAAGTGGCGCTCAAATTCTGTCCAAGAGAGGGTCTCATCCTTGTACTTCTAGATCACTAAGCTCAACTATCATCCCACTGAGCCCTGAAGAAGGTTCACGGCTAGGACTTCTATATGATCGGGTGGTGTCCTTACAAGGCAGAAGACGTGCATGATTGCCTCCAGCTAATCCTCATCTACTTGAGGATCCATCTCCCCTCAGAACATGGGAGGTCACTACCTCTGGAACCCATGCAATGCACTGAGCCTACGTGCATCCTCTTCTGGGAGTAGTGGTAGAAAATACTAATCAATAGGTCATGGAATCATAGGTGCACCTCCTGGTGGGGCTATCTCCAGTACTAGTCCCTATACTGATGCCTCATCTCTAGGTGTACCATCCTCATGGTCATACAATAGAATTCTAGATGGTTGTCTATGTGGAGGAATCCAAAAATAGATCAAGATGAACCATTTTCAATAATGTACATCTGAAAAGATGCCTCAAAAAAGACATATAAAATAGAAACCACTCTTATATGATTAATGTACCATTTATTTCCTCGTTTCTAGTGTTTTTGTGTACCGAGTCGATATGTTGGTGTCCAGAGTCTTGATGATTGGATATGTTGGAAGCCACACCAACACTGGAGTCCCTGTTTTGAAAACCGAACTTCAAACACTAAACACTATTTCCCTAAACCAAACTCACAGACTCCTAGTCCCATTGTGGAACTGAACCTTCCCTTTGATACCACTATGTCATGAACCATCCCTAAAGACCCATGTCGTGTCTACCCCAATCCCACCTCTAATAAGCCAGGGGATAGCAACTAGAACTGAGTAGGAATATCCAAAAAATGTGAGGAATTTTTCTAAGAACCTGTACACACGCACACAACTCCAAGACACAGAGGACGGAGAGTAAAAACACTATGTAAAAAAATGCATGGAAACCCCTAAAACCCCACAAAATAGTGCAACAGAAAGTAAATCAGTAAAGAACAATCGGGCTAGAATACAAGCCCACTAAGAAAATGAAAACATGAAAGTCAGCATTGAAAACAAGGTTATTGAAGATGTTGTAGGAAGTTGTTGGAAACACCTCAGATCATCTGATCTCACAAGGCACCACATTTTCTACTCTACCTAGGACTCCACAAAAGCTTCGTTCATCTGCACAAGACCCAAAACATTATGTAAAATCCCATGCAGGGGTGAGAAAAACAATACTCAGTAGGGAACCCCAAAACACAAAGTAAATGACCAAAAAAGAAAAGCACTTAGAAGATAAAGTCATGTCAACCCAAGTATATGTCAACAACACATATAACAAGAACATCTAGATATAATATTCTTATGAACTAAGAATTATGAGTTTCCAACCTCGTATCCAGCAATAGGATTCTCATCGCAGGTTCGAAAGGTAACACTCAAAACTAAGAGATCACACTCCACAAACTCAGCCATCCTAGATGGCACCCATCTGAGAGGTACACTCCATCAAAAAAAAACTCAATAATTTTTAATGGTAAATATGAGAGAAAGTGATCCAGGAGGTATATCCTACGTGGATCAACTAAAGTGATTAGCATTAGAGGTTCAGTTATCACTTTCTTGCACCCAATGCAAGACTAACAGAAAACAAGGGGAGAGGACCTACCTCACCACTATACAAAGATGAGGGAAACCTACTCCTAACCATCTCATGAAACCTTTAACTCTCCAATATGGAGTTTCCCACACCTCAGTCTACCAAGGGATCACTAGATCCTATCTAGGTACCGTTTACATCAGGTGGATGGGTATATTCTTCATAATTGTGCCTGATAGCCGAGTGTGTTACAAATCCAACGGAGGACCCACTCTTTGCCGCTACTTGGGATAGGGGAGTGAAACTCTATAAGTGAGGACCCTCACCCTAATCCCATAGGGTATTACTACTTTTTAAGTTGAGGGCCCGCACCCTACCTTTTAGGGGAGTACTACTCAGTGACTAGAGGACCCAAACCTTGGTATACCAGGGGACTACAGTCTCTGCTAGTTCATGTGTGGAGGACCCGCACCCTAGACCAATAGGGGAGTATTGAATCCTATAATAGTGGTCCTGCACCCTACTAGGTAGGGGAGTACTGACTCTATTCACGTTATATATGGAGGAACCACACCCATGTCTTATAAGGGAGTACTGACTCCATAGAGAGAGGACCCACTCCTTGATACGGAAAGAGGGTACCTACTATTCCTTCACAAACATCTCCGAGAACCTGCACCCTAGTCCTTTAGGGTAGTAACACCCTCGGAGGAAGCTACACAAAGGAAAAAAATTTGCTCCCCTAATTTGTGTTGTCCCAACTTTATGAAACATGTGGATTCCCACTCAAGCATGATTGTACCAGGAGGACCTACTCCTAAAACCATTAGGATGCATATCAACTTCCACAAAAAACAACCTAGAGTATCTTAAAATTATAATATTGTCGCAAGGGTCCCAACGATGTAGATGGCTTATCAAACAAACTCTTCATTTGAAAGTTATGGGTGTTTTGTGAAAAGGGGTCGGTGGGGTGTGGGTCTAGTCCAACACGGTCAGACCAATACGACTCAAACCGGCCTAAAGTCCACCAACCCGACCTACTAGGTCCGACCTGGCCCAACCCACCTAGTCGACCCAGCCTGCTAGGTTGACCCAGTCCATCCCTCCCTAACTATGATGAGCGTTTCTAAACATCAGGCCTTCCCATAGCCCGGTTCGGCATGTGTCGTGCGGGCCGATCTCCTCCAACACACATCTAAGTCGCAAGCCATGTCACCCAGCACAAGGGGGGTATGACACACACATCTAGATGATCTTATCACACAGAAAAAAAAATTTAGGATGTGGCCATGCCGCATGCATCCAGTCAATACGGCGGCCCACCGCCTCTCACCATCCCTGCGGCATCTACCACATGCTCCCCCATCCCCCACAATGGGCATCCAGCTTCCGTCGCATCGGCACGTAGCGGCTGCCACATGCCGCTGCCATTCCTCACTAGCACTGGTGCCTCAGTGGCCCCTTCCTCCAGCCACCAAACTCAATCCGGTGCTCCAATATTTGATATGAAAGATGTTCAGGAATCATCAGGTTTTCATATTCACTGTTGCGGGCTCGAATCAATGCCATGATCCATCGCAGTGCAATTTTGTTCGAGAAACATTATCTACCGCACTACATGGATCCATTATCCACCATTGTCATTGCACCTTCATTTTGAGACATCCATCCCGGGTTTGTGATATCATATTGTTGCGCCATGAAACGAGCTCACAATGATCAATTGATTAGGATGTGTTGAGTCATGGTCCCAATGAAGAACTCCCGCGACAAATGATGAATTGGGGGAGAAAATCACAAGAACCAAAGAGAGGAATGAACCTAGATCTATGTTCATTTTGATCTAGATCTATCATCGTTAGAACAAAAATTGAATAAACCCAAAGAAATAACCATGATTAATTTCCCATTAAAACCCCGCAAAGATAAATCCCTTCCTTAAATACACATGATCCAGGAATCAATATATTTATTGATTGATTCATGTTTTTTGTAGAAAATTAGAATGGGAAAAATAAGAAATAAAACAACCTCCCTACCTGGAGTTTGGATTAATTGAAATTGGGGTTCAATAGTAGAACCTCGATCCTTGATTCATTAGATCCAATACTCTATGATTTTTGGTCTGACCTCAATCTTCCAATCGGTTGGTGTTCTTCACTGAGAGAGCCTCTCCTCATAATCTCAAGGAAACTCCAGGGATATGGCGATAACCAAGAATCTCTGACAATGATTATTTGAAAAATAAGCCTCTTCTGCATAAAAAAAATTATTTAAAAATATTCTAATGATGTCTACATATAAAAACTAACTTTCACCTTCAACCCATACCCATCGAGGTTAGGTATCACCTTGGATAAACCCACTATTCTAAATGAAATGGGGCCATCAGATTTCTGATCCGAGCATCTTTTTGAAAGATATTAAAGTTCAAAGTTTTCTGCACGCGCTCTATTATTTAAAAACTAAACATTATTCAATGATTTATTCTGAGCACACTAGGCCTCGTAATCGCTCACCATCTTAGTGCCTGATATCATAATTTTTCCCAAATAATTTATAAAAACAAATTTTGAAAAAATACGGGTCATTAAAGTTGTTTCTTATACAATATTTCTTTACCTTTAATGTATTTTTGTAAATAAATAGATAAATATATTAACTTTCAAATTATAAAAAAATAATAGAAAAATAAAATAAAAGATAAAATAAACACAAACCTCTAAGGTAATGTGTCGCAAGAAGTCTAGATGGATAGACTAAAAAGTGGTTGATACTTTTTCCAACTATCCTCACCACATCAATAGGTAACAGTACACTAGTTGATATATCTATAATATCATGTATCGTAACTATATGCTTCTCTACCTCTAACCTTTGATAATTAATTATATCTACTATATAATATATCCACCCAAATGAAACTATATAAGAGTGAGGATCATCAATATACAACACACAATTACTAGGAAGCAATAGAGGAGGGGTTACAGGGGTACGATAAAATATGTAGTCTACATGCGGAGGTGGAGGATAAATAATGGCATCTATAGGCAGAGGTGGGGGACTAGGTACTACAAAATATTTTATTTTTTCCAAAAGGGGCATATCTATTGGAATAATCATGTTTTCTATTGGTAAAATGTTTTACCAACTTATATATCCTTATTACTATATTTTTGGTAAAAACTCTCTCACAAAATGTTATTATGGCAGAGAAAATTATTATGTTGCAATTATAATAATACCAAAAAATAATACATATCTTCGTAAAAAAATTAACAACAATTTAATATAACTAAAATATTTGTTGCTAATATTATTAACATTTATAAATAATACCAAAAATTAATATATATTTATAATTTAAATTTTAAATAATTGCGTGTTGGTATTCCAATATTTATTGATAAAATTTTATAATATATTTATTAATATAATTATATATAATATATTTATTATATAAAAAATATAAATGTAACTTATATAAATCACCCACAAGATGAGACATTATTTGAAAAAACACATTCAAATGTAATTTTAATTCACTTTTAAACTACATGAAAAGATAATAACCCCAATAAATATATTACAAATATGTTTAAACAAGTTCAAACACTAAGATACTTTCCCTAGAACTCAATGAAACTTCATCTCCTATCTATTCTTGCAAACATAGAACACCACTGTCATAGAAACCCCATCACTTCACATGACCTATTATCTACTATAGTGGATTTGAACAAGAACAAGATCACCATCATCCTTTTGATTATAGTGGACCACCCTTCTATGTGAAGAAAACCCTTACCCAAGTTCCTCCACTTTAAAAATAAACCATCATGATTGAGCTCCCTCCACTTTAGACATGCACAATCACAGCCGAGCTCCCTCCACATTAAACATTCACCATTACGATCAACGTTCTGATCACATAAAAACAAAAATTAATAAATTTTTTTCATTTAAACAAATGATATAAAAATAATAATGCATGATATATCATGTAAAAACATATCACATGATATAATCTAGTAAAAATGATTTCAATTTATAATGACAATACTTTTAAATTGAGAATTAATATGCTATGGAGACCACATCAACAGAAGATAACCTTATAATTAAATATTTTATTGTCTAGATTAACCTCATTTAGGGGTTTAGTGGGAACCCTCACAAATAAACATTCCTAATTTCAAAATTCATCAACAACCATTCAAAAATCTAGACCATCAAGAAAAAAACAATCCAATTTCAGCATCATTATAGAACATGATTAGAGGATTCATAAGGTAAACAAACCCACTCTCAATTGTGATAAACATATTAATTAAATACAAACCATTATTCACCTATCATGCTCTAAAAAACTTATAACCCTTATAAAATCCATCGTGGAGGGGAAAACTGGAGGGGGGAACGTATAAATACAATGAACACCATTTGGCGATTAACAATACCATTAATAGTAACTACCAAATGATGGTTTCCCAAATCTCCCTCAACAAATGCTCAAAATTCTAGAGTCACTCCGGCAGTCTTTATAGGATATAGAAGTTAATAAATTTGGTTACCCTTTTATCCAAGTGGCCCAAGGGGATGCGACAAAATTCTAACAATTTATCTCTTCATAGCAGGCTTCTATCTGTCCCTCTTTGGTCATGGATGTTGTGCTATAATTTTGATGAGGGTAATCCTTGGATGAATGTTAGACATGACTAAAATTTTCCAGTTCGGGTGTCGATAGGCTGTGAAAGGCAGAATGTAAATGAGATGTTCTCATCTTTTTTGTGGGCACTTTGATTAACAAAGTGGCATGCTACAACGAACATGCTTTGTCTTACCTCTTTTGAAGAAGTCAACATACACAAACCTCTAAAACATAAATCAAGCATGTAGTATGTATAAAATAGGCAATAAGAAGTGATACAATCCCTCCCAATATAAAAAGAGTTTCAAAGGTCACATGAATAGTAGCACCCAAACCCACCTAGTATCATAATCCAAAAATATTAGCATTCCAATGAGCAGCTCACATGTAAATGAAATGATACAGATAGAATTGGTAGAAATCATTATATTAATGGCCTGTCATGTAATCCATGACTAACACAACATTGAGTACAATTAAAACCCTATCGACATAGGGAGTACATCCACCCAATACATACATCCTTTTAATATCTCTCGATGGTGTGGATATCAGAGCATGTTTTTTAACATGGAATTTGGATCTAATTTCACATGTTTTACTTCTTCAGTGCTCATATTTTTAGTTGTTAAGTGATTATCCTATCCTATTTTTCATATTCTTTGGATTCAATCCCACATTTTATGATCTATTATATGATTCCTTTCCATTATTGGTAGTGCTCAAATTGACCAAAACATGGTCTTCCTTTGTTGAATTCTCCTTACTAAGACCATTGTCTACCTTTCCAAATCCTTTATTGCTATATGAATCTGCTAATAAAAATATAAATATTTTAAACACTATAGGATTATAGATGTCAAAACATGAAACCTTATTTAGCTCATCAAATAAGAAACTATTGAAAAAACCATTACAGACTATGGTATACCTTGCCTCCTTCAACCTAGGACCCTCTCCACCAGCAGTTCAAGAATTAGAGGCTCTCCCAAGTATTCCTAGTTTTGGATTGCCACTGAGCCTGATAAAAATTCAAGCCACTCGACACCAACTGGTATATTCAATGCTTCATGCTCCTAGATTATAATACCATCCATAACACTATTTGATTTTCAATATCTTTCCATCTATAGGCCACCAAGGGGGATCTAATAACTTATTATGTGAGGGATCTGGTGTCTTAAGAAACTAAAAAAATTAAATATTATTATCAATTTCCACCTCAAAACATGATTTTGTCCCCTCCATCAATTTTCAAATCTTCCCATAATAATAGGAGAGGCCTCATAAGAATAGGGATGCTTGGGGAATCCTAGAGTCACATATCCTTTTCACTTACCAAAAAGGAAAAATAAAGTATTTGATTCAAAGATGGTGTATTTCTTGAAATGATACTCACCATAAATATCAATACATAAGATATAAAGAATGGTTTTCTATAAATAATCTTCTATGAGACCTGAGAATAACTCTGAGACATCAAATAACAAGAATGAATATCTGAATAGAGAAATATTCGACATGAATTTTCACCAAGAATCAAGACCACAACATTGAATAAATTTAAGGTAATCCCTAATTAACTTACCCAAATCATTGAAATAGTAGTATCCTATCCCTTGTGAAAATTAATAGACCATATGATGAAAATATACTACAATAAACCACTGAATTGTGAAGATCTAACCATGCCTTCATGAAATCTTACTCTCAAAATGACTATGGAATATTTGCGAGTTGAGAAAACCGACAGGTAGATGATTATTAAATCCAAAATCTCTATTCTCATGATAAGGGAAATATTGAATTGATATATTCCTTCAACTGAAATGATCAACCCATAGTGACCTATTAAGATCCAAATCATTTGATAATTCCTATGGTAAAATCTCTATAAACGTTCACCCACCCACAAGTCTCGTGACCTTCAGACCAACATCAAGGGCTTGAAACTCTAATGTCCAATCATGGAAGGTGACAAGGCATGTTGAAGATGAAGGATTCACCTCCCCCAATGATGGGGGTGGAGGGGGTCTGTGGAGGCTATCAATCTAGGCATGTCTGGTTAGGTCAACAAGAGATCTAGAGACGAATTCCACCAGAGATGTCTTATCTGGAAAAAAAATTATGGATTTATATGAAAACAATATTGTATAACGATTATGTGTGTATATATAAATATAATCAATAAATGTTACTAAATTATGGATATTTTAATTAATTTTATATTTTTATAATCAAAATTATATGTTTGAAATAGGTAACATATATATATATATATTAAAATTTTGAAAAAATACTTTCAATTATCGAATAATTTGATACACCAGATTTTTATAATGGAAAGTCATTTTTTGAAATAATAATTAATAAAAATGGATTCATTTATCAGTAGATAATTTTTGGTATTACTACGAAACGAAAACATATTTCACTATTTGTAAAAGATGTGTTGGTATTGACTACTAATATAAACAGATATATTTTATGGTAAAAATAATTGTTTGTAAGTATAGTTAATATAAAAAAAATTAATATCTATTAGAATTAATCATTTTTACCCATAAATATATTATATGTCTATAATTTTCTATTGGTAAAGGTCACTTAGTTTTTTAATGGGGATCTTCTAGCAAAGGTGGAAGAGTGGGAGTTGCAATATGAAATTGTCTTTGCATGTCTGCAAACATAGAATTTATCGATGCTTTGATCTTTTCCTTTATCGTCACATTAATATTTTGTATTTCTGCCTTCAATTTTTTTGATAAAACCCCTCAATGGAAGAATCTGAAGAACGTGGTAACACGTTTTTCACTGATATACTAGTTGGGTATCCTTGTACACAACCTAGGTGTTCAGGATTTCCCAATGCTACAGATAAAATATATTTCCAACCATCAGCTTTAAATACCCCATGTGTGCTCTGCTTCTCAAGAGGATCATGTATGAATTATTTGAAAAATTATATAATGATTCAAAGTATATAAATATTTGAATTTACTTAAATAAATAAAATAAACATCTGACAATCCACTAAGATTTGACACTTGATTATTCTTTAATATATTTCCCTTTTTTATTATCTAATCCATCTTCCATTTTTCATGTCTAGATTGAGGGGATAGAGGGGAACCCTCTCCTGACCTTGAAGGTTGGGCTCTATGTTTTTGTAAATTTTTAGCCATCATTTTTCCTTCCAATAAATTATACCCTCCCTAAGATAAAAGGTAATGACCTAGATTTCCCCGGGCCATTCCTTTGTGAAAATATAGTGCTTGTGGTCTTCTTGGGGGTGGTAGTGATTGGTTTTAGAGTTTTCCAAAAATCTACTTTTTTCAAATGTTTTCACTAAAATGGTGGCACCATGACAGTGACACATCTAGACGACGACACCATAACGGTGGCACCTTGATGGTGGCAAACCAAATGGTGGCACACTAAATGGTGGATCACCCTTTTCCAAATTTCTAGTTTTTCCCAATTTCTCTCAACTTTTCCAGTTTCATCCATATTATGTTTTATTTGATATAAACCAAGTTTAAATAATTCATTTGGTCATTTTTAAGGGAATTTAAAAGTATATTAATTATATCTTTAATGTCCTAATACTCAAAGAACATTGATATATTCAAAACGTGTGATCTTGACCATGATTCCACATTAATGACTTTTGAAACAGTTTCTATTCATTTGATATTGTATATGAATTGTTCTAAAGCATATATCCTCTCCTCAATTTTCTATTGGTGTGCCTAGAGCTCTCCTTACCCTTGGAGTAGTATTTTTTGTTGTATCCATCGATCTAGTTTCTTTTTAGTCCTTCCTACTGCTTGTGTGACCCCCCACCCTTTGGTTCAAAGAGGAGTTTTGGTTTCCTATTTGTTTCAAGTAGGGATACTTCGGCCTCTACTTATTTGTGTATCATGTGAGGTGGGTGTAGTAATGTTACTTAATGAATAACAGTTGAATAATTTTCCTTAATAAGTATTAAATTAGGGTAAAGGGATATGATGATAAAAACATAAAATGGGTCAATGAAATAATTGCAGGGAATTGATGATATTACGTATGTTGTTTTAATTGTTATCCATGAACCTTGTTCTGAATTGTATGGCCAGCAAGGCCTTTTGAAAATCATGGTTGTTGGTGGTATTTTTTTGTACACTTGTGGTGTTATATATTTTTTTGTGATACTTTGATAAATGATTGTAACATGAAATATTCTTAATCATGTATACTTAATTAAGTAATGGATTCCTCAGAATCAAACATGTTATATGATCACCCCTCTTATTTAAAGTGTAATTAATGAAATCCTATTTCTAAATATGAATATTCTTGGATTAATGTTGTGGTTATTTCTGAGTTTGGTTAGGTTTTTTACTTCATGGGGTTGTTTGAATTTTTTATTGGTAACCTTTTCATGGGTATGGGGGTGGGTAGAGGGAATGAAATTATGTTTGAGGGACAGCCTGTTTGTGCACCGAGGATACTATTTTGTGGTTTTTTTCTATTGGATTTGTGTATAGGGTGGTAGAGGAGGTGAGATGGAATCTCAGGTTGAGATATTGATTGGCTGTGGAATGGATGAACTCTTAGGTAGTGGGACTGCCTTTGTTTGTGTTGTGTCTACTCAGCGACATTAAGAAGTGATAATGAAATGTGGTTATGGACATGTGGAATAGTGGGACTACTTCTGGGTAGTGGTTGGGGTAGTGGGGATATTGGACTGGGTTTTTTCATGACTTCATGTTTATGGGTGTGTTGGGTGTGGTTTTGTTGTTCAGCAGGGCATCTGTTTATAGTTGTGAGAGGATGGTTGAATAATATAACTTTGAATAATGAGAGTTGAAAGAGGTTTAATGGGTGTATGGGAAAAAGGGGGTGTGAAGTGGAACTGCTGGTTGGTTGTTCTCTGTTATTTTTATGAATGGGTGATAAAATGGATTTCCATACCTTGGTCCCAACTTCTTTGTTTTCCTCTCTAGTGTTTAGTGGCATTTTTCCTTCTAAAAACAGTTTTAGATGTTGTGCTTGGAAGTTGCCTCAGTTTGTGCTGGAATAAATTAAAGTGAAACCCTTAATTAATGAATGTAAAATGGTTAAATTATAAGGGTTTAGGCATGTGTTTTTCTATTGATTTTTGTGTGGTTGTTTATATAGGGGTAGCAGCAAATGTGAATCTGTATGGGATTGTTGTTTTTTTAAACCCATAGGATGGGATGAGTGTTTGCTTACTTATATGTATAAATTGTAGTTCCTAGTTATTTTCTATAAGCACCCCACCCTTGTTGACCACCATGTTCTGAACACCCACATTTCACGGGGGAGGGTGTCTTTCCCAAAATCCCTATGAGAGGATGGATGGATGGTTAGTGAATTTCATCCTCGTACCCTCTTCTGGGTTCTTACTATTCAAGTGTATTCGATCATTATATAATGTATTGAGTTTTACCATAGTCCAAGATTCTTCAGGCATGTTTTTTTGTGGATGAGGGGGACCAGTGTTTACAGGCAAGGGTTATTTTTTCTAGGTGTCTTTGGGATAAGTTTTAGGTGTATGTTGGTGGGATTTTTGTCTGGTTTGAGGCTCAGGTGTGTGCGGTCAGGTTGTGGTTGTGGGACTATATTTTGGAAGATAAGTATCATCAAAACATTATATGTTAGTAATGAGAAGAAAACCAATGGGAAAGTGGTGTGGGGTACCCAAATGTGGATGTTATTATACTACTACTTTATTTGATTTGAGTTATCTGGTGTGTCTACCTTGGTGAGGTTAGGTTGGTTAGTATTCATTAGTATGATCTTTGAGATTCTATTGTTCTCTCATAAGAGCATTAGTATGTTCCCCCACTTGTGCATGGGTGGATTTATTTTTCCTACTTAGTATACTTGTATTCTTACTCGAAATTATAAAAATTTTTTTAGGTTTCCATGAGGAATTTGATGATAGTATTGGACTTTACTAGCTCGGGCATTGGGATAGTAGTTGTGGTGCTGCTTAGTCTTATTCTTTTGGTACTTTCTTTGGTTCTCTTGTAGTACTTTTGTCACAGTTAACATTTAAATCAGGCATGGGTTGTATTTTGGTTACCATTATATAAAAGTTTGGTGTCATTTTGGGGGTTTCCATCTTATCTCTGGATTATGTTTTTATTAAAAAGGATAATTCATTCTATTTTTTGTGAGATTCTATACCCTTGGTGCTAGTCACAACTTCGGGGCCTATTGATGTCAGGACTCGGGGGGTCACCATCGCTCCTTCATCTTGAAAAAGGATGGCTGTGACACTTTTTTGTCCTTTCCCTCATCTTAAAGAAGGTGGGTTTTGAAAGAATGGTATCAGAGGTGATGGTTGAGAGATAGGATGGAGTTCTATGTTAGGCACAATTGAGATTTCATGGGATTATAGGAAACAGTGTTACACAATCTTGGTGAGTGAAATAGGCTAGGGAATACCAACTAGGATGATAGATTTTAGGGGCCTTCTGATCTAATGCAAGGACTTTGGGCCTTCTGAATGACCGAGTGAGGCTACTTCGATTGTAGGTTTGAGACCCTATGAAAAGTACATGCATCATAATGACTTGTGTTATTGAGATCTTGGGTGTTTTGGTAATTTAATTTTAATAAAGAGTTAAAATAAATCTTTAAAGAAAATTTCATACTACTCAGGCTTATGAGTTCATTATTTACCTTTTTAGCTTTGGAACTCAGGAATTTCCCACATTTTGTATGAGTAGTTGAAGACTAGTAAGGTGACTTGGTTGATCAGAAGACGGATGATCGTGAGGAGGAATATTACTTGTGAAAAAAGAATCTGTGTGCTTTCCAGCGGTAGACCCTATCGATGTACAAAGGAAGCTCTTTAGACTTAAAGACAGATGGATTGATTAAAGGTATTACAATCACTTTTAACTTGATTTGTGCTCTGAGGGAGTAATTAGTTTCTCTAGAAGTGATCCAGATGTGAGGAGTGTTGTGTCAGTGGTGGATGCTATACCTCATGGAGAAGAAGGAGATAGATGTCTCATGGGATGACTTTGAGAAGAAGTTTTTGGAAGAGTTTCTTTCCTCAACAATGAAGGTTGAGAAGAGGTGGGAGCTACTATCCCTCTAGAAGGGGAGTATATCAGTTAGGGAACTAGGGATCATGTTAGAGGATCTCCTACACTTTACTCTAGATCTCTTTCGGGATAAAGAGTTGCAAATGAGATGCTTGGATGAGGCACTCTAACCTTCTCTTCGGTATGTTTTCACGTCCTTTACCCAACTGAGAGACTTATAATTTCATAAGAAGGTCGAATTAGTGGAGAGGATTCACTCTCAGAGAGGTGTACCCTGAGAGGGGATCCATCTGAGTTTGTTAAAGGGAAGGCATTCATCAGTAGGTCTCTGGTGTCAGGACCTTCCAGGTTTTGGCCAGCGAGAAGTAGTCCTCAGTAGTTCGAGTTTTGATCTCCTAGTCCTATCCCTTTCTTCATAGGCCTAGGACCAAGGTACTATTTCAATGGTGTTCATGGACATATTTAGAGCCATAGACCATTTTGAGTTCTGTACAGTGGGGGTGCGATGTTCAGCACCCACCTCAGTAGCAGTAGCTCCTAGTCATACCTTTTTAGAAGTAGGGGAAACAAGCTCCTTCTCCACATAGTGTAACATCCCAACCTGGGATCCACTGAACGGTACTCCGAGCCAGTTGATCAAACGCCCTCAAGCATGCCTCCCTGTATGCCAGAGGGTGCTGACTAGCAGTGAGGGTCTGGTAAGTCAGTCTTAGAGAGACTATACCCTCAGTTATCAGAATAAAATACCAGCATAAGTAACCAAGAAATAGCAAAAACATAAATAAATATAATAGGACAAATTTTACTAGAATAACAAAAATAGAAAATAGAATACTCAACTGAATGGTAAAGCATGCTATTACAATGAGAGTGCCAAGTGTCCACAATGAAACTGAATTTAAGACACAACGACTCCCAATGGTTCCCAAACCATGTTTGGATCCCACAACCAAGCTCCTTCCCGAACTCAGCCATCCAACCAAGGCTCTTGCCCTTGTCGTGTCCTGCAATAACAAAGTCTATTCAGGTACTGATCAGGCAGCCTGAGTAGGGTGTGTGTACGAGTCAGTAGGCCACCACCAACAATGTCAAAAAAATCCAGTCAAAAACTGTGTATGCAGTTGCATTAATAATAAATCAAGGCAATTGAGGAGACATATTGCATTTATCCAATTCACCTTTATTTAATAACTTAGACACCCAGGTTCCTAAGAACCCCCAAAACACAATACCTACTTCAGCCCGTGTTAGATCCTAAACCATTTTCCCTGCTCAATTCATAATCATTAAGTCACAATATCAAGTTAAATAATATCCAAAAGGAACCATAAAACCAAATAAATTAAAGAGTGTAGAACATCATGTCTAGTACACATGTGAGTATTTGGAGCATCAGTCCTTGTATCACAACCCCATGGGTATTTGGAGAATCAGTCCTTGTCCCATAAAATATCAAGTTCATGCATGTCATTGGTTCTAGAATGCCATGTCTAGAACCTCTGTGGGTATTAGGAGTGTCAGTCCGTGTCCCACAACACATTTTCAAAACAAAGAACCAATTCACATATAATACCATATTAAAATGTTTAATAATATTTATCCTTCCATCATAACTCTCACCCATATTCAACTAGATCCACAATTCACAAAGAACCGCATAACCAAACCACCAATTAATTATTTATTCCACGACATTTATACAACTGCATACGCCTAACAAGATGAGACTATGAGATTGGATTTAGACCTCCTACCTCGATTTTTTGACACAATTTAACCCAATGAGAAACCCCAAAATCCGAGCAGCAAAACATCATCGATCAAGTTCTGGATCTAAATCTGTAAAACCAAAATTAAGATCAAAGGCATCAAGATCTTTCAAAACTAGATCTAGATCCACAATACTAGATCTATAACTCAATTCATAGGATTATATACATGGAACAATGGAAATATCTTATGAAAAGATCATGGAAAGATAGAGGAATAAATGGAAGATGCAGGAGGATTAAATCCACTTATCGGAAGGAGAGAAGATCATCAATTCAAGACTTCAATATCAAAGAAAGCGGTTTTGATTGCCTTGGTATCTCTCTGGGAGGCTTTGGAAACACATAGAATGTGTCATGCCCAAGTAGAAGTTGTAAATATGGAATTTCCAGGGTTCAGGTGATTTAAAAAAAAGATTTTTGAAGTTAAAAATTCTACACATGGTTTCATGGAAAGTGGCTCATGGTTTGTCAAACCATGCGCAAATCGTGTGAGCCTCACTGTCCAGAGATGCATGGTCTGCATGGTTTGGTCGCATGGATTTTCAAACTGTGCACAAACTGTGTGTAACTCTTGGTCCGGTTCTTCTTGGTTGGCACAGTTTTTTCACACAGTTTTTCAAACCTTGCACAAACCGTGCACAACCCACTGCACTTTTGTTTTACTTAAAATTTCACCCAAACGTACCCCAACTCACTACTCCAAAATAGAGATACTCAAAAACATAAAAAGTACCTGAAAACATGCCTGGTCTTGACTCAAGAAAAGGTCGGTATCTTACATTCTCCCCACCTTATAACAGCTCGTCCTCGAGCGATACTCCCAAACTTCTCTAAGATTCCGAGCTAAAATGATCAAGCCAATGAGTCTGTATATCTGACTCCCTTTCCTGTGTCTCTTCTTTCACATGTCCATGCTTCCATAAAACACTAACTATCAGTACAGTATTTCCCTTCAACACCTTCTCACTGCGATCCAACACACGTATCAGATGTTCCTCAAAGGACACATCTATTTCTAGCTCAACATCATCCACATCGATCACGTGAGAATGGTCGGGGTGATACCGTCGTAGTGGTGATACATGGAAAACATAATTAATAGAACTTTATTTCTTTGGAAGATCCAATTGGTATTATACTAGCCCAATTCACTTTATGACCTCAAAAGGTCCAACAAACCTGGGTGCCAACTTTCCCTGCCTCTCTATCTTGCAGTGACCCAACCTGGGTGACACCCGAAGAAAAACACGATCAACCTCTATAAACTCTAACGGTTTTCTCCTTCTGTCAGTGTATGACTTCTGCCTATTTTGATCCATATCCATACGTTTCTGAATCAGATGAACCTCCTATGTTGTCTCTTGCACGAGACTCAGTCCCAACAACTCTGACTCACCTGCTTCTATTTAGCATAGCGGTGATCTGCTAGGTCTACAATAAAGAGCCTTGTATGGTGCCATCTATATAGTTTGCTGATAACTATTGTTATAAGAAGACTCCACTAAAGCTAGGTTCTTATCACATGAACCACCAAAGTCATGTACACACGCTCTCTAGATATCCTCAAGCACCTGTATAGTATGCTTTGACTGTCCATCTGTTTGTGGATGGAAAGTCATACTCAATAAAACTTTTGAACCAAGTTCCTTTTTCAAGCCCTTACAGAAGCGTGAAGTAAACCGTGAATCGCGATCCGAAACAATAGTTAGTGGAACCCCTTTAAATCTAACTATCTTCTGTAAATACATCTCTCCTAACTACTCAACTGTAAAAGTTTCCCTTATAGGAAAGAAATGTACCACCTTTGTCAGTCGATCCACAATGACCCAAATAGAATCATTCTTACAAAGAGTTTTTGGAAGGCCTATCACGAGGTCCATGGTCACGTCATCCCACTTCCATTCTAGAATGGGAAAAGGTATTAGTAAACCTCCAGGTTGTTGATGCTCCACCTTCACCTGCTGACAGGTAAAACATCATGTCACAAAGCCTTCTATCTCTTTCTTCATGCCTGACCACCAAAACTGTCATCGCAGATCACGATACATTTATTTCACACCCAGGTGCACTGCCAATCTTGTGACAGGAAATTCTAGCATGATCTCCTCTCGAATTCTCATAAGAACAACAACTCAATTCTTCATATAAATGATACCATTCTTGTCTATCTTTCAATCTGAAGGTGTCTCCCCACCTTCAAAGTTTTCTCTCAAGTCCAAGAATTCTGTATCCTCAAATTTATTGTCCTTGATCCATCTAAAAAGCATAGACTCCACTATGACCGACATGAGATCCATTTCCTCCTGTCTCTCCTAAACCACAACGTGCATTTCAGCTAGCAACAACATCATCCTTCACTATGCACTAGATTCCTGAATAATATGAGTTTGAGTAATCCTAATCAAATCACCAGCCACATTGTTTCCTCTCCCATGTGTATATACCAACTCAAAATCAAAATACTGCATATACTCAACTCATCTCCGCTGTCGAAGATTCTAATCACACTGAGAAAAGATGTACTTCAAGATCTTGTGGTCTGTATAAACTGTAAACCTTTCACCAAGGAGGTAGTGTCACCAAAACTTCATAGCATAAACCACCACTGCCAACTCAAGGTCATACATTGGGTAATTCCTTTCATCCAGCCTCATTTGTCGAGGCCCATAGGCCAAAACATTATCTCATTGAATCAACACATATCTAAGTCCTATCCTAGAAGCGTGAAAATACACTGTGTACTCTGCACCAGACTCAGGTAGAGCCAAAATTGGTGCGGTCATCAAACACTTGTTTAACTCCTGAAAAGATGTCTCTCAATCATTTTACCATTCAAAATTTATTCCCTTTTTGGTCAAGCCTGAAATTGGTGTTTCCAAACAAGAAAATTCATGGATAAATCTCCAATAATATCCATCTAACCCCAGAAAGCTTCGGATATCAAAAATATTATTGGGCTGCTCCCTAGAAACCACTGCTTGGACCTTCTCTGGATCCACTAAAACAACATTCTTCAAGATAATGTGCCCTAAGAAGTGTACATGATCAATTCAAAATTGACACTTAGATAGCTTGGTGTATAGTCGATGCTCTCTCAGTGTACTCAAGATGATGTCAAGATGTTGGGCATGATCGTCATGAGTCTTAGAGTACACCAAGTTGTCGTCCTCAAATACCACCACAAACTGATCCAGGTACAGATCTAAGATCCTATTCATCTTGTCCATAAACATTGAGGGTGTTTTTGTTAACCCAAAATTCATTACAACAAACTCATAAAGCCCAAACCTACTCTTAAAAGCAATCCTCGGTATATCATAAGTCTGAACTCTCAACTGATGATACCCTGATCTTAAGTCGATCGTTGAGAAAACATAGGCTCCCTTCAACTGGTCAAATATATCATCAATATGTGGTAAAGGATATCGGTTCTTCACAGTCATCTTGTTCAACCTCTGATAATCGACACACAAACGTAAACTCCCATCAGCCTTCTTTGCAAACAGTAAAGACAATCCCCATGGCGATGTACTTGGACGGATAAATCTTTCATCGTTTAATCTTCCAAATGAGATTTGAGTTCTTATAGCTTTTTCGGTGCCATTCTATATGGTGGAATATATACTAGCTTAGCTCCTAGCATGATCTCAATAGTAAATTTAACATCTCTCTTAGGTGGCGGCCCTGAGAAGTTTTCCGGGAATACATCCTGAAACAAATCAACCACTGGTGGAAGGAAATATTTCCAAACACCTTAATCATCTAGTAAAAGACTAGAAACTTGGGTTGTGTGCTCTCCCAGTTGGTGAGTAATCGGCCCTTCTAGGCCAGCCTAGATATCCCACTCCCCATGGTGAATGTAATGGTCACCCGTAGGTGACATAAATGTCACCCTCCGATGATAACAATCAATGTGATATCGGTATGTGACTAACCAATCCATACCCAGGATTAGGTCGAAGCCTATCATATCAAGGATATATAGATCCCATAATAAACAGTATTCCATGATCTCAAGAGAACATCCCTTGCACATACAGATGTCTATTGATTGTACCCCCAAAGGTGTGACTATAGTTAGAGCCCCACTCACAAAATCCACCACCAAAATCAAACCATTAACAAGATTTATAGATATAAATGAATTAGAGGCACTAGTATCAAATAAGTAATTAGCTTAAGTAGAAGCCACACAAATAGTACCTCTCACTATTGATGGTCCAGCCTCGTTGTCCATAACTGTAGGTTGTACTACATGCAACTGTGCCGCTCCTCTCCCATGTGGTGCCATCTGACTCCCCTAACTTATACCACTCTGCTGATATAAGCGTTGCTTCCCAAGAGCACCACATCCATCACCCTTACCACCTCGTTCAGTAGAACTCCAAATTTGGGATTGAAAGGATGCAGAGGATACCCTTCCCACACTCTGACTTAGTTTAGCTAATCCATCACCACCTGACACCTTTGGGTTCCTGCAGAACTTCTGGAGATGTCCCATCCTACCACAGGATCTGCATTCAACAGGAGGTCGGGGACATTAATTATGATAATTTTCAGCCTTCAGCACTGATGCAAAAACACTCTAGTAAGGTCTTGTGTAACTGACCCCCCTGTCAGGTTACTCTATCTCTCACCTCCCTGGCTGACATTCTCATAACGTCGCTTCTTGCTCTCAAAATTCGCACCACCTGACCATCCAAAAAAAAATTCCACCACAAGAATCCTCCTTCAAGTACCCCTCAGAGCTGAGAGATAGAATTACCACTTTTGGAAACTTCTTCAGCCTGAAAATATTCACTTGAGACTTAATTTCACATTTAAGTCCAGCCTGAAATCGTCTTACTAAAGTGGCCTCGTCTGCTGAAAATGTTGGTGGAAAACATTGTAAGTGTGTAAAGTGTCTAGCATTGTCCATTACAGACATATTACCTTGAGTTATCCTCATGAACTCACCATCATTTTCCTGTCTGAGCATCTCTGAATATAATTGTTCAAAGAACTTCTCCTAAAATTCCTTCCACTCTATAGCTTCCAGCTTCCCATTCCGATTCTGGATGTCCCACCAACATTTCACTTGACCGTGTAACATGTAAGCTACCAACATGAATCTCTTCTCAACAGGTGTATCTAGGTGGTCAAGTATAGTGTGGGTAGATTCAATCCAGAACTCAGATTTCTCCGGACAACCCTCTCTAGTAAAATTTGGCAGGTGCTGCAACTGAAACTCCCTCATAAGATCAGAAATTCTCTTTACAACCCGCCCTAGGTCTCTTTCCATCATTTTCATGAAACATGTGAATTTATCTCAAAAAATTTCTCCTGCTTCTTCATTTTTTACTATTGGTGCTTCAGTTTCACCAACTGGAGGACCATTTCTAACTATACACCCCACTCTTCCTCTCAACAAGCGCCGTGGAGGCATAATTCTACAAGCCAAACATGCAGTTTAGAAAACAGTTCACAATGTTAGCACAATAATTCACAACCAAATTATTTATATAAATACACAATTACTTCTTTCAATCTCAAAATTAGACACCATTTTCATTTGAATTTCACAAGAAAGGAAAAAAAAATAGTTTCAGTTTAACAATCTACCCATAATTTGTTTTCTTGTGCATGCCTAACATGATGCATGTCACAATAATCATGAGTGCCTAGAATGATGCATGTAGATGAGACACTCAAGACATTATGGGCCACAAATCAATACTCAACAAATTCCAGAAATAATAATCACATCAAACTACAAGTGCATCACACATGGTGAAATAATATTCAACTGTAACGACAAACAACAATAACATCAATCCCACCTTGAGTAATTGAGTTTTCCCCCGTACATGGGTTTGCAACTCCCATGCACGAGCTCATTATCAATAACCAAATTTCCCTAATCTCCCGTCTACCTTCCCCAAATATTAAGACAAGAAGATGAAAGAAAACCCCCCTTTGATACCACTTTGTAACGTCCCTACCCGAGAGCCACTGAACGACGCTCTGATCCAGTTGGTCACAAGACCTCAAGCATGCCTCCCCGTACACCAGAGGGTGCCGACTAGCAACAATGGTCTAGTAAGTCAGTCTTGGGGAGACTATACCCTCAGTTATCAGAATAAAATACCACCAGAATTAACCAAGAAATAGCAGAGACACAAATAAATATAATATCACAAATGTTACTAGAATAACCAAAATAGAAAATGCAATACTCAACTGAATGCTAAAACATGCTATTATAATGTCAGTGCCAAGTGTCCACAATGAAACTAAAGTAAAGACACAATGACTCCCAATGGGTTTCGAACCATGTCTGACTCCCTCAACCAAGCTCTATCCACAACTCAGCCATCTAACCAGGTCTCATGCCCTTGTCCTGTCCTGCAACAACAAATTCTATTCGGGTACCGATCAGGCATCCCGAGTAGGGTGTGAGTAAAACTCAGTAGGTCACCACTAATAGTGTCAAAAACAATCAAGTCAAAAATAGTGTATGCAGTTGCATTAATAATAAATCAAGGCAATTGAGGAGACATATTGCATTTATCCAATTCACCTTTATTTAATAACTTAAACACCCAGGTTCCCGAAAACCCCCAAAACACAATACCTGATTCGGCCCGTGTGAGAGCCTAAACCATTTTCCCTACTCAATTCATAATCATTAAGGCACAATATCAAGTTGCATAATAGCCAAAAGAAACCATAGTACCAAATAAATGAAAGAGTGTAGAATGTCATGTGTAGCACACATGTGAGTATTTGGAGCATCAGTCCCTGTCTCACAACCCCATGGGTATTTGGAGCATCAGTCCTTGTCCCATAAAATATCATTTCCATGCATCTCATTGGTTCTAAAACGCCATGTCTAGAACCTTTGTGGGTATTAGGAGCGTCATTCCATGTCCCACAACCCTTTTTCAAAACAAAGAACCAAATCACATATACTACCATATTCAAATGTTTGATCATCTTTATCCTTCCATCATAACTCTCACCCATATTCAACTAGATCCACAATTCACAAGGAACCACATAACCAAACCATGAATTAATTATTTATTCCACAACATTTATACAACTGCATACGACTAATAAGATGAGACTATAGGATTGGATTTAGACCACCTACCTCGATTTATTGACGGATGTTAGCCCAACGAGAACCCCCAAAATCCGAGCGGCACAACATCGTCGATCAAGTTCTGGATCTAAATCCTTAAAACCAAAATTAAGATCAAAGGCATCAAGATCTTTCAAAACCAGAACTAGATCCAAAATCCTATATCTATTCCCCAATTCATATGTTTAGATCCCTGGAATGATGGAAATATCCCATTAAATTATCAAGGAAAGATAGAGAAATAAAGGGAAGATGCAATAGGAAGAAATCCACTAACCGGAAGGAGAGTGGATCTTCAATCCAAGCCTTTAATATTGAAGAATGGAGTTTGGATTACCTTGGAATCTCTTCAAGAGGATTTGGAAACACCAAGAATGTGTCAAGACCGAGTATAGGTTGAAAATATGGAAGTCCTAGAGTTCGAGTGATTTTAAAAAAAGATTTTCGTAGTTAAAAAACGCGTGCACGGTTTCCTGGATAGTGGCACACGGTTTTTCAAAGTGTGTGCAAACTGTGTGGACCACAGTGTCTAGAGATTCATGGTTCACAAAGGTTTGCGCACAGTTTTTCAAACCCTATGAAAACCATGCGTACCTCTATATCCAGTTCTCCTTGGTTGGCATGGTTTGTTGCGTGGTTTGTCAAACTGTGTGAAAACCGTGCACAACCCACTACCCTTTTGTTTTACTTAAAAGTTAACCCAAACGCACCCCAAATCACTAATCCAAAACATATATACTCAAAAACATCAAAACTACCTGAAAACATGCCTAAGCTCGACTCTAGAAAAGGTCGGGATCTTACACCGAGGGTAGATAGTGATGGGGAAGTCTGACCTCAGGGTGCTCCTCAGGGACCTCAAATAGGGAATGGTTGGGGAGGAGGTTGACATTAAAGGGGCAGAAGATATGGTTGTGGGAAGTTTTACGCCCCTGAGGCAATAGTTCTAGTATGTTTGGAGGTTGTTCGAGGTACAATCAGTCTTTTTAGTACTCTTGCATGTACTTTGTTTGATTCTGGAGCTTGACACTCAATTGTTTTAACCAATATATCATGTTCCTTGGGACTAGATATAGAGATACTTTCTATTCTCCTAGTGTTGAGCACACTAGTTGGAGGTCAGACCTATCTATTTGGTGTTTTATAGGGATGTTGAATGTTGTTGGGGCCACATCAGTTCAGTGGGGATATTCTTCTACTAAATATGAATCCATATGATGTCATCCTTTGTGTCAATTGGTTTTTCTATGTGCATTCCATTATTAAATACTTTTAGGGGAGATTCGTGTTTTTGGATATAGATGGCCATCCTGTAGCATTTTTTGGGGAGAATAGTCATCTGGTGGGAAACTAAAACATGGATCCTCTTATTTCTATGTTTTCTGAGCTGTCATAGGGGGAGACAGATGTATAGATGGTGGAGGTTTCGATAGTTGTCAAAGAGTTTCTAGATGTTTTCCCTAAAGTGGTTTTGACTCTACCCCCTTGATGTGACGTTGATTTTGGGGTATACTTGTAACCCGATGCCCATCCGATTTCAATAGATCCCTATCAGATTTCGCCTTCTGAGTTTCTGGAGTTGCATATTTAAGAAAAAAACCTAATGAACAAGGGTTCTATTTTGTCGACAGTGTCATTGTGGGGTGCTTTAGTCATGTTCTCAAAGAAGGAAGATGGTGGCCTGAGGCTATGCATACCAGAGACTAAATCAGGTAACAGACAACAACTATTACCCTCTCTCGAGAATAGATGATCCTTTCAAATAATTAATGGGATCATGTTGGTTCTCCAAGATCGATATATGGTATGGATATCACCAGTTGAGCGTTCAACAAGGTGATATACTTAATAATGCTTTCAAGTGTAGGTATGGGAACTTCTTGTTCGTATTCATGCCCTTCAGAGTTACAGATTCACTAGTCGTGTTCATGGGGATCATGATCTCTATCTTCGACAAGTTCATAGATCGGTTCATCACTGTGTTCAGCGATGATATTCATAGTTTCTCAATGTCAGAGGAGGAGAATGCTGAGCACCTCAAGACGGTCTTGGAGGTCCTCTCTCACCACCATATCTATGGGAAGTTATCCAAGTGCAAGTTCTGGATGCCAGAGGTGAACTTCCTTCGAAATGTAGTGTCTCCAAAAGGGATAGAAGTGGAACTATCAATGGTTGAGGTGGTTGTTTCTTCGACATCAACCAAGAATGTGGAAGAGGTTCTCTACTTCCCAATTCTAATGGGCTATTACCATAATATCGTACCCAACTTCTCTCAAGTTGTGACTATATTGACAACATTGACCAGAAAATAAAAGGCCTTCATCTGGAGTGAGGAGTTTTGGGAAGCTTTTAGCTACCTGAAGGGGAAGATCTTCATTTCTCCAGTGCTTAAGTTGCCAGAGGAAGGGGTGATGTTCAAGATATTCTGTGACATTTTCAATCTAGGCTTGGGATTGTGTTGATACATGAGCAGGGAGAGATCTCATATGGGTCTTGGTAGATAAGTCCACATGAAATTAACTATGCCACCCATGATCTAGATCTTTCAGTGGTCATATTCATGCTGAAGTCGTGGGGACATTACATCATTAGGGATCACTTTGTGGTCTTCATGGATCACAAGATCTTGAGGTATTTCTTCTCCCAATGAGACTTGAACTTGTGCCAGTAATGGTGTATTGTGTTTCTCCAGGACTAAGACTTCAAGATATCTTATACCTCATGAAAGGAGAACATGGTGGCCAATAACTTAAGTAAGAATTCATATAAGTGGTAGTTATGGAATCCATGGATCCTTGGAAGGAAATGGAGGAGTTGGCCACTTTACATGTGGAAGTGAGAGTGGATGGTGGTAGAGGCTATCTATTACAGATGATAGTGTAATCTCCCTTGGTGTGGTAGGTGGAGGATTTTTAGTGGGGAGACTTAGAGACTGAAGGGATGCATGATTGTGTAGCCTAGGGTGATGCTCCTGAGGGATGGTTGAAGGATAGTCAAAATCAGTAGTAGTTCTGTGGGAAACTATTTGTCTACGTGGAAATTCATGGGGACTTCTCCATTAGTTCAATATCTCACCCTTGTAGGTGCATCCATGAGTTTCTAAAATGTACCAAGGATTGAGGGAACAATTTTTCGGCCCGGTGTGAAGCAGGAAGTGGAGGATTTTGTGGCAATGTGCCTTGTGTGTCCACAAGTTAAGGTTAAGCACTGTCATCCAAGTGGTTAGTTATAGCCCTTATACATTCCCAAGAGTAAGTGGGATGAAATATCGATGGATGTCATCATGGGATTACCTGTGACTTAGGGAGGGTGAGATTATCTTTGGGTATTATTGGATTGGTTGACAAAATCGGCTCACTTCTTAGTGAACAATGAGTTGAGTTTAGTGGATGCCTTAGCATAGAGGTGTATGGATGAGGTGGTGCAGCTTCATGGAGTTATAAGATCCATTATCTTGGATCAGGATACACATTTTATGTCACAAGTTTGTAGGGTATTGAAGCATGCCTTTGGCACTCAGTTACACCTCAGCACTACTTTCCACCATTAGAAAGATGGAAAACGGAGAGGACCATCCAGAAGTTGTAGGAAATGTTAGAGAATTGTGTTCTGGACATCAGTGGGTCTTGGGTGTGACATTTTTTTTTAGAGTTTTCTTAAAATAATTGATATCACTTTTCCATTGGTAAGGATCCTTTAGAAGATCTATATAGTCGTTCACCCTTGTGTTCGATGGAAGTTGGAGAAGAAGTTATTCTTGGTCTAGACATGGTATAGGGTATGATAGAGAAGTTGTAGCTTGTTTGTGACATAATAAAGGTAGCACATAACTGATATAAGTCATATGCTGATCATAGGAGGAGGACTTTGGAGTTTGTGGTTGGGGACCATGTATTCTTGAAGGTTTCCCGCCAACGAGGGAAGCATAGGTTTGGAAGAGGGAGCAAAATTTCTCCCAGGTTAATCGGACATTTTGAGGTGTTGGGATGAGTTGTCGAGGTGGAATATCAGATGGTATTACCACCACATTTAGAGAGGATCCAAAACATCTTCCATGTCTCTCAGATTTATTTACTGTGGATAGTTGAATATTGAGGATGATGCAATGTTTGTGGAGAGACTAGTAAGAATTGAGGATTGTGAGGATAAGGTGCTTCAAGGATGGACCTTTCCTTTGGTTTATGTGTTATGGAGGCATGGTGTCCTTTAGGAGAGTACCTAGGAGCAAGTGGTAGAGATGCTTGCCTAGTACTCGGAGTTGTTCTAAGTTTTTCTCTTCTATTTTGATTTGTTCATTTCTTATGATGTAATGATTGACCTCATTTTCTGTGAAATTATTTATTTCCCTATTTTCTTGATGTGTGTAAAATGTCCTGACTATGGGTATGGGAGGACATAATCCAAAAATAAGAAAAATTAATGTAGATGTAATTCAACCTGTGGGGGTGATTTAGTGTCGCCCAAATCAGATAGTATCTTGACATGGAGGAAGGAGCTACCTAATCCATGTGTCTGGAAAGTGTGACCTTTGGTGTTTGTGTGGTTTTTTGGGGTGTTAGCAGTTGGTGAGGTGTTCTTGCATGTTGATGTTTTCTATCTAGTTTTCAAACAATGTAGGGTGGTTTGTTCCTGAGTGGTATCTTATGGGGTGGTTGTTTGTACCCCTTTTTTCTGTGTTTGGTTTTAAATTATTGGGGATGAGAATAGTTTGAGGGTTATATGATATAATAAACCAAATTTCCCCGGGTTGTTACTTTGTAAAAAACCACCACTTATGCTAAATCCTGAACAACAGCTGAACCTGCAACTGAAATGGAAAAGGATAGGAGTGAGCACAAAAATTCTCAATAGGGATGCCAAAAGTAAACCACTAAATCCAAGTATTTCATTACCCAAAGATGTCTGATGACATAATTTTTTAAGTAAAATTATAAAAATATGGATTTTTCATTTAAAAAAATAACACCTCTTTCCCACTATGAGAACCAATGCATGACATTTATTATTTCAAAAATAGTTTACCATTTTATAAACAAAACCAAACAAGTAATAACAGTGTTTTGAAAAAGGGAGATAGGTAAACAATACAAGTTGAAAATAAACTAGTGTTGTAGAAAAATAATCAAGCAATACAAGCTGAAAGTAATCCATTATGGTATAAAATAAACCATAAATATAAGCTGTAAGTAAATAATTGAAGCATAAAATAAACAATAAATACAAGTTGTAACCATCGGCGATCCTGGACATCCCTAGAAAACCTCTGGATGCACTCGGTTCAGAACCACTTGTCGGCGTATGGTGAAGCTCCATAGTCTATAACCCACTGATCGCCCTCACCAAAAAATCAGCGACAAATCCGACCTATCCACACTATATACTAGGGGAACCAACCCATTTAATCGGGGATAGTGATTAACTATCACTCGATAATCTATAAGATGCCTAGGAAACCATGGTGGTTATAATAATATGGTGTTAGTTGGAGGCCCTCGCACACATGACTCATCTCAGTGCACTTGCCTACCCAAAACACGGACACCAATATACGATAACCCCTAATGTATATCCCTCCTATAAAGTTTCCTCATACTTATATACATAACTTTCATATCACTTGAAGGTTCCATCTAGACAGCTATAACATATATACTTTAAAACATTTCAGAAAACGTTTATGGTTTCTAATCGGGTGCACACATATATTCAAAATATCTTGCAAAAAACACTCTTACATTTACAAATCTAAACGATTCCTTAAGTTATAAACACATATTAAAACACCTCACAATTATCAAACATGATTTTACCCTTTTCTTACCCACACCAAAACATGTTTTAAACCAAATGGACAATCCTTAAGGAACACATTATAAACCATGATTTTCAAAACACTTAAAAAACACTTTACAAAACCACATTTAAAATAATCATTAGAAACCACTTAAGGGGACCAACATTATTTGACAACTAAAATTCATTTAGAAAACTAAACTTCCAAGAAAACACCAATTACCTCAAAACCATAACTAGCCACCTACTTTATTTATAGAACATAAAACAATACCAAAAAAACATTAAACCCTTTCCAACACGTTTCAACACATTTATCATGATATACCAACATCAAACCATACACAGATGAAATCCATTTTTGAAATCAAACGGACACCAATAAACCATTTTAAAACCTTTCCCATAAAATCATGACTTACCCAAATTATTTTAAAGGAAGACCAACTGAAAACATTGAATCCCTGAAACACTTACAAAAGTGCTTTAACATAATAACCAGGCCAATACATAACCAAACCAAGTTCATTAATAAACAATTTCGTTTCAACATAATAATGTTGGTACATTTCATAATATCTTAATTCATTTTGTAAAACATAAGCAATTCAAATAAGATTTTTTATGTATCATAAAACTATGAAATTTACACTAAAACTCATTTAAAACCTATTTTTAACAAATTGAATAAATTCTAAATTGCTATAATAATTTAAACAAGGGTTTCATAGAGCTTTGAAACTAATTTATAAATTTATTTAAAATTGAAAGCATCAAAGGAAACGCTTTAGGAAATAAATTTTTCAAAACACCTATCAAAACCTCATGTGATTGGAATGAAACTTCAATTGGAGGAAGAACGATGCCCTACAGACAAATCACACACCCTAAATCCAAAGGAAACTTGAGATACAAATTAAACCCAACATTTAGGGTTTGGACAACAATAAAACTCATATTAAAACCCTAAAAAAAGTGAGGATAGAAGAAAAGAGGGAAGATAACTCACCGAAATGAATCACTATAGGGAGGAGTGGCTGCCGGAAAAGGCTTTGGATGGGAGGAGGTGTGCATGCGGGGGGTAAGGGGAAGATATGTGTGATTTAGAAGGAATATGGGAGAAGAGGGGTCACTGCATGAGGGATAAAAAAGAGATATGAGTGTGATGGAGTATAGGGAGAGGGGGTGAGCCTGATGGGTCAAATCAAAGAGGGAATATGTGGAGAAAGAGGGAGGTGTGTGGAGAGAGTAATGAGGGAGTAAAAAACAATAAAAAAGGAGTAATAGAGAGATATTATAACGACCCATACTTTACATACATTGTTATTACTTCAGAATTGAAGAACACTTATTACAACATATAACAAAACCAAGAAAGGACCATATAGGTATAGTGTCTTTAGAAACTGGGAAACATAAACAACTAGTTCATAAAGCATCTACTTTGCCTCCCATTTATTTCATCATATCTAGAGTCCCTTTCTAGCATATTCTACTTAATAACCTTCTTCCTGACCTGGGGAAATAAAACAAACAAAAGGGTGAGCTCAAATGCTCAGTAAGGGTAAACAAAAGAAATATCAATCACATCATATATATATGCACATAACTTTTGGAAATCATAACCTGCAAAAGAGATCATAATTTCATAACATGGGATAAATCATAGTAGTGAAATGTAATCCCAATAATCATAACTTAAAACATGAAACTTTGTGGCATACACACATAATCATAGAGAATCATTTCTTATTAGTCAAGACTCATTGCCAAGACTATCTTAGTGGACAAAGTCCATTTCTGAACCAAGTTCACTCCTCGTTTCAGTCCTGTTTCACTGAACCGGTATAACCTACCGTTCCAGTCATGTCTATCTCATGAGATATAAAATCTTTACCCAATGTATTGGAGGGAGATATAGGTCCCACTCATCTCATAATGATACCATTCTTATGTGTGCCACAAAATCAGAAAACCATACATCATAGCATAACCCATGTAATAAAAATGGGAATCTTAAACATCGTGACATCATAAAACAATTCATATAAGATAAATGAATTCGTAAAAATATAATTCCATAAAAAAATAATCAAATCAATGTAATAATAGGGATAAAAACAGAACCCTTTATTATCTTAGATGGATAATAATTTTGATAAAACACTTGAACTCCATTCTTGAGGAAAATATCCTTTCTGCTTCAAAAATACTTTTCCTTTCTTAACATGTCGTACAATTATAAACTAAAAAAAGTTGATTAAAAATAAACTTGAAAACTTGTAAAGGAATCTTCTTGGAAATAATGTTTTAAAAATCCATTCATTCCGTATAAGTTAAAAAAAACATTCTTCTCGTACTTTTGTCGGAAAAGTCAAAAAGTTCCTCGTACGAAAAACGACAAAAGATTCCTTTCATATCTTTTACTAAAAACTCACCGTAGGGTAAAATTGGATATAAACTATTGTATAAGGATATAAATATTACATATTGAGGAAACATGTATGTGGATGATAAAATACACCCTAGTAAATTCCAAAGTATAAACAATCTCAGATAAAAATGAGATTGTGATATTTCCCTTACCTTAGGTCCGATATGCTTCATAAGTGTCTGAACCTCCTGTATAATGATTTAAATAATGTAATTGACTTATTACAGAATCATACTCATTATTATGATATCATATATGGTTCCCTTATGACTTTATATTAACCGTTCTTTTGTAAATTCCATGTTAAAGAGTTTTTTGGGTCAAATCGTTTCATTTTTCGTCCGTGTTTTGACTTGTAATTATTCATATGATTACTTAGATCATGATTACATAATTCCAGAATATAAAACATGATTTATATATAATATATATTCAGAATATACATATATATAGTAGATCAGTAAATGGAAAGAAATACACTATTCATGGAGACGGTAGGTCGTACGTATGCATGAACGTTGTTTTCGTTTCCTTATTGAGTTGAATGGAATTAAGTAGATGACATACATATATATACACATAAATCCAGTATCATTATTATGTCATATAATTCATGATTACTTATTATATATACTTTATAATCATTCATGAATGGTTAACGTGGAGAATGAATCTCATCGCGTCATGGAGACAGTATTCCGTACATACGCACGAGTGATGATATCCTTCCTTTGATCGTGGAATTGTATTGGAGTGTATGTATACTATTTCAGAATCAGTATCAATTTATAATAGTCATATATAGTCATTATTTACACCATTATACCCATCCAAGTAAGGTGGTGGTGGAAAATAGATTACACCACGGCGTGGAGACGATATTCCGTACGTACGCACGCGCGGTGATTTCTTTTTCCGTAGTATGGATAGATGGTGAAATAGGGTTGTTTCATACTTATAATAAAATATCAGTATATGAGTGATACTGATATTATTACTTCATAATGAAACAACTAAATAAGAAGAAGTGGAAGAATAAATAAAGATGAAAGAATCGGTAACGGACATTACCTCTTCTTTGAAGTCCTTCTTTGAGACCTCCTTTTAGGGAACTAAAATAGGTCTTTGAAGAAGACCAGAACCTCTAGAATGTTTCTAGGGAAGTGGAGAGAAGAAATTGGCAGGTTTTGGCCGAGCTTGAAGGCTCAATGTGGTGTGAGGAAGAGGGAGAGGAGGTGCCCTTTTATAAGGGAGGAGAGGGTATCCTTTGGAAAAACTAAAAATATTATTTTATTATAAAGTCAAGTTCGGTTTTAAATAGATCTAAATTGATTTATTTCGAAGCTAAGGTGGGTATGGGTCGAAATACTCTCATCCAATAGAATTTAGACAAGTTTAGGTTCCTATTTTAACCTTATCATTTAGATTTACCATTAAGTTAAATAATTTTACTTTTATCGTGTCTTCTTGTGTTCTTATACTATAAGGTTAATAAACTTACTATAAGTAGCCAAAAGGACCTAAAGTTGTTTATTATTAATATATATAACCTTATCTAAGTCATTTGGCCGAACCTTAGATTTTTAGAAATAAAATAACAATTACTAATATAATATTTGTTTTAAAAACTATTTTATGTCAATTTTGACACTATTTAGTAATTAATTTTTGTGAAAATCATAACAGAATGATTAGTTCGAAAAAAGTTAATTAAATCAATACTAACATGTCATATTAATCTATAAAATTACTGGAATTCATAAAATGTCTCAAATTACATTTATTTTGGTGTTTATAACATCAATTATCCCAATATTTCATTAATAATATAATTACTGCATCATCTTTGTGTCATAAATAAATTAAATTATTTAATGTCTAAAAATTACAAATAAAATACCATTATGTAGGAAATATTATTATCTTTATAATGAATATTTATAGACGAATTTATATTATGTATAACCCCATATTAAAAATGATTTACTTATTAAACATTGATTTTAACTATTTTAACCTTTCTTTAAATAAATTAATAATAAATGTCCTAATCTATTCCAAGTGGGCCTAAATGGTCATATTTTATTCCTAAGGTTGTTTTTGGTCGAATTACACTTGTCCAATATAATTAGGACATGTGTTTGGGTAATAATAATATCATTTTTACCCTTAATTACCCTATTTACTTTTAACCGTGGTAAAAAAATGTAAAAAGTTACTATTCACCAAAAAATTATTTTCATCTCATTGAACCACATTTTACTTTCTGACATCAACTGTGTCTCTCGGATTTTCGAAATTCCACTCACAGAAGCGGTAAAATTAAGTTTTATGAAAAATTCAGTTTTTTAACTACCACTTAGTGGTTTCACTATTCATCAAAAATTGAAAGTTTTTAGAAAAATACCAAAATTTCACCCTAGGATAATTTCGATATTCCGAATCCAAAAATAAATTCCATTTTGAAAAATAAAATTTATAAAATTTCAAAAAGTTGTTATTACTATTCATAATGGCTAGTTTTAATAATATTTTATTAGTATATCATTGTTTAGTGAAACTCGGTATTGCGTACGACACAAGCTATAGAGGAAGGTTGCAATTTCGTGTAAAGCAATTCAATCAAGTGTTGTGTGTAGAAAAATATTCCTTTGATGATTTATATAACATAAAAGTCTCGGGTGTTACATTCTACCCCCCTTAAAATGAATTTCGCCCTCGAAATTCATCACTTTGTAACAAACAGATGAGGATACCTCTCCCTCATCATATCCTCAAGCTCCCATGTAGCTTCTTCTAATTGGTGGTTCCTCCATAAAACTTTCACCAATCGAGTGGTCTTGTTTCGTAGGACTTTTTCGCTACGATCCAGAATCTCTATCGGTTGTTCTTCATAAGAAAGATCTTGCTCCAGCGGTACAACTTCTGAGCTGAGTACACGTGAAGGATCAGGTATGTACTTTCTCAAGAGAGATTCATGGAACAAATCGTGAACTTGAGAGAGATTTGGTGGAAGCGCCAATCGGTAAGCTACCTTCCCAAAACGATCCAGTATTTCAAAAGGACCGATATATCTAGGGCTCAACTTCCCCTTCTTTCCAAATCTCATAACCCTCTTCCAGGGAGATATTCCTAAGAACAATTTATCACACACTTCAAACTCTAGGTATTTTCTTCAGTTGTCGGCAAAACTTTTCTGTCAACTCTGAGCTGCTCTTATGTGTTGTTGAATAGATATGACCTTTTCTGCCATTTCATCAACAAGATCGGGTCCTAATAGCTTTCTTTTCCCAACTTCATCCCAGCAATTTGGAGTCCTATATTTCTTTCCATAGAGAGATTCATAAGGAGCCATCTGAATACTGGAGTGAAAGATATTATTATAATAAAATTCCACCAAAGGTAGGTGTTGATCCCAACCACCTTTGAAATCCATAGAGCAAGCTCTCAACATATCTTCTAGAGTTTTAATTGTTCTCTCAGACTGACCGTCTATCTGAGGATGATAAGCAGTGCTAAAACTCAACTCTGTATCCAGAGTATGCTGAAGACTTCGCCAGAACTTCGAGGTAAATCTCGGATCCCAATCAGATATAATAGAAAGTGGTACTCCATACAATATTACCACTTTCTTTACATATATCCTGGCAAGCTAATCCAGAGAGAAATCCTCTCTAATTGCAATGAAGTGTGCAGACTTTGTAAGACGATCAACTATGACACAGATAGCATTATTGCCTTTGGATTTTTTAGGAAGTCCTATGACAAAGTCCATAGTGATGTTTTCCCATTTCCATTCGGGTATGGGTAATGGTTGTAACATCCTCTTAGACTTCTATCTCTCATCTTTAACTTGTTGACAAACCAAGCATCGAGAGACATATTCAGCAACATCTCTTTTCATGCCATCCAACCATAAGTAGTCTTTCAGGTCCCTATACATGTTCGTGCTTCCAGGATGAATAGAGAATGAAGAACTATGAGCGTCATCCAGCAGCTCCTTCTTTAATTCAGGGATGGGAGGAACACAAACCTGATTCCTGAACTTTATTATCCCATCACAATCAAGGTTGAATTTAGGAACATTTCTCACCTTCTTTTGTAACTCAGCATCTTCTTTCTGTGCCTCTTTAATCTTCACATGTATAGATGGTTGAACATTCATTTGAGAAAGATACGATTTTTCCCCTTTCATTATAATTCCAAGATCCATACTTTGTAAATCCATAAATGTTGGATCTTTTTTGATCCTCATCATGGATAAACTGGCATGGTCTTATCGACTTAATGCATCTGCCACCTTGTTTGCTTTCCCAGGGTGGTAATGGATTGAGCACTCGTAATCCTTAATCAGCTCCAACCATCTTCTTTGGCGCATATTCAGCTCCTTTTGTGTGAAAATATACTTTAAACTTTTATGATCAATATAAATATCACACCTTTCACCATAATGTTAATGCCTCCAAATATTTAATGCAAATATTACTGCAGCTAACTCCAAATCATGAGTTGGGTAATTTTTCTCATGTATTTTCAACTGTCGTGAGGCATAAGCTATAACCATATCATTTTGTATAAGAACAAACCCCAATCCCCTCTTGGATGCATCACTGTAGATCACAAACCTTTCTCCACTACAAGGCAGTGTGAGCACAGGTGCACTGGATAACCTTCTTTTCAACTCCTTGAAATTCTCTTCACATTCCTCCGTCCAAACAAACTTAACTCCTTTCCGAGTCAACTTGGTGATTGGATTAGATAATTGTGAAAAATATTTCACAAAACATCGATAATATCCAGCCAAACCAAGAAAACTTCGGATCTCGGTTACTGTTGTTGGTCTCGACCATCTTTCGATAACCTCTGTTTTTTCTAGATCCACAGATATCCTCTCTTTTGAGATTATGTGACCCAAAAATGAAACTTTTTGAAGCTAAAATTCACACTTGGTAAATTTGGCATAATGCTTCTCCTTTCTCAGGGTCTTCAATATAATTCTCAAGTGATCTTCATGTTATTCCTTGCTCTTTGAATAGACAAGAATATCATCTATAAAGACTACCACAAACTGATCAAGATAGTCTCTAAAGACTCTATTAATTAGATCCATGAAGATAGCAGGGGAATTAGTAAGACCAAATGGCATCACTATAAATTCATAGTGTCCATACCTTGTACGAAAAGCCGTATTTGGAATATCCTCCCTTTTGACCCTTAATTGATGATACCCTGAACGAAGATCAATCTTGGAAAAGTATTGAGCTCCGCATAGTTGGTCAAATAGATAATCAATGCGTGGGAGAGGATATTTTTTCTTGATAGTGATCTTTTTAAGTTCTCGATAATCAATGCAGAGTCTCATTGGTCCATATTTCTTCTTAACAAATAGAACAGGTGCTCCACAAGGTGACGCACTAGGGCGTATGAACCCCTTATCAAGATTCTCTTGGAGTTGCTTCTTCAATTCCTGCAACTCAATTGGGGCCATTCTATAAGGTGTCTTTGAAATAGGAAAAGCACCCGGTATGAGTTCTATTGAAAACTCAAATTCACGATTCGGTGGAATACCCGGTAATTCCTCCGGAAAGACATCATCAAACTCCCGTACAATGGGAATATTCTTAATCGTGCGTTTCTCACCAACCATTTGAGATAAATAACCTTCATTTAGTGGAATCAATACCCATAAAATGGAAGAAATTTCCACTGGAAGGTTATGTTCATCCTTGCATCGATAGACGATCATAGATTGATCTGGAATATGAATTGTGAATTCTTTTATTTGGAAATTGATATGAGCTCCATGTAGAGAAAGTCAATCCATGCCAAGAATCACATCAAATTCCACTATAGGAAGGATCACAAGATTTGCAGGAAGCACTTTCCCACAAACTTCAATCGGAGAAGAATTATAAACTTTTGATGCGACTATTGTTCCATTAGGTGTTGTCATAGCTAACTCAACATCTAATTGTTGAGGTAATATAGTGATACCCTTAGAAAATTCTTCAGAAATAAAGGATTGGATGGATCCAGAATCAAATAAAACATTTTCTACTTTAGAGTGGATGGTAAGTGTACCTTTCACCACATCGTTATCGTACTCCACATAGATGATAGAAATTTCATGTGACTTTCCTTTGTATTTAGCCTTAAGAGTGTGTTGACGTCGACCATCATCATCAACTCTTGGATTAGGGAATTTATTGGCATAATGTCACATCTTCTTTCACTTGAAACATTGAGGTGTAGTAGGTTCATTCTGTGTATCCCTTCCTTTGTTTGTATCATTAGACATCTTCTTCCCATCATCGCGACATTCAAATGCCCGATGACATTACTTTCCACATTTGAAACATTTACTTGTCCCTTTAAGACAACTCCCTCCATGTTTCTTTCCACACTTTGAGCATAAGGGAAAGCTCATCTTCTTTTCAGTGTGCTCTTTAGATTTTCCTTTGAATTCCATTTTCCTCTTCTTATCAAACCCATATGACTGATGGGTTACTCCAATCTCCATATCAACTTTGAGAGCACATCGAACGATTTCCTCGTAGCTATTGAAGTCCCTTATGGATAAGGCCCTTAGAAGACTTGGTTTTAAGCCACTAAATAATCGATCGATCTTACTCTCAGGTTGGATAATAATACCAAAAGCGTACCTTGAAAGTCTTGTAAAATTTGCTTCATAGGTACCAACAGATTCATCATCCTTTTGCTTCAGTTCAAGAAACTCTTTCTCCATCTTTGTTCGGAGAATACGAGGGAAGTACTTATTGAAAAATATGTTCTTGAACTCGTCCCATTCTATGGACTCAATTTCATCTCTTTGCCTCGTATTCTTGATAAGATTCCACCATTGATCAGCTTCACCTTCCAAATGATACACTACTAAGATGAATTTATCATGCTCAGAACATTGAATAACTGAAAATATCTTTTCAGTAGTACTAATCCATTGTTCAATAACTAATGGATCAGTAGACCCGCTGAATGAAGGTGGATGCTGTCTCATGAAGGATTCAACAGAATGTTGCTCCTTCCTTTGCTCGTTTGGAAGTCCTGTATGATTCATAGATTGAGAAAGTTGTGTGAGCATGGCTACAAGATTTTGCATTCCAGATCCCATAACGTTTGGTTTCTCAAGGGGACAATCATTGCATTGCCCGTCGCATTCCGCATTAACACGGTTCCTTCGGGTTCCAGCCATTGACTGAAACCAAGAAGAATAGTGTGAGAAACACTAATTATAAAAGGAAAACCACATAATCAAGAATAAAATTTCACACTTAAGGTCTTATCCTAGGTTATTCATGGCCATTTCTAAAATACTAATATTGTGTTCTATGCTTAGACTTATCCTTAGGGTTCTTACTAAGGCTTTCACATCCTAGTTTCCAACGGTTGACTATACCTTTCCTATGATACCAACTATAACGACCCATACTTTACATACATTGTTATTACTTCAGAATTGAAGCACACTTATTACAACATATAACAAAACCAAGAAAGGACCGTATAGGTATAGTGTCTTTAGAAACTAGGAAACATAAACAACTGGTTCATAAAGCATCTACTTTGCCTCCCATTTATTTCATCATATCTAGAGTCCCTTTCTGGAATATTCTACTTAATAACCTTCTTCCTGACCTAGGGAAATAAAACATACAAAAGGGTGAGCTCAAATGCTCAGTAAGGGTAAACAAAAGAATATCAATCACATCATATACATAGGCATATACATTTTGGAAATCTTAACCTGCAAAAGAGATCATAATTTCATAACATGGGATAAATCATAGTAGTGAAATGTAATCCCAATAATCATAACTTAAAACATGAAACTTTTTTTCATACGCACATAATCATAGAGAATCATTTCTTATTAGTCAAGACTAATTTCCAAGACTATCTTACTGGACAAAGTCCATTTCTGAACCGAGTTCACTCCTCGTTTCAGTCCTGTTTCACTGAACCGGTATAACCTACCGTTCCAGCCATGTATATCTCATGAGATATAAAATCTTTACCCAATTAATTGGAGGGATATATAGGTCCCACCCATCTCATAATGATACCATTCTTATGTGTGCCACAAAATCAGAAAACTATACATCATAGCATAACCCATGTAATAAAAATGGGAATCTTAAACATCGTGACATCCTAAAAAAATCATATAAGATAAAGGAATTCATAAAAATATAATTCCATCATAACATAATAAAATCAATGTAATAATAGGGATAAAAACAGAACCCTTTATTATCTTAGATGGAAAATAATTTTGATAAAACACTTGAACTCCATTCTTGAGGAAAATATCCTTTCTGCTTCAAAAACAATTTTCATTTCTTAACATGTCGTACAATTATAAACTAAAAGAAGTTGATTAAAAATAAACTTGAAAAATTTTAAAGGAAGCTTCTTGGAAATAATGATTTAAAAATCCATTCATGCCGTATAAGTTAAAAAACATTCTTCTCGTACTTTTGTCGGAAAAGTCAAAAAGTTCCTCGTACGAAAAACGACAAAAGATTCCTTTCATATCTTTTACTAAAAACTCACTGAAGGGTAAAATTGGATTTAAACTATTGTAGAAGGATATAAATATTACATATTGAGGAAACATGGATGTGGATGATAAAATACACCCCAGTAAATTCCAAAGTATAATCAATCTCGGATAAAAATGAGATTGTGATATTTCCCTTACCTTAGGTCCGATTTTCTTCGTAAGTGTCTGAACCTCCTGTATAATGATTTAAATAATGTCATTGACTTATTCCAGAATCATACTCATTATTATTATATCATATACGGTTCACTTATGACTTTATATTAACCGTTCTTTTGTAAATTCCATGTTAAAGAGTGTTTTGGGTAAAATCTTTTCATTTTTCGTCCGTGTTTTGACTTGTAATTATTCATATGATTACTTAGATCATGATTACATAATTCCAGAATATAAAAAATTATTAATATATAATATATATACTCAGAATATACATATATATAGTAGATCAGTAAATGGAAAGAAATACATCGTTCATGGAGACGGTAGGCCGTACGTACGCATGAACACTGTTTTCATTTCCTTATTGAGTTGAATGGAATTAAGTAGTTGACATACATATATATACACATAAATCCAGTATCATTATTATGTCATATATTTCATGATTACTTATTATATATACTTTATAATCATTCATGAATGGTTAACGTGGAGAATGAATCTCATCGCGTCGTGGAGACGGTATTTCGTACGTACACACGAGTGATGATATCATTCCTTTGATCATGGAATTGTATTGGAGTGTATGTATACTATTTCATAATCAGTATCACTTGATAATAGTCATATATAGTCATTATTTACACGATTATACCCATCCAAGTAAGGTGGTGGTGGAAAATAGATTACACCACGGCGTGGAGACGGTATTCCGTACGTACGCACGCGCGATGATTTCTTTTTCTGTAGGATGGATATATGGTGAAATAGGGTTGTTTCATACTTATAATAACATATCAGTATATGATTGATACTGATGTTATTACTTCATAATGAAACAACTAAATAAGAAGAAGTGGAAGAAGAAATAAAGATGAAAGAATCGGTAATGGACATTACCTCTTCTTTGAAGTTTTTCTTTGAGACCTCCTTTTAGGGCACTAAAATAGGTATTTGAAGAAGACCAGAACCTCTAGGATGTTTCTAGGGAAGTGGAGAGAATAAATTGTCAGGGGTTGGAAGATCTTGAAGATTCAAAGTGGTGTGAGGAAGAGGGGGAGGAGGTTCCCTTTTATAAGGGAGGAGAGGGGCTCCTTTGGAAAAACTAAAATTATTATTTTATTATAAAGTCAAGTTCGGTTTTAAATAGCTCCAAATTGATTTATTTCAAAGATAAGGTTGGTATGGGTCGAAATAATCTCATAAAATAGAATTTAGACAAGTTTAGGTTCCTATTTTAACCTTATCATTTAGATTTAACATTAAGTTAAATAATTTTACTTTTACCGTGTCTTCTTATGTTCTTATACTATAAGGTTAATAAACTTACTATAATCAGCCAAAAGAACCCCAAGTTTTTTATTATTAATATATATAACCTTATCTAAGTCATTTGGCCGAACCTTAGATTTTTAGGAATAAAATAACAATTACTAATATAATATTTTTTTAAAAAACTATTTTATGTCAATTTTGACACAATTTAGTAATTAATTTTTGTAAAAATTATAACAGAATGATTAGTTCTAAGAAAGTTAATTAAATTAGTACTAACATGTCATATTAATCTAGAAAATTATTTTAATTCATAAAAAGTCTCAAATTACATTTAATTTGGTGTTTATAACATCAATTATGTCAATATTTCAGTAATAAGATAATTACTGCATCATCTTTGTGTCATAAATAAATTCATTTATTTAATGTCTAAAAATTACAAATAAAATACCATTATTTAGGAAATATCTTTATCTTTCTAATTAATATTTATAGTCGAATTTATCTTATGTATAACCCCATATTAAAAATTATTTACTTATTAAACATTGATTTTAACTATTTTAACCCTTCTTTAAATAAATTAATAATAAATGTCCTAATCTAATACAGGTGGGCCTAAATGGTCATATTTTATTTCTAAGGTTGTTTTTGGTCGAATTAAACTTGTCCAATAGAATTATTACATGTGTTAGGGTAATAATAATATCATTTTTACCCTTAATTACCCTATTTACTTTTAATCGTGGTAAAAAAAGTAAAAAGTTACTATTCACCAAAAAATTATTTTCATCTCATTGAACCACATTTTACTTACTGACATCAACCGTGTCTCTTGTATTTTCGAAATTCCACTCACAGAAGCGGTAAAATTAGGTTTTATGAAAAATTTAGTTTTTTAACTACCACTTAGTGGTTTCACCATTCATCAAAAATTGAATGTTTTCAGAAAAATACCAAAATTTCACCCTAGGATAATTTCGATATTCCAAATCCAAAAATAAAGTCCATTTTGAAAAATAAAATTTATAAAATTTAAAAAAGTGGTTATTACTATTCATAACGGCTAGTTTTAATAATATTTTATTAGCATATCATTGTTTAGTGAAACTCGGTATTGTGTACGACGCAAGATATCGTGTAAGGTTGCAATTTTGTGTAAAGCAAGCCAAGAAAGTGTTGTGTGTAGAAAAATATTCCTTTGATGATTTATAGAACATAAAAGTCTCTGGTGTTATAGATATAGAGAGAGTAGGGTAGTGGTGTGATGAATAAAAAAAATAGGGGAGAGGCATGATTAGAGAGAGGGGTGAGTGGAGAGAAGGATAAAAAAAGTGGGAGATAAAAAATAAAGGAATTCATGGGGATAAGGTTGGTGTGTGATGGGTAAAGGAAAAAAGTGGGGGTGTGATTTTAGAGAGGAATGAGTGGATTGGGGGATAAAAAAGGGAGTAAAATTAAATGGGAGAGGGGTGAGGTTTTGTGGATAAAAAATTCATTAAAACCCTTTTAAAATAATAATAATAATAATAAATAATAAATAAATAAATGTTAATAATAATGTTAATAATAGTAATAGTAATAATAACCATTATAATAATAATAATTTTATGCATTTTCTTTTAAATAATGAATAATAATTTTATTTATAACCATTTTAAGGATAATAAAATCATTCACAATTATAATTAAAAAATAATTTTTATCTACACAATAATGTTATTATTATTATTATTATGACTTAAACATTTACATTATTTCAGTCTCAAAATGTTTTATTATTTTAAGTAATTGGTAACTGCATGGGCATCAGTGTTGAATGCATAGTTACCGCCAACTGTGCGGTGCCCTTGTATCGGTCCGAAACCCACCAAAAACATTAAATATCAAAAAAAATAAACATGCAATCAATCCACACCTTGACGACGCTAACTGAATCCACGAAATAATAAAATAAAATAATTTAAAAGGTAGGGGTTTGAAAATTCTCCCCACCACAAAACATTCTGCCCTGAGAAAGTCACCCAGCTGATAGACAACCAATAATCTGGTCAAAGCTTTACCTAAACCATTGGAAAAAATATGAGCCTCGAACTGACTATTCACTTTACAAGTTACACCCAACTGACTCAGATAGAAACCATATCACAAAACAAGGGGAGAACATGATATGAATCTCCCCACCATAAGAATTCCCCTAATGCAAGAATTATGACTCAAACAAACCACCCCTAGAGGCAACATGGAAACTCAAAACTGAACATACCGATTTCTCCACATGAGATTGAATAGGACCACGGAGACTTAAATGAAAAATCACTACAATGCCACCCAACATACCGGCGCACCATAACAAGGAACTCCCTATAGAAATACCATAAGAACTAAGAATTCCCCACACCGATCTAAAACCCCCCATCATCTCACATCTCCAAAAAATCACTAATAAAACCAAGACCAACCCACACAAGGTCCAAAACACATTATCAACACAAAATATGAACTTGCAATAACTAGAAAACAAGAACAAGGGAACCCAAAATGTCTCTATTACAAGACGAGAGATAAAGAAACAAGAAAAGGTCTCACATGCCTCTGACATGCTGACTATGTGCAAGCTTCACCCCAAGACCTGAGGCTAGTGATCAGATGGTTGAAGCATATTATGCCTCACAATCAGACACTAAAATCCCCCGATCAGAACCCCTTCCTCGAACGACACTTCACATGAAACTTCCCATAGTGACTTGAATGACCACAATGATGATAGGACTTCAGAGGGTTGCGGTCAGACAGCATGGAATGACCTAACTAGTGATACTGATGGCATTCTTGAAGGAATTTTTATTAACTAGGTGCCAAGACCAACGGCGATAACATCTTAGGGAAGGTTCCTCCTGCATGAACTCCTCACTAGATAGTGAACCTTAACAAAAACCAACTATAACCAACTACTCACCAAATTCCAATGATGATAAGATAACAAAACTTCAATGGTCCCAAAATGAACCCTTAAACAAACCCAAAACACTATAAACCTTAACAACCTTGGGTGTTCCCAAACAACCAAAGACACACTCCACTTCCCTCAACTCATTCCACCACCTCTAACAGACCTCCAACACCTCAAAGAGCGATGACACTTAAATGAAATAAAACCTGGGCATGACCCATCGACAACACTGGGGACCTTTCTAGGCGGTATACTCTGAAAAACACAATAAACACAAAACCAAAAAAAAATCAATCCAAAACACAATAAAAAAGAACACCCCAAGCCAAGACAACTGGCCTAGAAGCCAATAAAATATAAACAAAACCAAAAACCACTTTTCCAAAATCACCATTTTCATTTAAATTTTAGAAAATCCTTACCCCAAGGCCATTTCTTTCAAATACCAAAACCACTTTTCACAAGCCAAAAAAAATTCACTCCCCAAGGAAAAACCAATTTCCAAAACCTTTATATTTTAAAATGCACCCAAGGAATCATATGGATCCCCACGTGTGTGTCCACCGATTTCCATCCACATCACCCATAAACTAGTACCCACCCCCACACACTTTCTGTACACACCCACACACATGTGATATTCCATAAAGAGTACCAAGGGACACATCCTTTCCTCATAAAAACCCAAAAATTTTCAAAAACGCTTCCAATTTTAAAACTACCTTTACCAATTTAAAATCATTTTAGGGAAAAGATTTCATTTAAAAAACAAACTTATTTTTCCAAAAGAACGCTTTCACCAACTGAAACCAAGAAGAGTAAAACTTAAAATTAACCACCAGAATGAGAAACAAGTAGTTACACTTAACCCGGTGACATTGTAGTGAGCCATGACCCAAATAAGCGTCAACAACTAGGAGGAACAAAAATTGTGCAGACGAAATCCACATGGGTCACAACTCCATATAAGGTCACGCCATGACAGCTACTTGCCTCCATTGTCATACCTCATATAACACCCCAAGCTTACATGGTATGCTTCTCTTTGAATAATACAATAGTGTGAATTATACGCAACTTCGAGTTATAAAACACCACGACCAATCAAAGTAGCAATTATGAATAGTAATACCAACTTTTTGAAATTTTATAAATTTTATATTTCAAAATGGAACTCATTTTTTGGATTTGGAATATTGAAATTATATTAGGGTGAATTTTTGTGTTTTTCTGAAAACTTTCAATTTTTGATGAATAGTGAAAAACACTAAATTTTAATTAAAAACAACTTTTTTAATCAAAATAATTTATATTGCTAAATTATAATATTGACTGGTTTCAAAGTATAATTAGATTATATTTTTACCATTTAATCCAATTTTGGTCATTGTACAAAATTTCACCTTTATACTGGACATAAGCAAGTGTAAATCTTTTGATAATTATTATTTCTTAGAAACACGCTTTTTGTAATGACAACGGAAATTAATTTTAAATTAATTTCTGCCACTTCTGTGTTTGGAATTTATAAAACTAGATTTCATATTTATAATATAAAGTTCCAAATTGTGAAAATAGGTAACTTTTAGTTTTAGACATTTTGAATAATTACATCGATAAATATTTTATTTACCATGGTTAAAGGGTAAATCCGATAAATAAGGGTAAAAAATAATATTATAATAATATTAAATTACCTTATCAAGTGTCCTAAACCTATTGTATGATACAAATACAACCATAGGAATCTTTGCGTTAATTTTGGGACCCCATGGAGCCACTTGTAAGTGATAATGACACTTTATATTAATTAATTTAAAGTAAATAAAAAAATGACATAAGCATATATCTTTTTGTAAAAAATATTTTACATAATTTTATATATGTTATCTCTTAGAATATAAATATTAATTAGAAATATAAATATATTTCCCACATATTGGTATTTTATTTATAATTTTTATACATTGAATAATTAAATTTATTTATGACACAATGATGATGCAGTATTTTCTTTATTAATGAAAGAATCAAATAAATGGTTTTATAAATGTTAAAATAAAAATAATTTGAAAGTTTTGATGACATAAAATAATTTTATGGGTTAATATGACATGTTAGGATTTATTAAATGAATTTATTTTGAATTAATAAAGTTTTTATTACTTTAACAAAAAACTATTATAAAATAGTGTCAAAATTGACATAAAATAGTTTTTAAAACAAATATTATATTATTAGTTGATATTCTATTCCAAAAAATATAAGGTTCCACCAAAGGAACTATATAGTGATATTTGTATCATTAATGAACTACTTGGGGTTCTCTCAGAAGTATATAGTATGTTTATTAACCATATAATATAAAAATACAAAGAGACACGGTAAATGTCAAACTATTTAACTAAGAGTTAAATCTAAAAGATAAAGTTATTATAGTGAACCAAACCTGTCTAAAACCTATTGGTTGAGTGTTTTTAGACACATAACCACCTTAGACTTTAAATAATCCATTTTTGATCCATTAGAAACCGAAAATTATTTTATTATATAAAAATATTTTTAGCTTTTCCTAAGGTTCCCCTCACCCCTCTTATAAAAGCAAACTCCCCCTTCTCACTAATTCACACATTAAAAACCATTTGTCTCAACCAAAGTCTACCCAAATACCCTCTAAAATGTCCTCCCTTCATCCTAGAGCCCTTCCTTTAGTCAGAAAGCCACCCTAAGGAGCCCTTTTGATCAAAATAAAAAGGAAGAACCCAAAGAAGAGGTAAATATCTCACCACATCTTTCAGGTTCCTTTCTTCTCCCACTTCATTTTTCTTTTTTGTTTCCATTATAAAATAAAAAATCCAGTATCTTCTATATACTGTGATATTATTATAAATATGGTACAAAAAAATTTATTATTCTATCCATATTTTTAATAACATGTCACCATACGTGCGTACGTACGGCTTACTGTCTCCATGTCATGGTGTAATTGTTATTCAATACATTATTAATTGTATGGATCTAATAATGATGTGTAATTGATGTAAATAATAAATATAACATGATAATGATTATTTATATATGATATAACATCCAATTATATATTATTTTAATATCAAAATAATGATATTATCGCTTGTGTGTATGTACGGATTACCGTCTCCACATAGCGATGAGATTCATTCCCCATCATATCCATTCAAGACTAATTTTCATTTGATGATTAAAAGTAATGTTTAAAGAATTGATATAATTCTGTATATGAATAATATACATCCCATGCATAACAATTATGAATCATATAACAAATAATAAAAAGGAAAATGAATCTGTCAACATCTGAAAAGACGATAATACTAAGATATTATTAACAAAGAAATGTTAAAAGATCATATCTGATATCATATTAATGTATATGATTCTTGTATAATTAAATAACAATTATTAAACAATTATACATGAGGTTAACCTACCCTCGACCAAGGAAAAGTACAAGGTAAGGGTTAATTCTATAATATCTTCATTATCTGAGGTTGTTTATACGTAATTATCTACTGGGACCTCTTTATCATCCACATCCATGTTTCATAAAAATGTATTTCAAAAGATTATTACTATTTTATAGACTATAGGTTAAAGTCATTTATACCCTTTTTTGACTTTTTATAAGATATTTATAAAGGAATCTTTCAGTCTTTTTCCAAACAAGGTCCTTTTTAAACTTTTCGACAACATTAAGGTAAGAATGTCTTTTTTAACTTATACGGCGGGTGCGGCTATTTTCCACCATTATAAAATCGTTGAATCTTCCCTTAAAATATTATAAGAATATTTTCAAAGTAAATGTTTTATTTTATAATTATGTGACTTTTAAATGATTTCAAAAAAAGAGATATTTCTCTCAAATAGTTTTGATTCCATCTATGTCGACATCCTTTGATAGATTTTATGCATATTTGAAGTTGATTTATTATTATAAAAAACTTCCATATTGTATTGAAGGTTTTGTGATATGTTTGACTGTGGATGTGTTATTTTTATACCATTCATGGTTTATTGATAAAGTATTTACATTTCGTATGCTAGTTTTAATATGAATGGTTATGTTATGTTTAAACCTGTTCATATGAGGAATGCATTGGACTTAGTAAGTGACAGGTGGAGCCTGCTATAGCTCCTCGATGAATCATTAGGCCGCATGAGACAAACTGATGACTTGGCACAAGGCCTTGACAAAATCTTATTTATAGTCTTCGCACAAGGCCTTGACTATGTGCTTATGATAGTCTATCATTATGCATTCCATCATTATGAAAGTGGTTATTGATATTGCTTGTGATTATTCGACTAGTAGAATTTCCATGTGAATAAGTAAATGGAATTATATCACTTTATTTTTGTTATATTATGTTGAAGTTCAAGTTTAAAAGGCTTTTTTTTAGTTATACATTACCTTAAATGTTTATGCTTATTTATGAAATTTTCCGCTATATTTTTATCCTTACTGAGCATCTCAGCTCACCCCTTTCAATATTTTATTTTCCCCTGGATGTGAAGTAGTATTTTATGACTGACTTGCAGGGGTAGTTTGAGGGGATATGAGTGTGGACTATGGAGACTATGTTGTTGTAGTTTTTCACTTTATCATGTAATGTAAATCTTATAAATGTGTCTATTTCTTCCAATACTACTAAACTAATTGGTCTTTCAAGACTTGATATTTTGTGATAATGCCAATGTTATGTAATAATACACCGACTCTGGGTAACTGGGGTAAAGGCATTACACCTCAATTCAAAATAAAGGCACTAGACTCAAATCCTGAACTTCCACTTGAAACTCAGGGTTCAGAATGAGGAAGGGTTCATGAAGCCCTTACTGCACCTACCTCTCGAGTCCCGACAGTCCTAATCCCCATATACCAAACACCCCAAATAACAAGGGCCTTATCTGATACCATTTTGTCATGAACCAACCTGGGTTGACAATGAACCGGTCAAATGAGCCAGTCCGTGGAAATTCCCAAAGGGCATTCCTAATCCCCATGCGCTGGCAACTAGTGTCAATCATCAAAGTACCTATGAGGGAATAATTTAATCCCATGAAATAAAACCAGTACCAACTAAATAAATAGAACAAATAGAGCACACAGAAAAAACAAAAACAACAACTGAATCTTAAATAAACCAATAATCGATCCAGATACAAAGTACCACTAAATATTACAAAACTAGAAACAAGACCCTGCTACAAAGATCTTAGCGTTACCCCTTGGTTGCCTCAAACCAAATCCCAAAGTTACTCCCACACGAGTATCCATTAAGAAAAATCTTGAACAACAGCTGAACCTACAACTAAAATGGTAAAAGATAGGCATGAGCACAAAAATGGTCAATAGGGATACCAAAAGTAAACCATGTAATCCAAGAATTTCCTCACCCAATGTTGTTTGATGATACAAGTTTGGAAGTAAAATTATAAAAATAAGGTTTTTCTCATTTAAACAAAATAAAAAAAATCCACTATGAGAACCAACACATGCCATATATTATTTCAAAAAATGTTTACCATTTTATAATCAAAACCAAACAATTAATAACAGGGTTGTGCAAAATGGAGACAGGTATACAATACAAGCTAAAAATAAACTGGTGTAGCAGAAAAATAAGCAAGCAATTCAAGATAAAATTAAACCAGTGTAGCATAAAATAAACAAGAAATATAAGCTGTAAGTAAACCAGTGTAGTAGAAAATAAACAAACCATACAAGATGCAACAATGGGAGATCCTGAACATCCCTAGACAACCCTTGGACGCACTCGATTTTGAACCACATTTTGGCGTATGGTGAAGCCCCGTAGTCTATAACCCAATGATTTCCCTCACGACAAAATCAGCGGCAAATCCCACCTGGCCATTCTATCTACCAGGGGTCACAAACCCATCTAATCAGGGCCGGTGATTAACTGCCACTCGATAATCTATAAGATTCCCAGAAACTCATGGTGGTTATTGTAATACTATGTTTGTAGGAAGCCCTCGCATGCGTGACTCATCTAACCAGACTTGCCTACCCCAAACACGAAAACCAATATATGATAACCCCTAAGGGAAATCCCTCCTATAAAGGTGCCTCATACGTATATACATACATTTCATATCCCACAAAGGTGCCAACCAGGCTTCTATAACATATAAATTTTAAAACTTTTCAGAAAACATTTATGGTTTCCAATAGGGCACACACATTTATTCAAAATATCTTTTAAACCCCACTCTTAAATTTACAAATCTAAACATTTCCTTAAGTTCTAAACACCCATTAAAACAATTCGAAATTATCAAACATTCTTTTACCCTTTTCCTACCCACACCAAAACATGTTTCATATAGAATGGAAAAACCTTAAAGAATGCTTTATAAATAATGATTTAAAAAACACTTAAAGCAACACTTTACAAACCACATTTAAAATAATCTTTAGAAACAAATCAAAGGGAACAACTTTATTTGAAAGATAAAATCTATTTAAAAAACTAAAATTCCATGAAAACACCGATTACCTCAAAACCATAACTGGTCGCCTACTTTATTTATAGTACATAAAACTATCCAAAAAAACGTTAAACCCTTTCCAATACATTTTAACACGTTTATAATGCTATACCAACATCAAACTATACACACCCAAAATACACTTTTGAAATCAAACACATCCTAATAAAACATTTTAAATCATTTCTCCTAAAATCAACACTTACCCACATTATTTTAAATGCACACCAACTAAAAACATTGAATCCATTAAACCCTTACAGAAGTAATTTAACAAAATAACCAAGAAATAACACAACAAAACTATATTCATTAATAAAATATGATGTTCCAACATAATAACGGTGATAAATTTCATAAGGTTCAAATTCCTTCTAAAAACATAAGAAATTCAAATAATCTTTTTTTAAGTATCATAAAACTATGCAATTTACACTAAAACTCATTTAAAACCTATTTTTAACAAATTGAAAAAATTATAAATTGCTATAATAATTTAAACAAGGGGGTCATAAAGATGCGAAACTAATTTATAAATTAATTTAAAATGGAAATAATCATAGGAAAGGCTTTAGGAAAGAAAATTTTGTAAACACCTTCCAAAACCATGTGCGATTGGAATGAAACTTCAATGGGAGGAAGATCGATGCCCTGCAGACAAATCGCACACCCAAAATCCAAAGGAAACCCAAGATATATATTAACCCTAACATTTAGGGTTGTCCAACAATAAAACCCACATGAAAATCCTAAAAATGAGTGAGGAGAGGAGAAAATGGGGGAAAGAACTCACCATATAGAATCACCAGAGGGAGGAGTAGTTGTTGGAAGGAGTACAGGATGGGAGGAGGCGTGCATGAGGGGGGGAAGAGAAATTTAAATGTGTGTGTGAAGTAATAATGGGGAATAGGGGTGATTTCATGAGGGATAAAATAGAAAAAAGATGAGCGCAAGGGAGTATAGGGAGAGGGGGTGAGCATGATTGGTAAAATGAAAAAGGGAATATGCGGGGAGAGAGGGAGGTGTAGAGAGAGAGTTGTGAGGGAATAAAAAACAATAAAAAGTAGTAATAGGGTGAGAGAGAGTGGGGGAGAGGTGTGATGGATAGAAAAAGAGGGGAGTGGTGTGATTGAAGGGAGGGGTGAGTGGATAAAGGGATAAAAAAAGTGGGATATAAAAAAATAAAAGAATTCATGGGGATAAGGGTTGTGCGTGATGGGTAAAGGAAAAAGGGGGTTGTTATTGGAGAGAGGTATGAGTGTATAGATGGATAAAAAATGGAGGAAAATTTAATGGGGGAGGGGTGAGGCATGCTAGATAAAAAATTCATTAAAACCCTTTTAAAAAAATAATAACAAAAGCAAATAAATAATAAATAAAAAAATGTTAATAATGATAATAATAATAATAATAATATTAATAAAAACCATAATAATAATTATATTTTTATTCATTTTATTTTAAATAATAACGAAATTAATTACAACAGAATAATAATTATATTTATAACCATTTTAATGATAATAAAATCATTAAAAATTTTAATTAAAAAACATTATTATCTACAAAATAATGTTGTTATTATTATTATTAAGTATTAAACATTTAAATTATTTCATTCTCATAATGTTCAATTATTTTAAGTAATAGATAACTGTATGTGAATCCGGGCCGACCGCACAGTTACTGCCAACCGTGCGGTGCCCATCAACCGGTCTGAAACCCACCAAAAACATCAAATATCAAAAAAGTTTAAACATGTAGTCAACCCGAACCTTGATGAGGATAATTGATGCCAAAAAATATTAAAATAAAATAATTTAAAAGGTCGGGGTGTGACATTCACCAAAACGGTGGCAGACTAAAATGGTGGCACCGTGAAGGTGGCACCATGACGGTGGCACCGTGGCGGTGGCACCGTGACGGTGGCACCATGACGGTGGAACTGTGACGGTGGCTCCATGACAGTGGAATACCAAAACGGTGGAACCATGATGGTTCCACACTAAAATGGTGAGACCATGATGGTGGAACACCAAAATGGTGGCACACCGAAACAGTGGCAATATGACGATGGAAAAACGAAACGATGGCACACCAAATAGTGGCTCACCCTCTTCCAAATTTCGAATTTTTCCCAATTTCTCCTAGTTTTTTCAATTTCACCCATCTTACGTTTTATTTTATGTAAAACGATTTTAAAATATTTTTGTATGTTTTAAGGTCCTTCTAATGGATATTAAGTATATATTTAATATCCTAATGCTCTAGGGACTTTGAGATATTCAAACTGTATGATCTTGACCACGATCCCACATTAATGACTTTTGAAACTGTTTTCTTTCAATTTATATAGGATATGACTTTTTTCTAAAGTTGAGTTCCTCTCATCTCTTTTATATTGGTGGATCTAGATTTATCCATCCCTGTGGAGTCACATTTTGTGCTATAGACACATATCGAGTTCCTTTGGATTCTTTCCAGCTACCCGTGTGACCCCCTATTTTGGCACAAAGAGGATTTTTGGTCTCCTATTGTTTCAAGTATGGATTCTTCTACCTATCATTATTTTTGTATCATGTGGAATGGGTGTAGTAATGTTTCCTCATGAAGAATAGTTTAATCCTTTAACTTAACAAGTATTAAATTATGGGAATGGGATATGATGATCAAAAGAGAACAGGGGTTAATGAAATAACATAAAGGAAGTGATGATGTTAAATATATTGTTTTAATTGTTATCCATGAAACTTGTTTTGAATTGTATGGCCTATAAGGCCTTTTAAAAATCATGTGCCTTGGTGGTCATTTCATGTGCACTGGTGGTGTTATGTACTTTTTTGGGATTCTTTGATAAATGGTTGTAACATGAAATCTTCTTAATCATGTATACATGTATAAATAAATGTATACCTAGGATCAAACCTATTCTGTGATCACCCCTATTATATAAATTAGAATTAAAGAACCCCTCTTACTGAATCTAAATATTCTTGGCTTAAGGGCATGGTTGTGTGTTATGTTTGGTTGGGTTTTGTACTTCGTGGGGGTTGTGTGGATTTGTTGTTGTTAACCTAATTATGGGTATGAGGGTGTATAGAGGGAATAACCTTGTGTTTGGGGTACAACATTTTTGTTTAGTAGGGTTGTTTTTTGGTGATTTTTGTGGTGGAATTTTTGTATTTGGTGGTACAGGAGGTGTGACAAAATATCTGGTTGAGAGATTGATTGATTGTGTAATGGATGAACTTATAGGCAGTGGAACTACCTTTGTTTGTGTTGTGGTCATTAAGAAACATTGGGAAGTGGGACTACACTGTGTTTATGGACTTTTTGTGCAGTGGGGCTGCTTCAGGGTAGTGGTAGGGAAGTGGGACTGTAGGATTGGGTTGTGTCATGACTTCATGTTTATGGGTGTGTTAGGTGTGGTGTTGTTGTGCATGTAACGACCCAATGTTTTATCAATGAAAAATTAATTCTAATAAATATATAATAATCACATGAAATCAAAACATAATGAACCACTAAGTTCTATGATACCTCTAAACATAAGTTTATCACTTTAGGGTCTTGAATTTCGAAAATATGATATACACGGTTGCGATTACTAAGTTATTTGGAGTCCAATAAGAAAAACTTAATTTATGGTGAATAGTAAACTAGACTTGTGAATTTTAAATACCCTTATGAATAGTAATATACCTTGATGAATAGTAACTTTACCTATGGTATTATATAGATAATATTCAATTAAAAGTACTATATACTTATTACTTTGAATAAGAAAGCAAATTTTTTAATATTGTTATTTTTTGAGTAAATTGTCATTTTGTTAAATATTAAATTAATCATATTTTGAAAAATGGAATTTATTTTTGGATTCTACTCTACAACAAATGGTTAGGGTAAATTTTTTGGGATTTTTTCTAAAATACTTGAATTTTTTATGAATAGTAAAAAATGACAATTTACGAGAAATGCTAAATACATGAATTATGATTTCATCATCTAATGTATTGCTGATGTAAGTCCATTATATCAAACTCACATTCACACATTAGTTTTTTTGTTCATGTAATAATAACTATTGCAGGTATAGAGGGAAATCATTAAACTAATGATTAAAAAACTACGAAAACCCTCCTCTCCTTCACTATAACCCCACCCCCTAACTCCCTCTTCTATTCACTCATATAAAGTCTTGTGCCTTCCCTATATTCTACCCAAATCTCTCCCCAAGCTCCCTTCCCACGTCTAATATCTTTGTTCACCTAAAAATAAAAAAACATCTTCCCTTACGAAGCTCTCAAGGAAGGTTGATTCAAGAGGTAAAATCCCAGTTTTATTTTCTTTCATTTTTAAGTTCCTTTGTTATCTTTTATTACAAAAACTCTACTCATAAAAATGTTATTAAAAATATATTACCATAAATTTAGTGGAAATTTATTATTCTAATGATATATTTCATTATCATCCCTCTTTTTCCCACATTTTATTTGAAAGAAATGAAAACACCATTTGAGATGGGTTAATTATGCACATTCAAGGACAACAGTTTATTAATTTCTTTTATCATAATTAATTATGGTCATGAATCCATTTGTATTATGGTTTAACCAAATTATTATATATATAATATATCCTAGTTAAGGTTCTATAATCCTTTTGTACCAATGGTATTAAGTTATAATTCAAAACATGTTCGTTGTAACCAAAACCCACTGATTAACCAAAACGGTTGTCATGAAGGTTTTATATAAAAATTCATCTTCACTCCCAACAAAAAAATAAATTTTTATAACCATTTAATCACATAAATGTTCACTAATAACATATAACTTCAATTTTGGACAACCACTTTCATCATACATGTTTATTCGAACTTGAACCGATCATTAAAACCAAGGAAGCCAACAAACCCGAACAATGAAATTGAAACTTATAACCAATCAAAAAGGTCTTGAATAGAAAAAAAGGTTATAATAAATCAATTACATAAAGAAGATTTTATATAATTTTTAATTAATAAACCTAATTTGTTTATTTAGTTCATTAATAACAAGTGGACAACACCACCAGACTTGGGGTAAGGTATCCTCTCCATTTCACTTTTGTTTAAGAATGTCCTCTATGCTATGCCATTTTATGTGTAATACATAATGATTGGTTATGATTTAAAACCTTCCCCATAATTACTTTATGATTCATATGTAATTATGAACCCATTTATCTCTCATGAAACTCTTTTAAGTACACCCAATACCATGCCGATAATCCATAAGGAATTATACCCGAACTGCCTTTATTCATTCGGGTTGCTCTATCTTTCTTGTTACCCAAATAAAGTTGTATTTTATTTTTATGTAAAACTTATACATTATTTTTATATGATCCAAAATCATGTTTCATGATCCATCCCTCATTCTATTGTAGTTATAGACATGCTTTTAAGTGATTCCCTCCTCGATAATTCCCATTACGCAAACTCGTTTTAAGGGAACTTCCACCATTTGTACCCAAATTCAAGTACACTATATCCTTTATTTTAAGAAACCATTGTCTTTATAAAATCTGAATTTTTATTATTAAAACCTTCTTGGTTCACTTCTGGTTTTATATAAAGTTTTTTCACTTTTCAATTTTGTAATCTCTTTAGGGTTTTCCTTAAAACCGCACTAAAATGTTTTAATACTAAGAATTTCCTAAATACTCTTCATACATGTTGTCACTTATATTTTAAATCACTTACCATGAAATATTCCTATTTTACCTTATTAATTTCTATGTATTTTTTGATTCTTTCTCTCATGGACACTTTTATGATACACCAATTCATTATGCTTTATGTTGTGAATGTGATACCCAGTTCTCTCCATGGGTTCCTTTATGTTTATGTATGATTGATTATGTATGATTATATATGTGGAAAGAATATTCATGAAAATTTTAATATGGGTGCACCCGAATATCTCTCTAATGCAATGGGTACTATTAATTCTCATGAGATGTTGTGTGTGACGGTCTTGGTGGATATCCTTCGCTTGTGCTACTGTGGGAAACAATCTTGAAAGTTAGCATTGATTTGTACTAAAGTCATGTTTTAAGTTCTTGCCACATTTCTATGATTACATGTTTATATGACTCTATGTTTATATGTTATGATCCCTTATGTTACATGACTTTTTATTTCTTTATGTCATGTTTTCTAACCCATTTTCTAAGGATATTCTTATTCCAATTCCCTTATTGTGATTTTAGCTCATCAACTTGTTCATGTTATCCCCAGGTTATCCTATGAATTTGTATGAGCACAATGTAAGTTAGGGGATATTTATGAAAACTAAATAAAGAAGTGTTTTCTTTAGTTTCATGTTTTTAGTTTTATGTTCCTAACCTTCCAAGACACTAGACTTCACGATCCTTGTCTTGTACTCTAATGTATAATTATGCTTAAAATCATGTAATATTATATGTAAAAGTATAGGGTCACTATATTTGGTATTAGAGGATGGTCTGGTTATTTTTGGGATATTTAGAATAGATATATTTAGTAAGAACCTTAAGAATGATATTAAATATAAGAAAAAATCCCTAAATTTTTGTAAGTATAGAATAAGTTGTTTATCAAAGAAATACATCCATGTCTAGATACAAAGAGGTAGAGGCGGGTCTGGAACAGATGTAACTAGGAGTGAAAACTTCGACAAAGATTTTTAAGGTTGACTCAAGGTATCCTAGTACACAACAATGATCCTTTCTTCACTCTTGGTTTGGCACTCTTTGGGTATATTCTTTTGTATATTCATGATATTATTACAAACCATTATTAAGGTATAAAAAATATCCCATAAGAATATATGTTAAGAAATATATCGAGGATAATATAGATTAAAACCTAAGGAATCACAAGTTATGATATACTTATCCTTTACAAATTTATCCTATTATGTTCAATGTTCTATTTTTATGCTCAATAGCTAATTATTCAAGCCATCTAATTGTACGTTCATTTTGTTAGTTAATGGAAAGAAATAGAAGAACACGTTCCAACAACCAATATGATAGGAATTATGAATATTTCTCTAATTATATGCCTCATTTGAATGGAACAGGTGCCCAAAAATTCATGAAAGTACTTGCTCAGCTGGATAAGGTTATGAATAATAACTTTAATCACATGGAACGCACTCCACCACTAAGTAAAGATGAAGTTGTTGTAGAATCCTTCATGCGTAAAAAACCTCCCATGTTTAGCAGATCTTCTAATACCCTCCTCATGGAAAAATAGATTAACTCCATTGAAAAGATATTCTATGTCCTCTAGTTCTCAAAAGAAGAGATAGTCATACTGGTGGTCTATCGTTTTGATGGGGATGTTGATTAATGGTGGACACTGATCAAGAATACAAATTCCGAAGAGGAAATTGATTCCATGGATTGGGAGGAATTAAAGAGGATGTTTTACAATAAATATTTTCCCCAAACCCTCCATCTCAAGATGGAAAGAGAGTTCCTTGGACTCAAGAAGATGGAAGATGAGTCCATCGGGGCGTATGAAGCAAACTTCAAAAGGCATGAAAGGTACGCCTCTTGCATTGTCATGAACACAGAAAGCAAGGTTGATAACTTCTTTAGTGGTCTAAAGCTAAGTCTATAGAATATGTTATATATAAGGACATATCCTTAAACATTACATAATCTTGAATTATGACAAGAATTCACATTGAGGATCTTTTCAAGTTTATATTTTTAGAGAATTAGTCCATAACTATTACATAACAACTTGAATATTGCATGTAGACACTACTGCTCAGTTTCCATTATTTCATAAAATAGAAACTCTTAAAATGAAACATGTCTAGTTCCATGTATTAGACATAATGACTTTTCCTTGATCCCATCCTTGACCTTATTCATCTTTAAGGCTTGTGGAAAACATTTCAAAAACATAGTATGAGCATAAAAATCTAAGGGTTATAAAATAAAGAAGGAAAACATTATCCCATCAATAAATAAAAATAAATGAAATCATTCTTTTTAATCATAGAATACCTTACAAAATCATAAGATTTATGAATAACACACACAAATCATAAATAATAAAGTTAACTTATAGAATTCATTACATACTTACATTGTAGCTATCACAACTACATAGGGAGTCACATTTGGAATACCCATCAAATTATATTCCCTAAATCTCTTAAGAGAAACATCAACATTTACCTCTATCACATTACCCAATGAATTGGAGATCTATCTCAGGCTCACCCGCCCTAGGTTTATCAAAGAACCACCCATATACGTAAACAATTCCCAATAAATATAACATAATAATAACAAATAACACAACTATAAAAGAAAGGTAACATTTCCACATTCCAATATATAAAATCTATATATTGAAATAAGCAATTCTTTATCAAACCATTTTCAAAACCCTATAAAACATTCAATAAAGAGATTTTTGAATCAAAGTGTCCTATACCACATTGATGCTTTTAAAGGAATTAAAATTTTTAAACATTAATTTCCATATAAATAAATACTAAAAACCATTTTGAAAACATAGACATTAATAAGAATGATTTAGAATAATAAATCTTTAAAATAATATTTTAGTTAAAGGGTTCTTAACCAAATGAGATATGATTGAATACAAATAATTGAGAAATAAAATTAAATAAAAACTTTATAATATCATGATAATAAAGGGATTCATCATATAATATTCCAAAAGATGGTATATAAACTATATAAAAGTGAAATGGTTCATAACAACAATGAAGTCTCAATGAAATGTAAATTGAGACGGAATCCTTTAAAAAAACTTTATCCTTAGATTAAGGATAAATCAATTACATAATAATGTGTAAAAAATATAAATACACTCAATATAAATTGATATTTAGTTTAAATAAATCATTTTAAATTCACAAATATTCTTTTTAAGACAAAAGCAATGACTTGTATTTTTAACTCAATGAATGAAAATCAGTTAAAATTACTCTTATCAAGTTAATATCAATGACTTGAGAAATTATCAATGGAGTGATTATTCTTATCAAAAGTATATCCACACAAAGGGGGGTATAAATTAAAACATAAATAAATAAATAGTTATTCCACACATAATCATATCATGACATAATTAAGAATTATAAGATTAACCCTAGGAATAGAAATTGGGTTAAAAGGTTCCATTACTGATTTGGTAACTTAAAAAACATACAACCCATGAAAGAAGGATCATAAAATAAATTTGTAAATACCAATAAATTGAAGTATATTACACAATGAATACAATCATGGGTGGTACATACACCACACAAAAGGAAATAGTGTAAAATATAGCATGAATCTCATGGGAAAAAAAGTGAGATGAAAATCCCTAACCACGTTGTAATCAATCGACTTGTATGACCAAAAGTTAATAACCACCTAATGATTAAGAGAATAAAATGAATATAAATAGGATCATGATAATATATATCAAATTTCTGCACAAAATACATCACGTGTAATAAATTATTGGCGAACAATGGAAATCTCATGGAACAAAAAGTGAGATAAGAAACTCCTTACCTCGTGTCCGACTTGACTTGTTTGTTCCTTGTTCTTCCTTAATAATAAACCTAAGTTAATTTATACTTGGTTAAAAAACCTTTTCAAGTTTACTTTTCCTTTTATATCACTTATTACCATGTTATAGACATTATTTAATCATTTAAGTTAGTAATGGTCATTTGGTCAATATTTGGTACTTGAGTCAAAAATAAACACCTTATAATTACAAGTTGTCCATGTGGTCAAGAGTCCGTCATATCCAGATTGATATTAATTATTTATATATCATATATATCTAGTATATATATGTATTTATTATATTACATAACATTTGGAGATAATAAATGAAATGCACCGTTCATGGAGACGGTAAGCCATATGTATGCATGAACGCTACTTTCATATCTATTTCGTATTTTAATTGAATGAAAACTAAATGATAAATAGTTATATTATAATTCTGGTATAATATCATATATAATTTAAATAACTCCATACTTTATATGTCCCACTTATCCTATGAATGATTCATATCCCTTTAAGGGGGTGGTAGTCTGTACTACCTCAAATGAAATTATAGCGTTTACACATAATGGACACCATAAAGGTACGATATAAATTAAAAATACATAATCATAAAGAAAAAATAAAAATAATATGTATCATATATAAATACAGTTCCATCATAATGGCCACCATAAGAGGCGGTTGGAGATAATTGAACAATCATCATTTCGTGAGGCGTTTGTTTGCTATCCATAGAAACAGTATGTTCTTTACCCATTAGATGGAGGTGTGTTAAGTTTAGTTAGAATCCATCTCATAACAACAACCTAGTATATTAAGTATACTTATTTGTTAAAAAATAAATTAATAAAAAGAGTATAGGGGGTTGGATATGTAAAGTAAAACAAATGGACTTTAAGAGAAGACGTTACCTTTAAATTGGGTATCTCCATTTGGTTTGAACCAAAAGGTTTACAAGAAGTGCCTTCAACTTAAAGTAATACTTCTTGGAGGAATAGAGGGATATTGAGAGCTTATTTGTTCAGTGTTTGGATAATCCAAGGGGCTTGAGAGTTGTGGGTAATGAGTTAGAAGTGAGGGATTTTTATAAACGAGAGGAGGGGATCTTTAGGAAAGTGTGAAAATATTAATTTATTATATAATGATTTTCGGTTTCTAAATGTCCAAAACAAATTCAAGTCAAATATAATATGACTCATGGTCGAAATAAAATCATCCAATAAGAATTGGACATGTGTTGGATATTGTTTTAGTTTTTATAATCTTATTTATTTAAATCATTTATTAATGAGGAAAACATTGCATCATTATTATGTCATAAATAATTTTATTTATTTGATGTCTAAAAATTATTAAAAAATATACCATGATATAGGAAATATTTTTATCTTTACAAATAATATTTATAGTATAAATGAAAACTTATATAACCCTAGGTAAAAATTAATTTACGAAAGGATATTTGTTTTGGTTGTTTTTGTTTTTACTTTAAATTAATTAATATAGTGTCATTATCACACCCAAGTGGATCCATGAGGTTCCAAAATCGACCCAAGGATTCCCAGGATTGGATATGTGTCAACCAATATTATTAGGACACATTTTATTGTAAATTTATATTATTATAATAATATTTTTTTATCCTTATTTACTAGATTTACCCTTTAACCATTGTAAATAAAATATTTACTAAAGTAAATATTCATAATGTATAAAATTAAAAGTTACCTATTTACACAATTTGGAACTTCTAATTATAAATATGGAATATATTTTTAAAAATTCAAAACAAAGAAGTGGTATAAATTAATTTAAAATTAATTCTAATTGTCAAAACAAAAGGCGTGTTTTTAAGAAATAATAACTATCAAAAGATTGACACCTGTTTATGTAAAATTTAAATGTGAAATTATGTCCAATAACCCAAATAGGATTAAATTGTAAAAGCATAATATAATTAAACTTTAAAACCAATTAAAAATAAAATAAAATTATATAAATAATTATATTAAAAGGTATTTTTGAATTAAAATAAAATATTTTCACTTTTCTTTAAAAATTGAATTTTATCAGAAAAAAAACAAAAAATTTACCCAAAGTAAATTTTATTGTCTCAATTATAAATAATAATTTTATTTTGTCAAATGTAACATATAAAAGTGACCAAATATAGATTTAAATAGTGTTCTCCATCCAAAGGCGATAAATCAACCTTTTAAAGTACATTCTGCCTAAAATCGGATTCTTTCTTATTTTAAGACTATAAAATTTATTGGGTAATGTAAAAACATTTAACAAACATGTATATTAATATTGTAGTTAGTTCTATCCATTCCTACCAATACAATGGCTAGGCGTTAACTACCATTTAAAATAATATTATATTATTATTTTTCAGTATGACTCAGCATTGTGTACAACATAAGATTTCAAAGAAACCCATTGTTGTGTATCAGGTATGCCATCAAACATATCATCACCTTTTAATTAAAATTAATATTTAATTTAAAATTTTTAATAAATATGAAAATGTTATATTCTTTATTTACCTGGGAGGTTATATCCTTCCCCCTTTTGGGAATTGTGTCCTCACAATTTTAAAATTGGGATTGGAAACTTCTTTGAAATTCCCACATAAAAAAAAGAGTAAATAAAACTATGAATTTAAAGGAAAAAAAGATAAGAAAAAAGTTCACCCGAGACAAAAGATACTATGATTTCATGAAAAAATGGATATAGAGGGGAAAACAAACAATCATGTTCTGATGGAGAGTGATAGAAAACATGATTAGGAGAAAGTTAACCACCAGATAATCTAAAACTTGTGATCGGTTAAACGGTCTTTGATTCCCTAGTAATAAAATTTAACAGAAAATGTTTTTTTGTTTTAAGATACTTTTCATCAATTTGAGTAATTTATTTAAGAGATTGAATAAGAACATAAGGAAACATACTTATTTTCAGGTAAACTTTAATCCTTTACTAGATTTATACAACAAACTCATATTTTCTCTAAATGATGTGTACTCAAGATGAATTTTTCTCATTGAAAGCACAAAATCAACTACTAGAGAATCCCATAATCCACAAAAGATAAACTATATTTTTTTACATGTCTTTATACATTAACCAAAACCAAAATGGTTAGTACAAGATCAAATAATCCCTAAAAAGTATAATCTTTTACAAAAAGAAAAACTACACTTAATCTCTAAAAAATTTCAAACAATACCCAAAGTTCAAAAAAGACCATTCAATAAAAAAATTCAATAAAATTCTTCCAAGTAATCCAAACTAAGATTGAAACCCAAATCTCAGAAGTATTTATTCACATAGTCTTCCAAGATAAATCTTAACATTGATCTCTAAATAAAATCGACTACTCTTAAAGTCTTATACTGACATGTAATTAACCAAATCACTTATTCTCTATGATAAGATATTAATTTCCATTAATAACCCAAATTACCATATATACAAAATGTAAACATAGATTCTACCAAATAAAATTCCACCATTACTCACCAAAAAAATTATTCTTTGAATAACATTTTCATATATAAAAATTCAGGGTTACACAAATTATAAAAATTATTCCAAAGTAGTCACATCCTCAAAAGAGACTTAATACCTCTAAGAATTCCATCATCTTAAAATATATCATAACTCTTCAATCCCTTATATGTTGACTTCTTACTCATTTAACATTCATCATGCTCCATTAACCATTCTTTACCAACTTATTCTGAAATACTTCTTTCCTACATACAAAATCATGAGTCATATCCTAATATTCAATAATATCAAAACATATGTTAAGAAATAATCTATACCTTTCATTGGACACTATTAGTTTATTCTTCCTCAATAGGAATGGAATTAGGTATTGCTAAACATATATTTGTTAGATCTTGGTGATCCCATTCCTGAAACTACTTTGCAGGACATCTGTCTGTATAATGACCACGCACACCAGTTTTAAAACAATCAATTGATCCCTCGAAAAGAACTTATGTCCCTTTACTACTTTCAAATGAATGATTCATTTTTTCATGGAAGGTTATTGCTTTATGACCTTCATTTCCACATCTATTGCATCTTCCCATCCCTTTGAAACATTTTCCTTTGTGTTTATTTCCACATCCTTGCCACATAGGTTTTTGAACATACTTACCTTTATGATTATTATATAAACTTCCGTAGGGATTTTTTTCTTTCATATATGATTCCTTATAAAAATTACCATGGTTCAGGTGATCAATCATGACTCCATATAGTTGGTTGAGAATAACCACAGGATTTCCCATTATATATCCCATTTCATTCAGTTTCTCATTCAGAAAAACATCACAATTTTCTTAAAATACATTGTTACTTTGGTTCCTTCTAGATCCATCCATTTACTAAAACCAAAAGGTTCAGTGTGATTATATTAGTAAAATCATCATATAATATCCTATGACGAGGTTAAATACTAAGATATACTTATTCATGTTATCTTAAAATCCTTCACTCTATCTAAAATAACTATGAATATTTCTAAAATCCTAACCATTATGGTTATGTAACTTATACTTAAAGAATGCCCTAACCACTAAAGTAATCAAAACTGACCTCTGATTCCAACTATAAGGACCTAGCCTTAAACATCACATAATCTTCAATTATGTTAAGAATTCACATTGAGGATCTTTACAGGTTTATATTTTTATAGAATTAGGCCCTAACTATTACATAATAACTTGAATATTACATGTAGATACTACTACTCAGTATCCATATTTTCATAATATAAAAACTCTTAAAAAGAAACATTCCTACTTACATGTTTTAGACAGCATGTGTTTTCCATGATTCCATCATTGAATCTATTCATCTTTAAGTCCTATGGAAAGAAAACATCAGCCCATCAATGAATACAAATCAATGAATACAAGTTAATGAAACCATACTTTTCAATCATAACATACCTTATGAAATCATAGTATTTATGAATAATACACACAAATCCTAAATGATAAAGGTAACTTATGGAATTCATAACATACTTACATTTTAGCTATCACAACTACATAGGAAGTCACATTTTGAATACACATCACAGGATATTCCCTAAATATCTTATGAGAAATATTAATGTTTACCTCTTTCACGTTACCAAATGCATTGGAGAGTTATCTCGGGCTCACTCACCCTAGGTTTATAATGGAACCACCCGTATAAGTAAACAATTACCAATAACCATAACATAATCATAACACATAACACAAGTATAAAGGAAAGATAACATTTCCACATTCCAATATATCTAATCGAGATATTGAAATAAACAATTCCTGATCAAATCATTTTAAAAACCATTTAAAACATTCAATAAAGATATTTTTGAATCAAAGTGTTCCATACCACTTTGATGCTTTCAAAGGAATTACAATTTTAAAACATTAATTTCCATATAAATAAATTCTAAAAATCATTTTGAAAACATTTCCATTAATGAGAAATATTTATATGAATAAATCTTTAAAATAATATTTTAGTTATAGAGTTCTTAAGAAAATGATTTATGCTTGAATACAAATAATTAAGGAATAAAATTCAATCAGTACTTTATAATATCATGAGAATAAAGGGATTCATGACATAATATACCAAAGGACAGTATATACACCGTATAAAAGTAAATTGGTCCATAACAACAATGACGTCTCAATGGAATGCAAATTGAGATGAAATCCCTTATAAAAAATAGTATCCTTAGATTAAGGATAAATCAATTACCTAATAATGTGTGACAAATATAAATACAATCAATATGATTGGATATTCTGTGTAAATAAATCATAGGAAATTCACACATGTTCTTTTTAAGACAAAACCAATGACTTGGTTGTTTAACTCAATGAATAAAAATTGAGTTAAAATTACTCTTATCAAGTTCATATCGATGACTTGAGAATTTATCAATGGAGTAGTTATGTGTATCAAAAGTATATCCACAAAAAAGGGAGTGGAAATTACAGAATAAATAAATAAATAGTGATTCCACACATAATAATAGCATGACATAATTAATAATTAGAAGAATAACCCAAGGGAATAAAAAGTGAGATAAAAATAGTGGAAAATATAGTATGAATCTCACGGGAATAAAAAGTGAAATGAAAATCACTTACCACATTGTAATCAATCAAGTCGTATGACCAAAAGTTAATAACCACCAAATTATTCATAGAATAACATGAATATAAAGAGTATAATTATAATATATATCAAATTTCAGTACAAAATACACCACATGCAATAAATTAGTGGCGAACAATGGAAGTCTCACAGAATTAAAAGTGAGATAAGAAATCTCTTCCCTCGTGTCCGACTTGACTAGTTTGTTCCTTTTTCTTCCTGAACAATAAATGTAAGTTAATTTATACTTGATTTAAACCCTTTTTACGTTTATTATTCCTTTTCTTTCACTTATTAACATGTTATATTCATTGTGTAAGCATCTAAGTTAATAAATGCTGTTTTTTCGATATTTGGTAATCGAATAAAAAAATGAACACCTTATAATTACTAGTTGTCCTTGTGGTCAAGATTACATTATCTCTCAAATGATATTCATGATTTATATATCATATATATCTTATATATCTAATATATATATATATATGTGTGTGTGTGTGTGTGTATTTATAATAGTACATAACATTTGATGATAAGAAATGAAATGCATCATTCATTGAGACGGTAAGTCGTACGTACGCATGAACGCTACTTTCATTTCTATTTCCTATTTTAATTCAATAAAAACATAATGATAAATAGTTATATTATAATTCAAGTATAATATCATATATAATTTCAATAAATCGATCTTTTATACGTCCCATGTATGGTATGAACGAGTCATATCACTTTGAGAGGGTGGTAGTCCGCACTTCCTCAAATGAAATTGTCGTGTTTACTAATAATGGAAACTATAAAGGTATGATATAAATTAAAAATAAATAAGCATAAAGAAAACATAAACATAATATATATCATATATAAATACATTTCCATCATAATGACCACCATAATAGTCTGTAGGAGAAAATTGAACAATCATCATTTCGTGAGGCATTAGTGCTCCATCCACAGAAACAATATGTTCTTTACCAATTAGATGAAGGTGTTTCAAGTGTAGTTAGAATCCTTCTCATAAAAAAACCCTAGTATATTTATTATACTGGCGTTATTATAAAATAAAGTAATAAAAGGAGTTTATGGGGTTGGAGATGTAAAATAAAACAAAAGGACTTGAGAGAAGATGTTGCCTTTAAATTGGGTGTCTCCCTTTTATTGGAACCAAAAGGTTTACTTGATGTGACTTATGCCTAAGTTAAGTCTTCTAGGAGGAATATAGGGATCATAGAAGCCTATTAGGGTGGTTTTTGGAAGATACAAGGGGATTTATAGGTGTGAGTAATGATTTATAAGTGAGGTCTTTTTATAAGGGTGATGAGGGGCTCTTTAGGAAAGTGTGAAAATATTATTTTATTATATAATGATTTTCGGTTTCTAAAGGTCCAAAACTAATTAAAGTCGAAGATAAAGTTATTCATGGTCTAAATAAAATCATACAATAGGAATTTAATATGTTTTGGATATTGTTTTAGTTTTTATAATCTTATTTATTTAAATCATTTATTAATGAGGTAAACATTGCATCATTATTGTGTCATAAATAATTTTATTTATTTGATGTATAAAGATTATAAAAAATACCATGATGTAGGAAATATCATTATATTTACAAATAATATTTATAGTCTAAATGATATCCTATATAACCATATGTAAAATTTAAATTACTAAAAGATATTTGTTTATGTCATTTTTGTCTTTACTTTAAATTAATTAACACAAAGTTTCATTAACACTGCCAAGTGGCTCCATGGGGTCCCAAAATTGACCAAAGGATGACAATGACCGTATATGGTTAAAAAAATTGTATTAGGACACAATTTAGGATAATTTTATATTATTATAATAATATTTTTACCCCTATTTAACAGATTTACCCTTTAACCATGGTAAATAAAATATATACTGAAGTAAATATTCATAATGTCTAAAAATAAAAGTTACCTATTTACATAACTTAGACCCCATGATTAAAAATTTAGAATCAATTCTTTCAAATTCAAAACACAGAAGTGGTGGAAATTAATTTTAAATTAATTCCTAATGTTAAAACAAAAATCGTGTTTTTAAGAAATAATAACTATCAAAAGATTGACACTTGTTTATGTCCTATTTAAATGTGAAATTACTTCCAACCAAAATTGGATTATATGGTAAAAAATAATATAATTAAACTTTAAAACCAATTAAAAATATAATCTATCCATCTTAATAAATTATATTAAAAGGCGGTTTTGAATTAAAATATAGTGTTTTTCACTTTTCATTAAAAATTGAATTTTATCAGAAAAATTCCAAAAATTTACCCAAAGTAAATTTTGATGTCTCGATTCTAAATAAGAATTTTATTTGGTCAAATAAAACATATAAAAGAGACCAAAACTATATTTTAAGAGGTTTCTCCTTCAAAAGACGGTAAATCAACCATTTAAAGTATATTATGCTTAAAATCAAATTCTTTCTTTTTTTAAGCCTCTAAAATTTATTGCGTAAATGTAAAAACACTTAACAAACTTGTATATTTATATTGTAGTTAGTTATGTTTATTACATCCAATATAATGACTAGTCATGAACTATCATTTAAAATAATATTATATTATTATTTTTTAGTATGACTCAGCATTGTGTGCAATATAAGATTTTAAAGAATCTCTTTGTTGCGTATCGGGTACGCCATAAAACATATCATCACCTTTAAAGTAAATTTAATATTTAATTAACAAATTTTAATAAATATGAAATTGATATATTCGTAATTTACCCAAGATTTTACATCCGTCGCCCCTTTTGGGAATTGCGTCCTCGCAATTTTAAAATTGGGATTGGAAACTTAATTTAAATTCCCTCATCGGAAAAAAGGGAAAATAAAACTATCACTTTAAAAGAAAAAAGATAATAAAAATGGTCACCTGAGACAAAAGATACTATAATTCCATGAAAACATGGATATTGAGGAGAAAACCAACCATTAAGTTCTTATGGAGAGTGATAGAAAACATGAATAGAAGAAAGTTAACCACTAGAGAATCACAAACTTGTGATGGCTTAAACTATCTTTTATTCCCCAGTAATAAAAGTTTAACGAAAACATTTTTTATTTTAAGTTACTTTTTATAATGATGAGGAATGTATTTAAGATCTTGAATAATAACATATGGAAACAAACTTAATTTTCATGTAAACTTTCATCCTTTACTAGACTTATACCACAAACTCATCTTTTCTCCAAACGATGAGTACTCAAGATGACTTTTTCACATTGAAAGAAATATAATCAACTACTAGAGAATCACATAATACAAAAAAGATGAACTATATTTATCCCATATCTTTCGACATTAACCAAAAACAAATTGGTTATTACAAGATCAAATAATACCCAAAAATGATAATATTTTACAAAAGGAAAAACTAATCTTAATCTATAAAATTTTTCAAACAATAATTAAAGTTCAAAAAATACCATTAAATAAATAAATTCCCATAAAATTCATCAATGTAATCCAAACTATGATTGAAACCCATATCTCAGAAGTATTTATTCACATAGCATTCCAAGATAAATATTAACATTTATCTCCAAATAAAATTGACTACTCTTAGAGTCTCAAACAAAAGTGTAATTAACCAAATCACATATTCTCTCTAATAGGTTAATCATTTCAATAAATAACCCAAATCACCATATATCCAAAATATAAGCATAGATTATTTCAAAATAAAATTACACCATAACTCATCAAAAAATTATTCCTTGAATAACATTTTCATATATCAATGTTCAGGGTTACACATATTATAAAAAGTCTTACAAAGTAATCCCATCCTCAAAAGCGCCTTAATACCTATAATAATTTCATCATCTAAAAATCTACCATAACTCTTGAATCTCTTATATGTTGACTTTTCACTCATTTAATGTTATTCATGATCCATTACCTATTCTTTACCAACTTATTCTGAAATACTTTTTTCCTACATAAAAAATCATGAATTATATTCTAAGATTCAATAATATCAAAACATATGTTTAGAAATAATCCATACCCTTCATTGGTCACTATCAGTTTCTTCATCCTTAATAGGAATAGAATTAGGTAATGGTAAAAATATATTTATACGATCTTGGTGATCCCATTCCCGAAACTTCTTCGCATGACATCTATTTCTATAATGATCATGCACAACACATTTAAAACATTCAGTTGATCCCTCAGAAAAAAACTTCTTTCCCTTTCCTAGAGTCAACTAGATTATTTCTTTTTCCATAGAAGGTTCTTGATTTATGACCTTCATTTCCACGTCAATATCTTCTTCTCATACCATTGAAACATTTTTCTATGTGTTTCTTTCCATATCCTCGACACATAGGTTTTTTAACATACTTTCCTTTATGATTATTACCTGAACATCTGTAGGGATATGTTTCTCGCATATATGATGCCTAATAAAAATCACCATGGTTCAAGTGCTCAATCATGAATCCATATAGTTGGTTGAGAATAACCACCAGATTTCTTAATGCATCTCCCATTTCATTTAGTTGCTCATTCAAAAAACCATCATAGTTTTCATTACATCCACTATTACTTTCATGCCTGCTAGATCCAGCCATTTACTAAAACCAAAAAGGTCAGTGTGAGTATATCAGTAAAATCATCATATAATATCTTATGAGGAGAGAAAATACTAAGATAGACTTTTTCATGTTATCTTAAATTCATTCACTATTTCTAAAATAACTATAAATCTTTCTAAAATCCTTACCATTATGGTTATGTCACTTATTCTTAAAGAAGACCCTAACCTCTAAAGTTATCTACACCGACCTCTTATACCAACTATAAAGACTCGGCCTTAAACACTACATAATATTGAATTATGTCAATAATTTACATTGAGGATAATTTCAGGTTTAGATTTTTAGAGAATTAGGCCATAACTATTACATAAAAACTTTATATTATATGTAGACACAACTACTTAGTATCCATTTTTTTATAAAATAAAAACTCTTAAAAAGAAACATATCTAGTTCCACGTTTTAGACAGTATGACTTTTCCATGATCCCATACTTGACCCTATTCATATTTTATTCTAGGGAAAAACATTTCAAAAACTTGGGATGAGCATAAAAAGTTTAGTAAGGGATATATAATAAGGAAGGAAAACATTATCCCATCAAAAAATACAATTCAATGAAACCATACTTTTCAATAATAACATACATTATGAAATCATAAGATTTATGAATAACACACACAAATCATAAATCATAAAGGTAACTTATGAGATTTATAACATACTTAAATTATAGCTATGACAGCTACACTGGGAGTCACATTTGGAATACTCGTCACAATATATTCCTTAAATCTCTTTGGAGAAACATTAATGTTTACCTCTGTCATGTTACCCAATGCATTAGAGAGTTATCTCGAGCTCAACTTCCCTAGGTTTATCATGGAACAACTCGTATACATTAACGAGGCCTAATAACTATAACATAATCATAACATAAGTGTAAAGGAAATAAAACATTTCCAAATTCCAATATTTCAAATCAAGACATTGAAATACACAATGCTTTATCTAACCATTTTCAAAACCATTTAAAACATTAAATTAAGAGATTTTTGAATCAAAGTGTCCCATACCACTTTGAAGATTTTAAAGGAATTAAAATTTTAAAACATTAATATCCATATAAATAAATACTAAAAACCATTTTTAAAATATTTACATTAATTATAAAGATTTAGAATAATAAATCTTTAAAATGATATTTTATTTAAATAGTTATTAACCAAATGAGATATGCTTAAATACAAATAATTGAGGAATAAATTTCAATAAAAAATTTATAATATAATTAGAATAAAGGGATTCATGATATTATATTCCAAAGGATAGTATATACATAGTATAAAATTGAATTGGTGTATAACAACAATGAAGTCTCAATAGAATGTAAATTGAGACAAAATCCCTTATAAAAATTGTATGCTTAGATTAAGGATAAATAAATCACATAATAATGTGTGAAAAATATAAATACACTTAATATGATTAGATATTTAGTGTAAATAAATCATTGTAAATTCACATATGTTCTTTTTAAGAAAAAACCAATGACTTGGATGTTTAACTCAATGAATGAAAATTGAGTAAAAATTACTCTTATCAAGTTCATATTGATGAATTGAGAATTTTTAAATGGAGTGATTATGTGAATCAAAAGTATATCAACACAAAGGGGAGTGAAATTAAAACATAAATAAATAAATATTTATTCCACACAAAATCATAGCATGACATAATTAAGAATTAGAAGATTAACCCAAGGAATGGAAATTAGGTTAAAAGGTTCCCTTACCGATTTGGTAACAAAAAAACATACAACCCCTGAAATAAGGATCATAAAATTAATATGTAAATACCCATAAAAAGATTTATATTACAAAATTAATACAATAATGTGTAGTACATAGACCACAAAAAATAAAATAGTGTCAAATATAGCATGAATCTCATGGGAATAAAATGTGAGATGAAAATCCCTTAAAACGTTGTAATCAATCGAGTCGTATGACCAAAAGTTATTAACCACAAAATGAATCACAGAATAACGTGAATATAAATATTATAATGATAATATATATCAAATTTCAGTAAAAAATACACCACATGCAATAAATTAGTGGCTAACAGTAAAAATATCACGGAATTAAAAGTGAGATAAGAAACCCCTTACCTCGTGTCCGACATGATTTGTTTGTTCTTTGTTATTCTTGAATAATAAAAATAAGTTAATTTATAATTGATTAATAACCATTTTCAAGTTTATTATTACTTTTATATAACTTATTATCATGTTATAAACATTATGTAATCATATAAGTTAATAATGGTCGTTTTGTCGATATTTGGTACTTGAGTCAAAAATGAACCCCTTATAATTACAAGTTTCCCATGTGGTCAAGATTCCATTATCTAGAGAATTATATTCATGAATTATATATAATATATATCATATATATCTATTATATATATGTATTCATAATAATATATAACATTTGGAGATAACAAATGAAATGCACCGTTCATGGAGACGGTAAGTTGTACGTATGCCTGAACGCTACTTTCATTTCTATTTCATATTTTAATTGAATGAAAACTTAATGATAAATAGTTATATTACAATTACAGTATTATATAATATAATTTCAATAAATCCATCCTTTATACATCCCATGTATGGTATGAAAGAGTCATATCACATTGAGGGGGCGGTAGTCCGCACTTCCTCAATTGAAATTATCGTGTTTGCTCATAATGGAAACCATAATGGTATGATATAAATAAAAAATACAGAATCATAAAGAAAAAATAAAAATAATTTATATAATATATAGACATATTTACATCATAATTTCCACCATAAGAGGCGGTAAAAGATAATTGAACAATCATTGTTTCGTGAGGCCTTAGTTTGTCATCCACAGAAACAATATGTTCTGTACCCATTAGATGGAGGTATGTGTAATTGTAGTTAGAATACTTATCATAAAAACATACTAGTATATTTAGGATATTGATTTTGTAATAATAGAAAGGAATAAAAAAATTTAGGGGGTTGTAGATGTAAAATAAAACAAAAGGACTTAAGAGAAGACGTTACCTTTAAATTGGGTATCTCCCTTTGGTTTGAACCAAAAGTTTACTTAAATTGCCTTATGCCTAAGGTATGGGTTCTAGGAAGAATAGTGGGGTATTTAGAGTTTATTAGGGAATAGTTTGGATAAGACAAGGGGGTTTATAGATGTGAGTAATGGTTTAGAAGTGAGGGATTTTTACAAGGGGGAGGAGGGGCTCTTCAGGAAAGTGGGAAAATATTATTTTATTATATAATGATTCTTGGTTTCTAAAGGTCCAAAAATAATTAAAGTCAAATATAAGATTACTAATGGATTAAATAAAATCATCCAATAATAATTGGACAGGTTTTGGATGCTATTTTAATATTTATAATCTTATTTATTCTAATCATTTATTAATGAGGTATATACTACATCATTATTATGTCATAAATAATTTTATTTATTTATGTCTAAAAATTATAAAAAAACAATGATGTAGGAAATATTTTTTATCTTTCCAAATTATATTTATACTCGAAATGATAACTTATATAACTCTATGTAAAAATTAATTTACTAAAATATATTTTTTATGTCATTTTTTACTTTTTATTAAATTAATTAATATAATGTGTCATTATAACTCCCATGTGGCTCCATGGGGACCCAAAATCGACCCAAGTATGCCCATGGTCGTGTATGTATCAACAAATAGGATTAGTATAAGGCCCCAGCCTTAAACATTACTTAATCTTGAGATAATTCAAGAATACACCTTGGGAATCTTTTCAGGTTCAGAGATTTAGAGAATTAGATCATAAATCATGCATTACATCCCACTTTTAAACAAGGTGGTTACATAAAAGATAGTACTCATTTTTTACATCAACGGAAAGACATCTAAAATAAATCATGGATTCTTTCTTGAAAATTCCTTGACACTATCATCACATCATGTACCTTTCCCTTGACATGTGAAAAACATTTCAAAAACTTGGGATGATCATAAAAAGCTCAGTACGAGATATAAAATTAAAAAATAAAAACATTAGTACATGTATGAAAACATACTTTACTCATAAAACATAATCACTTTAACTTACCTCATGAAATCATAAGTTTTATGAATAACTCATAGAAATCATAAGACATAAAGGTAACTTGAGGCATTCATATCATTCTTACGTAGGGAGTAACCCTCTTGGTACGTTTGGAATACCCGTCACAGTATATTCCCTTAAATCTCTTTGTATAAACCTTAATGTTTAACTCCTTCTTGTTACCCAATGCAATGGAGAGCTATATCGGGCTCACTCTCCCTTAGTTTATCACGGAACCACCCATCTTTATAAACAATGCCCAAGAACCATAACATAATTGTACCACATAAAACATACATAAACATAGAATTTTCACATTTCAATCACTATATTTCAATACAACACATTGATATAATAAAAACATTATCAAAACCATTTTCAATACCAAAGTAAAACATGGTATTTAATTTTCATTTAAAAAAAAGGTTATGGCTTTTAGAGGAAGCTAAAACTCAAATAATGGTCATGGCGGCAGAGAAGTCATTGTCGCCGCATAAGTACGATAGAAAAACATTCCTTTTTGTTTTTTAGTAAAATTCTTCGTATAAAAAAATTTCTTTTGAAAAAACATAAAATTAAAAGGGGTTTATACACCGTATAAAAGAAGGTTGTGTATAAAACAAAATATGCCTCAATGAAAGGGGATTGAGACGAAGTCCCATACCTCGTATCTGACTTGAAACGATCGTTCTTTAATCTCATGAATAATAAATGTGAGTTAATTTATACTTGCTTAAGAACCTTTTTCAAGTTCATTATTCATTTTATATCACTTATTACCATGTTATGAACACCATGTAATCATTTAAGTTAATCATGTTCATTTTGTCGATATTTGGTTCTTAAGTCAAAAATGGACTTCTTACAATTACATGTTGTTCATTTGGTCAAAGTTTCATTATATCCAGAATGATATTCATGATTTGGATATCATATATATCATATATATACATCATATATATGTATTTATAATATTAAATAACATTTAGAGGTAAGAACTGAAATGCACCGTTCATGGAGACGGTAAGTCGTACGTACGCATGAACGATACTTTCATTTCTATTTCATATTTTATGGAATGGAATCATAATGATATAAAGGTGTATTATAATTCCAGTATAATATCATATATAATATCATTAAATTTATCATTTATACATCCCACATATGGTATTAACAAATCAAATCACTTTCAGGGGCGGTAGTCCGCACTTCCTAAAATGAAGATATCGTGTTTACCCATAATGGAAACCATAAAGGTATGCCATAAATGAAAAATACAGATGCTTAAGTAAAACATAAACATATTATATATCATATATAAACATAGTGACATAATAATGTCCACCTTTTAAGGTGTTAGATGAATATTGAACAATCATCGTTTCGTGAGATAGAAATTTTCCATCCACGGAAACTGTATGTTCTTTAACAATTAGACGTAGGTGTGTGTGAGTGTAGCTCGAATCATTATTATAACATCATCCTATTATATTGAAGATACTGGTGTTGTTACAAAATAATGGAATAAAAAGAGTTTATGGGGTTGGAGAAGCAAAATAAACAAAAGAACTTTAGAGAAGAATCTACCTTTAAATCGGGTAACTCCTCTTGGTTTGACCCAAAAGGGTTTCTTGAAGAGATTTATGCCCAAGGTGAGGCTTCAAGGATGAATAGAGGGATGTGGAGAGATAAAATGAGCAGATTTTGGCCGAGCCAAAGGCTTGAGAAGTGTGGGAAAAGAGGTATAGGTGGGGGCCTTTTATAAGAGGAGAGGAGGGGCTCTTTTGGAAAGTAATGAAATGTTACTTTATTTTAAAATGAGTTTCGGATTTTTTCAGGTCCCATATTGATATATTTTTGAGGATAAGATGATAAGGGTTCGAAATATACTCATCTAATAGTTTTTGGACAATTTTAGGTCCAAGATTTTACATCATCTTTTCATTTTATTTAAACCGTTCATTAATGAGGTAATTGTTGCTTCATCATGATGTCATAAATAAATTAATTTATTTAATGTATAAAAATTAAAAAAAACTACCATGATGTAGGAAATATTTTTAGATTTCTAATTAATATTTATAGTAAAAAATATTACTTGTATAACCCCATCTAAAAATTGTTTTAGTGAAATAATTCATGTTTGTGTCATTTTTACTTTTACTTTAAATAAAAGGCATTAATGTCATTATCTTACCCAAGTTGCTCCATGGGGTGCCCTAAAGAGACCCATGGTTTGTAATGTTTGGCCAAGACTCATAAAATAGGGGTAGGTCAAGTGTCATGGTGATTTCATATTATAATAACATTATTTTTACCTTAAATTACACTAATTACCTCTAATCACGATTAATAAAAAAAGATACTATTCACCAAAAAATTATTTTCATCCCATTGAACCAAATTTTAAATACTAATGACAACCATGTATGTATTATTTTCAAAATTCAAAACACCTAATTCATAAACTTTCATTAAAATGAAAAATCAGTTTGCTTGACTACCACTTAGTGGTTTCACTATTCAACAAAAATTGACGTTTTTCAGAAAAATACCAAAAATTCACCCTAAGCTATATTCGATATTCCAAATTCAAAAATTATTTTTATATTACCTAATAAAAATAATATAATTATAATTAATTAATTTAATAATTAACTCCCATTGTCAAAACAAATAGCGTGTTTTTAAGAAATAATATATATCAAAAGATTGACATTTGTTTATGTCAAATTTCAAAGTGAAATTAATTCCAAAGTCCACCATTGGATTAAATGGTAAAAATATATTATAATTTCACTTTAAAACTAATTCAAAAGAGAATCTTATCATATATATAAATTATCTTCAAAAGAGGTTTTGAATTAAAATACAACATTTTTCACTTATTCATTAAAAATGAACTTTATCGGAAAAATAACAAAAAATTACACAAATTAAATTTTGATGTCCCAATTCTAAAGAAGGATTTTATTTGGTACAAAATAATGTATAAGAGTTACCAAAACTAAATTTAAAGAGGTTTCACCATCAAAAGGCGATAAATCGACCTTTTGGTGAATATTAGAGTATTTATGCTTAAAATTGAATTCTTTTCTTATTTTAAGCCATTATCTTTTATTGGATAAATGTAGAAACATTTAGAAAACATATATATTCATATTTTAGTTATTTCTATTCATTCCCGCTAATACAACGGCTAAGTCTTAACTACCATTTGAAATAATATTATTATATTACTAGCGTGCAACGTAAGATTTCAAAGAAACTCGTTGTTGCGTATCGGGTATGCTATCGAACATAGAAACCCCTTTAAAGTAAAATTAATATTTAATTCGAAAATACTAATAAATATGAAAATGTCTTATTCTTTATTTACCTGGAATGTTACATCCTTCCCCCCTTTTGGGAATTCCATCCTCACAATTTTATTCAATTATCAAAATAAGGTGGGGTATTATCCCTCATAACATTTTCAGATTCTCATGTTGCCTCTTCAATAATGTTGTTTTTCCACAAAATCTTTACCTGATAAATCACCTTATTCCACAATATCTGCTCCCTGTGGTTAAGAATCTGGACCGGTTGTTCCTCATAAGATAGATTCTCTTCCAGCTGAACTACCTCTGAACTCAAAACATGAGATGGATCTGGCATATACTTCCTTAAAATTGAAACATAAAAAACATTGTGTATCTGAGATAAACTCAGAGGTAAAGCCACTCGGTATGCAACTGATCCAGCCCTCTTCAGAATTTATTACAGTCCAATGAACCTTGGAATCAGCTTTCCTTTCTTACCAAATCGCATAACACTTTTCCATTTAGAACCTTTGAGAAAAACATGATCACCTACCTCAAAAGAGAGATCCTTCCTCCTGTTGTCTGCATATCTTTTCTGCCTTCTCTGGGCTGTTCTCATGTGTCTCTGTATCAGCTGAACTTTTTCTTCCAACTCTTCTACCAATTCCTGTCCCATCAACTTCCTTTCACCCACTTCATCCCAAAAAGCTAGAGTTCGACACTGCTTCCCATATAATGTCTCAAATAGTGCCATCTGTACGCTGGAATGAAAACGGTTATTATAAGAAAACTCAACCAAAGAAATATGTTGGTCCCAACTTCCCTGATAATCCATTGATCAAGCACGTAGGATATCCTCCAAATTCAGAATTTTTCGTTCTGACTGCCCATCTGATTGAGGATGAAAATATGTACTAAAATTTAATTCAGTACCCAACGACATCTGAAGGCCTTTCCAAAAGTTAAAATTAAACTTGGGATCATGATCAGATACAATGGAGAGGAGAACTCCACGTAACATGACTATCTCTTTAAGATACAAACGAGAAAGTTGATCTAGGGAAAAAGTATCTCGTATAGCAAGGAAATGAGCAGATTTAGTCAAGCGATCAATAATAACCCTGATTGAATTATTACCTCGAGGTGTCTTCAGCAATCCAACAACGATGTCCATAGATATATTTTCCCATTTCCACTCTGGAATTGGTAAAGGTTGTAGCATCCCCTTCGGTAACTACCACTCTGCTTTAACTTGTTGACAAGTCAGACACTTCACAGTAAAATCAGCAAATATCTCTTTTCATTCTGTCCCACCAGTAATACTCCCAATGATCTATATACATCTTAGTACTGCCTGGATGAACTGAAAACGGAGAACTATGAGCTTCACATAACAACTCTCTCTTCAACTATGAATCAAAAGGCACACACAATCGCTTCCCAAATATCAAAACACAATCATTATCAATGTTGAATTCAGGAAACTTACCCTTCTGAACCAGCTCGACCTTTTTCTGCAACTCATTGTCTTCTTTTTTTTCTTGCTTTATTATGTCTAATAGAGATGATCTCACTGACACCTGATACAAAACAGAATAATTCCCTACACCAACAACTTCTATGCCAAAGTTCATCAAATCCTTAACCAAAGGATCACATTCCAAATGCAACATGGTTAATGAAGCATTACTTTTTAAACTCAGAGCATCTTCCACTTTATTTTCTTTTCCCGGATGGTAATGAATCGTGAAATCATAATCCTTGATTAATTCCAACCATCTCCTCTATCTCATGTTCAATTCATTATGAGTGAATATATACTTTATACTTTTGTGATCAGTATATATTTCACACTTTACTCCATACAAATTCTGCCTCTAAATTTTTAAAGCAAAAACAACAACAGCTAATTACAAATCAAGTGTAGTGTAATTTAACTCATGAGTTTTCAACTGGCTAGAAGAATAAGAAATTACCTGATCATTCTTCATTTGGACGCAACCAAGTCCTTTCAATGAAGCATCACTGTAGATAACAAACTCACCATTCTTGGAAGGTAGTGCCAAAACTGGATCATTCACCAATCTTATTTTTAATTCTTCAAAAAAATCATCACATTATTTTTTCCAGATAAATTTAACACCCTTCCGAGTTAGCTTAGTCATTGGACTAGATAATCATGAAAAAAATTTAATAAACCTTCGGTAATAGTCTGCCAAACCAAGAAAACTACGAATCTGGTTACATTTGTGGGTCTTGGCCATTCTTCAACAACTTTTGTTTTTGCAGGATCAACAGTTATCCCATCTTTAGAAATAATGTGACCAAGGAAAGAAATTTGTTGCAAAAAAAACTCACACTTTTTGAATTTTCCATACAATTTATTTTATTTTAAGGTTTGAAAAAACAACCCTTAAATGACTTTCATGCCCCTCTTTACTTTTAGAAAACACCAAAATATCATCAATGAAAAAGACCACAAACTTATCCAAGAACTCATGGAAAATTCTATTCATAAGGTCCATGAATAAAGTAGGTGCATTGGTTAGCCCAAAAGGCATAACTAAAAATTCATAATGTCTATATATTTTACAAAACCCGGTCTTCAGAATATTTGCTTCCTTTACCTTCAACTTATGGTACCCTGATCTCAGGTCAATCTTTGAAAAAAACTATGCTCCCTGGAGCTGATCAAACAAATCATCGATTTGAGGAAAAGGATATTTTTTCTTAACAGTAATGTTATTCAAGGCTCTATAATCAATGAAAAGTCTCATTGAACCATATTTCATTTTAACAAATAAGATAGGAGCACCCCATGGTGATGTGCTAGGTTGAATGAAACCTTTCTCTAAGAAATCTTGAAATTGCTCCTTCAACTCTAAAAGTTCAATTTGAGCCATTCGATAAGGGGGTTTTGAAATTGGCTTAGCATTAGGAACTAAGTCAACAGTAAATTCAACTTCTTGATCAGGTATAATACCAGGAAACTCCTCAGGAGAAACATCAGGATACTCATTTACCACTGGCACATCATTAATCTGAACAGTTCCTTTGTTTTCAACAATATGTGCAAGGTAACATTCATTTCCATATTTTACAAGTTTCTCAACCTCTTGATATGGTATCAATAGTAAGGGTTCATTCTTGTACACAAACTGAAATTCTTTATAAAAAGAAATTTCTTTATCTCTACAGTCAATCTTAGCATGGTAAACAGAGAGCCAATCCAAACCCAGGATAACATTAAACTCTACTAGAGGTAGAACAATTAGGTTTGCAAGTAGGTTCTTTCCACAGATAAGTATAGGAGGATTCTTATATATTCTTTCTTCCTCAACATTTCCCCCAGGTGTTTTAACCATAATATTAGGAGTCATTTCTTGAGACGGTATTCCCAATTTACTAGAAAAAAATTTAGAGATGAAAGAATGTGTAGACCCTGAATCAAACAACACACTAGCATAATCTGAAAAAACAGACAAACTACCTGATACCACTTCATTTGATGGCCCAACATCTACTGAATTAGTTGCAAATGATTTCACCACCCCTTTCTTCTCATAGTCTAACTACTTAACATCACTCGAGCTCTTTGTCAGACACTTATATGCATAGTGACCCATCTCATTGCACTTGAAACATTTCACTAACTGTAAATCAAATTTTGTCTTACCATCACCTTGATTCTTTTCAGTGCAGTCACGAGCCTTATGTCCCATCTTACCAATTCGGTAGCACTTTCTATAATTCAAAAGACATTCCCTAGGATGCCTTTTACCACACTTATCACAAACAGGAAACTTAGTTTTCTTACCATCAGACTTTTTTGAAGAATACTTCCCTTTCTCCTGCCACCTCAGTCGCTTCTTCTGTTGGTTGTTATAGAACACTTGATCATTGTAAAACTCCATTTGCACCTTCTCAGCACATCGAACAAGATTTTCATAACTTTTGAACTCACGATAATCTAATTCCCTACGATATTTTGGCTTTAATCCTGAGTAGAAATGATTGATTTTTCTATCAAGGTCTCGAATAAAGTTTGGATCATACCTTGCCAAACGAGTGAACCTTTCTTCAAAAGTAGCCACTGAGTCTTACTCTTTCCTCAATTCCAAGAATTTTTTTTCCATCCTAAGTTGAACATCCTTAGGAAAATATTTCTCAAGAAACATACCTTCGAATTCATCCTAATCGAGAGCATCAATCTCATCAGCGTCCCTGATATTTCTAACCATCGACCACCACTGATCTACCTCACCCCCCAAACGGTAAATAGAAATACTAATATTTTGATTTTCTGAACACCCCATGACATCAAAAATCTTTTCCAGTTCTTTAATCCACCCTTCAGCTAGCACAGGGTCAGATGATCCTCTGAATGATGGGGGATGCTTCCTCATGAAATTTTCCACCACTGACATGTTCCTCTTCAGTTGATCCGGATGATCTCGTGCATGGATACCACCACCATTTATCGCTTGAGTCAACTACGCCATTACTACAACAAACAGTTTAGTTCTAATTCCGACCATCTCAGGATGCTGATTCGGAAGGTTGTCTTCCTCCTGATGTCGTCCCAATATAACTACCATGTTTCCTCTACGGAAAAACATTCTGAACACAGAAATATCTTAGGTGAAGTAACATAGTAATCTATAAATGCTATATAATTTCAATCATACCATAAATTAATTTAGGGACATAAAATTTAACATTTTTTTCTAACTCCTAAAGTTGTCTAAACTAACCTCTGATACCAACTATAAGGCCCCAGCCTTAAACATTACTTAATCTTGAGATAATTCAAGAATACACATTGAGAATCTTTTCAGGTTTAGAGTTTTAGATAATTAGATCGTATATCATGCATTACATCCCACTTTTAAATAAGGTGGTTGAATAAAAGATAGTACTCATTTTTTCCATCATCGGAAACACATCTAAAATAAAACATGGATTCTTTCTTGACACTTCCTTGACACTATCATCACATCATGTACCTTTCCCTTGACCTGTGAAAAACATTTCAAAAACTTGGGATGAGCATAAAAAGCTCAGTAAGGGATATAAAAGTACAAAATGAAAACATTAGTCCATGTATGAAAACATAATTTACTCATAAAACATAATCAATTTAACATACCTCATGAAGTCATAAGTTTTATGAATAACTCATAGAAATCATAAGACATAAAAGTAACTTAAGGCATTCATAACATTATTACATAGAGAGTAACCCTCTTGGTTACGTTTGGAATACCCATCATAGTATATTCCCTTAAATCTCTTCAGAGAAACCTTAATGTTTAACTACTTCGCGTTACCCAGTGCATTGGAGAGCTATATCGGGCTCACCCGCCCTTAGTTTATCACAGAACCACCCGTCTTTATAAACAATGCCCAAGAACCATAACATAATTGTACCAAATAAAACATACATAAACATAGAATTTATACATTTCAATAAATATATATCAATACAAAACATTGATATTATAAAAACATTATCAAAACAATTTTCAATACCAAAGTAAAACATGGTATTTAATTTTCATTTAAAAAAAGGTTATGGCTTGTAGAGGAAGATGAAACTCAAATAATGGCCACGGTGGCGGAGAATTCATTGTCGCCGCATACGTACGACAGAAAAACATTCCTTTTTGTTGTTTAGTAAAACTCTTCGTATAAAAAAGATTCTTTTTGGATAAATGTAAAATTCAAAGGGGTTTATACACCGTATAAAATAAGGTTGTGTATAAAACAAAATATGCCTCAATGAAGGTAGATTGAGACGAAGTCCCATACCTCATATCCGACTTGAAATGATCATTCTTTAATCTCCTGAATAATAAACTTGAGTTAATTTCTACTTGCTTAAGAACATTTTTCAAGTTCAATATTCCTTTTATATCACTTATTACCATGTTATGAACACCATGTAATCATTTAAGTTAATCATGTTCATTTTGTCGATATTTGGTTCTTAAGTCAAAAATGGACTTCTTACAATTACATGTTGTTCATTTGGTCAAAGGTTCATTATATACAAGATGATATTCATGATTTGGATATCATATATATCATATATATCCATCATATACATGTATTTATAATATTACATAACATTTAAAGGTAAGAAACGAAATTCACCATTCATGGAGATGGTAAGCCGTACGTACGCATGAACGCTACTTTCATTTCTATTTCATATTTTATGGAATGAAATCATAATTATATAAAGTTTTATTATAATTCCATTATAATATCATATATAATATCATTAACTTTATCCTTTATACATCCCACATATGGTATTAACGAATCAAATCACTTTTAGAGGGTGGTAGTCCGCACTTCCTAAAATGAAGATATCCTGTTTACCCATAATAGAAACCATAAAGGTATGCCATAAATGAAAAATACATAAGCTTAAAGAAAACATAAACATATTATATATCATATATAAACATAGTGACATCATAATGTCCACCTTTGAAGGTGTTATATGAATATTGAACAATCATCGTTTTGTGAGGCAGAAATTCGCCATCCACGGAAACAGTATGTTCTTTAACCATTAGACATAGGTGTGTGTGATTGTAGCTCGAATAATTCTTATAAAAACATACTAGTATATTTAAGATACTTTTGTTTCTACAAAATAATGGAATAAAAAAAGTTTAGGGGTTTGGAGAAGCAAAATAATCAAAAGAACTTTAGAGAAGACTCTACCTTTAAATCGGGTAACTTCTCTTGGTTTGAACCAAAAGGGTTTTTTAAGAGATTTATGCCCAAGGTGAGGCTTCAATTATGAAGAGATGTATGTGGAGATATAAAATGAGCAATGGTTGGCCGAGCCAAAGGCTTGAGAAGTGTGGTAATAGAGGAAGAGGTGGGGGCCTTTTATAAGAGGAGAGGAGGGGCTCTTTTGGAAAGTAAAGAAATGTTACTTTATGTTAAAATGGGTTTCAGATTTTTAAGGTCCCACATTGATATATTTCAAGGATAATATTATAATGGTTCTAAATATACTCATCAAATAGTTTTTGAACAATTGTAGGTCCTAGATTTTACATTATCTTTCTATTTTATTTAAACTATTCATTAATGAGGTAATTGTTTCCTCATCATGATGTCATAAATAAATTAATTTATTTAATGTCTAAAAATTATAAAACAAATACCATGATGTAGGAAATACTTTTAGATTACTAATGAATATTTATAGTCAAAAATATGACTTGTATAACCCCATATAAAAATTGTTTTAGTGAAATAATTCATGTTTGTGTCATTTTTACTTTTACTTTAAATTAAAGGCATCAATGTCATTATCTTACCCAAGTGGCTCCATGGGGTCCCCTAAATCGACCCATGGTTTGTACTGGTCGGCCAAGACTCATCCAATAGGGGTAGGACAAGTGTCATGGTGATTTCATATTATAATAACATTATTTTTACATTAAATTACACTAATTACCTCTAATCGCGATTAATAAAAAAAAGTTACTATTCACCAAAAAACTATTTTCATCCCATTGAACCACACTTTACATACTAATGAAAACCATTTATGTCGGATTTTCAAAATTCAAAACACATAAGTCATAAACTTTCATTTAAACGTAAAATCAGTTTGTTTGACTACCACTTAGTGGTTTCACTATTCATCAAAAATTGAAGTTTTTCAGAAAAATACCAAAAAATTAACCCTAAGCTATATTCAATATTCCAAATTCAAAAATGATGTTTATATTACCTAATTAAAATAATATAATTATAATTAATTAATTTAATAATTAACTCTTGTTTTGAAAACAAATAGCGTGTTTTTAAGAAACAATATATATCAAAAGATTGACATTTGTTAATGTCAAATTTCAAAGTGAAATTAATTCCAAAGTACACCATTGGATTAAATGGTAAAAATATATTATAATTTCACTTTAAAACCAATTCAAAAGATAATATAATCATATAAATAAATTATCTTCAAAAGTTTTTTTGAATTAAAATACTACATTTTTCACTTATTCATTAAAAATGAACTTTATCGGAAAAAAAAACAAAAATTTACACAAAGTAAATTTTGATGTCCCAATTATAAAGAAGGGTTTTATTTGGTCCAAAAGAATGTATAAGAGTGACAAAAACTATATTTAAAGATGTTTCATCATCAAAAGGCGATAAATAGACCTTTTAGTAAATATTAGAGTATTTATGCTTAAAATTGAGTTCTTTTCTTTTTTTAAGCCTTTATCTTTTATTGGATAAATGTAGAAACATTTAGAAAACATATATATTCATATTTTAGTTATTTCTATTCATTCCCACCAATACAATGGCTAATTGTTAACTACCATTTGAAATAATATTATTATATTACTAGCGTGCAGCGTAAGATTTCAAAGAAACTCGTTGTCGCGTATCGGGTACGCTATCGAACATAGAAACCCCTTTAAAGTAAAATTAATATTTATTTCGCAAATACTAATAAATATGAAAATGTATTATTCTTTATTTACCTAGAATGTTACAATTAGGACACATGTTAGTGTAATTTAATATTATTATAATAATATTTTCTTACCCTCATTTACCAGATTAACCATTTAACCATAGTAAATAAAATATTTACAGAACTAAATATTAATAATATATAAACTAAAGGCTACCTATTTAAAAAAATTGGACCTCATGATTCCAAATATGGAATCCATTTTTTTTAAATTCAAAACACAAAAGTTTCAGAAATTAATTTAAAATTAATTCTCATTGTCAAAACAAAAAACATGTTTTTAAGAAATAATAACTATCAAAATATTGAGATTTGGTTATTTCCAATTTAGAAGTTAAATTACTTTCAATGACCAAAATTAGATTAAATGTTAAAAAAATAATATAATTACACTTTAAAAAAAATTAAAAATATAATCTAACCGTATAAATAAATTATATTAAAGGATTGTTTTTAATTAAAATATAGTATTTTTCACTTTTCATTAAAAATTGAATTTTTTCAGAAAAATACCAAAAAGTTACCCAAAGTAAATTTTGACATCCCGATTATAAAGAATAATTTTATTTAGTCAAAGAAAACATATAAAAGTGACCAAAACTAGATTTAAAGAGGGTTGTCCATCAAAAGGTTGTAAATAAACCTTTTAAAGTAAATTGTGCTTAAAATAATATTGTTTCTTATTTTATGCCTCTAAAATTTATTGGGTAAATATAAAAATATATAACAAACATGTATATTATTATTGCAGTTAGTTTTTCCCATTACAACCAATACAGAGGCAAGGCTTTAACTACCATTTAAAAAAAATATTATATTATTATTTTTCAGTATGACTCATCATTGTGTGAAACATATGATTTCAAAGAAACCTGTTGTAGCGTATTAGGTACGCCATTGAAATATCACCCCCTTTAAATTAAAATTAATATTTAATTCACCAATTTGAATAAATATGAAAATGTTATATTCTTTATTTACCCAGGATGTTACATTAGCAATCTGAGACTTCGACAGTTATGAATAGATTTTTTGTTGTGCCCTCAAGGTTAAAATAGATATTGGATACTCTTAATGGTCTTATGGGCCCAGTGAAAAGAAGCATAAAATGGAGAACAACATGGGTGGTTAACAAACAAATCCCATAATGGAAAGAATCCTATATAACCCACTTGTAAAATCTTTTGGGAAGAAGAATCCATGGAACTATCTAAAGGGACCCATGAATTAATTCAAATGTGGAAAGCTAGAACATCTATCCAAGAATTTCCAAAGGGATATGAAAAATATTTCTAATCTGGAAGAAGAAAGGAATGTTCCGATCAATGCTCAACCAGTGTTGTAGAGTTACAACTACAAGGATCGTGGGAATTATAAAAACAATTTCACAAAGACGTGGGTTGTTGGAGGTAATCAACAATAACCTCCAAGGCAATAAGTAAGGAATTATGGTGTCACTACTACTAAGGAGAAGTCAGAAAACAATGTGGTGATAGCTATGCTAGTTATTAATTCAAGAATAGATAACGTACTATTTGATTTTGGTTCTATGCATTCTTTCATATCTTGAAAGTTTAGTAGAACTATTCAACCACCACCTCAAAATTTGAGGGAAAAGTTATTTTTGAGAATAGAGAATGGGGAAATTATTGCGTCCATATTTTATAACTCCTCCCTGGTAAATGTTTGTGGACTGAACCTCCTAGAAAATCTTGTCATACTTCTTGTAATAGAGTTTGACGCTATCTTCGGCATGGATTGGATATCTTTATACAAATCTAACATAAACTTTTGGGAAAACGATATCACTCTTCACATCCTAAAGAATCCTCCAATTCATTACAAGTGTATAGAGGAAGATGAATCTCCTTTAGAATCATCATCTCAGGTGTAGATATTGATGCCTTATGAGAAATCATATCTGGCTAAAATAATTGAGAAAAATCAGAGAATCTTTCTTGAATACATGCATATCGTGAGGGATTACACTGATGTATTACCTAAAGAGTTTTCTAGTCTTCCTCTAAATCGAGAGGTTTAGTTCTCAATTGAACTTATTCCTAGATCTTTTACCATATCAAATAAACATTATAGAATGGCCACCGTAGATCTCGAAGAGCTGAAGAAGTAGTTACAAGAGAATTTTGAGAATGGTTTTATATTCCTGAGTGCTACACCATGGGGTGTGCCATTCCACTTTTTCAAAAAGAGGGATTGATCAATGCACTTATGAGTTGATTATAATGATCTCAATAAAATAAAGATAAAGGAGAATCATCCATGTCATGGATAGATGACTTGTTTGATTATATTTTTAGGGGAAGTCATTTCTCTAAGGCGGACCTTCAGTCGGGATACCACCAATTAAAGGTGGGGAATGAAGATATTCCCAAGACTGAATTTCAAACAAGGTGTGGATATTATGAGTTCATAGTTATTCCCTTTGGACTCTCTAATTCTCCTTAAATTTTCATGGATTTAATTAATAGAGTCTTTAGATATTACATCGACAAATTTGTGGTAGTCTTTATTGACAATATTATGATATACTCCAATATCAAGGAGGAACATGAGGAGCATTTGAATACTTTGTTTAAAACATTATGATGGGAAAATGTCTATGCAAAGTATAGTAAATGTGAGTTCTGTATAGAGGAAGTACCATTCTTGGGGCATGTTATCACTAAAAAAGAGATACCTGTGGACCCTTCCAAGACAAAGGCAGTTGAAGAGTGGCCCAGGCCAACATTTGTAACATAGATCTAAAGATTTTTAGGTCTATAGAGGTATTATCAATGAGTTGTGAATAACTTTTCTTGATTATCAAACCCAATGACCAAACTGACATGTAAGGGAGTAAATTTTGTCTTGACTCCAAAATGTGAAGACTGTTTCAAAGATTTGAAAAGTGGCTTATCACTGTGCTAGTACTCACACTCCCAACAAGGGGAAAACTCTTTGAGGTGTATATTGATGCTTAAAAAAAGTTCTCAGGATATGTGCTGATGCAAAATGATAAGGTGATATCTTACACCATAATGCAGCTAAAAATCCATGAGAAAAACTATCCCATGTGTGATCTGAATTTAGCGGCTGTTATCTTTATGTTGAAAATCTGGCGGCATTATTTCTATGTGTATAAGTGTGAGATATATACCGACCACAAGAGTCTCAAATATATATTCACACAAAAATATCATAAAATTCATCGGTGATTATGGATTGAGGTCATCAAGGATTATGACTACTCAATCCACTATCATCCTGGTAAGGAAAAATAGGTGGCAAATGCTCTAAGTAGAAAGGACCATGAATATTTATCAATGATGACAATAAAAAAGGATCCAATCTTCTTAGATTTATAAAGGATGGACATGGAAATCATAAAGGGAGGAAAATCATCAATACTTTCTCAAATGATATCTCAACCATCCATCATGGATAAAATAAAGGATTCTCAAAGAAAATATATGGAAATTAAGAAAAGATTGGAAGCTATCATAAATGGGAAACTCTCACAGTTCATGATTGATGAGGATGGAGTTGTAAGATTTGGGTCATGATTTTATGTACCATATAATCCATAGATAAAGAAGAAGCTTTTGAATGACGCACATACCTCAACCTTCTCTATCCACTGAGGGAGCAAAAAAATGTATAGAGATCTCCAAGAAAAAATTTTGTGGGACAATATGAAAAGGGAGATTTCTGAATATACATCAAAGTTCTTGGTATTTCAACAAGTCAAAGATGAGAGGAAAAAGTCTAAGGATATGATGAAACCACTACCCATACCTATATGGAAGTTTGAGAACATTATTATGGACTTTGTCATTGGAATTCCAAGGACATCCAGAAGAAACAATGTTATATGGGTCATTGTGAACCATCTTACAAAGATAGCTCACTTTAGTGCAATTCAAGAGGAATTCTCATTAGATCAACTTCCACAGATTGACATCGAATAAGTGGTAAGGTATCATGGAGTAACACTATCAATTGTATCTGATCATGATCCAAGATTCACCTCGAAGTTCTAGAAAAGTCTCCACAATTCTCTAAGCACTGAACTGATCTTCAGTAAGTCCTATAATCCTAAAACGGATGGCCAATATGAGTGAACTATTCAGACACAGGAATATAAGTTGAGAGCATATTATATGAACTTCAAAAGAGAATGTGACAAAAATCTTCCACTGGCCAAATTATCCTACAATAATAGTTTCCACTCGAGCATCTAAATGAAACCATACAAATCCCTTTTAGGGAAAAGGTGCAGAACACTAGAATGTTGGGATGAAGTCAATGAGAGTAATCTTCTAGGACCATAAATGGTTGATAAAATGGTGATGAAGGTGAAAACAATTCAGCTGCAAATCGAGGCTACCCAAAGTCGACAGAAGATTTATTCAAACAATCTTATATGAGACCTTGAGATTAAAGTTGGATATATGGTATTTATACACATATCTCTATGGAAGAAGGTCATAAGGTTTGGGAATAAAGAGAAGCTAAGTCCCTGGTACATCAACCCCATCATGATCCTTGATAGAGTCGAAGTTGTGGACTATCGACTAACACTTCCACCTACCATGTTCAAAGTACATGATGTCTTACATGTATACCAATTAATAAAGTACGTACCAGATTCCTCACATGTACTCATTTCAGAGGTGTTTTAGTTAGAGGATGATCCTTCTTATGAGAATAAGGTAGTGAAGATCTTGGATCATAGAGATAAAGTTATGCATAACAATACTACTCACTTGGCCAAGGTACTATGGTGGAACCATAAGTAGGAAGAGGAAACTTGGGAACTGGAGGAGGCAATGAAGGTAAAGTACCCACACCTATTTATGGATAATAATGTAAAAAAAATTAAGGGTGAAATTTCATAAGGGGAAAGAATGTAACGACAAAATTTTTTATCAATAGAAATTTAATTCTTATAAATATGTCATAATCATATAAATCACAATATAATGAACTACTAAGTGCTATGTGACCTCTAAATATAAGTTTTTCACTTTTACATTTTGAATTTTGAAAATTTGACATACACGGTTGCGATCAGTAAGTTATTTGGAGTCCACTAAGAAAAACATATTTTTCGTGAATAATAACCTATCCTTTTTTATAGTAGCATAAATCTATGAATAGTGATATATCATAATGAATACTAACCTTACCTATGATGGTATATAAATAATATTCAAGTAAAAGTACAGTATACTTATATCTTTGAATAAGAAAATAAATGTTTTAGAATTGTTATTTTTTTAGAAAATTTTGATATTAATTATATATTAAATTAATCATATTTAGAAAATTAGTTTTTGAAAAATGGACTTCGTTTTTGGACTCTACATGTTGAATAATTGTTTGGGTGACTTTTTGGGATTTTTTCTAAAATACTTGATTTTTATGAATAGTAAAATATGATAATTTATGATAAATGCTAAATACATGAATTATGATGTCATCAACAGATGTATGGTAAATTTAAGGCCATTATCTTGAACTCACATGAACACGTTACTATTTTTGGTCATGTAATCATTTCTATTTCAGGTCTTGAGGGAAATTAACAAACTAATGATTAAAAATTTATGAAAACCCTCATCTCCTTCACTATAACCCCCCCCCCTCTTCTCTTCACTCTACTCAAGCCTTGTGCCTTCCATGAATTCTTACCAAATCACTCCCCATGATTCCTCCCCACTTCCAATAGCCTTTGGTTTCTTAAAAATACCAAAACCTTCCCCCTTAATAATCTCTCAAGGAAGGTGGATTCAAGAGGTAAAATTCCTCTTTTCTTTTATTTCATTATTAAGTTCCCTTGTTCTATTTTATTTACTAACCTATACTCATCAAAATGGTATGAAAAATCCAGTACAATATATGTTTAATAATTTTTTAATTCTAATGGTAAATTTCATTATCAACTCTCATTTCCCAGAAATGAAAACACCATTTGAGATGTGTTAATTTAGCACATTCAAGGACAACGGTTTATCAAATTATATTATCATATTTAATTATGGTCATGAAACCATTTGTGTTATGGTTGAACCAGATAATTATATATGTAATATATCCTAGTTAAGGTTTTTTAATACTTTTATACAAATGGACTTAAGTTATAAAACAAAATATGTTTGTTGTAATCAAAACCCATCGATTAACCAAAATGGTTATCACTAAGGTTTTATATAATAATTCATCTTCAATCCCAAAAACCAAATTAATTTTTATAACCATTTAATCACCTGGATGTTCACTAATAACATTCAACTTCCATTCTAGACAACCAATTTCATCATATGTGTCTATCCGAACATGAACCGATCTTTAAAACCAAGGAAGAAGACATGCCCAAACAATGAAATTAAACCTTATAAAAAATAAAAAGGTATTGAATTAAATTAAAAGTTATATAATAAATCAATTAAATGTATAAGAGGTTCTATAATTATTAATTAAAAATCCTAATTCGTTTATTCGATTCATTAATAACAAGTGGAGAACACCACCCGACTTATAATAAGTTATCCTCTCTAATTCACTTTTGTTCAAGAAATTCCTCTATGATATCACATCAAATTGATAGTGATTTAAAAAATATTTTTTAGTCTAGGACATACCCTAGGACATCTCTCAAGGAGCATTGATAGGTTTTGAGTGTGTATTTTTAATAAGAAGAACAAAAGAGGGAGTGATTTTGTAAATAATTTTATGAAACTTACTTAACATAAAGAGTTATAAAGTTGAAAGACAAAGTGGATTTTAAAAAATATGAGATAAATAAGTGATCATTGCTAAGTTACTATAGAAATTTAAGAGTTCCTCATTCTTAATTTATTATTAGTTTTTAATGTAATCCATTGGTTAACGGTTAACTAAGATCTCAGGTACCCAGAAGCCTCTTAAAATGATGCGATTAGAACTAAAACTTGACATAAAAATCATGTAATCAAGTTCTGTACCCTTATAATGATTTAAAATTTGTAAACGAACATTCAAATCTCAAATGTTTGAGAGATAAGTGGGTTATTATATTGTCCAATTAGAACAACACAAGACGCGCACTTAAAATTGCACACCAGTCATTTATGAAATAAAAAGTGTTTCAATTAAACGCATCAAAATAGTTTAAGATAAATATGAAAGAACAATTAAAACCCCAATATACACCAAACCAGTAGATAATTATGTGTTGAAACTCCCTCTTCCAGTGTATAGCTCTATCGCAATGATCACCCACCGCTTAGCTCAACATCGAGAGGAGGAGGAAGCTCAGGTGGAACTCCTTCTTCATTCTTGATCTCCCTAGGAGGATAGGTGCCTCCTGAACTTCTAGGATGAGGAATATACTCCTCTAGGACTTATAAATTGCAAATATTTGCTTCTTGGCCAAACTTAAAAATGAGGGGGCCATGGTGCCTTTTTATAGCCAAAATGGGACATGGTTTTGAGCACCCTACTTTTGAGAAACCACTTGTGTCTCATTTTTGGAATAGTAGAAAGCCATATCAAAACTTGAAAAAATGAGAAGAGTTGTTGGCCGGTCTCTGTAATGTATCACTATTGAATTTGGAGGACATTAGACAACTGTATTGGTATATATGATCAAAATACTGAAACAAACTTTTTAATTATTACAGATTATGTCCCCTAGAGAAAATGGTTTGGATGGGACATAAGATGTAAAAATTAAGCTTCAATTCCTTAATAAGAGTTGTCTCCCATTAGGTTTTGGAGAGGTAAAAAATTTTCAGCACATTTGGATGCACGTAATTTTCATACTATTTAAAATAGTTTGACATATGTCCATGGGATGCCATGTTGTTTGACCAATTGTTCTGCTGGATGATCTACGAGCCTCCAAATCACCTCCGCCTTCAATGAAAATATCAAAAAAAAGTATAATTTACCTTTAAAAAGTGATAAAAATTAATTCATTGAATAAAACATTAAGTTAAATTTATTATTATATTTTGAATATTCATTACAAAACTAGTTTAAAACAGCGGTGTAAGGGTGGAATTTAATAGTTAATTGCTATGCAATCACACCCCCACACCTAAACATTTGAGCTCCTGGGAAAAGTCACATATCCAAAAAAAATTATGCATGTATATATTCCCAACATCATGAAGAGTTAACCTTTGAGGGAATTTTAATTCATTAATGTAATGTGATCAATGTATGAACCACACCAAGGAGTTCTTCCTAGTGAAAATGAAAAAAGAAGTCTCGTAAATCATATCACAATGAAATTAAAAGAGATTCATGACACAAAACTGAGCAAGGAATTCAAAAGTCAACCATTTCAATAAATCTCCATATGTGTGTGTAAAAATTATTCCATGCTATTCCTTCCACTTTCAATCCAATAAATATAGGTTATTTTAGCATTATTCGACTTTTAATGAATTTTTTTTCCACTGAACATGCCCTACATCTTTTGAAATCATATTTCAAGACCCACTCGCTTAATAATTTCTAGAAGTCAAACTATAATCTCCCAGCCTCGATGTCCCCAAATGTTTCACATTTCATCACTCCCCTTATTTATTATTTTTGTTTTTTTAGAAGTTGCATTTGGAACAAATCTCACACTCAACTCTCAACCCTTTGTTTGATCTCCTCACCACAAAAATTGCAATAGTTATAACAAGACCAAAGGTTGAGGGGAGTGGTATTTAACCTACCCAAGACAAAACCCTTTTTTAGGGCGTACAACATTCAGACATTAGGTACACATGCATAGGTTAATCTGGTATAGTAATGAAATATATCGGATAAGGAGAAAACATAAAAAAATATAATTTAATGGTGAAAAATATTAACTTATCATATATTTTCCTTATATTAAGTAATAAATATTCAAACTTTTTGGTTTGGTGCAAAAAAGTGTGGAGATATTATTGACACAGTTTTCCCAAAAACTACTCACACAAGGGGAATCATCATCTCAAATGTTTCACAGTGATACAACTATTTATATCATTGATGGAAAACAAATTCACTAAAAATTACTCCCTGATGTTAAATTCATACAATAAGTAATTCCAAAATAGATACAAGTTTTTTTATCAAATGTTAAATCAACATGGAATCAAAAATTTCAACCATAATTTTCAGTAAGTTCCAGGATTTCGTGACCATAATGGGGGGAAGTAAAAATACCATAAAGAAGGAAAAAACGAGAACAAAGAAAAAGATAATGAAAATCCTAATAAACCCAGAAATATGGGGAAAAGTGAAAATACCATAAATAATGTGAAAAAGAGAGGAAAGAAGAAATATGATGAAAATATTAATGTACTTGACAAGACAGGAAAAAGTTAAAATACCATAAAGAAGGAAAAAAAGAGAAGAAAGAAAAAAGAAGTTGAAAATTCCTAACTAACCTAGGAATGTACCCCTCCCCCCATACCTAAAATGTGTAGTTACCTTAGTGTAATAATTGATAATTTGAGAAGGAAGGATAAAACATGGTGTGTTTCACTGGTATGTTACTTCTTGAATATAGAGTTCCTCCATTGGGAACTCTGGAAGGGCTTCGTGGAACGACTTCAGCTGCTGCCCATTGACAGTGAAGGTTTCCATAGTTTCTTCATTTTAAAACTTAATAGTACTAAATGGAGATACATTAATAAAAATGTATGGGCCAATCCAGTGGGAATGAAGCTTACCAAGATTCAACTTAAGCCTTGCATTATAAAGGAGGACCTTATTCCTAATATGGAACTGATGATGAAGTATAATATGGTCGTGGGAAGCCTTGGTTTGCTTCTTATAAATCTGGGAGTTTTCATATGCATCTCTTCTCATTTCCTCCAACTCCTGAATCTGAAACTTCCTTTGAGAACATGCACCAGAAATATTATAACTGCATTTTTTGATGGCTTAGTAGGCTCGGTTCTCAATCTCAATAGGCAGGTGACAACACTTTCCAAACACAAGATGATAGGGTGACATTCCAATGGTATTTTGGGAAGCAGTACGGTATGACCATAATGATTTATAAAGTGGAAGACTCCAATATTTTCTATTAGGTCGAACTGTTTTTTCAAGAATTTGTTTTACCTCTATATTTGACCCCTCCGCTTGACCATTGGTCTGTGGGTGATATGCAGTAGACAATCTGTGACCGACCCCATACCGAAGTAAATGTGATTTCATTGTTCAATTGAAGAAATGAGAACCTTGGTCACTAATGATGAACCTAGGTAATCCAAACCTAGAAACGATATAAGTTCTCAAAAATTCCACAAATGTTTTGGAATCATCTGTCCTTGTGGCTCGGGACTCTAACCATTTTGACACATAATCGACCGCTATAAGAATGTGAATGTTGCCAAAGGAATTGGGAAATGGACCCATAAATTCAATTCCCCAAACATAAAAAATGTCAAGAAAGAGAAACTGTTGTTGTGGTATTTCATTTATTTTAGAGACATTCCTCATTCATTGACAATGAGGACAAGATTTTCAAAAATCATGGGCTTTTTGAAAAAGTGTTAGCCAAAAGAGACAAGAATAAAGGACCTTGTGAGCTATCTAGTGGGGACCAAGGTGGCCCCTACAATCAAGAGTGTGACAGGGACAGACTGAAACTCATTATTGGCGACACAACAGTTAAGGACTTGATCACTACATGTATGATAGAGGTTGGGGTCATCCAAAATGTACCAATGAGACTCATGTTTTAGATGATTAGCTGGGTTTTTATAGAAATCAGTAGGAATGAAAGATGCTACCAAATAATTTACAATTTCATCATACTAATGAATAACATCTTGCACTCAGTACAATTGGTCATCGAGAAACATATCAATTATAGAAATACAGGGGGATGAGTCAATGTCTAAGGATGGGGGAATCCTAATGATATAGTCATCCACCACATTCTCTACTCCTTTTTTATCTTTAATTTCTATATTAAATTGTTGAAGGAGGATAATCTAGAAAATGAGATATGGCTTGGCTTCTGGTTTCTTAAGGAGATACCGGAGGGCTTCATGGTCTGAGAACACAATGAATTTGGACCCCAAAAGGTATAACCAGAATTTTTCGAAGGCAAACACAATAGAAAGGAATTATTTTTAGTTTTAGTGTAGTTTTCTTATCCAGTTTCAAAATTATATGAGGCATATGCAATGAAATGTGGGTCTCAATCGACCCTTTGTGACAAGACTTCCCCAACTACATAGTTAGAGGCATCACACATGAGCTCAAATGGTAAATCACACTGAGGTGGTTGTATTAACAGGGGAAGCATGAGACTCCATTTAACATAACAAAAGTATCCTCACATTATTTATCAAAAAAAATTCTTTTTTTTGGATTAATTGGGAGAGGGGGAGTGAAATATTACTAAATTCATGAATGAAATGACAGTAAAATCCCACATGACCTAGGAAAGACCACACATCCCATAACTTTTTGGGGAATGGTAATGAATAAATGACATACACTTTTGATTTATCTACTTGGATACCATCCCCAGAAATGAAATGCCCCAAAACTATACCTTTTCGCACCATGAAATGGGATTTTTAATAATTTAATACAAGATTCTTTTCAATACAGTGATGTTGTACTAAACCAAGACTACTAAAATATTCCTCAAAATATGATCCATAAATATTGAAATAATCCATGAAAACTTCCATTCAATTCTCTAGGTAATTCGAAAAAATACTAAACATGCATCTCTGGAAAGTACCTGGAGAATTTCACATACCAAATGGCATCCTTCTATATGAAAATGGACCAAAGGGGCAAGTAAAGGTTGTATTTTTCTTTATTCTCGGTGGAAATATGGATCTGAAAGTATCCAGAATACCCATCAAGGAAATAGTTGTGGGACTTACCTGCTAGCCTCTCCATCATTTGGTCAATGAATAGCAATGGGAAATGATCCTTACAAGTGTGTTGGTTTAGTTGGTGATAGTATATACAAACACGCAACTATTCTGTACATGAGTTGGAACCAATTCATTATTTTCATTTTTATTACTCTAAAACCAATTTTTTTAGGAACTACTTGAATGGGACTGACCCATTGGCTATTAGATATGGGTTAAATGATTCCAGTAGCCAATAATTTTGTTACCTCCTTTTTCAAAACTTCTAGGAGGTTTGCGTTCAGTCAACATAGTTCCTGCCTCACTGGTTCAGCCTCATCATTTGATAAAATATGATGTGTACAAATTGATGGGCTAATACTAAGAAAGTCCACAAGTGTCCATCCCAAAGCATGTTTATACTCCCTCAAAAGTTCCAGCAATCGCAATTCATGCTCAGTAGGGAGTGAACTAGCAATGATGATGGGAAACTTGTTTCCATTATCATGATATGAATATTTAAAATCTTGAGGCAGTTGTTTTAGTTATAATTCAGGTGGATTTTGGATTGATGGGAGTGTGTGTGAAAGTGAGAGGTCACTGTTCTCATCTAACTGCTCAATAGTATCATCCTTAGATGACTAATAAGCCTTTACAAGATTATCAATATCATCGATAGTCATTAGATCCTTAGTATTCAAGAAATTATCAATTAATAAAAATTCATGACAATTTTCTAGACCACTACAACAATCAATGCATGATTCATTACCTAGAATTTCAATCAATGAAGAAAAATCAGAAATGGGATTAGGGGAAAGAAAAGTTGTTTTTTCAGGGGACGGGAGTATATCAATTAAATTAACAGATAGAGGGGGATATTCTTTTGAGGGGTGATTCATGGAATCAAAGATTTTGAAATGGACTATGCCACCACCAAATTCCATAAATAATGTACCATTATAAAAATTAATTATGGATTTGGTTGTTTTCAAGAAAGGTCACCCCAATATAATTGGGTAATGTCCATTCATCCTATCATCTTCTATTTTAAGCACATAAAAATCTGTAGGAAAAATTAGATTTTTCACCCTCACTACAACATCTTCTAACACACCAGAAGGGTGTGCGGTACTCTAGTTGGACAATTGAACAACAATTCTAGTGGGTTTCAGTTCCCCAAACTACAATGTAGAGTAAATGGAGGGAGGCATCACATTTATAGAAGCACCTAAATCAAGCATAGCATTGTAAAATTAATACTCCCCTATAGTGCATAGAATCAAGAATATCCTAAGATCATTTCACTTGGTGGTAAGTGATGGTTCTATTAATGTTGAAACATTCCTCCACAAGCACACCTTTTCATCTCCATGAAGTCACCTTGGGTGTGTACACATCTCCTTTAGAAACTTGGCATATCATGGAATTTTCTTCACAACATCAATCAAGGGGATGTTATCCTACACTTTTTTGAAATATTCCAATATTTCCTTATCTAGTTCAGTTTTATTTTGTTTCCTAGGTTGGGTGGCCCTTTGGGGAAATGGAAAAGGAATGGGTTTCCTAGGATCCTCATCGACACACACACTCTTTCCTTTGGAAGGGATTATCTCAAGACATGGTTTTTCAAAATTTTAAACATTTTCAATGGTTGGGATGGAGGTTTCCTCAGGAGGGGATGACTCTAATGGAAGAATCATTTGGTTTTTAAGTTTTCTTCAACTCCCAGGGGTGATGGCACTAACATTTCCCTTATCCCTAGTGTTAACTAATGGTTGAGATGGTATTTTTCCCGACCCGTGACATTGAATTTCCCCCACTGAGTTAGCTAGTAGGCCTAATTGGGTTTTGGGTTCTGGTATGGAATCTTGGGTGGTTTGTTGAAATTGGATATTTTTGGTAGCCATTTTTTCATCATATATTCTAGGCTACGCTTGGTTTTGGGAGGGGTGTTTGGAAAGGCCTTTGGGGTGGTGGTGGGGGATGACTAATCTGACCCTATTGGTTCCATTGTTGTTGAGGTTGGTTTGAATACCCCCTTGTCGATAGGCTTGGTTTTCTTTCCACTCAGGTTTGGATGGATAGTAAGGTTATTACCTAAAGGGTTGTTTATAGGAATGACCTGGAAAGATTGCATCACAACTCTAAGAAGTTTCCCTTAATTGAGGACATTGGTTGGAGTAGTGGGTGTCAGAAGAACATATACCATAATGGATTGGAGGAGGAGATTGGGATTTACCTTGGTAAAGAGAAAGTTTTCTATGAAGGTTACTTACATCTTCAAACATTATTTCCACCTTCTTCTCGAATTCGATAGATTTCCACCAATGGACACCTAGAATGGTTACACTAGACCTTGTACCAAATTGTTGAGTGTTCTGTTCCATGTTATCAATTAAGGTTCTTGCAGCAATTGGGGTCTTATCTAATAGTGCCCCACCTGAAGCAGCATCAATCATGTTATGATCAATTGGAATTAAACCATCATAAAAATAATGTATTAAAATTTGATCTCTTATTTGGTGGTGTTGGAAACTTGGTCATAACATTTTTAAGCAATCCCAATATTCTTGTAATGTTTCCCCTTGTGACTTCCTAATACCAAAATTTTCTTTTCTTATAGTTTCAGTTTGAGAGGCTAGGAAATATGTTTCTAGAAAAAGGCATTTCATGTCTACCCAGCCTCTAATTGGTGAAATAACATAGTAAATCCAGTCTTTTGCATTGTGTTCTAATAAAAATGGGAATGCTCTGATCTTTACTTGTTCTTTATCCACATTTTCAGGTTTAGAACACATGGTATTAAATTATTTTAAGTTCTTATGTGGATCTTCTCTAGGCAGTCCAGGGAATCTTATTAATAAATGAATTAAAACAGATTTCAATTCAAAATTGGGTGCCTCTCCTTGTAATTGAATGTATGTGGGTTGGATATCGACATCAAGTGAGGATAGTTATTTTAGTGTTCTATTATTTTCAGCCAGGTTATATAATTTTATTTTAGTTTCTATGTGGGTTCTAGAAGAAGAAAACGTAGGATCAAGATGAGTTTTGATGTTTTGTGTGTCCTCCTTTAAAGGCTCCTCTTGTATATCTCGGGGACGCTGACGTAATATCCTCTCCAATTTGGGTTCAAAAGGGTTCAAAAGGAGGTAAATATTCTGGATTAGAACACTCCGTGCACCAAACCTACACAAAAAATAGATCAGAATAAAAAATAATTGAATGTTTAAATTCATATTCAAAAAATTTAAAAATATCTTATAAAACACGCACATAAAAACTAAATCTCTCCCTGACAATAGTGCCAAAATTTGATCGTGTTGTCATAACACGTCGAATTGATAGTGATTTAGAGATGATTTTTTAGTCTAGGGAAGAACCTAGGTCATCTCTCAAAAAACGTTTCTAGGTTTTGACTGTGTATTTTTAATAAGAATAACAAAAGAGGGGGTGATTTTGTATACAGTTTTAAGAAAGTAACATAACTTAAATTGTTATAAAGTTGAAAGACAAAGTGGATTTTGAAAAATATGAGATAAATAAGTCATCATTTCTAAGTTACTATAGAACTTGAATAGTTCCTCATTCTTAATTTATTATTAGGTTTTAGTGTAATCCTTTGGTTTAGGGTTAACCTAGATCTTGGGTACCCACAAACCTCTTAAAATGATGTGATTAGAACTAAACCTTAACATAAAAATAATGTAGTCAAGTTCCAGCCCATTATCATGATTTAAAATTTTTAAGGTAACATTAAAATCTCAAATTTTTGGGAAATAAAAGGTTTCTTATGTTGTCAAATCAGAACAACACAAGAAGCACACTTAAAATCACACACCAATCAGTTATGAAATTAAAAGTGTTTCAATCCAATGCATCAAAAAAAAGTTTAGATACATATTAAAGAACAATTCAAACCCCAATATACACTAAACCAGTAGATAATTATGTATCGGAACTCCCTCTTCAAGTGTGTAGCTCCCTCGCAATGATCACCCACCACTTAACTCGGCATTGGGAGGAGGAAGATCAGGTGGAAGTCATTCTACATTCTTGATCCCCCTCTAAGTATAGAGGCCTCCATAAATTCTAGGATGAGAAGCAGACTCCTCTAGGACTCCAAAATGTCAAAGATTTTCTTCTTGGACAAACTTACAAATGAGGTGCCCATGGTGCCATTTTATAGCCAAAATGGGACATGGTTTTGAGAACCCTGTTTTTGAGATACCACTAGTGTCTCAGTTTTGGAATAGTAGAAAGTCATATCACGACATGAAAAAAAGAGAAGAGTTGTTGGGCTCCATGTTTAATTTCTCCCTCTCAAATTTGGTGGCCATCAGACAATTGGATTGCGAGATATGGCTAAAAGACTGGAAAAAACTTCTGAATTCTTGCATATTTTCTCCCCTAGAAAGAATGGTTCAGATGTTCCATGGATGAATTAAACTTTGATTACTTAATAAGAGTTGTATCCCATTATGTTTTGTAGAGGAAAATAATGTTTCATCACATTTGGATGCACAGAATTCTCATACTATTTAAAACAGTGGACAGATGTCCATGGGATGTCATGCTGTTTGGCCCATTTTTCTTCTGGATGATCACCGGGCCTCCAAATCACCTCCACCTTAAATGAAAATATCAAAAAAAGTATAATTCCCTCTTAAAAGTGATAATCCTTAATTCATTGAATAAAACATGAAGTTCAATTTATTATTATATTTTGAATATTCATTACAAAACTAGTTTAAAACTATGGTGTAAGGATTGAATTGAATAGTGAATTGTTATGTGATCATGGAGTATAATTTCTCACATCCCCCATATTTCCCTCATGATATATAAGTAATTATAAACCCATTTATCTCTCATGATATCCTATTTAGTACCCCCAATACCTTGCCGATAATCCGTAAGGAATTCTACTTGAACCACCTTTATTCCTTCAGGTTTCTATATCATTCTTATTACCCAAATGAAGTTAAATTTTATTTTTATGTACAAATTTTACATTCTTTATATATGATCCAAACTCATGTTTCAATATCCATCCCTCGTTCTCTTGTGAGGATATACATTCTTTTTGGTGATTCCCACCTCGACACTTCCTAATAAGAAAACTCATTTTAATGAAACATCCCAAATTTTTACCTAATTTCAAGTGAACTCTATCCTATATTTTAAGCCACCAACGTCTTTATAAAATTAGTCTTTTTATGATAAAGACCTTCTTGGTTCACTTCTAATTTTATATAAAATATTTTCCATTTTCAATTTTAAAATATCTTTAGTGTTTTCCTTAAAACTACACAAAAATGATTTAAAGATAAGAATTTCATAAATACTCTTCTTACATGTTGTCACCTCTATTTTATATCACTTACCATGATATATTCCTATTTTACCTTATTAATTTCCATGTATTTTTTAATTCCTTTCTTTCTCGGACACTTTTATGATACTTCGATTCATTATTCTTTATTTTATGAATGTGACACCCATTTCTCTCCATGGGTTCCCTTTCATTTATGTATGATTGATTATGTATGATTATTTATGTGGAAAGAATGTTCATGAACATGTTAAGATCAGTGTTCCCAGAGAGTGCTCCAATGCATTGGGTAAAGTTAAGTCTCATGAGATGTTATGTGTGATGGTCTTGGTGGTTAGCCTTGGCTTGTGCTACTATGGGAAACGATCTTGGTAGTTAGATTTGATTCGTACTCAAGTCATGTTTTAGATTTCTGCCACATTTATATGATTGCATGTTTATATGACTCTATGTTTATATTTTATGATCCCTTATGTTACATGCATTTTTATTTCCTTATTTCATGTTTTCTAACCCATGTGAAAAGGATTTATTCTTATTCTTATTCCCTTATTGGGATTTTAGCTCATACCATTGTTCATATTATCCCTAGGATATCCTATAAATATATATGAGCAAAATGAAAGTTAGGATATCTTTATGAAGACTAAATAATGAAATTTTTTAATTAGTTCCATGTTTGTAGTTTTATGTGCCTAGTCTTCCAAGACACTATACATCACGATCCTTGTCTTGTAAAATGATGTATAATTATGCTTAAAATGATGTAATGTTATTTGTAAAAGTATAAGTTCACTATAGTGCAGTGGGGCTTCCTGTTCTTGTTATGAGATGATGAGTGAGTGGGATAACTTTGAAGAATGAAAGTTGGAAGTAGTTTAATGAGTGCCTAGGAAAAAGGGGAAGTGCAGTGGGACTGCGGGCTGGTTGTTCTCTGTTGTTTTGATGAATGCGTGTTAAAATAGATTTCTTTACCTTGGTCTTTACTTCCTTGTTTTACTAGGAAGTGTTTAGTGGACTTTATCCTTCTAAAAATGGTTGTAGATGTTGTGCTTGGTAGTTGCCTCAGGTAGTTCCAGAATAAATTAAAGTGAACCCCTTAATTAATGAGTAGAAAGTTGTTAAATGAAAAGGGGTTCATCTTGTGTTTTATTATGGTTGTTTGTGTGGTTGTGCATATAGGGGTAGCAACAAATATGGTTCTATGTGGGCTGGTTTTTTGTTTGAAACCCATAGGTTGGGCTGAGTGTTTTCTTACATATATTTATAAATTGTAGTTTCTTGTGATTTTATATACAGACCCCACCCTTGTTGACCACAGTGTGTCGAACACCCGCAATTCATGGGGGAGGGGGCATTTCCCAATATCCCAATGGGAGGATAGATGGCTGGTTAATAAGTTTTTTTCTCACAACCTCTTCTGGATTATTACCATTTGAGAGCATACAGGTAGGATTTAATGGCTTAAGGCTTACCATAGTCCAAGATCTGTCAGGAAGGTTTTGTTGTGGAAGAGGGGCCCAGGTGGTTTTGGGATATGATTGTTTTCCCAGGTGTCTTTGGGATAAGGCACAGGTGTCTGCTAGTCATATTTGTGTGTGGTTTGAGGCCCAGGTGTGTGCGGGTAGGTTGTGGCAGTGGGATTGAATTTTAAAAGAGTGGTTGCATCAAGATGTTATCCTTTGGTAATGAGCATCTAACCAGTGGAAAAGTGGTGCGGGGTACCCAAATGACGATGTTCTTATACTGATAATTTACTTGACTTGTGTTATTGGTGAGTATGCCTTAGTGAGGCTGGGTTTGTTAGTATTTCTTGGTAGGTTCTTTGATGTTCTACTATTCTCTCACATTGTCATTACTATGTCCCCCCACTTGTGCATGGGTGGTTTAGTTTTCTTAATGAGTATACTTGTATCATCACCCTACATTATAAAATTGGTTTAAGGTTTTTAAGAGGACTTTGAGAACCATTGTTGACTTTACTATCTCGAGCATCGAGATAGTTGTTGTGGTACTACTGCCTAGTCTCTTTCTTTTGGTACTTTCTTTGGTGTTCTGGTTGTACTTTGGATCTGGTTTACATTTAAATCAGGTATGAATTGCATTTTGGTTTCCTTTAAATAAAATTTTTGTGTTGTTTTAGGATTTTTACTATCTTATCACCCAATCCTATTTTTTTAAGGGTAATTCCATCCATTTTGTGTGAGATTCTATACCCTTGGTGCTAGTCTCCACTCTCGGGCCTATTAAAGGTGGGTCTCGAGGGGTCATTATCTCTCCTTAATCTTGAAGAAGGAAGGTTTTGACACTTTGTTATCCCTTCCCTCATCTTGAAGAAGGTGGGTTGTGACATAAAATTTGAGGGTAGAGATTTCTATATTGGATCTCCTGATGATATCTCCTCTATTTCTATAAATTAAGAATAATAAATCATCAATAAGTCATTAATAAGATCAGTAATATAAGAAAACTTATAAAAGTTTACATTGCACTTACCAAAATTGATTTTTTTCTTGTACATTCAACAATTTGTTTCCATGTGTCTTCATCTGTAAAAGGATATATATGACATGGATTGTCCTATTTCCTATGCCCAAAAATGAAATCATATGTGAGGGTTGATTTGAAACCCCGCCATCTCCTAGAATCCATCGATAAAAATTTCTTCCTCACTCTTCTAGTGTCATGTATATCAAATATCATCTAATCAAGAAGAGGTAAAACTTATTGTACTATAAATTTTTTAATATTAATCAAAAAATAGTAAAATAGAGTACCAAAATTGTCTCCCACAATTTATCTAGTGTTTTTTGATCAATACTTCTCCAATAATTAAACAAAATGATGAATTTGCTTTTACCATGTGTTGATACAAAACCCTTGATTTTTTTTTTGCATTAGGAACTCTTGAAATATCATTATCATCAGTGTTTGCAACAATTCTCTAGTCTTGGCTATGATCAAGTGATAATTTTTGTAAACATGTGTATATACATTTACCAACTCTCGAACACTTCATGGCCATTGTGGGAGTACATGGAGAAGATTGGGGTACATCAAGAAGAGCATGTGGATATTCCTCCCCAGAGGTATGATCATGAATCTCATCTCTTGAAGTATGTGGTTGATCAACTTATTGATCTTTCATTACTCTTCAAATCAAAGAAATAAACATTTAGTACAAAAATGTACACATTCACATATTACAATTATAATGTAAAAAAAATGAAAAATTATGCAACAAAAAAGTAAACTAAAACTTAGCACATTATTATTCATATTTTTTAAAGTTAAAAAAAATGCTAAAAATAGTAATGATATATGAAATGTCGTGTAAACGAATGAAAAAATTTCAAAATTAGTGTAGGATTATTATAAATGATCCAACCTAATAAATCATTTTTTACGTAAAAAATATTCTTTAACATATTAGATTTAAAATAATTGTCATTCAAAAAAATAAATAAATATATAAGTTATGTAATGGTAAACATGGTAAAATAAATAAAACTAAACTAAAATAAATAAAAATTTCTACTTATTAGTTTTAATATGATTTTCAGTAAAGAAAAAAATTACAATATCTAAAATTTTATGAAATTAATATATGTAAATGATAAATAAACATATGTTACCTATAATATTAGAAATGTACTAATGGATTTTCTTCTTTAATTATTTCATCATGGTCATTTCTTATGGCACAAACCATGTCTACAACATGATTATCATTATTATATCTTAATATTTCCACAAAAGTAGGGAAATCACATAAATCAGCATCTTCATCAAGTTGATCATCACCAAAATATTGTTTTTTCTTTGTAAAACAATATACCACTTTATATCGGATTGATCAAGAACATAGAATATTTTGTTTTACATGTGTTTCAATTATAAAAGAATCATCTATGTATTCCAATATATTCAGATTAACAAGTGTCATTATAAATCCATCATGTTTGACACTGTTCTTTTCAATAAACCATTTATATTTAAACACTAGAACAATAATTTTAATGAAATCAACCTCCCATATTTCTTCAATGAATCCATAATATAAACTTGATACATAAATTGGGTTTTTTATTTAGAACTCGACAAATTCATTGCTTCTGCGAACACCAATAGACCACTATTCTGAACTGCACTTCTTTTTTCTTGAGCTTTTGTATGAAATGTATAGCCATTTATGTCATACCCAGACCATGTTATCACATTTAAACTTGTACCATCCACTAACCATCTTATGGTCTCCAATGCATCTGATCTATCATGCATGAACTTTTTAAACCATTGGAAAAAATTGTAATTCTCATTCAAAATACGCATTTCTTTCTTATTTGGATGATATTATTTTAACTCATTAATATGAAATGTTATATATGGTTGAGAATCATCTATGTTATTCTAGATATGTAAATGTACCTTTTTTATCTATTCACAAGACAATGATTTGAATTCTAAACAACAAATCCCATTTCCCACATTATTAAATTGTTCATGGCGAGATGGAGGCAAACCAATGTGCTCCGTTGTAGACATGTAGCCCGTATAAAACTCTACAACCTCCTCAGAAATATAATTTTCAAAAATGGAGGCTTCTGGTCAATATGGATTCTAAACATACCCGTTTAATATATTCATATAACTTTTTAAGGGATACATCCAAAAAATATACAGGTCCACAAATCTTTATTTGTTGAACTAGATAATCCATTAAATGCACCATTATATCAAAAAAAGATATAAGAAAATACATTTCTAAGTGACACATTATATAAATTTCTTCTTTTTTCAAAATTTCTAAAGCATCCAAACCAATCACGTTATTACAAATTGATTTGAAAAAATAGCACACCTTCATGGCCGTCTCTCTGATATGGATGGGAAAAATTACATACAATGAAATTGATTAAAGTTGTTGCATCATGAGGTGACAATCCTGAGATTTTATACCTGTCAAATTCAAATCCTTCAGAGATAATTTTTTTTTACATTTGAAGAATAACCCTGTGACACTTTGATATCATGAAGACACTAACAAAAATCTAAATTTCATCCTCTTGGATAATGTATGAAAAGTAGGGGGAAGAAATTTTTTCCTTCCATCAGGAGTGGGGGATACCTCCAAACATATTCCCATTGATAGTAAATCTAATCTTTCATTCAACCCATATTTAGTTTTTTATTCAATATCTAACAATGTTCAAATAAAAATTTCATAGATATTTTTCTCTATGTGCCTGACATCAAAGTTATGTTTCACATCATGATATCTACAATATGGTAGCTCCAAAAATATTGACTATTTATTCCAAATATGTCTATCATTACAATATTTATGTGTCTTTCCCAATGTCACATCAAGGTTTTTCACACTCTAAAATTACACATCAGTGGATAATGGTTTTGGAGAAATATCAAATTCTTGTGAGCCATTTAATTCATTTTTTTAATCTTCTATAAGTGTGATTCATTGGAAAAAACTTTTGATGGCCTATGTATACTATTTTACTCCCATGATTCTAATATAAAGTCTATTGTTCACAAATTGGACATGCATTGTTCCCCTTAACACTATATCTAGACAAATTTCCATACACTGGGAAGTCATTTATAGAGAACATAATCACTATATGTAGTTGAAAATATTTCATTCTATAAGAATAATACACCCTAATACCATTATCCTATAAGTGCTTCAAATCATCAATTAATGGTGATAAGAAAACATCAATATCATTTCTAGGTTGCATTGGTCCAGAGATGATTAAATTCAACATGAAATATTTGTGATTCATACAAAATTCAGGAGATAGGTTGTAAATTACCAATAAAAGAGGCCATTAACTATGTGTGCTACTAAGGATTAGATATGGATTCATTACATCCATACACAACCCAAGTCGTAGATTTTTAAATTCATTTCCAAATGTAGGATACTGCTCATTAATTTTCTTCCACTGTGGACAATCAACTAGATGACATATTCTTTCCAACACATATCCATTCGTCATCATGCCATATTTACATTTTTCAATTATGTGAATTACAAAATAAATGATTAAAATGAGGAATTATAGGAATAAACAAAAATAACTTGGAAAGTTTCTCTGTAATATCTACATCATCTGGTGATTTTTCTTTCAACTTATATTTTAATGTCCCATATTTAGGACTCTCTGACAGATATTCATATTATTTCCTATATATTACAAAGTTATTCATACATGCATGTATTTTCTTGTATCCCAATACAATTGGGCATAATATTTTCTTGGACTTATAGTGTGAATTTGGATGATCGTTGTCTTTAGGAAGAATGTCTTTCATAATTGTAGCATCTTTGTAAAACTATTGTCACTCCATCCATGTTTCGCCTCTAAGTTAATCAATATTAAAATTGACGATAAAATTGTAAAATACATACAACCATGATATAGTGGTTTTTCATCATCACCATATAGATGCTCAATTTTCACTTCTTTATCAATTTTGTTTCTTCAATATCATGAATCATTTATTCAATTTCATCAGAGTTTCCATCTTGAAAATCATCATCATCAGAAGATCTGAAATTCTACCCAGTTTCACCATACCAAATCCAAGGGTTGTAACTTGTATTAAAACCATAAAAAATTTAATTATCTTTGATCTCTCTACTTTTCAAATTATTTATATTTAAACATTTCAAGCAAGGATTGAAAAACATTTCATTGTTTGAAACATTTCATTTATAAAATTTCAAAAAATCATTAACACCTACCTCATATTCATCACTCATTCGATGTGACATAATCCAACTTTGACTCATTATTACCTATAAAAAAATAAAAATTATACATCTTTTTAATATAATCTAATTTTATATTAATATGAAATATGTCATAATTTAAAAGTAACATAATTTTGAAATATAAACAAATATATATGTGTTTTAAAAATATAATTACAAATTCTAAAGAACAATGGAATATAGGTTTAAATATAAATTATTAATCATAAAAAGATATGCATGGAAATAATTTTAAATGGAAAATATAGTTATATAATCAAGTTTTATATCTATATGAAATATTCAATAATATAAAAGTATCAAAATTTTGAAATAAAAAACATATATATGTGTATTTGAAAATTATAATGATATTTTTTTGAAAAATAAGATAGAAAAACACTATGTAAAAATAAAAACCCATTCCCTAGTGTGATGTATTATTAACCCATCACAACACGAGTTTTGTTAATTTATTTTTTATCCTAATTATCTAAAATATTAACCTAACAAGTATTAGGAATGTATTGAATTGAAATATTTTCTTTATTTCCTGTAATTTTAATGGTCACATTGATGGGTTTTAACATTATTATTGAGTTTTTTGTGTAAATTGGTATTATGGAAAATGGTCTTCTGTAAAATCCTTCAGAGGAACCTAGATTTTATAGGGAAGGTGTTTCAAATATGATATCCAAGGTATGTTGAAAGGTTGTTTTGGGGGATACTTACCTAATATCGAATGCCTTGAATTGGTTCACTTTGTAAATAGTAACCAGACTGGTTAGCGGTAAGGACTAAATCAAGCCTCCCCATATGCTACAACATGGTGACTATCAGCAATAGTTTATTGGTTTTATGGTTGGAGGAATTTACACTCTGTAATAATACTAAATATAGTATAATATTAGTAAATTAAAAGTAGTTGAATGTAAAAAAAAGATATAATAATAAATATATAACCAATGCACAAATGATATCATCCATATATATCCCTTATGAATAAGAAGTTATAATGACTTCATTATCAAGAAGTAAAAGTGTAGTCTAGTATCCCAATGATCATCACATCCATTTATAACACATCAGAATACATTAGAAATGTAATTTGGGTGACATGTTATGAATATCTAAATGAAAATCCATACATAATTTTATCTCCCAATAATACTTATTAGAAATAAGGTAAGTAACTCAAGGTAAATCTTCATTGAATAAAAATTCCAGGATACTAATGATAAAACAATATCAGGATACAAAACCAACTTTAACAATTAACAGTGGAAGACACAATGAACAAAATTGAAAAATGTAGATTTAGAATCTGCGAATGAACAACGATAAAACAATATCATGATACTAAACCACCTTCAACAATTAATAGTTAAATACATGATGAAAAAAATCTAAAAAAGTATATTTAGTGCATCTACGAATGACTAAAATTGTAGCATGTGAGGCTTACTTGAGAGTTGTAAGTCGAGCAGATAGATGCACCTACTAAAAACATGATAAAAAATATGAAAATTAGTTTGGATTACATGGGATCGAAGAATAGATTCTAGGATTTCCATGCGAGAAAGACAGAGACACGGTCACCTAAAATAAAAATAGTGGAATGACTTGAAATTGGAGTTCATACAATTTTTAAATGATTTATCATATCATTTATTTAATAACCGACATGATAAATAGTTTTTATCATGTCAGTTATAAAATAACTAATATCATAAAATGATTTATGACATCAGTTATTTAATAACTGATGTGACAATGAAATGATGTTTCCTTTATCATGTCGGTTATTAAAAAAGCGATGTAAAAAATGGGATTTATTAAATAGGTTATTCCATAACAGACATGATAAAATTATTTATAATTTTGGTTATTATATAACTGATATGATAGGGAAATGAAGTTTTATTTATCATGTAAGTTATATAATAACCGATATAAAATTTCCATTATCACATCAGTTATCAAATAACTGATGTGATAAAGTGAGATACTAGATTTATCACGACAGTTATCAAATAACCGAGGTGATAAATCAATAAAATTCAGTTTGGTTGTCGGTTATAATATAACTGACATGATAAATCAATATAGAAGTATTTTCACATAAGTTATAAACAAATCATGTAAAAAAAATTTACATTATAAATACTTTTTATACTAGTGAAGATATCTTTATATCGAATCTTTTATGGAAAAATCACACTAGCTTCTTCACAATAAATGAATCTTCTAATGTATCACCAAATACTATAATTTTTCTCACTATATTATTAACCCAGGTAAAGTAATCATCAATGTTCTCATAATCTTTCATCTAAATATCTTAAAACATTTCCCTAAAAGTCTAAATCTTGGATTAAATTATCATTACATATTATATAAACTTATTTTTAAGTTCTTCCCACATATCCTTGAAAGTTTGAAGTGACATTTCCTTGGGGAATACTTTTTGAGATAAATATGAGAGGATATCATTCTATGATTTCTCATATACATGTATACTTATATTTTCTACATAAGTAATAGGAAAATCACTTTATATGGCAGTAAATCTCACTGTAATAGAATCACTTACCTCAAGGACTTGAGAAAGTATATATAGAATCATTCAGTATATCCATCCATAAAAGATATTTCCAATAAAGAAAGAAACTTCTCTACATTTGATTTAATTTAAATCTCTATCATAAATATTGAGAAATTGTTTTATCTTTTCAGAGGGAACCTTCTTTGGTAACACTTTTTGTTAATTATTTAAGTGAGATCACTAAGATAGGGAGGGGTGAATCAGTGATCCACTTTTCCTTTTAAGTAATATGCCTTATATAATTCTACCTATGTACCCAATTAAAGATTTGGTCTAATAAACTTATGGTATATTATTATTACTTGAATACATAGAATGAAAAAAGTCATGGAATATGAGGATTTACAAGATCCAACCTTGAAATATTAATTCTTTCCAAATATGGATTGTGATCTAGGTCCTGGTTTTCCCACTATGAATAACTTAAGTAAAATTTATAATATTTATCCTAAAAATAATGTTGAGAAATATTCCAAAATTCCCAGTGTAAAATCTCTTGATATGTGAGGTCCTTCGTTTCTTACAACAACTGCCTCCTAACAAGTTATTTATAATGGCATCCCATTAGTTAAATCCATCTCCAAAAATCTTTTGGAGGCCTCTTGATAGGGTATGTATATTGCCTTCTAATTTTTCTTAAAGGGTTATCTCAAAAAAATCCTTTAAATAAGTCTTTTAATTCTTCGACACCAATATATATTCATCATTTTCCTCCTTCTGTTACCCCTATGCAAGTCATTAATATCCAAAATTTCCTTTACATGGGTACTAGAATTTAGTGTAACCATTTTGTGAGTGCACTACTCAAATTTAAAAATCTTTTAGTATCCATGGGAATATTTTGATTTATCAGGTTTAACTTTAAATAGACCAGGTTTAAACTTTAAATTTACATTACTATTACTAAGTAAACCATACACAAATACCATACTACCTTTACATTTTTCATGTTTTGCAGTGTTGCCTTTACATAGGCAGTTCACTTCTTGATGCCCTTATAAAACAGGAATAAATATGGAATTAGCTTTATATAATTAACTATTTCAACTCAAAATTAACTCACTCATTTATTAATAAATATTTAGGCCATTCATATTCCATAAATATTTTTATATAGTATTTTCACCATCAAAACATGCCTTTATCATAGTGATCGGTACATCAATAATCACATATAAGGTTTAATTCATTAAATATATCCAAGTTGAGTTCTTAAAGGGAAAATATGTATGTTCCCATTTTCCATTCCATGTAAAAAACACAATCCATGAATGCTCACATCATTCTTCTGCCTTTATTTTCATTTTTGAATGAAAGTTATTTCTTAGGTTTTAATACATAAAACAAGTTTTCATCAAAATAATTCCCATAAGGTTTTTGTTATAATACCAATATTGGGTTTCATGTTTTCATTGAATTATATTAAAATAAATTATTTATTATTATTTCAAATGAACTGAAATCATGATTTTATTAAGGTTTTCAAAAGGATAAAGGCATGTTTGGTTACTTCTTAGTTGATTTATGTCATTATTTTCAAATGTGATAGCCTATTTATACGCTATTGTTATGAAAATATTTTATTTAGTTCCAAAATATAAAATAATGTTTATCTATTATATTTTAAAAAAGGGTATACTTTATTTCATATAGTTTACCAAAGGGTTTTATTTTGTTATTCCATCACCCTTGAAGACATTCCCCTTGATATTTCTTATGTGAAAGGTTATATGTTGTTTACTTATGAAATGATTATGGATTACATATATTATTTTTTCATTCTTATTATTGTTTAAGAGGGGATAATTATTTGAATTTTTATCAATAGTGAGGGTGTGTTATAATTTATTTTTTATTTTTTATATAGTTATGTGTTACATTTTGATTGCTCACCTCCATTTCATGTCATAGGAATCCTTGGATAGCTAGGTGGGAAATCTACATATGAGTATTTCACTTGCTTATGATTTTACTTTGGATAGTGGATCCAAGATAGAAAAAATATTTTAAAATGGATTTTTTAATATTTTCTTAAATAGATTCAGTAAACCCTGGTGTTTAGGTAGGTAGATCCTATTATGCATGCTAATTATATGGATTCTATTATAATATTTTCATAAATTGTCTCTAGGGAACCTAGGTGTTACCATGATAGTTTATTTATGGTTATTTTTTGATTTTTTATTATCATTATAATTAAGTTTATTATGATAACACATATTATTATTTTTTCTTCCTTTTTTATAGTTTTAAGTTTGTATGATTTTTCTGAAAAACTAAGTGATCCATTTTTTTCATTTATAGAAAATTATTTTTTAAAATTGGTATGGTGGTTTAAAAATGAACATTTTTCTTTATTTATAAACATATATCTCTAAAAAATTATTTTTAAATACAAAAATTCATATCACTTATGCTTTCATTATTAAATTTATATGGTTTACTAGAGATTGAGTAATTTTACATATTATTCTTAAATGGGTATTTCTAAAGTAAGGTTTAAATATTTTTTCTTCCATGAAAGGATTTTTTTTCTAAAAATATTTAGAATATATTTTCTAAAATAATTTATAAAGTATACCTTGGAGAAAATTATTTTAAGTGATGGACTCCCATGACTTTTTAAATCCAAAATAAAAATTTAGATTCATAGTGTATTTAAAAATAGAATTAAATGTTTTTATTGTTAAACGTTATATTTTGGCCAAGGGAAGGATACCTATTAGGCTATATTCCTAACACCCTATATATACACCAAGGTGTTTATATTACCTTTAGGATATCTATTTCAGGTTTAGTATAGGTACTTCATAGATATAGTAGGTGGCCTTATCATGGTTTAGATTATAATGGATATGAAAATTGAAGTGTTTTTTTATCGCCCAATGCTAGTATCTTTGAGGGGTTATTTTTTGTTTTATGGTTTCTACTTAGTATATAGATCCATCCCATTGTTTATTATATCACTTCATTTTCATCACAATAGTTTCATTTCAATCTTAAATTGTTCCTGTATAAAAGTTTAACCATATTGATGTAGAGATATTTTCGATGTTTTTATTTGTTTTGATTATGATTTGGTGAGTTTTTATTATATTTTTATTTTTTTGGTTTTTCTTTTCTATAGAAAGTGTATATTCTATTGGTGTGATCCTCCGACTTACAGAGTTATTATGTCAGACTTACAAGTGGTGGTCCTCTATTGGTTATAAATTAATCAATTTAACTCATTCCCAATGATGTAGGTATTGATTTCTCAACACTAATTGTGACCTCATGGCTACCAGGAACGCATCCTAGTAATTTTTATAGGCCAAATTTGGAAACATTTTTGGTTGATAAATCTTGGTTCATGAAAAAATGGTAATATTTCTTTATTTTGGTTTATATTACTAAGGGAGTCAATGTATCCAAGAGAAAGGACCTTTGAAGCTATAGATGTAGGTATGGGTATGTAACATTCGGATATTTAGAAATTATAATGTTTTTTCCTTTTAAATAATTTTTTCTAAGAATAAAGGTACTTAATATCATTAGGATTAATATATAAATTTAATAATATTGAAACAATATTAATTGAAGTATATAAATACTATTTTTAGTAAAATATTAATTTGAATCAAGTTTTTTAAAATTTTAATAATAGTATAACATATATTAAGAAAAGTATAAATTATCAAATAATAAAATACTAAGTAAATATAATTATAAGAATATATGAATAAATATATTTTTAAAATAAAAATGTTTATTTTTTATATATATGTATAAAATAATTGTAGATAAATTTTATTAATATGTCAATAAAATAAATGGATTATATGAGTTTTTGAAGTCAAATGACAGAATTATAAAATTTAATTGATAAAACCATATTTTTTATGTAAATGAACTCTACATAAAGGTAAAACAAAAAATTCTCAACTAGGGGAAGGTTAGTTTGTACTCGCATAAGGGTAATAAGAAACTCATGTAAGGGTACACCCAAGTTTCATAAGGTTCATTAATGGATTTCATAGCTCATATAATGGTAATGAAATAGAATGGGGATATGTAAGGGTAGATCACCCTCTATGTAAAGGTAAAAACCAATATATAAGTGTATATAGCATGGAATATACGGGTACACAATAATGGAGTCATGTATGGTTTCTCACTTTTTCCTCAAGAGTGTTTGAATAAAAAATATTTAATTTTCAGAAAGGGTACACAACACCTTGCATTAATTGGAGCCTAGAAATAAATAGGTAATGTAAGGGTCGACCTAATCTGACATAAGGGTATCAGAACACTTACGTATGGGTAACCTACATTATATATAGAATGCCAAAGGATCTATAATCCCACTCATAAGGGTAAAAGAAACATAAAAGGGATTACGTAAGAGTTATATGGAGAGTTTAAAAACCCACATAAAGGTAATATTTCTATACTAAAAGTTTTTTAAGGGTAAAGTATCCCTTACATAAGAGAAAAACAACCTCGCGTAATTATTAGTCATGTTGGAATATAAGTAAAACTATGTTGTATATCTCCACATAATGGTAATATATATCTAATATAAAGGTAAATGAGCACTCTCATATTTAAACCGACTACATCACTATCTTATTCCTCATATAAAAATTTCATATAAAATTTAATAATATATCTATTTAATATGTAATTATCATATCGGTTTGCATAATGATTTTGTTGACAAATAATATCAAGATAAATGAAACATGACATGAATATGAACATCGGAATTTATAAAACTTATTTCTATCTCTAGATGACCTACTAATAGTTTCAAACTTTCTTATTAATCTATAAGACCTTAACCTTGAAGCTTCACATTTGGTGTATTATTGAATATTAAATGGACAGAATCTCAGCATAATCTTAGATATTATTTTAAATGATTCATATATTTTTTGGTGTCAAGTGGTATAGAATAAGATACAAATAAGATAAGATATTTTTATATTATTAACCTCAAATATGAATTTATCATCTTTTGTCACCAGTAACTATTGATACATAAACATTTCATATTTACTCTAATATTCATATATAGTTTAATTTTATCTACAAAAATGGAACTTTCCATTCTATTTGAAAACCAACCAAACCTATTACAAATATCTACCCAAAAACCCTTGACCTTGTTCTCAATTCATAGTTATAAGATAAAGGTAGTGAAAATAAGTGATTATATTCATGGGAATAATATATTTTAAGAAGGATAATTTCACAGGATAAGTCCTATGGTTCTAGGAATAAATTCAATTTAGAATTATATAGTAAGGTAAGGGGAAAATCATTTTTAAAAATTCTATTTTTAATATTTAAAAGTATTTTCATTACTTTCAAAATAAAAATATGTATTGGTTGGTAAAAGTTACTTTGATGAAAAGTTTTTTGAATGTTAATGAATTTTAATTCTTCCTCAATAATGGAAATAGAATTTTGTATTAAATGTTTTTTGATTTTCAGGATGGTTTAAAATAACTTTAAAATTATCATTTTATATCTAAAATATTATTGTAATTCCATGTATGTCATTCATGATTAAATGTATTGTAAGGCCATGCAATATATTTCTCATTTACATTCTATATATGTTATGAAAATAATTTGATTAAGGTAAATTTACAAGAATTATTTATAACTATTTCCAAGGAATTTTTAGATTACTTCTAATCTATATGAAAGTACAGATTTTCCTACAAGTAATGTTTTACTGTGTTTATTATATATGTAATTATTTTTCTTTTTTAAAATAAATTATATAGATGCGATGTTTTTCAAAACTTATTTTTAATGTATTTATAATGAGAAATGAATGATTTAAAAATGTTTTATTTAAAATTTGGCACTTGGGTATTGAATATGATGATAGGAAATGGGGAGTGAACCTATAACCTCAAAGGGAATTTGTTTTAAAAGTGCTTTTAAACATTCAATATTCCTATAAGCCATAAGTTTTTCTTAAATATTTCCAAGAATTATTAAATTATATAAAGATATATTATTTTCAAAAGTAATGATTTGAAATTTAAAAGGTGAAATCTGGATTTATTTCCAAAGATATTATATTTTTAAATATATATTTTTCAAAAAAATATTTCATCTAATGAATTTTTTGAAAATCATCTCATTTTTGGGATTTTGAAAACCCTAAATTATTTTTTAGGAAAAATAATGGGTTAAATCAAATTCTTTATTTAGATTGCAATGTTTAATATAAAAGTAAATGGTTTCAAAAGAATGTTTATAGTATTTTAAAAGAGAATGAATATCAACTCTTATTTTAAAAACCCTTACAGAGAAATTTTATTCTCACCCCAAATTTTTAAATTTTTATAGGTTTAGTGATGATTAAAAGATCAATGGTGATAGTAATTGATAAAGAGTCCAGATCAAGTGAATCTGGACAAGAGTTTATATAATTATTTATAAAATTTTATTTGTATTAATATTTCTTTATACTTAAAAACTTTAGAACTAAATGATCCTTAGAATATATATTTCAAAGGTATTTTTAAAATTTTTATTAATAAAAAAAATTATACTATGTTTCTTTGCAATAGAATCAGGAGTGCGGGACTAGGCCATCGCATTTTGTTTAACAATAAAGGTTTACACAACATTGGAGATTATGATGATATTATTTTGTGATAATGAAGAAGTTTGAATTTTTTTTTGAGGATTACAATGATAGATTTTATGTGATTAAACTGATTTTAGATGAATGTTGTTTTAGAAAGATCTTTATTTTTAGGGAAATAATCTTATATATTATCTAATTGTGTAATTTTTTTGATGTTCAGAAATAGTGTGCCTCATAAAAGGAAACAATTTCATGGATTAAATTCTTTCTATTTTATAATTAAATTATCTTTACCAAACTTTTAATGATTATAATAAAATAAATCCTTGAATTAAATTATGAAAATAAAAATATATTTTGATAATTAAAATTTTGAGGAATCAATTTCTTTAAGGGGATAGAATGTAACATCCTGTGATTCAGTATGTATGATATTTTTACATTTAAATAAATTTTTACACACATAATGTTAATTAATATCTTTAAAAAGAATATAATAATTTAGTAATAGTGAAAAATATTATTGGAGAATATAAATAAATATTTTTTTAAATATTAATTTTAAGTAAGCATATTAAAATTTTAATAATATTATAGTATATATTAAGAAAATTATACATTATCATAAATAAAATAATGAGTGAATATAATTGTAAGATATTTGAAATATATATATATTAAAATAAAATCATTAATTTATAAATGTTTTTATAAAATCAGAGTAGATAAATTATATTAATATATTATGAAAATTAATGGATTTTATGATTTTTAGAATTAGAATTATAGAATTATGAAATTTAGTTGTTAAGATATTATATTTTATATAAAGAAATTATAAGTAAATATAATAAGAAGAATTGGAAGTTGTGTAAAGCTCATCATGTACTCATGTAAGGGTAATAATTTGCATACGTAAGGGTGCACTTGAGTTGTGAAAGGGTCATTGAGGGATTTCATAGATCGTATAAGGTAAGGAAATGGACAAGGTCTATTTAAGGGTAGATAAACCACAATATAAGGTTTGTACTTTTTTGTAAGGGTACATAGATCTACATATAATGGTACACATCACCTCACATAAAGGTATGCCAAGAAACAAATAGTCTATGTTAGGGTCGACCCAAGCTCACATAAGGGTATCAATCCACATCTATAAGGGTTTGTTGCATCATATAAATTCTGTGTAAGGGTCTCCAATCCATCATATAAGGGTAAAATAAACTTAAAATGTAACAATCCAGGTACTAATAGAATAATTGTTTCCCATATTTATTAATATTCTTGATTTAAATAGTTAAATTCATTATGTTAAGTAATTCTTAAAATTAATAGTTTTATTAAACAAATTTAATATATGTTTATATTTAAAATATTAACTTTAAAATTATAGAATTTTAATTTGAATAAAAAATTTATTTTTTTAATTAATAATGTCTAAATTATCTTAGTATTAATTTTTTTGAATTTTCTAAAAAAGTGATATTTTTAGTGAAGAGTAAAAAATACAGTTTTTTTTAATGTAGTATATTTGTGACATCGTCAAGACATAATTATGATATAAAATTTATAAAATTTATATAATTAATAAATTATGATATTATAATATAAATATTGTATAGAAATAATTCAGAACATGTAAATTATAATTTATTTCATGACAAGTATAAAAATCATTGTCAGTGTTGACGCAGTTACTACACAGTGTTGGAAAATTCAAATTTGGTTTCTTATAGATAATATTTGAGAGAAAAAAATAGTCTTTGAATGAAATTTTTAATAAATAATATATATAATTCATCTTTTTGTCTATTATTTTATAATTTTTAAGTTATATAACTTTAGTATTAACCAAATTCCTATGAAATGTTTGTATAAGGAAAGAAAGCCCAAATTAACAAATTAAAGAAGTTGTCTTAACATGGATATGACTAAATATACATAATTAACAAATATAAAATATTATATTAAACCTAATTAATTTTTTTATGATTTTTATTTTTTTTAATTTTTATGTATAATGTAATTAACTTTAATGCTTATTCAACTCTCATGGAGTTCTTATACAAGTTGAAGAAAAATCCATAAAATGATTTTAATTAAAATTATAAGAACCATTAAATGACTAGAATATTTAAATAAATATTTTTTTATAAGTAATTTTTGGCCAAAAATATTTTTTGGTACAAATTTGGGATCTTTTGGATCCACTTTTAGTATGTTAATTTACTTATAATATTTTATTTGAATGAAAGTGAATTTGTCCACACTATGGTTTTTAGTTGGTATAACTTTCTAATATATAGTTTTCAAAAATATTTTTTGACCATAAATTATATTTGGAAATCTATATATTTATCTTAATCATTATAATTTATTTTTAATTTTTAGGCAAAAAATAAATACCTTAAAAGTTGTCAAATGAGGATGAAATATTTATTAATTTAATGGAAAAATAAAATAAAATATATTAAAAATATTAAAATAAATATAATTTGAGATAATTAAGTTGATCCATGAATTATCTAGATTACCATGACATGTATAAGATATAATATAATATTTGATTATAATTTTAATCTTTTTTTCTGTTTTTAAATCCATAGTTATATATATTATTAAATTTTTAAAAAAATATATTTCATGAATAAAATATTTTATTAAATTATTTAAAAATAAAAAAATCATGAATAAGGGAAAATATGGTAATTTTATGTCATAAATATAATCTATAATTTTTTTATTCTTTTTGGAATCTTTACTCCAATATTAGACTTATAATATTTTAATATTTTAAGTAATTTCTAAATTGTCCCTCGCCTCAATTATAAAAGGGAACTCATTACTTCACTTAATTTAATCAAAATGAGGCAACTTTATCAATTATTCTATTAAAATTACCTTCTACTCATCTCCTTCCACATTATAGTGTTTTTAGTCTCACAGAAAGATCAATATCAAGTACCATAATAAGGTTCCTAAGGAGAAACATTCAAGAGGTAAATTACTCTTTTCTTTACATCATTTCACACTTCTAACTTATCCTCACCCCCAATACAAAGTTTGTTGATAACTCCAGTTTCATACCTGTACTTTAATTTTATTGTGTTAATGGTATATCCATCATAAAATCTTTTATTTTCTTGTTTTATTCTTAAAAAAAATCTGCATCCATGGTGTGTCAATTCATTACATTTGTGGATGATGATTTTTTTCTGTCTCATTGCCACATTCATCGAAAGTTTAAATTCACATATAGTTGTTCAAAATTATATATATATATATATATTCTCTTTTTTAGATTACAATTTTTATTTGATAAGAAAATCCAAAATTAACTGACCATTAAATCATGAAACGAACTCATATAAAACAATGGAAATAAAACAATATTGTTAATAAATGGGTGGAAATATGTTATAAGAAGATCATATAAGGTATTATAAATATGAATATATTTCTATAATAAATTAATAACACTCTTTAACCAATTATACAGATGTTTTCAACACTTTTTAAGGAATTCAAAACTGTGGTAAGGGACACTCCTTTTAAAATCCTCTTTAATGTCTCTTTTTACAAACTTCAAAAATATGGTTTTTTAATTGATATGGAAAGATATTATTTTCTCATTTTCATGATTTCTTAATGTTTTAAGTTTTTATTTACAATATTACATGGTTATTTTCAAATAAAATTTTTTATTTTGTTTGTGCGCAATATTCCTTTGATATAAGTGATTTTCCTTAAGGAAAGTTTGTATGTTGCAATTATTCATGTTTTATGATTATGTTATGGTTATTGGGAATTGTTTATGATGATGGGTGGTTATTTTATAAAATAAATAAGTTTGTGTCTTTGATATCTTTACAATGTATTGGGTATGTTGGAAGGGTTGCATTAAAAGATTGTTGTGAGGGTTAAAAATAATATGGTATCCATGAGGGTTAAAACCATAAGTAATTATGATAATAAAATGATACCCCAAGTTACTTAAATGGTTTTTTACTCTTTCTATGTTTTATTGAAACCTAATGTTTTCACAAAGTAAGTATATCTTACTTTTAATAGTTAAAAATATATCTTTCATGTATTTATTAGTATTAATTTACTAATGGATTATTTCTTTATTTTTACGTCCCTTACTGGGATCTTTATTCTCATTAAATGTATTAAAATGTATTTGTAGGATCTATGGATGTGTAAGATAAAATAATAAGGCAAGCTAAATTTTGTGAATATTTTTCATGAAAATAAATCATGTTTTATTTATAAGGAATTTTGTATTATATAAAAAATGGATACAATTTTAGAAGTATCCACTTTTTGTGCTTGTGGGTTTTTATGTATAAATTTTGACCTAATTATATAAAACACTAAATTTTAAAGATTTTAGTTATGAAAGATAAATGAATTCTAGTCTAAAGTCACTAGAACATGTAATGGTTAAGGCCATCAATTATAGATGGTATCAGAGAAATCTTTTGATAATTTTAGGGTTTATGAAGATGTTAATAGAATATAATAAATTATTTTTAATTTATGGTTAATTTTAACTAATGTAGAATTTTAAGATTACTATGATTCATCCTCCAATATATGTCTATTTAGAATGGTATTCTGTAGAATAAATAGGGAAGTTGAAGTAGTAAGGCACCAAGAGGATAATATATTTCTGAATTCGCAACCTACAATGGTGTGAATTGGATTTGATCGGTTTTTTGTAGTAATTTATCAATTAAAATAGGTTATAAATGGTGTTTTTATCTATACAAGGTAACAAATAAATCTACAATATAATAACATGATGAGAGTGAAACATTTTATAAGGAAACACCCTTCTTATTTTAGTGGATATTCTAACCCAGTGGTGACTGAAGGTTGGATTAAATACCTTCAAAAGATATTCAATATCATGTAGTGTTCAGATAATCAAAATTTCAGTCTTTCTATTTATCATTTTGAATAAGAAGCTAACTAGTGGTGTTTAATGGTCAAGAATATTAGGGAAAGACAAGAGATTTATTCATTGGAATGTGATGAATTTAAGAATATTTTCCTTGAAAAATATTTTCCTATGATGGTTTGACTTGGGATGGAAGATAAATTCATTTATTTAAAATAAAATAAAAATTATTCAGTGTCCATTTATGAAGTAAACTACACTTGTTTGGAATGTTAGGCTCCAAATATTATTTGGGATCTTAATAGTAAAATCAATTTTTTTTACACAGGATCGAAGCCAAGATATATAAGGGCGTTTTCCCCTCCCATGAATTCAAAAGTTATGAAAAACTTATTCAATGTGATAAGAGGGTAGAATTTGAGTTTTTTTATAATCATGTTTAATTTTAAAAAAATAAAACTGAAAGGTCCATATAGAAAGAAATGGGTAAGAATTAATCAAATAAATATGAAGGTAAGAAAATCCAGTTTCCAGTTTGTGGTAAGTGTGGTAAAAATCACTATGGAGAGTTCCTAAACAAATATGAAAAGTTATTACGATGTGTTAAGTTTTGAAATATTTGCTGATATTTCAATGAAAATGATCTTAAGTTTAATTATGATCATTAAGTGACAAAGTGTTTTAAATGTGGTGAGATGGGGAATTATGCACAAACCTTCCCAAAGAAGGATATGAGTGATAGGAAGTATTTATAATATAAATAGGATGGTGTAGTGAAATATATTTCAACTACTTCAATAGATACTGAGCCATACAATTAAGTGGTATTAGGTACTTTTTTTTACTCAGATTTTTCTAATATCTTTTTTGATACAGAGTCTACACATTCCATTATTTTAAATAAATCTTCTAGTAAATTGAAAATTTTACCTCAAGATATGAAACAAGAAATTATTTCTAAAACACTAGAGGATATTAGAGAAAAAATGAATTATAATAATATTCCTATTGTTATCTATGGACATAAATTACTTTCAAACATTATTGGTTTACCCTTAGTATAGTTTAATGTTACTCTAGGTATGGATTGGATATCTATTTACCATGGTAAGATTGATTTTAGAGATAAATAAATTTTTTTCAAAAAGAGTTTTAGTTTTTATAGAAGAATGAACACATACCAATGATAACCTATCAGGGATTTGAGAAACTATTAAAATAGGGATATTAAAGTTATCAAGAACATATTGTTGAAAACAAGGGAACAATTTAGATAAATAATGTACAAATGGTAAGTGAATACCAGAATGTTTTTCCTGATGAGTTGACCGGTGTTATACCTAATTGAGAAGTTTAATATACCATTGAATTAGTTCCTAATTCAAAGACAATTTCCAAACCCCCTTATCGAATGGATCAAGTGGAATATCTAGAATTGAAAAATCAGTTGTAGCAGTTTCTTGCTAAAGGTTTCATTCATCTCAGCACTTCACCATGGGGTTCTCCTATTTTGTTTGTTCAAAATAGAGATGATTTCATTAGGATTTTAATTGATTATAGATATTAGAATAATATCACTATAAAGAATAATTCTTCATTCACTCGTATTGATGTCTTGTTTGATCAGCTCCAAGGAACTCCTTATTTTTCCAATATTGAATTGAAATCAAGATACCACCAACTAAAGGTGAAGGAGTATGATATTCCAAAAATATAATTCCATTATAGATATAGTAATTATGAGTTTTTTGTTATGTCCTTTGGTTTCAAAATTTTCCCTGTTATATTATGGATCTTATTAATATAATATTTTATGAATTTTTGAAAAGGGTTGTGGTAGTTTTTATTGATGATATTTTGATTTATTCAAAAATTTATGAGGATCAAGAAAAACTTCTAAGGATTTTTCTACAAACCCATAATGAAAATAAGTTATATGGGAAATTTGAAAATGAGATTTTTTGTTACAAAAAAAATCTTTTTTGGGAAAAATTATAAATAAAGATAGCATAATAGTTGATCATACCAAAACAAAATTGGATGATTAATTGAAAAGACCAACAAATTTTACTAAGATTCAATGTTTTCCTAGATTAACAAGATATAATTAGTGGTTTGTATAAAAAATTTCATGGTTAACCATCTCTCAAACTAAGTTAACTCAAAAAGGATTTAAATTTATCTACATAAAGGATTGTGATGATTGTTTTCAAGAATTAAATAGAATATTAGTGAATGCATTTTTTTTTTTCCCTCAAGAAATTGATATTTTTTCATTTATAGTGATGCTTCATTGTAGTTATAATGACCCAGAATGTCCATGTAATTTTTTTTAATATATGGAAATTTTACGAGTCTGTAAAAACTGAAGGTGTGTGATTATGAGGTCCGGTATGCCCGGAATAAATTTCTGAACATTTTTTCAGGTACATTTATTTAATGTACGAGCGGGTTTTTGTAACTATTGAACTGATGCTCAGAATTGAAATTTGAGGACATCGTTGAACTCACAGCACTGCTATTCACTTAAGGAGACCTTCACCTCGACTGTAGTAGGTCGAGGGTAAAAGATAGTTTTTGGGGTTTTTTGTGGGAATGAAAAATAAAATAAAATAAACTTTTAATTTATTTCAAATATACCTCCCATGTGAAGGCTATAGAGGTGGGGACCACTAGGCGTTAAAACCTCCCAACTTGAATGCTTGGTGATGGGGACCACCTGAGCTAGTAAAACCCCCAATTCAAATCTTGGTGGTGGGGACCAACTGAACCCCTCATTAGGGGATAAAAACCTCTCAACTCCTTACTTTAATTATGCCAAATCTTTTTTAATTAATTATTCCAAATCTAATTTAATTAATTAATCCAATATATTTTGTGCCAATATTAAATTACACAATATATTATATAATGTTGGCTACTTTTCATTTTGGTGGAATTGGGAGAGGTGAACCTTTCAGAGCATTACTCTCTCCAACAAAGAACAAAGACGTATTACTTTGAATTCTTCCTTAGGACATCCTCTAATGGTGTAAATCTTCAACAACAAATAACCACCTATATTGAAGACCGTTTGTCTGATGAACAAGCTCAGATTGAAGGCGTGTGGTGGGAAAGATGAACATCGACATCATCGAATTATTACTCGTGCCAACATGAACAAACCTTCGAGGTTGGTTGGTTGTTTGAATTTATTCCCCTTACCCATTCTTGATGGTTCCTGTTAAATCAGGAAGAGATTATATCTTCTTTCTACCACTATAACATGGAGGGTGCGGGACAAACAAACATTGCATAACCTCTCCGCAATTCTCGTGATAAATTGGTGTCTTGTTCATGATAGAGGATGATGGAAACCAACCTCAGTGGAGAATGAAAATGGCAGTCGGAACCACCGCCAGCCGCAAAGATGGAAACAAATAGAGGGAGTCCAGTCAAGTCGGACACCAGATAAGGTCCGGCGTGCAACTACGCTACATAGCCAGCCATGGTTGATCGCCACTCGCAGCCACCGTGGTCGCCGCAACCCCGCGGCCTCACCGCACCGCCCCTCAGCCTCGACGCGTCTCCCTATGGCCTCATCGTGCCACCCCGCAGCCTCACTGCTTGTGGCCACCACCACCCCATGACCTTCCCGCACCACCCCATGGCCTTCTACGCATCCCCGCGACCTCGTGGCCTTCTGTGGCTCCTCGTGGCCTTTGTGGCCCTCTATTTCCTCATGGACCTACCACACCGCCCAAGATGGGCTGCCCAAAATGGGTCGGGCCGGGCCCAGCAAGTCAGTCTAGGTCAACCCAAACCAGTTTGGCCCAACCCGGGTCGGGCTGGGTCGGACAGGACCCAGACCCACTTTGACCCACTTATGCTCTTTTGGCCATAACTATGGCACTGGACTTCCATTTTAAAAACTGTCAATAGTTCTATAAACCTTAGAGTGATACAATACATTTGGTATAACCCACTTGATTTTTGAATAAAATTGGGATATGGTCGAGTTGGAACGAGTACTAATTCAACCGGGCCATCGGGAATAAAAGGTTAATAACTTACAGACCGGATGTTTGATTGATGTGTCGTCTGTTGTATTGAGACCTCTATGATGTGGCAGTCCTTTGTGTTACTTCTTCACGGGACATCATGGAGTTTGGATTATCGACCAGTGGATTGAGGAGCGGACCCACCCAAAGACGATCAAGCTAAGAGTGGGAACCCAGTAGTTGGCTCTGGCTTGAGGAAGAGATCCTTCGTGGGTCTGTGATTGAAGGTCCCACATGGAACCACTCTAGGATTCCATGTGGGACTACCCAAGAGATCTTGTGTGGGTCAGCACCTAGAGATGATGTGTGGGTCAGCACCTAGAGATCCTTTGTGGGTCATCAACTAGAGTTCATCTCTGGGTCATCACCGAGCGATCCTGTGTGGGTCAGCACCGAGCGATCCCGTGTGGTTCAACACCTAGAGATCCTATATGGGTCTGATGATGATTAGAGATCCTACATGGGTCTGCCTATTAACAGAGTAAGATGATTCAGTAGTTACATCTAATCATCTCTACTACTGTACCTAAGTTATACCTGGTGTGAACTAAGTTTGTACCTTATGGTATTTTCCTTCACGGTAATACCTTGATGATATTATTTGGTGTGGCGTACCCGTTTGGTACTAGAATTCATGGTATTCCTTCCTTTGTGAAATAGTTGAGCTTTGGAATTTGAGTTGGACTTTGTGTTTTCCTCATGATTGAGATGGGTATACTTGATAACTTAGGTATATATATGGGCATATACCTAAGTAGGGTTGTTAGTTGATTTCCTGTTGTGTGGTTTATCCTTGGTGGATTTTGTGAGACCTTGATGGACTCGGGGTCCCTACTGAGTATCATTATACTCATCCCTACACGGGCTATGGCCACACCCTATTGTGTTTGGTGCAAATGATAGATAGTGTTGACTAAGGATGAGAGTACCGGGACTGGAGGTGGCTCAGAGGTGGATGCTAGACGAGGTATACCGCAGAGACGGTCGTTCGTGAGATGTACCTACCCTTTAGGTAGGATTCATGGTGGATGATCCAGGAGCTTCTTTTCACCGATAATTTGTCTTGTAGTTTCCAGTTTTCCTTGTACTTTCCAGTTGGGATTGTATTCTAGCCACTTTAACTTACTGTACTCACTCTGTTTACTATACAGTTTACTTGAGTTTGTATCTTTCTATGTGCTTGGTTGTGTTTGTTATAGGTTATAAAGGCAATGCCTTCCAAATTTTAGGGAATACACTTATGGGGCTAGTCTCTAGCCCCTGGCCTATGGAAGTCGGGCTTGGGGTAGTCACGGCACGGCCCCCGGGGGACGAGTCATGAAAAATTGGTATCAGAGGAGTCGGTTCTACCGTAGAACATAGAACTATGATATTTCATTTTCAATGGAAATAGTGTTAGGTTTAGTGACTGTGTTTATCATTTTATGGAATCCATTGTTGGTACAGTGGCCAGCGTATCCATACACCTGGACCCTGACTTCTAATTTCTGACTCAGTGCATCAAAACACTGATTGCGTGTGTGTTTTCAAGAGTTTTCTTTGTGATATCTTGAGTCATCTCACCAGGTATAACTTATTGACCATGGAACACCTATTTATTTTTAGTATGCATCTACATAGACATACATCTTGGGTTCCGGATATAGTATGCACTAACTGCGCAACAAGCGATGAGGCCTCGGTGAAGGGCCCTCTTCTAGTAGAGGCACTAGTAGTACAATTACTCATTGGGCCACTGATGCCACCAGCCCCAGAAGCAGAGGGTGCACGCTTCTTGAGTGTGTTTCATGAGGTCTAGTTCTAGAGGCCACCCTGGTTCAGGGGAGATATGGACCCCACATGTGGATGAGTATTAGCGGGAGGCCATGGGGAGAGTCTTCTAACTGGTTGGGAAACCAGCCGATCTCATGGTGATCCTTTCTGCCAGTCTTCTATAGGCATAAGTAGGAAGATGGTGGAGCTTGATGCTCCAGGATCATGATGAGGTAACACTTCTCTGGGTATACTTCAAGAGCCTGTTTCAGGCAGATTTGTTTCCAGCAACTCTTCGAGTAGTGCACATACAGGAGCTTCTTCATCTGTATCAGGGCATCATGATTGTGGCTAAGTACTCAGTGAGGTTCACTGACCTCTCATGCTACTCCACTAATATGGTTAAGGACCCATTTTTTAGGGCTTGGACCTTCGATCAGGGACTCAGGCAGGAGATCAGGTCTTCGATGATCTCACTCAGCATCCTGACGCAGGAGTGGGTGTTAGAGTGAGCTCTCTTAGTGGAGAGTTTTCTTGCCGAGCAATCACCAGTAGCGAGACCCACTACCACTCATCCCATAGCAAATTATTCTACAACTGGTAGTAGACATATGACATAGAGGTCCAAGAATACAAGACCTATAGGTGAAAGACCACAGGATTCAGGGTTGGTTGTGTGAGGCACCTAAGGCAAAGCTAGTCATGCTAGGAGCGGGCAGTGTTATGCATGCGTTGGGCAGGGTCACATGGCTCGTGACTGTTTGACCTGCCGAATGGATGATCAGAAGACGGTTGAGGGACCTCCCAGGTAGAGACAAAGGTTAAACTGAGGAATTCCTTAGGGAGAATGTGGACATGGCAGAGGAGTTGGACGTGCAACTGGTGGTGGGCGACGATTCGAGATGTTACATCAACCACCACCTGGTGGTCCACCCCAACCATAGGGATCAAAAGGACAGGGGTGAGCTCAGCTCCAGGAAACTAAGGCCTACTATAACGACACTCCGGAGATGATATGAGGTATTATATATGTCTACACCACATTATCTACAGTACATATAGACACAGGTTCTAGTCATTATTTTATTTCCACTTCCCTCATTCGGAACTCAGAGATTCTGATGGAGTCGTTGGCTCGATCCTTACAGCTAGAGACCCCTATAGGAGCGAATTCGATGATTACGCACTCATGCCGATAGTGTGAGCTTACTCTAGGAGGAAAGATATTTGGACAGGATCTCATAGTAGCTGCGTTGAGGCCTTATGACATCATCATGGGTATAGATTGGTTATCTACAGTCCATGCTCACATTGACTGTATTAATCATAAAGTGTGGTGTGTCTACATAGATGGGACCTGGTTTACCTTCACCGGTGAGAAGGGAGAATTTCCAGCACAGGATGGACTTACCCAGAGAAGAGTGCATATGATCACTCATCAGTTGGCTGGCCTTACCCTCGGAGAAGTTGATATAGAGAGTTTGACTTATTCTGTAGTGGTGGACCAGTACATGGATGTCTTCCCTGATGATGTTTCGAGTCTAACTCCTCACAGATAGGTGGACTTTTACATTTACTTGTACCCTGGGACGGCACCGATATCTACACCAACATATCGGATGGCTCCCATGGAGCTTTGTGACCTGCGGGTACAGTTAGAGGACTTATAGGGGAAGGGTTCATTCGGCCCAGTTTTTCTCCTTGGGCGGCACCGATTTTGTTTTCCAAGAAGGAAGATGGGAACTTGAGTTTTTGTGTTGACTATCCGCACCTGAACCAGGTGACCGTAAAGAAAAAGTACCCACTTACGAGGATTGACAACCTTTTTGATTAGCTGAAAGGAGCCCAGTGGTTCTCGAAGATAGACCTCAGATTAGGCTATCATCAGCTCAGAGTAAGAGATGAGGATGTGCAAAAGATGATTTTCAGATGTCGGTACGGACACAAAAAGTTCTTGGTTATGCCATTCGGCGTGACAAATGCTCCAGCAGTGTTCATGTGACTCATGAATAAGTTCTTTCATCCATACCTGGATCGCTTTCTAGAAGCCTTCATTGACAACATTCTGATCTACTTGGATACTAAGGAAGATCATTCCTATCATTTGTAGGTAGTATTGGACACACTCCAAGAGCACCAACTTTATGGTATGCTCCCAAAGTGCTAGTTTTGGATCTGAGAGGTTCACTTTCTAGGACACGACATCTAAGAGGCGATAATTACAGTGGATCCAGTGAAGATTGAGGTGGTACTTTCTTGGGATCCACCCATGACTGTGACGGAGATACAGAGTTTCTTGGGTTTGGCCAGATACTACCGGCAATTTGTGCCAGATTTCTCCAGAGTTGCACCACCTTTATCAGTATTTATGAAGAAGGGGGAATCCTTCATGTGGTTAGAGAAATTATAGAAGAGTTTTTAAGAGCTGAGGCAGAGGCCAACTAGTGCCCCATCTTGAGGCTTCCAGAGGAGGGTGTAGGGTATGTAGTCTACTGCAACGCATCAGGGACTGGGCACGGATGTTCCCTAATATAGGAGAGAGTGGTGATCACATATGGTTCTCGATAGTTGAGACAACATGAGAGGAACTACGCTACCCATGACTTGGAGTTATAAGTTTTGGTCTTCACCTTGAAGGTCTGGTGACATTACATGATGGGGGAGAATTTTACAGTGTACTATGATCACAAGAGTCTAAGGTATATCTTCTCTCAGAAGGACCTGAACCTAATACAACAACGTTGGATTGAGTTCCTCTAGGACTATCACTTTGAGATAGTCTATACTCCTAGGAAGGGGAACATTGTAGCAGATGAACTAAGCCTAAGATCTAGTATATAGCTTCTAAGTGATCCAACGAAGCATTTGACCACTTTGAAGATATCCTTCGTGGAACATGATGGAGCATCTTTCCTCCAGTCTCTTACAGTCACTTTCCCACTTCTTCAGTGAGTCGAGGAGGTGTAGTGTGTGGATGCTGACTACAAGGCTCGACGTGCTCAGATATTCACAGGGTGGGAACTTGATGGATTTACTGATGGTGGTGAGCACGCCATCCTCTTTATAGGACGTAACGTGGTACCAGTGTCACTTTGGGAGGAATTGTTTAAGTAGTTCCACACATCCCCTCTAGTGGTACATCCAGGAGTGGCGAAGATGTACCAGGATCTCTGACGACAACACTGGTGGATGGGAATGAAGAAAGCAGTTGCAGAGTTTGTCTCTCAGTGCCTCACATGTCAGCAAGTGACAGTGGAGCATCAGGTACCAGTAGGCTTAGTTCATCCTTTAGTGGTCCCATAGTGAAAGTGGGTTGGGATATCCATCAACTTCGCGATAGGACTTCCATGTACGTCCAGAGGTCACGATTCTATCTGGGTGATCGTCAACGAACTCACTAAGTTGGCTCACTTCCTACCGATCCGAGAGCAGGGTACAGTAGAGAGCTTGGGACACTTCAATGTGAAAAAGATTGTGTAGCTACATGGAGTACCATCGAAAATTGTTTCCAATCATGATGTATGTTTCACTTACCGTCTATGGAAGGGGTTGTAGGAGGCTTTAGGGACACAACATTGTTTGAGCACCGCCTTCTATCCTCAGATGAATGGCCATACTGAGCGGAGTATTCAGATCCTCGAGGAAAAGCTATGTTCCTGTGTCCTGGAATTCATTTGCAACTCAGAGGATCACTTGCATTTGGTGGGGTTTCATACAACAACAGTTATCACTCCACTATTGGGATGACACCTTTTGAGGCATTGTACGGGCGACCATGCAGATCACCTTTATGCTGGACTAACCCAAGGGAGTCAGTACTCGTGGGACCAGAGATGGTACGGGATACCACAAAGAAAGTGGAGATCATTTAGGAGCGGATGAAGACAACAGAGAGTAGACAGAAATCTTATTCTGATAGGAGATGTAGACCTCTAGAGTTCTAGGATGGTAACCATGTATTTATAAAAGTTTCACCCTGATAAGGTTTGGGGAGATTTGGCTGAGGTGGAAAGTTATCTCTGAGGTTCACTAGACCCTTTCAGGTCCTCGGTAGAGATGGAAAAGTGGATTACCACTTAGCACTTACACCTTATTTGCACCGGGTGCACGACATCTTCCACATATCCCAGCTGAGGAGATACGTGCACGACCCTTCTCACATCATCGACCATGGAGAGCTAGAAATCGATGATGGGGTGATTTTTATGAAGGTTCCAGTGGAGATTGAGGATCAACATGAGTGGTTCCCTCGTGGGTGGTCGATACCTCTAGTGAATGTATGTTGTCAGCATGGGAACCTCCAGGAGAGCACATGGGATCGGGAGGCTCAGATACATGCTCAGTACCCCCACTTGTTCCCTTAGTTTGTGTTGTGTCTTATGGGGACGTAAAGATCTGAGGTGTGAAGAATATAAAGACCAGGAATTTCCATGTAAGTTTTTTAAATATATGGAAATTTTACGAGTCTGCGAAAACTAACGGCGCATGATTCTGAGGCCCGGTGTGCCCGAAATGAATTTTTGATCTTTTTTCTAGGTACGTTCACTTAACATACGAGTGGGTGTTTTTGAATTTTGAACCAGTGCTCGGAATTGAAATATGAGGACATCATTGAACTCGATGCACCGATATTCGCTTAAGGAGACCTTCACCTCGACCGCTGTAGGTCAAGGGTGAATGATAGTTTAGGGGGTTTTTCGTGGGAATGAAAAATAAAATAAAATAAAATTTTATTTTATTTATAATAAACCACCCATGTGAAGGCTATGGAGGTGGTGACCACAAGGGGTTATAACCTCCCAACTAGAATGCTTAGTGATGGGGACCACCCAAGCTAGTAAAACCCCCAATTTAAAGCTTGGTGGTGGTGACCATCCAAACCCCTCATTATGGGAGAAAAACCTCTCAACTCCATACATTAATTATGCCAACTCTCCTTTAATTAATTATTCCAATTCTCCTTTAATTAATTAATCCTACCTATTTTGTACCAATATTAAATTACACAACATATTCTATTATGTTGGCTACTTTTAATTTTGGTGGAATTGGGAGAGGAGAACCATTGGGAGGATTACTCTCTCCAACAAAGAACGTCGACGCACGACTTCGACTTCTTCCTTGGGACATCCTCCAATGGTAGAAATCTTCAACAAAAAAGAACCACCTTCATCAAAGAGTGTTTGTCTGACGAATGAGCTCGGGTCGGAGGTGTGGGCGGGCACGATGAACATTGACATCTTCAAATTCCTTCTCGCGCCAAAATCAACGAACCTTCAAGGTAGGGTGGTTGTTTTAATTTCTTCCCCTTACCTATTCTTGATGGTTCATCGTAAATTAGAAAGAGATTATAGTCACTTTGTACTGCTCTAACACGAAGGGTGTGCGCTAAACAAACATGTCCCGATAACTCCGCAATTATGGTGATAAATTGTTGTGTTCTTTGTGATTTCGGAGGATGGAAACCAACCTTGATGGAGCACGAGAATGGAGGCTGAAACATTAAACAGTCATGAAAAAGGTTACAAATGGAGGGCGGTTGGTAAAGCAGGCCGCCGGAGAAGGTACAACACACGACCGCGCTGAATGGCCAGCCATGGAGAATCACTGCATGTGGCCACCGCCGCCCTACGGACTTGCCATTCCACCCATGGCCTCACCACCTGTAGCCCCCGTAGCCTCGTGTCCTTGCCACCCGCGACCACTGCCGCCCCGCGGCCACCTCTACCCCGCGACCTCACCGCCTGCGGCCACCGCTGCCCTACGGCCACCGCCACCCTGCGGCCTTATCGCACCACCCCACAGCCTCACAATGTCACCTCACAGCCTTCCATGCTGCCTCGCGGCCTCTTAGCCCTCCGCAACCTCTCGTGGCCTCCACGGTCCTCCGCGGCCTCATGGCCCGACCGCGAAGCCCGGTCGGGCCGCCATGCGTGGGCTTGACCGCCCAGCGCGGGTCGGGCTGGATCCAGCGGTCCAGGCCACCCCCCAGGTTGGGCCAGACCCAGCATGTTGGGCTGGGTTGACCTTAACTGGGTCGGCTGACCAGGTCGGACCGGACCTGGACCCACTTCGACCCAATTACGCTCTTTTGGCCATAACTTTGGCACCGTACGTTTGTTTGACAACTCGTCAAAGGTGCTATAAACCTTGGAGTGAAATCATCCCTTTGGTATACCTCACTTGATTTTTGGATAAAATTGGGATAAGGTCGGGTTGGATCGAGCATGAATCCAACCAAGCCCTCGGGACTAAAAGGCTAATAACTTACAGATCGGTCATCCGATTGACACGTCATCTGTTGCATTGTGACCTATATGGCGTGGAAGTCCTTTGGGATACTTCTTCGTGGGACTTTGTGGTAGTTGGAGTATCGACCAATGGCTTGAGGATTGGACCCTCCCGGAGATGAGCAATCTTAGCACGGGAACCCAATAGCTGGCTATGACTTGAGGAAGAGATCCTTCATGGGTTTGTGATTGAGGTTCCCACATGGAACCGCTCTATGATTCCATGAAGAACTACCCAAGCGATATTTTTGGGGTCATCACAGAGGGATCTTGTGTGGGTCAGCACTTAGTGATCCTCTGTGGGTCACAACCGAGCGATCTTGTGGGGGTTAGCACCGAGTGATCCTGTGTCGGTCAGCACCAAGTGATCCTGTGTGGGTTGGCACCTAGATATCCTATGTGGGTATAATGATGATTAATGATCCTTCATGGGTTTTCCTATTAACAATGTAAGATGACTCAGTAGTTACATATATTCATCTCTACTACTGTACCTAAGTTATACCTGGTGTGAGATGAGTCTGTACCTTGTGGTTTTTTTCTTCGTGGTAATACCTTGGCGGTATTCTTCTGTGTGGCGTACCGGTGGGGTACTAGCCTTCTTGGTATTCTTTCCTTGGTGGAATAGTTGAGCTTTGGGCTTTGAGTTAGACTTTGTGTTTTCCTTTTGATGGATATGGGTGTACTTAATAACTTAGGTATATGCATGATAATATACCTAAGTAGGGTTGTCAGTTGATTTCATGTTGTGTGGTTTATCCTTGATGGATTTTGTGAGACCTTGAGGGCCTCGAGGTCCCTATTGAGTATCATTCTACTCACCCCAGCATGGGATATGCTCGCACCCAGTTGTGTTTGGTCAAATGATAGACAACGCTGACTGAGGACGATAGTAACATTACTGGAGGTGGCTCGAAGGTGGACGCTAGACGTGGAGAAGCGCAAAGAGGTTCGTTCGTGAGTTGTACCTACCTTTTAGGTAGGATTCGTGGTGGATGATCCATGAGCTTCTTTTCACCTATCAGTCATCTTGTACTTTCCAATTGGGCCCATATTCTGGCCCCTTTAACTTACTATACTCACTCTGTTTACTATTCAGTTTACTTGAGTTTGTATCTCGATGTGTGCTTGGTTGTGTGTGTTACAAGTTATAAAGGCAATTCCTTCCCAGTTTTAGGGAGTACGCCTTTGATGCTAGTCGCCAACCCCTAGCCTATGGAAGGTGGGCTTGGGGTAGTCACGGAACGTGCCCTGGGGGATGGTTCATGACAGTAGATAATTGGTTTTGTTCTGATGTAGAAAGATTTGGTAATTTCTTATGTTTCAAGACATCGGAAACCTCATGAGTTAAATTATATTACATATGATATGTAATTCACTTTTGGTGTTTTTGATTTAAATATTTCGAGATGTCATTTATATGGATCTAAGTTTTAAATATATACTGATCATAAAAGTTTAATGTATATATTTACTCAGATGGAATTGAATTTGAGACTGATAAGAGGCTGGAACTGGTGAAGGATTGTGATTGCATGATAAATTACCAACCAAGAAAAGTAAACAAAGTGTTGGATTAATTGATTCAAAACCATCATGCATCATTAACAATGTTATATATGGAACGTGACCCTTTTATTAATGATTTGATAAATTTTAGTCTCAAAGTTATGGGTACAAGAAATTCTGCTATTTTGTTTCTAGTGTTACTAAAATTTTCTCTGTTAGACAGAATTAAACATGATACGAAGCAGGACTATGAGTTAAATAAGTAGGTTGGATTGGTTAAGAGAGGTAAGTTCCCTGAATTTAATCTTCATAAATATTGTTTCTTGATATTTGGAAAGATAATTTATGTTCATTGTGATTCCCTTCTAAAAGAATATTTGTTAATTGAAGCTCATAATTCTCCATTTCAATTTCATCCTAGTATTACTAATATGTACAGAGACATTTGGGAGTATTACTTGTGGGATGGAATGAAAAGAGATATTGTTGGTTTTACCATGAAATGTTTGACTTGTCAAAAGGTTAAACCATAGAAACAACTACCAAAGGGTATGCTTTATCATTTTCTTGTACCAGAGTAAAAATGGAAAATATATCCATGGATTTTGTGGTGAGACTACTAAATACTTCTCAAGGTAACAATGTGAATTGGTTTATTATTGATCATCTGACTAAATATTCACATTTCCTTTCTATTCAAGATACTCTATCTCTAAATAATATTTCTAAGTTTTATCCTAAATATATATTCAAGTTACATGGATTTCCTCTCTCCATTCTATTTGATTGTGATCCCAAGTTCACTTTTTTACTTTTGGAAAGGCCTTCAAAAGTCATTAGACATTGAATTAAATTTTAGTACAAACTTTCATCCTCAGTCTTATGGGATATTGAAAAAAACAATTTTGTCCTTGTATGTAACGCTTTGTTCTTATTCAATAGATTACCAGGGGATGTTGGGAACAATTTCTATCATTAGTTGAGTATTCTTATAATAATAGATTTCATTTCAGTAAACAAATGGAACCTTTTGAAGAATTATATAGAAAGAAGTGTTGAGATATATAATTTTGTTATGAAGTTAGGGAAAGAATTTTTATGGCACCAGAATTTTTAGAGGAAGTGACTGGGAAAGTAAAGATGATCTAGCAATATATGATGTTATAATGGTCAAAAACATTATGAAAATAACAGGAGGAATGACATTTATTTTGAGTTAGGTGATCATGTTTTCTTTAAAATAAATCTATGGAAATGTGTTATGTGATTTTTTAAGAAAGGAAATATAAGTCCATGATTCATTGGAAATTTTTAAATCTTGGAAAAATTTGAACCAATTGCCTACCGAGTAGCTTTTCCTCTGAGTTTTTCCCAAGTACATCATGTTTTTCATGTTTGGTTGTTAAAAAAGTATGTGCCAAATTCATTTAATGTTTTGAGCACACAAGTAGTTCAGTTGATATATAATATTTCTTTTGAAGAAAATACTATTTTTATTATTTATTTTAGTGAGAAACTATTGAGGAACTTGGTAATTCACTAGGTTAATATTTTTTCAAGAAACCACATGGTTTAAAAAGCAACACGGGAATCTGAAAATTCTATCAGGGAAAGGTATCCCCATCTGTTTAATAAGTGAATAAATTGTGAGGAAATTTTTTCCAAAAGGGGGGATAATGTAACAACCCAGATACTAATATAATAAATTTTTCATATTTATTAGTATTCTTGAATTAAATAGTTAAATTCAATAAGTTGTGTAATCCTTAAAATAAATAGTTTTATTAAACTAATTTATTATATGGTTATATTTATAATATTAATTTTAATATTATAGAGTTTCAATTTGAAAAAATCATTTTTGAATTCATCATGTCAAAATAATCTTAATGTGAATTTTTAATTATTTTATGAAAAAGTTAAATTTTTGGTGAATAGTAAAAAAATAGTTTTATTAAAATAGAGTATTTTTATGGCTTCATCAAGAAATAATTAGGTTATAATTTTTATTAATCTTATATAATTACTAAATTATGATATTATAATTTAGAAATTTTAAAAATAATAATTCAGAACCGGTAAATTATTATTTATTTAATTATTAGTATAAAAATCATTGTTAGTGTTAACGTATTGCATTCGCAGTGTACAAAAAGTCCAATTTGGATTCTTGTAGATAATATTTGAGTGATAAAAAATATTTTAATGAATGTTTTATTAATTATTTTTTATAATTTATTTTTTTATAAAATATTTTTTAATTTTAGAGTTATATAACTTGAATCTTATCGAAAGGCTTGTGCAATGCCTGCGCAAGTTAAGAAAAAACAAATTAACAAATTAAAGAAGTTACCTTGACATAGATGAGTAAATATACATAATGAATCAATATAAAATATCATATTGAACCTAATAAAAAAAAAATTGATATTAATTTAGTTTTAATTTTATATATAAAATAAATAATATTTTTTTTATACAATGCTGATGCAATTCTTGTGAAAGGAGCAGAAAAATCAATAAAATGATTATAATTAAAATTATAAGAACTATTTAAGGACTAAAAAATTGAATAAATAATTTTGGATGATTAAGTTTCATCCATAAGTGTTTTTTGGTTCTAATTTTGGACATTTTGGTTCTTCTTGGACCACTTTATTAAACTTATAATATTTTTTTAAAAGAAAGTCAAGTTGTTCACACTAGAATTTAATTGAAACAACATTTTAATATATGGTTTTCTAAAAGTTATTTTTCACCATAAACAGTCTTAAGAAATATAAAATATTTATATTAATCATGAAAATTTATTTTTATTTTTTAGGAAGAAAATAAATACCTTAATGTCTTACACAATGATGATGTAGTATTTATTAATTTAATGGTAAAATAAAATAAATGATAACAAAAAGATTAAAATAAATATAATTTGACATAATTAAGATAATATATTAATTATATATATAAATATACCATGTATAATATAAAATAAAATATTTCATTCAAATTTTGATATTTTTTTATTTTTTTAAATTCATAGTTATGAATGGTGTTAAATTTAACAAAAATTATATTTCACACATAAAATATTTTATTAAATTATTCAAAAAAACTTGGACAACAAAAAATATGATAATATTTGTCTAAAAATGTAATATAATGATATGATTAGTCCTTTTGGAAGTATTATCCCTATATTAGACTTTTTATATTTTTATATTATATGTAATTCGTAAATTTCCCCTCACCTCAATTACAAAAGGGTACCCATTAATTTAATTAATTTCATATCCAAGAGCATTATTTCTTGAATATCCTCTAAAAATTATCTTCTCATCATCCATTTACACATTATAGTGTTTCTGGACTCCCAAAAATACCAATTACAAGTACCTTAAAGAGGTTCTCATGGAGAAACATTCAATAGGTAAATTCCTCCTTCTATTTTAAATTCATTCTCACTTCTACCTTATCATCTCCCCCTATAAAAATTTTCATGATAACAATGGTATCATATATATATATATATATTATTATTTTTTCTAATGGTATATCCATAATAAAATCTCTTATTTTTACCTTTTATTCTAAAAACGAAATCGTTGTCCGTGGTCTATAAATTCACCACCTTCGTGGATGATGAGTTTTTTTCTCATTACTAAATTCATGGAAAGCTTAAATTCACATATAATAATTTAAAATTACATAAATATCTACATATGTTCTCTCTTATGGATTATTATTTTTAATTAAAAAGAAAATTCATAATGAACTGATCGTGAAACCATGAAACGAATGCACCCAAAACAATATAAATAACAAAATATTATTAATAAATGGGTAGAAATATGTTATAATAAGATCATATAACATATTATAAATATTATAATAATTCTTAAAAAAATTAATAACTCTATTTAAACCATTATACATTAGTTTTTAACATTTTTTAAGGAAGTTGAACCAGAGGTAAGGGACTTTCCTTTTAAAATACTCTTTAATATTTATTTTTATGAAATTTAAAAATAATGTTTTTTTAAATTATGTGGAATGAGAATATTTTCTTGATTTTACGATTCCTTAATGTTTTGAATCCTCTTTTTCAATATTACACGGTTATTTTCAAGGAAAATTTTTTCCTTCGTATGTGCGTAGTATTCCTTTGAAATAATTAATTTTCCTCAAGGAATGTTTTTATGATGTAAGTATTCATGTTAAATAATTATGTTGTGTTTCTTCGGAATTTTTTATGATGATGGATGTTTAATTTATAAAACAAATATTATTGGGTCTTTCATAACACTCTAATTCATTGGGTTTCTTGGAAGTTGACCGTAATGGTAATTCCAAGTGTAATTGTGATCATTACATCATATGGTAGTCATAAGAGTTACATTGTAAGGTGGTTTTTAGGGTTATAAATAATATAATAATAGAAATTGTTACAGTCATAAGTAATTATAGAAGGAAAATGATGCCCTAAGTCACCTAATTTTTTTTTATTCTTTCAATGTTTTATGGAAACCTCAATTTTTAACAAAGTTAGTATATGTTTCTTTTAAGGGTGAGAAGTATATCATTAATGTATTTATTAGTATTCATGGACTAATATTTTATTTACTTATTTATATGTCCCTAATTGATCTATTTGTGATAATTATAATTTAAAAAAATCATAGGGTTTCTGAATTGGTAATATTATAAAAGAATCCAAGATAAATGTTGTGAATATTTTTCATGAAAAGAATTTATGTTTTATTTATAAAGAATATTGTATTATGGAAAAAATTTATATTGTTTTAGTAATATCCCTTTTGTATACTTGTAGGTTATTATGTATGAATTATGACATAATTATCTAAAACTTTAAACTGAAAAGATCATTGGTACTGAAAGAAAAATGAATTCTAGTCTAAATCCACTAGAACATATAATGGTTATGGTTGGTTACTTATATAAAAAGACTTATGTAAGGGTCATATGCTTAGTTTTAATACCTATATAAACGTATCCTCACTATATTGAAACTTGTGTAAGGGTAAAGTATCCCCCACATAATGGTAAAACAACCACAGGTAGGGGTAATTCATGTTGCAATATGGTTAAAGCTGTGTTGTAAATATCCACATAAGGATAATATATATCCCACCTAATGGTAAACACACACTCTACGACTTAAACTTATTACATAATCATCTTCTTCACCACATGAAACCTTCAAATAAAATCAATTAAAATATTTATTTAACATTTCATTATCATATTGGTTTAGATGCTTATCTTCTTAAAAAAATATGATCAATATTGATGAATAACAACATTAATATAAACATAAATATGTAAAAAACCTTGTTTTTATCTCAACATGACCTAATAATAGTTTCCATCTTGATCAGTAAGCTACAGGAGCTCAACCTCCATAAAGCTTTACATTTGGAGGATTGTGGATTATTAAATGTGTTAAATAATAACATGATATTGGATACTATTTTAAATTATTTGTATATGTTTTATGTTTTGTGTTGAGTGGGGTAGAATAAGATACAAAAAAACAATTGATATTTTAAAATTATCATCTTCTATGACTAGTCACCCCAAATACATGAACCAATCTTATTCACTCTAGTTTTCATATGTATTTTATGTTTGGATATAAAAGGGTAAATTTACCTTATGATTGAAAACTAACCAAGCATTTGCAAACACTATGCCCAAAAACCCTCATTATTGTTCTTTGTTCTCAATTATATAAGAAAAAAAGTGAAAATAAGAGAGTAAGTCTATGGGAAGCCTAAATTTTAAGAAGGAAAATTTTATAGGATAATTCCCAGGGTTATGGTGAATTAATCCTTAGGAAAAAAAATTAATTTAGCATTATAATATAAGAAGAGGGAAAATAATTTGTATAACATCTATTTTTAATATTTTAAAGCAGTTTCATTACTCTTAAATTAAAAAACTATTTGGGTTTGTAAAATTTCCATTTACTATTTTTCTTGAATTTTTAAATAATTCTAGTACTAACATTATAAATGAAAGGTAATTTTTTAATAATGTTTTCAAATTTCAAGGATAGAATTACATAAATTTAAAATTATCATTTTATGTGTAAAATGTTCTTTGAATTACATGGAATTCATTAATGATTAAATGTATTGCATGGTCATGAACTATATTTCTCATTGATTTTCTATATATGTTATGAATAACATTTACTTAATTTAAATTTATAAGAATTATTTGTAAGTGTTTCCCATTATTTTTTAGATTAATTATATTATTTATAAAGTTTATATTTTCATTTAAAGCAACTTTTGTTTAGTTTAAGAATATATATATATATATATAGTATTTTCAATACTAGACTCAAGAGTGCAGGTATGGGGCATCACATGGTAAGTGTATGTATAATAATTTTCATATTTAATCATGAGTTACCCATGATATTTAGAATGTTCTAGCCACAAATTTAAGCCTTATTATCAATAATTATTGAGATATTTAATCTTTATTTGAGTATTCAGGTTTTATATTCAAAATTAATGAATTATTTTTTAGAAAATCCATAATTTTGAGTAGAAAATATGAAGCAACCTAGTTTTGAACAATTATTATACATGGTCTTAAAAATCATATGAAAACTATGTAGTTTTTTATTGGTAACTTTCATTGGTATTTTAATTGTTATTATATGGTTTACCAGACTATATAATCAGACCATGCATAGTTGTAAAATTTTCAAATTTATATATGTTAATTATTTGTGATTATCAATTGATCTTATTCTATTCTATCATTGATTTAATATGAAATCTGAATATTGATGTTACTTTGGTTGATTTTAGTTTTCTCATGGTTTAATTCATTATGTTTATCTTTTTTGGGGTTTAGTTCCATAATATTTAGGAGGTGTTATTAAATGTTTTTTAAATTTAAAGTAGGGTTATGTTATCCACTCTATAATGTTTTAGGGATTTCATTGTAGAATTTTATAAAATGGATTTGATCTTCATTAAAGGTTTTTATTTTTAAAATCTGGTGAGTATTAATTTTTAAAGTTTCACTGTATTTTGAGATGTTTTGAAGAATTTATAGTGACCTTCCAAGTGGCATTTTTATGAACCTTTTTGTTGAATATTTTGGATACAAAAAATATATTTTTAAAATTTTTTATAGTATGTTCAAAATGAATTATATATAAATTCATAAGAATAATTTGATTATTTTATTTTGTTTCAAGTTTCGAATAAGTAAATGATGGATACCATAATGGTGTTACTAGATTTTTCTTATTGCTTTGTTATTGATTCATTTGTTTATATCTGGTTTTATGTAATTTTAAATATCAAGTGATAATTTTATTGTATTTAATGTTTGGTATTATTTTAGGGTATGAACTAAAATTATTCCTTATGGGTTTTCAAGAGAAACCAGATTAATTCGGGTAAGATGAGTGGTGTTATAAAAAGGCTATCCTATTTCTTCCGATTGGGTTCTTCCAAGAATAAATCCTTAGTATGCCATCAATATGGTAAACTAGATAATAATAGTCCTTCATATTAAGAAGCTCCAAAAACATTCCTTATTTGTGTTCATCTAAGTGATCTATAAAGTTTATATATAGGTATGCTTAATAATTAAGGTAGAACCATTTATACCCTATCAAAATATCCATGGGTTTAACATAAAGTGCTAAAAATGCTTGGGAAAGAGCATAAGTCTACTCAATCTGAAATAAACATGTCATCCATTTTTTATATCCCATTAATTTATAATTTTTTGTCTCATTTCATGTTGTTCCTTTTCAAAATAATATTATCATAATTACCCTCTATGAGAGATATATATTTTGTTTGTAATAGAAATTATTATCAATGGAACCTAGTTAGGTGTAAAATCCTATTCTTTATTAGTTATTAGTTATAGGATTGAAAAATCATTAATGAATAAATTTAAGAATCATCACTATATCAAGTAGAGTATTTTATGTCTTCCTAAATGAATTTCTAACTCACGTGTAGAATATCTATGTAAATTATCTTCTCTTATTTGGGTTTATCAAAGATATGGTTTATTATAGAAAAAATTAATATAGTGGGGATACCACCATAGAAGATATCCATCATGTAGTGAGGAAATACCATGGTATGTATCTTTATTTTCCAGATTATATAGAGGAGTAATAATACCATTTCTATCTATAAACAACCCATTTATTCAAATCCAAATGTACTATGTCTTGACTATAATCAATGGTAGATGAAAATAAAAAGAATTTTAGTTTCTTATGTTATACTGCCACTCTTGTAAGTTAATTAAGTATCACCCAATCCCAAACCTACCTGGTGAAAGACCAATGGTTCATTGTCTTTGAATCATCTAAGGTTGTATACCCTAAGGTCCCTTAAATTTTCCTATATATTAGAGTGTTGAGTCTGTGTTATGAACTAAACCTTCTTATCGATAACAAGATACCTATTTTTTGGTTATAGCATAGGAATATTACCTTTTGTATGTGAATGGGGTAGTCTATTATATCATATTTTAGTGAGTTTCATGGAGTTCATTGTATTCAGAGTCATATTATAAGGATGGATATGAACCTCTCCTATTGTATGATCAAAACTCTCCAGAAATACATTTTGGGGTGAGAAAGTGATAGGCTTGAGATAATTTTAACTCCTATGATATAATTTTTAGGATTGAAATTATTTATTTATCTATAATGACTTTTTTTTTAGTTTTAGGTTTATTTTTCTTGGAAATTGGGAGAAAATGGCACACAATGCAAGTTGAAAGGTTAGAAAATAATTATTTTTAAAAATATGACTTAGCCATTAAAATGGTTTCAGCTTATTCTAGAATAATTCACATGGTTGGTGCATAGTTTCCCAGACATTTGGAACAAAAAATATAGCATGTGATGATCATTATAGATGTTATCACGTGGTTGGCGCATAGTTTTCCAAACCTTGTGAGATACTCATAAAGTAAAATTTCTGAATTTTATAAACTACATATTCTAAAACTAAATCAATTTCTAAACCTCATTTCCCAAAATTTGTTTCTAAGATATTTCATACAATTACTCTTTTCTATCCTCTCATATACCTTAGTTTTAATGGATTTATTTATCCTTTTCTATTGAATATTCCTAAAAAGTGATCTAAACCTCTTCCTCTCTTCCTCTAACCTCTTTTCCTTTAATTACACTTCAAGTTCCCACTTCTCCTTTTCCAGGAAGGCTAGGGATTCTTTATTTCATGAATTTATTTTTATTTTTATTTGTTTTAAGGTTTCTAGTTATGCATTCAAGGATTCCCTATATTAATTTAGTGTAATAACAACTTTTTCAATGAGTTCAATGACTTAAGGTTGGTTTCCCCATTAATATTTCTTAAAAAAATAAATAAATGTGTTATTTAATATTTTAAATCCATGTTTTAAAATATACAAAAATATATTAATTATATCTACTAATTCATTACCAAATCAATTTATTTTATCTCTTGATTTTCATTTATCATCATGGGTATTTCTCATGTTTCAATGCATAAAAGTAGTTTTATAGAAAGAAGTGCATGAAAACTGTTTGTTAAAATTAAAATATTGATTTTTCATTTTTAATTGAGGTGAATTTTAATAAAATATTTATTATGATTTCTAATGAATTAACATCACTCTTTCATCAAGGTTTCCAAAGGTTAATTCCATGTTTTTTACTTCTTAGGTGATTTTTTGTAACTAGTAGTTTATTTGTTGAATTTGATAATAATAATGGTTAAAAATCAATGTTTTAAATTTACACTGGAGTTCTTGGAAATTTGATAAAGTTCCAACCATGAATATTTTGTCACTTGGATACAAGGAGAAATATGATGTTGGTATCATTTATGGAAACCATATTTGGTATTGATATACATAGAATTAGAAGACAAAGGGATGAAAATAAATCTCTTTTGAAGAATAAAATGTTATAATGGTTTATGTGGAGTTATTAATGTGATAAAAATGACTATTATATATCATTATAGTAATATAAGCAAGCATTGTATCATTCTGAGTTAGTTAGAAGATGTTATGAAGAAGAAATATATAACCGCGTCATGATGATGATGAGGTCATCATATTATGAAGTAAAAATGGGAAAACAAATCATGGTTGAATTTGTTTTGGTAATTTTATTGTTAATATAAATCTATAGAAATATTTATTGGAAATAAGATTTCATTACGGGAGTTTTGACATCCATTATAGAGATAAAAATGGGAATCTTGACATTTTAAAGGAAGAGTTGAGGACATTATACATTCATTGGAAAGTGGAAGATGAAAATGGGGTAGATAATGATAAAACTTCTATAGAAAAAGTTTTAATAGAATTTAAAATACCCACGAAAAATGAGGAGGCCTAAAATGAGTGTTGTTGTTTCTATGGATTCCTTCTCATAAGAATAATGAGATGGGGAGGCCCTAAATGATAATTAAGAAGTATTTTGGGGACCATATATATAATTATATTCAATAGAGAGATGGATTTATCCATGCCATTGTATAAGGATTTTCATTCATCAAATTTTCTCTGATATATAGGAAAAAGGTAGTTGATCTATGGAGGATTTTTTTTCACTAGGTGTTTTGAGAAGATGGAGACAATTCCATGGTTAGGATTACACTATTTAATAGTCTCTTAATATATGGTAATTGAAAATATGTAAATGGTAGATAATCACATGATATTAAGTTGAAATTTTTTGTATCTTAGATTTAAAGGTTATGTTGGATATAAAAAATGTTTTTTTAATGGCCTTATAAGCCGTGATGAGAGTAAAATCTATAAAGATAAAATATTTTATTACGATTTCAAATCTAGAAAATTATGGATAGGTTTTTTAAAGTACAAATAAAACTTTATGAGTGTATTGGTCCACATTAAATAAGTTATCGCATATTGGATAATTATTTAGAGGTTTTTTTAATACTTTTTATGGGTTATTAATAGGGGTTTGACTGTGAGAAAATCAATGAATTCTTTTAAAGATAATCATAGAGAAATTATTAGGAATTCTTTAAACTATGTAAATGGTAAATTTTTTTTGAAATATTTTTCATTAATAAGGGATAATATTTTATAGTATTTTAATATTGTGAATATTTGACAACTATGAAGCTTTTATTATCGTGGAAACTTTGACCATTATGAATATTTATCTTGGTAAAAGTGTAAATAGAAAATATATATTCATATTTTATGGATCATGAATAATTTGGTCAAAAATAGATATTAATGGAAATTAATTATCATGTAATTAATTATTGAAAATGGTGAGATAAATTTTCCATCATTACATTTCAAATATAGTTTTTTAGATCTTGTCATTATGAATTATTTGACTCTATATTTTTAGATATATTAAATAGAGATCCATGGAAGGAAAAATGGTATATTTTGAGAAGATGTTTTTTAACAATAAAAGGAGGATATATTTTTGAAATATATAAATCATTTTGGAGATGAAATGTGGAATTATGACTTGGAAATATCCTATATCATTATGCTTGGTTTTAATGGGGAAGATACTCTATTTATTTAGAGTTTGAAGTAGCAATAAAATGTTTTAAAATAAGGGAGTTTTAATGAGATATCATACCCTTTAAGAGAGAAGTGAATTCATTAAATATCATCGAAATATCGAGAAAAGTTAAAGAGGAAGATAAATATGGAGTTTCAATGATATATCATGTTTTTTAAGGAGAACAAATAGAATAATTCCATTATGGAATTATTCTTCAACTGGTGTAGTTTATCATTATGGTGAATATTTCATAGAATACAAATATTTAAATAAATTTATATATATTTTATCTTATCTAGTACTAAAGAAAAAGTGTGTAGTGAATTTAATAATATTAGATCATCTACTTGGACTTGAATATGAATAGTGATAATGCTTTAAATTCTAATCATAGAGAGAACCACATGTCTATAACTGATGAATCCTTCCTTGAATTTGTGTGTAGAGGAGGAGGAAGATAGGGAGTGACCTACGGGAGGTAGTGTATCATCCCTAAAAATATAAAGGATGTAAGAATTGGCATAGAGTGACCATGGCCAAATAGTATATACACTAAACTAGTAAACCCTGGTATATTTTACCACATAAAAACATTGTTATTGTGTTCTCCATGGATTTAGCCCATTATGGGTGATCTAAGTAAAATTCCATGTGTATTAGTTTCTATCAATTAAACATTTATGTTTGAAATTTAGTGTCACTGGAGATGATGGAATGTGAGATTGAATTTGTTCCTTAAAAAGAGAAAAAATGATTTGATAATGGTGTAAAAATGATATAAGGGATAGTTTTATTTAATATATAACGTCATTTACTCTCCCCCCTAAAGGGTGTATACATTTATCCTAGTCCCAATTAATGGTAACAAATACAAAAGGATCTGACTATGGAGTTCAATCTTGGAAACCAATTTTGCGATTTTTTTATACATATGTAAGCTTTGATGAGGCCTCCTGTTTTTAGTGGTACTAACTTTTATAGTTGAAAAAAGAGTTGTATTAGTTTGTAAAAGCTTATCATAATGAGATAATTGAGTATGTATAATGAGATGTTGATTTGAGAAAGTACTATAAATAAGTTTCCTGTATAGAGGAATTAAAAAATCTAAAAAGGGGTATATCCAACAATATATTTAATAAAACCATTCATTATTATATTTCATTTTATATTTGTATGTTTTTATAAAAAATATATAGAAAATTATTGGAATCCAAAAAAGTTTTTATACATTCATAGAGAGCATAGTGAAAATCTAGTGGTAATGAGATATCAGTGAAAATTTTACGGGAAATTTACTTTTATCAAAAAGTGAGAGGAAAACAAATGAGAAGAAAAAGACTCATGATAAGATGAACACTCTGATAAAGGTGATAAATTTTGATTATATTTTTAAATATAAAACTAAAAAAAAATTGGAAGATGCCTAAAAATTTTGATAAATAAAATTCCTCAATTAGTTTGAATGAATTAATGGTTCTATAGAAGAAGAAGAAACATCATCAAGTGGTTGATCCAAATAAAGTCCCAATATTAATCCAGAATAGATCCAATCCTTATATGAAAATTTAGATAAATTAATGATAATATATGAAGTATATTAAACTTTCATTATAGAATTCATATTGTAAAACAAGTGTCTAAATAAAAAAAGAATTTAGCCTTAAAGGAATCCATTTCTTGAATGAGTGTGAAGATGAAGGGTCAAAGTGACCTAGTTAGTGAGCTTTCATACAAGTTATAAGATCAAATTTCCAAATAGAAACAACCTAGAGGAAATTTTCTTCCTCTCAAAATACAAATTAAAGAGTTGATAAAATATAAAAGTTAATCTTTTTTAAGGTTTTAGTATATGTTTTCTAAATTAAAGGATAAGGAGTTGAATATCAAAGAACATAAAGTTAGGTAGAAATTCTCAAATGTGAGGAAGGGATCCCTCTTATGGAAGACTTGACAAGTGGAGTTCAAAAAGATAAAAATCTAGAACCAGTCGCTAAATTGAATATTCTAGAAAAATGTGGATTTGAAATTTATCAATGAATAGTGACATTGAGACACTACTACCATGGAGTTATTGAACACGCTATGGTTGTGGTCATGGAGGTGAAGAAACTAAATAGGAGAAATTTTTTCATATCATGTCATTAGAGTAAAAACTACATGAATTATAAGATTATTGGGAGATGATTTATTTTTTATAACCATGGTCATATGGAAATATATTAGATCATAGAAAATAGTAGTGACGTCAAGAATAAATCCCTCATTCCAACGTCATGGGAGATGAAAATAATAATATAATAGTATAGGGATTATAGGAAATATAAGGTTAATTATGAACCTATTAGCTATGTTCATGTAGAAACCTTTATGGAAATAAAGATAAAAAAATATGTAATATGAAGAATAAAGATGCTTTCTCAAGTATTATAATGAAATAAGAACACATGAAGATATATTTACCAAGGGAAAATAAGTATGAGTTAGTATTATTACCTATTGATGAAGATAATAATGATTAATTCCTAATTGGTCTCACCAATACCACAATAAGATCAAAGGAGAAGGTCGGTGGAAGATTCCTCTTATGGTGGAGGAAGCATGAAAATGTATCAATAGTTGAGACCAAAAAAAGTGGGATTAGACTCATAATAGATTTTTATCCCAAACAGAGAAAGATAGAGTATTCTAGGAAATTATTTTGAATGAATTTTGTACACGTAGTATCACTTAAAGGATAAACATAAAGATGGATTAGAATAAAGTTGAAAGAAAATGATTTGTTCATAATTACCAACCACATTATTTTACTTTAGGATAACTGATACGTATTCATATCCCCATGTGTTTAATTATTATAACTATTATTTGAGATTTGTGGGTTTAAGGTGGGGAAATTAACCATGGGGTGAGTACATTTCAAGGTATGATTGTAATATCTAGACCCTATCCCATTGTCATGGGTAGGATTGAGATTTCACTAACATTAAGTGACATCCACTAGACACCAAAGAGTAATAATAATTCCCACGGGTGTATGAAAACATTTTGGGATGATTTTACTTAAAACAATACAGCCTATAATATTTAATCTTAAAAAATTAAATGAAAATGATACATAATAAAAAAACTAACATAAATATAATTATACAAGAAAATAGAAGCATAATTAGAATATAAATGAAATAGAATACATAATAAAATTTTATAATCACCAAATACAAGACCCAAAAGACTCTATGTAATAAGGTGATACTACCCCTGACTCCATCACACGACCATCACCATGATCCATCTCCAATAAACCATGATTTTAGCATCATGGTGCACTATTAGTAAATTATTAAATCTTCCCCTTACCTATATCATGATAAAAAAATATTTTCATATGAACAAAGGTGAATATGTAGGGGGTTAGTATAAAACGTAGTTGGATAACCCTAAGACTTCTCACACAGGCTACTATAACAAGCACTAGTTAGCTAACATAAAACAAAAAATAAGAGTGAAACACATAAAACAGTTGTTCGTGATATAAATATACATAATAAATTAAAATAACTAACTCCAAGAAGGTCACCCATTCTATTCACATACACACACATTAAAATTCCCAAACATAGAGATCATATCCTATATGTTCGGTAAACAAACCCAACTTGCTAACAAAACCTATCAGTCCTATCCTTAGTCGTCACTGGGAAGTATAATCTAGAGTTCCTCTAAATCAACATGGTATAAAATTAAAATAAAACAAGGCCCCAATGTGAATTATGAATAGAATCCATACACACCCATGATAAGTTATCACACCCAAAAAACTTCTTGGAAATAAATTTCTCATTCTAGAATTTCATCAAACACGTTGCAGGAAAATCCAACAAATCATAGCTTCAAATGTAGTAAAATAAACAGAATAATCATGGTATTTTATCAAGAAAAACCAAAAGTTACTTTTTAGAAACCAAAGTATTCATGTTCTGGGAAAATTATAGAGGAAGATAATCCACCTACCATAACACATTCATTTATAGGAATCGCTTCATGAACTCACTGATCGAGACTCTCTGTACATTCCCTTTAATGAATCATAAGAAACTTATATCGAATATATCATAAACCATAGATTGATGCATATAATCTCAACAATATGGTTCCTATAAAGGGAAAACAAGAAGATCCAAATGGATATGGATAAATAAACCCCTTAACTTTTATTTTCTAGGTTCAATGCCTAGAAATATCTCACCATCATACTCAAGAGTGAAGTAAATCCCAAAAATCAACAAGAGGAACCTTGGAAGTCAAGATATATAATTAAAAAATAATAATGAAGGTTATAGGAATTAATCCAGTTTAAAAATATAATTTTTAGACATAATTAATTACAACATTGGGTTTGGAAGCATGGTTTGGAAAATTGTGCACTAACCATGCGTGTGTTACTAGATAAAATATTGGGTTATCGATTAGGATACATGATTTTTCAAGCCATGTGGAAACCATGAAAAATGTAACTATTTGAAAAATTACAAGACGGTATGGTTTACCCATCCCATGAAATTCCAACTAATTCTCCCCTCTTCCTTACACAGTTACCTAGGGAACCTGCACTATTTCCATTAACCATGACCAAATTATGTTCCCTACAGAAAGCTTCGAAAAAATATCTAGAATGGTCTAGAAACTCCTAGAACTCCACCTTATAATTTTGTAACTTTAAAATACATAATAAAATAGAAAATTACCTCAAACTAGTGTTGTTGAAATTCCTAGACCCTAGCTACCCAAATTCGGTGCATTATTACGTAACATAGGCATGATCACAAAAGATGAAGTCTCGAAAGACCGATTAGTTTAGTATCCTTAGAAACACTAGATACATTCAAAAATGTTACATTACATCATAAAGTGAAAAACTAAAATTACATATTCTCCATAGTCCACACACATACCCCTTTCAGACTATCCCTGCAGGTCAGTCATAAAATATTTCTTCACATCCAGGGAAAATAAAACATAGAAAGGGGTGAGCTCAGATTCTCAGTAATGATAACAATATAGCAGAAACTTTCATAAATAAACATAAACATTTAAGGCAATGTATAACTAAAACAAAAGCCTTTTAAACTTGATCTTCGACATAATATGGAAAAGGTAAAATTAAATAATTCCATTTACTTATTCACGTGGAAATTCTACTAGTCTAATAAACACATGCAATATCAATAACCACTTTCATAATGATGGAATACATAATGCCAGACTATCATAACCATGTATCCAAGGCCTTGTGCCAAGACTACAAATAAGATTTTTTCAAGGCCTTGTTCCAAGACACTAGTTTGTATCATGATATCTATCGATGCATCGAGGAGCTATAGAGGGCTCCACCTGTCACTTATTAAGTCCAATTCATTCCTCATATGAATCGGTTTAAACATATCATAAACCATAACATAATCGTATCACATAAAACATGCATAAAGAAAACATAAAATTTAAACATTTCAATAAAAAGATATAAATACAAAACATTGATATAATAAAAACATTATCAAAACCATTTTCAATACCAAAATAAAAGAAAATTAAAACATGGAATTTATTTTTCATTTTAGAAAAAAAAAAATTATGGCTTTTAGAGGAAGCTGAAACTCAAATAATGGTCACGGCAGTAGAGAAGTCATTGTCGACGCATACGTACGAAAAAAAACATTCCCTTTTTTCGTTTAGTAAAAAGATTTGTATAAAAAAGATTCCTTTTGAATAAATGTAAAATTCAAAGGGGTTTATACACCATATAGAAGAAAGTTGTGTATAAAACAAAATATACCTCAATGAAAGGAGATTGAGACGAAGTCCCTTATCTCGGGTCCGACTTGACTTGATCGTTCTTTAACCTCCTGAATAATAAACTAGAGTTAATTTATACTTTATTAAGAACATTGTTAAGTTAATTATTCATTTTATATCACTTATTTCCATGTTATGAACATTATGTAATTATTTAAGTTAATAATGGTCATTTTGTCGATCTTTGGTACTTGACTCAAAAATAAATTTCTTATAATTACAAGTTGTTCAGGTGGTAAAATATCCATTATATCCATTATTATATTCATGATGTAGATATCATATATATTCAGTATATATATGAATTTATAATATTACATAACATTTAGAGGTAAGAAATGAAATGCACCGTTCATGGAGACGGTAAGCTATACGTACGCATGAACGCTACATTCATTTATATTTCGTATTTAATGGAATGAAATAATAATGATATAAAGTTATATTATAATTATAGTATAATATCATATATAATATGATTTACTACATCCTTTATACATCCCACAAATGGCATTAACGATTTAAATCACTTTGAGGGGGAGGTAGTCTGCACTTCCTAAAATGAAATTATCGCATTTACCCATAATAGAAATCATAAAGGTATGACATAAATGAAAAATAAAGAAGCATAAGGAAAACATAAACATAATATATATCATATATAAATATAGTGACATCTTAATGGCCACCATGAGAGGTGTTAAAATAATATTGAATAATCATCATTTCGTGATGCGGTAATTTTCCACCCATGGAAACAGTATGTTCTTTAACCATTAGACGAAGGTGTGAGTAAATGTAAATCAAATAAATCTCATAAAAACATCCTATTATATTTAAGAAACTGTATTTTTTACAAAATAAGGTAATAAAAAGATATTAAGGGGTTGGAGAAGCAAAATAAAAGAAAAGAACATAAGAGAAGACATTACATTAAAATCGTGTAACTCTTTTTGATTTGAGCCAAAGGCATCCTTGAGAAGACTTATGCTCAAAGTGAGGCTTCTAAGAGTAATAGAGTAAAGTTTAGAGAGTATTTGGGAAGAGTTTGGCCAAGATAAATGGATTTAGAGGTGTGAATAAGGTGGTAGAGGTGGGGGCCTTTTATAAGAGGATAGGAGGGGCACTCTTGGAAAGTAATAAAATGTTACATTATTATGAAATGATTTTAGGATTTTAAAAGTCCCAAGGTAATATATTTTGAGGATAAGGTGATAAGAGTTAGAAATAAACACATCCAATAGGATTTAGACAAGTTTAAGTCTTATATTGTACCTAATCTTTTCATTTTATTTAAATCATTCGTTAATGAGGTAATCACAGCATCATCATGGTGTGATAAATAATTTTATTTATTTAATGCCTAAAAATTATAAAAAAATTAAAATGATGTAGGAAATCTTTTTATATTTCCAATGAATAATTATAGTCAAAAATATTACTTCTATAACCCCTTATAAAAAAATTTAGTAAAACATTACATGTTTGTGATATTTTTATTTTTTACTTTAAATAAAAGGTATTAATCTCATTATCTTACAAAAGTGGATCCATGGGGTCCCAAAAATCGTCCCATGGTTTTTCATGGTTTGAAATGACTCATAAAATAAAAGTATGAAATGTTTAAATATATTTTTATATTCTTATAATATCATTTTTACCTTAAATTACCCAAATTACCTCTAATCGCGGTTTATAAAACTCAAAAGTTATTATTCACAAAAAATTATTTCCATCCCATTGAACTACATATTACTTAATAATGGAAACCATGTATGTTTGTTTTTTGAAATTCAATTTTTAGAAGAGATAAAGTTTCATTTAAACGAAAAATGAGTTTTTTTAACAACCACTTAGTGGTTTCACTATTCATCAAAAATTGATGTTTTTCAGAACAATACCAAACATTCACCCTAATCTATAATTGATATTCCAAATTCAGAAATGATGTCTATTTTAAAAAATTCCAAACATATAAGTTGAATTAATTAATTTTATAATTAATTCTCGTTTTCAAAATAAATAGTGTGTTTTTTAGGAAATAATATCAATCAAAAGATTGACAATTGTTTATGTCAAATTTTAAAGTGAAATTAATTATAATGATAACCATTGGATAAAATGGTAAAATTATATTCTAATTATACTTTAAAACCACTCAATAGTATAATTTATCACAATAAATTATTTTGATTAAAAAAGTTGTTTTTAAGTATTTTTCACTATTCATTAAAAATTGGAAGTTCTCCGAAAAATACCAAAAATTCAACATGGGATAATTCCGATATTAAAAATCCAAAAATGAAATCCATTCTGAAATATAAAATTTATATAATTTCAAAAAGTGGGTATTACTATTCATAACGGCTACTTTGATAGGTTGTGGTGTGTTAGAACTCGAAGTTGTGTACAACACAGACTACTGTATTATTCAAAAGGAAACGTACCATGGAAGCATGGGGTGTTACATTCTCCTCTCATTCAATAGATTGTGTCCTCGAAATTTGAAAATGTTCCTCGAAAATAAAAGGTGGAAAATAGAAGATACCTTTATGGAAAACCCATATTGAAAATAGGGTGAATAAAATTTAGTCTTAATAAGAGGGAAATGGAAATGAGAAAGTCACCACCAAATTAGGGTTTCAAAAGGAGATAATTGGTGGAAATTATATACACATAATTAGAGGGAAAACGTAAATATTTATAGGGATTGATTGAGGTCATCAATCACAAACAAGTGTAAAATTGAGGGCCTCAAAGCCTTCAATCTATGTTGATTTAAAATATCATCAGTTCAACAAAACATAAGGTATTAGGATAACACATTTTTTTAATATCACTTTCCTAAAGTTTAAGAATTAATTTATTCATAGAATAATAGATAGGTATACATATATATATGCTTGACAAGTAGAGTTTCAACCTTCAACTAATTTCTACCACAAACTCATCTTTCACTCAAAAGGATAATAGAACTCAAAAATATTATATTTATCCTAATCGTACAAGGTTCAAAATATTAACACATACCATTTAGATTAGGAAAACTATTTTGTAATAAACAGGGACTTCCTTTAGGCTATTGGTAGGTAATAAAGTCATGTCGCACTACGGTTGTGGGTTTTATTCCTGCAGCTTTGTCCAACGCGACGGGTTATCCCCCAACCTGCAGGTTTTCCTTTTCTTAAAAATATAGTATTATTATATTCCAAAAATAATATTCAGAAATGTTTTAATCCTAAAAAATTCTATCCAAAGTTATACTTAATCCATTCCAACCTTTATAGTTATCCAAAATACCTCTATCTAGACTTTCTCTAAAAGGTTTCTAAATTCCAAAATCAATTGCAACATCAGATTCCCCAAACAAAGTAAAGTTTCTCTTATCTTCACATACTAAAAATATGATTATCTTCATCCTATTAAAACCATAATGAAAACAAAAATTACTTTAGTACAATCCTTATATATATCACATTATTCTTATAACAAGAATATAATCCTTGAGTCCAAAATAACCAATACATTAATTATTTCACTTCAACTGTAGTAATAGAAAAAGATTGGCCTTGATCACTTGGCCTTTTCTGAGGTAAGTTTCCCTGACGCTTAGGACATTCATTTTCATAATGCCCCATTTCCCTACAATTGTAGCATTCAACATTGATAGCCTATTCCTTTCCCTTGCAATCACGAGCATGGTGACCTTTTTCTCAACATTTATAACAAACTCCCATTCCTTTTAGGCAAGTACCGGGGTGATTCTTTCCACAATTATCGCATAATGGAAAATCATTCTATCCCTTTTTCCCTTTATCTATCTCTTGTTCCACCATTCTCGTCTTCTCTTGCTTTACTTTATTGTCATAAGACTTAGAGAATTCATTTTCTGTCTTGATAGCACACGAGACAATATCTTCGTACGACGAGAAAGATTGTGAGACTAAGGCTCGATGGAGAAACGGTTTTAACCTATCAAAGAAACGATAAATCTTACTTCCTGGGTTATGTATATAATCTACTGCATGCCTCTCTAACCTTGTAAAGTTAGTCTCATACATTGCGACATTCTCATCCTCCTTTTGTCTCAGACTCAGAAATTGCCTTTCCATATCTGCTCAATGGTCACGAGGGAAGTATTATTCTAAGAAAATATCTTTTAACTCCCTCCATTACATACTTGATACTTCTTAATCTTCCATTTTGTTTTGAATCAGTGACCACAATTGATTGGCATCTCCAGTGAGGCGGTAAAATGCCATGACAACTTTCTCCCTTTCACTACTCCCCAAGGCATGGAATATTTTCCCTAAGGAATTTAATCATTTCTTAGCTACTAAGGGAATTGTAATCCTATTTTATATTGGTGGTTGTTACCTCATGAAACGATCTAACATTGATCCTCCACGTTGAGGATCAGGGTGCTCCATATTAGTAAGGTTATTATTCATAACCTGAGTGAGTTGTCCCAGTATGGTGATAAGCTGATCAGCACCAGTTGTATCACCAGCCCCACTATAATTATCTTGAGCAGGAGGGAAATCCCTTCATGGAGTGTGTGCATTGATACAGTTTCCATTTCTTCCACTAGGCACCATTTCTAAACAATTTCATAAACTAGATTAGTTTATGAATAGAAATACATAATTCCAAACTTGCAAAACACTTAACATAAATTGAAAAGTTTATGGATATAATCCATAATCATAAAAATGTTTTCTCTGAAGAGGTATATACTCATATATCCTTCATAATGGTTTGTAAAGAAATCATGAATTGTCCCAAGAATATCCCACAGGAGTGTCGTAACCAAGAGTGCAGCAAGGCCCGTTGTCATGTACCAGGATACCCCAGGTCAAGCCTGAAACTCCTTGTCGGAGTTTTCACTCCTAGGTACATTTGTTTCAGAGCCTCCTCTACCTGATTGTATCCAGACAGGGATGTATTGCTTATAAAATACACAAAATCTCTACTTTACCAAAATTCTAGAATGTTATTCTATACTAATCCTCAAAGACTATCTTAGGGCTATGTGCTCTAATCAGAGTTTACCTAAATCTACTTTCCAATGTTAGTACTAAACTTCCTCTGATTCCAACTATAACGCCCCGACCCTATCTACCCAAAGTCGGTGCATTATTACGTAACATTGGCATGATCACAAAAGATCAAGTCTCAAAAGACCAATTAGTTTAGTATCCTTGGAAACACTAGATACATTCATAAATGTTACATTACATAATAAAGTGGAAAACTACAATAACATAGTCTCCATAGTCTACACCCATATCCCCTTAAGACTTTCCCTGCAGGTCAGTCATAAAATATTTCTTCACATCCTGTGAAAATAAAACATAGAAAGGGGTGAGCTCAGATGCTCAGTATGGATAACAATATTGCAGAAACATTCATAAATAAACATAAACATTTAAGGCAATGTATAACTAAAACAAAATCCTTTTAAACTTGATCTTCAACATAATATGGAAAAGTTAAAATGAAATAATTCCATTTACTTATTGACATAGATATTATACTAGTCGAATAATCAAATGCAATATCAATAACCACTTTCATAATGATGAAATACATAATGTCAAACTATCATAAACACATAGCCAAGGCCTCGTTCCAAGACTACAAATAATATTTTGTCAAGGCCTTCAACCAAGACACTAGTTTATCTCATTAGACCTACCTATGCATTGAGAAGCTATAGCGGGCTCCACCTGTCACTTATTAAGTCCAATTCATTCCTCATATGAACAGGTTTAAACATATCATAAACCATAACATAATCGTATCACAAAAAACATGCATAAAGGAAACATAACATTTCCACATTTCAATCACAAGATATCAATACAAAACATTGATATAATAAAAAAATTATCAAAACCATTTTCAATACCAATATAAAAGAAAATTAAAACATGGAATTTATTTTTCATTTTGAAAAAATTTATGGCTTGTAGAGGAAGCTGAAACTCAAATAATGGTCATTGCGGCAGAGAAGTCATTGTCACTGCATACGTACGACAAAAAAACATTCCCTTTTGTCGTTTAGTAAAACACTATGTATAAAAAAGATTCCTTTTGAATAAACGTAAAAGTAAAAGGGTTCTATACACCATATAAAAGAAAGTTGTGTATAAAACAAAATATGCCTCAATGAAAGGAGATTGAGACGAAGTCCCTTACCTCATATCCGAATTGACTCGATCGTTCTTTAACCTCCTAAATAAAAAACTAGAGTTAATTTCTACTTTCTTAAGAACCTTTTTTAAGTTAATTATTCCTTTTATATCACTTATTACCATGTTATGAACATTATGTAATTATTTAAGTTAAAAATGGTCGTTTTGTCGATCTTTGGTACTAGAGTCAAAAATAAACATCTTATAATTACAATTTGTTCATGTGGTAAAATATCCATTATATCCAGAATTACATTAATGATTTAGATATAATATATATCATATATATTCAGTATATATATGCATTTATAATATTATATAACATTTAGAGGTAAGAATTGAAATGCACCGTTCATGGAGACGGTAAGTCGTACGTACGCATGAACGCTACTTTCATTTATATTTCGTATTTAATGGAATGAAATCATTATGATATAAAGGTATATTATAATTCTAGTATAATATCATATATAATATCATTTACTCCATCCTTTATACATCCCACATATGTCATTAACGATTCAAATCACTTTGAAGGGGCGGTAGTCCGCACTTCCTAAAATGAAATTATCGCGTTTACCCATAATGGAAATCATAAAGGTATGCGATAAATGAAAAATAAAAAAGCATAAGGAAAACATAAACATAATATATATCATATATAAATATAGTGACATCTTAATGGCCACCATGAGAGGTGTTAAAAGAAGATTGAACGATCATCCTTTCGTGAGGCAGTAATTCGCCACCCACGGAAACCGTATGTTCTTTAACCATTAGACAAAGGTGTGAGTAAGTGTAAATCAAATCCTTATCATAAATAAATCCTAGTATATTTAAGATAATGGTTTTGTTACACAATAAAGGAATAAAAAGAGTTTAAGTGGTTGGAGAAGCAAAAAAAAAACAAAATAACATAAGAGAAAACCTTACCTCAAAATCGGTTAACTCTTTTTGATTTGAGTCAAAGGCTTCTTTGGGAAGACTTATGCTCAAATTGAGGCTTCTAAGAGTAATAGAGGAAAGTTTAGAGAGTATTTGGACAGAGTTTGGCCGAGCCAAATGGCTTTAGAGGTGTGAATAAGGTGGTAGAGATGGGGGCCTTTTATAAGAGGAGAGGAGGGGCACTCTTGGTAAGTAATGAAATGTTACATTATTATGAAATGATTTTCGGATTTTAAAGGTACCACAGTGATATATTTCGAGGATAAGGCGATAAGGGTTCGAAATAAACCCATAAAATTGGCTTTAGACAAGTGTAAGTCTTAGATTTTACCTTATCCTTTCATTTTATTTAAATCGTTCATTAATGAGGTAATCACTGCATCATCATGGTTTGATAAATAATTTTATTTATTTAATGCCTAAAAATTATAAAAAAAATCCATGATTTAGGAAATATTTTTAGATTTCCAATGAATATTTATAGTCAAAAGGATGACTTTTATAACCCCTTATAAATTTTTTTTAGTAAAACAATACATGTTTTTGACATTTTTATTTTTACTTTAAATAAAAAGTATTAATGTCATTATCTTACAAAAGTGGCTCCATGGGGTCCCAAAAATTGTCCCATGGTTTTTCTTGGTTGTCCATGACTCATCCAATAAAAGTAGTACATGTGTTAATATATTTTTATATTCTTATAATATCATTTTTACCTTAGATTACCCTAATTACCTCTAATCGCGGTTGATAAAACTCAAAAGTTACTATTCACCAAAAATTATTTTCATCCCATTTTACCACATATTACTTACTAATGACAACCATGTATGTTGGTTTTTTGAAATTCAATTTGTAGAAGCGGTAAAGTTTTATTTAAACGAAAAATCTGTTTTTTTAACTACCACTTAGTGGTTTCACTATTCATCAAAAATTGAAGTTTTTCAGAACAATACCAAAAATTCACCCTAAGCTATAATTGATATTCCAAATTCAAAAATTATGTCTATTTTACAAAATTCCAAACATATAAGTTGGATAAATTAATTTTATTGTAACACCTCAAAATTTCATAGTGCATTATTTCTTCAAAATAATTCAATAACTTTCAGTACACGCAACACCGAGTTCAAGCGCACCACGACTTACCAAACTAGCTGTTCAAAAGCGATCATGAATAGTATTAACTGAATTTTGAACTTTATATAATCCTTATAATTTTAGAATCCATATTATGAGTTCTTTAGACATAATGAAAGAACAAATTCATTTTTTTAAAATAAAAGAAGTATTTTTCAAAAATGCACTTTTACCAACTTTTAATAGTGAACCCTTTTTAAATCCAATATTTGAAACTTAAATGTATTCGATTAGAATAAATAAATTTATTCTTTATAACTGAGACATCAAAATTTACATTGTGTAATTTCTTGTAATTTTTCTGATAAAGTTCATTTTTAATGAATAGTGAAAAATATTGTATTTTAATTCAAAAGTACCTTTTAATCTAATTTATTTATATGGATACATTATCTTTTTAATTGGTTTTAAATTTTAATTATAATATATTTTTACCATTTAATCCAATGTTGTTTATTGGAATTAATTTCACTTTAAAATTGGACATAAACAAGAATCAATCTTTTGATAGTTATTGTTTCTTAAAAACACACTATTTGTTTTAACAACGGGAATTAATTTTAAATTAATTAATTCCACTTCTATGTTTTGAATTTTGTAAAATAGAATTTATTTTTGAATTCGGAATATCAAAATTAGCTTAGGATGAATTTTTGGTATTTTTCTAAAAATTTTCAATTGTTGATTAATAGTGAAAAACACTGAGTTATTATTTAAAACTGACTTTTTATTTAAATAATTATTTATTGTATTTAAATTTATTTTATGTCAAAATAGATAAATAATATCTATATATGTTCAATTAAATTCATTGGAGTCATTTTGTAACAATATTAGATATACAAAATTTTATTGAACTCTTCGCCATCTTTTACCCACCTCCTAGGAGAATTCACAAATTCACATAAAACATAATTTTACCGCTTATGTGAGTGGAATTTAAAAATTCCGAGAGACATGGTTGATATCATTAAGTAAAATCTGGTTCAATGAGATGAAAATAATTTTTGGTGAATAGAAACCTTTTACTTTTATTTACAGCGGTTAAAAGTAAATAGGGTAATTAAGGGTAAAAATGATATTAATATTACCCTAACACAAGTCCTAATTCTAATGGAAAAGTGTATATCGACCAAAAACAACCTTAGGAATAAAATATTATCATTTAGGTCCACTTGGATTAGATTAGGACATTTATTATTATTTAATTCAAAGAAGAGTTAAAAGAGTTAAAATCAAAGTTTAATTACTAAAACATTTTTAATATAGGGTCATACATAAGCTAATTTAGATTGTAAATATTAATTAGAAATATAAAAATATTTACTACGTAATGGTATTTTATTTATAATTTTTAGACATTAAATAATTTAATTTATTTATGACACAATGGTGAAGTAGTAATTCCCAAGTTAATGAAATATTAAAATAATTGGTATTATAAACATCCAAATAAATGTAATTTGAGACATTTTATGAATTCCACTAATTTTATAGGTTAATATGACATATTAGGATTGATTATATGAATTTTTTTCTAAGTAATAATGCTATTATGAATTTATCAAAAACAAAATACCCAATAGTGTCAAAATTGACATAAAAGAGTTTTTAAAAAAAATATTATATTATTAATTAATATTATATTCATAAAATATACGGTTCGGAAAAAAGACTTATATAATGATAGGTGTATCATTAATTGATCACTTGCGAGTCTCTTAAAAGTTTATAGTAAGTTTATTAACTATATAATATAAAAATACAAAGTGACATGGTAAATGTCAAACTAATTAACCAATAGTTAAAACTAAAAGATAAGGTTAATATAATGACCCAAAGCTGTCTAAAATATATTGGTTGAAAGGATTGCGATGAATCCCTGCCATATACTTTGAATAATCCACTTTGGATCCATTAGAAACCGAATATGAATTTATTATAAATTAATACTTTAAGTTTTTTCTAAAGAGCCCATCCTCCCCTTATAAAAGGATACCACATATAACCAATTCCTCACACCTCTCAAGACTTTTGGATCATCCAAACTCTGCACAATTAATCTCCCTACATCCCTATACTCCTCCTAGAAGCATTACGTTAGGCATAAGGCACTTCAAGAGTCCTTTTTGGTTCAAACCAAAGAGAGTTACCCAAATTAAAGGTAATAATTTCTCTTAGCTTCTTTTCTTTTATTTTACTTCTCCAACCCCTAAACTCTTCTTATTCTTTTCTTTATAACAAAACCAGTATCCTAAATATACTAGGATATTTTTATGAGAATTATTTGAACTACACTTACACACACCTCCATCTAATGAGTGAAGAACATAATGTTTCTCTGGATGGCAACCAAACGCCTCACGAAACGATGATTGTTCAATTATCTCCTACCACCTCTCATGGTGGACATTATGATGGCACTGTAATTAAATATGATATTTATGATATTTATTTTATATATAAGCTTCTGTAATTCCATTTTATATTATACCATTATTCGTTTCATGTTGTATACATATAAGATAATTTCATTTGAGGAAGTGCGGACTACCGCCCCCTCAAAGTGATATGACTCATTCATACAAAACATGGAACTTATAAAGGATGGTGTTAATGAACTTAAGTAACACATATAAGATATTATATTATACTGTAATAATAATATACCTATGTATCATTTGGTTTTGATTCCTTTTAAAATGAAAAATGAAATGGATGTAGCGTTCGTGCGTACGTATGAAATACCATCACCACGAACGCGATGAGATTCATTTCCCCATCATATCCATTCAAGAATAATTATCATTTTATGATTAAAATTAATGTTTCAGGACTTGATATCATTCTGGATATGAATAATATACAACCTATCCAAAATAAACACGGATTACGTAATGAAGCATATAAAGGAAAACGAATCAGTTAACACCCAAAACAACGATAATACTAAAATATTATTAAAAAGCAATATTAAAAGATCAAATATGATATCATATTTATATATATGATTCTTGTATAATTTAATAACAATGATTTAACTATTATACAAGAGGTTAACCTACACTATATCAAGGAATATTACAAGGTGAGGGTTTTTCATCTCACTCCTTATTCCCATGAGATTCATGCCATATTGCCACTATTTCCTTTTGTGTGGTGTATGTACTGCCCAAAAATTGTATTCTTTGTGTAATACACTTTAATTTATGTGTATTTACATATTCATTGTATGATATGTTTTTCATGGGGTGTATGTTTCGTAAGTTACCAAATTGGTAAGGGTTAATTCCTCAATCTCATTATTATCCGAGATTGGTTATGTGTAAGTATTCACTGGGACATTTTTATCATCCATGTCCATTTTTCATAAAAATGATTTCAAAATGAATATTTTAAGGATATGTTAAAGTCACTCTTTATCAAGATCAGAATTTTAAATGTTTTAAAGATTATCTTTCTAATTCTTTTTAATTAATGTCCATGTTTTCAAAATGATTTTAAGGATTTATTTATATGGACATGAATGTTTTGAAATAATAATTCTTTTCAAAAGTTTCAAAGTGGTATGGGACCCTTTGATTCAAAAATATTTTTTAAATTACTTCCTTTATAAATGTCTGACTTTTAAATGATTTTACAAAAAAAATATTTCTCTCAAAAAGTTTTACTCATCATTTTCAACTATTCCAGCATCCTTTACTGGATATTATTTTTGATTGAGGCTGATTTATTATAATACAATATTCAATATTGTATTGAATGAGTTATGATATGTTTGACTATAGATGCTCTATTTTTATACCATTCATGGTTTATGGTTAAAGTTTTGACATTTCGTATGCTAGTTCTAATACAAATGTTTATGTTATGTTTTAACCTTTTCATATGAGGAATGTATTGGACATAGTAAGTGATGGGTGGAGCCTGCTATAGATCATCGATGCATTGGTAGGTCTCATGAGACAACTATACATGGAATTGTATGAGGCCCTTTCTAAATTTGATTTATGGTTTTAACCGAGGCCTTAATCATTTTAGACGTCTTGGCCGAGACCTTGACAAAATGTTTTAGAATGTCTGGCATTATACATTCCCTCATTATGAAAATAATATTGATGGTTCATGTGGTCATTCGACTAGTAGAATGACCATGATTACATTTTGTTATGGAATTATTTACTCATCTCATATTCCTGCCATAAAATTATTCATGTTTATTATTGGTAAAGGCATGTGGTTTCAATTATTCACCATGCTTAATATTTATCTTATCTTCCGTTGCATTGCTTACCCTTAATGAGCATTTGATCTCACCCCTTTCTATGTTTTATTTCTCCTAGTATTCCAAGAAGTGTATTTTAATTGATAAGAAGGGTTAAGATATGGGAATAATGGCGTTCTCAAAGCACTATCTATGTTGTGTTGTATGATTGAAAATGTAATGTAAATTTCAAGTATGTAATCCATTTTTCCAAAACTGCTAAACTGATCGGTATTTCGGGAATTCATTACTTATAATCATGCCAATGTTATGTAATAATTCACCGACTCTGGGTAACTGGGGTCGGGGCGTTACATTTATAATTAATTCCCGTTGTCAAAACAAATAGCATGTTTTTTAAGAAACAATATCAATCAAAATATTGACAATTGTTTATGTCAAATTTCAAAGTGAAATTAATTATAATGATCACCATTGTATAAAATGGTAAAATTATATTATAATTATGCTTTAAAACCACTAAATATTATAATTTATCACTATAAATTATTATGATTAAAAAGGTTGTTTTTAAGTAATTTCACTATTCATCGAAAATTGGAAGTTCTCGGAAAAATACCAAAAATTCAACATAGGCTAATTTTGATATTACGAATCCAAAAATGAAGTCCATTATGAAATATAAAGTTTATATAATTTTAAAAAGTGGGTATTACTATTCATAACGGCTACTTTGATTTGTTGTGGTGTGTTAGAACTCGAAGTTGCGTACAACACATGCTACTATATTATTCAAAGGGAAACGTACTGTAGAAGATTTGGGTGTTACAGTTGTTACATTCTCCTCACCATTAGATATTACATCATAAAAAATATTGAGGTTTTTGATGTTTTGTAAAGGTTTTGGTCATTGTTATATCATATCCTTCTCCCATAATTAGAGTTTATAAAAATTAAATACATAAGATAAGTCTAAAATCCCCAAATACAAGACTCAAAAGAATTTTAATACCATTGTGGATCTACCCTAGACTTTATCACATGACTATCACCATTCCTTAACTCCCATCAACCATGATTGTAGTGTTATGGTTCACATCTAGTGAAGTACAAAATATTCACATTACATGTATCATGATAAATAGTATCTGCATATTCACCATGGTGAATATGAAGGGGTAGTTATAAAACCCATTAGGAATACCCTGATACTCCCCACACACACCACTTGGATAAGAAAAAATTATCAAATATTTAATATAAAAAAATATTAAGTAATATGAAAGAGTTTTCCAAGATATACATATATATAATACGTAAAAATAACTCACTTCTTGAAGGTCGCCCAATAAATGCACAAAAAAAGCACATTAAAATTTTGTTGGGAAAAAATCCATCAAGGCATCATTGAAGAATTTTTTGAGGTGATTGTGTTTATTGAAAAAGGGGGTTGAGATGGTGATTTTCAAGTTCAAGGGATGCTTTCAACAATCGATGATTGATTGAAGAACCTCGACAAAGGAATGAATGATCTGGAGGCGGTACAAAAAGAGCAGATACAAGGTGGCGTTGTTTTCCAGTGTTTGCCAAATTTTTGGGACTGAAAATTGGAAAATGGAGAGATATGTTTTTGGAAAAGGGTGTGGTGAACAAAAGGAAAGAGGTGCACAGAAAAATTAAGTGTGGTGCAAAAAATTAGTGGGATTCACGAAAAATTAAACTGGCGCTTGGAAAACAGCGGGTTGTGCGAAATAGAGGGATGAAGTTTTTCAAGCAAGAGGTGTTTTGAGGTTCTAAGCTCAAAAATTGGCAATGGAATGAGGTGCACAGATTTTTGGTGCATTGCGTGAAAAATGGTGTTGCGTGGAAGATTTTTTTTCTCACTCAAAGTGAATTATGCGCTCAAGGAGGGTTTTTCCCGCGGGGTCGATTTTGCATTTAAATATGAAGTGACCCCCCTCCATTCAATAGAGTTAAAGTCCTAGAAAATACCTGAGCTCTGGTGCGTGAAATTGAAGTTCGAAAGGGAGGTGTGCTTAAACTTTTAGTTTGCGTGTAATGTCTAGTGTTGCGTGAAAATCTAAGGCTGCGCGTAAATTTGGTGTTGGCGTGGAAAAGTGGTGTTGCGCAAAAAGTGAATTTCGTGCAAAAGTAGAGAATTGCGCGCAAGGAAGTGTAGAGGTTTCGTGTGAAATTTGTAGGTTGCGCGTAAAAAGGGGTGTTGCGTGAAAAGTGAATTTCACGCATTGTGAAGGAATTACACGCAAAGCGTCATAAGGGCTGCGCGTAAAAATTGGGGTTTCCCTGTCCACCCTGTGCAAAGTGAGATTTATATGTGGGTGAAAGTTGGACGTCAACATAGCATCTATCAATAGTTAAGGATTCAGATTTCATTAGTGATAATGAAGAGACCTATAGGTCTAAAAACTATGAGTGGATTCCTTCTAGAGCAGTGAGAAAAGGAAGAGGAAGAAGGTGATCCTCTCCAACGGCAGTGAGCTAGAGAGAGATAAATAGGGTGTGACCCCTGGGAAAGCAATGAGCTGACCCTAAACCTTGTAAAGGTAGTGATCCTAGGATAGAGTGAATGTTCCCGAATCCTTGTATCCACATCTAGTGAAGAATAGTGAAATTTGGTACGACCGATAACTTGTCAACGTATGCTCCTTAGACGTAGCCTAGTGAGGGTGAACCAAGTAAAAATATCTGGGTCCTCCTGCTTGTTTCCCTGCATTTCATTTAAAGCATCATCATCAGATAAAGAAGAAAGTAAGTGATTGTAACAAACACACAAGTGAAAACCAAGTGACCCTTGTAATAAAGAGGTCAAGATCCAGTGGGGTGGGAAGAATTTTGAAAAAGAATATTTATAACCTGATTCACCCCCCCCCCTCTCAGGGTATATAGGCCCCTATTGGTCCTAACAAATTCTCAAAAAAAGGATCTCATCCCATAGATACACTAAACAATCCTATCTCGTGAGTATAATCCATCCCTTTGGGCCCAATTTATCACATGATGGTATAATTTAGTGTGCTTCAAATCAGTATGATAGCAAAAGTATAATCCAATAAGGTCCTAATATAAATCCTGAAGAAACACAAAACATACCTATGCTAAGTTCTCACACCCAAGACATTGCTTTGAAATTAATTTCCCATTCAATAATTCCAACAAAAAAATTTTGTGGAGCCCACAATCCATAACTTCAAAGACAGTAAAACAATGAGAATCAGCATAGGTTTTTTCCAAGAAACACAAACAAATATTTTTTGAAAACCAAAGACTTCAAGTTCTATGTAAAGTTGGTATGGGAGAATCCACCTACATTAACCTGTTTTTTTTCTATGAATCATTTCATGATCACACCAATCCAAGATTTCCTCAATATAACTTTAAAGAATCACAATGAAATCTTATCAAAATCCATTATAAACTATATATCAATAAATAGAATCCTTGAGATATGGTTCATTACAAGATATATTGTGAAGATACCAAGGGATAATGGGAAATAGAACCCTTACATTTTATTTCCTAGGTATAGTTCCAAGTGATCCACTGCAATCAGTATTTGGAGTGAAGAGAATCACTAAAATCACTCAAATGAACATTGGAAGTCAAGATCCCTATTTAGATGATGAATAATGAGGGTTTTGTGGGTTAAACTATATTAAAAATATAATTTTTGGATTTAAATAATTATTTCTCATGGTTTAGACACATAATTTGAAAAAACGTGTGTTAGTAATGTGATTATTACTAGAAAAAACTCATGGACACATGGTTGGGATGCACGGTTTGTCAAACCATGCACCAAACATGAAAAAATAAACTTTTTAATGAATTATAATATTGTATGCTCACTGAATTGTTTACCATAATCATGCACCAATCATGTGCTTCCCCCTGAGTCTCCTCTCTACCTCACATGGTTACTCGTGGTGTGTTTCCCATATCTCTTCTCCCTTCAAAAATATTCCAAAACTCTCTAAAATTATCTATAAAATCTCATATCTCTTCCCAATCATTATATAACCTTAAAATACATAATATATGAGAAATGAATCTCAAAATGGTGGTTATATAAAGATGAATTGGGTGATTCTTGTTGAACTTGAGGAACAAGATATTGATGATTCTAAAATATTCAAGTGGTATAAATCATAATATTTAATCCAATAAGTGGAATAAGACCATAAAAAGTGGTATTTGACCTTGAATATATAAGAGGATGGATTTATATAAGAGAAAAAAATTAAATGAGGTGTAATTTTATTATTTATTTGATTTAACATAAAGTATTATTTGTGATTTTAGGATACTAAAAGTGATTGAAATGATACTTTGATGTTGAGTATAAATTAAAAAATTTTCTTCAAGAGATGAATGAATTCAAGGGAAGTTTTTATTATTATTCAAATTATATATTTATTATATAGAAAAATAAAAACAATATATGATAAAGAAAATATGTGGGATTAAAAGTGATGTCTTGAGATTATTATAACTAGTGTTATCAATTTGTTCAACAAGTGGTATGAATCACACACTTTTTACTTAATTGATTACTCATTGAATATATTTTGTGTAAGTATGATTGATATCATGGAGAAATTATTTAATAAATTTAATTCAATCCAAAATATTAGATACGGACATTAGTTTATTTTATGACGTTATATAAAACCTATGAAAATTAGAGAAAACTAAATTTCTATCAATTTATTAGCAACTTTGTAAAGAAAACCACTTCTAATTAACTATTTGGTGGTGGTATTAAAAAATCATCACCAATAAATATAAAATATTATTTGTACAAACCCCTTTCTATATCCTCTCTCAGTTTAATCCCAAATTTTTCATCCTCCCATCTAGACCTCTATCGTGGTGACCCTCTATCATATCCTCCTCTCCATGAAATCCTCCCCTCACAATGACCCTCAAACAAACTCCCCCCTCCCAACGAGCCTTTGAAAGAATCCTCCCCTCTCAAAAACCCTTTGGATGCATCCTACCCTACATGATATCCTCCATAGGACCATCCCAAGGGAATGCCCCACAGGCCCTTCGTCTAGGGAAATAGGTTTCCAGGGGGCAACCAGCCTCTCGTCCATCCCCGCATTCAAACTTCTTCATCTACTAGCATCGCTTATCCTTCATTTCAACACATTCTCACCTTCCACCTCTTCTCAACATCTTTTGTTGTTATTTATCTCGAAATTCATCATGTTGCCTCTCCACGACACCGCCTCCTTAATCCTCCAGCATTGGATACTGTGTCAGTACCCTCTACTCTCTCCTTCCACCTCTCCTCGGCATCGTTCTTTTTCATCTTCATCCCAAACATTGTTATGTTAACCCACCTCTCCTCTTTGTTATAAGTGAAGAACTTGACCCTACCGCATGCCATTGAGATCGACTATCCTGGGATTGTATCGATGAGAAAAAAATGTTTATTCGAGACACCATGGTCACAGACTACAATCTAGTTTTGTGTTCACAATATGATCCTACAATATGGTTTAGGTTTGGGGTTTTAAATCTGCTACATGCCAGCAATATGGTTTGGGGTTCGCAATCTTCTCCAGTAATCTGTTTTGGGGTTCATAATCTTCTACATGGGTTATCCTTTATAAGATTTATGTATACCCACTTCCATGCCGGGTAAATTCAATTCGACTATTTTTTATCTTTATGATTATCAGTGTTTTACTGTCAAAGGGAAAAAAATTCAACTTCTGTCTTGGGTAGTCATTTTCTCTAGGATGGACTTGATCCTCCACTCCATGGACCTTCAATGACATCCCCCCCACCCCCCACGAGTGCCTCACCCATCACTGTCAATTTATTTTCATCCTTTACTCCCTCCTAGTTCATCATAAGTCACATTATTCCCTCCATATGGGTAGATTCACTCTTATACTGGTCAGGTAGAGCTATGGAACCATCCCAGAAACACTTACTCCTTAAACTATTGCCTGCTACCTCGCTTGATCCTTTTCATCTTTTTGAGATTGAGTTGTGTTCCCTTTGATATGATTCAGGGTATGGGTTACTAGAAATGAACATCATGGATAATGACTTTTAGAATGATATGGATTCCCTTTAGTGGATGATGGTGATGCATTTTAGGGCAGATAAGATGCCTCTCCAGTTGTTTCAAAATTTGTGTCCATCCATGGAGTTCAGAAGTTCCATCCTGGGTTTTTCTTCTCAATAAGAAATATTTTTTTATTTTTCTGTCCTATAGTGATTATTTCTTTAATTCAATATCCTAAATTTCCCTTTTGATAGGTAAGTGTCACTTTAGACTTCGTCTGTGGTCGGTGGAGATCCACTCTGGGTGGGATTCCTTTCAGGCAGCAGTGTGGTTGAATTAGTCAGGCCTCACTTTACCTTTCCAAAACCTATAATTCCTCTGTTTCATAGGGAACACACTCTAATCCTTCCATTGCATATACTCCATGGTTCTATTAAGATTTACTCCTACAAGGACATTCTCATGATGTTTGTAGAAAGAGTCACATTGGGCCCACCAGACAGCATCTGAGTGGGAATATGGTTCCATGTCAAACTTTGTCTGAGTCTTTTTTTAATATTTTTTCTGGAAAAAATGGAAATGTTTTGGTTAAAAATATTTTTAAAAATATGTATTAAAGGAACCAGAGGCGCTGCATCCTTTCGATCCAGTACAAAGGTAGTGGCGCGCCTCCCACCTTTCTATTTAAAAATAATAATTTAATTATATATGTTATTATATTTATAAATATATATATATTTTTATATTATGATATATATTGTTTGTTTTATGTTGTTTAGAATTATTTCAAAAAAATTTGAAAGTGAAAATGTTATGTTTTTAAGAAGTAGCTTTTGTGGTGCTCAAATTTGAGAAATTTTTAAGAAGTATGGGTTCTGGTTGATCTTTAAATTGATATAAATGTAATTGGATGAAAATAGTTATTTAAGAGAAAAATGGTCTTGGAAGTTAAAGTGAATAGGTGTAAAGAAATTACAGTGACTAAAGGGTTTAAAAAATATTGAGGAATTTCATAAAATGAAAACTTTTCATCCTGGATATCCACCTGGATCGTGATCACCACTTGGTTTGTTCATCTATGGCACATGGCATTTGGCAGTTCATTTGGGTCACTTCATCCCTAACTCCTTGTTAGGGTAATTAATTACTCCACATTCTTCTTCCTATATTTTATTCAATGAATCAATCATTTTTTCTTTGGATCCTCCTCTACATTCCTTATTTTCACTCTCACTTCTGAGTAACCCTAGAGTGACAATGAAGAACCTTGGTTTTCATTCATGTAACTACTTCTCAATGAATTACAATATAGATCCTCTCACTACTCCATCATCCTAAATGAGATTTCATCCTGGTGTACATTTATGATGGGGATTCGGTTTCCATCTTCAGTGTGCAGTCTTTGACATGCATTCATCAGATCCAGAACTAGTTGTCTCTAAGGAGAATCAATGTGAAAATGTTATGATTTTAATAAATAGATTTTTTGGAGCTCAAATTTGAGAAATTTTTAAGAACTAAGTATGGGTTATGGTTGATCTTCAAGTTGATATAAATATCATTGGGTGAAAATGGGTCTTTATGAGAGAAATGGTCATGTAAGAGAAAATGGGTCTTTAATAGGGTTCAATATCTAGGGTTAGTTTTAATTTAAAATGTTTGAACATCATCAATATTTTATTAAAAACTAAATTTAGTGTTTTTAACCATTAAAATGGTATTTATAATCTTTTTTTACATTCCTTTCATTTTCATTTATTTATTTTATTTATGAAACTAATTTTATTTTCAAAAAAAATAAGATGTTTAGGATATCTTTAAAATTTTATTTAGATTGTTTCTATATTGTATATTTTATAATATTTTAAAGTTATCTAATTGAAATTTAATAATTATTCAAATGTTTTCAGTAGTTGACTTTGAAAGCTGTAAAATATAAAATGTGCCTAAAATACCAATGAAAACTGAAACACTAGATAAACATATAAAAGGGTCATTAGTAATAACAATATATTCATTTGAATAGATATAAAACATATAGATTAACAAGTACAATAAATGTATATATATATATATATATGAGGAGGATATTTTTTCCCACATGGTGGTCATCAAAGGGGGCGCCTAAATCTAGATTGTCGAGCTCCATGCTGGGGTGGAGTCTGATGACCTAGAGAATGATGATCCTTAGGCATTGGAATGTCGACCGTTTCATGCTCCACCTATGTATTAGTGGAAGGAGGTGTCAGCTGCATGTCTTACTACAATCTTGATCCATCTCCCACTATGGTAGTAGAAGGACCTACCATCATCGTAGTGATGAACCAAGCTAGTGATGGATATAGACCCCAAGGCTTTGATAGATCTAGACCCCAAGGCAGTGATGGATTTGGACCTCAAGATAGAGAGAACTATGGATATCCTATTAAGAAAGATGGATCCCATATGGCCTAAAGCACATCCATGGTGGGATGAGGCTGGACTGATGAAGGGTTGACCTCTTCTTGTAGAATAGGTGAGGCATCACGTGCAGCACGACGCTATCTACGTCATCATCATCGTGGCTTCTTAGAACCAACAGCTGCTGGAGAATGTTCCTTCGGGGAAGGAACCTCCTATATCTAGGATATACTCTCAAATATTCTATAAAAAAGCTCACAATAATATGACATCAGCTCCAGAGCTTCAACATGGACCATTTCCCAGCTAAATACCCCCTCTTCCTCTTCATCACTCATACGAAAAAGATTTTTTGAGCGAGTAACCAGTAAAGAGATTCAAAATTAATTAGAAATTAGTTCAATAAAAAAGCTAATTAAATTTTATTGACTTAAAATATTATAAATCTCTCTGCCATGTCAATTAAGATACAGTATAGACTTCAGTCTATACCATGGATCATACATGACATTCTATGAAAGATAAAATCACATTGTAGGTACACCCTAGAAATGAAACTCTACACGTCTGCAATAGAATTCAAGATATTCAGCATGTACTTAGTGTTAGTCCTCATCTTTCCTCCCTATCAGCTTCATGCCATAAAGCTCCTATGTCAGTCTTAGTAGTAATGGAATCGACTGAACATATCAAAACTGGCGCATGACTTTATCAGGCTAATGACACTCAATAATATGGAAAAAAATGAGGGGCACTACATCCATAGAATCATCAAGTCTAATAGTTCAATATGGTGTAAATTGGTGTAGTATATTCCAGTATGGGATCCATGTAATCTGAAATGACATGTGGCCTTTTTCAAAAAATCACTCCTTAATAAAACCCAAATGGATTCTATTATTAAATTTTCTAGATAGTGATAGATTGTATATACATACCTAGTGGGTAAGAGACAGTCCAACTTAAGTTGATATGCACCCAAATGGTGTGTTGGAACCATGTCAAAAAAATTTATCTGACTTCACCTGTAAAATAAAGCATCAAAAGTGAAAAATAATGAGAAATTAAATTCAATAACTTCTAGAAACCTCAAAAAACAATTGAGATGAGTGATCAAACTAACATCCATGTAGAGCATCATATAGCACCTCCACAACAAGCAGTGTACCAGCAAGCTAAGGATGAAATAAGGGGATGCACTCCCATTCCCATATCTGAAGAAGGATGACACATCCCATGAGATTTGTGTGGTCACTGCAGGATACCCTACATAATGCTCTATATGTGTATTCCAAGAAGGATGACCCCAACTGTATGTCCCAACCCAATAAAAGTCTTACATTAGGGATAGATACATCATGTGCATGTGTACCCTTGAGTGATCAGAATATAGGGTCCCTCCAATGAGTTGTAAAATATATGCACAGTCATAACGCATGAAAATATGATCATCAACTTCATTGGGTAAATGTGGAATCTACTCCTCCATCCAGGGCATAAATATCTTCCAGCTGTCTGTATCCCTATGTTCAGGTAAAATGTCAATGCCTAACAATCTTTGATCAAGGTCAAACCAAGATGTACAAGTGGGTACAACAATGGAATCCCCCTAGATAGGAAGACTGGGAAGCACTGCCACATCCATGAGGGTGATGGTCATCTCTCCATCAGGTAGGTGGAATGTGTGTGTCTTTGGACTCCGCCTCTACATAAGGGCAATAAGAGGGTGGTGGTCAGAAAAAGTGAAATATGATACGATAATTCCATAGAATCCAACACAGTTAAAGTATGGTCTAATGGAATGTGGAGGCTCTGTGTGATGAAAATGGCGCGTTCGACACACCCTCATCATTCGAACATCACCACTGTCTAACACGACCTAGGAAACATGCCTATGCTACTCATTGAGTATTATGTTATCCTATATCTGTATATAAACAAATGAAATGATTTGTAAGTGTAAAATGTAAATATAACATTATGATCAGTGGAATTTTATGACTTGTAGAATATAATACATTCTATGTTTATTCACATTATTTTAGGAAGTTATTTCTTACCGAAAGAAAGGGGCATGTCATCATGTTTTTCAAAGCATATTACTAAAGTGTTTTTAATATATACTTTTACCTATAAAGGTGTGTTTTATAAGATATGTTTTTATATATTTATATATATATATAAATTTATTTTTTTATGTAAAAAATTATTATAAAATGGAGTGCTTTGTAATTTATGTACAATTTCCCACATGATGGTATGTTTCGGGATTACTTTCTCACATGTATGCTTTATAGTTTAGCCATGGACAGATTGATTATGCATTAATTTCATATCAAATGAAATTATAATATTCTTTTTAATGTGAGTTTAAAAGGCTTGTTGTTATTTTATAGTAAAAGTATTTGGAAAACTCATACATTAATACAAAATGTATAATCTTATTCACATATGCACATGTTTATATAATGATTAGATATCAAACAAAATAGGTAATGTCTTCAAATTGAGAATGGATCTTCTTATAGTATAGAACCAACAAAATTTTTTACTACAACTGATTCGGTAATAATAAGTGAACTTCAATAAAAAAATTCAATGGGAATGAACAACGACGCAAGAGGAACGGTGACAACGATGAAGATGATGTAATGGGTTTATGTCTTCACCATCATCTTTGTCACCATTCCTTCGGCATCATGGTTCATTTCCCACAAATTATTTCTTGAAGTTCACTTTGTGTTACAGAATCATATGTACTCACCACTTTTGTTCATTGTTTACTATAAGAAGCTTCTTTATCAATTTAAACAACCTTCCCATTGCAGTACATGTGGGAAAAACATAACTCTCTACATCAAAAATGTTTTTTGATCATGATTCTGATAGTGTAACTAATATTGAAAAATATGGTTGATCATATAATCGTTATTATACTGAAATTTTATAAAATATTTCTATACCATAATTTATGATACTATTGTTTTGTTATATAAAAGATTATTAGATTATCAGTCATAAAATATTTTGGAAACCAAGGTAAAAAAAGAAAAGATAACACCATATTATTTACAATAAGAGGATACCATAATGGAGACTATACATCATTATTACTGAGAGTGTGAACTCAACCCCAAAATATTAGGGAATTTTTTCTGGTTATGAACTTCTTGATGACATATGGTGCATCTCAAACTTTTCCCTTATTCTTAAGGCCAGTCCATCTCATTTGGCATCCTTCTAGCCTTTAGTATCCCATGGGTACACAACTAGTTGATGTCAAATATTACTATTATCTAGCCTTCATGTATTGGGAAACAATGAAACTACCTAATAGGAATCCATGGTGTATCATAACAGTTAGCAATGGTGTTAATCCTGTATATTAGATCAACATATACTTCCCATGATATGTTTAGAGAGGCATATGATGCGATGGTGTGTGTGCATGGAAAACATAAGGCCTGAATGTTTCTATATTGACATTGCATCGCATCCATTAATACCACCATTTTTCACAGATGCTATTTTTGATGGGGTTTGAATGCTCTCGAACTTCAAATTGAGAGTCTTTTTGGTGAAAAAGTATTACAAGATAACCAAAAGCTTCTTCAATGTTCTTTTTAGTCTCTTTTTAAAAGTTATTTAGGTACCTTAGACCCTATTGAATTCCATCTGAGGGTATTTTGTGTCGATCAACATATTACTTCACACAACGATATAATGTCTCTTGAACTAGGGTAGTTATAGGTAACTTGGGTATCCCCTTGAAGACGCCATTGATGCACTCCACAATGTTAGTGGTTATGTGTATGTACCTCTTCCTCTTGTCGTATTCCAATGTTCATTTTTCTTCTAGAATCTGCATTATATAATCATACACATCTAGATTAGCCTTGAGAATTATTTTGAAATGTTTCTCAAACCACCATTCATCCAGATAATATGCCACAAAGAAGTGATCATATTTCACATAAATTGTTTTAATATTTACATTAAAATAGTAACGAATAAAAAAGACATTTCATACATATCATCATGATTGCATTATTTATAGGTTCATTGTGTAATTTTTTCCCACATTGTTAGTAATGTTTCTAATGAAGAAGCAATTATGTTAATTTTTGTCTCTCCATGTATCCGGGCCTACACTGATTGCCCAGTTCTAATCAGATATAAAACAGACACCCAAAATGCAGGTGAAATGGTTAATGATACATGCCAAAAACCAACATCATGATTCATAGTTTTCCTTATCTATAATGGAAATGTAAAATGGAAGAGGTGAATGATTTCCATATTGGGTTTCCACAATCAACCATACACCCTTTTATTTCCTATATATAAATGTTCCATCAATCTGAATGAAGTGTTTTCTGAAAAAAAAATGCAAAGATATTGGGGAGAAATGACCAGAACAACCAATGAAATTGAATATGAGATGTATTAAGTCTTTTATATTGAGACACATGTTCATTTGAATCAAGATGGAAGAAAACATGGAAATGGTGCCTCTGTATGGATAGAAACTGTGGAAACACTCGATATGAGTCATCCTAATCACCATAGACCATCATAATTGCCTTCCATTTTTTCAACCATGACTTATTATAGGAAATATTATAACCAAATATTTGTTGTATCCTCTCTTAAAAAAGGGCTATAGTAACATCTTGACATGTCCTAATCATCACTACCATAATGAATTACAAAAATTCATCATCCAATGAGGTATGATCTTATGTCAGGTTTGGTTGAACGTAAGTATGAGGTGCCTTAATCCTCGACATTGTCCAAACTCTAAATAAAATTTCTAGAATTTCCCTCAAAAGGAATATACAATAATCCACATAATTCTAACACTGGATGTTATATTTATTACAACATGATTACTAAAATATATATCTACTATTCTTCTAAATGTGAAATCTCTTTATCGTTATTTTTAATGCATATTTACTTCGAAAATCCCATCTAACATATAAGTTTTTTTCCAACTAACTAAATCTATCTGGTAAAATTCTTGGAAACTCATTTTTAGGTGTGAGAACATTTCAGTCAAATTTGGACACATTTTTCATTGATTCTCACAAAGATGCAAAGAGTGGTGGATGATTTATTGTGGGTCAAGGCTGTTGCACAACTAATGAATTTCTAAAAACATCCTCCCCAACTTCCACTACTCCCTCCCCATCATGACTATTTTCACCATATGTTCCATAGTTACAAAAATCCTCAACATAACTTGGATTTACATGTATATCTAGGAAATCATATAGGTTTTCCTCTTCTTCATCATTTGGAATAGGCTCGATTTCATGGGGAGGATTATCTTCAACCACTCTTGTAATTCTACATCTTCATTCAACTATGTGTTGTTGTTTTATAGTAGAAACATCAACATATAACACTATCAAGATACCATCTAACCACTGAGAAAATAATTTTATTACTTGGAACCACTATGCATTAGAAACCAATGGAAAGTCTAGAATCCATAGTGTTTCCAGGAATTGAAAATTTCTATATCTCAAAGATTTGATCTCTTGATCGGGTCCTAGATTTAAGGAACCATGGATTTTGTCTCGAAGGTCACTTAGGAATACACAATCAGCAGTACTAATTACTTTTTTGGGTTTTTACTATAATAATCTCCTTTATTTGTTTGAATAACCTCCCTATAGTAGTACGCATAGGCAAACATTACTCTCTCCATCAAAAATGTGTTTTGATCAATATTCTGATAGTGTAACTAATATTGAAAATGATGGTTGACCATATAATATTTATAATTAAATTTTAGAACGTATTTTTATACCCTAAAATGTGATACTAATGTTTCTTTATATAAAAGTTTATTAGAATATAAGTCACAATATTTTTTGGAAACTGAGATAAAAAGAAGAGAAAACATCATATCAGTTTATTAATTATTGATAAAATGAAAATTATGATCATATAAAGTGAAATGGAGAAGAAAAAACAGATAAAATAACTAATGAATGTTTTACAATATACAAGAAATTATTTTACTTTTTTCAATAGAATAGAGTTTGTATAATATGAGCCTAACTTCATAAGTGAGTTAAAATCCTGCTTATTTTCAAGAAGTAGCATAATGACAACTTCTAAAGGTATGTTCTTAACTTAGAAATTTGTAAAATCTTTTGACCTTATAATAACATATCATAGATGTTATCTTAGATTCCATTATAAGGCCAAAATATTTTCAAAATTCCAAAGTTAAGTACATACCTTCGGAATATTTCATTAAGATACCGCTTTAAAATAAGCTATATTTTACCTCACTTCCGAAGTTAGGCTCATCTCATCCAATATAAAGACCCAACCATAAACATTACATACTATAGGAACTTTCACAAATATAGGTTCTAGAGAATTAGATACAAGCTTACAATTTATCATAGTTGAAATAAAATAAAATAAAACAAACAAAAATATTGTGTGTGATAACTCCATAAGTGAAGAGAATGCCTTCAGAAACTTTGTTGGTCCTGTAGAAAATAATTTTAAATAAGGGGTGAAAATTATTTATGCCCAGTAAAGTGTTTAAAACGTTTTGTAAATACTTATAAAATATTATTTTGAAAATAACTATGTGAATAAATTTTTAAATACCATTTTCGAAAATTCTATTTGAGGTTACTTATGGTTTACAAATACTTCATCCCTTTAGAAACTACTTACGTTCTAAATTACTAAAATATAATCCATTGTTTTTTCTAAAAACAATACACAAGATTATAAAAAAACTATGTAAAGATCACTTGGATCGTTGAAGTATGTTTGGGCCTACCCACTTAGTGAAGTATGGTTTCACTCCCCAATGACCTTCCATATTTACAATGATCAAGCACCGGATTTTTGGAAAATCTATTAGGATTTATTTACTTATGTATATATTTTCACTGGAGTTTTTAACGTTGAAAACATCACACTAAAATAAATTAAACATTACAAAATGTATAAGTACATATATATAAATATATGTATGTATGTATATGAACTTTCATAAAACTTGTGAGTTTAGTTACAACCAAAACCCCTACCATAAACTATTCATAATTTGTCTACATACTCCATACTTTTACCATGAAATACATTTTCCACAACTGATCGTAATAATTTATTATAAAATTTTAAAGGAAACATTTAGAATAAATAATTTCAATGATATCCAAGTACTTTTTATTTTTGGAATTAAAATCTTAAAATTGAATCCATAGGTTTATTATAATGCGATGAGTGTCAATGATGTGCATAATCGTAAGGCCATGTTTATATGTAGATGTGACAACCTTAATGTTAATATATAACAATGACATTGTATGCGAAATTTTTAAGAAAAAAGATGATAAAAGTTATAACATGTTAATAAAATTATAAATATAACCATAATCATTCCATATATGACAAAATTGAAAATAAGTCCTGTATAAATCCTTGATATTAATTACATCCCATATCCATACATGATTTGTTTGTGCTATTAAATCATGCACTAATATGTCTATATATATATACATATATATATATATATGAATTATTTTCATTTTATATTATATTCACATATATATTTATTGCACCCATTACATTACTTCAATGAAATTAGTCATTAATATATAAAAATAATTATATATATTCATGTATAAAGAACTTGAAATCACATACTTATATTTTTATATATGTGTGTGTGTATCATGAATTCAAATTCAAAATAGGTAAATTTGTGAATCACTTGTTTATAAAACATGGATTTGAGATGAATATAACAAATCAAAATTATAAATTCTTGAATTGAAGGTTTTAAAATAAAGGTAATCACTTAAAATAAATTTTAGCACAAAAATAAATATTGAATCCCTTAAATAAAACAAAAAACATAAATTTTAATTTGAAAGGAATAAACAAACTTCCCTTAAATGATATAATTGAAAATAATTATTCCCTTACCAAAACATGATTAAACAATTTCCATCAAGAATTGTAGTAAATAAAAACCATACCACCCTTACCTAAACAAATTTAACCCTCCAAAATTTTTTCGACACAACATAAGAAGGAAAAGTGAAGGCAATGCACTTAATACACCCATGGTTTTACTTTTGAAAAACTAGAAAAAGCATAATTTCAGCAGACTCAATAATGGTTTTCCCTTAAAAATGTATTTGCACACCCAAAAAATTTTCTTTTATAACCAAAATCCCGACAACATAATCTTGTAGTGTAAAATGGGTAAGTAGTAAATTGACAAATATAAATCATTGCAAGAACAGACACAACAAACTATTCAACCGAAAATAAACTCTAGATCAGTGCATAACAAGGATATCAGCATTAAAAAAATTATTCTCAAGTTTATATTTGAAAACCAAATTTGTTTACATTTTTTCAAAAATAAAAAGAAAAACATTACAAAAAACACTGATAGACATAATATGATAGGGGAAAGAAAATTGATCAATGAAAAATAATCAAAGAAAAAACTACACCAGTGTTCTTAAATCGAAGTGTTTTAGACCTAAAAAGAAAAATACCTACCAGTAGCTGAAACCCTAGAAGCTACTAAAACCTACTGATGACGCTCAGACTCCCGACCCATGACACACAGATGACATGACACCCTCAGCCACAACATACCCCAAACCAGCCTTGACATCTCCCTAGCTGAGCGACACCTCCGGTCGCAGCTTGTGACTTGAACCCTTTGCCCTCGAAGACACCATTCTGATGGCGCTTCCTTGACAAAGTACGTTACCCAAGCCTCCCCTTGCAGTGACTCATGGATTCCTAAAACCCTATACCTCACTGGCGAAAACCAATTCCCTCCTTTTATTTCTTTATTATTATTATTATTATTAAATAATTTCTTTAATTTAATTTTTATAAAGGAAACATTATATACGTATAAGTTTAATTAAAGTAGTTATACTATTATAAAAATCATAATATTAATAATTTTGTTAAAAATTAATCTAATAAAATTTTATAATTTAAATATAATAAATATTACTTCATATATATATATATATTATATGTGAATATATATATATATCATGTTTTAAAAAAATTATAAACCCCATATAATTATTCCTATGATAGATTAAATATTTGTCTCCATAAATTACAATAGTAAATTTTTACAAATTAATGTCATTAAAATATTTGATACTATTATTACAACATATGATACTTTAAAATAACTATTTTAAAACATATATATAATCTCGATATAAAATTATAAAATTATAATAGTATTAGTTTTATATTCATAATCTTATATAATTCAAAACTAATATACATATACATATTATATTTTGAAAACAAAGTAACTATTTTCATATATATTTATCATTTACAATATTGAATTAAATAAAAATTTTGATAAAATTAAATTTTATTTAACAAAATTTTTTATTCTAGAATATTCTATAAACAAAGAAAAATAATATTTTCTTTTAGAATAAATTTTTAAACTGTTCTTGAAATAAAACTACTAATTTCAATTATTATTTTAAATAAAACCTTCATAAAATGGTTAAAATAAATCCATTTATAATAAAATGAGGTTTTGATTTTCCCGGATATTACATTATCCCCCCCTTAAAAATAATTGTTCCCTCACAATTCATTTCATTAGGAAAAACAAAATTCTGAATTCTCATCTTTATAATTAAGAAAACTAAGACTACTATACTTATAAACCCTACCGCGTGGATGACAATATCTAATCTCCAGAGTTTTCTAGATTGTTCCACTAATACCAATTATAAGGAACCAACCTTAAACATTACATAGTAAAAGACCTTTCATTGGTCTAGGTTCTGGAGTGTTAGATAAAAGCTTACAATTAATTTGAGTTGTAATAAAATAAAATAAAACAAACAAAAACATGGTGTGTGCTAACTCCGTAAGAAAAGAGAAAACCTTTAGAAATGTTGTTGGTCCTATGAAAAATAATTTTAAATAAGGGGTGAGCATTATTTATGCCCAATAAGGGGTTTAAAACCTTAAATAAATCCTTATAAAATATTCTTTCAAAAATAAATGTGTGAATACATTTTTAATTACCCTTTTCAAAAATGATATTTAAGATTAATTATGGTTTGAAAATAGTAGATCCTTTTAGAAACTTCTTAGGTTCAAATTTACTTAAACATAATCTAGTGTTTTTAGGAAAACAATATGAAAGCTTCTAAAAAAACACTATTCTAAGGTCACCTGGATTGCTGAAGGCTGTCTGGGCCTACCCACTTAGTGAAGGATGGGTTCACTCCCCAATGACCTTCCATATTTACAATGATCAAGCACTTGATTTTATGAAAATGTTATAAGCTTTCTTTACATATATATATATTTTCACCAGATTTTTTAACATTGAAAACATAACACAATAATAAATTACGCATTACCAAATATATAACTGCATACAAAAACATATATATGTATGTATATGAACTTTCATAACACTTGTGAGTTTCGTTACAACCAAAACCCCTATTATAATCTTTGAATAAACTATCCACATACTCCATAATTTTACAATGAAATACATTTTCTACAACTAATCATAATAATTTATTATAAAATTTTAAGGTAAACATTTAGAATACAAGAATTTCAATGATATCCAAGTACTTTTTATTTTTTGAATTAAAATTTTAAAATTAAATCCATAGGTTTATTATAATGTGACGAGCGTCGATGATGTGCATAATCGCATGGCCATGTTTATATACAGATGCGATGAAAATAATGTTAATATATCTCAATGACATGTTATGTGCACTTTTTAAGAAAAAAGATGATAAAAGTTATAACATGTTAATAAAATTATAAATATAACCATAACCATTCCATTTATGAGAAAATTGAAAATATGGTCCTATACAAATACTTGATATTAATTTCATCCAATATCCATACATGTTTTGTTTGTGCTATTAAATAATGCACCAATATTTCGATATATATATATATATGAATTATTTGAATTGTATATTATATATACATATATATTTATTGCACCCATTACATTACTTCAATGAAATTATTCATTAATAATTAAAAATACTTATATATATTAATGTATGAAGAACTTGGAATCACATAATTGTATTTATATACATATATATGTATCATGAATTTAAATTCTAAATATATAAATTTCGGAATAACTTGTGTACAAAACATGGATTTGAGATGAATATAAAAAATCAAAATTATATATTCATGAATTTAAGGTTTTAAAATAAACCTAATCACTTAAAATAAATTTTATCACAAAAATAAATATTGAATCCTTTATGAAAAAACAAAAAATAGAAATTTTAATTTGAAAGAAATAAACAAACTTCCATTACAAGATATAATTGAAAATAATTATTCCCTTACCAAAACATGAATAAATAATTTCCATCAAGAATTATAGTAAATAAAAACCATACCACCCTTACATCAACAAATTGAACTAGCCACACTTCTTTGGGCACAACATAAGAAGGCATAGTGAAGGGAGTGTACTTAATACCCTCATGGTTTTATTTTTGAAAAACTAGAAAAAAGAAGAACTCTGGCAGACTCCAATATGGTTTCCCCTCAAAAATGTATTTGCACACCCTCCAAAAAACCGGCTTTTATAACCAAACTCATGAAAAGAAAATATTGTAGTGCAAGATGGGTAAGTAGTAAATTGAGAAATATAAATCATTTCATGAACAGACAATGCAAACTATTCAATAAAAAAATAAACTTATGACCAGCGCATTACAAGGACAACATCATTAAAAAAATTACGCTAAAGTATACATTTGCACACCAAATTCATTTAAATTGATTCAAAAATCAAAAGCAAAATAGTACACACAACACTGATAGATAGTCTAAGATAGGGGAAAGAAAATTGAGCAACGAAAAATATTCAAAGAGGAAAACTACACCACTATTTCTAATCTGAAGGGATTTGGAACTAAAAAGAAAAATACCTATTAGAGGCTGAAACCCTTGCAACTAATGAAACATATCGATGACACTCGGACTCCTGACCCATGACTCATAGATGAAATGACTCCCTCGACCACAGCATACCCCAAACCAGCCTTGGATTCTCCCTACCTATGCGACACCTCCATCTATGGCCTACAACTTGAACCCATCACCCTCAAATAAATAATAGGGACGACGCTCCCTGGATGAAGAACGAGACTTGTGCCTCCTCTTGTAGCGACTCACAAAATCCCAAAGCCTATAACTCACCAGTGAAAACCAATTCCCTTATTTGATTTCTTTATTATTATTATTATTAAATAATTTCTTTAATTGACTTTATATAAAGTTAACATTATATATGTATAAATTTAATTAAAGTAGTTATAGCATTATAAAAATCAAAATATTAATAATTTTATTAAAAATTAATCTAATAAAAATTTATAATATAATTATAATAAATATTACTTCATATATATATGTGTTATATGTATATACGTATATATATCATGTTTTCAAAAATTTATAAAACCCATATAATTATTCCTATGATATATTAAATAATTGTGTGCATAAATTATAGTAGTGAATTTTTACAATATAATGTCATTAAAATATTTTATACTATTATTATAACATGTGATACTTTAAAATAACAATTTTAAAAGACATGTATAATCTCAATATAAAATTATAATTTTATAATAGTATTAGTTTTATATTCATAAGATTATATAATTCCAAGATAATATACATATACATATTATATTTTGAAAACAAATTAATTATTTTCATATATAATTATCATTTACAATATTCTATTAAATAATTTTTTTTATAAAAGTAAATTATATTTAAAAAAGATGTTATTCTAGAATATTATTTAAACAAAGTAAAATAATATTTACATTTAGAATAAATTTGAAAACTATACTTGAAATAAAACAATTAATTTCAATTATTATTTTAACAAAAACCATATTAAAATAGTTAAAATAAATCCATTTATAATAAAAGTTGGTTTTGATTTTCTAGGTTGTTACATCTAAACTCTATTCTATTGAAAAATGTCAAGTAATTTGTTTTTTATTGCAAAACATTCATTAGTTATTTAATGTGTTTGTTAGTCTCCATTTCACTTTATTTGATCATAATTTTCATTTTATCGATGATAATTATTATTAGCTAATCATTATAAGTATTCATTTTTTAATCGAGTTTTTTTTAATAATTTTTTTTAAAATATTTTTTTAAAAACACCCTGTTTAAAAATATTTATAAAATTACATCGCAAAGGCAGCATCGGTGATGGCACCTTTCCACTAAAACTCAAAAAAAATAACTAATTAATTTTCTAATATTTTATTTTTGTTTTTTGTTTTGTTTTGTATATATATATAAACAAAACAAAAAAATAAAAATAAAAATAAAATTTTCATCATAATTTATCTACTATTTAAAATCCAACAGTACTGCCATTACAGCAGTCTAGATTCTGATAAAATCTCTCACCCAGAGCTCCCTTTTATAAGATAACATGCCTTGGAAATCATTCTGCATTTCCGATGTGAGATTCTGGTTCTCCCTTTCCTGTATAGAACATTCTACATTTCCAATGTGAGATTCTGTTTCAAGTATGTGACTTTGAAAAACTATAAAATTTAAACTATAATACCAATATAAATGCATCTTAAAACATATATTAAACATATAATAAATAGTTGAAAATAAAAATAATTTCATAAAAATGATGATAAAAAATAATTTATAAGAATTCAAAACCACCTACTTGAAACATAAAAATGTTTCAAGTATGTGACTTTGAAATCCTAAAAATATAAACTACTAGACCAACATAAAATGAAACTTAATACATGGATTGAAAATATAAAAAATAGTTGAAAATAAAAAGAATTTCGTAAAAAATGTAGATAGAAAATAATTTATAAGTTTTCAAAGATACCAACATGAAACTTAAAAATGTTTCAAGCGCGTGAATTTGAAAGACAATAAAATATAAACAATAAGACTGATATAAATTAAACTTAAAACATGGATTAAACATAAAAAAATATTTGAAAATAAAAATAATTTTGTAAAAAATATTCATGAAAAAAAAATTATAAGCTTTCAAAACCACCTACTTGAAACTTAAAAATGATTCAAGTATGTGGCTTTATAAAATATAAACTATAAGACCAATATAATTTAATCTTAAAACATGGATTAAACATAAAATAGATTATTTAATTATGTAATTAATATTATTAATAATTAATTATATTTTAATTAATTAGTTAATTAGTAATTATTAATAATTAATTATATAATAATTAACTAATGAATTAATAATATAATGAATTTTAATAATTATAATTTAATAATTATAATGAAATATTTTAATTTATAATTATATTACTAATTAAATAATTAATTATTATATAATTGATAATTATATTACTAATTTACTAATTAATTATTATATAATAATTTTTAATAAATAAAAATTAATAATTATAATGAATAATTATAATTTATAATTATATTACTAATTAACTAGTTGTGGAACGGGTCTCTGCTCTATCTTTCTCAAAAAACTAACTAATTATCTATTTTATAATTAATAATTACTAATTAAATAATTACAAATTATATAATTAATAATTATATTACTAATTAACTAATTTATTATTATATAATTGATAATTATATTACTAAGTGACTAATTAATTATTAAATAATTAACTAATTATATAACTAATTAACTAAATATATTACTAATTAACTAATTATATTACTAGTTAACTAATTAATTATTATATAATTAACTAATTAATTATTATATAATTAACTAATTAATTATTATATAATTAATTATTAAAAATTACAAATTAACTAATAAATTATTATACAATTATTACTTATATAATTAATAATTATATTAATAATTAATAATTAATAATTCATTATTAATAATTTATAATTTATAATTTATAATTTATAATTTATAATTTATAATTATAATGAATAATTATAATGAATAATTATATTACTAATTAACTAATTAATTATTATATAATAATTTTTAATAATTATTAATTAATAAATATAATTACTAATTATATTACTAATTAACTAATTAACTATTATATAACTAATAATTATATTATTAATTAACAAAATAATTATTATATAATAATTTTTAATAAATACTAATTAATAATTATAATGAATACTTATAATTTATAAATATATTACTAATTAACTAATTATAAAAAGGGTCTCGACTCTATCTTTCTCAAAAAAACTAACTAATTAACTATTATATAATTAATAATTATATTACTAATTAAATAATTAATTATTATATAATTAATGATTAATAATTACTAATTAACTAATTTCTAATTATATAATTAATAATTATATTACCAATTAACTAATTAATTATTATATCATTAATAATTATATTACTAAGTACCTAAATAATTAATAATTAATTAATAATTATATTATTAATTAACTAATTATATTTTTAATTAAATAATTAATTATTAACTAATTATTTATTAATAACTACTAATTAACTAACTAATTATTATAAAATTAAAAGTTATATAATTAATAATTATATTACTACATAATAATTAATAATTAATAATTAATAATTAATAATTATAATGAATAATTATAATTTATAATTATATTACTAATTAACTAATTAACTATTATATAATTAATAATTATATTACCAATTAACTAATTAATTATTATATAATATTTTTTAATAATTACTAATTATTAATTATAAGGAATAAATATAATTTATAATTATATTAATAATTAACTAATTAACTATTATATACTTAATAATTATATAACAAATTCATTAGTTAATTATTATATAATTAATTATTACTAATTACTAATCAACTAATTAATTATTATATAATTAATTTTTATTAATTTCTAATTAACTAATTATTAATTATATAATTAATTATTAATAATATTAATTAAAAAATTAAAAAAATTATTAAATTTTTAATACATGTTTTAACTTTAAATTATATCGGCCTTATAGTTTATATTTTATAGTCTTTCAAAGCCAAATATGTGAATTATTTTTATGTTTCAAGTACGTGGTTTGGAAAGATATAAATTATTTTTCATGAACATTTTTTATGAAATTATTTTTATTTTCAACTATTTGTTATATTTTTAATCCATTTTTTAAGTTTCATTTATATCAGTCTTATAGTTTATATTTTATCAGCTTTCAAATTCATGTGCTTGAAACATTTTTAAGATTCATGTAGGTGTCTTTGAAGACTAATTAATTATTTTCCATCAACATTTTTTACAATTTTTTTTATTTTCAACTATTTGTTATATTTGTAATCCATGTATTAAGATTCATTTATGTTGGTCTTGTATTTTATATTTTATAGGCTTTCAAAATCACGTACTTAAAACATTTTTAAGTTTCATGTAGGTGATTTTTAAAGCTTATAAATTTTTTAATCATCATTTTTTATGAAATTATTTTTATTTTCAACTATTTCTTACATGTTTAATCCATTTTTTAAGTTTCATTTATATTGGTCTTATAGTTTATATTTTATAGTCTTTCAAAGTCTCATACTTGAAACATAATCCCAAATCGGAAATGCAGAATGTTCTATGTAAGAAAGGGAGAACTAGAATCCCAGATTCTTTAATCACAAAATTTTATTAGAAAATAAGTCACAGAATGTTTTGGAAACTGAGGTAAAAATGAGGGAAAACATCAAATTAGTTTATTTCTCATTGATAAAATGAAAATTATGATTGTATAAAGTGAAGTGGGGAATAACAAACATATTAAATAACACGTGAATAATTTACAACAAATAAAAAATATTAACATTTTTCAATAGAACATGGTTTGGATGAGTTGAGCCTAACATTGAAAGTGAGGTAAAATACAATAAACGTTTATTTGGTATCTTAATAAAATATTCTAAAGGTATGTACTTAAACTATTAAGTATATATCTTTAGATGATGTTATTAATCTACCAAAAAAATAAACTAGATTTTACATCACTTTTGAAGTCACGTTCCTCTCATCCAAACCATGTTCTACTGATAAAGGTCAATGTATTTTTGTATGTTGTAAAACATTCATGTGTTATTTAATGTGTTTGTTCTTCTCCATTTAACTTTATATGACCATAATTGTAATTTTATCAATGATAAGTATTATTAGTAAATCATTATATGTATTCATCTTTTAATCCTAAGTAATTCATTAATTAATCTATACTTAATAATTATTAATAATAACTATTATTTCTAAACTATATAATATTTTTGCTACTAAAATTATCTTGTTATATCCAAAACTATGATACTAATGTTTCTTAGTATAGTTTTTGTCTAGTCAATTATTCTTTAATCACTAGTTAATCATTACTAAGTTATTCTTTAATTAATCATTCTTTAATCACACTTTAATCATTTTTTATTGAATCATTAATCATAAGATATTCATTAGTTAATTATAATTAACTAATCTTATGTATTCATTTTTTAATCCTAAGTTATTAATTATATATTCTATACTTATTAATTATTAATAATAACAATTATTTATAAACTACATATAACTAATTAAACTACTTAATAAATAAAATATTTAAAACTAACTAAAAATAATTCAATTGCTAATAATAATTTTCATTCTTTAATGTCTTTTTCCTACTAAATTTTATTTTATATGAACATAATTATCATTTTATCATTGATAAATATATTGATTTTATGTTTTCATTTCTTAGGTATGTTAGTATTTTATAAAGAAAATATAAATTATTTAAAGCATATACCCCAAGAGTATCAAACTAGGAATGTAGAAAGGCCCATTTTCATGCACCATTTCTCATTTGAGTCTATCTCAAAGAGGTGTTTTCGGGTATTACCCCTAGGTACATATGTTTTAGAGCCACATCCACTTTTTTATCCATACAGGGATTTGATTTCTTAGATAATCACATAATCATTACACTACAAAAATTTTAAAACATTTCATTCTAAGTTATTCTATACTTAATCTATACATAATCATTACTAATAATAACCATTATTTCAAACTATATATAAGTAAATAAAATACATAATAAACAAAATTTTAGAACTAACTAAACTCTTTAAAATGACCAATTTAGAATTAAAAATAATACAATTAAATAAATAAATATCATTAAATTAAAAAAAATACCTCTAACTGATACTTCACAAAAAACTGGGAATTTTTTAGACCACCGAATCCACCGCAAGAGAAAAGGCCTTTTTTAGTGAGAGAAGCAGTGGAATGAAGAGAGAATAGAGAAATTGAAGTGAGGAGAAGGGGGCACTTTTATAGGGCATTGAGTAAAAGGTAACAACCTCTTCCGCCTTTTACCTTGTCACGAATCTAGTCTAAAAGTGGTGGGAGGATAAAAGGTGATAGCGCTGCTGCTACCTCTCAGGCATATTTTTTTAAAAAAATAACTTGTAAATATTTAAAAAAAATTAAAAACACAAAAAAAACTCAACTCCTTCCTCACTGTCTAGTGGTCCTTCAGGGGAGTCTCTTCAATTTTTCCTCCATCATCTATGGCATAAGTTCCTCTCAATTTCCCACATCACCCCTTAGAGGCATCGATTTCAAACTTGTAAAAGAGGAGTCCCATGCCAATTCTACCTCCCTGGTATTCCCCCTCGAACAAGATTAATCAGTGTATAAAAGTATTCTTGTTGGAGTTGGCTTTGATTTCTCAGATTTTGTATCACCTCATTTTCCCCCTAGATAGTCCCTTCAATTATCCCTCAAAAGGTAATTCGATTCTTCTTCCCCTTCCATCCCCGAAGCCACTTATGGCCAAGGACTAGGGCCCTTCCAGAGGCTCACTAATTTCAACCTAAAATGGATACATATTATTATAATATGTGTATAAGAATCATTATTTTGTTTCAAGTGACTTCATATCCCCCTCTAGTGGTTTCTACACTCATTCTTTCTCAAAACAAGATAAATTCATTCTTGTCTCTCTTCACCCATTATCGTCAGTGCTAGAGGCAAAATCCAGGTGCCCCCAAACTCAATTATCTTTATTTTTAAATGAATTTCATGGGGCCTAGGATCCCAGGAAAAGTATGATAATCTTTCATCTGAAAAATAACATTGAAAGCTCTCTATAGTAGTGGTTATTGAACCCAAACAACACCCATCCAGGATATCCAGCTTCTCTAAAGGATTCGAGTTTCACAATTATATTAATGTGGATACTTATAATATATACATCAAGATTTTCTATAATGAATCCATAGTTCCTGAAATGATTAATGTATCTTGTTAGAAAATCAAAACCAAGGTTATTTTGAATAACTCTTTTACCTTCTTCTACTTTTTTATTCTATGTGTGATGTGAAGGCTAGAGAATACCTCTAGCTTGATCTAAAAGGATTTAATCTGAGGTACTCATCATGGTTTATTGGAGGTGGCTTAAAGTCCATCTTGAATTATTAGTAAATAAAGAGTGGATTCATATACCCCATAAAATATTTCTAGGAATTTTGTTCGTTCACATCCAGGATTGGACTCTTCAACTTGGGTTTCACGGGAGATAATTTTACATGTTGAAATAACTAAATTTATCATATGTGCACATGGTGTAGTCTTGACCACCACTTTTCCAACCTCAAATACATCTTTACCAATCCAAATTTGAAGGTGGACCACCTCATTTGAGATTTATCGGATCATTACCTAATTCTCATTAGCCTTTTCCCTAATTCCTCAAGTGGAGATCATTTCTTATTCTCCATTTAGTGGGTAGAGAACCACTCTTATCATCAAGTAGCATAAACTTCCTGGATTAAACCCATACATGAGTACTTATGATTTGGTTCTATAACAAGATTAGATGGATCAAAAGGGACCTCCAATCCTGGATAAAAAACAAACCTTCACATTCTCAAGACAGATAGTATAAAAGTTGATATCGAGCAAGGTGAGATGGAGCTCGAGGATATCTAGGACAACAAATCTTAGAGAACCCTAATTTGAAAAAATAACCATATTACAAAGATACTATAGTAATAATAATGTTGAGAATGGGAACATTCTATATTAACCTAGTAGAAAGATGTGGATAAACATGGCTATTTTCAGTATTGTATCGAGGAAAGGAAATGGGATTTTAATCCAAATATCCTTCTTTAAAATGGTACATTCACTAATGAAATTTAAGTGGTGGGTGTAATGGATAAATCCCACTTAATAAACCTCCTTGTCAGTCCTTTATTAAAGGGGTCTCTTACCCCATCTTTATGGATAACATAGTCTTATTCATCAATAGGGATAGAAGTTCTATCCTGGAGCTCATAAAAATTATGGATGAGTATTGTAAGTGGAGAAGGTAGGATATTAACTATGGGAAAGGAATATGTTTACCTCAAAAAAATCAGATCATTGAGTGAGAATTATTAAAAAGAGCATTGGATTTCAATGTAACCACTTCCCATTGGATTACCTGGGAGCTCTGGTTTCTCTTGGAAGGATCCATGTTCTTCATTTTGAATCATTAGTGAGAAAAACTATGGTTCTAATAATCAACTGGAAGAATAATTTTCTATCCTTAAGGGTTATATCACCCTTTTCAACCATGTGCTCACCTCCATACCCATTATTTCCCTTTCCATACTCAGAGTCCCAAAATTAGTTCTGAAGTATATAAAAAATATTATGTCCCCTTTTATCTAGTATTACCATATTAATCAAGATTTCATTGGGAAACATGGTAGCGGATGAAAAAATTGATTGAAGCTAGAGGAATTAACCTCATTAGTATCTCAGGAACCATCCAATGCATTCTGAAAAAGCTGACATGGGAGGTTTTGGGAGGAAACATTCATTGGGTCAGATTCATCTTGAATAAATATAGGGAAGGAATATATGTCATGAGGGGGAATATATATCACTTATGGATGTCACTTTGCATGCAAATCCTCGATCTTCATTAGCGATCATGTTGGATTTTTGGTAATGGAAACATCAATTTCTATAATCACAACTTTTTAGGAAGTACCCTCAGGTTTTTGGGTTCCTTGAACCCTGACCCCACCTTTGTTCAAGAAAGTAGACACCCCACATTCATTCAAGAAATTATTTATCACCATCAATTATGGATCTTCAACAACATCACCATGACTTCTGAAAAATATAGATTTGTTTCCACAGATTTGATGCCGAGGTGATTCTCCGTTAAAATTTTTTGTCATGTGATCCTTGAAAATCATATAGTTGAAGGATGGTGAATTTTTACCTAGTGTAAGGAAATTCTAGTGAAGTATAATTTTTTTTGAAACATTAATAATCAAGCCATATCTACTGATGAGGAGGTCAAGTAAAGGGGATTTATGATGGCTTCTAAATGCCTCTTCCACCAAACTCCTCAAATTTAAACCACTGATCACCTATTTTTAGAGGTGAGTTGGATACCAAGGTTTGGAGAACATTCAATTATTTTTTGGGTATATGCTTCAAGGGACTTGTAGAATGTATTTTTCCTCTTCTGGTTTCTCACAGTGGGAATCAACAAGCATAAATGTAAGGACCAAACCATGTTCATCGAAATGGGGTGTTGTGATATATTCAATTATAGAAACAATTATAAGTTTGAAACATTTCTAACTCGCACAAGATAATGGTTTTTAGGGAAAAAATCTTGGCAGTGGAGTTGATAAACTTTGTAATCACTAGGATCTCACCCCATCTTCCAAAATATTAATGGCTAAAATGTGGGTAATTCATTCAATACAAAAACCCATTCAAAAAGGAAGATGGATTTGGTGGTATCCCCCTTATAGTGCATTGAAACACAACATGGATGTTTTCATCTCCCTTGATCTCATCCAAGGGGGATAGATGGTTTGTGACAATAACGATTCTTATATTTTTGATTTTATTATCTTTTATAGCTTAGGTAACTCATTGGAGGTGAAAGAAATCGCTATATAAAATGGCCTCGAGTTAAGTAAATCTTAGGTTATCACACTTTCCTCTAGGGAAATCGAATATTTAGTTATTTATAATTCTATTCAGAAGAAATACACTATCTCATGGTCTATCTCCTACCACATGAAAAGATTCATGAACATTATCATCAATCGGGTGACCATCATCCATCCACACATGGTGTGAAGGTAACAAGGTGGAAGATTTTATAGCTTCTTAGGCCTCTCATGTCAACCCTTATATCTGTTTCTAAAACATGGGTTCGCTTCTCTCTAGGTGTGTGGGTCTAGTTATAGAAAACTCACTACAATTTCATTAATTTATACCACCATCATTTTTTTCAATTCTTAGGCCATTAATAAAACTTCTCAACATTTAATGGTTTGAATGCACTATATTGGTTATTTTGGAATGTTATAAAATATAGTCATAATTTGTTTGTTGGTCTTAAAAAACATTAAGAATCATACTCATTTATAATATATTCATTTTATAGTGACCATTAAATTTAGTATATATTATGGGTTATTATAAGTTCTAATTGACACATAAAGAAGAAGAAACAACCTCTAATAGAATGATCATAACCTATAAAGCTCATTTTTTTGAGATTTTTAGGAAGTTGAAATCATTGGGATTTTCCCTAGATCAAACCCAAGCTGAGATTAAACAACTAAAACTTGATAAAAACTACCTATGTTATAAGTTCAAGCTTATTGATATCACTATACAAATCATGTTTTTCAAACCGTCCCAATAAAAGTACAACCATTACATACCTTACCCTAAGAGAATATGATGGTGTAATGAGGCATTATGTATCTTGAACCTGGTTGTATGAATTTTTATATTTAAATTTAAAAAAAACAATGGTTATATTTATTCATATTCATTATTACATTTTAGACATGATTTTATAATAAGTAAAATAAAAACTAGATTTTGATATGAAGAAACCCGAATTCTATTTTTAAGAAACATGTAGTTTCAATTAAAACACCATTTTTGATAAATAAAATAATTTTTAAATAAATTATATTTTTCTTAAAAAATGCGATTAAATAATATTTTTTTAAATATAAATTATGAATTCCGATGTTATTTTTATAAGGGTCATAAAGTTGTGAGTGTCGTAAAAACAAGTATTTTATGGTATGTCAGGATTTTTATTTATAAGTGTAAATTCTCACATAAAAAATTATTTTATTAAAATAAATATTATTTTTTAAATCATTATGTTGAAATTATAAAATGGTGAATTCTTTAAAAAATTAAGATAGTCGATTTTTTGGGTAAAAAATAATATGGTATAAAAATATAATATGAATTTTGACATAATAATAACCTAAAATTGATATAATAAATTCTATAAAATTAATCGACAACCAAAAAATTATTTCACCTCTAAAATAATTTATTTTTGAATTTATTTTATTAATTTTAAAACCCTGAAATGAATCCTCCAAAACCAATACTATATTTTATGTTTTCAAAAATAATTCTTTACGAAATAACTTGCTTTTACATCATGAATGGAATTATTTTAAAGAGTTTGGTTATTTTAAAAATAAAATAATTAAACCCACTCCTATTTGGAATAAAATATGGGTTAAAATATGGTAAGTTTTGTGGTTTTTATTATTTTATCATGTCGAGTCAAAAATATATGTTTAGAAATTAAAAAAGAATCGCCCTCCCTTTTGTTATAAGTACCCACCCAACAACTCCGTCCTCTTCACTAAAAAACCATTGAGAATGGATTTAATCTGACTCTTCATCTCAAAATACACCTTAATGTGTTCCCAATATCTTTATAATCTCCTACCATGTGTTTAGAATCACCCTCTCAAGGTAAGGGATTCTCTCCTATTCCTTTATATTCAAGTACTTTATTTGTACTAAGAGATTTTATTTCCAATTTTTTAAGTTGTAATGTGTTTTTACACATACCTATTATGTCTTTATGATTCCTAGTTATTTATATACCTAATTTCAATCTCATTAATCTTTTATATGAACTTTATGTACAAATGTTATGCTATAGAAATTACTATATGATTTTACATGCTAATCTTTTTCATTATGAATACATGTCCCTATTTCCATGAATGATTATTCACCAAGATGTAACTATTATTCATTGATTGGGTACTTCCATTTATGTAAGTTTCACTCCTTAATAATAGGATTAAATTTGATAAAGTACTTCCTTAAATAGTATGATCTTTGTGGTACGCAAATAAATTTACATGATATGAATGTGATTGGTAGGCCCAAAATTATATATCCCTACAATTCATTGGGTAATGTCTTTATCTCATTAGATACCATGTATGGTGCATGAATTTTTATCATAATAACACTTTATTATGATGTCTCAGTAGTTATCCTTGACTTGTGCTTATGATGTCATGTTATATGTTGTTTCCAAATTCTTATGATGGCTTGATGTTATAATCTTATTCCATGATTCTATGTTCATGAATATAATTATAACCTTTTTATGTCATCCTGTTATGCCTATTGAATCATGTTTACTATAACATCCCCAAACCCACACTCTCAAATCCTATGCTAAAAAAATAAACATTGCATTTATGTAATTTATATCTATGAAGGTAACCAAATTTTTTCCATCCAAAACCATCAACATCAAAATAAAATATTGTATCACTTAAATTATAAAGAAAATTTTAGGTTTAGAGATTTAGATAATTATGAAAAAAATATTACAAAATCAATACCCATGTCTTTAAATATTAATTTCTCCCAGATAACCCATGTTTTCTTATTTCACATTAAGTCATAGTCATCATCCATATGAAATAATTCTAGTCATAATTCATTCAACAATTTTATTGATAAAATGTGGGAAAGGAAACATAAGAAGGGTGACCTCCAATTCTAAGTAAGGGTAAACATATGCAATAAAATTTTAATGTCATGTATGAAAATTTTATGAGCATAATGGTATGATGACATAAAAAAAGTTCATGAGAATTACATAATAATATTCATGACCATAAATACCTAGATCATAAAACATGAAAACATTGAATAAGACATTCATAAAGTGATAAAGTCATAAGAATCAATAATCATGAGCCATGTGATATCAATCTTGATCAAAGGAAAAAATTTATAACAATATAAAGCATAAAGAAAATGTATTGAATCTTGGTACATTATCTCCATATCACATCTCATAAATATAATAACCTATATGTTTTACATCTATCTTTGGATTACCCAATGTATTGGAGAGATATTATAGACCCACCCATCATTTTTCTATCATGGATGTACACATGCTTATTTTATCATGGAACCACATATCCTTAGTTAATAATGTAACCACCAATCCTTGTTTTATCATGGAAAAACCCATCCTAGGTTAATAATATAACCACAAATTATTGTTTTATAATGAAACAACCCATACTTGGTTTATAATAGAACCACCAATCATTATAATCCATTTACAATAAACATATCATGAATAAAGTATATAGATAATTAATTTCATCATAAATTAATTGAAACAAAATTTATTATTTTCTAAAAATGATTAAACCATGGAAAAGAAATGGGTTCCATAAAAATATTTTTGAAAAATGATTAACCCATACAAAATAAATGGGTTCCATAATAATCTCTTCAAAACATTATTAACCCTTGTAAAAGAAATGGTCTCCATAATTATCTCTTTAAAACATGATTAAATTTTGGAAATGAAATGGGTTCCATAATAATATTTGTGAAACATGATTGAACCATGGAAAAGAAAAAGGTTACATGAAAATATATTTGAAATAATATTAATAAATCTAGTGAAATAATGAGGATGGTATTATTACAAAAAATCCCAATTATATCACAATTAATTATAAGGGTTGTTGACATTGATAAATGAAAATACCATCAAAATATCATTAAAAACATTTTTTTGGAAAATAAACATTTCATTTTTACAATTACTAAAAATTAACAAAATATTTCCAAAATAATTTTCTTTTAAAAAACCTAGGTAAATTTAAATTAAATATCAAGTAAAATAATGTTCATTGTAGTGGAAAAATATATTCATGTTATTAATGTTAAAAATAAACATTTATTTTAAAATATTTTAAAAAGGGAGTTAAAACTGACCAATTTGTAAAAAATTAAGAAATTTCATTTTAAAAACTTTTAAAAGAAGGTAAAATGTCATTAAAAATTTATTTAGGAAATAATTTATTTATATAAAAGAACATTTTTGAAAACATTTTGGAAATCATGGATATGGAAGAGACTGATAACATATCTAAAAGAAAATACTAGATCGGTGTCACTTACAAATGTCTTTATTAATGTTCCTTCTAATAAATAAGTGGGGAAATGGAAATAAAACATGTTCACCACATTCATATCCAGTGGAGAATAAAAAAATTTGGCTCTAAAAATAATATCATATGATTTCTTCTAAAGTAGCCTTGAATATAAATAATATCAAAAGAAATTAGATTATAACATAAAGACTTTTCCACTTTGGTAACTCTTCAATTGTAAGCCCCATGAAATAATAACATAAAATTATAATTTAAATATCATAAAAATATTTATTTTCATGATATAACATGTAAAATTGAAGTATATTCACCTTATAAAATAAGATATATTCATAACAAAACATATTCCCCAAAGAATACAATTTGAGGAAAGCAACCCTTACAATGATCATAACATTGAAGTGAGAATTAATCAATAAATAGATTGTGTATATCAAATTTAAATACATATAAAATAAGTGGTAATACAAAATAATATAATCAAAATTCATTAGATCTGTAATCTTATAATATAAAAGATAATGAATAAGAAATATAATCCAATGAAAAGAAATTGAGTAATGAAATTATTTACCAGTTGGTAAATTTCTTATAAAATCCCCTTGGATGAAATAATAAAAATTTAAACTTAAAATACCATTATATATGAATTATTCACGATATTATGTGTAAAATTTTAGTGTATAAACCATTTAAAATAAATTATATACAAAAAAAATTAAAATATTTCTCAATGAAAGAAAATTGATATGAAGTCCCATAATGTTTCAGAATTTTTGGATCACAAACTCATGAAAAGGAGATCCTAATATGGATTTATAAATAAAAATAATTTTCATGAAAATATTAATAAAAAAATTAATTGGTATTATATACACCACATTATAAAAACAAGTGGTGAATATGGTATATGACTCATAGAAATAAAAAGTGATATGAGAAAACCCTTACCTCGAGTCTAGACTTTCTATGTGTTTACTTTAACTCAAATATAATAAGCTTTTATAAATTATTTTATTTATTAAAAAACCATTTTGAGTTAGATAACTTAAAAGTAAATCATTTATTTTATTTTTATTTAATGAAATACTTAAATACTTAATCAGTTAAATTCACACCGGGTGTTTTGAGGATTTGAGTTCATTGCTTCAAAATGGCTTCAGTGTATTGTCTGTGGTAGAAGAGGTCATTGTTAAAACATATCTAGAATAATAATAATGAAATATTTATCATTTTTATACATAATTTATACTTTTAACACAAATATTGATGAATTTTTAGGAAAAAATTAACTATGTTATTATCATGGAGATGGTAATTCATATGTACGCATGAGTAACGTTTCCATTTTACAATGATCAATCTGGAAAGAAGGTAAGTAATATTTTAATTTAAATATTTATAATACTATAAAAAATAACATATTATTTAATTAAATATAATTATATATATCGTACATGGGTTTTTTTATGAAAATATAATCACATTACTTCATGAAGGTGGTAGTCCACACGTATGCATGAATGACATTATCATTTTTTAGTGTAAGAAAAAGAATGATATATTACCATTTAATAACTATAATAATGTTATTAATATCACAATTATAACATTTATATCACATATATTCATTAAATTTTTCTTTATTACCTTCCATGTAAATCTTTATTGAAAAATGAATTACACTGCTTCGTGATGCAGTAATCTTCCATACACACGAGTGAAGTTATCGTTCCCCCACATAATAGAAAATAAGAAGGTGCATGTGATATAATGACTAAAAATATATATATATGTTAAAAATATCTTATATATACCTCAAATTATTTATTATAATAATCCTTTATCGGTGATTATGGAAACAAATTACATCAGTTTGCAAGGTGATATTCTGTCATACACACAAATGATGATTTCATATCTCATTTGATGAAAGTGGGGATAAATTTAGGTTATTACATTAATATAATAAAATATCAGTATATAAAATATATTGGTTTTATTATATAATCCTAATTTAATAATATTTTATGGATTTGGAAGAATAAATAAAATAAAAACGCTCGGTTATGAACACCAACTCTTCTTTAGACAGCCTACTTAGCTGAGCAACAAAAGCTATATTGTGATGGAATTATGAACAAAAAAGGGTTATAAGTAATGTATAATTAATTTATGAAGTAAATTTGGTATTTATTTTCCAAGAAAATGTTACTTTAATGTGAAAATAGGATATGAGAGGGGGTAAAAAATAAAGGGAGGTGAGTGGCACACTTGTAATTTTTTAAAAGAAAAAGGTATACCCCATTTTTCACATGTTGTGTGTATCCAAAATGGTAAATTATCAATAATTATACAATATAAGGTCAATATATATCCATGAAATATATTTTAGACTTTTTTTTATTTCATTTTGACCCTTATATTTTTAATTTAACCCTCAGTAAACCCATTTTTACCTTAACCGCGGTAATAAATTTATACAGTTTTCACTATTCATTATGGTAAAAAATTAATTTGGACTTATTATATAATATAAATTGTTATTATCAAAAATATATATTCTATTTTACCAAATTAAATTCATATAATAAGTAAATTTTAATTTAAAATTAAACCTGAAGACATGATGAAAAAGCGGGTTTTCAAGAATTGTATTTTTCAAGCAAAAGATGATTTTATATTAACTATATGATTAATAATAATCATTGAATTGATCCAAGTTAACATTTATTGATATATAATATATAAATTTAATTTAAATAATTCCTCATTATTTATTTTTTAATTAATTAAAAATGGGAAACATTATGCACATTAAAACAGTTTTTAGAAAAATATTGTTTTCAAACTCAAAAATGAACTTATACTAAAATAAAAAATAAATATGATTAAAATTTAATTAAGTTTATAAAATATAACTCAATAATATATATTTTACTTTTATTCATATTAAAAAATTATTGATACTTTTTAATTAAATAATTTATTGAAAAGAAACGATAGTTTTACAAAAAATGGTATTTTTCACTATTCAATGAAAAATCAATATTTTCTGAAAAAATACAAAAATTTTACCCTAAGTTAATTTCAATATTATTATATCAAAAATTAATTTAATTTTATCAGATAAATTTTATAAAATTTTTAAAAATTAATTATAATATTTTTCTCACAAAAACTCAATAAAAATCATTTTGTAAGAAAACAAAATTTTGAAGAATAAAATTACTTTACTAAAAACTGATTGATTATTTAATTAAAATTTATAAATAATTTATATTTAGTTTCAAATTTATATATATATATATCATAAATTAGTTTATATTATTCATACCCACTAATTTAACTTCTTGGTTATAACGGTTTTATATTTCATGGGTTGTTTAAGCTCGGTGTTGCATGTTGAATATGTCATCGGACATAGTGATATTATTTAAAAATATTAGGGTGTTAAATCCTCCACCACCTTTAACAAATTGTGTAATTATAATTTTAACATTAACTTGGTAATCGAAGTTTGAACATTTGAAAAAAAAATACCGAGGTTGGAAATTCATATCGTAAAAAGGGTTAATAAATCATCCTCTTGATAAGATGCAAACAGAATTATGGGGGTCATCTAGAATAACACATACTAGGTTACAAAATAGGATAAAGTTGGGGGGATATAAATATTTTGACATTAAATAAAGGTATAATGTCCAAATAATGATGAATAGTTATTGGTATCATCGATCATAATAAAGTGAATGATCCTGAGAAAATAAACAACCACAAAACTATAAACTAAAGAGGTGTGAAAAAAGGTCATTTATATCACCCGAAATGATATTAATAGGACAAATTTTTTTTAAGATACTTTTCCTATATTTTAGGAATTCTTTTACCATATAGACTAAGATAATAAGGAAATATACTCACTTTATGGGTTGAATTTCATCAATTTCCACCACGTATCATTTTTTTTCAAATGATGAGTACTCAAGATGAATTTGTTTCCATTAATTAATCACTAAAATAAACTTATAAAGGATAAAATAGCCATAAGAGGGTTAGTAATCCATTCTTTATATCTTTATACACTGACCAAATACAAAATTGTTAGCATAAGTTAAGGTAATTCCAAAAATGAATAAACCATCATATGATGAAATAATACATTAGTCTCTAAAATACAACAGTAATACCCAAATTTTAACCTAAATAATTCCATAAATAAATAAACCTATATCCCAAATTACCAAAATTACCTCAACATTAAATATTTTTTATCCTTAATGGATATCTCATACCTTTCATAATGCAATCCCAAAAATAGTGATCTTCTTTAGGACATCACATAGGCCAATGGTATGCATGGCACCCTTGTTTCCATTCAGTTATGGTTTCAAGCATCATATCCTTTCTGGATGTGATGGGTTTTCACCCAAAATTTATTTTTTCCTTTTTTATAAATTCATATCCATATTAAGTTCCCAAAAATATGATGAAAATACGTAAAAATAAACTAAAAATAAAATATCATATAAAACTTTTAGGTTATCAATACCTATAAACTAATTAAAAGATAATTTCTCCTTAATTAATACTTATTGTTGAAAATATTGGTCATATATACCTTAACCCAAAATAATGTCTACTAAAATTTCATCAATAACCTCAAAATTCCATTACTTAAAACCTAAAAAGGTGTTTCTAATACTTGAACATATGATTAGTCTAAAAATTTTAAACCCATTATGGAGTCCATAACTCTTAAGATAAACTCACATGAAAACATTATATTCTCCTAGGTAATAAAAATACTACTCTGATACAAATAATAACAACTTGAACCCACACTCCTGGATCTGATGCTAAAAACATAAAAATTACATTTCCAGCATTGATTCCAATTAAGGTAACCCAATTTCTATCATATAAAACATAAAACATCAAAAGGAAATAATGGATAACTTACATTCTCAATGAACTTTTAGGTTTATAATTTTAAATAATTAGAAAAAACTCTTACAAAAAAAATTCCCATGAATTTAAATTATAATTTCTCCCACTTAACCCATCATTTATTATTTAACAATAAGACATGAACATCAACCATATGAACCCCTTCTAGAAATAATTCATTCAATAATATTATTAATAACCATAAAAAAATAAAATGTAAAAGGTTGAGATCAAATGATTAGTAAGGGTAAATGTAATCATTAATAATTGAATGTCATTAGTGAATATAAGAATAGAATAAGGGTATGATGACATAATCAAAGTGCACAATCATAACATAAGAATATTCATACCCATTAATACATGTATTAAAAAACATAAAAACAAGGCATAAGGATTTAGAAAAGGAAATATTCATCATAATTAATAATAATGGTCTAAGTGATATCAATAATGATCAAAAGAAACATTCATAATTATAGATTGAATAAAGAAAATGTATAGGTATCTTAATGAATTATCTACATATCACTTATTAAAAATAGAATAACCACTATGGTTGACTTCCATTTTTGGAGTACCCAATGAATTGGAGAGATATCAAAGACCCAACCATATTTATTTTATCAAAAAACAATACTACCTTGGTCTATCATGGAACCACATATCCTTGGTTTATAGCATAACTACATATCCTTGGTTTATCATGGAACCACCCATTCATGGTTAATAATGTAACCAAACATTCTTGGTTTATAAGAAAACCAATTATCTTTATTATATAATTAAATCACCCATAATTATAAAAAAATTCCAAAAACCACATCATGAATAAAGTATAAATAGAATTAATTCATCATAAACTCATTAAAACAAACTTTAAGCTTTTCGGAACTTGATTAACCCATTGAAAAGAAACGGGTTCCAAACAATCTCTTTGAAACATGATTAACCTGTGGAAATGAAATTGGTTCCAAAAAAAATATCTTTTAAACATAATTAATCTACAAAAAAGAAATAGGTTCCATAATAATCTCTTTAAATCATGATTAACATATGGAAAAGAAATGGGTTATATAACTATCTGTCTGAAACATGATTAATTCATAGAAAAGAAATGGGTTTCATTTCAATCTCTTTGAAACTATATTAATTCATCCCAAAAAATAATGATGATTGTATCATTAAAAAATATTTCCCTTGGATCATAAGTAAAAAAACAAGGTTTTTTATATTGATGAATGTAAGTAGCATTAAAATTTTATTAAAAAATCATTTTTGTGGAAAATAAACTTTTTATTTTAAAATTCATTAAAAATTCAAAAAAATATTTCCAAAATAATTTTCATGTTAAAATAAACATGGAAACATTTAAATTAACCATTAAGTAAAATAATGGATATGATGAAAAGAAAATTAATTTATATTATAAATTTTTTAAAAAAATATTCTTTTCAAAACATTTAGAAAAAAAAGAGTCAAAAGTGACCCATTTAGAAAACTTTAAAAAATTTACTTTAAAACCATTTTAAAAAATGGTATAAGATAGATTAAATATTATTTATGGAATTATTTATTTTTATAGAAGAAAATTTTTGAAAACCTTTTAGAAAACATGGATATGTTAAAGAAAGATACTTGATCTAAAAGAAAAAAACAAGATCGGTATCACTTACAAATGGATTTATTGATCTTTATTTTAATAAATAGTTGAGGAAATGAAAATAAAAAATGTTAAACACATTCATAACCACTGGATAAAAAATATATGTGGTTAAATAAAATAAGTGCATATGATTTCCCCTAAAGGAAACTTGAATATAAACAATTCTGAGAGAAAGGAGATAGTAACATAAAACCTTTTCCACATTGGTAACTCTTTAATCATAAATCAAATTAATGAATAACTTCAAATGATACATTAAATATCATAAACATAAGTATTTTGTGATATAACATTTAAAAGGGTAGTAGATACACCTCATAAAATAAGATAGCTGTATAAAATAACAAATGTGTCAAAGAAGATAATTTGATATGAGATACTCTTTTAATAATCATGACATTGATGTGAGAATTAATCAATGAATAAATTATGTTTATCAAAATTAAATTTTCATAAAATAATTTAAAATAAAAAATAATATAATAAAAATACAATACACTCATAATCTTATAATATCAAATACAATGAAGAAATAATATAACCCAATAAAAATAAATTGAGTTATGAAATTATTTACCACTTGGTAACTTTCAAGTCAAATACCATTGGATGAAATAATTAAAATTGACACTTAAAATACCATAATTCAAGAAGTAATAATTATATTACTTGTAAAAGGGAAATTTTGTACATAATATAAAAATAATTAGGTACATAACATTAAATTATTCCCCCAAAAAATAAAATTGAGATGAATTTTCTTTCCACTTTGGTAACTTTTGGATCAAAACCTCTTTAAATTGAGAACCTCATGTGGATTTTTTAATACCAATAATTAATGAAAATAATCATAAATTAAAATAATTTTATGTATATACATGACATAAGAAAATTAAATGGTTAATATGGTATATGTCACACAGAAATAAAATGTGAGATGAGAAAACCCTTACCTTGAGTTCAAACATTACATGTGTGTCCTTTAACTCTTTTATAATAAGATTATATCAATTATTTTATTTATTAATAACCTTTTACTAGTTTAATAACGTATAACTAAATTATTATTGTTTTTTTGAAATATTTAAATACTTAATTAGACAAATCAATATTAGGTGTTTCAAGGACATTCAGTTCATTACCTAAAACGCCTTTGGTGTGTTTACCAAGGTCAAATAGGTCATTATTTAAACATATCTAGAAAAATAATCATGAAACATTTTTCATTTTGTATAAATAAATTATAATTTTAACAGCAATTATTAAATACAGTTATGAAAAATGAACAATTTATGATCATGGAGACAGTAGATTGTATGTTAGAATGAGACAAAATTCCATTTTCAATGATCATTATGGAAATAAGTTAAGTAATATTATATCATTCCATATTTATTATAATATCATAAATACCAAATCATATTACTTCATGAATGCGGTAGTTCACACGTATGCACGAATGACGTTATCATTTTTCAGTGTAAGAAATAAAATTATATATTTCCTTTTTAGAATGATAAATATATAATTAATATCATAATTATGTCATTTATATCACATATACTAATTAAATTTATACTTATTACCTTCCATGTAAATAATTAATGAAAAACGAATCACATCGCTTTACGGGGTGGTAGTCCACCATACACATGAGCGGAGTTATCATATCCCCCATGGAATATAAAGGAAAATGGTATAACTGATTTCATAACTTCAAAAGTATAAATATTTTAAATATATAAACTATATAATTTAAATTTTTATAATATTAATCCATGAAATGTGATGATAGAAAACAAATGACATCAGTTCGTGAGGTGGTAGTCTGTCATACACATAAATAATGATTTTATATCCCATTTGATGGAGGAGGAGATTGATTTTGATCATTCCATTAACATAATAACATATAATTATATGTTATATAATTTTTTATATAATTATAATTTATGAATATTTTAAGGTGGTGGAAAATAAATAAAATAAAAATGCTCGGTTAAACATGATACCACTTCTTCAGACATCCTCTTAAGCTTAGCACCAAAATCCCTCTTAGGTTGGATTTTTTATCAAACTAAAGGATATAGTTCATGGTGAGGGGAGTTATGAAGTAAATTTGGTAGGTATTGGATGATAAAAAGGTCTTTTAAAGCATGAAGTAGAGATTATAGTGGGTGTAATTTTTATAAGTGAGGTGAGTGGCACACTTAATTTTTGAAAAAAAAGGTGTAACCATATTATTCACATGAAAAAAGGCTCCAATATACACCATTATTGAGCCTTATACATTATAATTTATACATATTTCCATAAAATATATTTTATACAAGTTTTTAGGTTATTTTTACCCTTATCCTCTTAGTTTAACAACTAGTAAACTCATTTTCACCTTAACAACGGTAAATAATTTTTACTATTTTCACCATTGATTATGGTAAAAAATTAAGTTAACCATATCAGATAATATAAATTATTATTATTTAAAATATCTAATCTATTTTAACAAATTCAATCTATATAATAAGAAAATTTTAATTTAAGGTTTAACCCATGGACGTGACAAAAATCTTATCTTTAAACCCAAAAAATAAATTTTTACTAAAATCAAATATAAAGATGATTCAAATTTAATTAATTGGATTTAATATAAAAATAATAATTATTATGTTACATTAAATCATATTAAAAACTTAATTGTACTTTTAAATTACTTAATTTATTAAAATGAAATGATAGTTTTACAAAAATAGTAATTTTTTACTATTCATTGAAAACTCAATATTTTCCAAAAACCCCAAAATTTCTACCTAAATTAATTTTAATATGATGATTTAAAAATTAAGTTAATTTTATCAAATAAATTTTATAAATTTCCAAAAAAAAATAATTATATTATTTTGTTTTAAAATTTTATAAAAAACGATTTTAAAGATAGCATATTTTTCATGAATAAAATTACCTTACTGAAAAATGATTTATTATTTAATAGAAATTTATCAATAATATATATTGAGTATAAAATTTATATATATATATATCAAAAAATAGTAAATACTATTCTTACCCTTCAATTTTATGGATATGTTATAACAGCTATATAATTTTTAGGTCATTTAAGCGCATTCTTGCATGTTAAATATGCTCTCGAATATAATGATATTATTTTAAAATATCTGGGTGTTACATGTATTACATTTATTTATGTTATTGTTTTTTAATTCCATTATTAGTCATTATATCTCACCCATTTCTTATGTATTTTCCCGAATTATCTCTTGGAGTATTAGAAGATCAATGAAATTTACAGACATGTTATGGAGTACTAAAAAATGTCATTATATCTAAATTCCATGTTTTTATGATATGTATCTATTTACCCTAATACATTAGTCATAATTATATTTTGGTATTTCATTATGTGTATATTTATAGAATGATTAATGAAATAAATTATATTAAAGATCTAGGTTTTCATAATTAGTATCAGATCTGGGACTAGTTATTTTTGGAGATTGAGATTAGAAAACCTTAGTGAAAGCCTTAAGGATAATAATAAATGTGGTAAAACAACTATAAGAATATTATTTTCGATATGAGGTAATAATACTTTTTCAATTTAAATTCTTAATTTTGGACTAATTTGAGTACCAAATTTCATCATGGGGGTTTCGGCGGGGGTTAGGGCTTGTTTGGAGCCCAAAACCCAGTTTTTGTAGTGAAAAATGGATGTTACGTTATTAGTAGAAACCATGTGGGGTAGGTCACATGGTTAATTATAACTATGAAAGGTTTGAAATTTCGGTATTCTAGGCCATACAGTTAAAAAACCATGTGATTTTGAGCACATGGTTGTGCAGGCATGTTTGCAATTTTTGATAGTGGTCTAAAACAAAGTTTGCTCAAGGTTAGTCAAACAATTTGTACAAACCATGTGGAGTGCCCCTTTCTTATAGAAAAGGATGCATTTTTGGAACATAGTTTGTCTTACCATGTGTCAAAACCATGAAATCCAATAAATTCGGTAAAATTACTAAATTTCCCCTAATTAATCTATTATTTCTAACCTAGTTTATTCTCTACTTCAGTGGATATAATCTTGAACATGGGAGCTTCTCCTTAATGAAAAGCATGCGATTTTCCACCATTTCTTCATCTAATATCAAAATCAGGCACCTTTTATCTCATTATATCTGCATTGGTGAGTTCTCAATTCCTTTTATGTCATTTCTCATTCTTCTTGGTATCATCTATGGATTTAGGTGAAAACTAATATGCCCTAATTTCATGTTCTTTATTTGTTCTTCATTTTTATTATAATCTGAGTTCAATCAAGAGATGATACTAGATGAGCACTCTAATACCGACCTATATTAGGTTGTGTATAATTTTCCTCTAAGTTTTGGTGATTTAATAAGATATTTTCCATTATTCCACTCATCGAACTTTCCAACACCTTCCCAAGATTGAATTGGCTAATTGAGTAAAATGATATAGAACTTGTTAAGAATTCCCTTAGTTCTTTTTAGCTTAGTTAGAGGTTTTTTCCCCCAACCAAGTCCACCCATGGGGTGTTCCCTTCACCATTTTCTTGTTGAACAACCAAATGGGTGTGTTTTAAAGATTACATGGTTAGAGGATGCCCAATTATAACTTAATGGAAATTAATTTTATGGTTATGAGATATATTTCCTCTCATTACATGATTTCCATGTTATTCATTGATTAACTAATGAAATGTATTATGTGAATTATTTTATATGAGTGGGTATACTCAATGGCTTCTTTTAATGTTAATAGTTGAATGAGTGGTTACACTCATTGATTGAATTGAATCTGAATTTGTGAATGGAATTATATGTAAATTGAAATGGTAGTGGATGAATTGGTTGGTATACCAAGGGTATTGATTCTATTTAGATTCCATAGTCACTTCACCCATGGATTATGTTTTTCGGTAGAACATGCCTTAGACCTATATGATACTTGCAAATTGATTATGTAGGATTTCAAGTACATTTCTACCCCTTGGATCTAGATTTATATACTTTCATTGAACATGCTCTATTGAGATGATCCTTGGAATCCAATAGGGTCGTTACAGAGTTTCCATCAAGACACTCCTAGGAATCGATGAGGGTGTCTTGGTATTCTACACCCTGGATTGTACCCCAAGGGGTCTGATACTTTGTTTATAAAACTTGACCATAGAAATTTGATAAACTTGGTTATAAGGCATTATTGTGGTTGATTATTACACTTCTAGTTATATGGTTAGGTCGTGGTTGACATGATATGTGTAAAAGTACAGTGAGGTCATGTTGGTTATTTCTGTTTGATATAGCTACTTTTGTATAAGCACTGACCCATTATTTTAGAGGATCCTTTTTAAGAAATACAAGATCACTTTTTTTAGTAGAAGAATTCTAAGGACACTTTACTTTTATTTACTTCTTACCTATGATATGTATTTCAGATTTCTTAGCTTATATTGCATAGCCTAGAATTTTAGAGATATTTAGGTGGTTACCTACAATAATTTTTTCTCACACCCTATTTGGGATATCGTTTCGTACTCGGATAGACTATATGGATTCTATTAGGGATAGGGGAAAGAACCCAATGTCCGATGGTTGATTTTTTGCCATGATTAGGAGCAGGGGAGCATGGGAACAAGCCAAGGATCATGATGCTATCGAGAGATAGTTATTTTTTATCTTTGGTATTTTTATATATGTGTTCTATTGTTATGTTGTGTACCTTTTTTGGATACTATTCAGAGACATGTATCATCAACATTTTATATGAGTTAATTCTGGCATTATTTATCTATTCTCAATGTTTGTCTATTTCCTAACTATTATACTGATTTTGAAAATGAATTTTATTATTATTATACAATTTTACACTCGGGTAATGAGGTAATTGTCTCCCCATGGACACACCCTAATCCCTCACTACTATTCAGTATCCTCTGACATTTGGAAAGTTGTGCTTGAGGCCATGTAGCCAACCAGGCTTGGGGAACTGTTAAGTGGAATCTAGGTCTAGGATGTTACAAAGTGGTATCAGAGAATGATTTTCCTTTCTAATTTATTATTTGGTGAAAATAAATAGGTATATGAAGCAATTGTAATTTGGTAATGATCTATGTCTAGGTGTAGCTAACCCAGATATATGAAAAAGGCAAATGGCCTCAAATGAAATGGTTGTTATTTGGATTTTGGGAATTACAGTTTAATTTTTTCCACCATTAGGTGATGCACATGAATTGGGATGTTATTATTGATATGATTGTGCATTCAATTTTGTTTCAACTTCATGAGATGATGGTACTCCATCTCATGAATCATTTTAGGAACTTGTTAGAAATCACATTCCATGCATTATGTCATGCCATATAACATGCATTTCTTGTTTTCATGATGTTGGGATAGGTATCATGATAGATATCTATTCTATTGTGATAGACTTTTGTGTATTGGATTTAGAAACATGGTTGGTACATAGAGTGTCTTTCAAAACCTAAGAAGTGTCTTCTTGATTAGGATACAACAAAAACCTTGATCGTCCAATTGTAGAACATTGAGTCATGGACCATGAGTCGCATGGACTAGAACGTGTTATTGTGTGAATTAGGTAGACACCATATTTTGGTCCATAAGAAGTATGAAACCATATGTATTGGAAAGTGATGCACCATTTGAATCAACTATTTAAATGGAATGTGAAATGAATATGAAATTCAAATAGAAAATTGGAATGATAAAAATAGAACTCAACCTAGTCTCGGCTTCTGAGTGGGAAAGAGGGAGTGTCTCTAGTGAATTTTATGATTGTTTATTTTTATACAGTTCTAGATTTAGAAGAATTATGTGTTGTATGAACCAGTTATAGGAAGGTTTTGACTTGTCCTATACTTTTGAGATATGAACTTTTGATATCATTATTTTTTTAGGTGTGTGTTTGGCATTGTAGAGGCATTACACCATGATGACCTCCAGTCATTCGCCTAGAGGGTAGTGAGGAACACTTTATAGAGGTAGTGGGTTATGGGATAGGTGTGGATCATCCTTTACTCCATCTATGGTACTAGTTATTTTACTGGATGTAGGCGATGAGGCATAGTTCCATGAGGGGTTTTATCACTTCATAAAAACTTTTCAAGGAGCACTGTAACCTGCCTTATTTATGGTTGAGCTTATGAGTGTGTTCCAAAAGTAGCATAATTCCAAATTTTTTAGGGATGGAATTCTACAAGATACTAAAGTATGAATTGAGACTATGTTGTTAATCTTCAAGCATATGGAGACACCTCCTGAAAGGAGAGTGAAACTCGTGACTTATATGCATTAAGGAGAAGAAAATTGCTGGTGGCATGTTCTGAAAAAGGATGATACACTACATGATATGATTTGGTGGGATTTATAAACCAAAATCTATGACTGTTTTTTTCTAAGACTCGGAGGGCATAGTGGGATAGCAATTTAATACATCTATAGTAGGTCATGATGAAAATTATGGAGTACTCAACATGCTTTATAGAGCTATAGTATTTTGCGTCAACGTACCTTATAGATGAGTTATCAAGGAAGAGAAAATTCAAGTGAGTTCTTCAAAATTTCTTTCAATCTCAAATAAATTTCTTCAGGTTAAAGATGATTATTAAAATAGTAAATCAATCATTGATTATAGAGAAGAACCTGGGAGAATCTGGGGGCACATAGTAGAGCAGTGCAGCCTCTCAACCTAGTATTTGAGCATCTTTAGGTAGAAAGCACTGATTTCAGGCTTCATGTGTGATGAAAACCATCTTGGATTCTAGTGTTGTTAGATAATTTTCCTATCATTAGTATGGTAGATGGGGTCACATTAAGAATTAGTGTGATTAGGATTGAGTTGAGTTTTGATATTGCGACAGGATGGGTCGCATACAATGTTTCTACTGGACCTTATCTCTAGCAGTGAGTGCAACAGGGGTCAACTCCAACACTAGGTATGGGATCAAGTTTCTCAACTCTATGTTAGGTAGGTATCTAGAGCAGTACTAGTTGATCAGGTCAGGTTGGTGGTAGTCGTGGTTGAGGTATTCTGACACCAGTTACACTGAGATAGTAGAGTGGGCCTACTCCAGATAGTGAGGTTGAGTCATAGGGATACAGTTTAGGCCATAAATTTTCTATACAGCCTACCCCAGGGAGTAGGGTTCCAGACTATCTGTAGTGATAGGTATGATCCTAGTAGCATCAACTACTATATCTACTCGTTTTGACAAAGGTGGATCACATAGATTTATATTTTCTACTACTATGGAGATCCTCAAGCTAATTATACTATTTTATGAGGGAGTTATGATTCATGAAACTGTGTTAGGGGTTATAATGGAGAGTGTACATCAGTGTAAAGAGTTACCACTTGAGTTTGGCAGGTGTCACTTCATTTGGGATATTTATGTCATCGAGATTACCATGTTTGATATCATACTCAGGTTAGACTGGAAAGTAGCTTATTGAGCCTCAGTTAAATGCTATCACTGAAGGGTGACTTTCACATTACCATAGGGTTTAGTTCATACCCACAAGGGTGAATGGGATGACCAGATGATCTGAGCTGGGCCACAACATTGTGGTCTTGGCGGGATGAATAATCAGATCACTATTTTATATCTGGATGACTAGAGAGTGTATCAAGAATAATTTCCTTCAATAGTTTATCATTTTAGTTTTTTGTTCCTAGAAATATTTCTTAGTTTACCTCTTGAGAGAGAGTTTGATTAATCCATCAAGAGAGTTCTAAGAGCTACACTAGTATCCATTCCTCTTTAAAGGATGGCTACTACGGAGTTATATGAGATCAAGATGTGGCTAGAGGATTAGGAAGAAAATAGGTTTATCTGAACCATTACTTTTTTGTGGGGTTCTCTGGTCCTTTTTGTGAAAAATGTGGATGGTAGCCTTAATATATGTAAGGATTACCAAAAATTGAACAAGATAATTGTTAAGAACCAATATCCCTTATTATAGATAGATGACCAATTTAATTAGCTTCAAGGATCTAGTGTGTTCTCAAAAATTAATTTGATGTCAGGATATCACCAAGTGTGTGTTAAAACTACAAGCATAAATCATACAACTTTTCATAGCAGGTATGGTCTATACGAGTACCTGGTTATGTTGTTCGGGCTCACAAATGTGTCAAGAGTTTCCATGGCACTAATGAACTTATTTTTTTCATCTATATCTGCATTCTTTTGTGGTGGTTTTCATGGATGATATCTTTGTGTATTCTCACAATCGACACAACCATTCCAAATATCTTAAGATCATTTTGTATACACTGAGATAGATTTAGTAATATTATAATCTCAGAAAGTTCCACTTATGGATAGATTAGATTCACTTCTTAGGTCATATTATATCTGAGACAGGATTATCAGTAGACCTAGAGAAGGTAAGTGTTATTGTTTCCTAGGATCATCCCAAGAATTACTTTGGCATATAAAATTTCTTGGGGATATATAGATTTTACACGCATTCATACAGGTCTTCTAACTCATAGAAACTCCATTGAAGGCCTTGAATAAGAAGGGTATAAGTTTGTATGGTCATATACATGTGAGTTAGAATTTAAGGAGCTAAAAGAAAGATTGACTTCATTATTGGTCCTGATACTTCTAGAGTAGAGCAAGAGATACACTTTGTATTGTGATTCATCAGTTATCAAGCTACGAGCAGTGCTAATGTAGGGAGAAAACGTTTCCACGTATGGGTATCGGAAATTGGGGCCACATGAGAGGAATTACATGACACATGATATTTATTTAGATGCAGTTGTACATGATTATCAATATTGGAGACACTATTTACTGGAAGATAATTTTATGGTGTATATGGATGATAAAATCCTCATGAACAAATTTACATAGTGTGATCCAAATTTGAGGTAGTGGGTAGAGTGCCTAAAGTATTTTTGAATTTGATCTTTCTTAAGTGCCTAGTAAGGGAAATTTAGTGGCTAATGTTCTGAGGACTTAGATATAGGAAGTTCAGTAAGATAGTTTTGATTGGTAGCTTATTGATTTTTTATAAGAGATATACTAGGATATGATGAATAGTTAGGGGAAGACCTTTCTATCTTCCTTAGTTGTGCTATCGACCATGCTGGATAGAGTGAGGATGAGGCATCTATCAGATTTTGATGGCCTATTCCTACAAGGGAGTGTGGAAAGTGAGGACCCTCCTAGTTGGACTGTAGGAGAGGATAAGATCTTGTTTATCCATTGTCTCATTTGGGTTTTAATAGAAAACACGAGGATTTAATCCAAGAGTTTCATGCCTCGTCTTGGGAATTACATCCTAGAATTACCAAAATGTATCGTGACTTATGATATCAGAACTGGTTGATGGGGATGAAATGTGAGGTGGATGGTTTTGTTACAAGATGTTCCACCTATCAATAGGTGAACCAAAACATTAGTGATCATCTATACATTTATAGTTGTAAACTATTCATAAGTGAAAATGGGATGAATTTGTGATGGATTTAGTGACAGGTTTATCAAGGTCTTCTTGAGGTAGCAATGTTATATGAGTTGATATTGATAGGTTTATGAAGTTTTTCCATTTTTTGATGATCAAGTATACCTTCAGTATTGATTGGTATGAGAGATTATATATCCATGAGATAGTACAACTTAGCGGGGTCCCATGGACTATCATATCAGATAGGGACACACAATTTACATCTTGTTTATATAAGATTTTATAGAGGGTGTTGGGTATACAGGTGAATCTGAGCATAGCATACCACACTCAGACTAATATCCAGTTAGATCATATGATACAGGTTCTTGAGGACATGTGTGATCATGTGTCTTGGATTCCAGGGACTCCTGGTAGAAGCTTATACCCCTTATTGAGTTTTACTACAATAATAATTATTAGGATACTATACAGATGGCACCTTATAATGACTTTTATGGTAGGCCATGTCGATGGCCCCTATTCTAGTTAGTGGAAGGTGAGACAACTTTACTGGGACTATGTTTTGTGAAAGATACTTCTAAGCATGTCTAGTTAATTCAAAAGTACATGGATACCACAAATTCTCTATATAAATCTTACATCAATCATTATAAAAAACCTATAGAGTTTGAGGTCAGGAATTGGATCTTTTTATGTATTTCATTGAGGTTGGGACATTAATGGATTAGGATATAGATTAATATTTCATCATGATATGTTGGGTCATTCAAGATTCTAGAGAGATTCAGGTCAGCAACCTATCAGTTTCACATACCTGTAATGTACTGATCCATGCACCAGGTCCTTTATGTATCTCATATGTCTCATTATAATTTGGAACCATCCCTTTTTTTCATCTTGATGAGGTTGAGTTACTTGTAGATGTGTCCTTTAAAAGCATCTAATTTGTATTTTTTATAAGATCACAAGGTTCTCTGAGGCGTGTCAATTCCTCTAGTACGGGTGTTATGGAAGTACGACCATTTATAAGATGAGACTTGGGAGCGAGAGGATGAATTATGTGCTCAGTGGAAATTGTTTTTCTTAGATGAATCTTGACCACCCTTCTGCGGGAAATTTGGGGATGAATTTCTTTAAGAAGGGATATTGTAATAACCTAGGTTTTTGTACGATCTAAATATAATTTTTTTAAATGCTTAATTTTTTCCTAATGTGGGTTCCAAATTTGATCATGGGTGTTTCGAGGGCGTCTAGGGCTTGTTTAGATCCTAAAACCCCGCTTTTCGGGAGAAAAAGGCATATCGCATGGTTAGTAGAAACTATGCAGGGCAGGTCACACAATTACTTATAACCATGCGAGGTTAGAAAGTGGATTCCTATAGGCCACATGTTTAGACAAACCATTCAATTTTTGGTGCACGACTGTACGGGAGTGTCTTCAGTTTTTGAAAACAGGATGAGGCACAGTTTGTGCATGGTTATTTAAATCATGCGTAAAAACCTTGTAGCATGCCCCATTCCTACAAAAAACGTTTTGCAATTAGTGCATGGTGTGGCCAACCTTGAAGCCAAAATGTGCAACCTAGTAAATTGGGTAAAATTACAAAATTTCCCCTAATTAATCTTTTATTTCTTCCCTAATTTATTCTATACTTCAGTGGAATGAAATTTGAATATAGGAGATCCTCATTGAATCCAATATTAGGATTTTCCACTATTTCTCCATCTGATATCAGAATTGAACAACATCAAACTCGTTGGATCAACATCGGTGAGTTCCCAATTCCCTTTTTTTTGTTCCTCATTCTTCTTGGTATTGGTTGTGGTATTTCGAAGAAATATAATATGTCCAAATTTCATATTTTTTATTTTTTCCTCATTTTTCTTTTTTATCTATGTCAAATAAATAGATGATACTAGATGATCACTCTACTACCAACCTACGGTATGTGGTTTAGAAATTTTTCTTGAGGTTTTGTGATTTATTAAGCTATTTGTTGTTTTTCTACCCTCCAGAATTTATGGCATATCCCTAAAAGTTAATTGGTTAATTGAAATAAATGATATGGAACCTATTATGGATTCCCTTAGTTCGATTGATCTTAGTTAGATGTTTTTTCCCAACTAAGGCCATCCATAGGGTGTTCCCTTTTTCCCTTTTTTTATTGAACCACCAAAGGGGTGTGTTATAAATCTTCCTGGTTAGAGGAATCCCAATTATAACTAAATGGAAATAAATTTTCTGATTAGGATATGTATCGCCTCCCGTTCCATGATTTTCATGTTATGCTTTTATTAATTGATGAAATGTCTTTTGTGAATTATGTTAAATGAGTGGGTATAATCAATGGTTTATTTGAATGTGAATGGTTGAATGAGAAGGTACACTCATTGATTAAATTGAATATGAATTGGTGAATGGAATGAGATGTGAATTCAAATGGTAGTGTATGCCTTGGTTGGTATACCAAGGGTCTTGATGCCATTTAGATTCCATGGTAACTTCACCCAAGGATATTGTTTCATGGTAGAAGATTCATTGGACATGTATGATCCATGAATTATGATTTCATAGGATTCTAAGGGAACTTATACCCCTTGGACCTGGCTTGTTGGAATCACATTGGACATGATCTGTTGAAATGCTCCTTCCACTCCACCAGTGCCATTACTTAATTTCTATCGAGATTCTCCTCAAACTCGATGAGGATTACTTGGTCTTCTATACCTTGGATCTATCCCTAAGGTGTCTAAAAATTTGTTTATATAGCAAAAATCATGGAAATTTGATAATCTTGGTTGTACAATGTGGTCGTGGTTAATTATTAAAATTCTAATTATATGGCTAGGTCATAGTTGACATGATATATGTATAAGTACAACAAGGTCATGTTGGTTATTTCTATTTGATATAGATTATTTGTTATAAGGACTAATCCATGAACTTTAGGGAGCCTTGTTGGTAAATACTGTATCACTTGTTTAAGTAATAACATTCCATGGGAACTTTAATTTTATTTATTGGCTACCTGTGATATGTATTGCACACTGCCTAACTTTGATTATATAGCCTAGAATGTTATAGATCTTTGGGTGGTTATCTATTTGTATTGTTTCTAACACCCTATTTGGGCCTAAATTGGGTACCCAAATATACTATATGGATATAGTTAGGGATAGGGGAAAGTGTGGACATTTTGATGGTTGATTTTGTTCCATGCTTAGGATAAGGGGAGCATGAGACTGAACTAAGGCTTGTGATTCTATCGGAAGATATATATTTTTCATCTTTTTTGTGTTTTGATACATGTGTTGTATTGTTATTATGTGTGACTATTTTGGATGCTTTGTAGAGACATGTATCATCAACATTGTATATGAGTTCCTTCTGGAACTATTTATTTATTCCTACTTTTTATCTATTGTATGACCGTTATACTACTTTCACTATTGATTGGTATTATTATTCCATAGTGTTACGCTCTAGTAATGGGGGCATAGTCTCCAAAAGGAAACACCCTAGGCCCTCACTTCTAGTTGTAAGCCTTTGGCATTTGGGGAGATGTTCTTGAGGCCATATTGCCAAGCAGGCTCGGGGTTCTATTGAGTGGAATCCTAGTCTGGGATGTTACAACATCCCTAAATTTTAGAAAAGTATAAAAATTTTGGTTTTCCAAGAAAATACAACTCTGTATAGATAGTGGTAAGTGGATAAAAATATATAATAGATTTACCTAAGGGTAATAACTCTAAAAGGTCTCGTTGGGTATTACCTCAACTTGTACCCAGTGCATGACAAATATTCGTAAGACTACACACCTGGATAGACACACCTAGGGGATATGCTTTGGTTAATCACATTCTTTTTACACACCATTATTAATTGAACAAATATGTCTATGAAATTTAATGTTAGTAAATAGACCATAGAAAACTTATATTGAAACCTATAAATTCATAGGTTAACAAATAAATTTCATTTATGGGTTATCTTATCTATATTTTCTCTTTTATATGTCATTTAGTTTGAATATTATCACTTCTAAGACTATTTTGGATGATATATGGGATTATAACTTGAATAAAATAGTGAAAATTACGCTTACCATCTATTCATGAACTTCAAATATTCTATGTTATAATGGTTCTACGAGTTCATTAATATCACACAATTTTAGAAGAATAATTCAAACACCACTTCAAAATATAGAAGTTGATTAATCAATGAAAATTAAAAATGGGGAAATTATTACATCCTAAGTATATTATTTATCCCTTATCAATATTTTCAGGATAAATTTCTTAGTTAACCTTGTGATACTATGTTTATAAGAATTCGATGTTATTTTGGTTATGTGTTGGATTTTATTTTTATTGAGATAATATAAAATTTTCAGAGAAGGAAATAAACCTATGTATCACAAACTACCCTATTATTCTATATAAGTGTAATGAGGAGGATTGATATTTTTTGGAATCAACATTTCAAGTGTAACATACTGTTACTATTTTCAGGTAGTTCTAAAACCCTCTTTTTATCATGATTTGGTTTGGTTTACTTTTGGGGTGATTTAGGTAAAATTTTGAAAATTTTGAAGGGATCTTCAGCTGCACATGGTTGGCATATAGTTTTCACAAACTGTGCACCCTACTAGTGAAAACCATGAAAACCTAGGTACTGAGGGTTTCAACGTTTAGCGCACCATTTGACAAACCATGGTCCCATAAAAGGAGAAACCATGAAACCCCACCATAAGGGGTTCATGGTTAGGTTGCATGGTTTGAAAAACCATGTTCCCCCTCTAGAAAACTTTAATCACGGATTTTAATTAATCCAAAAATTATTTAGAAATCTTCCGAACACCCATTTAGAGCCTCAATTAGGCTCAAATTAAGCTAGAATATTTTCCTTGGTCTTGGAATCTCTCACAGACCAATATACACTCCTCCAAACCCCTTACGAAGTGAATCAATGTGTGGTGATCATAATTCAATCCTTCTCCAGTAAGATTTCTCCTCTTATTCCTTCTCTTTTGATCTCTTCCTCTCTCTTATTTAGGTTTGGTTGGATCTCTATGTTTTTGTATGATCTAATCTATGTTGTTTTAAATCGTGAATCTTATTTTTATTCTCGGATCTTCATTTTCGATGTTCTTTATTAGAGTTTTTTGTTTAGGTATTTGTGATTCATGATCCTATGATCCTAATGTAGGTTGTTCCATTTAATATTTTCAAATTGATTTAACCATAAATTTATTTATTTAAAATAAATTTATTTCAATTGTATTGTGAAAAAATAATTTTTTATAAATTGGTATTTGGATTTACTTTGGTATGAAATTGATTTGAAAGTTTATTTGATAAAAAATAGATTAAATTGTTTTGATAAGACCCAATTGGATTTATCCTGAAAAAAGGAATGATTTGATTAAAACACATTTTTTTAAAGGAATTTGGTATAATGAAATGGAAAATCGGTGAATTATATTTTAAAAAGTTTTTAAATAAATTACCAATTATTGAATGTTGTTAGAGCTCATGAAAGACTTGGTAGTTAGTTAGTTATTTTGAATATCACTCTTTCAAAACATCACAACTCTAAAAAAACATAATTAAATTGGTCACATACCAGATTGGGTCATGATGAATCCTCTTTGTCTGGTTTCTAAGGGATGCTTGTACACATATTTTCCTGATCACCTATTCGAGTGTCTGAGGATCATATAGCCTAGAACTATCATACCTCTTAAAAGATGACCATGTTTCTCATTTGTATGTATTTGAAATATATGCCATTGTTTGTAAAATATTTTACAAATTCCTTTTGAATTTATATAAATTTTTTGTATATAATGTTTTTTTATTTCATTTCTTGAAATGGTTTCATTGATTGAAATGTAGAGCATGATTTGTTTTAAATATGATTTTTTACTATCATGCATATTTATTTGAAATTGAAATCATTTTCTAGTTTATTAATTTGAAATCTTCTTATGGAATCCTTGGTGATACCCTAGTATCCTTTTACCTCACACCCAACCAATGGTTTTGGGAATTTTTATATTTCCTCCCACTAGGTTTGAGAAAGGGGAAAAGACAATTTAGATGTTGTAGTTGTTGATTTTTAGGCTTCAAGTTGCTATGTCCATTGGGACTTGGGTTGTTTATCCTATTTTCTAGTACATTGTGGTTTTACTTTGGGTTCTTTATACAGATTTTACTTTTGGTATAATTATCCTTGTATAGTTTTATTTTGTGCATACTCACTTGTATCTATTTCTTCCATTATGTTTATGGAAAATTAGTTCCCACTTTCATATTGTTCAATGCCAGATGATATTTTCAACCCATGGGGATCAAGAACACCCTTTAGGATATGTTAGGACCATCCTGGTTATCAGTTTACCTGGTATCCAAGATGGTTCATGATAAAGTGGTATCAAAGGCGTTGGTTAACCACCTTTCCTTAATGTCAGTATGTAGTTGTGTAATCTTGTCCGGACTTAGGAGGTAGTTACGACTAAGTGTATGGTTGTCTCTCATCATAATGAGCCTTAATTAACTAGGGTTTGTTTGAGAAATATTTCTTGACATTTATATTGAGTAAATTTCCTTTTTTAGGTATTTTTATTTAGATTAAATTTATTATAAATTAGTACTTTTTTGGAGATTCTAAATGTTCTTCTCACCATCATTATAAAAGGCACATCCTACATCATCCCATTTCACCAATTTGATTCTTATAACTCAAAAAATATCTAATAAATACTATTCTCCACTTCCCTTGGTACATTATAGAGGTTTTGGGTTTCCCAAAATACCAACTTCAGAGTCCTTTAGAGGAGATTTAAAGGAGTCATTTTGTAAAAGAGGTAATTATTGTAACTGATCACTCTTTTTTTCTAATCTTATATACCTCCTATAAATCTATGATATATATAATAAAATAATAACATCATGATACTAAATATTATTAAATTTTATTATTATTATGAACACACCATTATACATCCCCTTTCCTATCGAACAAGATGTGAAAGTATCATTTGTGCGTACGTACGGCATACCAACTCCACATAGAGATACAATTCACCATCCATAACCATCTTTTATAAGTTGAAATTATTATTGTTTTAATGTTTATATATGATATTTATGAAATTATTATACTTATATAATGATAATATCATATCAACTTTAACCACTTAATCTTTTTGGAAATGATAACATCGCTTGTGTGTACGTATGACTTACCATCTCCACAATGTGACGTGATTTTGTTTCATCTATATTTTACACGGGTGTCAATAAAGATGGATTTTATGAATATATATGATATATATAACATAAAAATTATTCTATAATTATCAAATACCCTATTATTTTATTTCTTATAATTTGACAATAAAATGATAATAGTGTTCATGAATGCATACAACCTACCGTCTCCATGAACAGTTGATTTTATTTTCTATATATAAATTTTATGAATCACCATGAATAAATATATTATGAATATATATATATATATATATGATATTTAAATCATTGTTATCATTTTAGATATGTTTAAATCGGGATCTATGTAAGAGTTCCAAGTATAATAAGTCAAAAGATGAACAAAAAACAAAACAGTTATTACCCGAAACATAATTTAACATGGAATTGTTAGTAACAGAGTAATATAAATTCATAAGTAAATAATATATGGTAATATATATATATGTATATCTGTATGTGTGTGTGTGGGTGAATTTTTTTCTATATTATATTTATAATAAACTTTTATTTATTATATAGAAGGTTTTAACATATAAGAATGAAGTCGGGGCTTAAGGTAAGGGATTTTTTTGTTTCACTTTTATATATGTGTGACACATGCATTATACACTACTTGATTCTTCTATAAGGTTTATATACTTTCCATGAATGTATTCTATCAGTATTATTCTAAATATTATGGTATTTTCAAATTCATATATTTTTTTATTTCATGGGGTATATGATTCTACTAATTATAAAGTTGTAAGGGTTTATTTCACAATCTCATCAGCATTTGGGATTATTTCATTTTAAATATACAATGGGGAATATTTATATTACACTTCCATGTTTTATAAAATAATAAAAAAAATATTTTACTATCATCCTATGAATATTTAAATTTATTTTTACATATTTTTGACTTTTTACTCAATGGTTTGAAAGAAATATTTTTTGTCATTTTCCAAACGAGGTTCTTTGTGACTTTTTTAGAAAAAAGTAAGAAAGGAATTTTATTTTTTAACTTATATGGAATGAACAGATTTCCCCACTATCATGAATCCTTAATAAATTGAGGATTCCCTTATAGTCTTAGAAGTTTATTTTCAAACAAAAAATTTTCCTTTAAAATTGTGTGGCTCTTTAGTAAAATGATTTCATAAAGGAAATGATATTTTCCTCACGAATTATTTAAGTAATCTTTCAAAAATCATTTTCCAGCCCAAGATTGCATTATGTGAAGTTACTTATGAATTATTGGGGATATGAACCAAATATACCATTCTTAATATTTCTTTGAAAGTTTTATTTTTATGATGTAAATATATTTATGAAACCCATTTCTTTTTAATGGGATTTATATGATTGAAAGATGTTTATGAAACTCATTTATTTAATTGGTTTTTGATGTGATGAATGATTTATGGTCATGTGGAACACATATGTATAGTTTTCATTAAGTGAATGGTGGGACCTATATCTCCCTCTAATTCATTGGGTAATGAATTATATATTAGGAGATAGTTAAGGGAAACAAGTTGATGTGCTTGATATGTGATGGGAAAAAAGTCGATGTCCTTGATCCGTTAAGGGAAACATCTGATATGGCCTAATCCATGAGTATTGTAAGTTAACCTTTACATATGAAATTGTTTTTTATACTTATTATTATGTCACACAAATTTTTGACTTGAATATATGGTTCAATAATGAGTTATGATGAAGTTTCATTCTTAAGGTTCATGTTAATGTTTTATGCCATAAATCATGTTTATAATCCATTTGAGGTTCGGTATGAAATTTATATGTTTTTCTCATGATCACATACCCATATTTATTATATTATTATTTCATAAGATAATAATTGATATCTTCCATGTTTACCCTTACTGAGCGTTTGAGATCACCCTTTTTCTTTTGAATCCTTTCCAAAATTATAAAGAAAGGTTTTAAGTAGGAGTACTAAAGGGAATGATCATTATGGGAGATATTAGAGATATTTAACCAAATTAGAAGAATGTGTTCCAAGTTTCAAAATTCAATAAACTATTATGGTTCTTAGGTTTTTATTTGTGTAACATAGTGAATATTCATCTAAAAATATGTAAAATCCATGTTTGAAAATCGTGGGTCATTATAATGTGTTCCATGTATCTTATCTACAAAAGTATCTTTTTGATCCATCAAATGTTTTGGGATTGGGTTATCTTGATGTTGAGCCTATTTTATTTGATACTAGAAATATAGTTAGGATAGTTTATTATAAAACCAAGGTAGTTTTTGGGAGAAATATTCCTTTGGTTTATGACAGCACAATCCTATTACTTATGAGACATAGGAGAAGAAGGAACTAATGAGAGAGCAGTGGACTCATACTTTTTATATGGAATCTTTTTAATATGATTTTTGGGAATAGAAATTTTCTATGTTAGGGAGGTTTTAACATCCTATTACCATTTTTAGGTACTCCTAAACTCTTATTTTGATCATGCTTTGGTTGGGTTTTTTTCAAACTACTTCGGGTGAAATTTTTGAAATTTTGAAGGTCTCTTGGGCTATGCATGGTTGGCATATGGTTTTCCCAAAATATATTCCTTGATATTGAAAACCATGAAAACCAAGGTAGTTAAAGTTTGAATGGTTAGCATATATTTTAAAAAATTATGTTCCCACCAAGTAGAAACTGTGCAACCCCACCAGTAAGGGAACAAGGTCAGGGTGCATGGTTTGAAAAACTATGCAGATCCCTCCTAGAAACTATGAGCGTGACTTTTAATTAATCAAAAATTATTTAAAATTTTCTCAAACCCCCATTTAGACCTCATATTGAGATTAACTCAACCTAGAATGTTTTCCTAGGTCTTGGAAGCTCTCAAGGACCAATTTTGGCTCCTCCAAACCCCTTCTAAAGTGAGTCAAAGTGTGGCGATCGTTATTTGATCCTTCCTCGGTAAGAGTTATCCTCATATTACTTATCTCTTTATATATTCCCCTATATTCATTAGGTTTTTTTAGATATCTATTTTGTTAGAGGATATAATATATGTTGTTTTAGATCTCAAATCTAGTTTTTTATTCTCAGATCTTGGTTGTCGACATTCTTCGTTGGAGTTTCCTATATAGGGCTTTTTGATTCGTGATCCCATGATCCCAAGGTAGGTGGTTCCATTTAATATTTTTTAATTTATTTAACCATAAATTGATTGATTTAAATTAAATTGATTTCAATTGTATTTTGAAAACCTAATTTGTTATAAATTGGGATTGGTATTTACTTTGGTGAAAAATTGGGGAAAACCCCCAATTCCATTGAATTGGAGAGTATTTGTGGAAATTGGATGGAAAATATGGGAAAATTAAATTATGGAATTTAATTGTGGAATTTAAATTTTGAAATTGATTTAAAATTGTATTTGAGAAAAATGGATTAAATTGTTTAGATAAGAACCCAGGGGTTTTATCCAAGAAAACGCTATGATTTGATTAAAACCCCATTTTGGTTTTTAAATGGAAATTGGCGAATTGAATGGTATATGGGTGAATTTTATTTTAAAAAATTATCAAATTAATTTCCCATTATTTAATTTTTTTATATCACATTAAACCCTAGGTTGTTAGAGAGTTAATTAGGAAAACAGCTTTTTGATGATTTATAACTCTAACAAAATATAATGTAGTAGGTCACATCCCCAATGGGATGGTGATAAGTCCTATTTGAACAATGTCTGAGGGAAATGTGTACACATATTTCAATGATCACTTATTGAAGGGTGTGAGTATACTATAACCTAGAACTATTATACCTCTTGGTAGATGACAGTGTTTCCCATTTGTTTATATTTGAAATATATGCCATTTTTTGTAAACTATTTCAAATATTACTTATGAATTTATATAAAATGTTTTATATTGAATGACTATTTAATATATCATTTGAAATAGTTTCATTGATTGAAATTTAAAGTATGATTTGTTTTTAGTATGATTTTGTACTTACATGGCTTTTTATTTGGAATTTAAAGCCTTATATGCTGAATTAATTTGGTGTCTTCTTATGGAATCCTTAGTGAGACCCTAATAGTATTTTAGTTCACACCCTACCTATACCTTTTGTAGTTTGTAGATTTCATCCTTCCAGGTTTGAGAAAGAGGAAAGAACCACTTGGTGGTGGTATTTACTTTTGATCTTTGGGCTTTGAGCTACTGTGGACGTTAGGACTTGGGTTATTTATTCTGTTTTTTTTGTACTTTTTTTATTGTAATTTGGGTTGTTTATACCTATTTGACTTCTAGTATAGTTCTCCCAGTGGATTTTCCTTTTATTCATACTAACTTGTATATCTTTCTTCCATTTTTATTGTGAAAAGATTGTTACCACCTTCATATTGTTTAATTCTAGGTCTTTTCACCAACCCATGGGGATCGAGAATGCCCTTCAGGCTATGTCAGGATCGGCCTGGTTATCAGGGTACTGGGGTGTCTAAACTAGTTTGTGACATCAAGAATAGATATTATTTCCTTATGAGTATAATATCTTTTTAAAATGATTGAAAATAAGGAAAATATAATTCTTGATGGCATTCCCATTATAAGAGAATATGTTAATGTATTCCCCCAAAGAATTTTTTGGTCTTCCACCTAACCGAGAGGTTGATTTCTCAATCAAACTAATAACTAAAGCTTAAATAATATCCAATAATCCAAATATAATGGCCACTATTTAATTTTAAGAGATGAATAAGAAACTATAACAGAATCTAAATAAAGGGTTTATACAACTATTTTAATCATTTTGGGGTGATCCCATCATTTTCATCAAGATGAAAGATGGGTCAATGTGCCTTTTCATTGATTATCATGATCTTAATAAGATCACAATAAAGAACAAGTATCATGTTCTATGAATTGATGTATTGTTTGATCAGATACATGGATCCTAGTACTTTTGTAAGGTGGATCTCTAGATGAGATATTATCATGTAAAGTTGAAGAAGGAGGATATCCTCAAGACTGATTTTTTATACAAGATAAGATAAATACATGTGTATAGTGATTCTATTTGGACTCACTAATTCTCTGGGAATCTTCATGTGATTAATGAATATAGCCTTTAGGAATTACCTTAACAAATATATATTAGTATTTATAGATGATATTATTATCTTATTCAAAATAAATGAGGAATATGACGATAATTTGAAAGTTATACTGAAAAAGGAAATTCTATATGTGATGAAAATAAATGAGAGATTTGGATGAAGTGAGTAACATTCCTAAGGCATGTTATCACCATCAAAGGGATATGTGTGGATCCTTTGAAGATAGAGGTAACTAAAGGATGGATCATACCAACATCTTTGATAGAGATATGTATTTTCCTTGGATTATTTAGGTGCTACCATCAAATTGTAAGAAACTTATCATGATTTTCAAACCCACTAACGAAGATTACTTATAAGGGAGTGAAGATTTTCTAGATTGATTAATGTGAGGATAGCATTAAAGAGTAAAGAAGATGCTAATTACTGCAGTTTTCCTAACATTAACCACTAGTGAGGAAGGATTATGATCTTTATTGATGCATCCAAAAAATAATTGGAAGGTGTACTCATGAAAAATGAAATATTTACTGCCTATACCTCCCAAAAATTAAAGATCTATGAGAATAGCTACCCAACACATGATCAATAATTGGATGTAGTGATCTTCACATTGAAGATTTGGTGACATTATCCATATAGGGAGAAGTGTGACAGATATAAAAATCATAAAATCCTCAATTATATATTCATGAAAAAGGATATCAATATAAACCAATGAAGTTGGTTAGAGATGATCAAGGATTATGAACATCTAATCTGTTACCAACCTAAGAAGTCAAACAATTTGAAAGATGCTCTGAGTAGAAAGGATCTCATAACCTAATCAATGATAAGGATTAAAAGGGGTCTAATCTTCTTTGACATGAAATATATAGACATGATAGTCATAAAAGGATCTTCATACTACCTTGATCACATAAATTCTCAACCATCCATTCTTGAGAGGATCAAGGAGGTATAAAAATATGATGAGGAGATATAGAAAATGGTAGAAAATATTCTGAAGTTAAACTATTCTAAATAAGGATTTATAAGGTTTGGAACTCAGTTATGTATTGAATGAAAAGCATAATTGAAGATTTGACTTCTATATGATGAATATATCTCATCCTTATCTATTATTACAGTAATAACTAATATGTAGAGATATATAAATAAAAAATTATGGAGGGATAACATGATGAGAGAGATTGCAGAATTGGAATCTCAATGATTGGTATTACAAAAAGTTAAGGATAGATAATAGAAGTCCTAGTTAATAATGAAACCATTTCTCATATCAGTATAGAAATCAAAAAACGTAACCAAGGATTTATTCTAAGGGATACCCAAGATATCTAAAGTCAATTACATCATTTGTGTGGTAGTCAATCTCCTTACTAAGTTTGTGAATTTCATTATTATTAAGGAAGACTTCTCTCTGGACCAAATCACCAAGATATATATAAGATAAGTGTTAATACTACATAGAGTACCACTCTCCATTGTATCTGATTGACATATAAGGTTTACCTCATGGTTTTATAGATCCTTCAATATGTATTGGGTACAGAGATGATTTTTAGTACTTCTTATCAACCTCATATCAATGGTAGTCTAATAGAACCATTAAAACTCTAGAGGATATACTAAGATCATGTTCAATAGACTTCCAAGTATATTGGAATCAACACCTTCCCCTATTAGAGTTATCATATAACAATGGTTTACATTATAGTATTCATATTGAATCTTATGAGGCTCTGTATAGGAAAATTCATTAAACATCAACATGCTAGAAATAATTTGGAGGGTGTAAGATGATAATGTATGATCTTATCCAAGAGATAATATAGAAGGTTTAAACCATTCTACATTATATTAAATCTATGAAAATATTTAGAAAAATCATACATACAATCACTGATGAGACCTAGAGTTTGAGGTTAGAGATAAGGTATCCCTTCATATATCACTGTGTAATAATGTCATCAGGATTGGGAATAAAGGAAAGGTTAGTCCTAGATTCATCGACCCCTTTGAGATCCTTGATGTCATTAGATTTGCGGACTATTGACTAGAACTCCCACATAATCGATCACAAGTACATGATTTATACCATGTTTCCCTACTAAGGAAGTACATACCAGAACCTTCACATGTACCGAATATAGATATGGTACCTTTGGAGAATGATATTTTGTATCAGGAGTTTCCGGTGAATATCTTAGATCATAAATAAAAAGTTATAGGAAACAATACTACTCACTTGGTCAAAAAACTATGGCAGAACCACAAGTTTATGGAAGCAAATTGGGAATCTAAATAGGTGATGAAACAGAAGAACCCTCATCTATTTTAATGTATGAAATAAAATTTTGAGGGTGAAATTTGTAAAATGTGGAGGAATGTAACAACCTAAACATTTATAAATGAAATTCTAGTTTGAATTAATTAATGTATTATTGAGTAATGTATCTATAAAATACACATTCACTATATTGGTTATTTTGGACTGTTACAAAATATATCTGTAATTTTTATATTATGATTAAAATACTAGTAATCATAAAAACATTTGATAATATAGACATTCTATAGTGACCATTAAAATTATCATATATTAAGTGTTATGATAAGATATAATTAAGTTATTAGATTGAATTGATGGCCTCAACTAGTAGAATCATACCCTATGAAGACCATTTATCAAAGATTCCAAGGGATATGGAATCATATGGATTTTCCCTTGACCAATTCCAATTTGATATTCAATAACTGAAACATGATCAAAATTTTTTATAGGTGAAGTTAAAAATTATCAACATCATCGCCCAAACCATGTTCACCAAACCACCCCAATAAAGTACCACCTTTATACACCATATCCTTAGGTCATAAACTGGTGTAATAAGGGGTAATTTATCTAGACACTAGTGGTATGAAATTATATATTTTCCATAATAATAAAATAATGATTATATTTATCCATTTTCATTATTAATTTATACACATTATTATATAATTAGTCAAATAAAAACTATATTTTGATAAAAATAAACCAAAATCATATTATTTTTTTTGAAATATATTGTTTCAATGAAAGCACCCCTTTTGATAAATTCAAGAATTTTTAAATAAATTATATTTTCATGAAATATTCTTATAAAATAATATTTATTTAAATGTAAATAATTAAGTCCAATACAATTTTTATAAGGGTTAGAAAGTTTTTCGAAGCATAAAAAGTAGTATTTTATATAAAAAATGATTTTTATTGAAAAGTGTAAATTCAAAAATTTAGAAAAAAAATTAGTAAAAAAATATTATTTTTAAAATTATCACATTGAAATTAGCTAAGGGTGAATTTTTCATAATTTTCTGATAGAGTTGAATTTCTGGGTAAAAAATAAACATGGTATAAATATAAGGTATGAATTACAACATTATAATATCACAAAAGTTGTGAAATATATACAATAAAAGTAATCTGTGGAAAAAATATATTTATCCTTTAAAATGGTATATTTTTTAAGTTATTTCATTAATTTTACAAACCTATGAGTCCTCCAAAATCTATATTATATTTTAATGATTTAAAAATAATTCTTTATAAACATGACCCACTTCAACATCATGAATGGTATTATTTTAAGGAATTTTGTTCTTATCCTTAAAACATTTAAACCCACTTATATTTGGAATAAACCATGTGGAAAAAAAGCATAGGTTTGTGGTTTTTATTATTTTATCACTTAGAGTCCAAAACCTATATTTATAAATTCATAAATAATTCCCCACTCTTTTGATATAAATACCCATCCGACCTCCTATTATTATTCACTCAAAAACCATTGAAAATTAATTTACTCTCCTTATCCCTCTATAAATACCTCCTGAGGTGTTCTCTATATCTTAATAAGATTCTATCAAAATTTTAGAAGAGACCTCTCATGGTAATGGATTCTCTTCTATTCCTTTTTTTCAAGTAGTTTTTGTAGGTATCGAGGCGCATGGGAGAAGTGGATAGACTGAGAATTTAAATTTACTTTCAAAAAGACAAGAATACATCATCTCTAGTGATGTGAATCCTGATAATAAACTTGAGTATCAAATGTGAAAATAATTAAACATGAAAAATTAATCAAATTGTTACCTTGTTTGATTTGTTGACACTAGCGAGTGCCACTTGTCGTCGGTGACTATTATTCAAAGGAACTGATGTTAGATCCCTATGGATCATCCACATGAACAATTATTTCATTTTTATAACATCTTGTTACTTATTTTAGGTACTTTACCCTTGTTTTGTTTCCCTCTTTGTTTTGGTTAGTTTCGGATCAGGGGTGTTTGGAAATTTTTATGACATAGGTTGCACCATGGAAGCCATGGGATGCTTCATGGATAGTTTAAGGGCTATGAAACTATGTTTTGGGTTGTGAACCTACAACATAGCTATTTTTATATCCACTTCCATTTTTGGAAGGGCTGCAGCATGGAGAAGAATGTTGCGGTGTAAGGGTCTAAGTGGTGGATTTGGTCTGTTCTACAAATTCAGACACCCTTAAATCATGATGTATCAATTATGACATATAATAATCCCATGTAAAGTGGATATAAATTTTGGTTTATGGAGGCCAGTTGTCCTAGTGTGGCTATAGCATGATCTGGAGTGTTTTCTTCATGATGTGGTTGTTTTCATCTAGATTTTGTCATTTCCGTGGTGGGTTATGGCGTGGTGTTCTATTTCCGAGAATTAAATTCCATGAGTTTCTTTAAATCCAATCGACTTATAATCAAACCTCATTTGATATTTTTTATTTTAAAAGATCACAAGAGGCATTTTGGATACTTCAAACTCTATTCTTCTCGTATCAAAGCTTTGTGGGAAGCTTTTGATTCCTATCCAATAATTGATCTCACTTCATTTTGGGATCCTCTATCTTTTCTTATCTCCCTATTTACGGGTTTTTAATTCTCATGATGGTGATGGATTGGATCCATGTTTTGATTTATGGTGTCTCTAGTTTTGATTCTTTGATCTTCTACACCTTCATTCTCCATGGGCAGGTCCTATTGTAGGTGTTGTGTTATTTTTATCACGTGATTAAAGGTATGTGGTTCTATAAGTATTTACCCTATAATTTAAACTCGTATTTGATTAATTTATTTGAATTTTTTTAAGTATTTAAAAACCTAGATTTGAGATGATTCGATCTTTTACTTTAAAAGGTCATTGAAATGTGAGGAAACTATAATTTTAATGGAATTGAAATAGTGGGGTGGATTTTTAGAAAATTGATGGCATGATTTGAAAACTAATTTTATAAAATTATTGAACTTTTATTTTTGATAACTATGGATTAAAATTAAAGATGAATTTAAAATGAATGATTTGATGAAAGCCTATGATTTTCTTTTAAAATGGGAAAGGCGTTCTGAAAACTGAAATTGGGCAATTGTATTTTTAATTATTTTAAAATGAACCATTTTTCCATGATTGATTAAAGTTCATGTAAACTTGTGTAGTTAATAGGTAATTAGAAAAATAATTATAGTACTCTGACTTCCTAGAAATGGATTGATGATGAAAAAAATAAATAAAATAAGTTGAAATGATTGCTTTCTATGGGATCCCCTATTGTGGATTAGATTGATTGATCATAATGTGATCCCTCATTGGGGTGTTGATGTGGGTGTGCACACATATCTAGAGAAATGTTGATAAATAATAATTGTAGGGATACTATTTCTAAGAACTAAAGTATCGTAGAGCTTGTGATCATGGTTCTTTATTTTATTTGACTTGATCATACATTCCATTTATTATAGAAATATTTTATTCATGCTAACTATTTTATATAAATGAATTATATCAAATTTTTATTTTAAGTATATTTTGATATAGATTCCATATATTGATTTTAAATCATTCTTTAGATTTAAAATATGTAAATTCATTTCCATTCCTTTTTTTATTTAAATTGAAAACATAAATGTTTTATTGTTATAGAATTACCTATCGAATATTTGGTGGTGTCCTACTGGTCTCACTTTATCACATCCTACATTGGAATTTAGGTGTTATTATATTATCTTATGTCTGGTCCAAGAAAAGTGAAAGCACCACTTTGAGGTGGTGGATGTTATTGATCCTTGAGATCCTAAGTGATATAGGTGATAGATGAAGATACCATCAACTAGTTAAATGGGATATGTATGAGCTTTTATCATGGAATATGTTGTGTCTCTTGATGATGTCATGTTTTGGTATTTTTAACTTTTTGTCTTCTTGTACTTTATCCTCAAGGAGTGTTGGCATACTGAATTTTATAGTTTATCTTCCACTTTTCTTGGTAAAAATTGTTCCCTTTTATTTCTTGTAGTATTCATGGTGCTAGTCACCAACCCATGGGGACTAGGAATTCCCATTCAGGCCATGTTAAGAACAGATCAATTATTAGGGTACCAGGTAATTTGGGTTGGTTCGTGAAAAAGTGGTATCAAATCTATTTTCTGTATATTTTCTGGATGTAGTATACAGTTTGATTTGTTTAGGTAAAGAGGATAAAGGATTTTTAGGACTTGATAGGTAGTTATGAGTGAGTTCCTAGCCTTCTTTCATCATAAAAAGCCTTAATTAACCATGGTTGTTTGGGAAAATTTACTTTGAGGAATGTTTTGATCTAATTATAGTCTTTTCTTAACATGGTGGATTTGATATCCATATATCTATTGTTTGAGTTGTTCAACTATGTATCCTTTCTAATGTTTCAATGTTTTCTATTGATGTGGTGTAGCATCATGACTCTGAGAATATGTTTGAATATCCTATAGGAGGAAACTACTAGTGAACCATAGCTAGTGAATCCACTAATGGACCAGATTCTTATTGAGATAGTGGTGTGTTCTTTTGAAGATCTAGGATAGGTACTTACACCTATTCTCATTTAGGATCTATTTATAGAACCTTAAAGGGATTAATCAAAAGATCATGATCAATAGTTACTTTGACATAATCCAATAGTATTTTTAAGGCTCAAATAATCTCAAAGAGTCTACGGATTTATTGAAAAAGATAGGGATACTTTTTGAGTTCTTGGAAATTCCTGATTTGATTAAATTGAAATGTGTTACCTTCAAGCTAGAAAGACCTGGCAGGAGATGGTTCGATTTGATAGTGATGGTGAATAAGCGTGATGTATTGGAGTTGAAAGGCTTAAGATTTCTTTTCACTGGTTAGTTTTATCCAATGTTTATGGTCTTGTAGAAGTCTATGGATTTTCTTATTCTTCAGCAGGGTGATCAAACCCTGACATGGTATGTAAACTATTTTTATGAATATGTTCAGTTTTCTCCTAAGGTGAAAAAAATGAGAAACTAAAATCTCAAATATTTAAGATGGTTCTTTGATTAGATATTCAATATCATGTTTTATTCTTAATCTCACTTCTTTTGTTGAATTATTTGATAGATTATTGATGGATAATCTTTATCTGGTTTGTAAGTCAGGTTTAATGGGAGTTCCTTTTTCTCCTAATGTAAGTTCTATTATTTCCTTCATATGAAATTGAAATTATGATGAGTATCATGGTATATATTGATAGTATTAATCATTCATATCTTTTATAGTGCCTATAATAGGCCTTATAACTTTCTTTTAGTGTTTCATGGTTTGTAATTCTAAGTAGTTTTGTACAGAACTTCCAAAGATCTGTAGTTCTTATGGTTTATTTAGACACCATTATAGGTTTTGAAATATCATTTCTACTTCACTTAGTGTCATGCGATCATTATCATATAAAATTATAGCAGTTTAATCATATGCCTCAAGAAATAGGTGGTTTCATCCATAATTATCTAGAATGAATATTTTTCATGTAGTAAAAGAGTCTCTAGAGGAAGATGATGTGGGTCTAGTGACTGTGAGGGGTAAAATCAGTATAGATTCATCTTTAGAAAATTCATTATTTGATATTGGTTAATCTAACTCATTTATATCGACTCATGTTTTGAACCTGCTAAACATTCCTATAGATATTTTATATTATGTGGTGGATATTACTACGCCCTTTGAAATGACGAGATAAGGGTATTGGATGTCTTGTTTATGTGTTGTCTTTATCATAGATTGAGCTTTCCTAGATTTTTCTAGTTCTTAACATGAAACCACATGATTTAATTTCTAGGATGGATTGGTTTCTTTGGATGGTATTCTGTGGTCTCCATGAGTGATATGGATGGTGGTGATGGGATTTCGGATCTGTATTGTCATGAGGTCCAGCGAGATTTCGTATTCGGGTGGCCATTAATGGTGATGGTTCCTTGATCTTCATTTTATGCATTCATATTTTGGATTTGGATGTGTTTGTGTTCTTAATGTGTTGGTTTGGTCTTAATCTTATTTCTTTGGATGTGTTGTGTTCATGATTTTGTTTTGGATGAATCTGCTATTGGTTTTGGGTGAATCTGCGTATATTGATTTGGATGTGATTCTGTTGTTTGTGATCTAGTTTTGGATGAATCTGTTATGGGAACTCACTGTGAAGTTTGGGTGTGTGAATCCTCTATGGTGGTGTGTTCTATGAGTTGACTTAAGGTCTATGGTTCAAGGGTATTGGAATCCATATCTTCATTAGGGGATAATATAAATGAGTTTTAGAGCATAGTGTTATCACTAAAACATTGTTTTCGGATCTGTAATTCAAAATTTTTAGTGGCGGGGTTCCTGGATTCTGTATGATTGGGTTTTGAGGCTGCATTGTGGTTCTTTATTACCTATTGAATTTTGGTTTTGTTTGAAACTATCACACTACATGGATATTATTCAGATGGGGTTTATATTGGGAATCCTTCACCCGATCATTCCATTCAGATTTGGAAGTTTGAGAGGGTATGTCTCTTCCATCGATACTAGGCATGTGCAACCCTACATGAGATAGCCAGTCAAATGGTCATGTGATGGTGAAGTCTTGTCATTACAATGTAGTCACTAAAGAAGGGAAGATCCTATAGTCTTGATCTGGGTTATCCTCTTGCATGGTTTTATTTGCTTGTAATTTTTGGATCCTGTGGTTTCTCACCTTTTCCTCAAAAGTGTTTTGATAATAAAAAATTTAATTTTTAGTCAATGGGATGTGCTATGTTTTTCAGAGAGAATGGGACCCAAGTTTGAGTAAATATGGAACTTTTATTCCACAGTTAGACAGGGTGTCTTTGATTCATGGTCTCCCTCCATTTTTTCTTGAGTTTCCTGATGTTTCCATTCTAATTTATCTGGCTTTCCACTGGTAATAGAGATGGAGTTTTGTAATGATTTTGTACCTAGTGCTTATCCAGTGTCTATTTTTTCTTACCATATAGCACCAGCAGAGTTTAAAGAGTTTAAATCTTAGTTGTATGATCTCTAGATAAAGGTTTCATACACTCAAGTGTATCACCTTGTGAGATGCATGTTCTCTTTAAGAATAAAGCTGATGGAACGCCTCTCCAATGTGTTGATTATTGAAAACTCAATTGAGCTATGGTAAATAAAAAATACTTATTATTGTGAATTTATGATCGATTTGACTATTTGATAAGGTTTAATTGCTTCTCAAAGATTGATATTCAATCTGGTTATCACCATTTCTAAATAAATTAGTCTAACATTTAGATGACCAACATCATGGGTAGGTCTGGTCATTATGAGTATCTTGTTATGAAATTTGTTCAAACCAATGATATTTTAGTTTTATGGATATGATTAATAAGATATTTCAGTAGTACCAGACTCATTCATGCTGGTATTTTTGGATGAAATCCTAGTTTACTCCAAAACCAAAGAGTTTCATGTGCTTTATCAAAGAATAGTTATGTAAATATTGAGAGATCAATGATTTTAATAAAATATTTCAAAATTTAATTTTGGGATTTAAGAAGTGAAGTTCTTGGTACATGTGTTTTCAGCGAATAGTAATTTAGTTGATCCTAATAAGTTGAAAAATATTATGGCATTGGAGAAACTATGTAATACTTTTTTTTGATATTTGTAGCTTTTTGAGATTGTCAAGATATTACCACTAGGGCATTAAATATTTCTATAATCTATCTTCTTTAATGACCATTCTCACCAGGAAGGGAGTGAAATTATTATGGTATGTGAAATTTCATATTTTTTTTGATGAATTGAAATGTATGTTGAATTTTTTTCTAGTGTTTACTCTTCTAAAGGTTGGGTGGGGCTATGTGGCCTTTTTTATGCATCAATTTTGAGTTTGGGTTATGTTATTATGTAGGGTGATTACTCAGTAGCCTATGGATCTAGATAGCTTAGGCCATATGAGAAGATTTATCATACCCATAATCTCAAACTCATATCCATGATTCATTCACTTAATATTTGGAAACATTACCATTTTGTGAAAGTTTTATCATTTATCTTGACTAAAAATATTTTTTTATATCTTCTCTCAAATGGATTTGAATCTTTGATAGAGGAAATGGGTGGAGTACCTGTAGTATTTTGATTTCAAAATTACTTACACCCATGGTAAGGGAGACATAATCACTAATTCTTTGAGAAGAAATCTCATATCCTTGTATATGAAGGAATCATTATAAGAGTTTAATTTGATGGCTCTCATTATAAACTTTCATTTGGAAGTCTGAGAAGATGAAACTGAGATTGTTCTGGTGAATGTTCAGTTAACCTCTTATATTCTTGAGATGATTCTTAAATAGAAATATTTTTATTATTTATTCCATGGAATTAGGGACTCTCTTTATGGAGGGGATACCATTGGTGAGTGGGTGTTCTCTTCAGAGGGTGTTATATGTTTCCAGAACCAGTACGTTGTAACTTTTCCTATGAGAAAGGATGTGATGGAGGGTTTCAATAATTCTCAATAGGCAGTGCACCTTGGGACCATAGAGATGTTTTATGATATACGATGATGATTCTGGTGTCTTGGTATAATATGAGACAATGTTGAATTTTTTTGTCATTATGATACCTTCAACCAAGTCAATGTTGAGCAGCAGATACCATTGTGTTTACTTCATCCACTTCCAGTGCTAACTTGGAAGTTGGATGAGATCTCTATGGAATTTATGGTTAGTTTTCTACATACTCCATGAGGGAATAATACTATTTGAATTTTTATTGATAGGATAACAAAATCATCTCACTTTTTACCCATTCATGTACAACAAAGGTTTAGGATCTAGGAAGTATCTATGTATAATATATTATTTGGTTATATGGAGTTCCTTCTTCTATAGTATTTGATCGGGATCCCCATTTTACTTTTGGATTTTATAGATGACTCTAAGAGGAAATGAGATATTAGATAAATTTGATAATGGAATATAATCCTTAGACAGATTTTCAATAAAAATGGGTTATAAAAATACTTGAATAAATTCTACATGCTTGCCTTCCTGACTATGGAAGATATTGGGATGACCATATGGGACTAGTTGATTTTTCCTATAAGAGCAGTTAACAATAAATTATCATAATAGATCCTTTTGAGGACTTGTATAGTAGAATGTGAAAATATCTATTATGTTTATGGGGGATTAGTGAGGCTTCCTTGTTTGGATCATGCTTGGTCTAAGAGATAATGATGAAGACTCATTTGACTTGTTAGAGAATAGTGATGATATAGAGACAGTATAAATATTATGATAATCATATTAGAAGATTGATGGAGTTTTTTAATGGTGTACAACTGTTCTTGAGAGTTTCACCTTAGTTAGGTCACTGATGTCTTGGGAAATAAGGAAACCTTCAACCATGGGTTTTGGGTCATTTTTAGGTTTTTGAGTGAGTTGGTAATGTGGCTTACAGGTTATCCTTACCACCATAGTTGATGTCGATCCATATTTTGATTCATGTATCTTAGATCAAGAAGTAGCATTCTAATAAAACTCATTTCCTGAGCTTGAAAGATATTTGGGTTGAATCTGATTTATCTGTGATTAAGAATCCATTCAGGATCTTTTATTTTCAGACAAAGGTTCTCTAAGGGAAGACTATACCTTTGATCTATGTGCTATCGAATCATGGTTTTGATTCACATGAGATGTGGTAAATGAGGAAATGATGAGAAAGTAGTGGTTTCATCTTGTTTACATGGAATATTCTTGATAGGTTTTTTATGGGGTGGAGATTTTTTTTGTTGCGGAGGTAATAACATCTCATTACAACTTTTAGGTACTTCTCCCTTCCTTTTTTTTGGTGAGTTTTAGGATCATGGGTGTTTGGATATTTCTAAAAAGTAGGTTACACCAGGGAATAAATGTACTTTGGTGTAGATGGTTTTGGGGATTCAAAATTGTGGTGTGGGGTGTTCACCTATAGTGTATCCAGTTTTAGATCCATTTCCATTTCTGGTAGGGCTGCAGTATAGAGAATTTTGTTGTGGTGTAAGGGTCTAAGGTGCATATTTGGTTGATTCATCCAATTTAGACACCCTTATGGAATGGTGTATTAGTTGTGGCATATCCTTAACTCTTGTAATGTGATTATAAATCATGGTTTCCATATTATAGTTAGATTATTGTGGTTTCAGCAAGGTCTAGGGTGGTTGCATCGTGGTATGGCCATTTTCATTAGGACTGCAACATGGCCATGGGGGGTTGTGGAATGGTGTTATATTTCCCAGAATTAAACTACTTAAGTTTTTTTAAATCCAATCTTATCCTTATAAAACCGCATTTGATATTTTTTCTCTTGAAGTATCCCATGATGTGTTTTAGATCATCCAAACTCCATTCTTATTGGATCAAAACTCCACTGTAAGATTTTGATTCCTCTTTGGTAAGTGATTTATCCTCATTTTAGGATACTCTTTTTTTCCTTATCTCTCTATTTGAGAGTGTTGAATCCCCATGATGATGGTGGATTGGATCTATTTTTTGATGGATGGTGTCTCTAGTTTTGATTCCTTGATCTTCTTTTCCTTCATTCTCTATTAGAAGTTCTCATTGCGAGTGTTGTGTTGTTTTGATCATGTGATTAATGGTAGGTGGTTTGATAAGGTTTTAACCTAAAATTAAAACCCTAGTTTGATTTATTGATTTTAAAAGTATTTTAAAATTATTTAAAAACATGTATTTTATATGATTTGATCTTTGATTTTAAAATGGCATGTAATTATGAGGAAAACCCCAAATTAAATGGAACTGAAATTGTGGGGTGGATTTTGAAAAAAAATATGGCATGATTTGAAACTTGGTTTTATGAAAATATTGAATTTTTATTCTTGAGATAAATAGATTAAATTAAAGGTTGGTTTTAAAAGTAATTAATTGATGAAAATATTAAAAAAATTGAAATGAGAAGGGCATGTTAAAACAGAAATTTAGAAATTGTATTTTGAATTTTTTTTGAAATGATCGATTTTCCCATAATTTATTGACTAACTGATTGATTTAAGAAAATGTAATCTTGGGTAGTTGGTAGGAAATTAAGATAAGCACACTAGGACTATAACTCCATAGAAATATATTGAAGATAAAAACACTAATTAAATGAGTTCTAAATGATTTCATATAAAGGGATTCCCTATTCGGGTATAGATTGATTACCTATAATGGTCTCCCCTATTTGTTTGTTTATGTGAGTTTGAATAGATATACTAATCCATGTTGATAAATGAGAAGTGTGAGGATCTTATTTCCAGGAAATAAGGAATCATAGGGATTTTGAGTATGGTGCTTTGTTTCATTTGACTTGATCATACATGTCATTGATTATAGCACTGTTTTATTCATTCCAAATGTTTTATATAAGTTTATCCAATTAATTATTTATTTAATAATGTTTTGATATATATTTCATATTTTTATTTTAAACTATGTTTTAAATTTAAAATATGTAAATATATTTCTATTCCTTGTTTTATTTAAAATTAAATCATAAATTTTTTATTATTATAGAATTTCTTATAGAATATTTGGTGGTGTCCTACTAGGATCACTTACCTACACCCTACTTTAATATTCATGCATTTTTATATTATATTATCCTTGGTCTAAGAAAAGGTAAAGTTCCACTTGTAGGTGGTGTATTTTATTGATCCTTGGGACCTGAAATGATGAAGGTGACTGGTGGATATTTGATCCACTTGTTACATGGGATGTGTTAGAACTTTTATCATAGAAGATATTGTGTCTCTTCATGATGTTTTGTTTTATGTTTTGTTTTACCTCCGCGAATTCTAGTACTTTCTCCTTGAGGAGTGTTGAAATAACAAATTGTATAATTTATATTCCATGGTTTTGTGGAAAAAAAATGTTCCCTTTTGTTTCTTATATGATGTCAGGTTCTAGTCACCAACCCATGGGGATCAAGAATTCCCTTAAGGCCATTTCAAGACTATCATATCAGGGTACTAAAGAATTCAGGCTAGTTTGTGACACTATCAGAGCATCAAACATTAAATTCCATGTGCTAGCATGGACCTCTCGACGATCACCATAACATAGTTCTTTCTATCCATAAAGGTGAGATTAGATTAGTTCTTCTAATAGAGATATTTTTTATCATGGATGTGGGATATATGATATAAGATATCTCAAATTAGAGTAGATGAATAGTTACTCAAATAATATCTCTTGCTTGCTTATGTGGTTGGGTTAATATGCCCGTAAATGGCTCCATAACCCCCAAATACATATTACCCACTAAATAGGCCATAAATAATATCTTATGGTCTATTTAATTATTCCACAAACATCATTTATATTTTTATCATCTTATAATAATATAATAAATATATTATGTGATAAAATATAGCAATTAACTTGACTCATAATTCCTGTAAATATTAAATGAACCTTTAAAATTAAAATAATATTCATTCATTAAATGTTTTTCATATATTCACTATATAACTTGTGAATAATTTTAATAAATAAATTTAATATCAATTTTTCTAAACTTTAGTAATATAAATTAAATTATTTCATGGAACTCATTTAAATTTGGACATCTTCAGACCCTTTGGTGGGGCCCACCAAGTCTTATAGTCCTATTCATAATAAAAGGACCACAATTTTGAATACACTAAATGTGTAACCCTCTAGTTCCTTATATTCATATAAATGAGTACTACTCATAGACCATAAGGGTGTCCAAAAAATCATCAATTCCCCTAAGAAGATATGGTATAGTCATAACAATTACTACCTCCTACGAAAAAATTATATATTATAAATAGTAATGAAACTCAATGGTCATTTAAATCCATCTGTAAAAAACAAAACAAAAGAAGTGCATGTTTTTTATATATCCATTAAATAAAAATGGAAATTTTATTCATAACATTTTGGGTCGTTACAACTTTACCCCTTCAAAAATTTCACCCTTGAAATTTACATTCCCACACTAAAACAGATGATGGTATCTTTGTTTCATCACCTTCTATGGTTTCCATATTGCTTCTTCAAACTTGTGGTTTCAACAAAACACATTAGTAAGGGGAATTTTCTTTTTTCTAATAACTTTTTCTCTATGATCTAATATCTTCGCCTGTTTCTCCTCATTGGAAAGGTTATCTTATAATGGTACCACCTCTGGATTTAGTATATGTGATGGGTTTGGGATATACTTCTTTAAGAGGGATATATGGAATACATTGTGTACTTGAGACAGGTATGGTGGGAGTGCTAGTTGATAGGCCACTGCTCTGATGCGATCAAGGATCTCAAAAGGTCCAATGTACCTTGGACTAAGCTTCCCCTTCTTCCCAAATCTCTTCACTCTCTTCCATGGAGTTATGAAAAGGAATACCATGTCTACAAAATTGAACTCTTGTTCACATAGATGATTGTTATCATATCTCTTTTTTTGACTATGATCAGCTTTGATGGGCTACTGGATAGTCTTAACTTTCTCTTCCATTTCTTTGACAATTTCCAAACCTATAAGTTTTAATTCCCCAACTTTATCTCAACATGATAGTGTTTTGCACCTCTTCCCATAAAGGGATTTATAAGGGATCATTTGGATGCTTGAATGAAAACTTTTTTTGTAAGAGAACTCTACCAAAGAATATGTTGGTCTCATACACCTTTGAAGTCCATTGAGAAAGATCTCAACATTACCTTTGGTGTTTGGATAGTCTGCTCAGATTGACCATAATTTTTTGGATGATAATCCATATTGAAGTTCATCACAGTGTTTAGAGAATGTTGGATAATTCTTAAAAACATAGAGGTGGATCTTGGATCTCGATCAGACACAAACGATAGTGGTACTCCATGTAGACTTACCACTTCTCTGATGTATATTTGTGCTAGTTGATCTAGTGAGTAATCCTCTCGAATCACAATGAAGTGTGCAGTCTTTGTGAGAAGATACAAAACTACCCATATATCATTGTTTACCTTAGATGAATATGGAATTATGGTAACAAAGTATATGGTGATATTTTCCCATTTCCATGTTGTTATGGGTAATAGTTACATCATCCCCTTAGATTTATACCTTTCAACCTTCACTTGCTGACATACCAAACACTTGATATTTATTCTGTGATCTCCTTCTTCATGTTACCCCACTAATAGTTCTCTTGGAGATCTCGGTACATCTTTGTGTTTCCTTACTAAATAGACAAATTTGAACTATGTGAATCATCCAAAAGTTCTTCCTTTAACTCAGTATTTGTTAGAACACATAATCTTGACCCAAATCTCACAATTCCACCATCATTAACATTGAACTTTGAGGATTTCTTTTCTTTTTATTGTTTCCATTATCTTTTGATTTCCCATGTCATCATTTTGGGCATCCTTTAACCTTTCCAAAAGATATAGTTAAGCAATAATTTGTGAAAGTATTGATGATGTTCCTTTCTTTATGATTCCCATGTCCATCTTCTTTAAATATATGAAAATATGATCCTTCCCAATTCTCATCAATTATAGAATTGTTGGGTCCTTTCGACTTAGATCATATACCACCTTGTTCATTCTACCATGATGGAAGTAGATTGATAAGTCATAATCATTGATAATATCTCACCATATTCATTAGATAATATTCAGCTCTCTCTATGTAAATATATATTTGAGAATTTTGAGATCCGTATATATTTCACACTTCTACCCAAAGAGATAATGCCACCATATTTTCAATGCAAAGATTACAACTGATAACTCTAGATCATGAGTGGGATATTTTTTCTCATGAATTTTCAACATCATTGAGGAGTAGGAAATTGCTTTGTCCTTTTTTATCAACACACATCCCAATCCCTTCTTTGAATCATTGATAAAAATTATGAAAAGCTCTCCACTTTTGGGCAGTGTGAGCATAGGGGTGTTGATAAGCCTCCTTTTCAACTCCATGAACCTTTCTTCACATTAACCATTCCAAGAAAATTTTAATCCCTTCTAAGTTTTCTTGGTAAGAGGGTTTTACAATTGTGATAAATTTCTCACAAATCAGTGATTATATCTTGATAACCCAAGGAAGCTACAGATATTTGTCATAGATGTTGGTCTCGTCCATCCCTGAATTTATTTTTTCATTGAAGGATCCTCATATATCTCATTTCTTATGATGATATTCCCCAAGAATGATACTTTCTTCAACCAAAAATCACACTTTCTTTACTTCACATAGAAATTCTCCTTTCATAAGGTCTTTAGAATAGTGCTCAGATGCTCTTCTTTATCCTCCTTGGTTTTAGAATATATTAGAATATCATAAATAAAGAATACCAAAAAAATTTGAGGCAATCTCTAAATACTCTATCCATCAAGTCTATGAATATTGATGGAGTATTAGTGAGTCTGAATGTCATCACTATTAGCTCATAATTCCTGTACCTTGTACGAAAAGTAGTATTAGGGATGTCCTCCTGCTTCACCCATACTTGGTAATATCCCGAGTACAGATCCACCTTGTAGAAGTATTGTTCTCCACATAGTTGATCAAACAAGTCATTAATTCATGGAAAAGGATACCTGTTATTTATCATGATTTTTTTGAGCCCACGATAATCAATAGAAAGGAAAATTGACCTATCCTTCTTCTTGATGAAGAGGATTGGTGCACCCCTTGGTGAAGCACTTGAGCATATAAACCCTTTATCTAGATTCTCCTGTAATTGTTTCATAAATTCATTTAGTTCCAAAACATCCATTCCACATGGTTTCTTGGATATTAACAATTCCCCAGGAATAAAATTGATCGAAAACTCAACCTCTCGAATAGGAAGAAGACCAGGCAATTCCTTCGGAAACACATCAGTGAATTCCCTCACAATAGGCATGTATTTGAGAATGGCTATTTCGTTAGACTAAATAATTTGAGCTAGATATGCTTACTCACAGGGAAATAATATCCATGCTTGATATGATGGTGCTAAAGAATATTCATCCTCCTCCTGACACTGGTATAGAATCGGGGGGTCTATTCTCTATATAGATTATGATTTCACTCTCAGGGAAAATTATGTTGAATATATATTGGGAAATAAAATCCATGCCTATAATTTCATTAAATTACACCAAGGGAAGTATGAAATGGTTTTATGGGAAGTTTAATCCACAGATTGTGAAGGGGAAGAGTTATATATATGGGATGAAATAATTTTCTAATTTTTGATTTTCACTGACATATCTAATTCCATGATTTGGGGTGGTGTTTTAATAGTTATACTAAACTTTATTGATATAAAATAATGGGTAGAACTATGGATGATAACTCTACCTTTCTCTTTTTTATTCAAGTTCTACTCATTTACTAAATCCAAAATAGACATAAGGAAGATATTTTCTTTAAACTATTCTACACATAAAGGTGGATCTGATGACATTAAAGGGATAATTTATAAATTACATTATTCTCCTTAACATAGGAGTTTCTAGGCTTCAGTCTATGTTATCCATAATCTACTTCCTAACATACATTCTTATGGGAATTTTTTTATTCCCTTAATAATGGTATGTAATGAGCTTATGAATTTACCAAATCATATCCCCCTAGAGTATCAAACCAGGTGTGTAGTAAGGCCCATTATAATGTACTAGGTTACCCCGAGTCAAGCCCAAAACACCTAGTCTGAGTTGTTACTCCTAGTTATATCTATTCCAGAACCACATCCATTTTTAGTATCTAGATAGGGATGTCTTTTCTTGATAAACCACTTACCCTATACTTACCAAAATTTAGGGATGTTTTCTTACACTTAGTCTTATCCCTAAGGGTATTCACTAAGGTTTTATAATACTAATCCCAAAAATAACTAAACCTATACTATGATACCAACTATAACAAAACTACTCTTTATTTAATATTTAAACATGATTTATTATATAAAATTTCATTTAATACAACTCAAAATATTTAGAGTTCAAGTGTCTTTGGGAAATTAGGTGCATTACATAACAACTTAAAACATGAAAAAAAATATATTTATTGAAAAATAATTTTAAATGACTACAACATTCCTTCATAATTAACACTACATGGGATAACCTGAGGACATACATAAGAAAGGGGTGAGCTATAAAGCCCAGTGAGGGAATAAACAAGGCATAACATGGGGAATACAATACATGTAAGAAAATAGGAATATCAATGGAACATAAAAGAAACATGAATAATAAGGAATGATATAGAATAATAATCACAACATGATAAATGTGGAAACAACATACAACATGATATTATTATGATTCAAAACTCATTTCACATGGAGGATCATGATTCAAGGATCATTGAACATGGAGAAGCTTGAGTTAAAGCTCATTTCACATGAAGAAGCATGAGTCAAATCTCATTTCATATGAAGGATCATGAGTTAAAGCTCATTTTACATGAAGAATCATGATTAAAATATCATTGCACATGATGTATCGTGATAATAAATATTACCCAATTCTTGGGATCACTATCATGGGGCACCCTTCATAATAATTTTAATCTTGTGCTTAAGTGTGCCACATAGATCACATAACATGGATTCATTCAATATCATAATTTATTTCATGATCAAGGAATATTAAATACATACCTTTTAGACTCCTATAAATAAGTATATGTGAATAAATTTAAATACCCAAGATACAAAAATGGTTATGGTATTCACTGCATAATTATTTTGGCATGGAACAACTCTTTGCAAATTTGGAAGCATAACAACGTCATATCGAAATTCATAAAATTAGGTTGATGAGAGAGAAAGGGGGGATATCATCATTTATACATGAAATTTATAGTAAGTGGAAACTATAAATACATTCCCAAACATAAGTAATTGTAAATAGAAGGCATGAAACAATAAAGAATCTTAAAGGAAGAGTAGAAAGTAAAAGAACCCTTACAAAATTTTGACATGATAACAAGTGTACCTAAAGGTTATTAGGAGGGTTAAATTAGAGTGAAAGGGGATATAATAATTTATAAAACAAGTTTAAATTAATTGGGATAGGTAAGAATATATCAAGACATAAGAAAATAGAAATTAAAAAGTCATATAACCAATGAAGTGCTTGATTAAAAGAGGATAGGGTGAATCCCTTATAAAATTCTGGCATAGTAATGGGTGTACATAAAGGATTATAGGGTAGATTAATGAGAGTTAGAAGAAGATATCATAATTTATACATCAAATGGGTAGTAATAGGACCATGTAAAATCATATCCCAATATATAAAAATTGAATTTCAGAAGCATAATATAAAAAAAAGTTGTTGAATGGAAATGAGAAGAGAGAACTCCCTTAAACTGATTAGAGGAGATGCTTTGGGTCTCCATTATTTTAGACCCACTTAAACCTTATTGGCGTTTTTATCTCAATAATAAAATATTTTATGTTTGATGGATGGAGATACCTTGGGAGGACTCTAAGGAGTAGAGGGAAGAGGTTTGATGTGATTCAAGAAGTTTTAGTGAAGAAAAATGGGAGCTTTGGTGGGTTTATATAGGATAGGATGGGGATTTATTTATTATTTTGGTTTTGGACACTACATAATAAAATATTCAAAACCAAAAACCACCCCACGTTTTTTTCCCATGGTTTCAAGAAAATGGGAGTGGTATAAATTATTTTATGATTCTAAGGGACAAATATAATAAAATATTTCCCTTTCTTATGTGGAGGTGAGTCACACTTTCAAAGAAATGATTTTAAAATCTTAAAATATATTATAAGTATTGGAGGATTCACTAAGAAAGTATAAAATAAATAAAATAAACATAAAATTGAATTATTTTAAAGTAAAAAACATAAATTTGGACAAATTTACCTTTTATATTATTTATTACATCATTATTATTCCATTATAATGTCATAAAACACACTGTATATTTATACGATATTTAATTTTTACCCAAAAATTCGACTATCTCAGAAAATTATGAAAAATTCACCATTGGATAATTTTGACATAATGATTCCAAAAATAATATTCATTTTATCTAAATTATTTTAGAATTATTTTAATTTTTACTTTTAAAATAAAAACGAACATTTATTGAAAATTGATAGGGTTTTCTGACAATACAAGTTTTTTGAACCCTAATAAAAATTAAATTTGACTTCATAAAAATTATATGATAATTTATATTTAATAAAATTAATTTAATAATATTTTTTATTAAAATATTATTTATTTAAAAAATCCATTAATTCATAAAAATATATTTCTTAATTGAATTTGAATATTAACGAAAAGTGTTATTTGTGCTTTAAAAATCATTTACAAAGTAACAATAATAGAAAGAAAATATATTAATTATTCTATAAAAAATAATTCACATAATATTATTTCTAGATTATTAATACATATCCCTTTATTACACCAGAATATGCCCTGAGATTAAGGTATGCGATGGTGGGGCTTTCATGGTTTCATTGGGTGAACATGGTTTGGGTTGTGATCTCGATAATCTTGAACTTCTCCTGTAAATGGTTTATCTCATGCTTAGGTTGTTGGATCTCATCTTGGGATTGATAGAGGACAAATACTAGAAATTATATCTCCCTCCTAAGATTAAATAAATGGGATTCATAGGGTATAATCCTACCGGATGATGTCATCACTTCCTTTGTCTATTTCAAAATTATTTGTTAAACCCCTATATTTATACTAGTAATGTGATCAATTTTCAATGGATATATTATCAAAATTAATGATAATAAATGGTCATTTAAATTCAATTGGATAAAATAAAAAAATAAGTGTATGTTTTTTCTATATCCATTAATGAAAAAGTGGAATTTTATTCATAACAGTTTGGGTCATTACAAACTTGATCCCTAATCAAGACTTTATTAACATAATAGCTCTCTAAACAAATGCTTTACAAAACTATCCACAACCCATCACCGTACACCCGGTCCCGATGAATCTAAATCAAGGTCCATGACCTGTCTCACCATCATGTGACTCTCACATTCTTCATGATATTGGACCTACCTAGATCTACTAGTAAATCAAAACAACATTAGTTCCCAAATTTCTATAGCTGAGGCACTCTTTGATTCTCTTTATATCAAATTGAGTGGCTTAGTGTTCCTTAAGACCCAACATTCATCATATCATCACTAACCCTTTTCTTATATGTTCATAACTCATACTTCAAATGAGTTGACCAAATCCACATCAAAAAAGACATCATGTTCCTATATTCATTTTATCATCTCTTATAGATACCCTATCTCACACATGAACCATGCCACAATTCATCATTTCCTATGTCAATATACACATGGTCAAACCAAATAGAATCTCCTTATCTGACCAAAATATGTCATAACCGCAAGGTTATATACCCTCATCATAATTATTTATTGAAAATTGTTTCTCATACTATTCCACAATCATTTCATATGGGTCATCCATTAATACCATCATCAACCCACGACCTCACTCCACAAGTTTAAAAAATCATTGGAGTCCTAAACCCCCATCGAAACACACTAGAACAACATATGGTCTTGAATTAAATGGGTATCTTGGTAGGTAACACTTACATCCCAAAATTATTTATCCACATAGATGGATCATCAAATGAAACCACTTTTCATTTTTATATATTTTCATAACCACGCCTCAAGTGTCACATAACTTACAAAATCATACTCTTCACCTCATATATCTCTAAAAAACAGTCTATCAATGTATCTCTCATAGAATCCATGGTCCAAAATATAAACTCAACTCCCAAGATTACCTCCATAAGTCTATGCTTTGGATTCACCAACCCACCTACCATGTAGGTTATACAAAACTCTCTCACTTGTATAATGTAAAGTAGTGTCTTATTTAACCTTTCATAGTGATGTTCAACCACTTAAACTACCAACCAACCATACTCAGTAATCATATATCCTAGTGTTACTATATTTTATGATCTAAATCAACCATCTCAATTAATAACCCATCGATCTTATTCTCACGTTCCTAATAACCCATATGACCATGCTCAGTGTCTGCCAAATCATCTAACAGAAATCATTTCGCTTGGTTATTTATTTCTAAAAATATTAGAGAATCTCATTTTTTCCAAGGCCAACTACATGATCACCAATAATCCCAACATCACCACAAAAACAGAATCATCTACCCATGATCTACCTATTTTTGATCTATCTATCTAGGATCACCTCACAAGCAAGGCTAGGAATAAAACTAATCCTACCCTTTGAAATCTTGACATAGACCATTCCAAGTATTAATTATAACTTCATGTTCATTAACCTCAATGCCACTATCATTGATTTTCTCATATCTAAATCATCTAAAATCTTGGGTTAACCCCTCTCTTGGGTTACCAAAATATTTAACATATATCTCTTAAAATAGTAGGAAAATTTCACGTTATTTAGCTACAACACTTGGATCACTGGTATCTTAATTTACATATCAATTTTATAAAAAAAATAATAAGATAACACAACCGCTATGGTTTCTCTTACACATGTACATCAAGAACCCTATAATCAAGAAAAAACCCCACACTAGGGTTATCCTCATATAATATTCCTACTTAATAGAGGAAAATAATTTTAAGCAACATGTCTTGTTACATTGATCAATCCCTATACACAAGGGTATCACATTATATGGTATGTCTCACTAGCACCATTTCCCATTCTAAAGATCAGGTCATGTACACTGTGAACCATACCAAAACAAATTTCAATTTAAAAATATAGAATGTCATGGCTTAGGGAAAGAAATAGTAGGCATGAAACCCTATTATTCTCTAGATCTCATATCATAGGGATCTCATAAATTATGTGGTATCAATATCCCTAATTACCCATACAGAGTTCCAATATCATATATACATTAATTTTATATCATATACATAGGATTCTTGATTCTATGTTGTTAATTTTTCATTTATTGGTAATTCTCATAACAAGGGGTTTGGTTAAATGAAATTTAAAACACAAGTTATAAAGTAAAACACTTTGACTCCACAAAATAATCAAGATAAGTGATCACATAATATAGTTTCAACCATTTTCTTCAACCAAAAATTTTCACAACTGAGGCTTAGTTCGATTAAATTTCAATTACAAGTTATAGAGGAACACACTTTGTAAGTTATAATAGGAATTTTTTTGTGGAAAACTCATAATAATCAAGTCAATTGATCACATGAAATACATTTTTTGTACATTTAGAGGATCATTTTAGTAATATTACACCATAAACTTATACAGGAATCATCATATAAATGGTTGTGCGAACTTTAAATAATTGACTAATGTCATAGCCTAGGAAAAAATCATAGGAAATCATGCAAATGATATGTGAATCCTGCATGCCTAATATGATTCATGAAACACTACCTCTTTCCACATCAGATAATAGATAAATTCCCATAAATAAATAACCTCATAAACATGTGTATTTATCAATATTAAAAAAGTAAAAAGTAAAAAAAAAATATAAATAACATTAATATCATCCCTAGAAACATGGGTATCCCTCATACATGGGTTAGATACTCCCAAATATGAGTTATGTAACAAGTCCCAAAAATTCCCTATATTATGTCTACATTACCCAGGTAGTTGTAAAAAATAAATACATATGATACCAATTTTTAATATCCTTCTTCTACAAACCACTAATCGATGTTTGGGAATATGGTCACTACTGTACCTCAGGAACATCTCCATGTATTCCAAATGCTTCTAACTTTCAGTATGGTTCTAAGGTGGTATGGTGGGGAGACTATATCATCATAACAGAGTAAAACAATAGTGGAAATCATAAAGGAAAGCATATATGGTATCCAAATAAATGAATAGTAAATAGACATTCTAAAAATTGCTAAATAAATAATCAAACATATCCATGCTATATCAAAATAAGTATATATAATTTTAGATAACCATACCGCGGAAGAATTCATATATAATAAAAACCAAAAGACTATAAGGTGAAACTAGGAAAACATAGAAAATGGTTATGAGTCCTAGCCTGGTCCAAAACTCCCATGATCAATCATAGAATCCCAAACATGAATCACCCACAAGGTGATTTCCCTTATCTTTCCTTATAAACCTGAAGGGTATTCTTGGGTACCAACTGGTGGGGAGGGAAGGGTGTGATTAAAAATCAGTAGTATGCCACAAATGACATCTATAATAATATGCATTCTAATAAATAATGTGAAAGATGGAATGTATAATAAATAAATACAAAATATAAATAAATAAAACTATCATCGATCCTTAGGTTCCTAGGTGCCTCACAATGACAAGACTTATGTCACACCTAAGGTAAAAATAACATTTCAAATTTAATGTTGGTCTTAGATTTTTGTTATGAGACACCATTCAATAGTTATTTCATTATTTATAAAAAAATATGCATGTGTGATATAATATATTTAATTTTTTTTAATATATCAACACTAAGGCTCTTTGGGACCGGAAATCCTATGCTGAATCCATGCCTAACTCTAGAAATATTCTTTAAGATATTCCAAAGTGTAGTACAAAAATTTTGGAGTTGTAATAGGATAATTGTGTAAGATATAGACCTTTTTTGGAGATGTATAATGATCATATTTATGTATTATTTTTTCCTTGTTTTGGTTATACTTGAGGTGGGTTTTTTTCAGGATTTTTTGGGTGAAAATTTGAGAATTTTTGAAAAAAATGGGAAGTGCATGATTGGTGCACAATTTTCCCAAACCATGAACCTACCCATAGAAATCCATGAAACCCAAAAAGGAGGTGTATTACATGTTTGGTTCATGGTTTTTAAAATTTTGAATACTCTTAGGAGAAACAATGTTCCCTTAAGGAGAGTCACATGGTTAAGGTGCCCATTTTGGGAAAATGGTTCTCCCCATACAAGAAAGTGTGTGCACATTTTTTTATTCCCTCAAAAAAAATTAAATTTCGGAACCCCCCATCTCTCACCCCCTTTCAAACCAACTCAAACATAAAGGTTTCCCTTCAATTTTGGAGTCTCCAGGATGTATTCCAAGGCCTTAAAACCTCATTTGTTGAAGAATCAAGGACCATATTGACATATTTTTACCTCTCCTGGTAATAAATATAATCCTGTGTGGTTTAATGTTTATCTCATATCTATTTTCTGTTGAAGAGGAATTTTTTATTCTACATTGTCATAGGATTGGATCTATATTTCAATAGATATAACTCCTTTTGATCTTGGATCCATGTTTTGGCTCTAGATCTTATTCTTCATTGTGTAATTTAACGTTCCGCTTTAATTTGGGGAATTTCTATTTAGCGAACTCTTGCCAACGATCTTGAGGTAGGTGGTATAAATTGAAAATATTATAGTCTTGGTTATAATTGTGTGTATGGAATTATGAAATAGAAATTTCCATGTTTGTAAATACCATTTTTATTTTATTAATTAATTGGTTAATTAATTAATGGAATAATGGGATTATGAAATTGATTAGATATTGGGATTATGAAATTGATCAATTAATGGGATTGTGTATTTGGTTAATTGATGGGATATATAATTGATTTATTAATGTTAATTAAGGGATTTTTTGATTAACCTTTAAGGTTCAATGGTTTATAGGATTAAATGTTGATAAATGGTATAGTGGTGAGTTTTCATATAATTTCATGTGATTGAAGTGATGAAACATTATTAAAATTGATAGATGAAATGATACTCTGATGAGAATGTTTGATAAGAAGGTTAATGATGTTTAACCTTTATGTGTGTGATATTATGATAAATGTGATATTGTGATATATGTGATATTGTGATATATGTGACATATGTGTGTGGGACATGGACTAATACTTGAGAATACCATATGTGATTGACTAATATATGTGTGAGGGATGTGGATTGATGCTTCAAAATCCCATAAAAATGGGGTGTGGGATAGTTACTAATGCTTCAAAACTCCATGGGTTTCTGGACTTGGGATTCTAGGTCTAAAATTCTAGCATCTGACTATGGTTCCAATTAGCTGTGATATTAAATTGAAATGAAATGGTAAATGAAAACCCATGAGTTATGAGATATGTGATTACCCTTTGGGATATTTTAGACTTTGGAAATAGATAAAGCTGGTATTAATGGTTTGGGTTTCATCGAGAACTTCATATATTTATGTGGTCAATTAAAGGATAATTGAAATAGTAGACTACTTGTTTTATCATTTATAATTTATTCTTTATACAACTTCATAAACCATTATTAACTAGATATTGTTTTAGATTCCATTGGTAGTGGACTAATGAGTTGTATTCACACCCTACTCGGGCTACCTGATCGGTAATCAAATAGACTTTATGTTTTCAGTATAGGATAAAGGAAATATACCTATGTTATATGGTTGATTTGGGATGGATCATGGATAAGGGAACCTAACATGATGTCGGGACTCATTTGGGATATTTTTATTTTGGTTTTTCATATTAGCACTTGACACATATATGAAATGTCATATCTATTATTTTGGTTTGGTTATTTTATTTCATGTTTTGGTCATCATATGATACTAGTACTATTCGGTTTATTGGCTATTTCATTTGGTTATTGTTTATTTATTTCTGCTATTGTGTTTCTCTGATAAATACGGTACAGTCTCCCCATATTATATATTTGACCCTCGCTGCTAGTTGGTACCCTCTGGTGTATGGAAAGGTGCACCTGAGATCATGTAACCAACCAGCTCAGCACACCGGCATGTGTCACCTGGGTTGGGAAGTTAAAAAATGGCATCATAGGAGTTTTATTTTCTTTTCATTTTTATTACTATTTAGGAAAGGTGTACATGAAATTAGAATGATTCAATAGTTTGTTAAGAGATTTTTCATGGAAGTATCTAACCCATGTATGGGGGTAAAAACCAAGTATCTGTGGTGTTATTGTTGATATTTATGTATTCTATTACAGTTGAAAATTATTTCACCTTGGGTGATTAACTTGTTGTGTGTTGTGGTTTATTTTGATTTTTTTAGATTTTAATCATGGCCTAGAATGGAATGAGAGTTTTGTATTCATGCATCATTTTAGGAACTTAGAATTTATATAAAATGCATCCTTTTAGGAACACATGAAAAAGAATTTTTTTTGGTGAGTTTTTTTAAATGAAAATAATTTTCTTGTTTGTGTAATTTAAATGAAAAAGGTCCCTAATATGAAATTTAAAATTGTAAATGATGATAAATGTGGAAAATTGAATTGGATAAATTGGTGTTTAATGAGAAAATTGAATAATGGAAATGTTTTACCCTATGAGAACCATGACCTAGATGAGGGATGGTTGAGGGTAGTGATAGTGAATTGGTTTTGAATGTGTAGAAAGGTAAGGGGTGAATTTTTATGGATTATGTGAATATTTATTACGTAAAATGTTTCAATGTTGTGTAATGTTTCCTAAGATAAGTGTTTTTTATTATGGATATATGCCTCAACTATAACGCTTCTTAATAGGGAGTCAAGAGGACATGGCTAGAAATGATCCTCCATTAGTTGAACTAGAGGATCTGATAGTTCCTTGTGAGGAGGCAGGAGAGAATTTTCGAGATAATTTTTTTTATTTTATGTTGTTCATGGAAAGAGACCTAGGGAGGGTTATAAAAAGTATGTCCAACTTGACATGAGATTTCCAATTGTATCACCCTATAAATTTCGTGGGATAGGGTGGACCTAAGGCAGTGGAGTTCTAGATTAATTACATCCAAATCATACTTGATCGCCTAGAGACTTCTATTGAGAAGAGAGTTAAGTTGGAAACTTATATGTTATGTGGTCAGGTGAAGTGTTGGTGGGACATCCGGACTAGCGATGGATAGCAAGAAAATATGGATTGGAATGAATTTTAGGATAAGTTCTTGGATTAATTTTATCCTGAGAAACTTAGGATAGAGAGGGAAGATAAGTTCATGAGGTTGACCTAGGGGAGTATTCTCCATAATGGACTATGCAGTATGCTTTACTGATTTGAAATGTTTTTCTCTAATATTTGAATGGTACTAGGATAATATAGTGAAATTTTTTCAGTATGGGATTAAATGTGAGATTAAGTCCCAAGTTAACATATTCAGGCTAAATAAGTTTTCATAAGTGGTGAATCAGAATCTCATATTTGAGGGGGGCTGAAGGAGGATTCTATTGAGACATAGGTGGTTTCTTCTGGATGACCAGGTGGTATTTGTAACATCCTAGGAAAAATAAAGAATAGTACTTTTTCATATTTATTAATATTTGTGAATAAAATATTAATATTAATTTAAAGGGGAAGCTATGTTTGATGGCGTACCCAATACGCAACAACACGTTTTGCTGAAATCTTACAATGCACAATAATAATATATTAATATTATTTCAAATGGTAGTTAACACGTAGTCGTTGTATTGAAGGGAATGAATAGAAATAAATAAAATATGATAAAATATGTTTATTAAATATTTTTACATTTATCCGATAAATGTTAGAGGCTTAAAATGCAAATGAATCCAATTTTAAGAATAAATACTCTAATTTTTTTTAAAAATATTATTTTACCGCCTTTTGATGGAGAACCTTTTTTAAATCAAACTTTTGACAATTTAATAAGCATTATTTGTCAAAATAAATTTATTCTTTATTATTGGGACATTGAAATTTACTTTGTCTAAATTTTTGGTATTTTTCTGACAATGTTCATTTTTTAATGAATAGTGAAAAATACTGCATTTTACATCAAAACTGCTTTTTCATCTGATTTAAATATATGGTTAGATTATATTTTTAATTGGTTTTAAATTTTAATTAGAATATTTTTTACCATTTAATCCAATGGTGGTAATTATAATTAATTTCACTTTGGAATTGGGCATAAACAAGTGCCAATCTTTTTATAGATTTTGTTTCAAAAAAACCCGCTATTTGTTTTGACAACGGGAATTATTTTTAAATTAATTATTGTAATTTCTGTGTTTGGAATTTGGTAAAATTGATTCCATATTTGGAATCATAAGGTCCGAATTATGTAATTAGGACACTTGTTTTTAGACATTATGAATATTAACAATGGTAATTATCTTTAATTAACGTGATTAATTAGTAATCTGGTAGTTGATGGTAATAAAATAATATCATGAAAATATAAAATGACCCCAATAAGTGTTCTAATACTACTTTTTGTGTCATTTCCGACCATGGGATGCCTTGTGCCAAACTTTGGGTCCCTATGGAATCACTTTTGGGTGATAATGACACTTTATATTTTTATTTTTTAAAAGAAAGGATAATATCACAAAAGAATGTATCTCCCAAGTAAAACATTTTTAGTTTTGTCTGTGTAAATGATCTCTTAGACTATAAATATTAATTGTAAATATAAAAATATTTTCAACATCATAGTATTTTTTATAATTTTTAGACATTAAATAAATTAATTAATTTATGACATCATGATGATGCAGCGATTATCTCATTAACGAATGATTTAAATAAAATGAAAAGATAATATAAACTCTAAGACTTATAATTGTCCAAAAACTATTGGATGAGTTTATTTCGAACCCTTATCACCTTATCCTCTAAATATATCTTTGTGGGACCTCAAAAATCCAAAAAGGCATTTCATAATAATATAACTTTCATTACTTTCCAAGAGTGCCCCTCCTCCCCTCTTATAAAAGGCCCCCACCTCTACCTATTTACCCACACCTATTAAGCCTTTTTCTCGGCCAACCCCTGCCCATTTCATCTCTCCACATACCTCTCTTCATCATTTAATCCCCACCTTGGGGAGAAATATCTTCAAGAAACCCTTTTGGTTCAAACCAAAGGGAGTTACCCGATTTAAAGGTAAAGTCTTCTCCATTGTTCTTTTGATTTATTTTTCTTTTCCAACCCCCTAAACTCTTTTTATTCCATTAATTTGTAACAAAACCAATATCTTATATATACTAGGATGTTGTTATGGGATGTATTTGAGATACAATTACACACACCTACGTCTAATGGTTAAAGAACATATTGTTTCTGTGGATAGCGAATTACTGCCTCACGAAACGATGATTGTTCAATATTCCTTTAATACCTCGAAAGGTGGCCATTAAGATGTCACTATATTTATATATGATATATATTATGTTTACTCTTTCCTTATTATTCTTTATTTTTCATTTATGGAATACCTTTATGGTTTCCATTATGGGTAAACGTGATATCTTCATTTAAGGAAGTGCGGACTACCGCCCCCTCAAAGTGATTTGATTCGTTAATGCCATATGTGGGAGGTATAAAGGATGGAGTTAATGATATTATATATGATATTATACTGGAATTGTAATATACCTTTATATCATTATTATTCCATTCCATTAAAGTATGAAATAGAAATGAAAGTAGCGTTCATGCGTACGTATGGATTACCGTCTCCATGAACGGTGCATTTCAATTCTTATCTCCAAATGTTATGTACTATTATAAGTACATATGTATAATGGATATATATGATAAATATTACATGTAAATTATGAATATAATTCTGGAATTATAATTTATATATACCTCAATTATTTTTATTTCCATTAATATGACAAAGAAATGGAAGTAGTGTTCATGCGTACGTACGGCTTACTGTCTCCATGAACGGTGCATTTCATTTCTTACCTCTAAATGATTATTTAATATTATAAATTCGTGTATATACTAGATATATATGATATCTATGATATCTAAATCATGAATATAATTCTTGAGATAATGGATATTTGACCATATGAACAACTTGTAAATATAAGTTCACTTTTGACTCAAGTACCAAGTATCGACAAAACAACTGTTATTAACTTAAATGATTACATAATGTTCATAACATGGTAATAAGTGATATAAAAGAAATAATAAAATTTAAAATGTTCTTAAGCAAGTAGAAATTAACTCAAGTTTATTATTCAGGAGATTAAAGAACGATCGTTTCAAGTCGGACACGAGGTAAGGGATCCGACCTCTCTCATTCTTTTCAAGTACTCTTTTTTATGTCATCTATTTTATGCTCCATGTTATGATGTTGGAGAATGTTATTTTATATTCACCTTACTGAAATTTTTATTTTAATATGATGAGATACCTTCTATTACTCTCATCAATTTATTTTAATAATTTTTAAGTGGCGCCGTTAGGCTGCCGAATTTTTGTAAGGGATCCTACCTCTCTCTCATTTAATGTACTCTCTTTTATGTAACTTACTTCAAGATCATATTTCTTAAGTTGGGGGATGTTATTATATATTCCTCTTACTGTAATTTTTATTTTCATATGATGAAAGACCCTAATTGATATCTTCAATCCATTTTTGGATGTTTTAAGTGGCGTCGTTAGGCTGCCGAATTTTCGTAAGGGGATATCTTATCTCGCTTTTAATCCCATGAGATTTCCATTGTTCGCCACTTATTTATTGCATGTGGTGTATTTTGTACTTCTATTTGATATATAATATCATTATTATATCTATATTCATGGCATTCTGTGATTCATATTGTGTTTATTACTTTTTGGTCATACGACTCGATTGATTACAATGAGGTATGTGGTTTTTATCTCACCTTTTATTCCCATGAGATTCATGCTACATTTGCCACTATTTACTTTTGTGTGGTGTATGTACTGCCCTTAACTCTACTATAAGTGTAATATACTCTCATTTATTGGTATTTAAATCTTCATTATATGACGCTTCTTTCATAGGGTGTACGTTTTGAAAGTTACCCAAATCTGTAAGGGAAACTTTCACCCTCCTCTTTTTTAAAAGAATTATTTTGTTAGGACTTTTAATTTACCTCTTCTTATGTTGGGATATGTTCTTATATATCCTTATTGATGTAAATTATTTGTCAAATTGATGATATAACTTTCTAATCTCTCATCATCTCATTTTCTGAAGTTTAAAATGACATCGTTAGGCTGTTGAATTTCTATAAGTGGAATTCTTAACCCAATTTCAATTCATTGGGTCAAACCTATACTTTTTTATTATGTCATAATCTTAATATGTGTGGATGAACTCTGATTGTTTTACACTTAATATTAACTTATATTGGGTGTATTTATATTTTTCACACATAATTACGTAATTGGTTTATCCTTAATCTAAGGATACCGACTTTGTAAGGGACTTCATCTCAATCTCCTTTCATTGAGGTATATTTTGTTTTATACACATCTTTCTTTTATATGGTGTATGAACCCCTTTTACTATTACATTTATTCAAAAGGAACTTTTTTATACAAAGTGTTTTACTAAATAACAAAAGGTAATGTTTTATTTGTCGTACGTATGCAGCGACAATGACTTCTCCGCCGCCATGACCATTATTTGAGTTTCGGCTTTCTCTACAAGCCATAAATTTTTTAAAAATGAAAAATAAATACCATGTTTTACTTTTCTTTTATTTTGGTATTGAAAATGGTTTTGATGATGTTTCTATTTTATCAATGTGTTTCATTGATATATAGTGATTGAAATGTGGAAATTCTATGTTTCCTTTATGTATGTTTAATGTGGTACGATTATGTTATGGTTATTGGGCATTTTATATGAATACGGGTGGTTCCATGATAAATTAAGGGTGGTTGATCCCGATATAGCTCTCCAATGCATTGGGTAACGCGAAGGAGTTAAATGTTAAGGTTTCTCCGAAGAGATTTAGGTAATATACTATGATGGGTATTTCAAACGTAACCAAGAGGGTTACTCCCTACGTAAGAATGTTATGAATTCCTCAAGTTACCATTATGTATTATGATTTCATGAGGTATGTTGAAGTGCTTATGTTTTATGTGTAAAGTATGATTTCATTAATGCTTGTGTATACATGGACTAATGTTTCCTTTCCGTATTCTTACAACCCTTACTGAGCTTTTTGTGTTCATCCCTAGTTTTTGAAATGTTTTCCACAGGACTTGATGACGAATAAGGGTCGAGGATGGGATCAAGGAAATGTCATGCTGTCTAAAACATGGAACTAGACATGACTCTTTCGATCAAGAGTTTTTATCTTGTGAAAAAATGGAAACTGAGTAGATGTATCTACTTTGTAATCTTTTGAGATGTAATAGTTATGTCCTAATTCTCTAAAACTCTAAACCTAAAAAGATCCTCAATGTGAATTATTCAATTTAATTCAAGATTAAGTATGTTTTAAGGCTGGGGCCTTATAGTATTTATTCTGATAGTAGGAAGTGTTGCTATCAAAATTTTAACCAAATTAGTGTAAAGTAGAGTGGAAGGGGGAAGGTTCAGTAACTTAGGATTTTACCCTTGTGATCTTCCACCAGTGTGGTAGGATGGTTTATATTTTTAGGCAGTGACCCTGATCACCGGTTGAGTACTGAGATTGTGGAAATATTGGTCATCTATAGTAGTTCTATAGGAACCCATGACATATGGGTAGTGATGGAGTATTTATTTATAACCAAAGTGTGGGAATGATATCTTCTACCCCATATCAGTCTAGAAGGTATAGTTATATTGGCCATGGAGGTTGAGGCAGTGGATTTTGTACTTCTAGAAAAGAGTTCCCGTATTATTAGAGTCATGTAACTCAGGGGATTTAGACTTTGTCACATAGAAGAGGGGTAGGTCAGCTGCTTTTAGTTCAGCCTACACTTTTGGATAGCAAGGTTGGACCATCGATAATTAGAGTTAATATTCATGTAGCTTCTATGATTTGTAATGCCTTATTTGATATTGGTGTATCACTTTACTATATATATACACGATTTTTGAATGGGTTGAGTCTGATAGTGGGGTTTGTGAGTGGGGTTATGATGATTGATATGCCACTAGGAGTATAGTTAATATACATCTTTTTGTGCAAGGGGTGTTCTCTCGAAGTTAGAGAGTATCATTTCTTTTGGGATATTTACATTCTTAATATGTCAAGATTTGACTTAATTTTGGGTATTGACTAGTTGGTAGCATATCGAGTCCACATTAATTGTTATCATAAGAGATTGACTTTTTCATATCTTGAGGGTGACAATTATGTTAATCATGGAGAGTGGGATATCAAGGAGGTCCATGCAGGGCCATTTCATCAGTAGCTATTGTCCAAGTTGCAAGTCTGTTATTGGATGATGGGGGAGTGAAGCATGATTTATTTCCACCAATTTTCAACCAGTTCCATGAAATTTTTCCTAAGAAATTCTCAAGATTTCCACCTAAGGGAGATGTGGAGTTTACGATTGATCTCATGACTGGATCTGACTCAGTTTCCATTCCACCTTATAGAATGGAACTGAAAGAGATTTAGGATATTAATAATAAACTACAATAGTTTATGGATAATGTATTTGTCCATATTATTACTTCGCCTTTTGGTTATCCGGATTTTTTACAAAAATGGTTGACAAGACCTTGTGTTTATGTGTTGACTATTAAAAGTTTAATTGGATGATAATAAAGAACCAATATCATATTTTGTATATCGATGATCTTTATGACCATTTGATAGGATCTTATGTGTTATCCAATATTGAAATGAAATTAGGGTATCATCATTTGATATTTCTACCTTGTGATATACCATAGACTACTTTTATAAGTAGGTGTGGACTTTATGAGTTCATTGTGATGTCATTCTGGCTAACAAACATGTTAGTCATGTTTATGGACTTGATGAACCAAATCTTCCACCAGTACCTGGATCAGTTTGTGGTTGTTTTTTTGTATAACATATTGGTGTGCTCCAAGACTCAAGATTATCATTCCCAATATCTTGAAATAATCTTGATTACACTAAGAGAGAATTATCTATATTCCAAGTTAAATAAGTTTCAATTCTGTATTGGTCAGTTACATTTCATGGGTCACATTATCTCATAGGAAGGTGTGTTAGTGGACCCATAGAAGGTACAAGTAGTTGATTATTGGGAGAAACCCAAGAAATTTATTTGATATCCACGGTTTTTGGGAGATAGAGGTCTATTATCAAAGGTTCCTCAAAGACTTTTCCCACTTGGAATCACTGATTTAGGGATTTAACAAGAAGACAATTGAGTTTTAATGGTCTAGAGCATGGGATAATTCTTTCTAGGATTTGAAGAAGAAGTTTAATACCACTCCAATTTTAATCCTACTCAATCTAGGTGAGAAATATAAAATGTTTTTATGCATTCGGGATAGGACTTGGAGTATTTTTGATATAGGGAGACTACTTTATATCATATGGGTCATGGCAATTGAGGCCACATAAACGGAACTACCCTATGCATGAACTTAAGTTAGCATTAGTGGTTTATGCTTTTATGTTTTAGTGGAATTATATGTTGGGTGAAAGGTTTATTATGTATACTGACTGCAATATACTAAAGTATATCATTTCATTGTAGGATTTAAATCTCCAGCAGCAGAGGTGGGTTGAGTATATGCATTCATTTGATTTTGATCTAGAAAATGCACCCGGGATGGTAAATATTTTTTTTGATGATTTGAGTAGAAAAACATAGACTCAGGTTATTCATGAGTCTAATTTTAAGTGGAAGATGATGACCTTGCTAGCAGATATGTGTGTTGTTGTTCGAGACATCCATTAGAAAATGACAATCACATCATTTTCAGTTGAGTCTAAACTTTTGAGCCAGATTAGAGAAAGGAAGTATAGGGATCCAAAGTTTTTGACCTTGATGGAAATACTTGAAGGTGGGGAGTAACCTTCATACTAGACTATATATGAGGATGAGATCATCTATGTATAGGTTCATGCAGTTTTTCCTACATGTATGTGAGAGGAGCTAATATGTGAATTTCATGCCTCGAAGTGGGCGGTGCAATCGAGTTCGACCAAAATGTAACATGACTTATGTCGATAGTATTGGTGGTCGGGCATGAACAATGATATTGTAGGGTTCATGAAAAGATGCTACACCCGTCAAAATGTGAAGGTCGAGCATCAATGACCCAGTGGTTTACTATATCCATTGCCTATTCTGGAGTTTAAGTGGGATGAAATTATCATAGATTTTTATTAGGAAACTCAAGGATGCCTCGTAAGAATTATTTTATTTGTGTGATTGTGGATTTATTGAAAAAGTTATCATATTTCTTTCCAATTTGGGATATTTATCAGTGTATGAGTTTGGGGACTTGTATTTTTTGAAGATAGTCCATCTGTGTGGGATTCCAAAGAGTATAGTTTCAAACTATGACTCACACTTTTCTTCGTGCTTCTAATAGGGATTACCTAAGGCACTTGTTAAACATGTATTATTGAGTACTGCTATAAATATTCTTCATTAAACCTTACATAATATTGATTTTTGATCAAGAATTTACATTCTTTTGTATTTAGGATCTTTTCAGGTTTCACTACTGGAAAAAGGGCCTATACCCACGGTTCTCGAAAACCATGGGTATAGAGATAATATGGGGACCTATACCCACGGTTTCGGAAAACCGTGGGTATAGGTCACCTATACCCACGGTTTTTTCCAAACCATGGGCATAGAGTTTTTTCAGATAACCTATACCTACGGTTCTTTAAAACCGTAAGTATAGGGGTATTTTTTTTGAAGACCTATACCCACGGTTTTAAAGAACCGTGGGTATAGCTTTCCCGCCATAAGGCGGGCAAAAATATTACGCGGGACAATGAAAAAATTTGGTGGGAATACATTTTTTCATGGATAATATTAATATATATATTCAGCTGAATGTCTATATATAAATTAAAACATTTAGCTCGGTTGGTTCATCAGTCAGTAGAGGGGCCAAGTCTAACTGTGAGACCCCAGTTCGATTCCCCTTTCCCGAGAATTTTTAATTTAAATATCGCTTTTATTAATATATGTAATAAGATATATGTTTTTATAACAATTTAAAATCACAGATCGGTTGGTCATTCCTGGGGTGCGGGCACGTTGCGCAGACGGCAGTATGAGTTCGAAACTCGGTGGGTGCGATTTTTGGAATATGCGAATTTGGTTATATTAATATATAGGAGCAGATATATCAATATATAATATATAAAAACTGCAGCTCGGTTGGTGCGGTTGTGTGGTATGGACGCGAGGCGCAGTGGGAGGTACGGTTTCGAAACCTGCAGGCTGCATATTTTTTGAATTTCAATACCCCACGGTTTTCAAACCGTGGGGTATGTTGTGTGCCATGCTGGAATGCGTGGTTTTCCACATTTGACTCACCTATACCCACGGTTCTCCAAAACCGTGGGTATAGGCTGAGACCCCTATACCGACGCCTCTCTAGCCCACGGTTCCCAAAACCGTGGGTATAGCCTATACCCACGGTTTTGGGGGCTATACCCACGGTTTTGAACCGTGGGTATAGGCCTTTTTTCCAGTAGTGTTTAGATTTTTAGAGAATTAGGACATAACTATTACAAAACAACTAAAAATTTACAATGTAGACTCTTATACTCAGTATAAACTTTTTTCATTAAATAAAACTCCTTGAATATAACATAATTTATTTTCTTGATAAAAAAACATCTAGAATTCTTCCTTTCTCTTACTTGTCCTTATACCCTGTGAAAAACATTTCAAAAACTTAGGATAAGTATAAAAATCTCATTAAGGAAAAACAAGGGAAAAAGTTTACTTGTGATCTTGAGAGATATAAATAAGAATATAAGGACTTTCATAAAGGCATGAGAAAGAAAAATATAATAAGAAGAAGAAATTGGATCAAAACTTCAAAATGTGGCTACAACATTTAATTTATACATTCATAAGCATATCACCAAGTTCCATCCCCAAGGTTTCATATCACCAAGTTCCATCCCAAATATTTTATAAAAATTACCAAGGTTATTCACCAAGGTGTCATAAAAATTAACAAGGTTATTCACCAAGGAATCATAAAAATTACCAATGTTATTCACCAAGGTAGAGTAAAACTTTTCATCTCTAGAGATTAATTTCTTTACCCAATGCACTGGAGCGTTATCAGGATGCACCCTTAATAAGTCTTTATTTTCATGTGATCCACATATATCATAATCAAAAATTTCATAAATAACCCATAGAGATCAAAAGAATTTGGTTTCATATAAAAATCATGGAATTCTAAAAATTGCTTTAAAACTTGATCATTATGTCATTTATAACCCATAGAAATGGAATAAGGGTTTTATGTAAGTCAATTATAGAATCAAATAAATCATTTTTATGTCTTTATGAATACCCCTGGAAATGAAATAGGTTTGGGTATTCACATAAATAAGAATATCACCAAGGTCCATCCCTAAGGTTTCATATCACCAAGGTCCATCCACAAGATGTTATAAAAATTACCAAGGTTATTCACCAAGGTATCATAAAAATTACCTAGGTTATTCACCAAGGTATTGTAAAAATTACAATATTTATTCACCAAGGTATTGTAAAACTTATCATCTCTAGAGATTAATTTCTTTACCCAATACATTGGAGTGATATTAGTATGAACCCTTAATATGTCTTTATTTTCTTGTGATCCACATATATCATAATCAAAATTTTCATAAATAACTTATATAGATAGAAAATTGGTTTCATATCAAAATCATGGAATTTTAAAAAGTGCTTACAAACATGATCAATATGTCATTTATAAACCACAGAAAGGGAATGAGGGTTTTATGTATGTCAATTCCAGAATAAAATAAATCATTTTTATGTATTTATGAATACCTCTAGAAATAAAATAGGTTTGGATATTTACTTAAATAAAATAAGATAAATTATTGAGAAAAAAATACAAATATTGAGATGAAAATTCTACAGCAAAATGGCTATGCAACATGGTTTTAGAAAATATTAAAAAGATAGAGGAAAGGGGTATCCCATTCATAAATAACTCATAATAAATTATAAGGATATAATAAAATGTAAATAATAACATGGTATGGAAATTTTAAAGACATACCACATAAAAGAGAACTTGAAAGGAAAGAGATGTTGAGAATTCTCTTACCACATAAGAAACGCTTGAATACATATCAATAAAGAATTACAGTATACAAAACTTTAAATATCATTATAATATACTAATTCATGATATAATGAGTCAAAGGGTTTTATATAAACCTTATAGGAAACTAAAGGTGCATAACATCAAGATATTCCCAAAATAAAGGAGATAGAGACAAAGTCCCTTACAAAAATTCGGCAGCCTAACGGCATCACTTAAAAATTCAGAAAACAAATTGATGAGATCAAAAATGGTCTCTCATCATTTTTATGTAAAATTAATAGCAATTAGTATATATAATAACATAACTCAACATAAAAAAATATAAATTAAGGCATAACATAAAAGAAGTCTGACTAAAAGAGGGGGGTGAAAGGTTCACTTGCCTTGAAGAGTAACCTTTAAAACTCTAAGATTAGAACCTTGGGGCTTGAGGACACCTTGGTAGGAATAATTGTGAAGTATAACTAGCATAAATTTGTGTAGAAATATTTTGTAATAAAATAAAATGAATGAATGTGTGGGTATTTATAGAAAAAGTGAGGGAATATTTTATTAATTTCAAAGGACACCTCATTAGTGGTATTTGAAAAACCATGGGTTTTTTCATGGTATTTTCTCATGGTATTGGACACTTGAGACACCTCATATCATATTTTAATCTATATGAGTCTAACATCATCTTATTTTGCTCATTACATCATTATGACATAGTTATGATATCATTAAACATACCGAAAACCCAAAACTGTATTTTTACTATTCATCAAAGATTCAACTATTTTCGAAAAATCCCAAAAATTTACCCTGACCATTTTTCAACATGTTGAATTAAAAATTGAACTCTATTTTATAAAAATTAATTTTATTTTAAATTAAATAAATAAAATACTAAAACTTAACTAATAATGTCTAAAACATGTATTTACTTATACTTTGATATATTTATATCACATTACCACTTAAGGTGACTAAAATATATTTATACATCCATATGTGAGTTTACTATTAAATTGGTTAAATTACCATTCATAAGGGTAAAATTACTATTCCAAAGGGTAAAGTTACTATTCACCAAAAAATTATTTTGATCTTATTAAACCACATTTTTCACCTTGATTACAACCATATACGTCTGGTTTATTGAAAATTAGTTCATAGAAAAATTTATTTAATAATAATATTTTTTTACTATTCATTAAAAACACTATTCATCAAATATTAAAAAATTAAAACATCTTAGGAAACTTCTAAAAATTCAGCCTAGATTAATTTTGACAATATTTACAACTTGACTTTTTTTTCAAAATATCCTAAGAACTTCATTCCTTAAAACCAAATACATTAACTCAAGGATAACATGTCATAATCATCCCAAAAATTTGTGAATAATATCAAAAAAATTTAAATTATATTTATTTTAATATTTTTAATAACATTTATTTTAATCTTTCATTAATAAAGTAATCATTCCATCATCATTGTGTCATAAATAAATTTATTTATTTAATGTCTAAAAAATTTTAAATAAAATATCAGGAAGTAGGAAATATTTTTAGCTTTATAATGGATATTTATAGTCAAAGAGATCACTTATATGAAATCATATTAAAAATGTAATTATAAAAACATGAGTGTGAGAGAATCTTTAAACTAGCTTCCATGGGAAGCTTTGTCCTTTTAATTAAAGAAGCTTCCAAGAGAAGCACTAAAACGGATTCCATGGGAAGATTTTTACATTTAATTAAAGAAGCTTCTATGATAAGCTTTAAAATGGCTTCCATGGGAAGCTTAGTTCTTTTAATTTAACAACATTTTATGAAAATCTTTATAATAGCTTCCATGAGAAGCTTTATTCTATTAATTAAACAAGTTTCTATGGGAAGATTTATACCATCTTCCATGGGAAGCTTTATCCATTTAATTAAAGAATTTTCTATGAGAAACTTTAAACTAGATCATCAAATAAAATTATGACATGTGTTAGGTTAATTTTATAATTTTATTTTTACACTTAATTACCTGATTTACCCTTAACCACGGTAATTAAAAATAATTACTAATGTTACTATTCATAATATCTAAAAGTAAAAGATACTTATTTACATGATTTGGACCTTCTAATTCCAGATATGGAATCCATTTTTCCAAATTCAAAACATATATGTTGTAGTAATTAATTTAAAATTAATTTCTATTGTTAAAATGATAAAATGAGGTTTTTAAAGTAATAATCATTAAAAGATTGACGTGCGTTTATATATAATTTTAATGTGAATTTACTTCCAATGACCAAAATTGGATTAAATGATAACAATGTATTCTATTTATAGTTTAAAACCATTCAATAATATAATTTAACTATATAAATTATCTCAAAGGAAAAAAATTTCAATTAAAATTTAGTTTATTTTACTATTCATCAAAACATGATAGTTATTAAAAAATATCAAAAATTCATCCAAAGTAAATTTTGATATACCTATTATAAATAAGAAATTTATTTTTTCAAATAAAAAATATAAAAGGGATAAAAACTAAATGTAAAAATGGTTTGACATCAAAAGGCGGTAAAACATCATTTTTAGAAAAATACTTCTTTTATCCAAAAAAATGAATTTGATCTTATATCATATCTAGAAAACATATAAGATGAATTTAAAACATTTCATTGAATATATAACATATATTTTCAATTAAATAAAATTCCATAAAGAGTGATATGATTTTATAAACACAATTATTCCGTTTTTAAAATAGGTTTTCATAAAAACACATCTTATATATTCAATTTGTTTTTATTTCCATTTCTAATAAATTTGGTAACCAATAGATCATTATTTAAACATTTTTAGACCATATTTTTATAATTTAGTTGATAATATTCATTCTTGCCATTCCAACAGCTAGGTTATAATGGTAACATTTAAATAATAATATTTAGTTGTTTGTTTAAGATCAATGTAGCATATCATGTATGATATTAAACATAGTGTTTCTTTCTTAAAACTTGGGATGTTACACTATTATCCACCCACATACAGATGGGTATTTAGAATGTACCATATAGGTTTGGAGGATATTCTGTGAGTGTGTGTTATAGACATTGGTGGGTCTTGGTATAAGCACATACCACTTATTGAGTTCACCTATAACAACAATTATCAGTAAGTTATTACGATGACACCATATGAGGATCTTTATGGTAGGCCATGTAAGTCACCTCTATGTTGGATGGAGGAAGTAGTGTTAAAGTTTTTGGGACCAATTCTTGTGCAGGATATGTAAGAGTAGGTTCATCTGATTCACAAATTTATGGATACATCTTTGAGTAGGTAGAAGTCATATGTTGATAGATGTTGAAGACCCCTTGAGTTTTCAGTGGGTGATCATGTGTTTTTTAAGTGCTAGCTAGATTGGTTCACTATAGGATTTGGAGACTAGGCATGTTGGCACCCTGGTTTTTATTAACATTTGATGTTGTGGAGAGAATTGGGATAGTGGCATATCGATTGACTCTTCCATAGAGGTATATTTCTATGAATGATGTTTTCCATGTGTCACAACTTTGACAGTATAACCCCAAACCTTCGCATGTGATCAATATGGATGATGTTGATCTTGAGACTGATGCGTCCTTTGAGGAGCATCTGATACATGTTGTGGATTTCAGTGAGAAAGTGTTGTGGGAAAATACAATAACCATAGTTCATGTATTATGGAAACAAAGATATTTTTAAGAGGAAACATATGAGAGAGAAGAAGATATGTGAGCTTAGTGGATCAATCTTTTTACCTTGGAATATTAGAGATTCTTGGGAGTACAGCTTGAGGATGAGTTGTTATAAGTGGGGAGATTGTAAGATCCCAAAAAAATTTGGATATTTCTCATTCTAATCTTTAGTTATTCTTTTTTCCTTTTTTGGTTATAATTTTGGTGGGTTTTTCTTTGGTATGTTTTTAGTGAAAAATGTGAATTTTGTAAGAAAAGGGGGAAGTGCACGATTAGCGCACAGTTTTTCCAAATCTTACTCCTACCCCTGAAAAACTATACAACCCCACATAAAGGAGGATTGCACAGTTGGTGCATGGTTTATAAAATTGTTTTCCCTTTTAGTAGAAACCATGTTCCCCTAATTATAGGCACACGTTTATGGTGAAAGATTTGGAAAAATCATTCCCCCCGTACAGGAAACCGTGCACAGGGTTTTTATTCCCGCAAAAATCTATTTTAAAATTCCTAAACCCCCAGATCTCACCCTATTTCAACCTAAATAAACTCAAAATGTTGTCCTTCAATTTTGGACGCTCCCATATGGATTGCAATGTCTTTTAAACTCTGTTCATGATGAATCAAGGATTGGATTGATGTAATTTCACCTGTCCCAGTAACAAATCTCATCTAGTGTGGTTTCCTCTTTTTTTCCTTCTCTCTTTCCAGTTGAAGAGGAATTTTTTATTCCCCATTTTCATGGGTTTGGATCTTGGTTTTTATAGATCTAAATCTATTTGATATTAGATCTAAGTTTTAGTTCTAGATCTCATTCTTTATTGTGAAATTGAGTGTTCCTCTTCAATTTTTGGAATTTCAATTTAGAGAATGCTCTCCAACGATATTGAGGTAAGTGGTATAAATTGAAAATCCCATTGTCTTAATTATAATTGTTGGTTTGGAATTGTGAATTAAAAATTTCCATGTTTTGAAATTGTATCTTTTATTGGATTAATTAATTGGTTAATAATTAATAAAATAATGTCATTATAAAATTGATGGGATATTCATATTATAAAATTGATCAATTAAGGGTATTAAGTAATTAGTTAATTTATGGGATATGGAATTGATTGATTAATTAGAGTTAAGTGATATTTATATTAACCTTTAAGGGTTAAAGGTTTATATTATTAAATTTTGATAAATGGTATAGTGGTGAATTGGTATACAATTTCACGTGATCAAAGTGAAGAACCATTGTTAAAATTAATAATTAAAATGCAACACTTTGATGAGAATGTTTGATAAGAAGTTTAATGATTATTAACCTTAATGTATGTGATATTATGATAAATGTGATATTTTGATATCTTTTATATAGTGATATATGTGATATACATGTGTAAGACATGGAATAATGCTTCAAAATCCCATATGTGATTGAAAAACATGCGTGTGTGAGACATGGACTAGTGCTTCAAAATACCATATCTAATAACAATGATAATGGGATAGGGACTGATGCTTTAAAATCCCTTAGGGTTCTATAAATGGATTTCTAGGCCGAAAATTTTGTCATTGGACTATGGTTATAAGTAGTTGTGAAATTAAATTGAAATGAATTGATAAATGAAAACCCATGTGTTATGTGACATGAGATATCCCTTGGGGATAGTTCATGCTCCAGCATGGTCTGAAGAAGATGTTGATGGCTCAAATACCATCATGAACCCAAGATAGTTAGGTGTTTAATTAAAGGATAATTAAAATTTTAAACTATTTATTTCATCATTTATAGTTTATTATTCATACAACTGTATGCACTGATATTGACTAGATATTGTTTTAGGCATAATTTTTGGTGGCCTACTGAGTTTTACTCACACCCTACTCTGAATTATTGATCAGTACTCAAATAGTCTTTATGTTTGCAGGATAAGATATGTCAAGGTCCCTATGTAAGATGGAATATTTGGGATGGAGCATGGATGTGCGAACCAGACATGATTTCAGGACCTATTTGGGAGATGTCATTGTGTATTTGTTTTGGGTATTTCATATTGAAACTTGACACATACATGATATGTTCTATTTATTGTTTTGGTTTGGTTATTGTATTTCTTATTTTGGTTATCATGTGATATTGGTACTATTAAGTTAATTGGTTATATCATTTTTTTTATTTACATGGTTGTGATACTTTGATAAAGAGGGTATAGTCTCCCCATGTTATATATTTGACCCTTGTTGTTAGTCGGCAGCCTCTAGCATATGGGGAGGTGTTCTTGAGGTCTTGTAACCAGCTAGCTTGGGGAACTAGATATGGCACCCAGTTTAGGACATTACAAAATGAGGTTGTGTATTGATTAAAGATAACTTAATGGGATTATAGTGAAGAAAAATACCCTCTTTTGAGGATTTATGATGTGTTCAAACAACTTAATAGGGATCAATTATTCTCTAAGATTGACCTACGATCAGGGTATTATTAGTTAAAGGTGAAGAAGGAATATATCCCAAATACTTCCATTTGAACAAGATATAGATATTTTTTTTTATTCACTTTGGTTTGACTAATGCTCCCTATATAGTTATGGATTTGATTTATATATTATTTAAAGACTACCTAGATAAAGTTGTGGTGGTATTTGTTGATGATATTATGATATATTTGAAAACTCATAAGGAGTATGAGGATTATCTAACGGTCATATTACAAACACTAAGGAAATAGAAATTATTTGTAAAATTTAGAAAATGTGAGTTTGTTTCCAATAAGTCAATTTTTTGGGAACATTGTGACCATTGAATAGATCTTAATAGATCCAATAAACAAAAAGGTCATAGATGAGTGGCCACATCCTATAATAGTAACTGATATTTTTAGTTTCCTTGATCTAGTAGGATATTATAGCATGATAGTGAAAAAATTTCATAGATTTATGATCCAATAACCAAGTAAACTCAAAATGTAATTAAGTTTATCTGGATAAATGAGTGTGAAGAAAGTTTCCATGAACTATAGAAAAGGTTTGTTAGTGAACAGATGATAACTTTACCCACTAATGGGGAATTCTTTATCATTTATAGTGATAAATCCTTAAAGGAACTTGAATGTGTACTCATTAAAAATGAAAATGTGATTTCCTATGAATCTCTATGGTTGAATCCCTATGAATAGAATTATCCGACCCATGATTTGGAGTTAGTTTCAATTATATTTGATTTGTAGACATATAAAAATTATCTTTGTTGGTAGAAGTGTGATATATATGCTGACCACCACATTATGAATTATATATTCACACAAAATTAAAAATGATACATAGAATAAGGTTGGAACATCTTAAGGCTATGATTTTTCTATCCATTATCACTATGGAAATGCAAGAAAAGTCATTAATGTGTTGATTAGAAATGAACCTATAGTTCTTATAATTATGAGGTTTAAATGAGATCCATTGATCAAAGATATGGTAATGATGTACATGGAAGTATTAAGGGTAGGGAAATCATCAATATTATCCCAAATTATTTCCCAACCATCATTATTATAGAATATCAAGAAAAAAAAATATACGATCCTAAGTTATAAAAGAAGAAAAATGTTGTGAAAAGGGGGGAGACATCTGTGTTAAATTTTTATCATAAGGGGGTTCAAAATTTGGAAAAAGGATGTGTATTGAATCTATTACAAAGTTAAAGAAATATTTGATTTATGAAACTTTTAGATTTTCATTTTCTATACATCCTGGAAATACAAAAATGTTTAGGGATCTATAAGATCATTATTGGTGGGATAACATGAAAATAGAGATTATTGATTATACTGCAAGATGTTTAGTATGTAATTAGGTGAAGGTAGAGAGAAAAATACCCAAAATAGTGCTAAAAACACTGCCCATACCTATATAGATGTGGTACAACATCACTAGGGACTTTGTTACTAACCTTCCTAAGACATCCAAGGGAAACAATTCTGTATGGGTAATTATTGATAGATTAATAAAATATTCTCATTTTATATTCATAAGAGATGATTTATCTCTGAAGATCCTTTATCATATGTATATTGAATAATTTATGAAACTTTAGGGAGAACCACTATAAATTGTTTCATATCATGATCTGAAATTTACTACTAAGTTCTAGAGGATCCTTCAAAATGCTATGAATAGTAAAGTAAAACTTAGAAAATCTTATCATCCTCAAACTGATGGGAAGTTTGAGAGGAAAATTCAAACATTAGAGGATATGTTACGGGTTGTCTCACTTGATTTTCAAGGTAGTTTGGATCAATATCTCACACTTGTAGAATTATCCTATAATAATAGTTTTCACTCAAGTATTAAAATGGATCCATATGAAGAACTTTGTGGTAATAGGTGTATAACTCTAACATGTTGGAATGAATTTGGAGAAGGAAAATGGTTGGAACTAATCATTATGAAAGAAACCGTTAATAATCTAAGAGTGATCCAAAAACATATCAAGGATGATCTGAGTCGAAAAAAACAGTTATGCTAAAAATCAAAGGAAGTACATAGAGTTTCATATCAGGGATCATGTATTCTTGAAAATATCACCATGTAAAGGGATCATGAGGTTTGGAAATTAAGGAAACTAAGTCTAAGGTGAATTGGACAATTTGATATATTGAAGCGTATTAGAGTAGTTTCCTATAGAGTATAAATACCTGAAAATATTTTCATTTTCCATGATGAATTACAATTGTCCATGTTAAGATAGTATATATCAGACACAACACATATTCTAAACACAAATTGTATTAAATATGAACCTCCCCTATCATATAAAGAATAACTGATCTAGATTCTTTATAAAAGGAAACAAGTGTTTAGGAAAAAAGAAACTACGTTCACGAAAGTATTAGAAAGAAATCACAAGTTCAAAGAAGAAACTTGAGTGCCTGAAGAAGTGATGAAGGATAAATACCCATATTTTTTGAGATGGGACAAAAAAATTGAGGACAAAATCTCTTAAGTGGGGCAGAATGTAAAGAACCATAATTTTCCTTAATAAAAGAACTCATGCTCCACAATGACAATTTTAGTATTTTTAACTATATAATCCTATATAAAGACTATTTAATTTCATAATAACATTACATATCATGAATTAATAATGACTGTAATAGATAGAAACAATATAGAGAGATAAATAAAAAATAACAATGCACACACTAATGTAAACTTCATAGGATTGAATTCTCAAATAGATATTAATCCTACTATAAAATAGTAAAAAATAGAAGAGTTGAGAATATGATAGACATTAAAAAGGGAAGTGTAGAACCTATATAAGAAAATAAATGAATGATAATGGTAGAGTGTATATAGGGTATAGAGGGAAAAGTGATTGTTAGGATCTTACTATTACCAGATTCTTTATCAATATGATCCTTTTTCAAAACGATCATTAGGAATTATGACCATTGGAAATAATATTTCTATTAGAAACAGATTATATAAAGTTTAATAAAAAAATACAATTTATGCATCAAGGAGAAATGATGTAATCAACCAATAAGATTATGTATTTTGAATCCCATTTATCAAAACTTCGGAGGTAGGTAGAGTCAATGGGGTTTACCCATGATCAATTCCAATAAAGTCTTCCACAAGTAAGGCTCAAGTGGAATTGACTATAGGAAAAGTTAAATTTACTACAGATCACCACTAGATCAATCTTATCTAAGAAACCCCGCAAAATTTAAAACACCACACCTCTTACACTTAGGGCGTATATTGATGTATTAAGGGGTTATGTATCTAGACCTTAGTATCATAAAAGTTTAATTTTCTTTGTAGAAATGAAATATTGGTTTCTTCATTCCCATTTTCATTATTATTATATTTAATAAAATACACATGAAGATAACATGAATATGATAAAAAATTGGATACAAATAATAAATATTTGTATTTTTAGAAAATGTATAATTTTTTATGATAAATTCAGGTATTATAAATAAAATTTATTTTCATGAAATAATATTAAAAATATTTATTTAAATATGAATGATGATATAATTTTGTAATGTCCTAGATAATTTTTATAAGGGTCATAAAGTTAACTATATCATAAAAGCTATTATATTTTTCTAAAAAATAAGGATTTTTATTTAAAAGTTAAAATAATCATATTTAGAAAATTATTTGGATAAAATAAAAATTATTTTTTAAATCATTGAATCAATTCTAGGTTACGATAAAATTTTGAGAGTTTACTAAAATACTTTGTTTTTTAGTGAATAATAAAAATAAAATTTTGTATTTTTGGTATGTTTTAGGACTTCACAAATATGTAATAATGATCTAATAATTAATAAAAATGAATCCATGAAAAAAAAATTTATTTTTTTAACATATTATATTTTAATGAATTAAAATGAATTCCAAAACACATAAATTACTTTTCAATGTATAAAATGGAAATTAAAGTTTTAAAAACATTATTTTATAGGAAAATTATTCTCCCATGATAAAAGTAACATAAAATATTGATGTTAGGTTTTGAAACTAAAATATTTTAAAGAAAAAATTCTTAATGTCATAAACCATGATCCAAAAAATAGGTGATCCAATGGTATTCCATTTTCTAAAACCTAGAATTATAAGGTCTATATTTATAAATTAATGAATATCCCTCACCCATTTGTTATAAATTGTAGAGACCTGAAGCTTGACGTACATGGACATTACATTACTTTTTTGGAATATTTAATACATAACAAAAACAGACACACAAGGACCATAATAGTTTAGTGTCTTGGGAAACTAGGAACATAATCTTCTAATCGTGGTGAAAGATCTTCAACATCTCCTATAAAGATCTTACCTTTTGTTTTCTTACCTAAAACCTATCTTTATATCCTGGGGGAAAATAAAACATATAAAGGGTGATCTAAAATGCTCAGTAAGGGTAAAAATAGAGAACATAAAACAATCCATAAATATTTGAATACATTAACTTGAACATAAGATCTAAACATCAAAATCATGAGGAAAGACATAAATCTTGGAAGTACATAAGGCATAGATCATAAAGAAACATTTATCCTGATAAAATAGCATGGGAATAAAACATGTAATTGTGGCAACCATTAAGAACGTGTTATGATTTCCATAGTAGACAAGGCATTGTTGGAAAGACCATCTTAGTGGACAAAGTCCCCTTCTGAATCGAGTTCACTCCTCATTCCAGTCCTGTAATACTGAACCAGATTAAATTTCCATTCCAGCCATGTCTATCTCATGAGATATAAATATTTACCCAATGCATTGGAGGGAGATATAGGTCCCACCCATCTCATAATGAAATCATTCTTACTTGTGCAACAAAGTAAACATACATCATTCATAATAACCCAACGAATAAAATGGGTTTCATAAACATCATCACATAATCCATATAAAATAAATGGATATCATTTCATAATATGAAAATTAAAACCATGTAAATAATAGAGACATTATACTTGAAACAAACACATATGAAATAATGTCATCTTATATGGAAAATGGTTTTGAAAAAACAATTGAAATGAATTATTGAGGAAGATATCCTTTCTTTATAAAAATAATTTTCTTTTCACAAAATGCCATGAAATTTTAAAAGAAATGGATTTTGTTGAAAATAGTCTTGAAATATTTTAGAGGAAGATTCATGAAAATAAGGCTTTATAAAACCGTAAAAATCATTTTATGTCGTATAAGTTAAAAAAAATATTTTTCTTGTACTTTTTCCGGAAAAGTCAAAAAGTACCTCGTATGGTAAACAAAAGAATGATTCCATACATACCATGTAGTAAAAGTAAAAAATGGGTAAAAGGACTTTAAACATACATGAAACCATTTTTAGAAAACAGGGACATGAAAATAAGGCTATATTAAAAATGTTTTTCTTATTAAACTTTGATTTTCACTATTTTAACTCTTCTTTAAATAAAATAATATTAAATGTCCTAATCTAATCCAAGTGGACCTAAATGGTCATATTATATTCATAAGGATGTCTTTGGTTAAATTATACTTATCCAATAGGATTAGGACATGTGTTAGGGTAATAGTAATATCATTTTTACCTTTAATTACCCTATTTACTATTAACTACGGTAAAAAAAGTAAAAAGTTACTATTCATCAAAAATTATTTTCATCTCATTGAACCACATTTTACTTAATGAAATCAACTGTGTCTCTCAGATTTTTGATATTCCACTCAAAGAAGCGGTAAAATTAAGTTTTATGTAAATTTGTAAAATCTCCTAGGAGGTGGGTAAAAGACGGTGAAAAGTTCAATATAATTTTTGTATCTCTAAAATTATTATAAACTGACTCCAATGAATTACATTGAACTTATATAGGTATTTTGTATCTATTTTTACTTAAAATAAATTTAAATAAAATAACTAATTATTTAAATAAAAAGTCGGTTTTTAAATAGTAACTCAGTGTTTTCACTATTCATCAAAAATTGAATGTTTTCAGAAAAATACCAAAATTTTACCCTCGGATAATTTCGATATTCCGAATCCAAAAATGAAGTCCATTTTGGAAGATAAAATTTTTAAAATTTCAAAAAGTGGTTATTAATATTCATAACGGCTAGTTTTGTATATTATTTTAATAATATATTGATGTTTAGTGAAACCCGGTATTGCATACAACACACGCTATCGAGGAAGGTCGTGATCGCATGTAATTAAATCCAATTCAGGGTTGCGTGTAGTGCAGGACTCCTTTGTTGTTTCATATTACTAAATCCAACCATATTTTATTTATACATTGAATATATATATATACACTCAATGTTTCATTAAATAACTACTATCAAACAAACTTGAAATTGTGTTTAACACGATCCAAGATTAGTGTTGTGTATACTGCAATATAATACGGTGTTGCATATAGAGAAAGATAATTTTGGAGTAGCGTACAACACAAGACATCAATGAAATTAAAAAGAATAGTTCTTATAAAATCTCGGGTTGTTACATTCTACCCCCCTTAAAATGAATTTCACCCTCGAAATTCGTCAGGGTTATAAATGGTTTACTACTTGAAAGTTTCTATAATAGAAACCCACATCATAAAAAGGAATAGAAAAACCTAACTTTAAAATCTAAAGTACGAAACGTAATGATTACCCAAATTAACTAATCATTGGGTTTCCACATAGGTGAAAATATGGATATGGAAGATAAATCTAACCATAAAGTTCTGATGGGGAGTGGTAGAGAACATGGCTATGAAAAAGCCAACAATCACAAATCCATAGATTTGTGATGATCTAAGGCACCATCAGATTCATCAGATATAAGAGTACTAGGACATCATTTTTGGTTTTCAATATTCTTTCCCTAAAGTTGAAAATTTTGAATAGAAGAAATACTTACTTGATTTTGTAACAGTTTCACTGTTGTTTGTGCCTTGAACAATTTCCATTTCATCTCTTAAAGAAATGAAGTTGAATTTGAAGTGTAAACAGATCATGTGATAGAATGATGGGTCATTCCATCAGTCTCAATCAAAAGGTTAGTAAAAGTTACCAAATATACATAAGTTCATCTATGGTGAGGTTAATCGTATATGATTCCCAAAATGGAGTTATACTTCAACTATCATACTGCTTAATAAAATAAAACTAATTTCTACTAACCAGGGACTTCCTGTAGGCCAGTGGTAGGCGATAAAGGCATGTCGCACTTCAGTTGTGGGTTCGATTCCCACAACCTTGTCTGACGCGATGGGTTGTCACACATCCTATGGGTTTTCCCTTTTTCTAAAACGACACTATTATAACATTCCAGAAATAGTATGAAAAAGTTATAGCCTTAAACAATTCTATCTGATGTCCAACATAATCCATTCCAACCTTTAGGCTTATCAAAAATACTTCTATCCAATCTTATAAAGAAAATGATTACTAGATATGTCATTAACCAAGCATGTAAATACCATCATTTATTCCCCATATATCATACGATATATCTTGTTGGTCACATTCCAAACATGTGAATACCTTAATCATGTATTCTCTTGAAAAATGAATATCCATTGAACCTTAGTGAAAACATGAATGCTTTCAAAAGTTAACTCTTACCACATACCAAAATCCCAAAATTCGGTATACTCAAACCATGATATCACTTTGTCCTTATATCATTCATGAGCTCATGAATACTATCAAACATCTCATTATCTCCTTATCATTTCATTATGCACATATCATCTACCTTCCAAAAATATTTCAATAACCTTTCATGGTTACCGTTACCATTCATCATATACTTTCAAAACTCAAGCAAAGGAAATCTTGTAACAATCCTTAGATTTTTCTTTATTCTATAGTACCATACATTATTCTTGATAAACATACAATCATTACACTACCTTATTAAACCACTGACTGAGCTTCGTCATTTTATTCCTCAACACTTCTTTCATTTCTATATCATTTGTAGTCTCTTCATCATCATCCATATAAATACTACCCATACAACCATAGAACATGAGATCAATGTGGATTATTTAATTCTGATGGTATAAGAAATAGTATTGGGATAAATTATAGTAATGAACTTAAACGAACCCTATTAACTTATGGCACCCAAACTGTTCCTTTTTTACTTACCATTTATTATGTACTTTCATGCACTATCTATTAGACTAGATATTTATTAGACACCATTGGTGGTGGCCTACTAAGTTTTGTACTCACACCCTACTCGGGCCACTATTGGGTACCTGAGCAGGTCTCTTGGTTGAGGTCATGTAATGACCCAACATGAAGCATCGGTTTAATGGATTCCAAGTTAGGGATGTTAAAAAGTGGTATAAGAGGATTTATTTTCTCTTCTTACTATTTTGGGATGGTAGATAGAAGATTAGTATGGGTCGTTCCTTGTTAATGAGATCATTCTTGGGGGTATCTAACCCATGTGTGAAGGAAAATCCAAGTCACCCTAGGTGGGAATTGTTGTTCTTTATGTGTGTTGTTACAATTGGATGTTATTTCACCATTGGGTGAAGCACATGTTGTGTTATTTGACTAATTTATGATATTTTTCTCATTTTCAGAATGACATGAGGTTTTGCATTCATGCATCATTTTAGGCACCTAAGGATATAGGTGGCATGCATCATTATAGGCACACACACGGGATAGGTGTGTGGGGAAAAGTAGAATGGATTTTACTTCCTTGATATATATGAATAAAATGATTCTTAATAATGGTAATGGAAGCAGGTGAATGAAAATAATTCAAATTAATAGTTATGGAAAATCATGTATAAATAAATTTTGTTACCATGTTAAAATTTTTGGGTTGTGATAAGTTGTAAAGGTTGTTTTGGTGTCTAAAAGAAAAAGGGTTGCATAATTGAGGTAAAATTGTAAATTAATTTTTCCCAATGAAAGTTGTAAATGAGTTAAAATGATGATTGTAACATGTTGTGAGTGGGAAACATGACAGAGAGGAAAGGGGCATACTGTAAAAGAAAAGTTGGTTTGAATATGTGATGATGGAAAACTTGTGATAAAATAAATTTGTCACCCCCATTTTGACCATGACCCACTATAGGTATGGTAGAGGGTGGTGTTCTAAGTGTGATGATGATTGTTTGGATAGAGTATGAAGAATGGGTTGTTTAAGTTTAATAGTGTGAGACCTTTTCCATCTATGGTTAAATCCTATTGTCCATTCTTCAAAGTGTTGGGTGAGTGGTAAGTTAAAAATGATAGTGGTTGAGTTCAATGGTGGGTATCATTTGCGTTGTTAGTTTGACCATTTTATGTGTAGTTTGGGGTAGTGAGAGTTCCCTAGTTGAGACTTTGGGCTTGGATTGTGAGGCTTTTCCAGTTATTATATGGCCTAGGAGGTGTGTTTAGGGAACCATTGGTAGGTTTGTGACCTTTGGGTTGTGAGTCATTGTTCAATGATGTGAGTGAGAGAACTCTTGTGGTCTGTGACCATAAAGAGTACATGTTGAACCCCAAGGATGGTGCCTAGGACTTGGTGACCTTGTGAGCAGAGACCTTCCAAGTTGTGTCTTAAATCCTGGAGAATATTTTTTTCCAAATTTATGATGAATGTGTACACCTTTGGTGTGGAATAAAGATTAGTTGGCAGTTTGGTATGCTATAAATAGCATGAATCAGAATGGGAGTGAGAGTTCCATTCATGCGCATTGCTTTGTTCATGTCATGATAAGTTTGGTTTGGAGAGAGGACCAATGGATTATGTTGGTTATGACTCTATTATAGGGAGTTGGTATCATTAAAACTTCAAGGTGACTAATGATAGAGATCAGAAAGAGTCTCTAGTTCTTTTGGGTGTGTGTCGTGCATGTTGATGTTTTGGACCATAGTGGTGGGACTTAGAGTGTTCCATGGTGCAAGTTTGGCCTGGAGGGCTAAGTGGGAAGGTTTATGGATGGTTGTTCCACTCGAGTTGTGGTTATTCATTGATAACCTCAAGAGATCAAGGCTGGCATCATGGGAGGTTAGCCCAGAAATGTAGGTACCTCAGAATGTGAGAATGGAAAATGCTCCAGAGGTGGTGTCAACGCATACCAAGTACTGCTGAGTTTAGTAAATGGTATAGTTGTGCCCTGGATCTTTCTTAATGGAACCCTAGTGTTTGTGATAGGATGTGTGGTTTTTTCAAGGGTTGTATCATATAGATTCTTGAATCACTTGTTTGGATGATGATTAACAGAGACTTGAAGTTGTTTGAGTATAAAAGACAAGGGTGGCTAGAGTGTGATTATATACTTTCACTCGATGGTGACACCTTGGTGAGGGTGGTCGCGCAGCTGAACTTGTTAGTAAAAATGGGTTGGTTGATGGGTGATATGCATAGGCTGCCTCAGGGTTGATAAGACTGGCTAAATGATAGACATGGTTAGAAAATTAAGTTTTCCTCGGGTTAAATGCAAGTTAAGGTCGTTTTGTGAGACCATTGTTTGATTAGTTTGGCAGACTATTGTGCTTTGGTTGTTATTATTCAGGGATTCATCAGAAGAAATCTATTGGTGTGGTGTAAATAGTTCCACATGAAATATTGGTTTATGGATGTTTGATTATTTTTTCATGGAACAATGGTTAAACTTGGGTGGAAATCGCACTTGAGTGGTGGGGTTAAGTGTTGATGTGATGTGTTAAACAGAGAGTCCTAAAATCCTAAGAAGTTCATGGTGTCCCATAGTTTGACATTATAAATGGATAAGCTGGTAGTGGTTTTCTTCAACAACTTCTTAGTATAACTCATCTAGTGATGATTATGGCATCCTGCCTTTTTATTACATAACTTTTCATTACATTTTACAAATAGAGGATCTTTAAAGTCTAGTGTCTTGGAAATCAGGAACATAAAACATGAAAAACAACATAAAACATTCTTCTAATACACTTTCAAGGATTCATCATAATATCATCCTAAGTACAATTACTGCCTTTCATATCCTGGAGACATACATCAAAGTAAAGGGTGAGCAGAAGGCCCAGTAAGGGTAAACAAGGAAGCAGTTTACTTGTGATATCAATAAGAACTTGAATAAAAACATAGAGACATGAGCAATGGATGAAAAGTAATATCATAAAGAATATAACTTGAAACATAACTTTAATATGTGGTTACAATATTTCATTTAGACATTCATGAACATATCACCAAGGTCCATCCCCATGGTGTCATAAAAATTACCAAGGTTATTCACCAAGGTATCGTGAAAATTATCATCTCTAGATATTAAATCTTTACCCAATGCATTGGAGCACTATCAGGGTGCACCCTTAATATGTCTTTACCTACATGTGATCCACATATACAATCAAACATTTCATAAATAACCCATAGAGAATAAAAGAAATGGGTTTTATTTCAAAATCATGACGTTTTAAACAGTACTTAAAAATAGGATCATCATGTCCTTTATAAACCATTGAAAGGGGGTGAGGGTTGTATGTATGTCAATTACAGAACCAAATATATATTTTTTGTATATTTATTAACACCTATAGAAAAGAAATAGGTCTGGTTATTCACATAGATAAAAAAAGAGAACTTCTTGAGAGAAAGATATAGAAATTTTGAGGCAAAATTTCTACAGCATAACGGCTATATAACATGGTTTTATAAAACATTGGAAAGAGAGGGTACAAGAGTAACATGCTCATAAATATCTTATAATACAGTATAAATATAGGAAACCATGGATATAATAACATAGTATGTAAATTTTAATGGCATACCACATGAAAAGGAAACATGAAAGAAAAGAGAAGACATGATTCCTTTTAAGAGAAATTCGGCAACCTAACGACGTCACTTAAAAATTAAGAAAACAAATTGATGAGAGAAGAAAGGGTCTCCCATCATTTGGACATAAAATTTAAAGTAATAAGAACATATAATAACATACCCTCAACATAAATATATTAAAACTAAAAGACACAACATAAAGGAAGTCATGCCTTAAAAGAGGAGGGTGAAAGAATCCCTTACCTTGAAGAGTAACTTCAAAATCTTATAATTTGGGACCTTGGGAGACTTGAGGGCACCTTGTAAGGACTCCTTGGAAGGTAAGGATACCATAACTTAGTTTATGTGGATTTTTCAATGAAAAGGATGAAATAATGGCTTGGTATTTATAGGGGAAGTGAGGGGACAAGACATTAATTACCGAGGGACACCTCAACGGTGGTATTGAAAAAACTATGGGCTATCCAAAGATATTTTCTCAAGGTATTGGACACTTGGGACACCTAATACCTTATCTTAATATTCATAAGTCTATCAGAATTATTTCATAATTATTACATCCTTAATGACATCATTAAACACCCGAAACTCTAAACTGAAAATTCACTATTCACCAAAAATTCAACTTTTTCAGAAAAATCCCAAAAATTCACCTTAACATAATATCGATGATCTAAATTCAAAAATGAACTCCATTTTATAAAAATATTTTTTAAAATATTTTTAATTTAATTTATAATTAAAAAACACTATTCACTTGAAAAAACTAATACATGACTAATAATTTTTGAAACTGTTATTTACCTATTTTATTGAATAACATTACTTGATCAAGGTGCCTAAATTATATTAATACATTCTTTAAGTGATATTACTAATCCATTTGGTCACATTACTAATCCTAAGCATAAAATCACTATTCATGATTTACTATTCACCAAAAATTAAGTTAATCTTATTAGACTCTAAATTTCTTACTGAACACATTTGGAGAAGACCATTTTTTTGAATATCATTATATATCATTAATTATTTAAGGTTTACATAAATATTTTAAAATATCATTTTTTCAAAATTTATCAATAAAATACATCATATATTCATTCGAACATTTAAAAACTCACAAACTTCACCATAATAAGAAAACACAATTTTATTTATAACAAAGGATTACGCAAAATAGCTATGGTCTCGTTACATATCCCCTTATCACACCAGCATAGGACCTAAGTGTAAGGTGTGCTAAGGTGAGAGAATCCAAGGGTGGCTCATCCAACATTTCTTGAGTAGTGATTTCTATAAGATTAAACTTCTCCCAAAGGTGATTTCATTCCATCTTCACACGGTGAAGTTCAGCTTGCGTTTGGTCCAGAGAAAAACCCAGTGGTGCTATCTCCTTCCCCAGTTCTAGCAGATGAGCTTCGATCCGCCCGAGACTACTAAATGAGGAAATATTATCTTCTTTCTGTACCAGTTAACCAAGGTCACTTGTTTTTATAGAATAATAATCACAACATAGAGTTTAGTTTCCAATGGTCATATTGACCAACAGTCATATTGACAAATGGTCATATAACAGTTGAAACCCAACAGTCTTATTTTAATTATACTCATTTCATTAAATGAAATATTTTTTTTGAGTATAAAATAAAATAACACACAAAAAAAGGAAACATAAATTATTAAAAGTTTGGGTCATTACATTCTTCCCCCCATATAAAATTTCATCCCTGAAATTTTAACTCATACCCTCAGAAAAGAAAAGGTGTAGGTACTTCTGCCTCATAGACTCCTCTGGTTCCCACGTGTCTTCTTCATATTTTTGGTTCCTCCACAACACCTTAACAAGGTGGGTAGTCTTGTTTTGTAGAACCTTGTCTCTACGATCCAAGATCTCCACCAGCTGCTCCTCATAAGAGAGGTCATGTTCTAGTTGTACCACCTCTGGGTTCAGTACATGTGAAGGGTCAAGTATGTACTTCCTCAAGAGGGATATGTAGATTACATCATAAACTTGTGCTAGATTTAGAGAAAGTGAAAGCTGATAGGCCACTGCTCCCACATGATCAAGGATTTAATAGGGTCCAATGTACCTAAGGCTGAGCTTCCCTTTCTTCCCAAACCTCATGACTCTTTTTCAAGGGGAAATCCAAAGAAAGACTTTGTCACCAACATCAAACTCCAAGTCCCTTTGACGGTTGTTGGAATAGCTCTTTTTCTGACTCTGAGTAGCCTTAATGTTTTGTTGGATGGCATGTAATTTTTTCGTCATCTCTTGCACAAGACCAGGTCCAAGAAGCTTTCTCTCACCATCTTAATCCCAACAAGTAGAAGTTCTGCATCGCTTCCCATATAGATCTTCATAGGGTGCCATTTGAATACTTGATTGAAAGATTTTTTTGTAAGAGAACTCAACTAAAGGGAGATGTTGATCTCATCCACCTTTAAATTCCATTGAGAAAGTTCTCAGCATGTCCTCGAGTGTTTGAATAGTACTTTCAGATTGGCCATCAGTTTGGGGGTGATAGGCTGTACTGAAATTCAATTCAGTGCTCAGAGCATGTTAAAGACTTATCCAGAATTTTGATGTGAACCTTGGATCATGATCAAATAGGATAGAAAGTGAAACTCCGTGTAGCCTTACCACTTCCCTCACGTAAATCATGGAAAGTTGATCAAGCGAGAAATCTTCCCGAATAGAGATAAAATGGGCAGTCTTGGTGAGAGTGTCCACAATAACCCATATCACATTGTTTCCTTTGGAAGTTCTTAGAAGACCAGTGACAAAGTCTATAGTGATATTGTCCCACTTCCATGATGGTATGGGTAGTGTTTGCAATACCCCTTTAGGAATTTTTCACTCTACCTTCACTTACTGACATACTATGCACCTTGAAGTGTAGTCAGCAATCTCCCTTTTCATATTATACCACCAATAATGATCACGAAGGTCCCTATACATTTTTGTACTTCCAGGATGTATAGAGAAAGTAGATATATGAGCTTCATCCCTCAGATCCTTCTTTATTTCCGGAATAGATGGGACACATAGTCTTGTACAAAATCTCAGTACACCTTCTTGATCAATATTTAACTCATGATACATTCCATCCTTTACAGCCTCAAAATTCTCTTGTAACAAAGGATCTTCTTTCTGAGATTTCTTGATCTTCTCTAGTAATACTGCTTGAGAAATCATTTGGGTTATATTTGATGATGTCCCTTCCCTTATAATTCTCATGTCCATCTTTACTAGGTCATTGATAAAAGGATCCTTTTTAATCCTCCTCATGGAAAGAACAACTGGGTCTTTCCTACTTAATGCATCAGCAACATTGTTTTCTCTTCCGGTATGATAATGAATTGAACAATAATAGTCTTTAAGAAGTTCCAACCATCTCATTTGTCTCATGTTCAATTCCTTTTGTGTGAAAATATACTTCAAACATTGATGGTCTGTGTATATATCATATTTCTCCCCATAAAGATAGTGCCTCCATATCTTCAGAGAAAAAACGATCGCAGTGAGCTCCAGATCATGCGTAGGATAATTCTGATCATGAATCCTCAACTGTTGAGATGCGTAAGCAATGACCTTTTCATTTTTCATGAGGAAAAACCCAAGACCTTTTGGAGATGCATCTATAAAAATAACGAATCATTCTCCACTTGAGGGCAGAGTTAACATGGGTGCAGTAACCAATCACTTCTTCAAATCTTGGTTACTTTCCTCACAGTCCTTTGTCCAGATAAACTTGACCCCTTTTCGAGTTAACTTGGTTAATGGATTATAAATTCATGAAAAGTTTTTCACAAAAATCCTATAATATTCAGCTAATCCAAGGAAACTTCAAATCATAGTTATTATTGTAGGCTGAGGCCACTCCTCTACAACTTTTGTCTTTTCAGGGTCAACTGTGATTCCATCATTGGTTATAATGTTCCCCAACAAATCATCTTATTGTAACCATAATTCACATTTACTAAACTTCACAAAAGCCTCTCCTTCCGTAGAGTTTGAAAAATATCCCTAAGATGATCCTCATGCTCCTCACGAATTTTAGAATATATCAAAATATCATCAATAAAAACTTCCACAAAGTTATCAAGGTAGTCTTCAAAGAATCTATTCATCAAATCCATAAAAATATTAGGTGCATTAGTCAGTCCAAAAGGCATAACAACAAACTCATAATTCCCATATCTTGATTGGAAGGAAATTTTTGGAATATCTTCTTTCTTCACCCTCAATTGATGATAACCAGATTGAAGATCAATCTTAGAGAAGAATTGAGCCCCATGAAGTTGGTCAAATAATTCATCAATTCTTGGAAGAGGGTATTTGTTCTTCACTGTTATCCCATTCAGTTCTCTATAATCAATGCATAGCCACATCGATCCATCCTTCTTCTTCACGAAGAGAACTGGTGCTCCCCAAGGAGACACACTCAGTCGGATAAACCCCTTCTCCAAAAGATCTTGGAGTTGTTTCTTTAATTCCTCTAGATCCACATTTTCCATCCTATATGGGGTCTTTGATATCAGATGAGATCTAGGTATGAGTTCAATGGAGAACTCTACCTCTCTTTCTAGGGGAGGTCCGGGTAACTCCTCTGGAAATACATCAATGTATTTCTGGACGATGGGGACATTTTCAATAATCAAACTCTCATCTCCTTCTTCTTATTCACCAATCAATTCCATAAATAAGGATCTAGGGGGTTCTTTTAAACAATTATGAGGTTGAGATATATCTCCTTGGAAGATAACTATAGGTTTTCCATTCAAGACTACTGATATTTCCTTGCTTCTGCAATTGATCTTAGCATTATACTTTGAGAGCCAATCCATCCCCAGTATAATTTCGAATTCCAGCATGGGAATGACTACTAGATTTGAGATAATATTGTGCTCACTAAAGTAAAAACTAGAGTTTCTAAACACTGATAATGATTGGATAGTCCCACCAAGAGACTTGACTGACAACTCTACTTCTAGCACTTCGGGGGTTGATTCTAAATTCTTTGCAAACTTGGAGGAAATAAAGGAATGCGTAGAACCAGAATAAAAAAAAGTACTTACTAGCTTTGATTTGACAAAAAGAGTACCTACAACCACATCATTTGGAGCTTCAACTTTATCTGTTGTGATAGAAAAATCACGACCTTGCTCTCTTAGCCTTTGTTGAGGCTGATGGTGGTTCCCCTCCACTGCCCTCAGATTTGGACAGTGATTGGAAAAGTTCCCACGTTGTCCACACTTGAAGCACTGAACATTAGGTAGGGCCTGCACCATCTTCCCCTTTTCATTTTTATTTGGAAGTAGAGGTTTCACCTCACCATGACAATTCCTTGCAATTTGGCCATCTCTTCCACACTTGTAGCATCTCTCGCTCCCTGAGCAGGCAGTTCCCGGAATGATTCTTCCCACATTTATTACACATGGGAAGTTTCACTTGCTTTACTCCTATTCCCTAATCAATAGTCCTCCCTAGGCTGGGATCCATAGATCTCTTCTTGTCATTGGATTTATGAGACCACTGTATCTCACCAAACTCTAGCTCGACCTTCATCTCACTCCGCACGATCTCCCCGTAGCTATCATAGTCTCATCTGGCTAGATTCTTCCGCATATGAGGTCTCAGTCCACCGAAGAATCTATCAACCTTACCATTTGGATACATGACAAAGCTAGAGGTATATCATGAAAGTCTTGTGAAGTTCATCTCATAACATCACACAGATTCATTCTCCTTCTGCTTCAGCTCGAGAAACTCCTTCTCCAATCTTGTTCTCATGGAATGAGGGAAATACTTACGGAAAAAGATCCCTCTGAACTCTTCCCACTCCATAGTTTCAACTTCCACTCTTTGCCACGTGTTTTTTATCAGTTCCCACCACTGATCAGCTTCTCCCTCTAAGCGATAGACGGCCAGGGTGACCTTCTCTTACTCTGAGAAACGCAACACAAAAAATATCTTCTCTATAGAGATGATCCACTGTTCAGCAATAAATGGGTCTATCGATCCACTGAAGGTTGGTGGTTGATGAAACATAAAGGACTCAACATCATGTTTTTCCCTTCATATTAAGATCGGTCTCTCAGCTTGATTCAAGTTATTTCCCATAACTTGAGTTAGTTGGTTCATCATTTTCATGAATGTTTCCATTCCGGCTTCCATCGGAGGGCTGTCAGCACATGGTCCATTGTGGTCACCTTTTTCAAAGTTACTCCTATTTCCTACCATTTTCTAAAAGAATAAATCCTTAGTGATAAACTTATTTCATTTATTAATATTTTAGATATAACAGATTTTATGTCTTAAAACATCATGCTTAAAAAATTACATTTCCCTATAATTCCTTCATAATGATTCATAAAAAGATTGTGATTAACCAAATATATCCCCCAGGAGTGTCATAACCAAGAGTGCATCAAGTCCCATTGTCATGTACCAGTTCCCATTCGAGTCTATATCAAAGCAGTGTTTTTAGGTTTTACCCCTATGTACATCTGTGCCAGAGCCACCTCTACCTGCTCGTATCCAAATAGGGATGTATTTTCTTGATAAACCACTTACTCAATACTAACCAAAATACCAGCAAGTATTCTTATATTTAAACTTTTATATAGGGTTCTTCCTAAAGTTTTCGTAGCCTAATTTCCATAAATAACTAAACTATCCTTTGATACCAACTATGGAATCCTGCCTTTTTATTACATAAATTTTCATTACATTTTACAAATAGAGGATCTTTAAAGTCCAGTGTCTTGGAAATAAGGAACATAAAACATTAAGAACAACATAAAACATTCTTCTAATCCACTTTTAAGGCTTCATAATAAAATCATCCTAAGTAAAATTACTTCTTTTCATATCCTGGAGACATACATCAAACTAAAGGGTGAGCAGAAGGCCCAATAAGGGTAAACAAGGAAGCAGTTTACTTGTGATATCAATAAGAACTTGAATAAAAACATAGAGACATGAGAAATGGATGAATAGGAATATCATAAAAAAGATAAATTGAAACATAACTTGAATATTTTCCAACAACATTTCATTTAGACATTGAATAAAATATCACCAAGTTCCATCCCCAAGGTGTCATAAAAATTACCAAGGTATCGTGAAAATTGTCATCTCTAGAGATTAAATGTTTACCCAATTAATTGGAGTGCTATCAGGGCGCACCCTTAACATGTATTTACTTACATGTGAGACACATATACCATAATCAAAAATTTCATAAATAACCCATATAGAATAAAAGAAATGGGTTTCATTTCAAAATCATGAGGTTTTAAATAGTACTTAAAAATAGGATCATTATGTCCTTTTTAACCCATGGAAAGGGGGTCAGGGTTGTATGTATGTCAATTCAAAGACCAAATATATCTTTTTATTATATTTATGAACAGCCATATAAATGAAATAGTTCTAGGTATTCACATAAATAAAACAAGAGAACTTCTTGAGAGAAAGAGATAGAAATTTTGAGGTGAAATTTCTACAGCATAACGGCTATATAACATGGTTTTAGAAAACATTTGAAAGAGAGGGTAAAAGAGTAAACCACTCATAAATAACTTATAATACAGTATAAATATAAAACAACATGGATATAAGAACATGTTATGGAAATTTGAATTCCATACCACATGAAAAGGAAACATGAAAGAAAAGAGAAGACGTGATTCCTTTTATGAGAAATTCGGCAGCCTAACGGCGTCACTTAAAAATTCAGATAACAGGTTTATGAGAGAATAAAGGGTATCTCATAATTTGGACATAAAATGGACAGTAATAAGAACATATAAGAATATACCCTCAACATATATAGATGGAAACAAGAAGGCACAACATAAAGGAAGTCATGCCTTAAAAGAAAAGGGTGAAAGAATCACTTACCTTGAAGAGTAACTTCAAAATCTTGAAGTTTGGGACCTTAGGAGGCTTGAGGGCACCTTTTAAGGACTCCTTGGGAGGTAAGAAGACCATAACATCGTTGAGGAGGAATTTTTAATGAAAATAATGAGATAATGTCTTGGTATTTATAGTGGAAGTGAGGGGATAAGGCATTAATTACCAAGGGACACCTCAACGGTGGTATTAGAAAAACTATGGGCTATCCAAATATATTTCCTCAAGTTATTGGCCACTTGGGACACCTCATACCTTATATTACTATTCATAAGTCTACCATAATGATTTCATAATTATTACATCCTTAATGACATCATTAAACACCCGAAACTCTAAACTGAAAATTCACTATTCACTGAAAATTCAATTTTTCAGAAAAATCACAAAAATTCACCTTAACATAATATATATGCTCTGAATTCAAAAATGAAATCCATTTTATAAAAATATTTTTATAAATATTTTTAATTTAATTTTTAATTAAAAACACTATTCACCAGAAAAAACTAATACATGACTAATAATTTCTGAAACCGTTATTTACTGATTTTATTGAATCACATTACTTAATCAAGGTGCCTAGATTATATTAATACTTTCTTTAAGTGAGATTACTAATCCATTTGGTCACATTACTAATCCTAATTGTAAAATCACTATTCATGATTTACTATTCACCAAAAAATAAGTTCATCTTATTATAATCTAAATTTCTTACTGAACACATTTGCAGAAGACCATTTTTTTAATATCATTACACATCATTAATTATTTAAGGTTTACATAAATATTTTAAAATATTATTTTATCAAAATTCATCAATAAAATACATCCTATATTCATTCGAACATTTGAAAACTCACAAACTTCACCATAAGAAGAAAACACAATTTTATTTATAACAAAGAATAATGCAAAGTAGCTACAGTCTTGTTACATATCCCCTTATCAGACCAGTATAGGACCTAAGTGTAAGGTGTGCTAAGGTGAGAGAATCTGAGGATGGCTCATATAACATTGCCCAAGTAGTGATTTCTATAAGCTTAAACTTCTCCTGAAGGCGATTCTATTCCAGCTTCACACGGTGAAGTTTGGCTTGGGTTTGGTCTAGATCAAAACCCAGTGGTGCTACCTTCTTCCCCAGTTCTGTCAGATTTTCTTTGATTGGCCCGAGACTACTGGATGAGGCCATCGTATCTTCTTTCTGTATCAATTAACCAAGGTCACTTGTTTTTATAGAATAATAATTGCAACATAGAGTTTAGTTTCCAATGGTCATATAGACCAATGGTCATATTGAGCAACGGTCATATAATAGTTGAAACCAAACAGTCTTATTTTAATAATACTCATTTCATTAAATTAAATAGTTTCATTGAGTATAAAATAAAATAACACAAAAACAAAGGAAAGATAAATTATTAATATTTTGGGTCATTACAATGTGTATGACCAATATCTTGATATTGTCCTAGGTACGTTGAGAAGCTCTGGATCATGCCAAGAGACATGAAGTTGTTTGGTTGGATGAGAGACATCATGGAGTTTATGTGCATGGAAACAGTAAATGCAAATCATGATGAGGATATGCACACCCTTTATGGTATTGGTTTAGGTCCTTGGGGTAGACTGAATGACGAAAAAAGTCATGGGTTTCATCCATGGAAGTCGGGAGTAGGCATTGGGTGACATTTTTTTCTTGTTTTGGGAAAATGATGGATGGACATATCTAAGTTTTGGGTTCAGTTTGTGATTAGGTATAAGATGCGGTGGTTGGTATCCCTCCTAGTGAGAAATGGTGGTGACACTCCTAATGTGGGGAGTGATATGACAGTCCTGGGTGCGAAGAGGAGAAAATCTAGTCGATGTAGTGGCATCGAGATACCATTGAGAAACCTGTAATTTTCTTGTTAGGTCCTTCAGGGAGGTAATATGGTACTTGGATGTGATGACTAATGATCCAAGTGTTGGATTGAGCTCATGGTGGTTCCAATTGAAGCTTGTGAGTTCTTTTTTGAGTCATAAGAGTGTGTGGTTGGATATGATAATAAGTTGTGGCAAGAGAATTTGGAGTCCTATAAATTCAACAAATATTGGGGTTAGACTCAAATAATTTTCCCTTGTGTGGTTTTGTAACTCTGTGAAGTTGAGTGAAACCTTTCTATATGATGTGGTAAAATGCCAAGGGTGAATCTGATGATGGTCTGGAGGGTTATAGTGTCATGATGATTGAATTCTATTGGAATTTAGAAAATGGCCTTAGTAGAAGATGGGTGTTCTGGGGAAAGCCAGTCAAAGTCAATCTGAACTGAGATGGTAAACTTGAATTTGTGTGGTGAGAGTGACCCACCTTTGGGTTCATGTTGTAGTATAAATTTCCTTTTTGAAATGAATTTTTACCAAAGTGAGGTCATGTGTATATTATTCCTTGAATGAATAGTGCAGGAATGTCCTTCTGAATGGGTTTGACGGTGCGACTGGATGTCAATGTGGGGTAAGGCTCCTATGGATTCTTGGGTGCGGTGAGTTGGAAATTTTTAGGTGATGTGAAAGTTTAGTTGAGTTATGGTGGTCCTTCATTGATGTAGGAGTTTCCAAGTAACCGGAAATGTTGGAGGAAACCATACTGGAAAATTTTTTGGTTGGTGATGTGATCAGAGTTTTGGGTTGGAAGGACTCGAGTGGTCACAGTTCGAGTTTGTTAGCCCTGGTAGAGAGCATTGGAATGAGTTTAGTTGGTCGAGTAACCATAATTTTAGAGTGTAATTTGGTTGTATAGTTATGGGATGAGATCTTTGAGAAATGGGTTAGGAAGGATTGTGTGTGTTTTCTTCCGGGTGATACCGGGTTTTTCATTGTTAGAGTTAGGTGAACTAGAAAATGGCGCCAAAAAAATTGGGTGATGATCTGTACAGAGGATTAGGATGATGAGGTTCTGATTTGTTCCTCCATAATGATGTGATGTTATGTGTAATGTTCCATGTGTTTTGGATTAGGTGTTGTAACCTAAGTTCCCCCAGAAAATTCTCATGGTGAGAATGGTTTAATTGGATGAATCCTTGATGAATGTTCAACTCGTGTTGTGGTTGTAGTGAGGAAGGATTGTGGGAAAAGTTTGTTCCCTTGATCCATGTTCTGTGGCCTTGTGATGTGCAACTAGAAACTTGGAAAGTGGATGAATAGGTAGGCATATTGGAATGACCTTTAGTTACGGGATCTTAGTGATACCGGGAAGAGCAGCTAAAGGACGAGCTGTTATAAGGTGGAGAGGTTGTAAGGTACCAGTTTTTCTTAAAGAATGTTTTTGGTTAAGTTTTGGCTTGGATATATCATTTTTGACTATATAAGTGTTTCCCAAGTTCATTTGGGATCTTGGGGGTCCCTGGGGTCTTGGGGTATGATGAGAAGAGCAATCTGGCCAAGCAGTGCAAGGTGCACGGTCTACGCACAGTTAGGGGAAACCGTGCGGGAAAACCATGCAGACCAACCATCCTCAAATAGTAGATTTAGCATGGTCTACACATGGTTAGCAAAAACTGTGTGGGATCCCCAAGAAACTGTTCTGGCTAGCCTCTCGTAGATAGTAGTTGTCATACAGTTTGTGCATGGTCTGGAAAACCGTGTGGGTAAACCGTGTAGCCCAAAAAAGTTAGGAAAATTAAAAAAATGACATCCCGTGATTTTAAGACCCAACTCAGGGTTTTCCTCCTCTTTTCCCCATACTACCCTAGTAACAAACCAAAGGTACCAAGATCTCCCAAGGATCGATCTCCTTTGATTCTTGACAGTTTTGTGTGCCATTGGAGTCGAATCAAATATTCGGGTGCATCTAATCTCCTCATCCTCTCTTTTTCGGTTTAGGTCTTGTATTTTGTGTGATATCCATCCAAATCTCTCAACCCTTTCTTTTTTATATTAGATATAGGTTTATTATTTAAAGTTGTTTTGTATTTTTATCTAAGGAATTGATTTGAAGGGCGTTCATCAATGGATACAAGGTAGGTAGTCTACAAGTTATATCCCATAGTTATTCCCTAGATTTGGGCATGTGTGTTGGGGTTTTTCCCTTCTCATGTTGTGTATTGGTTACCTTGGGTATGAATTAGTAAATTGTGTGTATAAATGATTTCTAGAAACCCTCTTGATCCCTATGGGATGCGTGGAGTAGGAATTGACCATTTTATGTCCACCCATGGGGTGTGCCGGAAAACCTAGACCTAGAGTGTGGTGGGGTTAAGTGGAGGGTTATTGATTATTAATGAGGAACCCATGTAGAATATGTTTTAACAATTTATTAAGTTATAAATGGAATGATGAATAATATTCCTAGGTAAATAATTTCATAATAAATTGATGGAATGATATGAAAATGGGTAATTGGGTGAAATAGATTGTGTCGATTGTTTAATGAACTTGGTTAGAAATGCCTAAGGGAATTAGTGCATATTGAATGGTGAAATTTTAATGGGGTAATGGAATCGGAATGGGGAATATCTTAAAGATATATAACAAGGTAATATATGGAATTGTGGAAAGTGTTAATACATGAGGTTTAGGTGGTGCACCTAAATGATTGAATGCAATAAAGTGGTTGTGTTATGTGATATGAGAATTGTACTTGAAATACATGAGTGAGTGAATTCTTGTGAAATGATAAATTGGATAAATGGTTCAATGTATGGTCATTGATGAATTTTTATAATGTCATAGGTGTTGTTGAATACACCTAATGGGTTAAGGTACAAAAATGGGAATTTGGCTCAATGGATATAGATTGTAATTGGGAAGTGTGTAAATGGGTTATGACATAGTATTATTTCCCATGTTGTTGGTTATACATTGTGAATGATAATTTTCAATGGATATGGTTATGTTATGTTTTTTATGGTATATATGTGGTGATTGATAAATAATAATGTGCACATGACTTGGTAGAGTGGGGTATTGACTTGAGGTTATATGTCCATGGGTCGAGTCAGACAGAGGCTCTAAACTCCACCCCAAAATGCACGGGTTAGGAAAGGGGAGAGAGGCATGATTCCCCTAATGGTTTCATTCCACCCATACTGATGTTTCTAGGTGAGGTTAATGTATTGATGTCATTACACTTGAACTGGGGCTTTGAGGTGAGTAAATGTGTTGATGTGATATGTGTATCCCTACTGAGTTAGGAACTTGACTTGTTTCCCCTATAATTTGGGATTCATTGCCTTAGACCCCTGTGTAGAGGATAATTATGCCTCACCCATGGAACATGTGATCAAGGTGGATTATGTAATGATGATGGTATAATAAATTTAATTGGGATAAATTCTAGTAATTATAATAAACAAATCCTATTAACTTATGGCACCCAAACTATTCCTTTTTTACTTACCATTTATTTTGTACTTGCATGAACTATCTATTAGACTGGATATTTAGTAGACACCGTTGCTGGTGGCCTACTGAGTTTTGTACTCACACCCTGCTTGGGCCTTCGTTGGGTACCTGAACAGATCTCTTGGTTGAGTTCATGTGACGACCTAGCACGGAGCACCGGTTTAGTGGCTTCCGGGTCAGGGATGTTACACATAACAGGTTAGCCTGGTTTGGTTCATGACACACCCTTTCCAAAACACACCTTTAATTTTATTTCCACCCAAATATCTTCCAAAATTTCCTCCCTAATAGTACAATCTAATGTTTGAGAGATTATTCTCATTATAAGGAGTCACAAATCCTTCATTTCAAAGGAGGTCCTTAAGTAAAGTTTCCACTCTTCAATATAAGTATTGTATTTTCATTAATCATTTTATTTATCTTCTTCCTCTAGATATTCTTGAATATGATTTAAAACTTAAATAAAATTGAATTTAAATCATTTTTCTTATATAAAATTTATATTATAATAATACAATAATATGTTATTACAATTTCATTCATTATAATTAGATTGGATTAGCCAACTACATGAAAAATGCTATAAAATGTTCATCTTAGATGAGTATGAAAACTCATATACTGGTAAAATATGGTATTAATGATAAAATTATATTTTTTGAGAAATATTAAATTTTATTATATAATAAATTAATCATTATTAAAAAGAACTCCTTTTATAGATCAAATAATTGAAAATAGATGAATCATGGAGGATTCCTTACAAATCAAAATCGTAACAACCATGAAATAATCATGGGAATCTAGATATCCATGAAACATATCTATATCCATTAAATTACCTTTCTAGATTTGATTAACATGTGAGTATGGAGAAAGGATCGAGGCCTCTATATGGAACCAAGTGTGGAACAAATGGTAATTAACACCTGATGGTCAATATTGACTATGAGTTGTTAATAATAAGTAATCAAAAAATATAAATGAATGATATTGAGTAAAATAAATATTATTATGGTGAGGGGATTTCTTGACTTAATTTCATTTCATTTAGTTATACTATTTCTTTTATAACTAAATTCTTAAATGTTGATTATATTTTATAATATGATTTTATTATATTTTATTTACTATCTATTTTAAGGGAATTTCATTTTCTTCTGATAATCCTATTTTTTATTAAATCTTATCTCACAAAATATGACATTGTCAATGATAATTTCCACTCTCTACTTTGGATATTTTTCTTCCACATCTATATTCTTTCTTAAAAAAATCTATATTTTTATTGTTTCTAAAATAATATAAGTATTTTATTTTTTACATGTCATATTCATCCTTAATTATTATTAAAAATAATATTTTATATCTCTTTCATTGATGGGATTTTCTTCAAACTATTAAAAATTATTAAAAAGTATTTATTTTGACTTCCATGTCATTTATTATCTTTACCTCCAAGTTTTAACTACTTATATTTTTTATTTTCAAAGTTAAATTATTAATTTGTTTTATTATGAAAATAAATATTTAAATTTCTTTTTATGTATTTTTATAAATGATTTTGAAAGAGACTTATATCATTTTTTTTATAAAAATACTACCAAAAATGTAAATAAAACTATTTTTATGATTTCTAGTCCATTTTACTTTATTACCCTAGAAGATCCATCATCTATAACTATTTTCTATTATTCATGTTTCACTCTTTAAATTCTATTGTGACATGTTTCTTTTGGGGCAATTGAATTTTTCTATCTACTAATCAAATATTTGACTGGTTATTATATGATACCATATAAAAAAGTTATATAACCAATTTTATTTACATAAGTTAATAGATTTATGATTTTAATGGATGTATGATTTTTTTCAAGTGAAAAAAATATGTATGGTTTTTCATCATGTTACAGGTGGGATCAAAATTATATCTCTCTCTATTGCATTGGTCAAAGTTTATATCTCATGAAATTACATCTTTGGGACATGTGAGGTTATCCAAATTCACTATATTATGCATGTACATGATTCGATTAGCTTTATATGTTATTTTATGATGGTATTGGTGTAGAGGCTTGACATATGGTATAATTTTATTATTGTAAATTCACTAAAATTGGTATATTGTATTTCATGATATACCCTAAGTCATAGCCTGATATATTCAAGTGATTCATATCACATATTACAATATCCTGACACTGAATAAGGAATGTGATGCCTCTATAATATAATATAATAGGATTATGATATGGGTGAATGGATGTGGACACATCTTATACTTTTTTTCCTTCAATTATAAATCAATGGGATGATTCATTTATGGATATACATAATCATTTGAAATGTTCAAACAATTATATCTCAAACATGAATATATTATCATAATGTATATTGATTGTCATGTTTTTGTAGCCGATAATCAACTAACTTAATTGAATGAAGTGATCCTATTTAAAGTTATGTGATCCCATTATTGGAGACAAATGATATAGTCAATACATATTCAATACTCTCTTCTTCATGGTTATCCTTTTGTCTTTGTAGAAAAGGTGCTAGCACACTATAGAATATTGTAGAGTCCTCTCATTATGAATGAGTATGTTAGTGGTTAAGGCCATCCTTATGGAGGATAGAGTATGTTGGTTATTTCTAGGTGATCCCAATCAAGAAGAATCAATTGAAGAGTAAAATATAGAGTTCATTGTATTTCAGGTACACCTATTTGTTGTTATGTTCTTAATTGTACATATTGGTTATGTTGATGATATATTGAGACTATTTATGGGATTATTCCACTACCATGATCCTTATATGATCCTAAAAATCTATCATCATATTATATTGATGTTTATCAATGAATCAACATGTTCTCTAACTAATTTTGTGAAGAACATGCATATGTAATATGCTTGAGGATATATCATAGCATACAATATATAATTGTTCAATATCATTTTTTGGATCACTTTTCTTAACATTGCATTATAGGATAACATCGTGTGTGTTTCTCTTTCTTGACATTACGTTATGTGATAATGAAATTTCAATAGAGACTCTGATATTACATTATGCTATAGAGTAATCTTTTTTGGAATCCCTGATGTTATATTATAAAATAAATTAATCTATGTTAGCGTCCCTGATGTTATATTATGTGATAACATAACTTTAATTGTGGTAGCTGATATTATGTTATGAGATAACATAATATACGGTGGCGATGAAAAGTATAATTATGTGATAACATAACTTGCGTTGTGTGTTTTAAAAACATAACAATGCTTCATAGAGTTATACAATGTATCTCATCAAATATTATAGGTTCTTTATGGTAGGGCTTATTTCCAATGTTGATTCAATTGTAGTTTATGATTGATAATGCCCAATAAATTGTAAAATAAGACTCAATCCAATAATAAATAAATTGTATATTTTGTCTTAAAAGTCTTATAGTTTATAAATTTTTTATAAAGGATAAGTATTAGTCATTGTAAATAGGATATTTCCATGCCTAAATAAATATAAAATTTTCATATTAATATCCCATGTTTGGAAAATAAATAAAATGATTATTTATTTAATTCTTTATTTTAAAATATTTTTGTTTATAAATTGTTTATGAAATGCTAATATTATGTATTCTTTAATTTATAAGATAAATTACTTATAATAAAATTATTATTCCATGTACTACAAGATAGTTATGACAATATAAAATATGGTTTCCATATACCTTGGATTAATTTTCTAATTAAAGTTATTATCTTGAATTTAGTTTTTGAATATAGTTTATACATATTTGGTATTAAAATAATGATGAATTGGATTTTCACTTGATTAATGTATTGTAAGATCCCAAGCTTTTACTGGAGATTTATTGAGATCATTTTTAGGTACTCTTTTCCCTTGTTTTGAGTATATCTTGTTTGGGTTTTATCATGGGTGAATTTGGGTGAAAATTGGAAGTTGTTTTAGGTGTTTTGGGTAGTGAATGGTTGGAACATAATTCTCCCAAACCATGCCCCCTACCCCAGAAAATCGTGCAACCCCAGACAGAGAGAGATTAAAAATTTGGTGTAGGGTTTTTCAAACCATGTACCCTCTTAGGAGTAATCGTTCACCCCATAGGAGAGGCACAAGGTTAGGGTGCACAATTTGGAAAATGTGAACTTCTGCTCAGGAAACTGTGCATGCGGTATTTAATCCTCTGAAAATTAGATTTATAATTCCCAAACCCTACTTCCTTCACCCTAATTTGACCCAACTCAACCCTAAATGTTTTCTCCCATTTTTGTAGGCTCTTGAATAGATTCCAAGTCCTTACGAACTCTTTTCTTGATGAATCGATGACCTTTAAAGAATATGAACCTCTCCTCATAAGAGATTCTTGTCTAGATTGATTTCCTCCCTATATGTTGTCTTCTCTCATCCTTTTAAGGGATGTTTCCCTCCATTTTTAATGGATATTGATCTATGTTTTTATGTATCTAAACTTCTTTTTTTTATCTAGGTTTTGGATCTAGATCTTATTCTCCGTTGTGAAATTAAGAATTCCGCTTCAATTTAGGGATTTATGTTGGTGAACATTTGTCAATGATCATGAAGTGGGTGGTCTAAATTCAATTACCATAGTATTGAATTCCAATTGAATTTATTTATTTTGGAAATTCAATTGGAAAATTTGGAAATTGGAGCTTGAATTGAATTGATTAATTGATTGATTAATTTATAGAATCATGGAATTGATTAATTGATTTTCCTTATGAATATGAAATGAGTTGAACTTGGGGAAATTTAATTTGGTGGTTGTGATTATGAAATTGGTTAATAATGAGAAATTAAATTAATTTATTAATAAGGTTTTAAAAATTGGTTAATTAATGGGATTGTATAATTGGTTAATCGATGGTATTTTGGAATTTAATGTTTAATCGAATGATGATTTGATTGATTAAAAGGAAATATAAAGTGTTTAGCTTAACCTTGAAGGTTTAATTAATTATGTTATTAAATTTTTATAAATGATTTAATTGATATTTTTTCATTTTATTCCCTATAAATTAAAGTGATGGGCCTTAACTGTTTTGATAATTAAAATGGTATGCCATGATGTGAAATGTTTATGAGAGGGTTAAGGATGATTAACCTTGTTTAATGTAATATATGTGATAAATGTAAATGAATGAAAAATAGAAAGTGGGACACTAACTAATTCTCCAAATACCCATAGGGTTCTATCCATGATGTTATAGACCCAACTACATGCATGTGTAAATTATTGTATAGGACAGGGACTGAGGCTCCAAATACCCATGTGATATTAAGGTGTGGTGTGGGGATTGAGGCTCCAAATACCCATATGTGATATTGATGTGTGGGATAGGGACTAAGTATCAAAATACCCATATATGATAGCAATTGTGGGATATAGACTAAGGATCCAAATACCTATGTGATATTGAGGTGTGGAATAGGGACAGGGGCTCCCAATACCCACGGAGTGCTAGATATAACGTTGTATTCCCATGAGATTAGCATTGGATGATGGTTCCAATTGTTCATGATATAAATTGAAATGATAAATGATAATTATGGTATTGTGATATGTAATATCTCTTGGGGATATTTTAGACTCTGACATGGGACTAAGTAAGTATTGATAGTATGGGTTCCATCACGAACCAAGGGATTTATGTTGTTAATTAAAGAATAACAAAATGTGATAATTTTTAACTTTATGCATTGTAATTTATTTTTTATACTACTAAAAACAATGTTTTTTAATAGATATTATTTTATACATCATTGGTGGTGGCCTACTAAGTTTTACTCACACCCTACTCAGGCTTCCTGATCAGTACCCAAATAGATTTCATGTTTTCAAGATAGGATAAGGGAAAAGGCCCTATATTAGATGGTTGAGTCGGGATGGAGCATGGATGAGGGAACCAAACTTAGTGCCGGGACCCGCTTGGGGGAGTTTTCAGTGTATTTATTTTGGGTATGAATTTTGACACTTGAAACATAATTGGCATGACATATCTACTATTTAGTTATGGATATTGTTTTTAGTTTTTGTTCATCATGTGATACTATTTTTTTATGGTTATTATATTATTCTGGTTGTTTCTTTTTGTTTATTGGTTATTTTTTAGTCATTTCCATTGTTATAAAACTTTGATAAAGAGGGTATAGTGTCCCCATATTGATATATCAGACCCTTGCATCTATTCAGAAACTGTTGGAATATGGGGAATCATTCTTGAGGTCATGTGACCAACTATATTGGGTCACCGGTGTGTGGAACCTGGGTCGGGATGTTAGAAATTTTCTTAGAGGATTTTCTTTTATTTTATTTTGTCCCGCTATTTGGGAAAGTTAGACATGAGACTAGGAAGATTCAGGCCTTGGACATGAACTCGTGCATGGGAGTATCTAAACCATGTATGGGGGAAACCCCAAGTACCTAGGGTGATATTATTATTATTTTTGTTTTCTTTTATGATTTAATGTTATTTCACCTCAAGTATTTCACTTGTTGTGGGATGTGATTACTATTTCTAATATTTGACTTGTGTCCTAGTATGGTATTAGAGTTGAGTATGCATGCATCATTATAGGAACTCAAAAATTATTATGACATGCATCATTTTTAGGCATGCAAAGAAAAGCATGTTTTTTGTAAGTTGTTGAAATTAAAATTATTTTCATTTCTTGTGTAATTGAACTAAAAATGGTGCATGATATAGAATTGAAAGTTTTAAAATGATAAAAATTTTGAATAATTGGGTGTCTAATGAAAAACTGAAAAATGGTAATTTGTTTTCCCTTATTAACGATGACCTAGATGTAGAAAGGTTAAGGGTAGTGATAGTGCCTCAGTTTTGATTGTTTGGTGGAAATGGGGGGGATGACTTGTTATGGATTTATGTGAATCCCTATTGTTAACTATGTTCATGTTGTGAACTTTTTCCTAAGGTGTTTGTTTAGAATTATAGATACATGCCTCCATGAAGAAATTTTTTGATAGGTTGATAGGAGGATGTGTCTAGAAATTATCCTCTAATAGTGGAAACTAAGGCACTGATAGTTCTAGGTGAAGAAGTCTTAGATTAGTTACATGAAAAATTTTCTCCCTTCATGTAGTTTATGGAGAGATACCTAGAGTAGGTTGTGAAGAGTATGTCTGACCTGATATGGGAGTTTTAGTTATAGAACCCTCCATCTTTCACCAGAGAGGGTAGACCTAAGGCAGCTGAGTTCAGGATTGAGTCCATACATACTATAGTTGACCATCTATAGACTCCTTCTAAGAAGAGGGTCAAGTTCGTTACTTATATGTGATGAGGATAATTGAAGCACTAGTGGGATGTTCAGGCTCGTACTAGGTACGTAGACGGTACGGTATAGAAGGAATTTTTGGATAAGTTATTAACAAAATTTTATCCGGAGACACTGGGGTGGGAAAGGGCAGTTGAGTTCATGCAATTGGCCAAGGAGAGTATGTTTATGATGGACTATGCTGTTCATTTTACTGACTTGATTCACTTTGATCCAGCACTGGTAGGGGATGAGATAGTTATGGAAAGGCATTTCTAGGATAGTCTTAAATTGATATTAAGTCTTGAGTCAATATATTTTGGATAAATAAGTTTTTTGAGGTGGTAAATCAGGCTCTCGTATTTCAGGGGAACCTGAAGGAGGCTTCCAATAGAGGATGGGTGGTATCTATTGGATGATCGAGAGGTACATCTTCTAAAGGTGGGAAGAATCATTATGAGAATATTGACTAGATAATTAGAAAGAAGAGTGGTCAGGGGGAAGTATCAGTTATTGAGTATCTTACATGAGTTATTTTCCTCCAGTGCAGTTGGTTGGGTAAATTTTGTAGACTTTTCCCCCAACCACTAGAAGAGTTTTGACCTTGCGGTAGGATGAGACATCTACAGAGGTTCTGCAAGAACCCATGGTATGTGGGCAATGATGGGGCAGCTAGGTATAATCATAGTTCTAGAAGGGGATCTTATAAACCATATAAATATAGTAGTTGGAGTTTTACTAGTCGTGATAGTAGAGGTAGTGGACATGGTGCCTCTAGTAAATAGTGAACATATCATAATATCAGTGCATCTCATGGGGTTCAGACTACATCATAGGGAAGAGGGGAAGGATAGTTTCATGCAGTTCAGCCCACACTTTTGAATATCGAGGCTAGATCATCAATAGTTATAGGTATTATTCTTATAGTTTCTATGATTTCCAGTTCCTTATTTGATACAACTTCCTCTCATTCCTTTATATCTTTACAACTTGGGAATAGGTTGAGTCTAGCAGTGGAGTTTTTGAGTGGGGTTGTGACAATTAATACACCATTGGGAGTACGGTCGAGAGAGATATGTTTATGAAAAGGGTGTTCTCTCAAGGTTGTGGAGTATCATTTCCTTTGGTATCTTTACATTATAGATATTTCAAGCTTTGAACTAATTATAAGTATGGAATGTTTAGTGTCTTATCAAGACCACATAGATTTTTACCATAAGAGAGTGACTTTTACATCTCCTGAGGGTAACAATTTTATTCCCCATGGAGAGTAGGATATCCAGGAGGGCCGTATAGGGCCAGTTCCTCAGCAACTGGGGGACCTCACTTCCCAGGTTACTAGTCTGTTGTTGGATTATGGGGGTGTAAATAATTATGACTTACCACTCATAGTGTACAACTTCCAGGACATGTTTTTTAAGGACTTCTCAAGGATTCCATCTAATATAGATGTGGAATATATGATTGATCTCATTCTGGGGGATGAGATAGTTTATATTCCACTATATAGAATGGAACCAATAGAGATTCAAGAGCTAAAGACTCAAATGGAAGAGTTAATGGATAAGGGTTTTATCTATCTGATTACATCACCCTGGGGTTCTCCAGTCTTGTTTGAAAAGAAGGGTGATGGGTCCTTGTTCTTATTTTTTGATTACCATAATTTTAACCAAATGAATGTAAAGGACCAGTATCATCTTCTACATATCAATGATCTTTGATAGGAGCTTGTGTTTTATCTAATATTGACTTGATATTGGGGTATCGTCATTTGATATTTTGAACTTTTGATATAGATCAAACTACTTGTAGAAGTAGTTATCGTCTTTATGATATTGTTGTAATTCCATTTGGGTTGATGAATGCTCCTATAGTGTTTATGGCCTTAATGAACAAAATCTTCTGCCTATACTTGGATCAGTTTGTGGTGGTATTTTTGGAAGAAATAATGGTGTACTCTAAGACTCAAGATAATCATGCCCAAAATAATAATATCATCCTAATTAAGCTGAGAGAGAATCTTCTATATGCCAAGCTATCTAAGTTTCAATTTTGGTTGATTTAGGTACATTTATTAGGTCACATAATATCAGATGAATGTGTGTATATAGACCCAAAGAAGGTGCAAGTAGTGATTTATTGGGAGAATCCAAAGAATGTATTTTTTTCCATAGTTTTCTAGGATTATAGAGCTATTATCGAAGGTTTATCCAAGACTTTTCTTTCTTGGAAGCACCAATTTTTGGATTTACCAAGAAGGGAGTGAAGTTTGAGTGGTATGGAGCATGTGAGAATGCCTTCCATGAGTGGAAGAAGCATTTGACAATTTCTCCAATATTTATCCTACCAGAGTTGGGTGAGGAGTATACTGTGTTTTTTTATGCTTCTAGGATTATACATAGAGTGGTGTTGATGTAGAGAGATCAATTTTTAGTTTATGTGTCTCCACAGTTGATGCCACATGAATGTAACTATCCTATGCATGATCTCAAATTAGCTGTAGTTGTTTATTCTTTAATATTTTGGAGGCATTATCTATTGGTTGAAAATTTTACTATGTATATCGGTTATAGGATCTTAAAGTATATATTTTCCCAATGAAATTTGAATCTACAAGAGTGGAGGTGGTTTCAGTATAATAATTCATTTGATTTTGAGATAGCATATAAACTCAAGAAGGGAAACATTATTACTAACACTCTAAACATGAAAACATATACTCGGGTAGTTCAGGAGTCTAGTTATGAGTGGAAGATGATGAATTTTCTATCTAAGATGAATGTTATGCATCAAGAGGTTTAATATTATATTACCCTCATATTGTTTTTAGTAGATTATACACTTTTGATATGGATTAGGGAGAGGTATTCTGAGGATCCAGAATTCTTGGCCTTAAGAGAAAGCCTTGAAGGTGGGGAGTCATCTCCTGATTGGACTATAGATGAGGATGATATTTTATATGTATGTGGACATTTATTCATGCCTAAGAGTATGTGAGATAAGTTAATTCATGAATTTCATACTTCAAAGTGGGTGGTGAATCCAGTTTTTACCAAAATGTACCATGACCTATGTTGACAACATTGGTGGCCAGGTACAAAAAAGGTGATTGTAGGGTTTGTGACACAATGCTACTCCTATCAACTAGTGAAGGTAGAGAATAAATGAAATAGTGATTTACTACAATCATTTCTCATTCTAGAATGTAAGTGGGATGAAATTACCATATAATTTTTGGTTGGTATCCTGAGGATGCCTCAGAAGAATGACTCTATTTAGGTGGTTGTGGACCGATTGAAAAAAGTCTCTCATTTCTTGTATATATGGGAGACTTTCTCGGTGGTTCAGTTGGAATACTTGTACATTTGGGAGATAGTATATTGATACAGGGTGCCAAAGAGTATAGTTTCAGATAGTGAATCTCTTTTTACTTTGTTCTTCTGGCAGATCTTGTAGAAGGTGCTTGGTATACAAGTTTTTCTGAGTATGTAATTCCACCCACAGATAGTTGAGTAGTTAGGATGTATGATACAGGTACATGAAGATGTTCTATGAGTGTGTGTTATATACTTTTTTGGATCTTAGGAGAAGCACCTACCACTTTTGGATTTCACCTATAATAATATTTATAATGAAACTATTTAGATGTAACCATATGAGGCTCTTTATTGGAGGTCATGAAAATCACTTCTATGTTGGATGGAGGCTGGTGAGTCAGATATATTGGGACTGAGTCTCATGAATAAGACATTGGAGAAATTTTAGTTAATTTGGAAATGTATGGCTACGGCTCATAGTAGGTAGAATTCATATGATGATAGATATCAAAGACCACTTGAGTTTGTAGTGGGTGGTTGTGTGTTCCTTCGAGTGTTACCTAGATTGGGTCACCGTAGGATTTGGAGATAGGTCAAGTTGGAACCCAGGTTTGTTGGAACTTTTGAGGTTGTGGAGAGAATCAGGATGGTAGCATACCAGTTATCTCTTCCACATAGGTATATTGTTATGTGATACTTATTTCATGTGTCACATTTTTTGTAGTATCACCCCGACCCTTCTCATGTGATTGATGTGGATGATACTGATCTTGAGACTGATGCATCCTTTGAGGAGAATATGATACATGTTGTGAATCATAGTGAGAAAGTGTTATGGGGAAAGACTATGCCAATAGTTTGAGTATTATGGAAACATAGGCGTTTTTAGGAGGAAACATGGGAGATAGAAGCAGATATGCAAGCTTAGCGACCCAATCTTTTCACCTTGAAATATTAAATATGCTTGGGAGTATAGCTCAAGGACAAGATGTTATAATGTGGAGAGGTTGTAAGATCCTAACCTTTTATTAGAGATGTCTCAATCTCATTTTTAGGTACTCAATTTCTTTATTTTGAGTATATCTTTTTTGGGTTTTATCTTGGGTGTATTTGGGTGAAAATTAGAAGTTTTTTAGGGGTTTTGTGTAGTTTATAGTTGGTGCACGGTTTTCCAAAACCATTCACCCTTCCCCAGAAACTGTGAAACCCCATACAGTTAAATATTTCATGGTTGGTTCATTATTTTTAAAATTTTGTGCCCTATTAGTAGTATCCATTCACCCCCACATGAGGGCGTATGATTAGGGAACATGATTCGGAAAATCATGCACCCTTTCTCAGAAAACTGTGCACATGAGATTTAATCCTCTGAAAATTAGGTTTAACATTTATGAACACCCCTTACTTCACCCTAATTTAACCCAACTTGAATATAAATATTTTCTATCATTTTTTAGGCTCCCATGTGGATTCCAAGGCCATATGAACTCCGTTCTTGATGAATCAAAGACTGGATTGAATAATTTTCACCTCTCATGATAAGACAATATTATCCTAACTGATTTCATCTCTCTCTCTACTATATTTCTATCATACTTTAAAGGGATGTTTTCCTTAATTTTTAATATATATATAGATCTATTTTTTCATGGATTTAATCCTATTAGTTTTGGATATAGGTTTTGGATCTATATCTCTTTCTCCATTGTGAAGTTGACCATTCTGCTTCAATTTTGGGGATTTTTGTTGGTGAGTATCTATCAATGATCTTGAGGTAGGGGGTATAAATTCAATTCTCATAGTATTGAATTCCAATGTTTTGTATGAGTTTGTGGAAATTAAATTTCAACTCTTTGAAATTTAATCTTTAATTGAATTTACTAATTGATTAATTGATTTATAGAATCATGGAATTGATTAATTTATTTTCCATGTGAATATGTAATGAGTTAAACTTAGAAAAATAAAAATTGGTAATTTTGATTATACAATTAGTAAATAATGGAAAATTTTATTGATTAATGAGGTTATGAAAATTGGTCAATTATGGGATTATATAATTGGTCAATTTATGGGATTGTGTAATTGAATGTTTAATTGAATGACGAATTGATTGATTAATGGGAAGTAAGGTGTGTTTGGTTTAACCTTGAAGGGTTGATGAATTATATTATTAAAGGTTGATAAATGGATTGATAGTGATTTTTTCATATTATTCCATGTGAATTAAAGTGATGTAACTTGACTGTTTTGATAATTGAAATGGTATACCATGATGTGAAATGTTGATGAGATGGTTAATGATGATTAACCTTGTTAAATGAGATTTATGGGATAAATATGAATGACTAAGAAATGAGGAGTGAGACACATAATAATTCTCCGCTTACCCATAGGGTGATATCCATGACATTCTAGACCAAACTTCAGGCATGTGAATATTATTGTATGGGAAATGGATTGAGGCTCTAAATAACCATTTCATAGTGAGGTGTGGGACAAGGACTAAGGCTCTAAATACCCATATGTGATATTGAGGTGTGGGATAGGTATTAAGGCTCCAAATACCAATATGTGATAGAAAGTGTGGGACAGGAACTAAGAATCCAAATACCCAAGTGATATTAAGGTGTGGGACAAGGAAAAGGGCTCCAAATACCCACAGGGTGATAGACACGACATTCTATGCTCATGAGATTGGCTTTTTATTATGGTTCCTATAAGGCCCTATCCTTAAACCTTACATAATCTTGAGTTTTGATCAAGAATTTACTTTCTTTCACAATGATCACCTCTTCATGTTTATAGTTTTAGAGAATTAGACCATAACTATTACATAACAACTCAAAACTTACAAAGTAGACTCTTATAATCACTATAAATTGTTTTCACAAAATAAATCTCTTTGAATATAAAATGATTTCTTTTCTTGATAAAAAACTTCTGTAATTCTTCCATTCTCTTACCCATCCTTATACCCTATGAAAAAACATTTCAAAAACATGGGATGATCATAAAAATATCAGTAAGGAAAAATAAGGGAAATAGTTTACATGTGATCTTGAGAGATATAAATAAGAACATCTGGACTTTCATAAATTCATGAGAAATAAAAATATCATAATAATAATAACATGGATCATTACTTGAAAAGGTGGCTACAACATTTAATATAGACATTCATAAGCATATCACCAAGGTCCACACCCAAGGTTTCATATCACCAAGGTCTATTCCTAAGGTTTCATAGAAATTTACAATGTTATTCATCAAGGTATCGTAAAAATTACCAAGTTTATTCACCAAGGTATCATAAAAACTAAAAAGGTTATTCACTAAGGTATCGTAAAACTTGTCATCTCTAGAGATTATTTTATTTAACCAATGAATTGGAGTGATATCAGGGATCACCATTAATATATATATTTTTCATGTGATCCACATATATTATAATCAAAAATTTCATAAATAAACCATATAGATCAAAATAAATTGGTTTCATATCAAAATCACGGCGTTTTAAAAAGTTCTTAAAAACATGATTATTATTTAATTTATAACCCACGGAAAGAGAATGAGGGTTTTATGTCTGTCAATTACAGAATTAAATAAATCATTATTATTTCTTTATGAATACCCCTAGAAATTTAATAGGTTTGGGTATTCACATAAATAAAATTAGAGAATTTATTGATAAAAAAGAGAGAGATATGGGGATAAAAATTCTATAGCATAACAGTTATGCAACATGGATTTAGAAAACATTAAAAAGAGAGGGTACAGGAGTCTACCATTCATAAATGACTCATAATATAGTATAATTATATACTAAAACTGAAATAATAACATGGTATATAAATTTTAAAAACATACCACAAAAAAGAGAACTTGAAAGGAAAGAGAAGTTGAGAATTCCCTTACCAAATAAGAAACACTTGAATGAAAAACAATACAGATTTACATTATACATAACTTTAAATATCACTATAATATACCAATTCATGATATAATTATTAAAAAGTTGTATATATACCTTATATAAAAATAAAGGTTCATAACATAAAGATATTCCCCAAAGAAATGACATTGAGACGAAGTCTCTTACCTTAGGTCCAACTTTTCTCGTTTGTTCTTATCTTCCGAAATAATAAATATAAGTTAATTTATACTTGTTTAAGAACATTTTTCATGTTTTTTTATTCTTTTTATATCACTTATTACCATGTTATATTAATTAATTAATGATTTAAGTTCATATCAGACGTTTAGTCGGTGTTCAGTCCTTGAGTCAAAAATGAACATGTTATGATTACAAATTGTCCATATGGTCATAATTCCATAATATATGGAATGATATTCATGATTTAAATAACATATAAATATCATATATATATATATATATTATAATCCATAATATTTTGATATAATAAATGAAATGCATTGTTCATGGAGACGATAGGCCATACGTACGCATAAACACTATGTTCATTTCTTTTCCATATTAAAAGAATGAAAACTAATTGATACATGTATATATTATAATTAAATTATAATATATATGTTATATAAGTTACATAGGTTCATGAAATATATCCTTTATAAATTTCAAGCATATAATGAACAAGTCATATCACTTTGAGGGGGCGACAGTCCACACTTTCTCAAACGAAATTATCATATTTATACAACATGAAAATCATAAAGGTGTGTTCTAAATGAAAATTATTTAATAATATAGATAATAAAAATATGATATATATCATATATAAATATAGTGCCATCATAATTTCCACCATGAGAGGTGGTGGGAGAAAATTGAACAAACATTATTTCGTGAGGTAGTAGTTCATCGTATACCAATATAGTTTGTTCATTTCAATTAGATAGAGGTGTGTGTAAGTGTAGTTAAAATAAATCTCATAAAAATATCCTAGTATATTGAGGATACTAGTGTTTTTATGTAATTAAATAATAATAATAGCATAGGGAGTTGATAAGGATGATAAAGGAAATGAACTTGAGAGAAGACGTTACCTAAAAATCGGGTAACTTGTTTTGATTCGAGCCAAAAGGCATTATTGAATTGCCTTATTCCCAAGGTGAGTCTTTTAGGAGTAAGGGAAGAATTATTGGAAGATTATTGTATAGATATTTTACAAACTAAAAGTATTTTTAAGTGTGATATAAAGATAATAAAAGTTCCCTTTTATAGAAGAGTTGAGGGTCACTTTAGGAAAGTCTTGAAATATTAATTTATTATAAATTTAATTTCGATTAAAAATGGTCCAAAACTCATTTAATTAGAATATAAGATGATTTTGGTTTGTATACCCATAATTCAATAATTTTTAGACAAATTTTGAATATTTTTTTATCATTATCTTTTTTGTTTAACCCTTATTTTATCCTTTTTAATCTTATAGTGATATCATGTTATTTACACATTTTAGATTAATGTAATTATCAGATCATATCAAATGACCCAAAAAATGAAATTTATGACATATTTGTTCTTATATTAACCATTTTTTAGAATATTATTTTTTTATGAATTTAATATCATTTAATAAACTATAATATATTATAAGTTATGAATTATATCAATTTTGGTCCCTATTCATACTTGAATTTTTTACAAATTCATAACAACATGATTCCTTATAAAAACATTTAATAAATACTAACATGTAAAATTCACATATAAAATTCTTTTATGAGATAAATTATGTAAAGTGATATTTATTTTCATATTAAAAATATCATTTATTCGAATCCTTTATTAATGAAGCAATCACTACATCATCATTGGGTCATAAATAAATTTATTTATTTATTTTCTAAAAATTATAAATAAAATATAATGATATAGGCAATATTATTATATTTTTAATGACTTTTTATTGTTGATGATATGAATTTTATAACCCCATATATAAATTTTTTTAGTAAGAAGATAAATGTTTATGTTATTTTTCTCTTTACATTAAATTAATTATTATAACATGTCATTATCACTCCCAAGTGGATCCATGGGGTCCTAAAATCGACACAAGGATGCTCATGGCTGGAAATATATCATACAAGAGGATTAGAATACATTTTAGGATAGTTTTATATTATTAAAATAATATTTTTTACCTTTATTTACCAGATTTACCCTTTAACCATGGTAAATAAAAAAAATTACTAAAGTTATTATTCATATTGTCCTAAAATAAAAGGTACCTATTTACACAATTTAGAAATTATGATTAAGAATATGGAATCTATTTTTCCAAATTCAAAACACATAATTTTAAGAAATTAATTTAAAATTAATTCCCATAGTCAAAACCAAAAAGCGAGTTTTTAAGAAGTAAAAACTATAAAAAGATTAATATGTGTTTATGTCCAATTTAAAAGTGAAATTACATAAAATTACCAAGATTGGATTAAATTATAAAAAATATATTCCATTTATACATTAAAACCCTAAAATAATATTATTTAACTATATAAATTATCTCAATTGTAAAAAGTTGTTTTCAATTAAAATTTAGCCTATTTTTACTATTCATCAAAACATTATAATTATTAGAAAAATATCAATAATTCATGTCATGTAAATTTTGGTGTCCCTCTTATAATTAAGAAGTTTATTTTTTCAAATATAATATATATAAATGTGTCAAAAACTAAATTTAAAAAATGTTCCCCATCAAAAGGCTGTAAAACTGTATTTTTAGAAAAATACTTCTTTTATTCAAAAAAATGATTTTTTTTCATATATCATATCTAGAAAACATATAAGATTAATTTAAAACATTAAAATTAATATATAACATATACTTTTTATTAAGTAGAAATCCATAAAGAGTGATAAGATTTTATAAACACAATTATTCTCTTTTTAAATATGTTTTCGTAGAACACATCATTTATATTCAATTGGTTTTTATTTCTATTTTATGAATCATTATTTAAACATTTTTAAACCATATTTTCATAATCCAGTTGATATTATACATTCCTTCCATTCCAACGGCTGGGATATAATGGTAACATTTAAATAATAATATTTAGTTGTTTGTTTAAGTTCGATGTAGCGTATCATGTATGCTATTAATCATAGTGTTTCTTCTTAAAACTAGGGATGTTACATCATTCCACCCTTTTGAAATTTCATCCTCTCAATTTTAAAATTTGGCTCAGTAAGTTCTTTGAAAAATCCCACATTAGAAAAAGAGTCAATAAAACTATTACATTAAAAGAGAGAAAGAGATGTACAAAGGTCACCTGAGATAACACAAACTAGGGTTCAATAGAGGAAAACATGGATATGCAAGAGAAAAATAACCATCAAGTTCTGATGGAGAGTGATAGAAAACATGATCATTAAAACGTTAATAACTAGAAAACCATAAACTTTTGATGGGTTAAACGGTCTTGGATTTCCCAGTAGGAAAAGTAAATGGAAAACACTTTTGTTTTAATAACCTTTTCATAAATTTGAGGAATTATTTTACTACATAGAATAAGAACATAAGGAAAAATACTTACTTTTCAAGTAGAGTTTCATCCTTTAATAAATATATACCACAAACTCATCTTTTCTCCAAACGATGAGTATTCAAGATGACTTGGTCACACCTGAAGTGAAATAATCAACTTCTAGATAGTCACATAATCCATAAAAGATGAACTATATATTTCCCTTGTATTTAGGATTTAACCAAACCAAAATGGTTAGTAAAATATCATATAATCCCCAAAAATAATAATCCTTTATAAGGATAAGGACTAAATTTAATATCCAAAATTTAACAGTAATACCCAAAGTTCAACAAAGACCATTCAATAAACAATTGTCCTTAAAATTATTCAAAATATTCCAAAATAAGATTGAAACCCAAAATTCATAAGGATTTGATCATATAGCCTTCTAAAACAAATATTAAAATTTATCTTCAAATAAAATCGACAAATCTTAAAGTTTTATACCTAAAATTAATTAACCAAATCACATATTCTCCATGATAGGTTAATATTTTCCATAAATAACCCAAATCGCCAAATGTCCATAATAAAAACATAAATTCTTCCAAAATAAAATTCAATCATTACTCCTCAAATAAAATCATAAAGTATTATATTTTCATTAGGAATATAGTGTTCCCAAAACATAGAATATCTTCCAAAATAATATTTATAACTTAATCGCTAAATCATTTTACTATACTAAGGATATCCATTTGATAAAACATAAGTTCTCAAAATAAACTTATTCTTGATCCATAAAATCATTTAACTAAAAAGTATAATTCATACTAACTGGGGACTTCACATAGGTCATTGGTAGGTGATGCACCCTTTTTTCCCTTCGGTTGTGGGTTCGATTCCTGCAGCCTTACCGAACACGATGGGTTGTCACCCATCTTGCAGGTTATCCCTTTTTATAAAACTCAAAAATAACCCTAATATGTTTTAACCACAATGGTTGTCTTATACCTCTAATTTTCATCCCAAATAATAAAGACCTCAATTTCTTAATTCATTAAGTCTTATATATATTAACATATTTCTTCTATATGATAAAATAAAATTATTCTCAATAGAAAGAACAACATACCTTGATCATGGTGTCCACCTGGTTTCATCGTCATCTTGTTCATGTAAATAGAAGGACCATGCATTGAAACAATGATTTAGAGATCCTTAAAAATCATTTTCTTCCTTTATCCAAATACACCTATTACAACTTGGGTCATATAGGTGTTCATAGAAAAATTATTTTGAAAAATAATCATGTATGACATATAATTCCAAAACATCTAATAAAACTTGATTTTTATAAAACAGTCGAAAAATGTTTGAGTTGAAATTTACAATCAATTGTCCTTTTATAATACAATAAGTGTGTGCTGAAAGAATATATTTTAAAAGAAAATATAAATAGGTTGCACAAGGGTCTCCTTCTTCATCACCTTTTTCAAAATTGTAATATGCTTCAAAATCTTGTGATAAGGTAAAATATTTTAAAATGTCTTGATAATATTAACCTTTCTTGAAAATATGTGAATATTGAGAAAATGGGATTTCATTAATTAAAACCTGTGATCCATGATGGTATTGAGGTATAGTGGAGGTGTTTTATATCTCAAACAACTCCTTGTAAGAGAGTTGTATGTTTGAAAAATTTTCACAATCCTCTAGACATAACTTTGTAATAATTATTGCAAGAATGTCATCAGTAATAGATAGGAATGTTGTTTTATATCCTACTCCTTCCATTTGTAACTAACTTTACATGATCTTAAAAAGTTATAAAATAAGTATTAAACTAAAATAAAATAAATAGAGACTTACCATGTGGTTGTCTAAAACTCTGAATCCCTAAAGTTTTCTAAATCTTTCCTTTGATACCAACTATAAGTCCTCATCCATAAACCTTACATAATATTGAGTTTTGATCAAGAATTTACTTTACTTCACATTGATCATATTTTTAAGCTTATAGTTTTAGAGAGTTATGCCATAACTATTTCATAACAACTCAAAATTTAAAAATTAGACTCTTCTACTCACTATAAATTCTTTTTAAAAAAAATAAAACTCCTTGAATATAACATGATTTCTTTTCTTGAAAGAAAAACTTGTGGAATTATTCATTTCTATTACCCATCCTTATACCCTCTGAAAAACAATTCAAAAACATGGGATGACCATAAAAATCACATTAATGAAATAAAAGGGAAACAGTTTACATGTGATATTGATAGGTATAAATAAGAGCATGAGGATTGTTATAAAGTAATTAGAAAAAAAATATCATAACAATAAGAACTTGGATAATAACTTGAAAATATGGCAACAACATTTAATTCAGACATTTATAGGAATATCACCAAGTTCAATCCCCAAGGTGTCATACCACCAAGGTGTATCCCCAATTTTTCATAAAAATCACCGAGGTTATTCACTAAGGTATCATAAAAATTATCAAGGTTATTCACCAACGTATCCTAAATATTACCAAGTTTATTCACCAAGGTATCGTAAAACTTGTCATCTCTAGAAATTAATTTCTTTACCCAATTCATTGTAGAGATATCATGGTGTAACCTTAATATGTATTTATTTTCATATGAACCACATATATCATAATCAAAAATTCCATAAATAACCCACTGAGATCAAAATAAATTGGTTTCATATCAAAATCATGGAATTTTAAAAAGTGCTTAAAAACATGATCATTAAGTCATTTATAACCCACGAAAATGGAATATGTATTTTATGTATGTCAAATACAGAATAAAATAAATAATTTTTATATATTTATTAATAAACCTGGAAATTAAATAGGTTTTGGTATTCACATAAATAAAATAAGATAATTTCTTGGGAAAAAAGAGAGATTTTGAGATGAAAATACTGCAACATAACGGCTATGTAACATAGTTTTAAAAAACATTAAAAAGAGATGAGATAGGGGTATAAAATTAATAAATGACTCATAATATAGTATAGGTACATAATAAAACGAATATAATAACATGGTATTGAAATTTTAAATACATACCACATAAAAGATAACTTGAAAGAAAAGAGAAGTTGGGAATTCCCTTTCCACATAAGAAACACTTGAATATATATCAATAAGGGATTACAATATACAAAACTTTAAATATTTTTATAATATACTAATTAATGATATAATGATTCAAAGGGTTTTATATACACCTTATCAGAAAATAAAGGGGCATGACATCAAGATATTCCCCAAAGAAAGGAGATTGAGACGAAGTCTCTTACCTTAAGTCTGACTTGTCTCGTTCGTTCTTTATCTTCCTGAATAATAAACATAAGTTAATTTATACTAGTCTGAGAACATTTTTCTTTCTTTTTTTATACTTTTTATATCACTTATTACCATTTTATAATAATTACGTAAGGATTTTGGTTCATATCGGATGTTTAGTCAGTATTCGGTACTTGAGTCAAAAATGAACTTGTTATGATAACAAATTGTCAATATGGTCATATTTACATCATCTACAGAATGATATTCCTTATTTTTATAACATATAAATATAATATATATATATATATTTATAATAATCCATAAAATTTTGAGATAAGAAATTAAATGCACCGTTCATTGATACGGTAGGTCGTACGTACGCATGAACGCTACTTTCATTTCTTTGTCAAATTAAAAGAATGAAAACTAGTTGATAAATATATATACTATAATTAAAGTATAATATATGTGTTATATAAGTTATATAGGTTCATGAAATCCATCCTTTATAAATTCCAAGTGTAGCATGAAGGAGTCATATCACTTTGAGTGGGCGATTGTCCACACATCCTCAAACAAAATTATCGTATGTATACAACATGAAAAGAATAAAGGTATGTTATAAATGAAAATTATTAATGAATATAGATAATATAAATATAATATATATCATATATAAATTAAGTTTTATCATAATGGTCACCTTGAGAGGTGGTAGGATAAAATTGAACAACCATCATTTCGCGAGGCAATAGTTCGTCGTACATAGAAATAATATGTTCGTTTCTAATAGATGGAGGTGTGTGTAAGTGTAGTTAGAATAATTATAATAAAAACATCCTAGTATATTTATGATAATGGTGTTTTTATTTAATAAAATAATAATAAGAGAATATGGAGTGGATAAGTAACATAAAGGAAATGAACTTGAGAGAAGACGTTACATCAAAATCAGGTAACTACTTTTTATTCGAGCCAAAAGGCTTTCTTGAATTGCCTTCTTCCCAAGATAAGGCTTATAGAAGGAAGTGACTAACTCAAGTAAGAGTATTTTATAGATATTTTCTGAACTAAAAGGATTTTTAAGTGTGAGATAAAAATAAGAAAAGTGCCCTTTTATAGAAGAGGTGAGGGGTACTTTAGGAAAGTCTTGAAATATTAATTTATTATAAATTCAATTTCAATTAAAAATGGTTCAAAACTCATTTAATTTGATGATAATATGATGTTGGTTTGTATATCTAACATCAAATAATTTTTGGACAAGTTTTGAATAATTTTTATCCTTATATTTTTTTAACCCTTATTTTACACTTTTTAATCTTATAGTGATATCATGTAATTTACACATCGTAGCTTAATGTAATTACCATATCATATCAAATGACCCACAAAAATGACATTTATTACATGTTTTTACTTATCATAACCATTTGGAAGAATATTATATTTTTATGATCTTAATATCATTTAATAAACTATATTATATTTTAAGTTATAAATTATGTTAATTTTGGTCACTATTCATACTTGACTTTATTACAAACTCATAACAACCTGATTCCTTTGAAAAAAACATTGAATCAATACTAACATATCATATTCACCAATAAAATTCTTGTATGACATAAATTATGTCAAATAACATTTATTTTAATATTAATAATATCATTTATTTGAATCCTTTATTAATGAAGCAATCACTGCATCATCATTGGGTCATAAATAAATTATTTATTTAATTTCCAAAAATTATAAATAAAATATAATGATGTAGGAAATATTTTTATATTTCTAATGACTATTTATATTTAAATAGATCACTTATATAACCCCATATAAAAATTGTTTTAGTAAGAAGATACATGTTTATTTTATTTTTCTATTTACATTAAATTAATTATTATAACATGTCATTATCACTCCCAAGTGTATCCATGGGGTCCTAAAGTTGACCCCAAGTATGCTCATGGTTGGACATATCTCATCCAATAGAATTAGAATACAACATAACTGCTATGTAACATGGTTTTAGAAAACATTAAAAAGAAAGGGGATAGGGGTATCTCATTCATAAATGACTCAAAATATAGTATAGGGACATAATAAAATGTAAATAATTACATGTTATGGAAATTTTAAAGACAAACCACATAAAAGATAACTTGAAATGAAAGAGAAGTTGAGAATTCTCTTACCACATAGGTAACACTTGAACACATATCAATAAGAAATTACATTATAAAAACTTTAAATATAATTATAATATACTAATTTGTGATATAATTATTCAAAGGGTTTTATATACACCTTATAGGAAAATAAAGGTGCATAACCTCGAGATATTCCCCAAATAAAGGATATTGAGATGAAGTCTCTTACCTTAAGTCTGACTTGTCTTGTTCGTTCTTTATCTTCCTGAATAATAAACATAAGTTAATTTATACTTGACTGAGAAATTTTTTTATGTTTTTTTATTCTTTATATATTACTTATTAACATTTTATAAAAATAACTTAATAATTTAATTCCATATCATACGTTTAGTCGGTATTCGGTACTTGAGTCAAAAATGAACTTGTTATGATTACAAATTATCTATATGGTCATAATTCCATCATCTACAGATTGATATTAATGATTTAAATAATATATAAATATCAAATATATTTATTTATTTATTTATTATAATCCATAATATTTTGAGATAAGAAATTAAATTCACCATTCATGGAGACGGTAGGTCGTACGTACGCATGAACGCTACTTTCATTTCTTTGTCATATTAAATTAATGAAAAATAATTGATATATATATATATATATATATATATTATAGTATAATATATATGTTTTATAAGTTACATAGTTTCATTAAAAACATCTTTTATAAATTCCATGCATAGCATGAACGAGTCATATCACTTTCAGGGGGTGATAGTACACACTTCCTCAAACGAAATTATCATATTTATACAACATGAAAAGCATAAAGGAATATTCTGAATGAAAATTATTCAGGAATATAGATAATATAAATATCATATATATCATATATAAATACATTTCTATAATAATGTCTACTTTTTTATATGGTAGGAGAAAATTGAACAAACATCGTTTCGTGAGGTAGTAGTTTGTCATACACAGAAACAGTATGTTCGTTTCCAATAGATGGAGGTGTGTGTAAGTGTAGTTAGAATAATTCTCATAAAAACATCCTAGTATATTGTGGATACTAGTTTTGTTATGTAATAAAATAATAAAAAGATCATAGGTAGTGAAGAAGGAAAATAAAGTGAAGGAACTTGAGAGAAGATGTTACCTCAAAATTGGGTAACTTCTTTTGATTCGAGCCAAACGGCTTTCTTGAATTTCCTTATTCCCAAGGTAAGGCTTCCAGGAGGAAGGGAGGAATTATATGAATAGTATTGTACAGATATTTTATGAACTAAAAGGCTTTGGAAGTGTGTCATAAATATAAGAAAAGTTCCCTTTTATAGAATAGGTGAGGGAAACTTTAGGAAATTCTTGAAATATTAATTTACTATAAATTCAATTTCAATTAAAAATGGTCGAAAACTCATTTAATTCTATGATAAGATGATTTTGGTTCGTATACCCATCATCAAATAATTTTTAGACAAGTTTTTAATATTTTTTTGTGCTTATATTTTTTTTACCCTTATTTTACCCTTTTTAATCTTATAGTGATATCATGTTATTTACAAATTGTGGCTTAATGTAATTACCATATCAAATCAAATGACCCATAAAAATTCCATCTATGAAATATTTGTACTTATCTTAACCATTTGGCATAATATTATATTTTTATGAATTTAATATCATTTAATAAACTATATTATATTTTAAGTTATGAATTATGTCAATTTCAGTCACTATTCATACTTGACTTTTTTACAAATTCATAACAACTTGATTCCTTCGAAAAAAACATTAAATCAATACTAACATGTCATATTCACCTTTAAAATTATTTTATGACATAAATTATGTAAAATAATATTTATTTTAATATTAATAATATCATTTATTTGAATCTTTTATTGATGAAGCAATCATTTAATCGTCATTAGGTCATAAATAAATTTATTTATTTAATTTATAAAAATGATAAATAAAATATAATGATGTAGTATATATTTTTATATTTCTAATTACTATTTATTGTTTAATAAATATCATATATAACCCCATATAAAAAAAATTAGTAACAAGATACATGTTTATGTTATTTTTCTCTTTACATTAAATTAATTATTGTAACATGTCATTATCACTCCCAAGTGGATCCATGGGGTCCTAAAATCGACCCAAGTATGATTATGGTGGGAAATATGTCATACAATAGTATTATAATACATTTTAGGATAGTTTTATATTATTATAATATTATTTTTTACCGTTATTTACTAGATTTAACCTTTAAACATGGCAAATAAAAATAATTACTAAAGTTACTGTTCATAATGTCCAAAAATAAAAGGTACCTATTTACACAATTTGGACCTTCTGATTCAAAATATGGAATCTATTTTTAAAAATTCAAAAACCATAATTTTAAAAAATTAATTTAAAATTAATTCATGTTGTCGAAACCAAAAAGTTAGTTTTTAAGAAGTAAAAACTATCAAAAGATTGACATGTGTTTAGGTCCCATTTAAAAGTGAAATTACTTCCAATGACCAATATTGGATTAAATGATAAAAATTTATTCCATTTATACTTTAAAACCATAAAATAATATTATTTAACTATATAAATTATCTTGATGGAAAAAGTTGTTTTCAATTAAAATTTAACTTATATTTACTTTTCATAAAAACATGATAGTTATCGGGAAAATATAAAAAATTTATCCCATGTAAATTTTGATGTCTCGATTATAAAGAATAATTTTATTTTTTCAAATAGAATATATAAATGTGTCAAAAAGTAAATTTAAAAAAGTTCTCCATCAAAATGCGGTAAAACTATATTTTTAGAAAAATACTTCTTTTATCACAAAAAAATGAATATGTTCTTATATAATATCTAGGAAACATATAAGATGAATTTAAAACATTAATTTTAATATATAACATATATATTTCATTAAATATAAATCCATAAAGTGTGATATGATTTTAAAAACACAATTATTTTCTTTTTAAATAGGTTTTCATAAAAACACGTCCTTTATATTCAATTGGTTTTTATTTCTATTTCTAATAAATTTGGTAACCAATGAATCATTATTTAAGCACTTTTAAACCATATTTTCATAATTCAGTTGATACTATTCATTCCTCCCATTCCAACAGCTAGGTTATAATGGTAACATTTAAATAATAATATTTAGTTGTTCTTTTAAGCTTGATGTAGCATATCATGTATGCTATTGATTATAGTGTTTCTTTCCTAAAACAAGGGATGTTACATAATTTACCCCTTTGGGAAATTTCATACATGCAATTTTAAAATTTCACTTGTTAAGTTCATTGAAAAATCCCACATTGAAAAAAAGAGTCAATAAAACTATTACTTTAAAAGAAAGAAAGAGAAGTACAAAGGTCACCCGAGATAACACAAACTAGGGTTCAATCTGTAAAACAAGGATATGGAAGAGAAAAATAACCATCAAGTTCTGATGGAGAGTGATAGAAAACATGATCAACAAAAAAAGTTAACAACCAGAAAACCATAAACTTGTGATGGGTTAAACGGTATTTGATTTCCCAATAGGAAGAGTAAATGGAAAATAATTTTGTTTTAATACCCATTTCATAAATTTTAGGAATTATTTTACTACTTAGAATAAGAACATAAGGAAACATTCTTACTTTTCAAGTAGAGTTTCATTATTTAATAAATATCTACCAAAAACTCATCTTTTCTCCAAATGATGAGTATTCAATATAACCTAGTCACCCCAGAAGCACTAGAATCAACTTCTATAGAATCACATAATCCGAAAAAGATGAACCATATATTTCCCTTGAATTTAGACATTAAACAAACCAAAATGGTCAGTACAATATCATATAATCCCTAAAAAGAATAATCCTTTATAAGGATATGGAATACTTTTAATCTCCAAAATTAAACAGTAATACCTAAAGTTCAACAAAGACCATTCAATAAACAATTGTCCTCAAAATTATTCAAAATAATCAAACTAAGATTGAAACCCAAAATTCATAAGGATTTGATCATATAGTCTTCCACGATAATTCTTAACATTTATCTCCAAATAACATAGACTACTCTTAAAGTTTTATACTTATAAGAAATTAACCTAATCACATATTCTCCATGATAGGTTAATTGTTTCTATAAATAACCCAATTCTCCAAATGTCCACAATAAAAACATAGATTCTTCCAAAATAAAACTCAACCATTACTCCTCAAATGAAATCCCCTAGTATTCTATTTTTATTAGGTATATAGTCTTCTCAAAAGAGAAAACTCCTTCCAAAATAATATTTATAACTTAATCTCCAAATCATTTTCAAATACTAAGGACATCCATTTGATAAAATATAAGTTCCAAAAAATCAACTTATTCTTCATCCATAAAATCATTTAATTAAAAAGAATAAGTTATAGTAAGCGGGGACTTCAGATAGGCCAGTGGTAGGTGATGCACCTTTGTCGTTCTTTGGTTGTGGGTTTAATTCTGGTGGCCTTACGGAACATGACGGGTTGCCACCCATCTTGCGGGTTGTCCCTTTTTATAAAACTCAAAAATAACCCAAATATGTTTTAACCTCATTGGTTATCTTATACCTATCATTTATATCCCAAATCATAAATAAATAAATATATTAATTCATTATGTATTATATATACTAATATTTTTTCTTCCATGTGATAAAATAAAATTATTCCCAATAGAAATAACATCATACCTTGATCATGGTGTCCACTTGGTTTCATTGTCATCTTGTTTGCGTAAAAATAAGGTCCATGAATTGAAAAAATAATTTAGAGATCCTTCAAAATCATTTGATTCCTTTATCCAAATACAACTTGTACAACTTGGGTCATATGGGTTTTCACAGAAAAATAGTTTTGAAAAATAATCATGTTTGACATATAATTTCAAAACATCTCATAAAACTTTATTTTTTTAAAATAGTGGGACCGATTTTGAGTTAAAATTTTCAATCAAAGGTCCTTTTATAATACCATAAGTGTGTACTAAAAGAATCTATTTTAAAAGAAAATATAAATAGGTTTCTCAAGGGTATCCTTTTTCAGCACCTTTTTCAAAATCATAATATGCTTCAAAATCTTATGATAAGGTAAAATATTTGAAAATGTCTTGATAATATTAACCTTTCTTGAAAATATGAGAATATTGAGAAAATGGTATTTAATTAAATAAAACCCATGATCCATGATGGTATCAAGGTATAGTGGAGGTGTTTTATATCTCCAAAAACTTCTTTCAAGAGAGTTGTATGTTTTAAAATGTTTCACAATCATCCAGAGATAACTTTATAATAATTATTGCAAGCATGTCATGAGGAAGAGATAGGAATGTTGTTTGATATCCTCCTCCTTCCATTTGTAACCAACTTTACATGATATGAAAAAGTTATAAAACAATGATTAAACTAAAATAATATACATAGAGACTTACCATGTGGTTTTCCAAAACTCATAATCCCTAAAATTTTCTAAACCATTCCTTTGATACCAACTATAAGGCCTCAACCTTAAACCTTACATAATATTGAGTTTTGATCAAGAATTTACTTTCCTTCACATTGATGATATTTTTAGGTTTATAGTTTTAGATAATTATGCCATAACTATTACATAACAACTCAAAATTTAAAAATTATACTCTTCTACTCACTATAATGTTTTTTCAAAAAATAAAACTCCTTGAATATAACATGATTGCTTTTCTTGATAAAAAAATTTCTAGAATTTTTCCTTTATCTTACCCATCCTTATACCCTTTGAAAAAAATTTCAAAAAATTGGGATGACCATAAAAATCATAGTAATGAAAAACAAGAAAAACAGTTTACATGTGATCTTAAGAGATATAAATAATAACATGAGGACTTTCATAAAGGCATGAGAAAAAAATATCATAACAACAAGAACTTGAATCATAACTTGAAAATGTGGCTACAACATTTAATTCATATATTTATAAGAATATCACCAATGTCCATCCCTAAGGTGTCATATCACCAAGGTCCATCTGCAATATTTCATAAAAATTACCAAGGTTATTCACTATGGTATCATAAAAATTATCAAGGTTATTCACCAATGTATCGTAAAAATTACCAAGGTTATTCACTAAGGTATTGTAAAACTTGTCATCTCTGTATTAATTTATTTACCCAATGGATTGGAGTGATATCCGGGTGTAACCTTAATATGTATTTATTTTAATGTGATCCACATATATCATAATCAAAAATTTCATAAATAACCCATAGAGATCAAAATAAATTGGTTTCATATCAATATCATGGAATTTTAAAAAGTGCTTAAAAACATGAACATTATATAATTTATAACCCATGGAAAGGGAATGAGAGTTTTATGTATGTCAATTCCAGAAAAAAAAAATATTCCTTTATGAATAACCATGGAAATTAAATAGGTTTGGGTATTCACATAAATAAAATAAGATAATATCTTGAGAAAAAAAAAAGAGAGAGATTTTGAGACGACAATTCTGCAGCATAACCGCTATGTAATAAGGTTTTAGAAAACATTAAAAAGAACGGGAACAGAGGTATATCATTAATAAATGACTCATAATATAGTATAATGACATAATAAATTGTAAATAATTACATGGTATGGAAATTTTAAAGACAATCCACATAAAAGATAACTTGAAAGTAAAGAGAAGTTGAGTATTCGCTTACCACATAAGAAACACTTGAATACATATCAATAAAGAATTACATTATACAAAACTTTAAATATCATTATAATATACTAATTCATGATATAATGATTCAAATGGTTTTATATACACCTTATATTAAAATAAAGGTGCATAACATCGAGATATTCCCAAAATAAATGAGATTGAGACAAAGTCTCTTACCTTAAGTCCGAGTGGTCTCGTTCGTTCTTTATCTTCCTGAATAATAAACATAAGTTAATTAATACTTGTCTGAGTAAAAAATTTTGTTTTTTTTATTCTTTATATATCACTTATTACCATTTTATAAAAATTACTTAATTATTTAAGTCCATATCATACGTTTAGTCGGTATTCGGTACTTGAGTCAAAAATGAACTTGTTATGATTACAAATTGTCCATATGGTCATAATTCCATCATCTACAGATTGATATTAATGATTTAAATAACATATAAATATCACATATATATATATATATGTGTGTGTGTGTGTGTGTGTGTATTTATTATAATCCATAATATTTTGAGATAACAAATTAAATGCATCATTCATGGAGACAGTAGGTCGTAGGTACACATGAACGATACTTTCATTTCTTTGTCATATTAAAATAATGAAAACTAATTGATACATATATATATTATAATTCCATTAAAATATATATGTTTTATAAGTTACATAGTTTTATGAAATACATCCTTTATAAATTCCATTCATAGCATGAACGAGTCATATCACTTTCAGGGGTAATAGTTCACACTTCCTCAAACGAAATTATCATATTTATACAACATGAAAAGCATAAAGGTATGTTCTAAATGAAAATTATTGAATAATATAGATAATATAAATATCATATATATCATATATAAATACAGTTCCATGATAATTTCCACCTTTGGAGGTGGTAGGAGAAAATTGAAAAAACATCGTTTTGTGAGGCAGTAGTTCGTCATACATAGAAACAGTATGTTCATTTCTAATAGATGGAGGTGTGTGTAAGTGTAGTTAGAATAATTATCATAAAAAATACTATTATATTTAGTATACTGGTGTTTTTATATAATAAAATAATAAAAATATCATAAGGAGTGGAGAAGGAAAATAAATTAAAAGAACTTGAGAGAAGACATTACCTCAAAATTGGGTAACTTCTTTTGATTCAAGCCAAAAAGCTTTCCTGAATTTCCTTCTTCCCAAGGTAAGTCTTCTTGGAGGAAAAGAGTAATTCTATGAAGAGTATTGTATAGAGATTTTCTGAACTAAATGGCTTTGTAAGTGTGAGATAAATATAATAAAATTCCCCTTTTATAGAATAGTTGAGGGGCACTTTAGGAAAGTCTTGAAATATTAATTTATTATAAATTAAATTTTGATTAAAAATGGTATAAAACTCATTTAATTTGAAGATAAGATGATTTTGGTTCGTGTACCCATCGTCCAATAATTTTTAGAAAAGTTTTTAATATTTTTTATCCTTGTCTTTTTTAACCCTTATTTTACCCTTTTTAATCTTATAGTGATATCATGTTATTTACACATTGTGTCTTAATGTAATTACCATATCAAATAAAATGACCCATAAAAAATACATTTCTGACATATTTGTACTTATCTTAACCATTTTTCATAATATTATATTTTTATGAATCTAATATCATTTAACAAACTATATTATATTTTAAGTTATGAATTATCTCAATTTTGGTCACTATTCATACTTGACTTTTTTACAAATTCAGAACAATATGATTCCTTCGAAAAAAACATTGAATCAATAATAACATGTCATATTCACCTATAAAACTCTTTTATGACATAAATTGTGTCAAATAATATTTATTTTAATATTATTAATATCATTTATTTGAATCCTTTATTATTGAAGCAATCATTGAATCATCATTGGGTCATAAATAAATTTATTTATTTAATTTATAGAAATTTTAAATAAAATATAATGATGTAGGAAATATTTTTATATTTATAATGACTATTTATAGTTCAATATATCTCATATATAACCCCATATAAAAAATAGTAAGAAGACACATGTTTATGTTATTTTTCTCTTCACATTAAATTAATTATTGTAACATTCATTATCACTCCCAAGTGGATCCATGGGGTCCTAAAATCGACCCAAGGATGCTTATGGTCAGAAATATCTCATCCAATAGTATTATAATACATTTTAGGATAGTTTTATATTATTATAATATTATTTTTTACCCTTATTTGCAGATTTACCCTTTAACCATGGTAAATAAAAATAATTACTGAAGTTACTATTCATAATGTCCAAAAATAAAAGGTACCTATTTACACAATTTAGGCATTATGATTAAAAATATGGAATTCATTTTTCCAAATTCAAAACACATAATTTTAATATATTATTTTAAAATTAATTCTCATTGTCAAAACTAAAAAGTGAGTTTTTAAGAAGTAAAAACTATCAAAAGATTAACATGTGTTTATGTCCAATTTAAAAGTGAAATTACAAACAATTAACAATATTGGATTAAATGATAAAAATATATTCCATTTATATATTAAAAAATTAAAATAATATGATTTAATTATATAATTTATCTCTATAGAAAAAAGTTGTTTTCAATTAAAATTTTGCATATTTTTACTATTCATCAATACATTATAGTTATCAGAAAAATATCAAAAATTCATGTAATATAAATTTTGGTGTCCCTCTTATAATTAAGAGGCTAATTTTTTAAAATATAATATATATAAATGTGTCAAAAACTAAATTTAAAAAAGGTTCACCATCAAAAGGCGATAAAATTGTATTTTTAGAAAACAATACTTCTTTTATCCAAAAAAATGAATTTGTTCTTATATCATATCTAGAAAACATATAAGATGAAATTAAAAAATTAAATTTAATATATAACATATATTTTTCATTAAATATAAATCCATAAAGAGTGATATGATTTTATAAACACAGTTATTCTCTTTATAAATAGGTTTTCATAAAAAAAATATTTATATTCGATTGGTTTTTATTTATATTTCTAATAAAAATTTTAACCAATGTATAATTATTTAAAAAAAATTAAACCATATTTTCACAATTCAATTGATACTATTCATTCCTTCCATTCCAACGGCTAGGTTATAATGGTAACATTTAAATAATAATATTTATTTGTTTGTTTAATCTCGATGTAGCGTATCATGTATGCTATTGATCATAGTTTTTCTTTCTTAAAACTCAGGATATTACATCATTCCCCATTTTTGGAAATTTTTTCCTTGAAATTTTAAAATTTGGCTTGTTAAGTTCATTGAAAACTTCCACATCAGAAAAATAGTCAATAATACTATTACTTTAAAAGAAATAAAGAGAAGTACAAAGGTCACTTGAGATAACACAAACTATGGTTACATTCAGAGAAATATGGATATAGAAGAGAAAAATAACCATCAAGTTCTGATGGACAGTGACAAAAAACATGATCAGGAAAAATTTAACAACCAGAAAACCATAAACTTGTGATGGGTTAAACTGTCTTTGATTTCCCAGGAGGAAAAGTAAATGGAAAAAACTTTTATTTTAATACCCTCTTCATAAATTTGAGGAATTATTTTACTACTTTGAATAAGAACATAATGAAACATACATACTTTTCAAGTATAGTTTCATCCTTTAATAAATATCTACCCAAAACTTGTATTTTCTCCAAATGATGAGTATTTAAGATGACTTGGTCACACCTAAAGCACTAGAATCAACTTCTATAGAAACACATAATCCACCAAAGATGAACCATATATTTACCTTGTATTTAGACATTAATCAAACCAAAATTGTTAGTACAAGATCATATAATCCCCGAAAAATAATAATCCTTTATAATGATAATGACTACTTTTGATATCTAAAATTCAATAGCAATACCGAAAGTTCAACAAAGACCATTCAATAAACAATTTTCCTTAAAATTATTCAAAATAATATAAAAAAATATTGCCCTTAATCAAACCAAAATGGTTAGTACAAGATTATATAATCCCCAAAAATAATAATCCTTTATAAGTATAATGACTACTTTTAGTCTCAAAAATTCAACAGTATTACCCAAAGTTCAACAAAGACCATTCAATAAACAATTGTCCTTAAAATTATTCAAAATAATCCAAATAAAGATTGAAATCCAAAATTTAGAAGGATTTGATCATATAGTCTTCCATGTTAAATCTTAACATTTATCTCCAAATAAGAATGACTACTTTTAAATTTTTATAGTTAAAAGTAATAAACCTAATCAAATATTCTCCATGATAGGTTAATCTTTTTCATAAATAACCCAAATCGCCAAATTTCCACAATAAAAACATAGATTCTTCCAAAATAAAATTTAACCATTACTCTTCAAATGAAATCCCATGGTATTCTATTTTCATTAGGCATATAGTGTTCCAAAAAGAGAGAACATTTTCCAAAATAATATTTATAGCTTAATCTCCAAATCATTTTCCTATACTAAGGATATCCATTTGATAAAACATATGTTCCCAAAATCAACTTATTCATTATCTATAAAATCATTTAACTAAAAAGAATAATTCATACTAATATGGGACTTAATGTAGGCTAGTGGTAGGTGATGCACCCTTGTCACCCTTCGGTTGTGGGTTTGATTCTTGTGGTCTCGTTGGATGTGATGGGTTGTCACCCATCTTGCATATTATCCCTTTTTATAAAACTCAAAAATAATCATAATATATTTTATCCTCAATGGTTTTTTATACCTCTCATTTTCATCCCAAATCATAAATACCTCAACATCTTAATTCATTAAGTCTTATATATATTAACATATTTTCTTCTATATGATAAAATAAAATTATTCTAAATAGAAATAACATCATACTTTGATCATGGTGTTCACATGGTTTCATCATCATCATGTTCATGTAAATAGAAGGTCCATGCATTGAAACAATGATTTAGAGATCCTTAAAAATCATTTGATTCCTTTATCCAAATATACCTTGTACAACTTGGGCCATATGGGTGTTCATAGAAAAATAGTTTTGGAAAATAGTCATGTATGAAATATAATTTCAAAACATTTGATATAACTTGATTTTTATAAAATAGTTGGACCGAGTTTGAGTTAAAATTTTCAATCAATGGTCATTTTATAATACCATAAGTGTGTTCTGAAAGAATATATTTTAAAGGAAAATATATATAGGTTGTGCAAGGGTCTCCTTCTTCAGAACCTTTTTAAAAATCATAATATGATTCAAAATCTTGTGATAAGGTAATATATTTGAAAATGTATTGATAATATTTACCTTTCTTGAAAATATGAGAATATTGAGAAAATAGGATTTGATTAAATAAAACACATGATCCATGATGGTATCGAGGTATAATGGAGGTGTTTTATATCTCAAACAACTGCTTTCAAGAGAGTTGTATGTTTGAAAAAGTTTCACAATCATCCAGACATAACTCTACAATAATTATTACAAGCATGTCATCAGGAAGATATAGGAATGTTGTTTAATATCCTCCTCATTCCATTTGTAAATGAATTTACATGATCTAAAAAAGTTATAAAACATGGATTAAACTAAAATAATAGACATATAGACTTACCATGTGGTTGTCCAAAACTCCTAATCCCTAAAGTTTTTTAAACATTTCTTTTGATACCAACTATAAGGCCCCATCCTAAAACCTTACATAATCTAGAGTTTTGATCAAGAATTTACTTTCCTTTACATTGAGGATATTTTCAAATTTATATTTTTAGATAATTATTTCATAACTATTACATAACAACACAAAATTTACAAAGCAGACTCTTCTACTCACTATAAAAAAATTTCAAAGAAAACACCTTGAATATAACATGATTTCTTTTCTCGATAAAAAACTATGGGAATTATTCCTTTCTCTTACCCATCCTTATACCCTGTGAAAAACATTTCGAAAACTTGGGATGAGTATAAAAATCTCAGTCATAAAAAACAAGGTAAACAGTTTAAATGTGATCTTGAGAGATATAAATAAGAACCTGAGGACTTTCATAAAGTCATGGGAAAGAAAAATATCATAACAATAAGAACTTGGATCATAACTTGAAAATTTGGCTACAACATTTAATTTAGATATTAATAAGAATATCACCAAGTTCTATCCCCAAGGTGTCATATCACCAAGGTTCATCCCCAATCTATCATAAAAATTTCAAATGTTATTCACTAAGGTATCGTAAAAATTATCAAGGTTATTCACCAAGGTATCGTAAAAATTACCAAGGTTATTCACAAAGGTATATTAAAACTTGTCATCTCTAGAGATTAATTTCTTTACCCAATGAATTAGAGATATATCAGGGTGTACCCTTAATATGTTTTTATTTTCATGTGAGCCACATATATAATAATAAAAAATTTCATAAATAACCCATAGAGATCAAAATAAATTGGTTTCATATCAAAATCATGGCATTTTTTAAAAGTGCTTAAAAACATGATCATTATTTCATTTTTAACCCACAGAAAAGGAATTAGGGTTTTATGTATGTTAATTATAGAATAAAATAAATAATTTTTATTTATTTATTAATAACCCTGGAAATTAAATAGGTTTGGGTATTCATATAAATAATATAAGAGGATTTCTTGAGGAAAAAAAGAGAGATTTTGAGACGAAAATTCTACAACATAACGGCTATGCAACATGGTTTTAGAAAACATTAAAAAGAGATGGGATAGGGGTATATAATTCATAAATGACTCATAATATATTATAGGGACATAATAAAATGTAAATAATAACATGGTATGGAAATTTAAAAGACATTCCACATAAAAGATTACTTGAAAGGAAATAAAAGTTGAGAATTCCCTTACCACATAAGAAATTGTTGAATACATATCAATAATTAATTACATTATACAAAACATTAAATATAATTATAATATAATAATTTATGATATAATGAGTAAATGGTTTTTATATATATCTTAAAGGAAAATAAAGGTTCATAACATCAAGATATGCCCCAAAGAAACGAGATTGAGATGAAGTCACTTACTTTAAGTTCGACTGGTATCGTTCATTCTTTATCTTCCTAAATAATAAAATGAAGTTATTTTATACATGTATGATAAATTTTTAATGTTTTTTTATTCCTTTTATATTACTTATTACCATTTTATTACAATTACTTAATGAATTAAGTTCATATCCGATGTTTAGTCGGTATTCAGTACTTGAGTAAAAATGAACTTGTTATGATTACAAATTATCCATATGGTCATAATTTCATCATCTCCAGAATAATATTAATTATTTAAATAAAATATAAATATCATATATATATATATAATAATCCATGATATTTTAAGATAAAAATGAAATGCACCGTTCATGGAGATGATAGGTCGTATGTACGCATGAACGCTACTTCTATTTCTTTTTCATATTAAATGAATGAAAAATAATTGATACATATATATATTATAATTACAGTATAATATATATGTTATATAAGTTAAATAATTTCATGAAATCGATCCTTTATAAATTCCATGTATATCATGAATGAGTTATATCACTTTGAGGGGGCGGTAGTCCACACTTCTTCAAATGAAATTATCATATTTATACAACATGAAAAGCATAAAGGTGTGTTCTAAATGAAAATTACTGAAGAATAGAGATAATATAAATATAATATATATCATATATAAATAAATTTCCGTCATAATTTCCACCATGATAGGTGGTAGGATAAAATTAAACAATCATTATTTCGTGAGGCAGTAGTTCATTGTACATAGAAATAGTATGTTCGTATCCACTAGATGGAGGTGTGTGTGAGTGAAGTTTAAATACTTATCATAAAAAAATACTAGTATATTGAGTATAATAGTGTTTCTATATAATAAAATAATAAAAATATCATAGGTAGTGGAGAAGAAAATTAAAGGAACGGAACTTGAGAGAAGACATTACCTCAAAATCAGGTAACTTTTTTTGATTTGAGCCAAAAGGCTTTCTTGAGTTGCCTTATTCCCAAGTTAATGCTTATAGAAGGAAGGGAGGAATTATATTAAGAATATTGGACAGATATTTTCTGAAATAAAATGCTTTTTAAGTGTGAGATAAAGAGATAAAAAGTTCAGCTTTATTGAAGGGTGAGGGGAACTTTAGGAAAGTCTAGAAATATTATTTTATTATAAATTCAATTTAGATTACAAATGGTCCAAAACTCATTTAATTCGAATATAAGATTATTTTGGTTCTAATACCCAACATCCAATAATTTTTATAAAAGTTTTGAATATTTTTTTATCCTTATATTTTTTATTTAACCCTTATTTTACCCTTTTTAATCTTATAGTGATATCATGTTGTTTACATATTGTGGGTTAATTTAATTACCATATCATGTCAAACGACCCAAAAAAATTCCATTTATGAAATATTTGGACTTATATTAACCATTTGGTTGAATATTATATTTTTTTTAATTTAATATCATTTAATAAACTATTATATTTTTTAAGTTATGAATTATGTCAATTTTGGTCACTATTCATACTTGACTTTTTTACAAATTCATAACAACCTGATTCCTTCTAAAAACATTGAATCAATACTAACATGTCATATTCAATTATAAAATTCTTGTATGACATAAATTATGTCAAATAATATTTATTTTAATATTAATAATATCATTTATTTGAATCCTTTATTAATGATGCAATCATTGCGTCATCATTGGGTCATAAATAAATTTATTTATTTAATTTATAAAAATTATAAATAAAATATCATGATGTAGAAAATATTTTTATATTTCTAATGAATATTTATTTTTTAAGATATCACTTATATAACCCCATATAAAAAATAGTAAGGAGATACATGTTTATGTTATTTTTCTATTTAAATTAATTATTATAACATGTCATTGCCACTCCCAAGTGGATCCATAGGGTCCTAAAATTGACCCAAGGATGATCATGTTCTGAAATATCTCATACAATAGGATGAGGACACATTTTACAGTAGTTTTATATTATTATATTATTATTTTTCACCCTTATTTACCAGATTTACCCTTTAACCACGGTAAATAAAAATAATTTCTCAAATTACTATTCATAATGTCCAAAAATAAAAAAGGTAATTATTTAAACTATTTGGACCTTCATATTTCAAATGTAGAATCCATTTTTTCAAAATTAAAAACACATAATTTTAAGAAATTGATTTAAAATTAATTCTCATTGTCAAAACCAAAAGAAGAGGTTTTTATGAAGTAAAAACTATCAAAAGATTAACATGTGTTTATATCCAATTTAAAAGTGAAATTACTTCCAATGAACAATATTGGATTAAATGATAAAAATATATTCTATTTATACTTTAAAACCATAAAATAATATTATTTAACCATATGACTCGATGGAAATAGTTGTTTTCAATTAAAATTTAAGGTATTTTTATTATTCATCAAAACATGATAGTTATCAAAAAAAATCATCAATTCATACCAAGTAAATTTTTATGTTCTTTTTCTAAATAAGATGTTAATTTTATAAAATATAACATATAAATTTGTCAAAAACTAAATTTAAAAAGGTTCTCCATTAAAAGGAGGTAAATGTGTATTTTTAGAAAAATACTTCTTTTATCCAAAAAATTGAATTTGTTCTTATATCATATCTAGAAAAAATATAATATAAATGTAAAACATTAAATTTAATATATAACATATATTTTTCATTAAATATAAATCCATAAATAGTGATATGATTTTATAAACACAATTATTTTCTTTTTAAATTGTTCTCATAAAAACACATCCTTAATATTCAATTGGTTTTTATTTCCATTTCTAGTAAATTTGGTAACCAGTGAATCATTATTTAAACATTTGTAAACCATATTTTAATAATTCATTTTATACTATTCATTCACTCCATTCCAATGGCTGGTTATAATGGTAACATTTAAATACTATTATTTAGTTTTTCTTTTAAGATCGATGTAGTGTATCATGTATGCTATTGATCATAGTGTTTCTTTCTTAAAACTTAGAATGTTACAGTTCTAATTGATTGTGATATGAATTTAAATAATAAATGATATCCATGGGATTGTGATATGTGATATCCCTTGGGGATAGTTAAAACTCTAAAAGAGGTAGAAGAAAGTATTGATAGTATGGGTGTCGTTGTGAACCCAGGGATTTATATGGTTAATTAAATAATAAGTAAATGTGATAATAGTTTAATTTATGAATTCTAATTTATTATTTATATAACTTCATAAACTATTATTAACTTGATATATTTTTATACACCATTGTTGGGGGCCTACTCAGTACCTGAATAAACTTCTTGTTTGTAGGATAGGACATGGGCAAGGGCCCTATGTTAGATGGATGAGTCAGGCTGGAGCATGGATACAGGAACCGTACTTGGTTTTGAGAATTTCTTGGGGGATTTTTCAGTGTCTTTATTTTGGGTTTTCATTTTGACACTTGACATTTAATTATAATGATATATAATATACTTATTTATTGATATTGTTTTCATTTTTGGTTCATCATGTGATTTTGGTTTGTTCTAGTTATTGTATTATTCTGTTTATTAGTTTTTATCTATAGGTTATTTCTTAGTTATTACTATTATTGTGATACTTTGATAAAGAGGTCATAGTATCCCCATGTTGATATATTAGACCATCACTGCTAGTTGGTATCTTCTTGCATTCTTGGAGGCACTCTTGAGGTCATGTGACCCACCGGATTGGGGCACTGGTGTGTGTAACTTGGGTCGGGATATCACACGTATCATTGTGAAGAGGGACTTTGGATCATACTTCCCACTAACTTGGGGGCTTATTAAATTTTATAGAAAGTTGGGGCTTGGATATTTGTGGTTCTAAGATTACTCATGTGGATATTATCAATTTCATATAATCCTAAACATTTACAATAAATGTTCTTGTAACTTATGAATATGATGCATTTTTATATGTGTAAATATTTTTGGATTTTATTTCTGAGTGACTAACAGAAAAAATAGGTTGTGTGGATAGTTACACATTAATACGGTTTGTTCATATTAATTTTTTTATTTGAATAGGTATTATTAAAATTAAATCATTAAAAGAATTCATACATAAATGAATAAAACATGATATAATAAATATTTCATATGATGCAATAGTTATGAATTTTATATGTATATGATATATATTAATTTATTGATACTTTGAAACAAAACCCCACAAATTCTAATTTTATGATTCCTTCAAAATAAAAAAACATTTCAATTCCTTGATCATCCAACTCAGTAAGTTCTTCCAAAGAAGGGTTCCCATAAATTATCTTGTTTTGGGAATGATGGAAATGTCTAACCCTAAGAGTTAGTTAACCAAATATTATTATGATATTTTTGTGACACTTATCTAGAAAACCCTAAGAATTAGGATAATTGAGTAATATAGTTGAGTTTATATCTATATGATGGATTCAGGTAAAGAGTCTTCCACTCAACTATCTGAGAGTCATATATGATATGATTGGGATGATTCCATGCCTAAATAACTAAGTGGTGATAGGAACACCAAAGTGGACTCAATGATTATTAAAATATTAATATTGTATAACTAAATGGATATAATGTATGGGTTTATCATTTTAGTGGGATTACTTTCATTAAAATTCCTTGATGAAAAGATATCAAACTTGATACTTTCCTAGAGATGGGTCTTTGTTATAAATTATAGACTGCATAATGTTTATCATATTGATATAACTTATAGGTATTTTAGTACCCCCAATTTCTAGTATTTAACCCTTAATTGATGTTTTTATGGTTATAAAGTGTAAGGGTGGTGGATGGGAGAGTTGAGAGAACTTTGGAAGAGTTTTTTTTGGGGCTAAGTGAAGGTCGCACGGGCGGCGCACAGTTTTCCTAACTTTGCGGCCAAACCGTGCACAGTGGTCCTCTTGAGATAGTACCTCCAGCATGGTTGGAGCACATTTTGGGATATCCTGAAAGGTTAAGCCTTTTGGGTAGTGGATACCGCACGGTTAGTGCATGGTTTTCCTAATCATGCGGCCAAACCGTGCATAGAGTCAAAGTGAGATCCTTAAAAATAGGATCTCACTTGTTTTTGCCATAACCCCCTCGTTTTTTCCCTAAACTGGCCCTAAATTGGGATTTTTCTTCTCCTAAGTTCAAAGAAGATTATCCCATAGATCCAAATGTGATCTGAAGACTTCCCTTGGTGAATCTAATCCTTATTCTTGAGGTATGTGATCGTTCTCCATCATTCTTGATCGGTTTCTTTGATCTACTAAGGTCTACTTCTTATATTCTTATGGTTTCTCAGATCTACACTCATTAGGGGTAGATCTAGGTAGTTGGATTCCAAATATGATGATATTTGTCTTTTTTCTTGGTAGTAGAAGAGATCTAATATGGGTTATTGGTGAATCAACCTGGTTTTCTTGTGTGTTCTTCATTCATTGTGGTTTTCGACAAAACCTTTGAGGTAGGTGGCTTCATTATTGAGTCAATTTTATAGAAATAATTAGAATAATTTAAAATTGATTGATTTTTGTGAAATTAATTGTGATTTTTCTATTGAACAATTGTTGGAAAGCTTATTTACCAACGGTTTGGTAGAGGGTAAAATTATGGAAAAAATTGGGGTTTTGATTAAATTTCTTTTATTATTAGTTTTAAATGGGGAATTTAAATGGTAATTTTATAGAATGATTGAATATGGTTTTATTATGATGTTCTTAATAAAATAAATGTTTTATTTAAATGGATAACATGTTTGTTTTGTCTTTGGTGTAATGGCATAATGGTGGTGTGTGTTCATATTGCATTCGGGGTGGATCTAGGTCATAAGTCTCCCCCATCATTGTTGGTATGGATAATGGTTAGAGATCTCCCCCATCAAACATTCATATTACATTCGGTATGGATAAGGGTCAAAATTCTCCCCCATCATGGTTGGGATGGATAAGGGTTAGGGCTCTCCCCCGTTAAACATTCATGTGCATTTAGGTCGGATAAGGGTAAGAAGTCTCCCCCATCATGGTTGGTATGGATAAGGGTTAGGGATTTTCTCCTCTTCTAGATTTTATGCATGGTAGGTTATGTTGATATGTGGAATGGTTGCACAAAATAGAATGTTAAATTAATTAAATTATTTTTTATGTTCTTTCCTTGAAAAACATTTTTATATGTATTTAGTTTATATTTTGATATAAACTGTTTTTAGAAATCATTTTATATAAACTGTTTTATATAAATGTGGCTAACTTTTCTATCCTAGTGGTGTGAGTAGGGAAGTAATTGGGGAAAACCTATTGAGTTTTATAATCACCCCTACTTTGGAATTTTGGTGCTTTTTCATATGTTATCTTTCGGGATAGGGAAAAAGGTAATGTTTCCCACTTTTTTAGCACTACCTCGTTATATTTGGGTTGTTCAGTGATTATGGATTTTTGAGCTTATGAAGCATGGAGTCTTGTGTCCTCTTGATAGTCTTGAATTTTTTATCTAATGTTTACTTTGATACTATTTTTTCTTCTACTGTTGGACACTTTGATATGGTTTTGAGATACATGAAGTTGTTTAGTTGTCTTTCTTTCATTCATGAATCATTTAGTAAATGGTTTAGTCATGGTTTGTTGGTTTATTGGATTTTTCTTAAAGGTTAAATCATCCCCCACTTTTATTTTAAACCCTTAGTCATTTATTTCTAGCCTTTAGCATCTTGGGGATGTCTCTTAAGACCAAGTAATGAGTTTTTGTGCTCTTAAGCCAATGAGAATTAGTGGTTCATTACAAATGTCATAATTCTGGTCCTTCCTTAGTGGTACAAATGTTATTAGATTGTTTGGACCTTACCTAACAAGTTTCCATCATTGTTATTGGTATTGGAGTTCAAATTCCTTCTTGTCCATCCCTTGGGCTGGAATCTTATAAAGGAGTAGGATTTTCAGAACATGAAATGTATATTATAAAAGGAAGTAGCTACCACTTTTATATTGAACCTCAATTTACCAGGGAGTTGGGTACATAAGTATTTTTAATACACTTCTAGGATTTAGGAATCTCATTGTCATGGGTTTATCCAATGAGATAAGAATGACATGAATTGTAGAAGAATGACTTCCCACTAGGAGTTCATACATCATGTTGTGAAAAAGTGTTGATTTTTGAAAAAGTATGCAATTGATTTTCAAATTAAATATTCTAAAAAAGGGAATTCCTATGGTATTTTTAAAATGGTTTGATTTTCAAAAAGTGTATTGAATGTTTTAAAAAATGGTTGAACATGGAAAAAGATTGTTTTTTCAAAACAATGTTTTGGTATTTGATGTGATATAATTTAAAATGCTAATTCATCATTTTCTAGAGAGTTAGATTTATGGAGTTTGTTATTGGTTTAGAAAATGGCACCCGATGGGCATCAAAGGAATCAGTCAGAAGAAGATATTGAGAATTTGGTTGCACCTGAGACACAGGTGAACCAACAGTTGGTCCAACGCATTGCTCAAGCTTTTCAAATTATAAAGTTGGGTCTGCAACCAGATACCCTATATACGATATCTATCACTGCGGAAAATACAAATGGAGTAAGTACGGTTGTCTTCACTAGAGAAGTTGATAACTATATCACTAAGATGAAGAGGAAGTGGGACGCCTTTTCTCAAGAGGGTGGGACATATCAGAATTGAACCACTGGATAAATTAACCTTCCTTCAAGACACAAGATAAATATTGGTTGTTTTTAGTGTGGTTCACTAAGTCACATAAAGTAGGAGTGTGAAACACCACCAAAACCATGCCATAATTGCAACAAGATGGGACATCTTAAGTGCTTTTGTTGTAGTGATCCAAGGTCAGGTGCTCAAGACACTTATCAGGCATCACAAACACCATATAATTTGACGAAATGAGAACAATATCATCAAGGAAACAAGGATCAGAGTGCAGCAATGAATCAATTTCATAGATCTGAGAAAATGGTGGTTGATGATCAGGTTGGACCATATATGTAATGACCTAAACTTTTGAATAATATTCATTTTCTGAATTTTTGTGTAATTTTATTTTATACACAACAAAACTATATCCTTTAATTAATGAAGTGATTATAATTAAAATGAGAACATTGGGTTTCTACTATTATATGATTGTTGGACAATATGACCATTGGAAACTATACTCTTAACGTTATGATTATTGTTTTTAAATACAAATGATCATGGTTAATTAAAACATAAAGAGGATTTTATGTTCTCGTCCAGTAGACTCGATCCATATGAATCCCATCGGTCAGAGATTGGGAAGGAGGTTGGGTCACTAGGCTTTTCTCTAGACCAAGCCCAAGCAGAGCATCAACATGTGAAGCTTTAATGGAATCGCCTACGGGAGAAGTTCAAGCTGATAGAAATCACCACTCAGGCAATGTTGTTTGAGCCACCTCAAGATTCTATCACCATTGCACACCATAATCTTAGGTCCTATGTAGGTGTTATAAGGGGATATGTAATGAGGCCTTAGTTACTTTGTGTAATCCTTTTGTGTAAATAAAAGTTTTATTTCTTATTATGGTAAAATTTGTGAATTTCAAATGTCAAAATAAATATAGGATGAATTTATAGAAGTTCCATATTATTAGTGATTTTTTGAAAAATGGTATTTTATAATATTTTTGTATAATTTAAATAATTAATAATGTGAAATTATTTTCAAAAAATAGTCTTCTATAGTTATGATCTGTAAGAAATTTAGAGTCTAATAAGATCAACATAATTTTTAGTGAAAAGTAAAGTATAAATAGTAATATTACCCTTATGAATAGTAATGTGACTAATGGAATAGTAACCTCACTTAAGAAAGTATTAATATAATTTAGTCATCTTGAATGGTAATGTGATATAATAGCATAAGTAAATAACTATTTCAGAAATTATTAGTTAAGTATTAGTTTTTTTGGGTTAAATAGTGTTTTTACTTAAAAATTAAATATCTCATAATTATAAAATTATTTTCATAAAATGGAGTTCATTTTTGAATCCAGAGCATCAATATTAGTTTAGGGTGAATTTATGAGATTTTTATAAAATGTTTTGTTTTTCAGTGAATATTGAAAATACGGTTTTGAGTTTCAATGTGTTTAATGACATCATGAATGATGTGACAATGATGTAATAATTCTAGTATACTTGTGAGTAGTAATATGTGTTATTAGGTGTCCCAAGTGGCCAATACCATGGGTAATACCATGGTTTTTTAAATACCACTAATGAGGTGTCCCTTAGAAATTAATAAAATATTTCCTCACTTTTGCTATAAATACCAACCCATTCCTTCATTCCTTTCATTCCAAATTCCTCCTCAACTAAGATCTGGTATTTTTACCATCCAAGTAGTCCTTAAAAGGTACCCTCAATCCCCCTAAGGTCCCAAACTTTGAGCTTTTGAAGTTACTCTTCAAGGTAAGGGAACCCTTCACCCCCCCCCCCTTTTAGTCATGACTTCTTTTAAGTTATGTATTCTAGTTTCCATTTTATTATGTGGAGGCATGTTCTTCTATATCATTATTTATTTCCATTTTATATCCAAATTATGATATACCATTTCCACTCTCATCAAATTATTTTCTGAAATTTTAAGTGACGCCGTTAGGCTGCTGAATTTTCATAAAAGAAATTGCATCTTCTCTTCTCTTTTAAGTTTCCTGTTCTTGTGGTATGTCATTCAAAAATTCATACCATGATCTTATTTACATTGTATTATGTACCTATACGGTATTGTGATATATTTATGAGTGTTTAACCCTTGTCCCCTCTTTTTTTAATTTTTTTAAAAATCATTTTTTATAGTCGTTATGCTGTAGAATTTTCATCTCAAAATCTATCTCTTTTACTCAAGAAATTATCTTATTTTATTTATGTGAATACCCAAACCTATTTCATTTATAGGGGTATTAATCAAGACATAAAATTGATATATTTTATTTTTTAATTGACATGCATATAACCCTAACTCCCTTTTCGTGGGTTATAAATGACATTATGATCTTGTTTTTAAGTACTTTTTAAAACATTACAATTTCGATATGAAACCCAATTATTTTATTTTATTTGGGTTATTTATGAAATGTATGATTATGATATATGTAGATCAAATGAAAATAATACATATTAAGGGTGTGCCCTGATAGCACTTTTATTCATTGGGTAATGAATTTAGTTTTTAGAGATGACAAGTTTCACGGTACCTTGGTGAATAACCATGGTAATTTTTATAACACCATCACAACTAGAAAATTAACATATGGCCATACTTCCAAAATGTGGCCATAGGCCAAAAAACCATGGATATATCATATGGTCATGGTTTTTGAAAATCGTGGCCACTATCGTTGTGGCAGTAGGGCTTACCTACTGCCACGGTTTTAACCATGGTAGTAGCGGCATATCGCCATGGTTTTAACTGTGGTAGTAGGTCCATAGTGCCATAGTTTAACTGTGGAATTAGGGTGGTTAAGGCCATGGTTAAAACCACGGCAGTAGGGGCCTAATATAATGGTTAAAACCATGGTAAGATGCCCCCTAATTCCAAAATTAAACCATGGCACTAGGACCCTACTACCACGATTAAAACGGTGGCGATATAATGCATATGTTATAAAAAAATAAATTTAGTCCCCCAGCCGGACAGCCCCTTACACCCCCCCCCCCCCTGGGCACCCCCCATGCACCCCTAGAACACCCCCGACACCCCCATGCCCCATGGATAGCCCCTTGCACCCCCATGACCCGCCCTGGACAACCCCCTTTCACCCTCTTGAACACCCCCTGGACATACCCCATGCACCCCCCATGCCCCCTTGGAAAGTCCCCTTGCACCCCCTACAGAAATATCTTATATAATAATTAAATGAAATTTCATTTGTATTGATATAAAATTCACTTTTAGTGTATGAAAACATCATTCTATTCACCCAACAAGATCAAAAAAACACATGAAAGTAGTGACAAATAAACTCAACATTGATTATGAATTTAAGAGGAAAGAAGAGAGTAGAAAATAAAATGAGGCAAAATACTCCCATGAGTGACAGCTTCCAATCCCAAGACTCTCTCATATATCTTTGTTGAAAAAATTTATTATAAATATTGAATCACTTGTAAACCAATAAATAGAAGCCTATTAGAATCTTATTCCCATATATACAATAGTTGAAACTAGCAGCAAACTCAAGATTTAGAAATTATAATTCAGCTCGATAGTGAACATGAATATAACTAATTAAAATTCAAATCAAATTTCAACAAACAAAACATGTAATGTGTCCATCATAACATGAAAATGGAATCAACATGGAATAAATCATGCACATTCCTAGAATACCATAACATAAATTTCAAACAAATATAATATCTACAAGCTAAGCATAGAGAGAAGTAAACATTATCAAGGAGTTTCCAATACCAAACTTGATCTAAAATTTGATCATCATTCAATATTCCATTTCACATTTTCCTGTCCCCCTGCCCCCATGTCCTCCCCCTTGCACCCCCCCCCCCTGTCCTACCCCTTGAACCCCCCCCCCCTGGACAGCCCCCTTGCACCCCCCTAGACACCCCCCCCCCCCTGCACACCCATGCCCCCTGGACACCCCCTATGCACCCCCTACCCCACCCCCCTCCCTGCCCCCTACACATTACCCCTAGACACTTCCCCCTAGACATTGCAACCCTAGACAGCCCCTTGCACCCCCTTACACCCCCATGCCCCCAAGACAGACCCTTGCACCCCCTGTACCCCCCCCCCCCCTCCCCCTACACCCCCCCCCCTGGACACACCCCCATGCCCCCCTGGACATCCCCCTACACCCCCACCCCCTACACCACCCACCCCACTCCCTTCCTTTATATGAATTATCATTTGGATTATTATGATTTCTTGAGATGATGTTGAAAGAGGCATCGCATGATCAAGAGATTGATCATGTGAAGAAGTAGTCATCACACGGATTGTTCCATCATTCCAACAATTATGGAGATGGTGAGAATATCAACATTCATAAGATCTCTAGATCCTTGAGCGTTTGAAGAGGTCCTTGACACACCTTAAAAAAAGAAGCAATTCCATCTATATAAACCAAGGAAATACCAAGAGTTTGGTTGTTGTTGGTTTTTTGAGAACTCAATAGTAACTCTTGAAACTAATGAGCTTGTGTGATTCAATCTTTCAAAGAAGATCTCACAAAACCATCTTGATTAGGAAATGTTAATAAGGAGGAACTCACGGACAAACCATAGTCCCACGAAGGTGATCCCACAAACATATCTATTGTCTTACAAAGGAGAAACCTGAAAGACACTGGGTTTTGAAAAGAGGTGAAGGAGAACTCATAGACACACCATATGTCATGTAAATCATTTATGCAATACATCTTCTGATCTTACAACAGTGTTTGTGGAGACAATTGCGGACACACCCAATTTCACGTGAAAGACAACCTTCAAGCCATACATTTCTCATGAAGGGGTTGAGGTGACACCCCTTGTCTCACGAAGCACTTGAAGAGACACCTTCTAAATAGCCAGATCTTGCAAAGTGATTGAAACAGAACCCACACACATTGTTCTTGAGATCCTGTGAAGCATCTGTTTGTTTATGCGAGGAAATTTTGTGATCCACACGTCGGATCACATGAAGGTAGTCAAAAAATCACATAACATTGTTTAGATCATGCGCTTCGCATGATACGTTGAAGAAGAAAGGAAGAAAAAGGTTTCATGCAACCCATGCTACCCATGAAATCCATGCAAGCATAATTTAGATTCCTGAAACAATACATTAAATGACACATAAAGTAATAGAACATATAAACAAGTGTGTTATTTTTTCAGATTCCATGCAACCCATTCCCCCTTCACCCTACACTACCCCATGTACACTCCCCCCCTGTACACCCATGCCCCCCTAGACATCCCCTTGCACCCCTGCACCCACCCCCCCCCCCCCCCGCACCCTCTCCCCCCCCTCCCTTCCCCCTGTACCCACCCTACACCCCCACCCCCCTATAGTATCCCCCCCCCCTCCCTGCCATCTGCACACTGCCCCCACCCTTCCCCCTTTACCCCCTAACACACTGCCCCCGCAACCTTCACCCCCTGCACACTGTCCCCCTCCCCCCTTTCCCCCGACCCCCCTAGAGAGAAAATTTTGATTTATTTCAGATAAAAAATATAAACATATATCTTCATCCACTACAGTACCAGATGACTTAAGAAAAAAATGAGGGTAACAAAGGCCATTATCAACAAAAATCCTGTAAAGAAAAAAGATTCAAAATCAGTTGAAATATTCTATAAACACATAACCTATAGTAAAATAATATGGAAACAAAGAATAAAAATAACACATGAAAGCAGTGACAAATAAACTCAGCATGCATTATGAATTTAAGCAGAAAGAAGAGAGAAAAAAAGTAAATGAGGTAGAATACTCCCTTGAGTGATAGCTTCCAATCCCAAGACTCTTTCCTCTTTATCTTTGTTGAGAAAATCTTTTATAATAAATTGAATCACCTGTAAACCATAAAATAGAAGCCTATTAGAGTCTTATTCCCATATATACAATAGTTGAAACCAATAGCAAACTCAGGATTTAGAAATTATAATTCTTTTTGATAGTTCACATGAATATAACTAATTAAAATTCAAATCGAATTTCAACAAAAAAAAAATGTAATGTGTCCATCACAACTTGAAAATGATATCAACATGGCATAAAGCATGCACATTCCAAGAATACCATAACATTAATTCTAAACAAATATAATATCTACAAGTTAATCATGGAGAGAAGTAAACATTATCAGGGAGTTGAAAATACCAAAAATAATCTAAAATTTGATCATCATTCAATATTCCATTTCACGTTTTCCAGTCCCCCCATACCCATTCCAGTCCCCCCCCCTTTAGTTCCCCACCCCAACTACCAGTTGCCCCCTCCCCCCCCCCTCCCCTTACACCCCCACCCCCAGCTAGTTCCCCCCACCCCTTTCACCCCCTCCCCCTGTCAGCCCCCCCTGCCCCTACCAGTCCCCCCCCCCTTGCCCTCCCCCTTGCATCCCCTCCCCTATTTCAGTACCCACATGCCCCTTCCCCACCCCTCCTTTCACCCCCACCACTTGCACCCCCCCCCCACCTTATCAGCCCCCCTCCCCCTGCCAGTCCCCCCTGTCAGTCCCCCCAGCCAGTCCCCCTACCCCTTCCACTCCCCCTACCTCTGCCATCCCCCCCCACCCTCCTCCTTTCACCCCTTACCCCTACCAATCCCCCACCCCTACCCCCCCCCCCCCCGCACCAAGAACTACAGATAGAAGATTTTTTTCTTTCATCGTAACTAGCATGGAATCAAAAAAATTGAATACAATATTTACCTTTGATGCTTGGATATTAGAAAGGTGCACATTATTTTCTGATTGGGAAGTTGTTGGCCCATATCTACCATCATCTTAGAGAGTATCCTATGTAGATTTCAAAAACATCAGTTTCAAGTGAAGTTCCATCAAACTGCAAGGAAAACAGCAGTGTAAATACTTGAAAATCATCATTGAAAAATGAAAAACAGGATTTGAGGGTGATCATACTTTGCTCTAGTGTACCAACAAGTCTGGTCTCCCCATGGTAAATGTCAGCCTGCATAAACAAATAATATAATAAGGTAAGACACCTATAACCCTAGAAATCACCTGTCCAAGTCAATTCTGAACCTCAAACTGCCAAAGCTAATTCTTTCTAACTTCTATCTTTTTTAGATGTGCTTCCTCCCTAACCCTGCCAGTCCCCCTACCCCTGTCAGTCCCCCTACCTCTGCCAGTCCCCCCCCCCTCACCCCCCACCCCCTGCTAGTCCTCTCCCCTCCCCCTGCACAAACTTGCAGTATACAAATACACCATACACATACAACTACAACAAATTCCAAAAAACATTGCAGCATCTCATTTCCACATAAATAAAAAAACAACTAATATATATATAATTGAAATTTTATAAACAATAAAAACAAAATGATAGATACAAAAACTTTCAATAATGTCACTCAAAAATTTCATCAAAATCCTCCTCATCATCAGCACTGATATCAACAACATCAACATGTGTACCACCATCAGCAGCATCATCATCACCATCAGTAGCATCTTCAGCCTCTCCACGATCAGCAGCATCTTCAGCCTCTCCACCAGCATCTTCAACTACACAATCATCTTCATCCTCATACATTCAGCTCAAAATTGATAAACATCCATCCACTGTTGCTATACCCTCTGGTGAAAGTGAAGATCATGTAGCTGATATCAACTAGAACAATTGTTCATTTTCTTTTTTACACGTCCTTTGAGACTCTTGTCTAACTTATTGATTTTTTGTCTCAATGGTAGCATGTAATTGTTCTTTAGTTAACATTCTTTCAATATTTCTAGAAGATTCAATAACTGATGACCAATATTTATATGGTGTGATTTTCTTTCCGGGTTTACAACAAACTCTGCCATTGTGCTCGTTGCCAAGAACCTGACGTAAACAATCGTTTGGTCCAAATGTTTCTTGTTCCTTTTCCATTAGAGCTTGAAGAGAATCCTATAAAAGGGAGTTACCATTTTAATAGATATTCGAAAAAAATAAGTGCAGTTATATGTCCATTGAAATTCTCATACGTGTTATATGAGTAAAATTTCTACAGCCTCATTTTTTGATGAAATCTAGACCAAAACATAAGTAGAATATGTCCTTTTATATTCTTTATGCTACTTTTAAGAGTTGGTATAACTTATATAAGTATCTAGGGATGATTTTTGGGTTTACAGATATATTAGTAGTGGTTATGGACCTATTTGAGAGTCTAAACCTTATCAAGAATTGAATGGATTTCAGATGTCCTTTCTAAACCTTATCATGAATTGATCTTATTAAATTATCATTAGGAATAAGAAAGAGAGTGGTAGATAATTTATTGTCCTATATAATACCATAAGAAAAAGTGATATAATTGACTCAAGCATTCTCATTCCCTATGAGGAAAACACACCTCATATAATTTTCAATGAATGAAACTACATACTAAAAGCTAAAAATTTAAAAAAATTCGTACATTTTTTTCCTGCGTTTCCGGATTCACAGCAGTTCCATATTTTTTTTCCTACTAGGAAAAACAATAATGATCAGGTAAAACGTCCTTTGAAATTTAATTCCCATTTCTACATTAAAATTGAACATAAATCAATGAAAAAATAAATGTATATTCAATGTTAAATCATATATTACCTTTGACAGTTCATGATCTGGTAGTGTGGTTCACCCCTGAGTATGATTATATATAATGGTGCCCTTATTTATTATGTTTATTTCAAATGAATCTTATTAGTAAAGAAAATAAACTATCCTTTCAACAAGTCAACGAGTTCAAGACATAACTGAAATAACCAAGTCTCGAAAATAAAACCGAACACAATCACATCTAATAAAATCATCCACTACAGAAAACTATGATTACTGAAAAAAGAAATTTATTAAAAACATTAAGATTGTAAATTACCTTGAAAAAGGAACAACTCCAATATGCAATTAATTTTTTTTATTGTGAAATTGTTCATTCATTGAATATCGGTTCATTTTCAAGAGGAGTACCTCTTCTTTTTTTCCAGCCAACATGCAAGTTATGCTTGTAGGCCCGCCAAATCTCCCCCAATTCCATTAACCTAGCTCTCATAGCATGGAGACCATCCATGGAGTTATAGCGAAGTTGAATATTCAAACAAATTTATCAATAATAATTAATAAATAAATTGAAAACTAATTTTAAAAAAATATATTACCCAAATTTCTGCCCAAGCCTTGTCTTTTATTTCTTGTCCAACTTTTCTCCACTAAATTGGTTGAACCAAAACAATATTGCTATGTCTGCTGAGTGTCCCTGTGAAACTCCTCAATTCTTTACCATTTTCTTCAATAATTTTCATTTCCTTGTTATATTGAACCATAATTTGCATGTGTCTATTCCACACTTTATGCATCTTTATACGACCATGTCTTTTAGTAGAAGATGATCCTGAAAAAAGAAACAAATATTTTACACATATATAACTGAAATTTAATAAAAATTTATTAATTTCATTACTTTTCAAACATTTACTAGTAGCACTATTTGTTGTTTCTCGATCATGCACACTATGCTGAGGGGCAGTAACTGGAGAAGTGTCCTCCATAATAGACTATGGATGCTGAGGTTGGGTAAGATGGTACGGGTGTATAGGGGCATAACCAATGGAGGTGTACACTCTATAGTAGATTGTGGATGCTAAGGTTGGCTAGGAGGGTACGGGTATACAGGGGGCATAACCAATACAGGTGTACCCTGTAGAGATGAAGGTGGATAAGGATAAAAAGGTAGAGGGATAGAAGGAGATGGACTACCCTGCATGGTAGGAGAAGTAAATGGATAAAAAGGATGACCACCCATGTATGGATAAGGCATATAAGTGGGGGGAATGATGAGAGGAAACTGTCCCAGTGACTACAGATCCATGGACTGTGAGGCGGTACATGTAGGGGGGCTGCATGTAGGGTCGGTCCTATACTTTGGAGTGCCTGAACAATCTTTAGTGAACACAAGTTTCCTCCTCGATGATTCCTATTCATATTAAATATTATTTGTGGAAAGTTCATACATAATAAATAAATAAATAAATAAAGGACTCACTGAAACGATCATATTTTTCAGGCCAACTTCTCTAAGTCGGTAATTGTTTTCCTCCATTTTTTTTCTTCGAACCTCCTCATAAGACATAATAATCTGTAAATACCAAAAGTGATGTGAAAATTTTAAAAATATAACAAATCATTAAATAACTTTAAAGATTCCACGAAAATTCATATTATTTTTCAAAAAATTACATATTCCATTAAGTTTTTTTCATTATGTTGTTTACTCGCTAAATGAAAACATTACAAAACAAAAGAAGATGATACTTTAAAATTTAAAAAAAAACACACCAGGTCAGAATAATATAATCTGAATACTTTGAAACATGTAATGCTTGGAATTCTCTATTATAATTTCTAGTTCACAATCAATTCTCACAATTGAATCATTTGTATCATCAAATGATATATTTTACTGAATACTGACTGGTTCATCCAAAACATCACCATCATCCAATCCTTTATCAAAAAATGTGTATGGGAATAACATCAACAATAACACTAAATTACAGTTTTAAAGGGTCATTTACATAAAATACTTGTCTAGATTGTGATGCAAGAATATAAGGCTCATCTTTTTACAGTTGACATTTCATATCAATCACTCTAAAACCACAATTATCTATATACAAGCCTTGTCGTTTCATTGAATCAAACCACTTTCATTTCATCATAGCAACACAACCATGTGCATAGTAATCTAATAAAAAAATCTCTCAACAACCCCATAATATGACATATTTTCTGGTCGATGTTGTCTGTCTGATGCACTAGCATAATAATCCGTTGTAGCGCTTATCATGACACCTTCATGTTGTGTTGCCATCTTTGTTGCACAACTATTTATAATTAATTGAAAACCATTAATAACCATTGCTTTACAATCACAACCACGTTTTTCAGACCAAACAACAATGCCCTTATTTCAGCAGATACATCATCCATCAGTAAACTTTGAACCTGAAATATATCGATAATGAATATTGAACAACTACGAATGATTTGGTAATGTAAACAAAATAATTTGTTACCTTTTACTTCAACCAAGTAGGAAATTCTTTGCTGCATAATTACTCCCACCTCTTAATAGATAAAGAATGATGTGATCTTTTTATAATTTCACTATGTTCTCTACAAATATAAAAAATTAATGATGTTAGTAACTATGAAAAAAATAACCAACAAAAATATATATATATTTATAATTTTACTTACTTGATGTAATCATAAACCATGCCACAGTAAAATAATATTATATGATGAGCCATTTCCCACTCATCCCTATTCAAAGTACACAACTTGTATGATCAAGATATCCCTCCAGTTTGAGGCAGTGATGAAAATGTTGGCTCAATGGGATCATATTGCTCATCTTTAGTTCTCATGGTCTAATTATATCTATTGGTGACATTATACAAATACATTGAACAAAAATCCATGCATTCCTGCGCTAAATAATCTTTCATAATAGATCCTTCAGGATTATTCTTATTTATCACATAATATTTCAATGTAAACATCATTCTATCTATTGGATATATCCACTGACTAGAAATGGGACCACCAAAAAGAACTTCTGTTAGAATATGCACGGTCAGATGTAATATACATGTAAAAAATGATGGGGGGGATATTTTCTCTAAGTTGCAAAGAATGATTGGTGCATATTTTTGTAGTTTTTTCAAAACACTTTTGTTCAGTATTTTAGCAAAAAGAACTCAATAAAAGTGACATAATCTAATCAAAGCAACCCTAACATTATGTGATAGTAAATGTTGAATGGCAATAGGAATCAATTCATGCAACAGGACATGGTATTCATGGGTTTTGAGGGATTTTAGTTTCACATCTCATTTATTCAATCATTTCAAAATGTTACTCGAATAACCATATGAAACCTTTAAACTTTCCAAGACTTGAATAAATTGTTTTTTCTCTACATTTGTCATCGAAAAATAAGAAAAAGGGACTTTTCATTGATTCTGACCAATTAACTCAGGATGAAGTCTTGGTTTTATACCCCAATCCATTAAATCATGACATAAGCGCAAATAATATTTTGTCATTAACTTTACATTTAAAAGAATTGAAATTAGCATTTCACATAGATTTTTCTCAATATGCATTACATCCAAGCAGTGATGCAGTAAATTTGATAACCAATATGGCAACTCATAGAATATACATTTCTTTCTCCAATTATTGTTGGAATTCAAAGGAACATTCTTCCGCGTGTTGTAATTTAACTAACCCTTTCCAAGAAAAAAAAAACAAACTATCAAGTTCTTTAAGGATATAACCCCCTGACATTCATTGAGGTATTTCATCTGTCTCTATGGAATTATCAAACTATCTTCAATTTTTTCTGTATGGATGATCCATTCGTAGAAATCGCTGATGCCCTATGAAGCTAAAAGTTCATCGAAACTTTAATCTTCTAGAACGTGTATTTTTCATACATATAGGGAAAGATAATATCCCCTTGGTACTCCAAATAGATATTATTCTATATGCATGGAAATCATTTATTGTCCATAATAATGTTGCACGACACATAAAGTAATCTTTTCTAAATACATCATATGTCTACACTCCAATAGTCTAAAACTCCTTTAAATCATCTATTAATGGTTTCAAATATATTTCGATATCATTTCCAAGATCATTGGGTCCAAAAATAAATATACACATGACATTAAATGGCTTTTTCATACACATCCATGATGGAAAATTATAAATATGAATAAAAACAGGCCAAATACTATGTGCAGTATGCATCTGATTAAATGGGTTGAAACCATCACATGAAAATCACAATATAACATTCTATCGGTCAGTTGCAAAATCAGGATGGAACCTATTAAATTTTTTCCATGATAACTCATCATCAGGATGAACTATATCATCATTGTCCTTATTTCTTTCATCTTCATTCCATCTCATATTCTTAGCCATTTGTTCTGACATAAAAAGTTTTTGAAGCTTGGGGATAAATGGAAAGTTCCACATCACTTTCTATGGTACACAAGATTTAGTTCCATCTTTATTATTCTTCCATCTCAATGTACCACATTATTTTTACTCATTTAACTCTACATTATCCTTCCAGAATAGACAAAAATATTTAGGGAATGCGAGGATTTTCATACTTGAAAATCCAAATTTTTCAACCAACTTTGATGCCATATAATCATTTTCAGGAATAAATGCATCATCAGGTAGCAAGTCCTTAAAAAGAGTAAGTAGATAGTCGATTGCAATATTACTAAATACATACATTGTTTTCCCATGATACAGTCGCATTAAAAACTCTAGTTTGGTTATTTTTTCACATGACTGGTAAAGTGGGGTATTTGCGTCTTCTAATAACTTTCTAACATGCTCAAAATCATCATTCTGATCATTAGATGAAAATTGTGTTCTCGTATTTATTTCCTCTTGAACTACTCTACATGAAGTGATGGCATGAGAAGCAAATGGAAACTAATCGGAAATCAAATTTTCCATTCCGGTCCTTTCAGCTGAATCAATGTCATTCTCTGTTTGAACTTTTTCCCCATTGTGATAACAAACATGATATCTATTTTGAAAACCTTTTGTAGTGATGTGGTAACTTACTTCCTCATATTTTAACCATGGTCTTCCAATGCAATCAAAAAATGGGCATTAAATCAATCCACCATCAAAATCATTGTTGAATGCAAAATCCAAAAAATATTCCAACTTCTTCTGAAAATCATCAATTATCCGATCAACATTATAAATCCATCTTCTATCCATTCTAATATGAATAAACCAAAAAGTTAGTAGAATTTTTGATTGTAAATAACAACAATTAGACTCATTAATGCTTAAGAAAATTTGTATATGAACTCATTCATAGGCTTTTATTCCTTACATGCTTCTTGAGAAACATAAGTAAATATTCAATCTAAATGCATCAAGTATAACATTATCATTTACTAAAGTATATGAGATCTATAAATCATAATCATATAAGAGCAATACCCATATCCACTAATTAATATTTATGTCATGTTAAGAGAATACATAATCAAATCTCTTACTATCAATTATTACACCATGGCAAGTCAATCTTGGGTTGCTAGAAAGTTCCTAGATTTCTAGATATTGGTAAATATTCTAAATGAATCAATCATAATCATCAGTGATTTAAATTATCTAAAAATAAGATACTAAAATACATGAGATACAAGAGGAGGTAATATTTTATATCCTAATAAAAATATAATAATATGTTCAAAGGGTATCATTCTTAGATATTTATATAGTGGAAAATGAATCAAATATTGGTTTTGTGTTCAATGCATCATATTATAATGACAAAATTAGAGTGGACCATGGGGTTTATATATTAAGGATGGTTTTTCTGAGAATATTGGGTTGTAATATTTGTATAAGAGAGGGGATGGTGTGCAGGGAGGGGGAGGGGCTAAGCAGGGAGGTGGGGGTAGGGGGAGGGGGGGAGGGGGGCTGCGTAGGGGGAGAGGCTTGGGGGAGGGTGGAGGGGGAGGGGGTGGGGCTGGGAAAGGGGGGATGGTGGGGGGAGGGTTAAGGGCTGAGTAGGGAAAGGGGTTCCATCGTGAAAGAGGCAGGTAAAGGGGAAGGGGTTCGATCACGATAGAGGCAGGGAAAGGGGAAGGCAGAATGGGTTCGATCTCTAGGGGCAGGGTTCGATCACGAGAGAGGAGAAAAGTTGATTTAGAGTGTTTTAAGATGAGTTGAGGTGAATTGAATAAGTTCTATGTTTTATTAAAGATATCTATAAATTATATTTAGAAGATAAAAGTTGGATAAGTCCTGAAAATTTCAGGACTACTTATGGGAATCTTATAAAAACTTATAGAGTTTTTGTAAGTCTTGTTGCGATTTTATAAACTATGGCGGTAGATGTGTAGAAGTAGGAGAACCAGAGAAAATACATTTAGTTGTAGTCTTTAATTTCAAGAAATGCATGGAGCTAGGACAGACAGGTAGAAACTAACACAATATTTACCCAAGAAATGCATGGAGCTATCAACCCCTGCACAATGCCCCCCCCCAGTCCCCTTCAACCCCCTGCCCCCTTTACCCCACTGCCCCCACCCTTCACCCCAACTCCCCCCCACTTTCACCACCATATCCCCCCACCCTTCACCCCCCCCCCCTGAACTGCCACTCCCCCCTTCACCCCCACTCCCCCCCACCTGCCCCCCACTGCCCCCCCCCCCCACCTGCCCCCCCCCCCCACCTGCACCCCCCCCCCTCACCCCCACTGTCCCCCCCCCCCACACACACTTTCCCCCCACTGCCAGCCCACCCACCCACCCCCCCACCTGCACCCCTCCCCCCCCCACCTGCACCCCCCCCCCCCCCACCTGCACCCCCCCCACCCACTTTCACCCCCACCCCCACTGCCCCCCCCCCCACCTGCCCCCTCCCCCGCCTGCACACTGCCCCCCCCCCCACCGGCACACTACCCCCCCACTTGCACACTGCCCCCCACCCCACCTGCACACTGCCCACCCACTACCCCCCCCCCCCCCCACCTGTACACTTCCCCCCCTGTACACTGCCCCGCCCACCTCCCCCCCCCACCTGCACACTGCCCCCCTCCCACCTGCACACTTCCCCCCACCAACCACCCCACCACCCTGCACACTACCCCCCCCCCCCCACTTTCCCCCCACTGCCCCCCAACTACCCCCCCCCCCACCTCACACTGCACCCACACCCTTCACCCCAACTCCTTTGTCCTCCCCCCTTCACCCCCACTGCCCCACCCTAACTCCTTTGATATTATTACATATATTTATCAGATGGTTATGAAGATATAGAGTGGTAAATTCTAGAACCAGTAATTTAGGGTTATTTGAATCCAAAATATTCATGTGGTTTACCTGAATTCTTAAAAATAAGAAATTAGTGCTGCTATATTTGATATATATTCATGCAGTTCAAAATAAAGACATATGAAAGTTTAAAACTATTATTCAATATATAATAATTTATATGAACTATGTAAAAGAGTGATAAGACCCAAAAAAATTAGTTCTATAAATTTCCTAAAATATCCATATGACCATTCTTTCCATTTCATGATCTACATCACATTTAATTATCATGAAATATAGCACAGATCCCTCATGATTTGAAGGAGACACTCTAGATGGGTAATTGACACTTGTCATCATGACTATAACCTTGATGAAAGAAGTTTTAGGGGACCAATATTCATATATTCCTCTTACTATAGTGTTAGAATAATATCCTAATAATTTCATTTATGCATAACACAACGTCACATGGAAACTAATGTTTTTTCTCTCCATGAAATTTCATATCTTCCACACACACCATGGGACCCTTTAGTGACCATTTTTGGACGAGTTAATTCCATTAAAGGATCCAATCAAAACCATAGGCCATATAATGGTGGTGGATATGCTTTTTTTGACTTTATAGGGAATAGAGAGAAGTTTTTTGTGAAAATAATGGGGATTTAAGGCCATATAGGATCCAATTTTGGTTTTATGCCCGATGTCTTGGATTTCCATACAAGTGAGGATGACATAGGAAAAAGGAAATAAATTCATGAAATGAAGGTTCAAGATATGAATATTAATGACATTTTTCATATATTAATGTCCATATAACTCTATATATGTTTGAGGATATAAATAAGAAGTAAGAAATACTTGATCCTTTATATGCCCACAACTTATTCATTATATTTGATGTTTTAATCATGACATGTCTATTTCTGTATCTTATCTTAATTGATAATATTTCTTAAATAATTTGGACAAAGGGAACAAAAATTCCACATCATTCTCAAGTGAAGTAAATTACAATCTTAGAATTGTGTGTGGAGACATCCTAAGAGCCTTTTATACTAATCTCTGAGAAAATTGAAGTGTCTCTTATATGTATTTCCATAATCATGATACTAAAACAGTGATATAAAGTGACACCTCCAATCATGTTCTTAACCAATCAACAAGTAAAAGTTTTTAACTATATCTATTATCTCCTTTATCTCTCTATTTATCCTAAACCAATATTAACAACTTTGTACATTTATCTTTCACTACCATGGACATCGGTAGTCGGATCAGAGGGGGTGGTATCCATATCCACTCAACCAATATTTCATGGAGAGGGTGATGTTACTACATGTAAAAAAATATGATTCATGTTAGTGTGAATTGATTCTGGATTAAAATTATCCTTCCAAAAGTGTCTTCAAGATGAAAAAACTTCAAATTAGGGTATTCTTGGTTTAGAATAACCCTTACTAGTTCACCTGATGGAATGGGTGAATCACACCAGAAGTAAGCGAATAGGGTTCATCTGCAAAAGCAGGGTGGGTAGGGTTCCTTAGAAAAATTTGGAGAGGGTAGGATTTTGTGAGATCATGGAACAGGTAGACTTCCTTTTCATGAACCTATGTCATGAGAGTAGGGAGAGATTATCTGAGAGAGGTTTATTAATGAGAGAAGTGGGTGGTTCGATATTCCAGAGGTCTTCGATCGTGGTAGGAAAAGAGATATATTCGATCGTGGAACGCAGGAAGATGGCTTCGATCACGTGAGGCAGGCAGAGGCTTCGATCGCACAAGGCAGGAAGAGGCTTTGATCGTGAGAGGATCATATGAGGTAGAGATAATTGCGAGATATGGGGAGGTTCGGGCTAATTACATAGCAGGATGTGGCCACAGTTCAGATAAAAATCATGGGGGAATACTTCTCTATTTCCATAGTTAATTAAATTGTGGCAATACAAGTGTGGCAGTATCCATATATTCTAGTTGTTCTTGGGGATGAACCTTGGTGATATGTTCATGAATGTCTAAATTAAATGTTTTAGACACATATTAAAGTTATGATTCATGTTATTTTTATTATGATATGCCTCTTATTCCATTTCTCATGTCTTTATGTTTTCATCAAGTTCTTATTGATATCACAAGTAAACTGATTCCCTTTCTTTTCTTATTGGGCCTTCTGCTCACCCTTTCCTTTGATGTATGTATCCAGGTTATGATATGTCGTAATTGTATTTAGGATTAACCTTTTATGAATCCTTACAAGTTTATTATAAGAATTTTTTATGTTTTCATGTATTATGTTCTTGATTTCCAAGACACTAGGCTTTAAAGATCCTTTGTTTGTAAAATGTAATGAAAAGTTGTGTAATAAAAAAGGCAGGATGCTATAGATGGTATCAAAGTATAGTTTAGTTATTTTTGAAATTTTGGCTATGAAAAGTTCAGTAAGAACCCCATATAAAAGTTTAAATATAGGAATATTTATTTGTATTTTGGTGAAATATTAAGTAAGTTGTTTCTGAACAAATAAATCTATGTCTGGATATGAACAAGTGGATGTGGATCTGGCACAAATGTACCTAGGAGTGAAAACTCTGACAAGGAGTTTTGGGATTGACTCGGGGTATCCTGGTACATGAAAATGGGTCTTGAAGCACTCTTGTTTTGACACTCTCGGGGGATAATTTTGGTTAATCACAAGCTTTTTATGAATCTTTATGAAGGATTTATAGAGAAATGTAATTGTTGTTAAAGAATACTATGTTTAAGAATAAAGTTTTAAGACATAAAAATTCTTTATAGTTAAAAGATTCATAAATGAAATAATATTCAACTCAGGTTTTATTCTTCTAGAAAATAGAGGGAAATAGGAGGAACCATGAAAATGGTGACCGTAATGGACCATGTGCTAATGACCCTTCGATGGAAGCTGGAATGGAAAATTTCATGAGAATGATGAACCAACTGACTCAAGTTATGGGAAATAACTTGAATCAATATGAGAGACTGATCTCACCATGAAGGGAACAACATTATTTTGAGTCCTTTATGCGTCAATGACCACCAACATTTAGTGGATCTATCGATCCATTGATTGATGAATAGTGGATCAGCTCTATTGAGAAGATCTTTTCGGTGCTTCGCTATTTATAAAAAGAGAATGCCACCTTGGTTGTTTACCACTTAGAGGGAGAAAGTGATTAGTGGTAGGAACTGATTAAAAACACGAGGCCAAGAGTAGAGGTTGAAAATATGGAGTGGGAAGAGTTTATAGTTATCTTCTTCAATAATTATTTCCCTAGTTCTATGAGAATAATAATGGAGAAGGAGTTTCTCAAGCTAAAGCGGAAGGATAATGATTCTATTGGAAGCTACAAGATGAAATTCGCAGGACTTTCTCATTACACCTCAAGATTGGTCATGGATCCTAATGGGAAGGTTGATAGATTCTTTGGTGTACTAATACCTCATCTACAGAAGAATCTAGCCAACCGAGACTATAATAGCTATGAGGAGATCATGAGGAGTGCTATCAAAGTCGAACTAGAGTTTGGTGATATGTAGTGGTCTCATAAATCCAATGATAAGGAGAGATCAATGGATCCCATCTTAGGGAGGACCTTTGATCAGGGAAGAGGAGGCAATAAAGTACAATGTCCCACATGTAATAAATGTGGGAAGAAGCATTCTGGGAACTACCTTCTTAAGAGTGGGAAGTTATATAAGTGTGGAAGAGATATCCATATCGCAAAAAATTGTCATAGTGAGGTGAAGCCTCAACTTACCAACACTAATGACAAGGGGAAGATGGTGAAGGCCCTACCATATATCTAATGCTATAAGTGTGGAAAACTTGGGCACTTTTCCAATCACTGTCCAAATATGAGGGTAGTGGGGGGGAACCACCATTATCTCCAGCAAAGTACATGAGAATAAGGTCATGATTTTGTTATCATGACAGCTGATGTTGAAGCTATGAATGATGTGCTGGTAGGTACTCTTTTTTCTCTCTCAAAGATAGCAAGTAATTTGTTTGATTCTGGTTCTATGCATTCCTTTATTTCCTCCAACTTTGAAAAGAATTTAGAATCAACCCCTAAATTTCTAAAAGTAGAGTTATCAATCAAGACTCCTAGTGGGATTATCCAAGAATAGTCAATGTTTAAAAACTCTAGTGCTTAATTTAGTGATCACAATATTATCGCAAATATAGTAGTTATTCCCATGATAGAATTCAACATTATACTAGGGATGGACTGGCTCTCAAAGTATAATGCTAATATCAAATGCAAAAGAAATAAAATATTAGTAGTCTTGAATGGAAAACCTACAGTTATCTTTCAAGGAGAGATATATCAACCTAATCATTATCTCGAAGAACCTCCTATATCCTTATTTATGGGGTTGATTGGTGAAGAAGAATGATTAAATGAGAGTATAAGGATAGCAAATTTTTCCAATAACTAGGAATACATTGATGTATTTCCTGAGGAGTTACCCGAACCTTCCCCAAAAAGAGAGGTAAAGTTATCCATTGAAATCGTACCTATATCTCATCTAATATCAAATACCCCATATAGAATAGAAAATGTGGAGCTGGAGGAATTAAAGAAACAATTCCAAGATCTTTTGGAGAAGGGGTTTATCCATCCAAGTGTTTCTCCATGGGGATAACATGTTCTCTTTGTAAAGAAGAAGGATAGATCGATGTGGTTATGAATTGATTATAGAGAACTAAATGGGATCATAGTGAAGAAAAAATACCCTCTTCCAAGAATTGATGACTTATTTGAACAACTTCATGGGGCTCAATTATTCTCCAAGATTGATCTTTAATATGGTTATCATCAATTGAGGGTGAAGAAAGAAGATATTCCAAAAACTGCCTTCCGATCAAGATATGGGCATTATGAGTTTGTTGTTGTGCCTTTCAAACTGACTAATGCACCTTCAATTTTTTTGGATTTGATTAATAGAGTATTTAAGGACTATATTGATAACTTTGTGGTAGTTTTTATTAATGATATTTTGATATATTACATAAGTTGTGAGGAGAATTAGGATCATCTAAGGGTTATTTTGAAAACTCTACAGAAAGAGAGGCTTTTTGGAAATTTCAACAAATGTGAATTTTGGTTACAACAAGTTTCTTTCTTAGGGAACATTATAACCAGTGAAGCAATCATAGTTGATCCTGCAAATACAAAATTTGTAGAGGAGTGGCCTCAGTCTATAATAATAACTGAGATTCGTAGTTTTCGTGTATTAGCAGGATATTATATGAGGTTTGTGAAAAAAAATTCACAATATTCTAATCTATTAACCAAGTTAACTTGAAAAGGATTCAAGTTCATCTGGAAAAAGGATTATGAGGAAAGTTTCCAAGAGATGAAGAATAGATTGGTTATTTCACCCATTTTAACTCTGCCCTCAAGTGGAGAAGGATTTTTTATTTTTAGTGATGCATCTCTGAAAGTGCTTGGGTGAATCCTCATGAAAAATGAAAAAGTCATTGCTTATTCATCTCGATAGTTGAAGACTCAAGAGAAGAACTATCCTACACATGATCTAGAGCTGGCTGCGGTTTTCTTTTCTTTGAAGATATGGAGGCATGTCTTTATAGGGAGAAATGTGATATATACACAAACCATAAAAGTTTGAAGTATATTTTCACACAAAAGGAATTGAACATGAGACAAATAAAATGGTTGTAACTTATTAAAGACTATGATTGTTCAATTCATTATCATCCTGGAAGAGAAAAAAAATTCACTGATTCATTAAGCAGGAAAGACCTAGTTGTTCTGTCCATGATGAGGATTTAAAGAGATCCTTTGATCAATGACCTAGTAAAGTTGGATATGATAATTATAAGGGAAGGGACATCATCAACCCTAACCCAAATGATTTATCAACCGTTATTACTAGAGAAGATAAATAAAACTCTGAAAGAAGATCCTTTGTTACAAAAGAAGTTTAAGACTATGAAGGATGGGAAGTTTCTTGAGTTCAATATTGATCAACAAGGTGTACTAAAATTTCATACAAGACTATGTGTTCCAACTATTCTAGAAAAAAAGAAGGAGCTAATGGATGAAGCTCATAGTTCTAATTTCTCTATACATTCGGAAGCACAAAAATGTATAGGAACCTTCGTGATCTTTTTTGGGGGGGACAATATGAAAAGGGAGATTGCTGACTACACTTCAAAGGGCCTGGTATGTCAGTAAGTGAAGGAATATCGACAAATTTCTAAAGGGGTATTGCAACCACTACCCATACCATCATGGAAGTGGGACAATATCACAATGGACTTTGTCACTAGTCTCCCAATAACTTTCAAAGGAAATAATGAAATATGGTTTGTTATGGACTATCTCACCAAGACTACCCATTTTATCTCTATTCGGGAAGATTTATCACTTGATCAACTTTACAGGATTTATGTGAAGGATGTGGTAAGGCTACATGGAGTTCCACTTTCTATCATATCTGATCGTGATCCATGGTTCACATCAAAATTCTGGAGAAGTCTTCAACATGCTCTGAGCACTAAAATTAATTTCAGTAAGGCCTATCACCCCCAAACTGATGGCCAATCTAAAAGAACTATTCAAACACTCAAGGACATATTGAGAACATGCTCGAAGGAATTTAAAGGTGGATGGGATCAACATCTCCCTTTAGTTGAGTTCTCTTACAACAACATCTTCCACTCAAGCATTCAAATGTCACCCTATAAAGATCTATATGGGAAGTGATGTAGAACTCCTAATTTTTAGGATGAATCTCGTGAGAGAAATATTCTTTGGAATGATCTTGTTCAAGAGATGACATAAAATGTCCATGCCATCCAGCAACACATTAAGACTGATCAGAATCGGAAAAAGAGCTATACCGACAACCATAAAAGGGACTTGGAGTTTGATGTTGATGAAAAATTCTTTCTTCTAATTTCACCTTGAAATATATTCATAAGGTTTGGGAAGAAAGGGAAGCTCAACCCTAGGTACATTGGCCCCTATGAAATCTTTGATCATGTGGGAGAAGTGGCCTATCGTCTTTCACTTCCTCTAAATCTATCACAAGTTCATGATGTCTTCCATGTATCCCTCTTGAAGAAGTACATACCTAACCCTTAATATGTATTAAATCCAGAGGTGGTACAAATGGAACATAACCTATCTTATGAGGAGAAACCAGTGGAGATCTTGGATCATAGAGACAAAGATATATGCAATAAGACTACCCGCCTTGTTAAGGTGTTGTGGAGAAATCAAAAATGTGAAGAAGCCACATGGGAACTAAATGAGTCTATTAGGTAGAAGTACCCACACATTTTCTCTTCTGAGGGTCCAAGTTAAAATTTTGGGAATGGAATTTCTTAAGGGCAGAAGAATGTAACGACCTGAAATTTTGAATAATATTTATTTCTTGAATTTGTGTGTTATTTTATTTTATACTCGACAAAACTATATTCTTTAATTAATTAGGTGGGTATAATTAAAATGAGACCTTTGGGTTTCGACTATTATATGACCATTGATCAATATGATTGTTGGAAACTATACTATTAATGTTATGATTATTTGTTTTAAATACAAATGATCATGGTTAATTAATACAGAAAGAGGAGTTTATGGCCTCATCCAGTAGACTCGGGCCATACAAATCCCATCTTTTGGAGCTTGGGAAGGTGGTTGCATCACTTGGATTTCCTCCATACCAAGCCCAAGCTGAGCTTCAACATGTGAAGCTTGAATGGAATTTCCTATGGGAGAAGTTCAAGCTAATAGAAATCACCACTCAGGCAATGTTGTCCGAGCCGCCCCAAGATTCTATCACCATTTCACACCTTACTCTTAGGTCCCATATAGGTGTTATAAGGGGATATGTAATGAGGCCTTAGTTACCTTGTGTAATACTTTTGTGTAAATAAAATTTTTATTTCTGATTATGGTAAAAAAAATAATTTCAAATGTCAAAATAAATAGAGGATGAATTTATAGAAGTTCCATATTATTGGTGATTTTTGGAAAAATGGTATTTTAAAATATTTTCTTATACTTTAAATAATTAATAATTTGATATTATTTTCAAAAAATTGTCTTCTACAGTTGTGATTAGTAAGAAATTTAGAGTCTAATAAGATCAACTTAATTTTTAGTGAATAGTAAAGTATGAATAGTGATATTACCCTTATGAATAGTAATGTGACCAATAGAATAGTAACCTCACTTAAGAAAGTATAAATATAATTTAGGTATCTTAAATGGTAATGTGATATAATAGCATAAGTAAATAACTGTTTCAGAAATTATTAGTTAAATATTAGTTTTTTTTGGGTAAATAGTGTTTTTACTTAAAAATTCAATATATCATAATTAGAAAATTATTTTCATAAAATTGAGTTTATTTTTAAATTCATAGCATCTATATTAGGTTAGGGTAAATTTATGATATTTTTATAAAAATTTTTGTTTTTCAGTGAATAGTGAAAATACAGTTTTGAGTTTCGGTGTGTTTAATGACATCATTAATGATGTAAAAATGATATAATAATTCTGGTAGACTTTTGAATAGTAATATATGTTATGAGGTGTTCCAAGTGGACAATACCATGGTCAAATACCATGGTCAAGCCCATGGTTTTGTAAATACCACTAATGAGGTGTCCCTTGGAAATTAATAAAATATTCTCTCAATTTTACTATAAATACCAACCCATTCCTTCATTACTTTCATTCCAAATTCCTCCTCAACAAATCTATGGTCTTTTTACCTTTCAAGGAGTCCTTCCAAGGTTCCCTCAATCTCCCCAAGGTCCCAACCTTTGATATTTTTAAGTTACTCTTCAAGGTAAGGGAACCCTTCACCCTCCTCTTTTAGTCATGGATTTCTTTATGTTATCTATTATAGTTTCCATTTTATTATGTGGGGTTATGATCTTTTATATAATTATTTCTTTCAATTTTATGTCCAAATGTTGAGAGACCCTTTCTGTTCTCATCAACTAATTTTCTGAAATTTTAAGTGACGTCGTTAAGCTGCTGAATTTTCGTAAAAGAAATTGCATCTTCTTTTCTCTTTTAAGTTTCCTTTTCATGTGGTATGTCATTCAAAAATATATAACATGATCTTATTTGCATTTTATTCTATCCTTATACTATATTATGATCTATTTATGAGTGGGTAACCCTTTTTAAGGGTTGGTGTACTGAGAACCAACTATTTTGTACTTTGATTACATGAATGTTCACTTATTATATATTGTTCATTGTTCTGCATGACTATAATATAATAATGTCCTGGAATATTTGTTGCATTGATAAGGTCATGGAAAATCCCCGCTATGATGAGAACCTTGAAATTCTATGAAAATATTCTTAAATAAAATTCTATGGTTGGATGACATACTATGATAGGACACATAGTATACAGACCGTCATGTGCGAGTACTCGTAAGAAGACGAGACTCTCTCTCATGGAGTTCTCACTTGGTAATCTCCAATATGAGAGATTATGAGAACATACCCGCCAGTAGTAATTCCTCATGTCTTGTTGTCATCGGATATTACTATCTGCAAGGGTGTGTAATGGTCCTTAGACTGGAAGATTATCATTAACTCATGTCATGACTCGTGCACTTAGATTTACTGATGAAAACTATCACGCAGATAGTTGGTGGGAAGTAAGGTACGTTGGGTGCGTCACGAGTGACATGTTGTTAATGGATAATTCGAGGAAGGATTTGTCTCTTATATTTATGGAAGTTGATATCTCATCCCTTTGATTGAAAAAGAACTGTTGCATTAAATTCCATGTCCATGGTGTAAACGATGAGTTTATTTCAGGTAGTCAAAGAACGACAGGTCAAGTATATAGGTTTATGACACTACCATGAAACATGCTTGATGAGATATCGAGAAAAAGGGATTAAATTACACAGTAATCATTTGTATGAGGTGATACGTCAATTCGGCATCAACTTCTTTCTCTTGGGTGCCTTAACCCGTTGCTAGACAGTAATCTTGGACTTTAGGCAAGCCCGCCTAATGCCAACAAGAAAGGGGCCTAGAGGGTCACACACTAAGTGTATTCAAGTATCTCAAGTATAATAAAGATTATTCCCATACGTGGTTTAATAATTATTCAGGGAATCCTAAATCGTTTTATGTTAGAGGAAGAATAAAATAAAACAAGTACACGTCGTGTATCAATGAGTACACGCCGTGTAGTTTTATTTTGAAAACAAGTACACACCGTGTATTATTAAATGTACACGCTGTGTAGTTTTCATTTTGGAAAGGAAATAAATAAATAAAAACAAGATATACACGTCATGTACATTAAATGTACACGCCGTGTAGTTTTCAATGAAAAACAAGTACACGCCGTGTATTTATTAATACACGCCGTGTAGTTTTTTCAGTCGGGATTTTGAGGAAATATTGTTTTATTAAATGATATTTATTATAATCAGTGTGGGCGCATGTCAAGGAATTAATGACTCTACATGGGAGTTAATTAAATAAATAAAATGTGTAATGCATTTATTTATTGTCATAACCCCACAACCTAAAACCTGATTATAAATATCCTCACAACCACAACTCTTTTCCTAACCCAAGAGAATTGTTGTGCACAACAATTTTGGAGAATTCTTTCAAGTCCGAAAGAACATCTTCCTCCAAGAATGCTCTCAAGACCAAGATAGATCTTCTTTCATCGGATCAATATGATCTAAGGCGGACAACGCAAGTAAAGGTTTCTCCACGCTAGCACCCGGAGGCTCCTTTGGCGACGTCCTGAGATACGAGGTACACGTGTGGATCACCGCTAGAGGAAGTCTACACTTGGCTTATGCGACGCAACGACGGATCACATCAGAACGTGATCGAGAACATCAATGAAGAAAGAACACCCAAAAGGTATTTCTTTTTCAATTGATTAAATTAATTATAATCAACTTGTAAATATCCTACCCTTTTGGTTCCGGGATTTTTCTTTTCTTTGTCCATTTCTATGATTCGATCCGTGGAGACTGGCATTTATCGTCGTATTGATCCCGGATTTATCATTATTAATGAAAAAAAACCAAGTGGGCTCATCCACCCACGTGCTTCCGTTGCTCCCGGAACCTTAAATTGGTATCAGAGCGAGGTCACAACGTTGATTATAGTTATTTAATTTTCATTGATAATTTATGCATTTATATTTGATTCAATTCAAAATAAATCGTTCTATAAATTTTAATAAACGAGATCTATTCTTCCTCCTTCATTTATTGATTCATATCACAAAAACAGCTTTTTAATTTTGATTTTGATTAAAATAAAAACAAGGAACTCATCCGGAGGAGCTGATCTTTCTATCCATACAACACAGGATTACACGGCGTGTAATTAAAACTACATGTCGTGTACTTAGGTTCAACGAACCGGCACTGGTCTGCCAAACCAGGCCGTGTGAATTGAATATTCCTAAGTATTAATCATGCCGTGTTGACCAAAATTGAACGGCGCATGGAAACCGGAATACACGGTGTGTATGTTGGAGAAACACACCGTGTAGTCCGTTCCGGCCCTGGTGAAACCGTGTACGAGGATAAGCCGCGTACCGCGTACACGGGATCGCCAGGCCGGTTACCACGTAACAAGGTAGTACACTCCTTGTATGATTTATCTACATGTCGTGTACTCCAAAATTTCCAAAGTACAGAAAACTCGCCAAAGCCCTCGGCATGTACTTTGTATAAAAGGTGAAAAGAAATACACGTCATGTAATTATAAACTACACACCGTGTACTTTCTAGAAATGGAATTTCACTTGGTTTCCTCCATTGTAAAAAGACTCGTACAAGTAATATGGATGAGAATAATCTCAAGGAAATTCAGAAAGTAATTTAAGATAAAGAATTGATTAATTATAAGATCATAATTAATTGAATTCGAGCATGAATTATCTTAAATGAAAGAACGATTAAAAGAATTTTAATTCTAAATATGCGTAAATATTTTTGCTTTCTATGGATGATCATGAGCTAGACCAAAGACCCTTTTATGTGTATGGTTTCATTTAAATTTATTTAATTTAAATTTTTTGGCCTGCGATCCTTCTTCCAATAAAATGTAGGGCCTGCGGGCCCATGGTTTCTTTAATGTAAACCCATATAATGGGGGATCTCCCAAGATGGAGGAGATGGTTCGAAACCCAAAGATGAGGCAAAACCAACCCAAGAAGAAACAAAGGTGGACAGGTGGGAGCTGCAAAACATGAACCATCAGGTTCAAGGTGTTTTCCCTAGTTCAGGGTTAGCTTATCAAACCGCTAGATAAGATAACCAATATAAGCTCATGATCATGCCATTTTATTTTATTTCTGTTTGATTGCATGGTTTATTTATTATGTATGTGTTGTCATGGTCACATAATTAATGAAATAAACAAAGCATGCAAATATGGAATAAAATAAAAACCGGACTATGCGTAAACATTATCAGAACACGGTTAATCACTTAAGAAAGCATCACTTAATATTGACAAGCATGTGATAATGCGAAACTATGCATAAAGAACTAAATTCCCTCAATACCATATTAAGTCAGACCAAGCCTTTTGTTACCTGATAAAGGGAAAGACTCAATAAAACTATGTGTTTGACCAACCCTTGTTGGGACACTTAATTTTATAAAGGAAGCCCTTATGAAAGGTTTCGGGTTGACTTAACCATATTATATCAAGAGAAGTATCCCTTGCTAGACTTGGTGTAATATTGGAGGCAAGATTTGAGGAAATCCAAGTCAGGATTTCAGGATTGGGGAGTCCACTCAACAGATCAAGGAACTGTAAGCTCACAGTTGGCAAAGACCTGCCTACCTAAATACCTTCAAATAGCATGACCAACCCTTGTTGGGGTTATGAAAAGGGGAATATGGATCCTTGCCACTAGAATGTCAAAGCAAATGGACATTCCGAGTTCAATGGTGAGGGCCATTAGGACTTGATAAAATAGTGGGAGACTTAATAAAAAAATTATTATTTCTCCTAAAAATGTAATCAAGAAAGTACTGATAAATTTCCTCTTTTAATTTGTAGAATCGAAATTACAAGCTCATCAACCACATTTTCTCTGCGATCAATTCTAAATAAAGAAAATATCCTCACCATCAGTAACTTTCAGGAATGGTTTAGGCGCCTTCAGGTTATCCTATGCCATGAATGAAAGTTTTGCGTGTTGGAGTCCTCACTTCCTGATCCGCCTGCCCAAGGGGCGAGTGATGAAGCTTTCCTGGTCTATGATCAACATTTGAGCGATGCTTTCGACGTTCAATGTTTGATGTTATCGTCAATGTCTAGTGAAATCATGAAGTCTCACGAAGAAATGGATGCTTATAGCATGCTCAAGAACCTCCATGGTCTATACCAGGAGAGAGAAAGACAGGAAAGTTTTGAGATCTCCAAGGCTCTATTTCAGAGCAAGCTTGGAGAGGGTGCCCCAGCCAGGCCTCATGTAGTCAAGCTCATTGGCTACATTGAGCACTTGGAGGTTCTAGGGTTTAAACTCCCCGAAGAACTGGGTACCGATCTCATTCTTGCATCACTCCCCTAGAGAGTCTCAAATTTTGTTGTGAACTTCAATATGAACAACATTGAGAAGTATATGTCTGATCTTCTTATCCTTATTTACCAAGTGGATAATGACATGAAGCGTGAAAAACCTTTTGTACTTATGGTGAATAAAAGGAAAGGGAAGGCGAAGAACTTTAAGCCCAAAGCTTCTTCAAGGCCTTCCAAGAAAAAGAAGATCAAAGGGGAGGCAAAGGAATAGGATGTTGTTTGTTTCGCATGTGGCAAGAAGGGCCACTGAAAGAAAACCTGCACCCATCCAAGGAAGCAAGGGGAAGCTTCGGGTGTGTTTGTCATCGAATGCAATCTATCTGTTTCTAATAATTGGGTATTAGATACTGCTTGTGGTGCTCACAACTGTATCCAAATACAGGAATCCAGTAGATTCAGGAAGATTGACAGAGGTGAGGTGGATCTACGGGCAACCAGCGGAGCCAGACTCGCTGTTGTAGCTGTCGGAGACTACCATCTCACATTGCCAACTGGAATGATCTTGGTTTTGAAAGGTTGTTATTATGTGCCTTCTGTTACTAAAAACATTATTTCAGTATCCAGATTAGATACTGATGGATTTATCTTCAAGTTTGGAAGTGGATGTTGCTAATTTTATAAAGATAGCATTTGTTTTGGTAGGGCACATTTATATAACGGCATTTATGTGTTAGACTACACAAACCAAGTAATGGCAATTGATGACAAAGTTAATTCACATGACTCATACTACACCCAACTTTGGAATCACTGTCTAGGTCATGTTAATGATAAATGTTTGACAAAATTACATCAAGATGGCTATTTAGATTCTTTTGAACTAAAACCACTTGGTGTATGTCATGCGTGTCTACAAGGAAAATGACCAAAGCCCCATTTAGTGGGAAAGGTGAAAGGGATAAATAACTTCTATAATTAGTTCACACAGATTTGTGTGGACCATTTATAGTTGAAGCAAGGGGTGGGTTCTCGTACTTCATAACTTTTACTGATGATTTTAGTAGATATGGATATATCTACTTAATGAGGTATAATTCAGATTCTTTTGATCGGTTAAAAGAATACAAGAATGAAGTTGAGAACCAGCTTGGTAAGAAGATTAAGAAACTCCGCTCAGATAGAGGAGGAGAATATCTTAATCTGGACTTCATTGATTTCTTACGGGAGTTTGGGATTCTATCTCAACTCACTCCTCCTTACACGTCACAGTGGAATGGTGTAAGCGAAAGGAGGAACCGCACCCTATTGGACATGGTGAGATCAATGATGAGTCATGCGAGTATTCCATTATCCTTTTGGGGATATGCATTACAAAAACCAGCACACATACTAAACCAAGTACCAACTAAATAGATAAATGGTATTCCATGTGAATTATGGAGTAGACGCAAAGCCATGTTATCGAATTTTCATGTGTGGGGTAGCGATGCATTTGTTAAGGCCTCTTCAGGTAACAAGCTTGAACTTCGAGGCACAAAGTGTATCTTTATAGGATATCCCAAAGAAACAAGGGGATATTACCTATATAACCCCTCAGATAAAAAGGTTGCAGTTGCAAGACATGCCATATTACATGAAAGGGAGCACATCTCCAAAAGAGATAGTGGGAGCGAGATAGACTTCGATGAAGTCGAGGCTCAAGATACACAAGGGTTGGTACAAGAATAGATTCCACAAAGCCCCGTGGAAGAACAATATGTTCCAGAGACACAAGAACTGTGTAGGATCACGAGAGAGGTAAGAGAACCAGAACGATATGGTTTTCTTGTCACCGAGGATGGTGACTCATTATTGGTTGACAATGATGATCCTCTTACCTACAAGGAAGCAGTTGAAGGCACAGACATTGCCAAGTGGCAAGAATCCATGAATTCTAAAATGGATTCCATGTACCAAAACCGAGTCTAGATTTTGGTAGATCCTCCAGTTGATGTAAAGCCTATTGGTAATAAATGGGTATTCAAGAAGAAACTGGACATGGAGGGGCAAGTTAGCACCTACAAGGCACGACTAGTTGCAAAAGGTTTTAAACAGCGTCAAGGAATTGACTATGATAAAACCTTTTCACCGGTTACAATGCTTAAATCCATCAGAATCCTATTGGCCATTGCCGCTTACCATGACTATGAAATTTGGCAAATGGATGTCAAAACAGATTTCCTTAACGGGAACCTCCAAGAAGATGTCTACATGACACAACCTAAAGGGTTTGTGACTCCAAAAGATGCCAACAAGGTATGAAAGTTGCAAAAATCCATTTATGGATTAAAGCAAGCATCAAGGTCATGGAACATTCGTTTTGATGAAGCCATAACGTAATTTTGTTTTGTTAAGAACGAATGTGAGCCTTATGTCTACAAAAGGTTTAGTGGAAGTGTAGTCGTTTTTCTAATAGTATATGTTGATGACATATTACTAATTGGAAACGAAATACCAGTCTTATAGTTAGTTAAGTCATGGTTGCATAAATGCTTCTCCATGAAAGACTTGGGCAAGGAAGCATATATTCTTGGGATCAAGATCCATCGTGATAGAACCAAGAGAATGTTGGGCCTGAGTCAAAGTACATACATTGACAAGATACTGAAGAGATTTAGTATGGAATAGTCCAAGAGGGGATTGTTTCCAGTGTCACATGGAATTAATATTTCCAAGAAAATGTGTCCCCAGACACATGAGGAAAGAAGGAGAATGTCAAGGATCCCTTACACATCCACGATTAGGTCATTCATGTATGTTATTCTATATATGAGGCTAGATGTTGCTTACGCATTAAGTGTGGTAGGAAGATATCAAGCTGATCCAGGAGACCGCCATTGGATGGCAGTCAAGACTATCCTTAAGTATCTGAGGCGTACTAAGGATATGTTCCTGGTTTATGGAGGAGATGAGGAACTAGTCATCATAGGACATGTAGATGCTAGTTTCCAGACTGATCAACATGACATGAAGTCGTAGACTGGATACATCTTCAGTTTGAATGGAGGTGCAGTGAGCTGGAAGAGCTCAAAGAAAAGTGTGGTGGCAGATTCTACAGCGGAGTTCGAGTATATCGTGGCTTCTGAGGCAGCTAAATAAGCAATATGGATACGAATCTTCATCCAAGAGATGGATGTTGTACTGAGCAGAAAAGATCCAATCACACTCTATTGTGATAATACTACAGCGGCGACACTTGGAAAAGAGCCAAGGTCACATCAGCGGACAAAGCACATACTTCGGAAGTATCATATCTTGAGGGATTTTTCTCAGAGAGGTGAAGTTACAGTGAGCAGTATTTCCACGGAAGACAACGTGGCGGACCCCTTGACTAAAGTCTTGACTCAGCAGAAACATGATCATCATGTGAGGTCTATCGGACTAAAAGTCGTAGGCAGTTGACTCTAGTCTAAGTAGGAGTTTGTAAGGGTTGGTTTCCTGAGAACCAACTGTTTTTTACTTTGATTACATGAATGTTCACTTATTATATATTGTTCATTGTTCTACATGACTATAATATAATAATGTCTTGGAATATTTGTTGCATTGATAAGGTCATGGAAGATCCCCGCAATGATGAGAACCTTGAAATTCTATAACAATATTCTTAAATAAAGTTCTACGGTTGGATGACATACTATGATAGGACACATAGTATACAGACTGTCATGTTCGAGTACTCATAAGAAGACAAGACTCTCTCTCTCATGGAGTTCACACTTGGTAATCTCCAAGATGAGAGATTATGAGAACAGACCCGCCAGTAGTAATTCTGCATGTCTTGTTTTCATCATATATTACTATCTACGAGCGTGTGTAATGGTCCTTAGACTGGAAGATTATCATTAACTCATGTCATGACTCGCACACTTAGATTTACTGACGAAAACCATCACACAGACAGTTGGCGGGAAGTAGGGTACGTTGGGTGCGTCACGAGTGACATGTTGTTAATGGATAAGTCGAGGAAGGATTTGTCCCTTCTATTTATGGAAGTTGATATATCTTCCCTTTGATTGAAATATAACTGTCGCATTAAATTCCATGTCCATGGTGTAAACTATGAGTTTATTTCAGGTAGTCAAAGAATGACAGATCAAGCATATAGGTTTATGACACTACCATGAAACCTGCTTGATGAGATATCAAGACAAAGGGATTAAATTACACAGTAAGCGTTTATATGAGGTGATACGTCAATGCAGCATCAACTTCTTTCTCTTGGGTGCCTTGACCCATTTCTAGATAGTAATCTTAGACTTTAGGCAAGCCCGCCTACTGCCAACGAGAAAGGGGCCTAGAGGGTCACACACTAAGTGTATTCAAGTATCTCAAGTAGAATAAAGATTATTCCCATATGTGGTTTAATAATTATTCAAGGAAGCCTAAATCATTTTATGTTAGAGGAAGAATAAAATAAAACAAGTACACACCATGTATCAATTAGTACACGCCGTGTAGTTTTATTTTGAAAACAAGTACACACCGTGTATTATTAAATGTACACGCCATGTAGTTTTCATTTTGGAAAGGAAATAAATAAATGAAAACAATATATACACGCCGTGTACATTAAATGTACACGCCGTGTAGTTTTCAATGAAAAACAAGTACACGTCGTGTATTTATTAATACATGCTGTGTAGTTTTTCCAGTCGGGATTTTGAGGAAATATTATTTTATTAAATGATATTTATTATAATCAGTGTGGGCGCATGTCAAGGAATTAATGACTCGGCATGGGAGTTAATGAAATAAATAAAATGTGTAACATGTTTATTTATTTTCATAATGTCACGACCCGTCCTCGGGGCCCGTGCCGTGACTACCCCAAGCCCGCCTTCCATAGGCCAGGGGCTGGCGACTAGCACCAAGGCGTAAAAATCCCAGTAAACAGGGAAGGCATTGCCTTTGTAAGTAACAACCACACAGAGTCAGCAAGCGGAAAGTAAAGTGCAGAAAAGTAAAGGGGGCCGGAAATACAAGCCCAACTGTAAAGTAAAGTACAGTAACTGTAGAAAAGACGGCGTCCTCGTGTCGTCCACTGGCAATCCCACCTGAAGGGTGGGTACAGATAGCCTCCAGGCTCCTCGGGTCCCACGTCCGCTCCGAGCACGTCCCGCCCAGTGGTCCACCTCCAGGTACCGTCCTGCTCCACGCCCCAACCGTGATCAGCGCTGTCCGTCGTCTGCAACCAACACAACAAGGTGCGGGCATAGCCCGTGCAGGGGTGAGTACAACTACTCAGTAAGGACCCCGAGACCCCCGAAGGTCTCCCGAAATCCACAAAGGATATAGCACAAAAGAAAGATGCAATCACGAAGTAACATCTGACTCGACTTAGGTATATGCCCATACACATACCTAAGTCCCCAATTCTAGCTCTGCTCACGAGCTCAAGAACAACTCAATCCACAAAGGAAGCAAGACTCAAATCCACAAGGAGAGTAACAGTAAATCCACATAGGATAGTTCAACACAATCCACAAAGGAGAGTAACAGTAAATCCACATAGGATAGTTCAACACAATCCACAAAGGAGAGTAACAGTAAATCCACATAGGATAGTTCAACACAATCCACAAAGGAGAGTAACAGTAAATCCACATAGGATAGTTCAACACAATCCACAAAGGAGAGTAACATAAGATTCAGCTCAACCAGGATTTTCATTATCGAAACCGTAAATGTTGAAGAGCCCCATCTCTGAAGTGTACAGTGGTCCTGTCACGACTCCGAGGTACTGCTCACTAACCTAAGACTGCTGAAGTACTCCTCCTGTCGAGTACCGCGGGTCTGCTGCCAACTACCGGGCGCTCCGTCCGCTGAGGGTCTGCTGCCAAATACCGGGCGCTCACCCAGATAGCCTACTGAGGTACTCCTCCTGTCAAGTACCGCGGGTTTGCCGCCAACTACCAGGCGCTCCGTCCGCCGTGGGTCTGCTGCCAACTACTGGGCGCTCCGTCCACTGGGCTAGTCGACTCACTCCAAGTCGAGTCGGTCAAGCAGTCGTCAGGTCTCAGTCATCTACACGGTCTCCGTACTCCGCACGCACGTCTCCACCGTCGCGGGTCTGTCGCTACAACCAAGCGCACACACTCTGTAGAGTATCGCGGGTCTGCCGCTACAACCAAGCGCTCCACCGCCAATGGTCTGTTGCTGCATCCAAGCGCACCACCACTGTCAAGTACCACGGGTCCGCCGCTACACCCAAGCGCTCCACCGCTCAAGGTAAAAAGAAGATTCAGCTCACACAGGTTCGGTAGCACTGTTCCACGTAGGATCGCTGAGTGCAGTAGTCGACGCAGTCCACGGAGGATCTCTGCACAGTCGTCGCCGCAGTCCACGAAGGATCTCTGCTCTGCCATCGTCGCAGTCCACGGAGGATCTCTGCTCTGCCGTCGTCGCAGTCCACGGAGGATCTCTGCTCTGCCGTCGAAGTCACAGCCAGCACTAGGGTTCCCGCACATAGCGAGCTCGTTAGGAGGGTCCGCTCCACGAGCCGAGAGGCTGATACATCAACTGACACGTAGTCCGAAGTTGATGTATCCAAAAGTTCCGTATCGACAACAGGATCTCAACGCAACAGACGGCGCGTCAATCGGACGCCCGGTCTGAGAGTTATTGGCATTTTCGTCCCAGGGGCCCGGTTGGTTTTTAGGGCAAAACCAACCTGACCGTACTCCGCCTGTGTCCGATCCTCGGGCGGAGTATGCCAAAAGTTCCGTCTCACTTAGAGGAAACTACCACAGCTGACGGTACGTCGATCGGACGTCCGTAGCTCAAGTTATGAGCGTTTCCGCTCCGAGGGCCCGGTTGGTTTCGTGTACGAACCAACCCGGCCGAACCCAAAGTCTTCCGAAACCTTGAGTGTAATATACCGAAACGACCGTCTCGATCCAAGGATCGCGTAGCCGCTGACGGTTCGTCAATCGGAGGTCCCTGGCCCAAGATATGGGCGAAAGACCGAAGAAGGCCCGAAACGGGGGTTCTGGGCCCGGGGCGACCCGGCCCGAACCCCCCCCCCCCCCCCCCCCCCCCCCTTGGGTCGGCCGAACCGGCCCGAACCGGCTCGGCCGGGTCCGGTCCGGCCTGGGCGCGGCCCGGCCGACCGGACCGGCCGGCTCGGCTTCGGCCGAGCGGCCGAGCAGGCCGCCGCCGCGGGTTTGACCCGCGACATTTGGAGAAACGCGGCCCCCGCGGGGGGCCGCCTGTCACGCGGACGCGGCCGGGCCGCCGCGTCCGTTCCCGGTTCCGCGCGGCCGCGGAACCGGCCGCCGCCGCCGCGGCTTCAGCCGCGGCGGGAGATCTCCACGGCGGCGCGCCGGGCGCCGCCGCCTCCTTCCGCGGGCCGCCGGAGTTGCTCCGGTGGCCCGTTTTGCCTCCCGCCTGCGCCATTGTTCCTCCCGGGACGCGTCCTCCACTGCGGAATCAACAAATGGCCCTTGCGTCGTGCTTTTGCCGTCGCCCGCCAAATCCGCACAAAAAGGAAGATCGGCGGAGGGTTGCCGGGTCTTGTTCGTTAGACCCGCTCCCTCCGCGTTAATCATAAACAACGGGAGAAAAGAATAAGATGATCAACACATGATCCAACAATTTTATTTAAAGATAAAATTGTTCGCTTGAAACCGGCTTTTTAAATTTTCAAGAACGTTCACGAGAAAATTTAAAAGGGGTAACTTTTCCAAAATAAATCCCTACCTCGAAGTCGTCGTCGGACGAGAGGTCGTCGCGGAATCGCTCGTCGCGGAAGAAGGAGATCGTCGCGTCGTCGCGGTATCCGGCGTCGCGTCGCCAATCTCCGGATCAAGAACAAACGGATTTAATTAATTAAATCCGTTGTTATTGAAATTAAGAAGGGAGAATTTAGAAGTTTCGATTCTCACCTTTAACCGCCGATCGCAGGTTCGCCGCGGAAGAAGAGGCACCGAAGAAGAAGAAGGTCGCGGAAAAGCTGTTGACGTCGCGGATCGTGCGTCGTCGGATTCCGGTTCCGGCGTTCTTCGCGTTCTTCGCGTTCTTCGCGTTCTTCGCGGAGAGGGTGGAGGAACGAAGATTCTCTCAAATCCTTTCCAAGGATTTTTAGGTTGGTCTTATTTTATAAACATGCCAACACGAAACCTGTTAAGAAACGATCCATCAATTCGAAAGAAACGACCCATTTAATTCACGAAGAAACAGTCCATTTAATTTACGAAATAAACCGCCCAATTAAATGGTCTGTTAATAATTAAAGAAAACGCGTCGGTTGACTTTTCAGTTACTTTGACGGGTTTTCGCGGGTGCGTTACTTAGCGAAAGAAACGGCGGGGCTCGTGCGGGTCCCACCGCACAAATATCCTACCAAGGGGTAGGATATTTCTGGATAGCATCCTATCCAGTTCAACTCAGTTCAAGCCGCCTTTAAGTGACTTTAAGTGGCTTCCAAGCAGTTTAAGTGAAATAAAATAAAGTTGTCGCACAACTTTATTTTATTCTGACTTAAAGCCGCAAAATTTAAAAACCACGTCTTGAGCAAACACAACTCCGGAAGAGGCATTTCTAAGCAAATACTGGCGCTGCGATTTCATCGGTGCCCTCAGAATTCGATTCCGGGCACCGGTTCAAAAGATAGAAAAACCCGCTCATCCGTTCACTGAACGTACCCGAGCCAAACTTCGGAAATTGATTCCGGGCACACCGGGCCTCGGAATCAGGTGCCGTCTGAAGCTGCGCCCTTGTAAAATTCCAAGAAAATTAAGAAAAAAATTTCCTTGAAATTTGCGGGTCTTTACACATAACTCCACAACCTAAAACCATATTATAAATATCCTCACAACCCCAACTCTTTTCCTAACCCAAGATAATCGTTGTGCACAACAATTCTGGAGAATTCTTTCAAGGCTGAAAGAACCTCTTCCTCCAAGAATGATCTCAAGATTGAGATAGATCCTCTTTCATCAGATCATGATGATCTAAGGCGGACAACTCAAGCAAAGGTTTCTCCACACTAGCACCCGGATACTCCTTTTGCGACATCCTGAGATATGAGGTACACGTGTGGATCACCGCTAGAGGAAGTCTACACTTGTCTTCTATGATGCAACGATGGATCACATCGGAACGTGATAAACACCCAAAAGGTATTTCTTTTTCAATTGATTAAATTAATTATAATCAACTTGTAATGATCCTATCCTTTTGGTTCCGGGATTTTTCTTTTCTTTGTCCATTTCTATGATTCGATCTGTGGAGACTGGCGTTTATCATCGTATTGATCCCGGATTGATCATTATTAATGACAAAAGGCCAAGTGGGAATATCCACCCGTGCGCTTCCATTGCACTTGGAACCTCCACCCTTGTCCCCTATCTTTTTAATTTTTTAAAAACCATGTTGTATAGCCATTATGCTGCAGAATTTTCATCTCAAAATCTCTCTCTTTTTCTCAAAAAATCCTCTTATTTTATTTATGTGAATACCCAGAACTATTTCATTTCTAGAGGCATTCATCAAGACATAAAATTTATATATTTTATTCTATAATTGACATGCATATTACCCTCACTCCCTTTTCATGTGTTATAAATGACATAATGATCTCGTTTTTAAGTACTTTTTAAAATGTTATGATTTCGATATAAAACCCAATTATTTTATTTTCTTTGGGTTATATATTAAATTTATTATTATGATATATTTGAATCACATGAAAATATTACATATTAAATGTGTGCCCTAATAGTGCTCCAATGCATTGGGTAAAGAATTTAATCTCTAGATATGACAACTTTCACGATACCTTGGTGAATAACCCTGGTAATTTTTATGAAACCTTGGGGATGAACCTTGGTGATATGTTCATGAATGACTAAATTAAATATTTTAGCCACATATTCAATTTATGATTCATTTTCTTTTTATTATGATATTCTTCTTCTTCCTTTGCTCATGTCTTTATTTTTTTCATCAATTTCTTGTTGATATTAAAAGTAAACCGATTTCCTTTCTTTCCTTACTAGGCCTTATACTCACCCTTTCCTTTGATATATGTCTCCAGGTTATGAAGTATTATTCTTTTAAATTATACCCTTGTGATCAGGATATCCCCAATTGTGAGTTTAGAAGGAAGATATTTCAAAGACATGTTTCATAAGTAGATATGGCCACTATGAATATATATTCATGCATTTCAGTCTAACGAATTCACTAGAGGTCTTCGTGGATTTGATGAATCAGATATTTCATCGATAACTGGATTCTTTTTTTGTGGTGTTTGTGGAAGACATCTTTGTGTATTCAAATATAAGAACTGTCCATGACTAACACCTGGAAACAGTGTTACAAATCTTGAGAGATCACCGTTTGTATGCCAAATTATCAAAGTGTGATTTTTGGATACAAGAAGTATGTTTTCTTGGCCATGACATTTCTGAAAAAGGCGTTTATGTTGATCTTGAAAAGATAGAAGTTTTTATCTCATGGAAATCACTAAATAATGTCATCGAGATACAAAGTTTTCTTGGTTTATATGGTTACTAATGACGCTTTGTGCATGATTTATCATGAATATATTCTCCAATGATAGCTCTGATAAAGAAGGGCGTTCCATTCCAATGGACAGAGGAGTTCCAAAAGTCTTTCCAAGAGATAAAAGTTCAGATTACATCAACACCTATCTTTATTTTTCTAGTATCAGTATAGGGGTATGTCGTGTACTATGATGCTTTGGTATCAGAGTTGGGATGTGTTCTCATGCAATGAGACCATGTGGTAGCTTATGGTTCAAGGCAGTTGAGGGTGCATGAGAAGAATTACCCAACACACGATTTGAAGTTAGCTACAGCCATCCATGCTTTGAATACTTGGTGACATTATATCTTTTGTGAGAAATTCATTGTGTTTATAGACCACAAAATCTTGAAACATATTTTATCATAGTGATATTTGAATCTGATTTAAAGGAGATAGATAGAGTATCTCCAGATGTTTGACTTTGACTTGATGTATACACCAGGAAAATGGAATTCGATGGTAGATGCATTGAGTAGAAATTCATATGCTCAATTGGAAAAAGAAGATTCAAATGAATGGTAGTTGATGTCGGTCCTAATCGACATGCATTTAGAATATAAAGACCGAGGTGATGTTGTGGTTTTATTTTTAACTATGCATATTCCTAATTTGGTAAATATGGTCAAAGAGGCACAAACGTCTGATGTAGAATGTCTGGTTATGAGTTTAAAACTCACTGATGGGGAGACCATTGAGGGCTGGAAACTTGATGGGAGTTCAGTTTTTTGTTTTATAGATCGGATGGTTGTACCAATGGATTTTCAGGAACAACTCCTTCGTGCTTAACACCATTCGAGATAAGGTTTACATCTAGGTACACAGAAGATGTATAAGGTCTCAAAGGTGCAATTTTGGTGGAGTGGCATGAAAAGGAAGGTTTCTGAGTTCATCTCGTGGTGCTTAACTTGTCAGGAGGTTAAAGCAGAGCATTAGAGACCAGTGGGAATTTTGTAGTCTTTACCTATCCCAGTGTAGAAATGGGAGCAGATAATGATGGATTTTTTTACAACTCTTCCAAGAACGGTTTGGAAACAAGATGTAATATGGGTGATAGTGGATCGAATTACCAAGTCATCCCATTTCATCCCTATTCATGAAACTTATAAAGTAGAGAATATATCAAAAATTTATATCCATGAAGTGGTAAAGAGACATGGAATACCAGTTTCAATCGTCTTAAATAGAGATCTGAGGTTCACATCTCATTTCTAGAAATCCTTACAAAAAGCCCTTGGGAGTCAGTTGACTATGAGTATGGCGTATCATCCTTAGAAGGATGGTAAATCTAAGTAGATGATAAAAACTTTGGAAGACATGTTGTAGGATTCTGTAATATATTTTGGTGGCTCATGGGAGGATCACTTACCCTTGGTGGAGTTCTCATGCAATAAAAACTATCAGGCCTCGATACATTTGGCTCTATTTGAAGCATTGTATGGGATTCCTTGTCGTTCTCCACTATGATGGGTAAAAACAGGTGAAACTTCACTAGTTGGGATAAGCCTTGTCTAAAAAAATAGAGAATATCCATTTGAATAGAAAGAGGATGGAGATGGATCAGAGTCATCAGAAATCATATGCAGATCCCCATCGAAGACCATCATTGTTCATTGTGAGTGATCATGTCTTCTAGCATATATCTCTGAGGCTTGGACATTGTCATTTTGAGAAGTAGGGAAATTTATATACTATCTAAATTGTCCATTTTTAGATAATATAATGGGTTATATAGGTGGAATATTGGTTGTAACTACCACCAAGGTTCAGTTCAGTGCATAATGTGTTCTATGTATCTTAGTGTAAAAAGTATTAGCCCGATCATAACCATGTCATCAAATGAGATCACGTCAACCTAGATCCAGATGATTCATTAATACATATACTAGTATGGATTGTTTATAGGAAATAGAAAGTCTTGTATAGGAAAATAATCAGTCTAGTGTGGGTTTTATGGTGGCATGGTCAAATTCAGGAAGTGACTTGGGAACATGATAAGGAAATGAAAGAGCAGTGGCCAGAACTCTTTCAAGGCAGCAAATGTTTTCTACTTTATGAGGACAGAAAGACCAATGGTGGGGAGAATTTAGTACCCTTAGTTTCTGGTATGCAACCTTACTTGATTATTTTTAATGTTATAAATTGTAAGGGTGATTGATGGAAGATTTGGGAGAACTTTGGAAGTGTTTTTTGGGGGATAAGTGAAGGTCGCACGGGCGGCACACGGTTTGAGTAACCATGTGTCCAAACTATGTGTAGTGGTCCTCTTGAGGTGGTATCTCCAGTATGGTTGGATCATGTTTTGAGAGATCGTGCAAGTATAATCTATTTGGGTAGTGGCTACCACATGGTTAGTGCACGATTTGCCTAACCATTCGGCCAAACCATGTGCAAAGTCAAAGTGAGATCCTAAAAAATAGGATCTCACTCATTTTTTGCCATAACTCCTTCTTTTTTCCCCAAACCAGCCTTAACTTGGTATTTTTTCTCCTACTAATGCTAAATAAGGTTCTCCCATTGATCTAGAGGTGATCTTAAGTCTTCCCTTGGTGAATCAAAGTCAGATTATTAAGGTATGTGATCATTCTCCATCGTTCTTGATCGGTTTCTTAGATCTACTTAGATACACTTATCATCTTCTCTTGGTTTCTAAAATCTACACCCTTTAGGGGTAGATCTAGGTTTTTTAATGACAAATATGATGAAATCTATATTTTTTCTTGGTAAGAGAAGAGATCTAATATGGTTTTTTGGAGAATCAACCCGGTTTTCTTATGCATTCTTCATTCGTTGTGGTTTTAGTCAAACCCATTAAGGTAGGTAGATTCATTATCGACTCCACTTTATAGAACTGGTTGTAATTATTTTAAATTCATTGATTTTTGTAAAATTTATTTTGATTTTTTTATTGAAAATTCATTGTAAATCTTATTTACCAACGGTTTGGTAAAGGGTGAAATTTTGGAAAAATTGGGGTTTTGATTAAATTGCTTTTATTATTAGTTTTAAATGGTGAATTTAAATGAGAATTTTCTAGAATAATAGAATATGGTTTGATTATGATTTTTTCAATAAAATAATAGTTTTATTGAAGTGTATTACATGTTGGTTTTGGCTTTGGAGTAATGGCATAATGGTGGCATGTGTTTATATGGAATTCGGGGCGGATCTGGGTTAGGAGTCTCCACCATCATTGTTGGGATGGATAAGGTTTAGGGATCTCCCTTATCAAACATTTATATTAAATTCAGGATAGATATGGTTCAGGAGTCTCCCACATCATGGTTGGAATGGATAGGGGTTATGGATCTCCCCCGTCAAACATTCATGTGCATTTGGGTCAGATAAGGGTGAGAAGTCTCCCCCATCATGGTTGGGATTGATAAGGGTTAGGGATTTACCCCTCTTATAGGTTTAATGCATGGTCATTTTTGTTGATATGTGGAATGGTTTCACAAAATATAATGTTAAATGACTTAAATGATTTTTATGTGCTTTCCTTGGAAAACTATTTTTTATGGATTTAGTTTATATTTTGATATAAATTTTTTTTAGAAATCATTTTATATAAACTATTTTATATAAATGTGGATAAATTTTCTATCCTAGTGGTGTGATTAGGGAAGTAATTGGGGAAAAACTATTGATTTTTATACTCACCCCTACTTTGGCACTTTGGTTCTTTTGCAGATGTTATCTTCTGGGATAGGGGCAAAGGTAATGTTTCCCACATTTTTAGCATTACATCATCATATTTGGCTTGTTTGGTGATTGTGGAGCTTGGAGATTGTGGAACATGGATTCTTGTGGCATCTTGAGAGTCTTGAGTTGTTTATCTACTATTTACATTGATATGGGTTTGTTCTTACTCTTTTTACACTTTGATATGGTTTTGAGATACATGAAGTTGTTTAGTTGTCTTTCTTTCATTCATGAATTATTTAGTAAATGGTTTGGTTATGGTTGTTTGGTTTATTATATTTTTCTTAAAGTTTAAATAATCCCCTAATTTTATTTGAAACCCATTGGCATTTATTTCTAGCCTTTGGTGTCTTGGGGATGTCTCTTAAGGCTAAGTAATGACTCGTTGTGCTCTCAAGCCAATGAGAATTAACAGGTCATTATAGGGATGACCTATAAAACTATTTTATATTGGTATTTAAGGTTGAGAAATGTTATCAAATATAATCATTCTGAGCATATGAATGTTAATGTTATAGATATAATGATCCGAACTAAACCACCGGGTGCAACCTAGAGTCACATAACCTCATGTGCACCTCCCCATATGTAAGAGGCTAGTGACTAGAAGTGTGGGTCTAAGTACTATTAGTAGTGAGGCTATACCCTTAGTATCATATCCTCACACCAATAATATAAATAATAAAAGATAAATCATAGTGAACAATGTTGAAGAAATATAATTTCAAATGGTACTTATTTCATATAATAAATAAATAAATGATCTCTCTATATGGAAATCCAAACCAGAGTAATAGTGAGATCAAATAATAAATAAAAAACTCTATGTAATCATATGGATTCTATATCATTACTTCCATCAGCTCCATACTCCATGACTTAGTTTTCCTCCATGGGCCCCTTACCATTGCATGGGTCCCTATACATGAATTGTGCACATGAATCAAGATGAACTTGAAAGGTCTATATATAAAACCTAGTAAGACACCACCAATGAATCCTTAACATAAGTGAATATATATAATAGATGTATTCCATGATAATAATAAATTCACAATAAAACATAACAATCGTATATCGAGCACCTGTGTGCTAACCAAGACACAACAATCCTTGGTCATACCTGCTTTATCTCCGTGATAAAAGGATGATCAAGATTTAGGAATTAATCAAGAACTATCCACGAGGCTATTGATATGATATTTGATATCCTTAATGCATCAAGTCTTGATTCATTCCATAAGGCCAACTAGTGAACATGTACTTGGTATCTATAAGGCATCGAGTTTTGGCAAGTCTACTCATTATCTATGAGGCATCGAGTTCTATACTAGGTCACATGGATACCATGATCCTACCCTATGAAAGGGTTTACCATCATCATCATTTCATGTCATTATTACTCCCCCTATACGAGGTAATCATACCATGATAGTCACTTGTCATTAATTCCAATAATAACCTCTGATGACATGGAAATACGCATAACAAGGAAGAGTATAATAAGATAATAATATCATGTCATGATGAGAATATATTAGAAAATATATAACAATGTTTTATCAATATCAAACATGGTAACAAGATACTCTAACAATACTCATGGAACAAGGATCATATATGGGTATCACAATAATGCACATACCCACAAGAAATCATTATCAATCAAGAAAAATGATCCATTCCAACACATAATGAATCAAGTAAACAAGAGTATACAATGGATTAAAATGACAAGGAACTTTATACCTCAAGTTTATTGGTGAAGAAAACCAAATTTCATCAAGGATTGAATACCTAAAATTTTACACACCATTGGAGAATGAGCTCACACGTTAAGGAATTCCTAACTCATATTCTAGTTTGTTAAGAAAGGGGTGTATAATAGATAATAAATAAGATTTCAGGTCAATAAGGATGTATATAGAATCACATAACCTAAATATTCCATCAGTGAAACCAATTCCAAGGTATATTGAAGGAGGGGTCACTAATTTACCAGATACATTGTCAATTTAAAAATGGATCATGAATTCCTCACCAATTTTATATGGGAGACATGGGTTTATATAGTGAGAATTGATCTAACATCAATCTATCAACAAAAAAGAGATTCAATATTATAATCAAGGAGATAATAGTATCAAGATGATCAATTTGTGATGACTTACTTAGAAACATCCACTATTCTTAAGAATTCTATCTCTGGTCAGGGGGTTATCATTGACATGTTGAATCCTCCAACAATCTACCAAGAATCATCAATGAATTAAAGTTTTATCATAAATACATAATCAATAATAGGTATGGGAGGATGATTCAATAACACTTATGTGTGGAACAATTTTATTCTATTGTGGATCTTGATTTGGACAAGGAATGACATCAACTCGCTAGATTATTCATCGTTCTACAAAGAAAGGGATAAATCATCATAGAATCATCATAGAAACCACAAATACATAATAGATTCATGATCATATATAAAAGAGGAAAAAAATTTGGTATAGATCTAAAGAAATATCACCATTCTAGAATCATAAAATTGTTCAAATCTTGGAGTGGAAATAGGATAATAATAGGAGAGTCTTCATGCAAGGGGAGATCTCTAAAATTCATAATAGGGCCTTCAATTTTATAATTTATAAATAAATGAGGTCAAAATGAGTGTCATTAAAAACCCCTGGGGTGCATTAATTGTACCCTCATACTGGGAATATAAGCTACCAGGTGGGACTCAGAGGCTAGTGGGTGGAACCACCAGTTTACAGTGTGTCGAGGAGAACCACCTAGGTTCTACTAGTGCTGTAGGATGGCCAGTGGGGTCTATGAAACCCTAAAGACCTATTAGAGGCCCGTCGGCTGACCAGTGGGTTCCACCAGCTAGTCAGTGGGGTCTGTAGTACCTTATAGACCTACTTAAATCCCACCTTTTCATAGGTGGGTTCCACCATTTAGTCTGTGGTAGCCTTCTATCCACCACATGACTTATCCCTTACTCAACTCTTCCTCCTTCAAAACTTGGACCCTTAGACACTTAAAATTGACCTCTAAATAGCCCATAATAGATAATAATTAAAATATAAAGAAGAAATAATAAACTTGAAACATCTCATACACCAAAATAAATTGATTGTGTTACAATATAGATTAATTTCTTTAACTTAGAATCTTAGGTATTTGATATCAGGTATACAATACACATTTTTTCTAATAAACACAAACTTTAAGATATGGGGGAATTGAAAATGGGTGAAGTAGATATACATGTTTTAAATGGAGAAAGTTTTTCTGCATTGAGTTTGACACTTATGATTTATGTCTACCTAGTGGATTAGTTTTAGAATTGGAAAACTATTATTATGTTCCCTAGATTAATAGAAATTTTATTTTTATATCAAAATGGGATTTTCATTAATTATTAAGAACCAAAGTTATTTTATATATATGAATGAAATTTTTTATGGAATCAATAATATGGTAAATGGTTTATAGATTATGGATATGGATAATCCTATCTATAGCATTCAGAATAATAATATCAATATTGATTTTAATCCCACTCACCTTTGGCATTGTCACCTTGGATATATAAATGAAAAATGCATCCACAATATCTATAGAGATGAATTTTTGGAATAATTATATTATGAATCATTAGATAATTATTAATCTTGTTTGTTAGGAAAAATGAAAAAAAAACACATTTTAGTAGAAAATGTGAGATGACTAGTGGACTATTGGATCTTATACATAGTGTTGTATGTGGAAAAATGACTACACAAGAACTTGGTGGGTTAAGGTGCATAAAAATATTAACTGGTGACTTTATATGATATGTTTATGTGTTTATAATGAGATTTAAGTATGAAAATTTTAAAAAGTTTAAGGATTTTTATAAAAAAGTACTAAATAAACTAGGTAAAAGTATTAAGATTCTTTAATTAAATCAGGGTGTTAAATACTTGATACAAGGATTCTATAATAATCTGAGAGATTTTGAAATGGTTCCAAAACTCACTCCTCCTATAACATGACAGTGGAATGGTTTTTCCATGAGAAGGAATCATACCATGTTGGATATGGTTCAATCGATGATGGGACAATGTGATCTTCCAATTTCATTCTTTGGATATGATCTAAAAACTACTGCAATTTTACTTAAATGTGCACCATCTAAAGCAGTCATAAAGATACCATATGAGATATGAACTAGGGAAAGTCTCAATTTGTCTTTTATAAAGTTTTTTTTGAATCATTCATACAATGATTGTATTTTGATAAGATTGACTCTAAGTATGACAAGTTCTTATTTGTTAGGTATCCCAAGGAAAAGTAGGATATATTATTTTTTGTAATCATATTGAGAACAAAGTGTTTTTAGCCTAATTTTCTACATTACTTTTGAAAGAATATATAATTTGATGATTTGGTGGGAGGAAATTTAAACTTAGATAATTTCAAGACAAAAAAAATAGGAAGTGTTCCTAAGATATAAGTTAAGTCATTTCCATAAAAATTTGTGGAAAAATAATTGACATAGATTTCACAAGAACCTTAAAGGTATGGTATAATTTTATAGGATCCTAAGAGATATGTATTTATTATAAAATTTTTGATGAATTAATGTTCAATGGTGATGAACCTAGTACCTACCGAGAGTCCATTTAGAGTTCTGATTACAAGAGATGGTTAAAATCCATGGAATCTAACATGGACTCTATGTACACTAACCATATTTGTAACTTGGTAAATACATTTGAAGGGGTAAGAATCATAGAATTCAAGTTTGTTTTTCACAATAAAACAAACATGGATGCTAGATTTTCTACCTATAAAGCATATCTGGTGGAAAATTATTATAAAAAATCATGGTATTGAATATGAAAAGACATTTTCACCTATTGTGATGATAAAGTCCATTCGTATATTTCTTTCCATAGTAGATCATTATAATTATGAGATATGTAAAACGAATATAAAAACCAATTTCTTTAATAGAAATTTATTCGGGGACATGTATGTGATATATATTGATATTTTTGAACATCCAAATGAGTATTTTAAGGTTTGAAAGTTGTAGTGATCCATTATAGATTGAAGTAAGATTCTTAGGGTTGGGATATTCAGTTTTTTTATGCAATAAAATATTTTGGTTTTATAAAAAATAGAGATGATTATGGTGTATAAAAGTGAAATTGTGGGATTGTGGTCGTATTTATGATATTGTATGTGGATGACATGAAACTCATTGGAAATTATGTCTGAGCTTTACACTTTGTAAATAAGTAGTTGGTAAAATTTCTCTCGGAAAAAATACATGGGGGAAACAACCAATATACTAGGTATGAATATCTATAGGGATAGATTTAAGAGGTTTTTTTGGCTGAGTTAGAACACATAAATTGGTAAAGTTCTAAAAAGGTTTAGCATAGAACACTCCAAGAAGGGGTATTTAACAATGTTATATAGAAAAAATATTACAAATATTGAGCATCCTTCTAAAGAGTTACAAATCATGTATATGATTCTATATATATCCTACAAAGGATCTATCATGTATTTTATATTGTGTACTCTACCAGTTTCCATTTATTATTTGAGAATAACAAGAAGATACCAATCCAGTCCTGGTGAGATTCATTGGTTTTTTGTTAAGAAAATTATTGAGTGATTAAGAATAAGTAAGGATATGATATTGGTCTTTGTAGGTAAGAATGATCTCACTGTCCAAAGAGCATGTACCAGAGTGGTAAGGGCTCCTGCTTGGCATCCAAGAGACCCAGGTTCAAAACCGGGTGGAGGTAAATTTTTAGGGGGTACTATAGCAATACTGTAGCAATATTGTAATAGGTACTGTAGTATTATTTTAGTAGTTATTGTTTGGTACTGTAGAAGCTGGAACTATTCGCCCAATTTAGGCCTTCGGGCCACCGGTTTAGGTCTAAGGGTCTTAAGGGACTTTGGGCCATCAAAAGGCCTTCGGGCCACAGGGCCTTCAATCCATTGAGACCATGGAGTAGCCCAATTCACATAGAGAAGGACCTAGAAGAGGATCAGAGAAACAAGAATAGAAATCACCAGAAGCAGAGCTAACCATATTAGAAGAATGAGAGGGTATGGAAATCGCCATTGGGACCGGGAACCGTGTAGATTTGTATGGGGCAATGTTATCCGATCAACAATGCAAGGTGGGGAGCTAGGTGATCAATGATGCAGAAGCTGGGGAAGGGAAGTTCTAGTGGGTTGGGCCTATGGGTCATGTATTGGGCATGGTATGCCTCTAGGCCTTTGTTTCATGTATTGAAAGTCATGTTGGGCCTTGTGTCTTGGGCCTACGATTCATGTACAGGTTCCCCTTCAACCCTTAAAAGGGGGATTATCCATAATAAAATAAAATAAAAAGAAGGCATTTGGGCCATTCAGGGAGGTAAGAATGATCTCAGTGTAAAATGTTAAATTGATTATAGTTTCCAATCTAACAAAGACGATGTGATATATCAATAAGGTTTTGTGTTTTTCTTAATTGGTAGAGCTATCAGTTGAAATATTTTAAAACAGGCCGCTATAGCAGACTGAACAATAGAGTAAGATTACATCATTGTATCATATCATGTGAAGGAAATTATTTGGATCAGGAATATAATTTATAAAATTTTGGTATTTCATATCATTTAGGTATCAATCAAGATTTATTGTGAAAATATAGAGCTATTTATCAGTACAAGGAACCCTAATCTCACCAAAAGAGGGAACACATCCTTTGAAAGTACCATATCATTTGAGAGATATTTGGAAGAGTGATGTAAAGTTCTATTGGGTGTCTATATAGTATAATTTAGAAAATACATTTATGGAACCATTAGTATAAAAAAACATGAGGGCCATGTTGAATCACTTGGTGTTAAATACATGTGAGATTTGATGTAATGGTTGTAAAAATGTATCACGATTTTATAATAAAGGAAATATTTATTTATCATTCATTAATAAAATTTATATTACATAAATAGTGGAATGAATCCTCATTACCTGAGATTATTGAGATACCTAGCATGAGAACCTTCATACTTTGATACCTTTCTTATTAAATCCTTGAGGATTAGCTAATTAGGGGGTGGTTGGGAATGGTTTTGATCATTTCATCATTTGGAGCTCAACCAAGATGGGATTTTTTTGGTCGTATAAATAAAAAATACATTTGTAACATTGATTGAATTTGTCTTAGGAAATTCATGGATGTGATTAGTTAAGTGAAATTTTATGTTCTTAATTACTTGGATGAGGGACATGTGATGTGATCATATTCTATATGAATGACATGTGATGTTTTCATTTACATGGTTAGTATTTTTTAGAGAATCATGAATGCTTGAATTGGATTATACTATATTGGAATGTTCCTTGTATAATGATCACTCTATGTCATGGTAAAATGGATTATATGGGTTTATATATGATTTATATTTTACATATTGTGGTGTGAATGTTCATATAGATATATGAGTATGTTTAATCGAGATCACACTATAATCCTTTATAGCTTGATTATAATTGAAGTTTTTCTAGAGGTTGTTCTTTGCTTACATCTATGAAATAAGGATTTAATTTTTGTTTTCAAGTAAAAAAGGCTCATAGGGTCAAAAAATTAGGCCTTATAATAAGGATTAAATTTTAGACAAATGTTTTGTTCTAAAATGAAGAGAATTTGATAAACCATATCCAAATGAGTTTAGATAGATTCGCACGAGTTGTAAATTTTTATATAAATTTCTTATAGGATATTTGTGAAAGTAAGAGATTGTTGTAAATATACTAATATGGGTATATCATATTGTGTGATATACCTTGAGTCATAGCCTATTATATTCATGTGATGCATATCATAGATTGCGATATCTTGATATTATGTAAGGTATGTGATGCCTCTAGTGTAGCATAAGATGATATTATGATATGGGTCAGTAGATTAAGAAACATATTATATATTGTTTCCTTTAGTTATGAATCAATAGGTTGGTTCATTTATGGATATTCATAATCATTTTAAATTTTAAAATAGTTATAAATTAAATAGGCATGTGTTATCATAATGTATATTGATTATCAAGTGCTGGAAGCAAATTCTTGACTCCCTTCATTGAATGAAGGGAGCCCATTTAAAGGGATGTGATCATAGATATATGATACTTTTAAGACATAGTTGATGATCACTTGTTTTTTGTTATTCTAATGTATTTATATAGAATGTTTTATCACATTATAGGAGATCATGGATTCCTCTGTACAGTGCCCCCTGATTTTAGTAGAAATTTCCCTTTAAATAGATTCAGTGTGTTTGATAAATTTAATACACACAAAATCAAAATAAAGTGACTAATTATATATTATATAATTAAATATATTTTAATAAATCTAAATGAAATAAAATTATAGAAATAAATTTTTTTTTTAAAATAAAACTGTTCTAATTCACATGGGAAAATGCCATTGGTTTTATAGGAACTGTTTTAATAATTCATACATCTATGTTAAATTAATTATTTTGAAGAATATTTCCCATGAAATAAATTTATAAAATTCAAGTAATTATTATTAAAATAATCGAGAAACATTCAATAAATATTTAAGTAATTTTAAGGATTACTATATTTATTATTCATGGAAAAACAAAAACAAAATGTTTAAAAACATTGTTTTATTGTATATTGTATGTTTTTACTTAAAAGTTAAACTTATTATATTTTAAAATTTGTTTTAATGAAATGGATAGTTTATATTTATATTAAATAAAATTAAAAATCATTTAATTATTATTATGTGGTAATAAATGTGTATAAATTTATTTAATACTTAAAAATACATTTTTCTAAAAAGTGTTTTTGTTGCGTTATGCGTACTTATATTAAAATTAATTTTTACCACCTTAATAAATTTAATATTTTAAATTTATTTTAATATTTTGGATTATAATATTAACATTAGCTAATAATTTAAATTTCAATTTTCCCTAAAATTAAGTTATCATGGTAAAAGTTAGTCACCTCGGTAAAGGTTAAAATTGTTAAAAAGTGTTAAAATTAGAGTATAATGCCACAAAATAGCACAAAAAATTATCTAAAATTGATAGTGTGAGTGTATTATAGAAATAAAATATCTTATATATTAAATTTTTATAATTTAGATCCACTCTTCTTGATAATGACTTTTCATTTTTATGTTATGAAATTAATATTACAAAAATATCACCCTTCTCGTCTATAAAAGGGTCTCTCCTCCACCCACCTCAACACACAAATTTACTTTTAAATACTCTTTAATAAAAACACAAATATTCTCCCTAACAATACTCTATCATTTTTTTGAACCTCTGGCCCCAATAATAAGTCTTAAACCTCTCATTTCCAAGTGTCCCTTCAAGAGGAGATTCAAGCTCTCAACGTAAGCGTTATCATTTTGTTGATTATTCTCCATTATATTATTCATATACCTTTGCTTTAAATTGATATAAAACTTTGAAAACATTTTTTTGAAACCACTAATATTATATAAAATTTAAATTATCACTATATAATAACATTTTCTTACTTATTAAACTATTATAACATGTTATTGTTTTGGTCAGTTTCACCACCTATATGAATTATGTTATAATGTTTATGTCGTTAATAATTAAGAAAACTTAAATAATGGTAATAATATTTAATAATTATTAAATTAATATGTTTTAATAATTATGGATTGATAATATTTAAAATTATCTTTACTAGTAAATTCAATTCTTGTATTAATTCAATAATCACAAAAAGGGAATTTTTAAACGTTCTTGGTGAACTATCAACATAAATTCCATGAAATGGATATGGGACTTCAGAAATATATGAAAAACATGTATTAAATTAGAATAAAAATTATAGAGGCAAAGAACCCATGAATAAGACTCAAGTACTAGAACTAGAAAACCAAATCACTTAAGCAAAAGAAATAGTTAAGACTCAAATATTAATTTTAACAATAAACAATTAATATATGAGTAATAATGAATTATGTAACACCCCAAGACTTTAAAATATTTTCCTTTTAGAATAAATTTAATTTTTGTTCCTAGATTTATTTATATGAAACACCAATTTAAGTTTATGTTACACACAATATAAAGTTTAGATTTATCTATATGGAACATCTAGTTTAGCTTGTGGTACATGAAAGACTGACTTTCCTCGATGGTCTGCATAACATGTAAGATCAAGTTTTACCGAACAATAATATATTATTAAAAATATCATTATTTAATATAATAAGATATAAAATAGTCATTAAATTTAAGAGTATGAATAGTATTATATAACTCATGAAAATATATAGTTTAATTCATTGGTTACCAATTAATTATAAATGAATATAGAAACCAAACAAATATAAAGGGAATGATTTTTTTAACTATTTTTATGTGAAAAAGGTGATTTATCTTAATGAGTTAAATTAATTGCTATAAGTGAATGATGTTAATTAAATTTACATATTATATATTCAATATAATATTTTCTACATTCATCCAATAGACTTTATAGGCATAAGATAAGAACAAACCCAATTTTACACACACAAACCTATAGTTTTATAAAGGTAGTTTTACCGCCTTTTAATAGTGAACCTATTTTAAATTTGAGTTTTTAAACTTTTATAAATTTAATATGATAAAATAAACTTCATTTTTGAAATTGAAACATCAAAATTGCGTTAGAGTTATTTTTTGGTATTTTTTTGTGAAGTTTCATTTTTTTGATGAATAGTGAAAATTCTGAATTTTAATCGAAAGCTATTTTTCATGAAAATAATTTATAGTGTTAAATTATATTTTAAATTGTTTTTAAAGTTATATTATGTCAATTTTATATAAATTATTCCAATTTAGATTATTTTACTAAATTTCACTTTGAAATTGGATATAAAAACTTAGCAAACTTTTAAACATTTTTACTTTAAAACCTGCATTGTCGTCCCATCTACGAGATTAATTTTAAATTAATTTTTGAAAATTATATGATTGTAATTTTTAAAAATGGATTAAATATTTTTAATCATAATAATTCTAATTTCTAATAAGTTCAACTTAGTTCATAACCAAAAATATTAGTGAAAGTGATTAAATTTAATTACAACAATTGAGGGGGAAATTAGCTCAACAAAGGACTAAACCTTAAACTTAAGGTCCAAAATGACCTAGAAAATTTTCCAAAATCCATTATATGTTCATATTTCTACCCTATTCTATGTTTTATCTAATTTGGTCTATTATTGGATCCACTTGATGGGAAAACATGGGTGGAATTCCCTTTTCAAGAAATTACAAGAATGTCACTCCCCCTCCACTATAAAAAGTAACTCACCCATCCCCCTTATTCACACCTCTCAATACCTTTGGATCACCCAATATATGATAAAATAATATTATAACATCCCTCCTCTCATACTAGAATCCTCAATTTGGGAATAAATCCATCCAAGGAATCCTTTTGGTGCAAACCAAAAGGACCTCAAGCTGTTTAGTTTTATTTTAATTATTCACCCACCTCAACTATTAATATTACATGATTATATAAAAACAATATTATTATAAATATACTGATATGTTTTTTATTTTAAGTGTTCTACCTACACCTACACACACTTCCATCAAATGTGTAACGAACTTACCATTCGTGCTCGGTAAACTACCGCATCACGAAAAGATGTCGTTCGTTTTTCCTTTACCGCCTTTCATGGTTTGGAATATTGATGGACACACTATTAATATATGATATATATATGTTATTTATTATTTATTTATTATTCTATAATTCTTTTATAACACATACCTTTATACTTTACATTTTTTTTAAATATGATAACATCATTTGTGGGAGTGTGGACTACCGCCTCCTCAAAAAGATGTGATTCATTCCCACTATAAATATAACATATAAAGGATGGATTTGATAAAAATATGTAAAATATATGAAATATATATGATACTTTAATTATAATATACATATCTATCATTTAATTTTCATTATTTTAAATATGACAAAAGAAATGGAAGTAGCGCTCATGCGTACGTACGACCTACCGTCTCCATGAACTGTGAAATTAAATTCTTATCTCAAAATATTATGGAATATTATAAATATATATATATATATATATTGGATATATATTATAATTAAATCATGGTTTAAATTTTTGATATTATGAAATCATGGTCGACGTAATAAGAACAACAAGTAATAAGTTAAAACATACCTGAAAAACTAAGCAATCACTATTGGAAATTTAAACTATACCAATTGTTGAAAACCATTGGTATGGAAGGGAAAACCATTAGTATACAATATACCAATTATTTAAAAAACTGTTGGTTAGTCCATCTTAGGGATAGATATATACCAATGGTTTCTAAATAACCATTCGTATATGATGAAAAAATCACAGCTTTCCAATAGTTACCTAGAACCGTTGGAAAAAATCTATACCAAAAATTTTAAACTGTTGGTTTAAAAGGAATTCAGTGTTTTACCAATGGTTCAAAAACTGTTGGTATAGTTTTTTTCCAATGGTTTCAAGAAACAATTTCTAAAATTTAGAAGTTCGTTGATATACCAATAGTTTTGTAACCGTTGGTATACCTTTCACATTTCTTTCTCCCCTATAACAATGGTTTATAACCGTTAGTATAATATTAAAATTTCTTTCAATATTATACCAATAGTTATAAATCATTGGTATATCCTTCACCTAGAATTAATAGCAGTATGCAGAACCCAACACCCAGACAGTATACAGAACCCAACACCTAGACAGTATGCAGAACCCAATACACCTGCAGGGAAGCCAATGCACCTAAGCCAATACACCACACAGAATCCAATATCACTTGAACACAGAATCCAATATGCAGAAGCCTCCAATATTGCATACACCATACTCCAATACACCTATAGAAAATCAAATACACTTACAGACACAAGCCAATACACCTGCGCATAGAATCCAATATTGCATACACCAGGCTCCAACATTGCATACATTGTGCAAACTACATTCCATATTCACCATAAGATAAACCTTTTAGAATAGTCCTCCTAGTCCTAGTATTTACTTTAAAAACACTCACATTTCACATTACTAAATACTAAAATTGGGTAATAGTTGAATGTTTTCTCATTAATTTGACCATAAAGTTTTCATCAATTTTATCTCCAAAATCCTATTCGTTTGGTATAATTAACCGTTGATTCTAGATAGATGTTTCAGAATATTTGTTATTCCTTTCATGTCATAGTTTTCCATTTTATTAACAACATCACATTAAGATGAATAACCTTTCTACAAAACATACTAACTCTTTATCATAATAACTCTCTATCATAATAGAACCAACATCCTATAATTTCTACAAATTCTACTATAAAAAATCAAGTTAAAACCTATGTGTTGTAACAATATCATAAATAAACATTCATATGCTATTGAATCTGAAAATAGTAAGTGATTAGGACTATCTTCCATGAATTCATCAATATTTATCAACTAATATCCAAGTCACACAATGATTAATGGAACATTCCTCTTGAAAAAAATCATTAAAAATAAATTTTTAAACCCAAACTCCTTAATAACACTACTATTTTTTGGTTAACATCCTTTCATAAACATAAAAAAAATCCTGACCTGGGGAACCCATTAGTCTTCCAACCAATCTCAAATTATGAGTCTTGGTAATTTGTTTATCCAATAAACTATAACCAAGAATTGATACCACTTTTTGGGGCCAGGTGAAGAATATAAATTTATGAAACTTATATATTACAATTGATAAAACTATTGTGATTCAATATTTGAGACTGGGTAGTTGAGGAACTACATCCATCACTCTAATCCACCCCTGCTTCCAGTTTGGTCACCTCATTTTTCTTTCAAAAGCGCTTCCATTTGATGAAAAATAAAAATGAATGAAATAATGAATCATATAAAAGAAAAAAATAACAACACTAGGAAATATTTGGTTTAGATGATAGTGATATTCTGTTAGGGAGGGGGTGTGGGCTGTCTGGGAGGGATCTCCTTTTAGGTTGTCTAGGGGGGTTGTCTAAGGGGTGGGGGCTGGCCAGGGGGTAGGTGGTGTCCTAGGGGGTGGGGTGGTTTCCAGGGGGTGGGGCTGTCCAGGGGGTTGGGGTTTGTCCAAGGGGGTAGGGGGTGTCCAGGGGGGTGGGGTGGGGGTGTCCATAGGGGGGCACTTCCTAGGGGGTTTGGGGGTTGTCTAGGGGGTTAGGGGGTGTCCAAGGGGTAGAGGTGTCCAGGGGGTGGGGTGGTGTCCAGGGGGTGGGGGTTGTCCAGGGGTTGGGGTGGTGTCCAATGGGTAGGGGTGTTCATGGGGTGGGGTGGTGTCTAGGGGATGGGGTTTTCCAGGGGGTGGGGATGTCCCGGGGGTTGGGGTTTGTCTAAGGGGGTAGGGGTGTCCAGGGGGGTGGGTGAGGGTGTCTAGGTGGTGGGGTGGTGTCCAGGGGTAGGGGCTATCCTGGGGGTTGGGAATTTTTTAAGGGGGTAGGGGTGTCCAGGGGGTGGGGGATATTCAGGGGGTTAGGGGGTTGTCCACGGGGGTGGGGGTGTCCAGGGGGTGGGGGTGTTCGGAGGGGGTGTTCGGAGGGGGGGGGGGTTATCCAAGGGGTTGGGGGATGTCCAAGGGGTAGGGGTGTTTAGGGGGTGGGGTGGTGTCCAGGGGGTGGGGTGGTGTCTAGGGGGTTGTCCAGGGGGTCGGGGTAGGGGTGTCCAGGGGGTGGGGGTGTCCAAGTGGTGGGGTGGTTTCCAGGAGGTGGGGGTTGTCTAGGGGGTTGGGGGATATCCAAGGGGTAGGGGGTGTCCAGGGGGTGGGGTGGTATCCAGTGGGTGGGGGCTGTCTAGGGGGTTGGGGGTTGTCCAAGGGGGTAGGGGGTGTTGTCCAAGGGGTAGGGGTGTCCAGGGGGTGGGGGTGTCTAGGGGTGGGGGGATATTCAGGGGGGTTGGGGGTTGTCCAAGGGGGTAGGGGTTGTCCAGGGGGTTGGGGGCTATCCAAGGTGGTAGGGGTGTTGTCCAAGAGGGTAGGGGTTTCCAGGGGTGGGGTGTCCTGGAGGTGGGTGGCTATTCAGGGGGGTTGGGGGCTGTCCAGGCGATAGGGGGTGTCCAGGGGATGGGGGTAATATTAGGAATTACCTTTTTTAGAAACCTATAACATTCCATACACATGTTATGATAACATAATTTAGTAACAATATTTACACACTTAGGAAGATATTATTCAGGATCTTTATTACCATCATTCATATATAGACTTTTCTATAGTTTTTATCTTTCATTTCATTATAACTTTAATCATGGAAGTGATGATTGTGGTTAATCTTAAATATAATAACACATTTTTATATACCATTTATCTAAAAATCAAAAAAAAATATTTAGGAATATAAACCATAGGCATAAAGACACTTTATGAAATTAAAAATTAATATATAAATTCTTCCATCATTCAATATACATAAATAAAACTTCCATACATCTACCTTCTAAATATACAATTTATAATATAATATCTAAATTTTCTATAAACATCAAAATATCCAATTAAAATATGGATTCCAGTGGGGGTGTCTAGGGGGTGGGGTGTCTAGGGGGTGGGGTGGTGTCTAGGGGTGGGGGCTATCCAAGGGGTTGGGGGTGTCGTCCAAGGGGGTAGGGGTGTCTGGGGGATGTCCAGGGGGTTGGGGGGCTATCCAAGGGGTAGGCGGTGTACGAGGGGGGTATAGGGGGGGTGTTTCTAGGGGTGGGGGCTGTCTAAGGGGGTAGGGGGTTGTCCAAGGGGGTCGGGGTGTCTAGGGGGTGGGGGTGAGGGGGTGTCCATGGGGGTGGGTGTGGAGACCCGAAGCCTGACGTACATGGACATTACATTACATTTGCGAAATACTTAGTACATAATAAAAAAACAAACACACAAGGATCGTAATAGTTTAGTGTCTTTGGAAACCCGGAATATAATCTTCTAATCCTGGTGAAAGATCTTCAACATCTCCCATAAAGATCTTCCTTTTTTTTACCTAAACCCTTTCTTTATATCCTGGGGAAAAGAAAACATAAAAGGGTGAGCTCAAATGCTCAGTAAGGGTAAACAAAAGAAATATCAATCACATTATATTCATAAGAACATAACATTTTGGAAATCTTAACCTGCAAAAGAGAGCATAATTTCATAACATGGGATAAATCATAGTAGTGAAATTAAAATCCAATAATCATAACTTAAAACATGAAACTTTGTGGAATACACACATAATCATAGAGAATCGTTTCTTGTTAGTCAAGACTCATTGCCAAGACTATCTTAGTGGACAAAATCCCTTTCTGAACCGAGTCACCCTCGTTTCAGTCCTGTTTCACTGAACCGGTATAACCTACCATTCCAGCCATGTCTATGTCATGAGATATAAAATCTTTACCCAATTCATTGGAGGGAGATATAGGTCCCACCCATCTCTTAATGATACCATTCTTATGTGTGCCACAAATTCATAAATCATACATCATTGCATAACCTATGTAATAAAAATGGGATTCTTAAACAACATGCCATCATAAAACAATTCATATAAGATAAAGGAATACATAAAAATATTTCCATCACAACATAATCAAATCCATGTAATAATAGGGATAGAAACAGAACCCTATATTATCTTAGATGGAAAATAATTTTGATAAAACATTTGAACTCCATTCTTGAGGAAAATATCTTTTCTGCTTCAAAAACACTTTTCCTTTCTTAACATGTCGTACAATTATAATCTAAAAGAAGTTAATTAAAAATAAACTTGAAAACTTGTAAAGGAAGATTCTTGGAAATAATGTTTTAAAAATCCATTAATTCCGTATAAGTTAAAAAAAACATTTTTCCCGTACTTTTGTCGGAAAAGTCAAAAAGTACCTCGTACGAAAAATGACAAAATATTCCTTTCATATCTTTTAATAAAAACTTACCGAAGGGTAAAATTGGATTTAAAAAATTGTAGGTGGATGGAAATAATATTACATATTGAGGAAACATGGATGTGGATGATAAAATACACCCCAGTAAATTCCAAAGTATAAACAATCTCGGATAAAAATGAGATTGTGATATTTCCCTTACCTTAGGTCCGATTTGCTTCGTAAGTGTCCGAAACTCCTGTATAATGATTTAAATAATGTCATTGACTTATTCCAGAATCATACTCATTGTTATGATATCATATATGGTTCACTTATGACTTTATATTACCCTTTCTTTTGTAAATTCTATGTTAAAGAGCATTTTGGGTAAAATTGTTTCATTTGTCGTCTGTGTTTTGACTTGTAATTATTCATATGATTGCTTAGATCATAATTACTTAATTCCAGAATATAAAACATGATTTATATATAATATATATTCAGAATATACATATATATAATAAATTATTAAATGGAAAGAAATACACCGTTCATGCAGACGGTAGGCCGTACGTACGCATGAATGCTGTTTTCGTTTCCTTATTGAGTTGAATGGAATTAAGTAGATGACATACATATATACATAAATCCAGTAGCTTTATAATGTCATATATTTCATTATTATTTCTTATATATACTTTATAATCATTCTTAAATGGTTAACATGGAGAATGAATCTCATCGCGTCGTGGAGACGGTAGTCCGTACGTACGCACGAGCGATGATATCATTTACATAATTATTGAATTGAATTGGAGTGGATGATACAATATATCAAAATCAATATGATTTTCTAATAACTATGTATAGTTATTATTTACACCATTATACCCATCCATGCAAGGTGGTGGTGGAAAATAGATTACACCACGGCGTGGAGACGGTATTCCGTACGTACGCACGCGCGGTGATTTCTTTTTCCATAGGATGGATAGATGGTGAAATAGGGTTGTTTCATAATTATAATAACATATCAGTATATGAGTGATACTGATGTTATTACTTTATAATGAAACAACCTAAGAAGAAGAAGTGGAAGAAGAAATAAAGATGAAAGAATCGGTAACGGACATTACCTCTTCTTTGAAGTGCTTCTTTGAGACCTCCTTTTAGGGCACTAAAATGGGTCTTTGAAGAAGTCCAGAACCTCTAGGATGTTTCTAGGGAAGTGGAAAAGAGAATTTGGCAGGTTTTGGCCGAGCTTTAAGGCTTAAAGTTGTGTGAGGAAGAGAGGGAGGAGGTGCCCTTTTATAAGGGAGGAGAGGGGCTCCTTTGGAAAAACTAAAAATATTATTTTATTATAAAGTCAAGTTCGGTTTTAAATAGCTCAAAATTGATTTATTTCGAGGCTAAGGTGGGGATTGGTAGAAATACTCTCATACAATATAATTTAGACAAGTTTAGGTTCCTATTTTAACCTTATCATTTAGATTTAACATTAAGTTAAATAATTTTACTTTTACCGTGTCTTCTTGTGTTCTTACACTATAAGGTTAATAAACTTACCATAACAAGCCAAACGAACCCCAAGTTGTTTATTATTAATATATATAACCTTATATAAGTCATTTTGCCGAACCTTAGATTTTTAGGAATAAAATAACAATTAATAATATAATATTTGTTTTAAAAACTATTTTATGTCAATTTTGACAATATTTAGTAATTGGTTTTTGTGAAACTCATAAAAAAAGGATAAGTTCTAAAAAGGTTAATTAAATAAATTCTAACATGTAATATTAACCTATAAAATTAGTGTAATTCATAAAAGGTCTCAAATTATATTTATTTGGGTATTAATAACATCAATTATGTCAATATTTCATTAATAAGATAATTACTTCATCATCGTTGTGTCATAAATAAATTAAATTATTTAATGTCTAAAAATTACAAATAAAATACTATTATGTATGAAATCGTTTTATCTTTATAATGAATATTTATAGTCGAATTTATTTTATGTATAACCCTATATTAAAAATGGTTTAGTAAATAAACTTTGATTTTAACTCTTTTAACCCTTCTTTAAATAAATTAATAATAAATGTCCTAATCTAATCCAAGTGGGCCTAAATGGTCATATTTTATTCCTAAGTTTGTTTTTGGTCGAATTACACTTGTCCAATAGAATTAGTACATGTGTTAGGGTAATAATAATATCATTTCTACCCATAATTACCCTATTTACTTTTAACCGTGGTAAAAAAAGTTAAAAGTTACTATTCACCAAAAAATTATTTTCATCTCATTGAACCACATTTTACTTACTGAAATCAACCGTGTCTCTCGTATTTTTTGAAATTCCACTCACAGAAGCGGTAAAATTAAGTTTTATGAACAATTCAGTTTTTTTAACTACCACTTAGTGGTTTCACTATTCATCAAAAATTGAATGTTTTCAGAAAAATACCAAAAATTAGGCCTAAGCTATATTTGATATTATGAACTCAAAAATGATGTCTATTTTACCAAATTCAAAACATATCATTTGCATTAACTAATTTAAAAATTAATTCTTGTCGTCAAAACAAATAGCGTGTTTTTAAGAGATAATAACTATCAAAAGATTGAAACTTGTTTATAACTGGTTTAAATGTGAAATTACATCCAATGACCAACATTGTATTAAATTGTAAAAATATATTCCAAATATACTTTAAAACCACTCAAATTAATAATTTATCACTATTAATTATTTTGATTAAATAAGTTGTTTTTAATTAAAATTTAGTAATTTTCACTATTCATCAAAATATGAAAGTTATCCGAAAATCACCAAAATTTCACCCTAAGCTAATTTCGATATTCCGAATCCAAAAATTAAGTCCATTTTGAAAAATAAAATTTACAAAATTTCAAAAAGTGGTTATTACTATTCATAACGGCTAGTTTTAATAATATTTTAATAGCATATCGTTGTTTAGCGAAACTTGGTGTTGCGTACAACACACGCTATCGTGGAAGGTCGCGATTGCGTGTAATTCAAGACAGGTCAGAGATGTGTGTTGTGAAAGCTCCTTTTGGTGTAGCGTATAACACAAGACATTAATGAAATTAAAAAGAATATTTTTCATAAAATCTCGGGGTGTTACATTCTACCCCCCTTAAAATGAATTTTGCCCTCGAAATTCGTCGGGGTTATAAATGGTTTACTACTCAAAAGTTTCTTTAATAGAAACCCACATCGTAAAAAGTAATACCAAAACCAATATTTAAAAACAAAAGTATGAAACGTAACGGTTACCCAAATAAACTAATCACTCGGTTTCCACATAGGTGAAAATATGGATATGGAAGAGAAATCTAACCATCATGTTCTGACGGAGAGTGGTAGAGAACATGGCTATGGAAAAGCCAGCAATCACAAAGACATAAATTTGTGACGATCTAAGGTACCATATGATTCATCAGATATAAGAGCACTAGGACAACATTTTTGGTTTTCAAGATCGTTTCCTTAAAGTTGATGAAATTGAAATTAGAAGAAATACTTTCGAGATTTCGGTATAGTCTCACTGTTGGTCGTTCTTTGGACAATTTCCACTTCATCTCTTAAATAAATGAAGTTGAATTTTTCATTCGTGATGTGTTAGCATATCATGTGATAGAATGATGGGTCATTCCATCTGTCACAAACAAAAGGTTAGAAAAGTTATCAAAAAATACATAAGTCCATCTATAGTGAGATTAATGATATATGGTTCCTAAAATGGACTTATACTTCATATATCATACAGCTTAATATAATAAAACTAGTTTCTACTAAACAGGGACTTCCTGTAGGCCAGTGGTAGGTGATAAAGGCCAGTCGCACTTCGGTTGTGGGTTCGATTCCCACAACCTTGTCGGACGTGATGGGATGTCGCCCGTCCTGCAGGTTGTCCTTTTTCTAAAACTATAACATCCCATCAATAATATCGAAAAAAACCTCTATCCTTAAACAATACTAACTTATGTCCAACATAATCCATTCCAATCTTTAGGCTTATCCATAATACTGCAGTCCACTCTCATAACATAGTGAAAACGATTACCAGAGATTTAATACCATTGTTGATCCTCATATATCATAAGATATGTTTTGTTTGTCACATTCCAAACATTCAAAGTCCTTAATCATGTATTCTATTGAATACCCATTGAACCTTAGTGAAAACATGAATGTAGTTAAAAGTTAACACTTTCCACATACCAAAATCCTCAAAATTATATATACTCAAACCATGATATCACTTAGTCCTTATATCAATCATGAGCTCATGAATACAGTCAAACATTTCATTTTCTCCTTATCCCTTAATTATGCGCATATCATCTGCTTTCCAAAATATTTGAATCACTTTTGATGGTTACCGGTACCTTAAAATTATTGAAAACCACAATAATACAAAAATATTTTAATACACAATAAAAGTGCCTCAACAACATTATTCTTGAATACCAATACATAAACACTTCAATCCATCCTCTTCAATTATTTTCCTGGAATAAGTCCTTCCTTGATTTAGAAGTAACTTTTTAGGTCAGGGCATTGAGTTGGGTAATGCCCATGTTCTCCACAAATAATACATTGAACTCCATAACAGTCTGTCACTCTATGACCCTTCTCTCCACACAAATAACATCGGTCCCTCCATTTGAGGTATTCCTCAAGGTTCTTCTTCCCTTCTTTAGAAATCTAAATCTTCCTTTCTTTATGCTCCTCAACATGAGAACATGCATAATAGTCTATCTTCCTCTTCATTGATGAATTAGGTATACCACTAAATTTCACCTTGTTAATCATATATCGCGATGACTAATTCGGCATAATCACAATATCTTCCTCTCTAGGAATTACACAATTTTGTTGCTCATAGTCACCAATTTGTCCATTGGATTCAATGTTAACCGAATTCCTTCTGGTTCCCTCCATTAACTAAAACACAAAAAGAATCTTGTGAGAGGAAAAAATCATGCTAGAGAAAACAACATAGTAAAGGGGGAGTACCCTCAATATCTAAAATCTTAGGTTAAATTCTAAGATCGTTACCGTAGTTCTAGGACTATATTCTATACGTATACTTATCCTTAGGGACATCCCTAGACATACCTTAGAAATATATATAGGGATCTCACTAACGTTCTCAGATCCTAGTTTCCAAAGGTTGACTAAACCTTTCCTCTGATACCAACTGTGGAGACCCGAATCCTGACGTACATGGAAATTACATTACATTTTCGGAATACTTAGTACATAACAAAAAACAAACACACAAGGATCGTAATAGTTTAGTGTCTTTAGAAACTCGGAATATAATCTTCTAATCCTGGTGAAAGATCTTCAACATCTCCCATAAAGATCTTCCTTTTTTTTACCTAAACCCTTTATTTATATCCTAGGGAAAAGAAAACATAAAAGGGTGAGCTCAAATGCTCAGTAAGGGTAAACAAAAGAAATATCAATCACATCATATTCATAAGAACATAACATTTTGGAAATCATAACCTGCAAAAGAGAGCATAATTTCATAACATGGGATAAATCATAGTAGTGAAATTAAAATCCAATAATCATAACTTAAAACATGAAACTTTGTGGAATACACACATAATCATAGAGAATCGTTTCTTGTTAGTCAAGACTCATTGCCAAGACTATCTTAGTGGACAAAATCCCTTTCTGAACCGAGTCACCCTCGTTTCAGTCCTGTTTCACTGAACCGGTATAACCTACCATTCCAGCCATGTCTATGTCATGAGATATAAAATCTTTACCCAATTCATTGGAGGGAGATATAGGTCCCACCCATCTCTTAATGATACCATTCTTATGTGTGCCACAAATTCATAAATCATACATCATTGCATAACCTATGTAATAAAAATGGGATTCTTAAACAACATGCCATCATAAAACAATTCATATAAGATAAAGGAATACATAAAAATATTTCCATCACAACATAATCAAATCCATGTAATAATAGGAATAGAAACAGAACCCTATATTATCTTAGAGGGAAAATAATTTTGATAAAACACTTGAACTCCATTCTTGATGAAAATATCTTTTCTGCTTCAAAAAAACTTTTCATTTCTTAACATGTCGTACAATTATAAACTAAAATAAGTTGATTAAAAATAAACATGAAAACTTGTAAAGGAAGATTCTTGGAAATAATATTTTAAAAATCCATTCATGCCGTATAAGTTAAAAAAACATTCTTCCCGTACTTTTGTCGGAAAAGTCAAAAAGTACCTCGTACGAAAAACGACAAAAGATTCCTTTCATATCTTTTAATAAAAACTTACCGAAGGGTAAAATTGGATTTAAACAATTGTAGGTGGATGGAAATAATATTACATATTGAGGAAACATGGATTTGGATGATAAAATACACCCCAGTAAATGCCAAAGTATAAACAATCTCGGATAAAAATGAGATTGTGATATTTCCCTTACCTTAGGTCCGATTTGCTTCGTAAGTGTCCGAAACTCCTGTATAATGATTTAAATAATGTCATTTAATTATTCCAGAATCATACTCATTGTTATGATATCATATATGGTTCACTTATGACTTTATATTACCCTTTCTTTTGTAAATTCTATGTTAAAGAGCATTTTGGGTAAAATTGTTTCATTTGTCATCCGTGTTTTGACTTGTAATTATTCATATGATTGATTAGATCATAATTACTTAATTACAGAATATAAAACATGATTTATATATAATATATATTCAGAATATACATATATATAATAAATTAGTAAATGGAAAGAAATACACCGTTCATGGAGACGGTAGGTCGTACGTACGCATGAACGCTGTTTTCGTTTCCTTATTGAGTTGAATGGAATTAAGTAGATTACATACATATATACATAAATCCAGTAGATTTATAATGTTATATATTTCATTATTATTTCTTATATATACTTTATAATCATTCTTAAATGGTTAACATGGAAAATGAATCTCATCGCGTCGTGGAGACGGTAGTCCGTACGTACGCACGAGCGATGATATCATTTCCATAATTATTGAATTGAATTGGAGTGTATGATACAATATATCAGAATCAATATAATGTTCTAATAACTATTTATAGTTATTCTTTACACCATTATACCCATCCATGCAAGGTGGTGGTGGAAAATAGATTACACCACGGCGTGGAGACGGTATTCCGTACGTACGCACGCGCGGTGATTTCTTTTTCCGTAGGATGGATAGATGGTGAAATAGGTTTGTTTCATACTTATAATAACATATCAGTATATTAGTGATACTGATGTTATTACTTCATAATGAAACAACCTAATAAGAAGAAGTGGAAAAAGAAATAAAGATGAAAGAATCGGTAACGGACATTACCTCTTCTTTGAAGTGCTTCTTTGAGACCTCCTTTTAGGGCACTAAAATGGGTCTTTGAAGAAGACCAGAACCTCTAGGATGTTTCTAGGGAAGTGGAGAAGAGAATTTGGCAGGGTTTTTCCGAGCTTGAAGGCTCAAAGTTTTGTGAGGAATAGAGGGAGGAGGTGCCCTTTTATAAGGGAGGAGAGGGGCTCCTTTGGAAAAACTAAAAATATTATTTTATTATAAAGTCAAGTTCGGTTTTAAATAGCTCCAAATTGATTTATTTCGAGGCTAAGGTGGGGATGGGTCGAAATCCTCTCATCCAATATAATTTAGACAAGTTTAGGTTCCTATTTTAACCTTATCATTTAGATTTAACATTAAGTTAAATAATTTTACTTTTACCGTGTCTTCTTGTGTTCTTACACTATAAGGTTAATAAACTTACCATAACAAGACAAAAAAAAACCCCAAGTTGTTTATTATTAATATATATAACCTTATCTAAGTCATTTGTCTGAACCTTAGATTTTTAGGAATAAAAGAACAATTAATAATATAATATTTGTTTTAAAAACTATTTTATGTCAATTTTGACACTATTTAGTAATTGATTTTTGTGAAAATCATAACAGAATGATAAGTTCGAAAAAAGTTAATTAAATCAATACTAACATGTTATATTAACCTATAAAATGAGTTTAATTCATAAAAAGTCTCAAATTATATTTATTTGAGTATTTATAACATTAATTATGTCAATATTTCATTAATAAGATAATTACTGCATCATCGTTGTGTCATAAATAAATTAAATTATTTAATGTCTAAAAATTACAAATAAAATACCATTATGTAGGAAATCTTTTTAGATTTATAATGAATATTTATAGTCTAATTTATCTTATGTATAACCCTATATTAAAAATGGTTTAGTAAATAAACTTTGATTTTAACTCTTTTAACCCTTCTTTAAATAAATTAATAATAAATGTCCTAATCTAATCCAAGTGGGCCTATATGGTCATATTTTATTCCTAAGTTTGTTTTTGGTCGAATTACACTTGTCCAATAGAATTAGTACATGTGTTAGGGTAATAATAATATCATTTCTACCCTTAATTACCCTATTTACTTTTAACCGTGGTAAAAAAAGTTAAAACTTACTATTCACCAAAAAATTATTTTCATCTCATTGAACCACATTTTACTTACTGACATCAACCGTGTCTCTCGGAGTTTTTGAAATTCCACTCATAGAAGCGGTAAAATTAAGTTTTATGAACAATTCAGTTTTTTTAACTACCACTTAGTGGTTTCACTATTCATCAAAAATTTAATGTTTTCAGAAAAATACCAAAAATTAGGCCTAAGATATATTTGATAATATGAACTCAAAAATGATGTCTATTTTTCCAAACTCAAAACATATCAGTTGCATTAACTAATTTAAAAATTAATTCCCGTCGTCAAAACAAATAGCGTGTTTTTAAGAGATAATAACTATCAAAAGATTGAAACTTGTTTATAACTGGTTTAAATGTGAAATTACATACAATGACCAAAATTGTATTAAATTGTAAAAATATATTCTAAATATACTTTAAAACCACTCAAATTAATAATTTATCACTATTAATTATTTCGATTGAAAAATTTGTTTTTAATTAAAATTTAGTAATTTTCACTATTCATCAAAATATGAAAGTTATCCGAAAATCACCAAAATTTCACCCTAGGCTAATTTCAATATTCCGAATCCAAAAATGAAGTCCATTTTGGAAAATAAAATTTAAAAAATTTCAAAAAGTGATTATTACTATTCATAACGGCTAGTTTTAATAATATTTTAATAGCATATCGTTGTTTAGCGAAACTTGGTGTTGCGTACAACACACGCTATCGTGGAAGGTCGCGATTGCGTGTAATTCAAGCCAGGTTAGAGATGTGTGTTGTGAAAGCTCCTTTTGGTGTAGCATATAACACAAGACATTAATGAAATTAAAAAGAATATTTTTCATAAAATCTCGGGGTGTTACAGTGGGGGTGTCCATGTGGGGATGTTTAGGAGGTTGGGGTTGTCCAAGGGGGTGGGGTGGTGTCCAGGGGGGTGCGGGGGTGTCCAGGGGGTGAGGGGGTGTCCAGGGGGTGGGGGTGTCCATGGGGGTGGGGGTGTCCACAGGGGTGGGGGCTGTCCATGGGGGTAGTGGGTGCTATCTAAGGGGGTAGGGGGTGTTGTCCAAGGGGGTCGGGGTGTCTAGGGAGTGTGGGGGTGTCTAGGGGGTGGGGACTATCTAGGGGGTGGGGGATATCCCATAGGGGTTGGGGGTTGTCCAAGGAGGTAGGGGTGTTCAAGGGGAGGGGGTCCTGTCCAGGGGGTTGGGGGGCTATCCAAGGGGGTAAGGGTGTCCCAGGGGGTGGGGTGGTGTTCACGGGGTGGGGGACTATCTAGGGGGTTGGGGGCTATCCAAGGGGGGTGGGGGTGTCCCAGGGGGTAGAGGTGTCTAGGGGGCGGGGGTTTCCAAATGAGTGGTGAATCTATCATAGAAAATCATCAGGTCAAGTTTTATTATTTATAGATAAAGAAATAAAGATAACATGACCTACCTAATAACACATATATTCAAACACAACAAATCATCAAAAATCAACTGTCAGTAATATCAGTCAAAAATGTAATGGATCAATCTGTCCCCTCATCACCATCACTATCATCACTGTCATCATCAGCCTCACCCCTATCCTCATCGTCGTCCCCATCATCATCATCTCCCTCCTCAACTCCCTCCTCACCCTCGTACTCCTCCTCACCCTCTTCCTCGCCCTCCTCATCCTCCTCCTCACCCTCGTACTCCTCCTCGGCCTTCTCCTCACCCTCCTTCTCTCCCTCCTCCTCCGCCCCAGCCTCCTCCTCGCCACCATATCGACCACCATTAGAACTCTAACCTAGTGTACCATATATAGAATTCATTGACGATATATATTCATCACAAGCTATCTTGGCCCATGGTGGAAGTGTTGGATGAAAAACTTCCATCAGTTCCATAAATGCAGTGTTTGGCCTAAGAGACTATTCTGCCATCTCTATGGCCCGTTTTTAAACCTATTATTCTCATTCCTTAACCTGTTGGAAATTGGTGGCACTACAACTCGTACTTGAGGAGGGCCAATATCTTGTTAGGACTACACTCTTCCAAGGTTGCCAGCATACTCTACCAGGGTTCTCATCTCCCAACACCTGATATAAGTGATTGTTTGGCCCAATATTTTTCAAGTTCATGGGAATCAAGGGAATTTAAAGAAAACTGTTACAAATATAAATATATTATTAAGTTACAAAATAGATATTAAAATTTAAAATCAACATAGAAAAACTTAAAATAATTAATCATATGTCAATACTGTTCTATCAGACAGTCATCAATGACAAGGAGTGACTCTAACTCTGTGCCAACTCTAGAATACTAACTAGTATAAAACTCGTGCTTATAAGCTCTCCAATACTCACATAAATCCTTTAGATGTGATGTTCTTGCAACCTCACCATCAGGGAAATTAAAGTGAAGTTGGAATAAAAATATTCATTCATATAATTACAAAAAAATAATATATTTCATTAAATAAAACATGTTTTTTTACCCATATCTCTGCCCAAGAATTATCCTTAACTTCATTTGGAAACTGTCTCCATGAAAGTGGGCTGACAGGAATGATGTCAGAGTATTTGGCAAGCATAACCAAAAAACATCAAGAGTGTTTCCCTTTTTTCTATCATCTGACTATCTTCATTGTAGTCCTCCATCAACTGTGTGTGACAGTTCCACACCGCACACATGTGTGTAACACCCCTGCCCCCACCTCCTATCAGTAGATGTATCTATTATGAAATAAAAACAAATATTTCATCAATACATGTTATAATGAAAATAAATAGTGGTATAAAATTTTTTTTAGGGTTCTATAAATATAATCGCTATAGTCTAATACATAGACATTGCTTGATCTACAGAAACTGAAGGAACACCCTATGTAGGTGGAGTGGGTCCTAATGTATGCTCAGTAAGGACAGACTTTGGTGGAGTAGGAGTCAGAGAATATGGAATATAAAATCTTGGAGAGAAGAAAGCAGAAGTAAAAAGAAAGATGGAATGGATGACTGTTTGAATACTGGATGGGGAGTGGGAATCATCATTGAATATGGTATAGATGGGTGAGGGAGACTCAGATGTAAAGGGTGGTGAAAAACACGGGAGGCCTAAATATCAATGTGTGTCCCTAATGGACACACCAGGATCATAATGTGGGATAGATGGTATGTCAGTGGGAGGGGTAGGGTCTAATTGGGTATGCCGACTAGATCGGCTAGCTCTCGTACCACCCCCATCATACAAACACCCTGAGTACTAGGACCACTACTAGGTTTTCTCATCAAATAATTGTCGCCTAATAGATGGATCCAGCAAAAAAAATTAAAACAAAATTAATCACATGACATTATTATATTATTTAAATATATATATTTGAAATAAAATACTCACTAAAGGCACTAGTGGTGGAATTCACATCTCAGTCATGCAACGATTGTTGTCCATCATCTTTTTTCATCGCCTCTCTTCAATTGGTTGCATTTACTGCATTTGAAAAAAAATATGGAATTAATTATAAAAGTATAACTAATGTGTAACCCAAAAAAACAAAATATATGAGAGGGAATAGGGGGTTAATGGATAATTTAACTATCCATTGTTTTTAAGTGAGATTGAATGGATATATAATGAATTGAATAAATTGTACAAGATGTAATTAAAAAATTAATTTTGAGTAGTATAGTTATTTACTAAGTGTCATCAGACTATATATTATGAATGATTAAACCCTTAAGATAGTTGGAAATGATGATATAAACATATGAACAAGGATAATATATCTACCAGATTCATAAGAGGTAAAACAATTGTTGAATATAGTTCAATTCCAAATATAAAAATAATGCAATTAAAATAAAATGACAACCAATAAACATTGAAAATCACATAACGATCAGGTTGTATACAGCATATTTGTAATCAATATTATATCAATTTTAATAGTACCAACCTTAACAAACCCAAGTCGAGCGAAACCAAAAATAATTGATAACATGGATGGATGATTCTATATAATTTTGACTACAACTTCAGGTTCACAGTCAACTCTGACAATTGAACTATTTGAGTCATCAAAATTAATAAAATGTATTGCTTACAATGGCAGTAGGGATGGTGTCAATTCCATCAAAACCATCATCAAAAATATTTCTTGTAATTACTTCAATAATGACACCAAATTCAGGTCGAAGATGGTCTTTGACATAAAAAACTTTTTTCGCCATTGATGCCAATATATATGGTTCATCAGTAGAAAGAGTAAGAGTCGTATCAATTACTCAAAATCCAAAATCATCAATAAATGTGCCCTGCCTCTTCATAGAATCAAACCACTGGCATTTCATCATCATGACTCGTATATGAGAGTAATAATCCAATATTATTATTTTTCAATGACTCTATAATAACCTACATTTTCAAATCGCGGTCTACTATCTGATGCACTAGCATAATAGTCTATTATGGTAGTAACCATAACACCATCATATTGTGTTCTCATGTTCTTTTCTCATTCAGTGATAATAAATCTATACCCATTGATAACAATTGATTTACAGTTACGAACCACGATATTATGACCAAAATCCAAAGCTCTTATTTCTTGAGAGACAGAGTCAGTAGGAAAAACTCAATACCTGAAATATAAATGAATATTAAACTTAATTAAATATTATTTTAATTATTTTTAAACAGTAATATTATTACCTTCAATTTTAACCAAGCAAAAAACTCTTTACTATGAAAAGTATCCTCCTTCTCAAATATAAAGAATGATACTTTCTATTTATCATCGCTTTATGTTTCCCTATAGATAAAAAATAGGAATAGTTTAATAGATATATATATAAGATATACATATTCAATTTACTTACAAGATGTAGTCATCGAACAAATCATAGTTGAACAAAATTGTGCAATGTGCCATCTCCCTCTCTTCAAGGCTTAATGTCGTCAATGTATATGATCCATGAATTCCTTCTATTTGAGGAAGTGATGGAAAAACTAGGTTCAATTTTCTCATACTATTCTTCTTCGTTTCTCATCGGTCTGTTCATTTTTGTATTAAGATCAGAAAAATATGTAGAGTAGAAATCCATACATTCTTGATCCAAGTAACCATTCATGATAGAACCTTTGGGATGATTCCTGTTTTAGACATAAGACTTTAATGTGTACATATTTCTTTCAGTTGGATACATCCAATGAAAATAATTAGGTCCTCTAAGAAGTATTTCAGTTGGAATATGGATAGTTAGATGCAGCATGCATGTGAAAAATGATGGAGGAAATATTTTCTCTAACTCACACAAAATTAGTGGGCCATATGCCAAAATTGTTTGCAAGAAAGATTTGGATAACGTATTAGCACAAAGATCTATAAACAAATGGCACAACTGAATAAAAACCACCCTTAAATTATTGGACAAAAGATGACAGATTACTATTGGAATCAACTCATGCATAAGGATGTGATAATAATGAGTCTTCAAAAATGTTAGCTTCAACTCTCTTCTATTGACCCCATTTAGATATGTTGCTTGAATATCCATAAGGAACTCTAATAGTCTCTAGTACTTCTGAAAATTTCTTTTTTTCTATAGGTGTCATCACATAATAAGCACATAGAACTTTCCATTTATTTTCACTGATACACATAGGATGAAAATTATAGTCTGATGCCCCAATCCACCAAGTCACGTCAAGATCATAAATCATCTTTTTTCTTTCCCTTAACATTTAGAAAAATCTAAAGAAAAATTTCACATATATTTTTTTCAATGTGAATTACATCTAAGAAATGACGTAACAAATTGGTTGACCAATAAGAAAAATCAAAGAAGATACTTCTCTTCTTCCAATTGTAATAGGTTTCAGTGAAAACATTCTTTATCTTTCCAGATTTCATTTGACCCTTCCCGAATGAAAAACTAAAATCTTTTAATTCATTAAGCACATCAGTTACATACATACACTGAGGTGGATCATCGGTCTTCATGGTATTATCAAATCTTTGATGATTATTTCTATATGGATAGTCCCATTGGAAATAATCGTCGATATACCATAAAAACTGAAACTACAGTGATGTTTCAGTCTTCTGGATCATGTATTCTTCATACAGATTGGACATGATAATTTTCCCTTCATTCTCTATCTAGACATCATTTCATAAGTAGTAAAATCATTGATTGTCCACATAAGCACAACACGCATCTAAAATATGTCTTTTGAATATGCATCGTATGTGATCACACCCATGTCCGAAAGAAGTTTTAAACTATTTTATTAAAGGTTGAATGTATATGTCTATCATTGTTGGGATCAGAAGGACTGGATATGAGTATACTCATGAAAGTGAAAGGTTTTTTCATACACAACCATGGGAGAAGGTTATAAATGTTTATAAAAAACTTCCCATGTGTTATATAAAGTAATAATTTTCCCAAATGGATTAAAACTATCACATGAAAGACCCTAGCCTCACATTACGCACGTCAGCTGCAAAATCAGGATATCAAGCATCAAATCTCTGCCATGAAAATTCATCTATTGGGTTAACCAACTCATCATTAGACTTCTTTTTCTCGGTATCATGCCATCACATTTTTATTTATATTTAATAAGAACTAAAAAATATTTGGAGTCTGTGAATCAATGGAAAGTGACACATTACTTTCTATGGCACACAGGATGGTGTTTCTATCAGTTTTTTGGCTTCCAGCAGGATGTGCCACATTTTATACAATCATTTCATTCAGTTGTTTCCTCCCATAATAAACTATAATCTTTCGGGAAAGAATGAATTTTGTTTCTTGAAAATCCAAGTTCCTCAACTAACTTTCATGACATATAGTGGTTTTGAGGGAATATCTGCATCATTTAGAAGTAATTCCTTCAATAAGGTAAGAATGTAATTGATGGCAGTATTAGAAAATCCCATACAAAGTTTTCCCATGAAACAATCAGATTAAAAATTACATCTTTTTCATTTTTATCGCATTGTCGATATACTGGAGTCATGGAAACCATAATTCAATTTTTTCACCTTGACAACATCATAATTTTCATTTGATGTATCATGTGTGCTCATATCAATGTATTCTTAGGTCAGAATCCTTTCTTTTTCATGATGACGGATAAATGGAAACTGATCATATAACAAATTCTCTAATCCAATCCTCTAATTTGGGATCATCAACAATTTGAGATTTTATTTTCTCCCCATTGTGATACCACACAAAGTAGTTTGTTTGAAAACTGTATTTAGTTATGTGGTAGCTGACTTCTTTATAGCTCAACCAAGGTTTTCCAACACAATTGTAATAGGGGAAGTGTATGTGACCACTATCTGAAGCATTGTGTAATGAAAAAATCAAAAAAAACTCTCCAAATTGTTTTGAAAATCAATTGAGATCTGATCAGTTTCATACATCCAAATTCTATCCATTCTATAAAAAAAATTGTTATATGTCATTTTTTCAAAACCAATTAAATAATATTTAAGTTCCATCGAAAATATATTTAAGTAAATGAGGATTGTTTTACTTTATATGAAACCATAACTAACACACCACTCTATATGAGAATCATAATATAAAGGGACAAAAAAAATACTATGTTTATAACAAAATATCTTTGAAGAACTATACATGAGTGTACAAGATCATGTACACTTGTGGAGGAGAATTATTCAGGAGTTGAGTAAATTTTAGATAGAAGAAATTTTATATTTTAGTAGATTATTTGAGTGATCACATACACTGCCCAAGGGGGTGGGGGTGTCCAGGGGGGGCACCAGGGGGTGGGGGGTGTCTAGGGGGATATCCAAGGGGGGTGGGGTGTCCAGGGGGTGGGGGCTGTCCAGGGGGAGGTGGGGGCTATCCAAGGGGGTGGAGATATCTGGAAGGTGGGGCCTGCCTAGTAGGGGTGGGGGCGTCCCAGGGGGTGGGGTGGTGTCCAGGGGGGTTGTCCAAGGGGGGTGGGTGGGGGTTTTCCAAGGGAGGTGAGGGTTGTCCAGGGGGATGGGAGTTGTCCTTGGGGGTGGCGGGGTGTCCAGGGGGGTGGGGGTGTCTAGGGGGTGGGTGGTCCAAGTGGGGTCCTAGGGAGGTGGGGATTGTCTAGGGGGATGAGGGTTGTCCTTGGGGGTGGCAGGGTGTTTCAGGGGGTGGGGGTGTCTAGGGGGTGGTGGGCTGTCCAAGGGGGTGGCAGTGTCCACCCCCAAACTAGGGCCGTAGAATACAATCTCTATCCAATTGTAGCATGATTTCAAGCCTATTATAGATGACCTAGAAGACTGTTGGTGTAAACCATTTATATCATACATATAAATCACAACACAGCTAATTTTAAAACACACCTCCAAATACGTGGATTGGATTTTATCTTCCACTCTAAATATCATACATTAATTCTAAAAAAACACACCTAATTGTAAACACACCTCCAAATTTTGAGCTAAGTATGTGGCTTATTGATGCCTTTAGAGGATAGCTAAGAGCTAATTCCAAGTTTTATTACAAGGTGTATGTTTACAAAATTTTGTGTGTGTCAAATATGATCATATGTATGTTTTTTTAGGCATATGATCCAAGTTTTGATGGGACACTACTCATGGGAGTATGAGTCTTGTTATATCATTAGGTGA